>JARGCV010000087.1:1105000-2475000 GCA_034064705.1 Bothrops alternatus
GAACAAATGGAAATAATAGGCAATGCAGAGAAAAGTCATTAAAATAACTACAGGATATTGCTTTTCCAGGGAGCAGTCTTGCTTTTCATTGCTCAAATTCATCTCTTCCACTAATCATCCCTAACTTGCCACCACAGGAGAGGAAGTCCACTGGGGTTGGCTTTTCTACTGAATGGAAACAGACTGAAATAGTTGGTTAGGAAAGACTGCACAAAAATATCAGTCTCTGTGATTTGTACTTTTTTTTTTTAGAATAAGCTGGATCTAGTCTTCTTCTGGTGTTTTGATTACATTTCCCCACCAATTCTTGCCATTGGCTATGCAAGTTAAGGTTGATGAGAGTTGGTCCAAACGAAGCCTCTGATGGGTATCCACTGATAGCTGTAATGGTTTAATGCAGTGGTTCTCAACCTTTTTAATGCCGCGACCCCCAACCGGTCGTAAGTCGAGGACTACCTGTATTTCCCTGCCCGGGAGCGCGCGCATGCGTGGTGCCGCCCCCTGTGCCGGCCGAGGTGTAGCTGGCAAGGGGCAGCGACGGCGCAGGGCGACCACTGGCTGGGCCACCAGCTGGCCCAGCCCAAGGGAGGTAAGGCACCCGCTGGGCCCCACGCGCACCAGCAACCCTCCCTACGCCCGCCGCTGCCCCGCTAGCCTTACCTTGGGCACCGCCCATTCGGGGCAGTGGCAGGCAGGCTCAGGCGCTCCTGGGCGGCCGCAGCAGCGATGGCACAGGGCGACCAACGGCTGGGCCACCAGCTGGCCCAGCCCAAGGGAGATAAGGCACCCGCTGGGCCCCACACGCGCCAGCAACCCTCCCTGCGCCCGCCGGCCTCCCACCCCTGGCCCTCTTTTACTTACATTTTTAGTAGTTGCTCAGCAGGGAGGGGTGGAAACTTCCAGACAGCTCGCCTTCGCTGCAGACAACTTGCACCACCATTTGCAGACTGGGACTTTTGGCGGGCTCAGCAGGGCAGAGACAGCCTGGACAATTCCTATTGGCTTTTGAAAGCCAATAGAATTAGACTCTATTCAAGAGAGTCTATTCTATTGGCTTTCAAAAGCCAATAGAATAAGAGGGAGTAGCACAGCTAAGGAAAAGGGAAAAAATGGCGGACTGCGTTGTTTGGCGACCCCCGTGAAATGGTCATTCGACCCCAAATGGGGTCACGACCCACAGGTTGAGAACCACTGGTTTAATGCTTATAGAAGACAGTTCTGCAGGCTGACTCTACCCACTGCCAGGAGTTCGATTCTGACAGACTAGAGGTCAAGTCAGCCTTCCATCCTTCCAAAGTTGGTAAAATGAGAACCCAGATTGTTGGGGGCAATATGACTCTGTAAGCCACTTAGAGAAGCCTGTCAAGCACTATGGAGAGGTATATAAGTCTAAATGCTGTAGCTATTGCTATCAGCTGCCATATCTCTGCTGTAACCTTCATTCTGGTTTCAGCACTAACCTTCATTCTGGTTATCAAAGACTATTCTGGCTTGGAATTCTTGGAAGCCATAGTTCAGTATTCATCAGGTTGGAGAAGGTTGGCCTAGATCAGGGATAGACAACCTTGGCTCTTTTATGACTCGTGGACTTCAACTCTCAGAATTCCTGAGCCAGCACTGGCTCAGGAATTCTGGGAGTTGAAGTCCACGAGTCATAAAAGAGCCAAGGTTGCCTACCCCTGGACTAGATGATTAGAATGAAGATTTAGGAATGGAAGGAGGAGGTTAGCTCTCTGCAGACATAACAGCCCAACTTTTCATTTTTACTTTACCTAATCCAGAATTAACATAAATGAATGAACTTTTGGGCAAGACAGATGATGGCATTGTACCAGTGATTTTTTTTAAAAATGTGGCTATGTATGTTTACGAACAGAAAAAAAGGGATGACAAACATGAGCTAGATTCATCCATTCTGCTAAAAACAAAGAAGCCCCTTATGCCTATGTACAATGTGTGACACTTATTTGACATATCAAAGCTTAAAAATAATGGCTTAGCTTAATGTTTGACCCCCAATGAATGAGTGAAAGGGGGCAAGTAAAGTGTGAAAATGGTTAAAAAAATATAGTAAAAATAAAAATGGGTTTGATCATATGGTAGGTCTAGTGTTTAATAAGAGCAGAAGAGCAATGTTGCATTGTTTGAAAGGGTTATTTGAAGAGATGTCAGTTTGCAAAAACTGTTTATGCTGCCTTGAACTACAGGAATCAAGGACTTGATAAAGAAGTGGTAATTTGATTAGAATACCTTTGTACTTATCTTTAGAGATGTGGTGGCACAGTAGTTAGAATGCAGTATTGCAGGCTAATTCTGCTGACTGCCAGGAGTTCAATCCTGGCTGGCTCAAGGTTGACTCAGCCTTCCATCCTTCTGAGGTCTGTAAAATGAGGATCCAGATTGTTGGGGGGTCATATGCTGACTCTGTAAACCACTTAGAGAGGTCTGTAAAAGAACTATGAAGTGATATATAAAGCTTATTGCTACTGCTATCTTGATTTTGATTGATTCATAATTAATTAACAATAATAATAAAAAGTTGGAAGGGACCTTGGAGGTCATCTAGTCCAATCCCCTGCTCAGGCAGGAAACCCTATACCATTTCAGACAAATGGCTGTCCAGTCTCTTCTTAAAAATTTCCAGTGTTGGAGCATTCACCGCTTCTGGAGGCAGGTTGTTCCACTGATTGATTGTTCTAACTGTCAGAAAATTTCTGCTTAGTTCTAGGTTGCTTCTCTCTTTGCTTAGTTTCCATCCATTACTTCTTGTCCTGCCTTCAGGTGCTTTGGAGAATAGCTTGACTCCCTCTTCTTTGTGGCAGCCCCTGAGATATTGGAACACTGCTATCATGTCTCCTCTCATCCTTCTCTTCATTAAACTAGACATACCCAATTCCAGCAACCGTTCCTTATATGTTTTAGCCTCAAGTCCCCTAATCATCTTTGTTGCTCTTCTCTGTACTCTTTCTAGAGTCTCAACATCTTTTTTACATCATGGTGACCAAAACTGAATACAGTATTCCAAGTGTGGCCTTACCAAGGCATTGTAAAGTGGTATTAATACTTCACGTGATCTTGATTCTATCCCTCTGTTAATGCAGCCTAGCACTGTGTTGGCTTTTTTGGCAGCTGCAAGCACATTGCTTTCAATTATTTATACATTTGCACCAATACTTGTACATAATCACACACACACCTCTTCCATTACTTGGAATCCTCCTTGTTGCCAAAATGCCTCAGTCTAAAAAAGGCTCCCTTTTGGATTTAATTGAAGCATAAAAAGTCAGAGAGATTGCAGACATCCGGGAAAAAAGATTCAATATAAAAAGACAGGATACTCACACATATCCCTTGTTTTCCACAAAACAAATAACTTTGCAATATCATCCTATTCCACCTAAAAGAATTTGACTGAAATGCTTCCCTCTTGTATCACATTGAATAGGGATCACACACAAAACATGAAGTTTTTTCCTATATGTATTATGAAGGAAAATCACTTTTGCTTCCCATTTCACCCATTCTACTTTCTTCCTTAAGGGGGCCATAAATATGACATTATTACATGCTACCTATTGATACTGAGGTCTGAATGACTTAACTGAAAATTTAATTTCTCCTGAAAAGGTGCTTCTTGAGAGTGGAGTATTCTGTATAACTTTTTGTAATGGTTCAGGAATGGTTCCTTTTTCTATCCCCACCAGCGGTAAATTGTATGAAATACATTTTTCTAATTTTCACGATCAAAGGGAAGCTGAAGGATAGGTACAAACAAAACCATCTTTTTTATCTTTGACCATCTTGTACCATTGCTTCCATTGTTCCTAGCAGTTATTGTTGCTTTGAAAACACTCCAATTGAAATGATTTTTCAAAAAGCACTCTGGATGGAAATTGCCAGCTGCTGCCATACAACGAAGTACTGAAGGACATTCAAAACCTAAGTCACGAGTCTGTAGGATCTTTAATTGGATCTCTCGCCAGCCCCCAATGCAGTGTTCTTATTCCATTTGAAGTGTAACAAATATTTGTCTGCATTCTCTCTCTCTCTTTCTTCCCCCCACCAAGTCCCACACAGATTCTTATAAATTTGAAAATGTCCTATTGAGTTCAGTGATGTTTGCCTCAAGATTACTGCATCAAAGTCCAGAACATAGCTCATTAAATGGCATTAGACCATCATTGGGAGAAAAGTTGGTTTAAGAATGGATTTCTAAATGAATTTATGTAAGTAAACTGAGCAGTTCATTGTTCAATGCTGTGTCTGGTTCCATTATTTTATAAAGTGGAATCAGGATTGGAAGGTGCCATTTGCTCCCTGCTTGGTATGGTAGCCCAAATTAAAACATCATTGACAGATGGCTGTCCAGCCTCTAACACATTTAGTGAAAATAACTCCTTCTCTCTGTGTTATTGGTTCTACTTTCAAACTCTTCTTACCTATAGGAAGTTTTCCTGAAATTCAACCAGCATTGGTCTTCCTGTGACATAAACCATTATTCCATGTCCTGTGCTCCGTAAGTATAAATCTTGACCTGCTTCTGTGTGGTATCTATCATATCCCTGCTCAATCTTCTCTTTTCAAGGTTAAGCATCTCTCTCTCTCTCTCTCTCTCTCTCTCTCTCTCCTCTCTCTCTCACTCTCTCTCTCTCTCTCTCTCTCACTCTCTCTCCTCCTCTCTCTCTCTCTCTCTCTCTCTCTCTCTCTCTCTCTGTCTCTCTGCTCTCTCTCTCTCTCTCTCTGTCTCTCTCTCTCTCTGCTCTCGTCTCTCTCTCTGTCTCTCTCTCTGTCTCTCTCTCTCTGTCTCTCTGTCTCTCTGTCTCTCTTCTGTCTCTGTCTCTGTCTCGTCTCTCTCTCTCTCTCTCTCTCTCTCTCTCTCTCTCTCTCTGTCTCTCTGTCTCTCTGTCTCTCTCTCTCTCTCTCTCTCTCTGTGTGTGTGTGTGTGTGTGTGTGTGTGTCTCATCTCCCATCAAAACACTTAATTTGTATTCACACATCTATTGTCATTCCCTGAATGTGATCTAGTGTGTTATTTATTTATTTATTTAAAAACATTTATATATCTGCCCATCTTATAACCAGCTCTGGGCAGCTGTTCTTAAAGAACTAGACACGCTATTCAAGGTAGGCTCTGCTCAATGGACTCAGAATAAGATAGAACATCTGTCTGCGGAAAGGAAAACAAATGATGAAATGTGTAAACTCTGTCCATTTTGCCCTGAGTTCTCCGGAATAGGGCGGCATATAAATTAAATTAATAATAATAATAATAATAATTTGTGTCATGAGGTTGCATATAAATATGCAAGAAGCAGAGGTCTCATCTTGTAATCTTGATACAAGTTTCATCATTTTGGTATCATGTGGCTATCATAGACACTTCCGAACAGAACTATTAATTCCTGCCACTTGGAAGTCACTAGTGTTGATGAAGATAAATATCGCATTTCCTTCCCCCCCCCACCCAGTCCATCACTTTCAGGACAAAATTTTGTTTGTGATCAGTTGTGGTGCCAAATTCCTTTTAAAACATGGCATAGTCAGGCTAGATAACCTGTATTTTTTCTGTGCATTTGAAGAAATTGGTGCTTGTCTCCCTTAAATTTCAATTTGTTACTCTCGTCACATTTCTCTAACCCATCAAGTTCATTTTGAATTTTATTTCTGCCTTCTCTGGTGTCAATTATCCATCCCAATGTTAAGTCTTCTGCAAATTTGATGAACATTAGCTCTATCTTTCTATCTAAGTCATTCATAAAAAGGGCCAAGAGCACTGAGTCCAGGAATGAATTCTGGGCCATCTCATTTGGTACCATCCACTGGCTTTATGAGGAATCACTGGTGAACATACATAACTGCCTTGCTAATAATAATTCCATAGGCTCTGATGTAACATGTACTGCAATAGTTATCCATCACAATTATCTGAATTTTAGTTCCAGTAATGGTTTCTGCAGTTCTTCTCCAGGGGACTATCAATTCCATTCTCTGAATTCCAGTAGACATATGAAGGAAGTTAATATTTCGACTGAAAGGAATGACTAGATAGCAGAGGTACCAGCATGGTTAAGGGAGAAAGTAATTTATTTAAAATTGAATAAAAATACTCCCAATTTACACTTCACAAATCTACATGAGACTCTGTACAATTCTATGCATCCATACTTATACTGAAAGGAAAGTCAGTCATGTCTTACTGATTAGTTAATAAGAAATAAATGAACAAAGAAAGTGTGTACTGTATATGGGGAAATTGCGTTAACCCTCTTCTCCTAACATATTACATAAAGGTAAAGGTGTCCCTTATTCAGTCATGTCCAACTGTAGGGGGCGATGCTCATCTCTGTTTCTTAGTCAAGGGAGCCACCGCTGTCCAAGCATGGACAGCAAGCATGGCTATATGCCATTGGTGCATGGAACACTGTTAACTTCCCATCAAAGTGGTCCCTATTTATCCACTCACATTTGCATGCTTTCAAACTGTTAGGCAGGCAGGAGCTGGGGCAAGAACAGGAGCTCACACTGTTGCTCAGTGCTCGGGTCTCAAACTTGGGCTGTTAACTTTCCAACTGACAAGCTCAGCTTCTTAACTACTGAGCCATTGTGCCCCAACATATCTAGATCTATCTATCTATCTATCTATCTATCTATCTATCTATCTATCTATCTATCTATCTATCTATCTATCTATCTATCTATCTATCTATCTATCTATCTATCTATCTATCCATCCATCCATCCATCCATCCATCCATCTATCTATCTATCTGTATACACACACACACACACACACACACACACACACACACAAACATTTGGGCTGACCGGGTGCATCATAAAAAACACTATATATATATACTCCCAATGTTTATATATATATATATATATGTTTTTATATATATATATATGTTTTTATTTAAATTGCTAACAAAGAATAAGGGAGAACTGGAATAGCTATTTCGAGTTCCTTAACTCTCATCAGCCAGATCTTACCCTTCTGAGATTCGAACCTGGGCTGTCAGCATGTTAGACAGTTGTATTAACCTCTAGACCATAGGCTCTGTCTCGCTTTGTTAGCAGTATCAGGGAGGGAAGAGATGTATATCGAGTGTTTCTTTTTAAATTGCACCCTGTAAACCCAAATATGGGAGAAAGAAATCTTTCTTTCTTTTACCTGTTTCGGCTCAACCCAGAGCCATCTGCAGGAACAAATATATATATATATGTTTTTATTTAAATTGCTAACAAAGAATAAGGGAGAACTGGAATAGCTATTTCGAGTTCCTTAACTCTCATCAGCCAGATCTTACCCTTCCGGGATTCGAACCTGGGCAGTCTGCATGCTAAGCAGATGCTTTAACCTATTGAGCCACAAGTTCTCTCCCGCTTTGTCAGTAGTCAGGGAGTAAGGATATGTGTCAAGTGTTTATTTTTTAGATTGCACCCTGTAAACCCAAATATGGGAGGAAGGAATCATTCTTTCTTTTTGCTTGTTTCAGCTCAACCCAGAGCCATCTTGCAAGCACAAATATATATATATATGTTGTTTTAAATTGTTGACAAAGAAATAAGGGATTTCTGATATAGCCATTTCGAGTTTCTTAACTCTCTTCAGTCAGAACTCACCCTTCCGGGATTCGAACCTGGGCAGTCTGCATGCTAAGCAGATGCTTTAACCTATTGAGCCACAAGTTCTCTCCCGCTTTGTCAGTAGTCAGGGAGTATACACACACACACACACACACACACACACACACACACACACACACCTAAAAACCGAACTACACACACACCTAAAAACCGAACTACACACTCTCACTAATGTACTTACATCCAACGGATTCCAAAGAAATAAGATTTCCAACTTAATCCAAAAAGAAACTCCCACTAAAATCCAAGACAGAGAACAAGAAAACGGCAAAGCCCTCCTCCCATACATAAAAGGCACCACAGACAGGATCAGCAAGATCCTTCACAAACATAATATCAAAACAGCATTCTGCACAAACAGAAAGATATCCACCATCCTAAGAAACCCTAAAGACAAAATTGAATTAGAAAATCAAGGAGTATATGAAATCCCATGTACTGCCTGCTCCACCACATACATTGGACAAACCAACAGAAGAATAAGTGCACGCATTGAAGAACACAAAAACTCAGTCAAAAAAGAGGAACCAACTTCTTCCCTGGTCCAACACCTCAAAGCCACAGGACATGAAATTGATTTCAAAAAGACCAGAACTATCGCAAAAACTGAACACTTTAATAACAGAATAATCAGAGAAGCCATCAAAATAGAAAAACGCCCACACAGCATGAACAAACGAGATGATACCTCCCGCCTACCAGCCATTTGGAAACCCGCCCATATTAACAGGCGAGTCCACAGCACGGGGAATGACACCAGACCTACACTCACAAGGACCACACGGGACGTCACCACCACACATCCAGGCAAAAAGCAAACCCAAACCCACACTGATGAGGAGGCACAACCACAAACCAGAAGCCAGACCACAGCTGCATCATTAGCCACCTTAAACCCCTCCAATCCATACACGAAGCAAACTGACACCCACCATGAAGATGAGGCACGACCACGAACGCAAAACCAAACAGCTATACAGTTCACCATCTCTAATCCCCTTGTAACACTGACTAACCTGAGCACAACAAAGCCCCCACCCAAACAGAACACTCCCCCAGCCAATCAGAGCACAGCCAACCCCCCATCCAATCAGAGCACAGCCAAGCCCCTAACCAATCAGAACACACCTCCACCCAATCAGAACACAGCTGAGCTCCCAGCCAATCAGTTCAAACCCCCACTGGCCATTAAAAGGAAGAAACAGCTAAAATCTCACATTGCTCCTAGAAGCAGAAGCCGAAAGCACCAGCCTGAAGATAACGAATGAGACTTTGTCGAAACGTCGCCAAGACACTTCAAATTCTACATGGGAGAAAACCCGAAGAACCAAAAACCTACATACAAACACCCGCGAAAACCTATATATATGTCTTTGGTTCTTCGGGTTTTCTCCCACGTAGAATTTGAAGTGTCTTGGCAAAATATATATACAGTATTCAATTTGGATTTTGCTGACAAAGAGTTAAAGGGAGACTAGTATAGCTATTTCAAGCTATTTAGCTCTCATCAGCTAGCCATACCCTTCTGAGATTCGAACTAGTTTGTTGCAGTAGTGTCTGCCTGTATGATAAAAAACGCTCCTAGATTGGGGCTAAAAAACCACTTTTTATATATATTATAAAATATAATTGCTATTGCTTTCTTCCCAGTGCTGAGAGAGAAGAACAAGGGTCACCCAGCTGGATACCTTTAACCATTACACCAAATGGTCTCCCAATTGAATGGAATATACATGAAACCTATGCCACTATCTGCATATTCTTAGAACTGTGGCTCAGAGAGTCACATATTATTCACCACCAAAATTGGTCATCATGTCTTTGGTCTATTTTGAAGATGAGGAAGCTTTCATTTCAAGAAAGATAGCAAAGCAAGCTAAGACATTTAGAAAACAAAAAGCTTTTGAAGAAAAGAGAAAAACAGATTAAAAAAACAATTAAAAATACTTAAATAGATATAAACAACTCTAAAACTTTGAAGCTAAGTACAAATTAGTGACAATTAGTGATTGAGGGGGAAATGAAATAAAAAGAAAGAAAGCACCACTGAATACTTTTCATAATGTATTTTCAATATGCTGCATCTTAAGTTTGCATCACTAAGTTTGATCTTTTGTACAATGTTTAGGCAATAATAAAAATAAGTAAAACTTCAAAAAAATGACTAACCTTTTCTGCAATACTGGGATAAATTGATACAATCTCTTTTGATAATTTATTTTATTTTTATTTTATTTTATTTGGATTTGTATGCCGCTCCTCTCCGAAGACTCGGAGCAGCTCACAACATATATATAAAACAATTTAATCTAAATCCGAACAAAAAACATTAAAAATAAAACCCCACACATACTCATCAGTCACACCACAATCAACAATCATCCCCAGGCCTGCCGGTAGAGGTAGGTTTTTAAATTCTTTCGGAAGGCCGGGAGAGTCGGACAAACGCGGACTTCAGGAGGCAGTTGGTTCCAGAGGCGGGCACCACAACAGAGAAGGCCCTCCCCCTAGGGCCCGCCAGATGACATTGTTTCGCTGACGGGAGCCGGAGGAGGAAGCCGACCCTGTGCGCTCTCACCAGTCGTAGAGAAGTATGTGGCAGAAGGCGGTCCCGTAAGTATCCTGGTCCCATGCCATGAAGGGCTTTATAGGTAATAACCAACACCTTGAATTGGGCTCGGAGACCAATAGGCAACCAATGCAGCATGCATGTTAGAACAGCTTTAGGTTCTTGACAAAGGAATGAAAATATTGCTAATCAGCTAAACATAGAAGTTGATAGTAAAATGAAACAACCAAATTAGTGGTGGAAGAAAGGGAGGGGGAGGAGAAGGAGAAGGAGAAGGAGAAGGAGAAGGAGAAGGAGAAGGAGAAAGAGAAAGAGAAGACGAAGACGAAGATGAAGATGAAGACGAAGACGAAGACAGAGAAGAAGAAGAAGAAGAAGAAGAAGAAGAAGAAGAAGAAGAAGAAGGAGGAGGAGGAGGAGGAGGAGGAGGAGGAGAAGGAGAAGGAGAAGGAGAAGGAGAAGGAGAAGGAGAAGGAAAGGAGAAGAAGGAGAAGAAGGAGAAGGAGAAGAAGGAGAAGGAGAAGAAGAAGAAGAAGAAGAAGAAGAAGAAGAAGAAGAAGAAGAGGAGGAGGAGGAGGAGGAGGAGGAGGAGAAGGAGGAGATCAATCTGACTTCAAAGTGCCAAAATGTTTTTAGAACTTTTTAAAAAGAGTTTGGGGTAGAAATGCCATTTCTGAGGTCAAGAAAGAAGTTCCATCTCCACCCTCTACAAGTCAGATTAGCTACATTTTTGGAGTTCTGTTTTTTGTTTTGCATCCAACAAATAAAGATAAGATGTCATTGGTAGATCTGAGTGCATCTATAAAGTACTGTAGATGAACTACCACTAAAAGGGAAAAAAAACCAAGAGGAAAAGAAAAAGAGCTGATAGAAAATTTGGTATACTTTTTCAATGGTATATCAAACAACTGATCTATTACAGGGGTCCCAACCACCAATCCGTGGATTGTACCGGTCTGCGGCATGCCAGCAACTGGTCCGCACAAAAAAAGCAAAGCCCCATCTGTGGGATGCAGGCAGCACACAAAACCACACACTCCCCAGTCTGTGGAAAAACCTTTCTCCACAGAACCAGTCCCTGGTGCCCAAAAGATTGGGGACCTCTGATCTACTGTACCCCATTTGCTTGAACCAGTTGTTAATTTTTTTTCTGGTAAATTACATCTTTTGTTATTCCACAAAACATGCAGCTGGAAATGGGAAGTAGGCAGGTTTACAGGAAGGTGCTATGAGGACCATGACTGGCTGTGTAATTTAGATAACCATCCAGATTATGCATTGTCCTATCCTCATAAAACGCTTACACTTGTGAGTCCTTAAACCCCGTCCTAATCTCAGTTTTGGTGACATAATTACACTACCTTGAACAAAAGTCTTTCAGGAAGAGCCACAGGATATCACAAGTTTTATGCTAAGAATGTCCTGGCAAAGCTTTATGAAATTGATAGTGCTTTCTTCATTGGCCAGGCACGTGGGAATAGGCAGTGTCTGGGAGATGTGGTCTATGTCATCAGACCTTTGCAGTGATTTCTGTAATGGAAAAGGTGGCTTTTTCAGCTATTCTTCACCCCTGGGTCATTTTCTTGGAGGATTTGATTTTGGTCCTTCCTTGCCCTGCTGATTGGCTAGGCTTCATTGACCCTATTTTAATTTTAGAATCCATTAATTCATTCCCACCTTATGGCTAATAATATGGGTTTGGGCAACAGGAAGACTCCATTGCTGAATAACGGTTGCTTTGAACAAAACCTGACATTCTGAAGGTGAGAGAAGCTATGATTTTATCTTTTTAACCTGTGATATTGCAGTAAACTCATTTAACCACTGTGGCAAGAAAGGTAATAAAATGGGGCAAACTTCACTTAACACATGTCTCACTTAGCAACCAAAATTTTGGGCTCAATGATGGTGGTAGGTTGAGGACTATCTATATCTCCAACAATCTTCTGGTAGACTTGCTCTTTCAAATAAACATCAGGCGGTTGAAACTAGAGTTTTATTGGGCTCCCATGAGCTCCTGGAGAGAATTACAACCCCCAATACACTTTCTAACCAAAAGGAAAGAATTGGTTTCTTCAATCCCTCCCCATTTACTGCAGATAATAGTAATAGTAATAGTAATAGTAATAGTAATAGTAATAGTAATAGTAATAGTAATAGTAATAGTAATAGTAATAGTAATAGTAATAGTAATAGTAATAGTAATAGTAATAGTAATAGTAATAGTAATAGTAATAGTAATAGTAATAGTAATAGTAATAGTAATAGTAATAAAGTTGCAAGGGACCTTGGAGGTCATCTAGTCCAACCCCTTGCTCAGGCAGTAACCCTATACCATTTGGACAAATGGCTGTACAGTCTCTTCTTAAAAACTTCCAGTGTTGGAGCATTCACCACTTCTGGAGGCAGGTTGTTCCACTGGTTAATTGTTCTAACTGTCAGGAAGCTTTTCCTTAGTTCTAGATTGCTTCTCTCCTTGATTAGTTTCCATCTGTTGCTTCTTGTCCTGCCTTCAGGTGCTTTGGAGAATAGCTTGACTCCCTCTTCTTTGTGGCAGCCCCTGAGATACTGGAACACTGCTATCATGTCCCCCCTCGTCCTTCTCTTCGTTAAACTAGACATACCCAATTCCAGCAACCGTTCCTTATATGTTTTAGCCTCCCGTCCCCTAATCATCTTTGTTGCTCTTCTCTCTACTCTTTCTAGAGTCTCAACATCTTTTTTACATCGTGGTGACCAAAACTGGATGCAGTATTCCAACTGTGGCCTTACCAAGGCACTGTAAAGTGGTATTAATACTTCATGTGATCTTTTCAAGGGAAGAGATGAATGTGGGGAGAGGAGGTATAAATGAAAACCATCCCTTCTGTCTTGAGTTGCTGTCTGGGTTTAGTTTGCTGCACGCACTAAACTACAAAGTAACCAAACTTATTTTGGCTTAGAGTGCTGTGCAAAACCAGCTTATAGGGATAATCAGTTAAATAAACTTGATTGTTTAACCGATTGATGCCTTTGAGTCAGTGTTGACTCCTAGCAACTACCAGGGCAAGTCCCTGAAGTTTCCTTGGCATTATTTTTCAGAAGTGGTTTGCCATTATTTCCTTCCTAGGGCCGAGAGAGAAGGACTGGCCAAGGTCACCCAGCTGGCTTTATGTCTAAGACAACCCTAGAACTCAGGGTCTCCCAGTTTCTGGCTTGATGCATTAACCCACTACACTAATTTCGCTCTCATGGTTTAATTAATTATGGATAAATATGCCAGGAAAATACAGTCTTGAAGTTGGAAACATGCTCATAAGCCATTTTTAGTACAATCTAAACCTGCAACACTATTTTTTTAAAGAAAAATTCATTTAAGTCTCCTCCTTTAGTATAATGGTGGAGAACAATTGGTGCAGTCTTGTACAGATTGCACATTTGAGGGCTCTAAGGCTATATGCAACCTCCAATAACAACTCCAAAAATTGCTGTCAAAATGTAAATATTAAATTAGTTTTTGTCCTAGTTCTATAGCCACCTTTAAGAGGTATAGTTCCAGGACCTACTTCAACTCTCAAATGTGAGCCTCAACCTGGAAAACCTACACAATTTTTTTCCTCTGCTTTGCACTTTACTCCAAACAGTAACTTTAATATTCTCCTCCGCAATATTGTATAAATTACTTTAAACAGTTGAAGCGTCAACCTTGGGTGACAACTGACTTTTAGACCAGCTGAATCAGCTACACCTGTGCACTGGGAAATTTGTAGCAATTACTTGGTTCAGTGTGGACAATGAAACACTCTGTAATGTTATCAGGATAAAGGTGTACACCAGGCCACAAGGGAAGCGATAAGTCTGTCACTGGGAAAATTAAAAATAAAGTGGATAAATAAACTGCAAATGGATTGCTTCAAACCCTCTTTTGCTAGAAAGATATCAAGTGCAGGATATATAACCCTTTCCTCCCTTTCTTATTAATGTTTCTGCTGAGAACAGTCCAATTTCTGGTTTTTTTTCTTCTTACAAAAAAAGAGAGTAGGATCTCAGAATGTTTGACTCTGAGATATGGGAAGTTGTTGGCATTTCTTCCATGGAGTAGCAAACATCAGAAAATTGGACTTATTCCAAAGATCTACTAAACAGGTATTACACATGCCTTCCACCCAACCAATTTATCAGGAAATAATCTTTTTTAAATTAACTCTGCTCCCAGCGGTTCATGTCAATCCCCTTATGCAAATTCATTGGAACTATTTTCTTCCCCAAGTCGATTGATCCTGTATATCTTGTCTATACAATTCCTTAGATCTAGAACCATTTAAGTTGTACCTAATGGGCTTCAGGATCATCTCATATTAACTTATTAACTACCAAGTCTTCTATCTGCAAAAATTTTCCCACGTTTTCATTATTTTGATGCTTGTGTCCTGCCATTTTGTTAAGGGGGGGGGGAAAGGAAAGTTGCTGACATCCTTTGCATGCTTTTGCTTTTCTTGTAACCACTTGGGAACTAGGGAGGGGGATTGTCTTCAGAGATGAAGCAGACTCCTTCCCCTCCGATTCCGGCCTGGTTCCAAGGCCCTGTTATCTACCCAGCATCTTAGCATTCTCAAAAGAACACCTCGACATTCTCAAAACAACCCTGCAGCATCACATTGGCTGCCGGTGGACTGGTTAGGGGCGTTGGGTTTGGGAAGTGAAAGAATTGTTTTGTGCATTGCGTTGGACCTTCAGTCTTTTCTGCATCACTTCAATGGAGTCAAGAGTTTTACTTTCCTGAAGGACCAGCTGGGGCAGGTCCTTACATTAGGCGGAATCTGCAAATTCGGTTGACCCAGAGAGGCACACAGCCCTACCTGGGGGACCATGCAAATGATGTCAGCTCAAGGCAGCAACCAGGAGGAAGGTGAGTGCTGGGGGGAAGCCTCATCCAGGGCTCCCCCCAGGTTGGACCTCAGCCTAAAGTCAACAGGGATGCTCATGGTCATTTGCTAACTAATGCCAGCAGCATTAGTTGAAGGCACATCTCACTTGTTATCATTAACTCCTCCTTCACCCTGAGTCCCTCTTCTCCCTCTTTTTTGCCTGCCAGCCTATTGCTGAATGTTGGTTCATTGCTCTTTTAGAAGAATTCTGAAACCAAAGTTCAGAAACTGCCCTAATTACAGATCATAGGTGTGTGGGACAGATTGTGCTAACAAGTAACATTGTGGTGATCTTTTCCACCTCACCCTGCTCATCTCTCTGAACAATTTCTGTCTTTCTACCTGCCTACCTTTCCCTACCCAATCCAATCTTACATAAGTTTTGGAAGAGTGGCTGATGTTGGTTTTCCCACTGGCAGATGGACTATGTGTATTGTAGCTCTTAGTCACCACAGATATCCATTATGGAAAGGCAAAACAGCTTTTCTTCTCTTAATCAGTAGTTACATGTAAAATTACCACTATAAGAAACTATGTTTTTCTTTCATTAGCACCAAAACCCCCTACAAATTTTGACCAAGGAATCTACTTATCAACATTCTGAAGTGAAAGCTTTTGGTCCACTATCATAAAAAGCTCCTAAGAATGTAACAGGAGTTATTATGACTGAAACACTTTAAATTATTAAAGGCAGAATATACATTTCCCTATGTTTAAATATAATCACTGAAACACATACAGTATAGTTTTGTGATTCTTTCAGAATAATAGCTTGACAATTGTATGGGGTGGATGGAAGCTTACTAATCCCCCCCTTTTTTTTTACTGTCAAAACTGAAGTTAAGAATAATCTCAGCCACAGATTTTTCCTACATGAGCTTTGGATGTTAGAATTTGATTCTTTGATAACACAGAACACCATCCTTAGTTCAAGTATAGAAAGATATTTTTTTTAGACAAACCAAAGCATAAAATACAAAGCCAAATGATCTGTCCTTCTGAAGTGTAAGTGGTATCACCAAGAAATGATTAACAATATAAGCATAAATATTTAATCTGGCAGAGTTGTATAGTATGTTTTTGGAAATTAACCATAGGTTGGTACAATATATTTTATATATTTAATAGAAATAACAATTGTTACAAGGATTTTTACTACTGTGTACCAAGTTCAATTTTAGAGCAATATAATGCCAAGATTACAGTAGGTGGCTTTACCATGTGATGGTCAAGCCATGTACACAACATCTAGATTGGAGAATCTGAATTTTTCTGTACAGTAAAAACAAATAAAACCCACACTCTAAAAATAAGTAAAGTTAGCAAGGTAGAAATTAGAATTGTCCTTGATGTCCTACTTTACATTTGCAAAAAGGAATATTGGTTTTACAAGAAAATGATTCATATGTGGTTTGTTTCCCCTTAGAACACTACAAATCTATTTGCCACCTATCTTCCAGTTCAAGGCAACTCTGAAAGGGTTACAGCAAGAAAAACATACACAAACATTTGACAATTATGAATATAAAAACAGAACTACAAAAATTAAAGTGAACTAAAAAAAAGGATTTGGAGGAGAGATTTGGAGGTGTCTTCTCTATTAGTGTGCCAACAGCTTCTTCAGGACCCTATGCCAGTTGGCACACCCAGGTTTTAAGGCTTTTCTCGAAGGCTAAAAGAGTCAGGGCAGATCTTACCTTCTGTGGCAAGATGTTCCAAAGGGCAGGAGCCATGGCAGAAAATACTCTTTTCCTGGATCCCACCAGCTGAAATTCCTTGGCTGATGGGATCTGCAACAGACCCCTTCTGCCAGGACGAGTGGGGTGGGCCAATCCCATTGGGGAGATGGTTCTACTATATGTTTTGGACCTATGCAAAGTCATATCCCTGCTAGTCATCACAGAAGCTAAACACAAATCCATAGTGTTGTGTCCTGGGTCTCATGAGGAAAACTCAGAAGGCCCAGAATTGTTGCAAAAGGTCCCAGGCAATTCTAAAAGTTGCCCGGGACCAGACAGAGCGGCGCCGGCCTTGTGCACATGCACAAGGCGTGAAAACGCTATATTCCTATTGGCTGTCAATGTCGGGTCTCTGGTTATATAAAAGGCCTGCGTGCCTTTTGCTATTGCTTTTTGGTTGTGAGTAGTGCGAACACAGAGGGTAATAAAGATTGTTGAATACACCATGTGTCGTCATCTTTATGAATGAACCCAAGAACACAACACTGGTGATGAAGGTGGGATTCTTCTGCAACAAAAAGAAGGACTCTGAGTAATTGCTGAAGAAGTCTGCAGAGGGAAGACGGCATCTAACGAGTGTTCCGGCCTGCCAGCACAGAGTTGTGGAGGGTGAGTTTGGCTACCAGACCCTTTCCTTTTTTCAAGAAGGTTTGCAGAGGAACAAGTGGGAAGTTTGCAGTTAAGAATGGCGAAGATTGGCCGGCTGTCTGACTTCAATACCGCCCATCCTGAGAGGTGGAATTCTTATGTGGCTAGAGTAGAGAATTACTTTAGAGTGAACCAAATCCGAGAAGATGGATTGAAGGCTGCAAACTTGTTGTGTGTTTGTGGGCAGGAAGCTTTGGAATTTGCAGAAAACTT
The DNA here is from genome assembly GCA_034064705.1 of Bothrops alternatus. Lineage (NCBI taxonomy): Eukaryota > Metazoa > Chordata > Lepidosauria > Squamata > Viperidae > Bothrops > Bothrops alternatus. Next base: position 1,122,727 of record JARGCV010000087.1, read on the forward strand.
GGTGGCTCCTGCACCTCTAGAGTCAATAGCTTATATTGACTTAAAAAGTTATTAAAGGAACATTTCCAGCCAAAGCTGTCTGTCATTGCTTGGAGGCATGCTTTTGAACAGAGGGATCAGAAGCAAGGAGAATCTGCTACTGATTACATTGCAGCCGTAAGAAGAGTAGCCAGGACATGTGAGTTTAAAGACTTAGAAGAGAGGCTGCGAGATAGATTCGTGTGTGGGCTAAGGAACAGAGACTTGCAGCAGAAGATTTTTGCTAGAGAAGAGATTTCATTCCAAGATGCGCTGTGAGAGGTTACCGCAGAGGAAGCAGCAGGTGGGGCTGTGAAAGCCTTGTGACTCACTAAAAGCTCTACAGAAACTGCCATGGTCCATCAAGAGGACATTCGAGAAGGATCAGACACAGATCCTGAAGATGAGGTGAATAGACTTTCCCAGCCAGCTGAAAGAAGGCAGAAGGAATGTCTAGACAAAGTTCCAGCATCTCTTCAATGCTTCGGGTGTGGAGGTCATCACAAGTGAGCCGACTGCAGGTTTCGTTCCACCATCTGCAGAGCATGTGGCAGGCAGGGTCACATAGCGTCTGTCTGTTTGAGTCGACAGAAGGTCCAACCTCGTGAATAATTGCATCTGAAAGGTACCAGGGTCCCAGCCAACATAGGGTGGGCTTCTGTGCATCACGCAGGAGCATATTAAGGACAGGAACACATAAACCCCTTAAAAAGAAACTGTCTCTTAACATAAGGTTGCGGGGTGTTTCATTAGCAATGGAGTTGGATACAGAGTCCGCTCTCTCCATTATTTCTAATAACACTTTAAAAAAGATATGTAGTAGAAGCGGCCTTCGAGTTAAACTCAGGCTATCCAATTTAATTCTCACAGATTTTCAAAATTCTATGGTGTGTGTTAAGGGGGGGGCACCCTTAAAGTACAGTATAAGGATTTTGAAGGTCCTCTAGATGTGGTGATTGTTGGGAGTGAACGTACAAGTCTTATTGGACTCGATTGGTTTGAGGCCTTGGGAATCCAGGTGACTGGGCTGCACCATTTACAAACGTTAAGTCTTGCAGAAGTTTGTAAGGAGTTTGCAGATGTGTTTAGTTCTAAGCTTGGATCCTATAAGGGGCCTCCCATTTCATTGCACTTAGATCCAAGCATTACACCCATCCGGGTTAAACCTAGGAGGGTACCTTTTGCCCTCAAAGGAAAGATTGATGCTGAGCTGGACAAATTGCTCCAGCAAGGCATTCTGGAACCTGTGGACTCAAGTCCATGGGAAACCCCCATAGTAACATCTTTAAAGGCTAATGGGGACATATGTATATGTGCAGATTACAAGTGCACACTGAACAAGGCATTACAGCAGCATGCTTACCCAGTACCTGTGGTAAGTCACATCCTGGCCTCCCTCAAGGCGGGGGGCGTATTTTTGCAAAGCTCGACGTGGTACAAGCATATCAACAGTTGCCTGTTGATGAGGCTGCTGCAGAGGCACAGACCATTGTAACCCATAGAGGGGCATTTAAGGTAAAGAGGCTGCAATTTGGGGTAAATATATTTCATATTCCAAAGTGTCATGGAATGCACACTTCGAGGTATTCCTGGGGTCTGTCCGTACTTTGATGATGTCCTCATTGCTGGAGAATCATCTCAGAACTTAGCTGAAAGATTAAGGGCTGTCTTGCTTCGTTTTCAGGAAGCAGGCCTTAAACTAAAGAGAGATAAATGTAAGATAGGAGTTACTTCTACTGATTTCTTAGGGTTCAGCATTGATGCTCAAGGCATCCACCCGGCTGAAACTAAACTGAAGGCTATCCAACAGGCACCAAACCCTAAGTCTAAGAGTAAGTTTCAGGCCTTTTTAGGATTATTAAACTTTTACCATGCATTCCTCCCACACAAAGCTGCTGTGGCAGAACCATTACATAGGCTTCTAGACAAGCAAGCTCCTTGGCAGTGGATGAAGGTCCATGAAAAGAGTTTCAATGAGGTTAAGGCCTTGCTTACTTCCAATGCTGTTTTAGCTCATTTCAATGAGCAACTGCCTGTCTGCATCACATGTGATGCATTCCCTTATGGGGTTGGAGCTGTACTCAGCCATCTGCAGGCTGATGGAACACAGGTTCCTGTGGCATATTATTCAAGGACTCTGTCTTCTGCTGAGCGTAATTACACTCAAATTGACAGAGAAGCTCTGGCCATAGTGGCTGGCATCAAGAAATTTCATGATTTCTTGTATGGTCGCCATTTCACGGTCTATACTGACCATAAGTCTCTGCTGGGGTTGTTTACCAACAACAAACAGACCCCGCATATAATTTCTCCTCGTATGCTGCGATGGTCCATTTTCCTGTCAGCATATGACTATACATTAGTTCACAAACCAGGAAAGGAGATGGGCCATGCAGATGGCCTGAGCAGACTACCATTGAACCAAGTAGAGCCAGATCCTGCTCCAGCCATTAATATTCTGTCTATCCAAGAGTTGCCTGAGTCTCCTCTCAATGCTAGGGATGTGGCTGCAGAAATCGCCACTGATCACACGCTTATACGAGTGATGACATGGGTTTTGTCTAGATGGCCTGACAAGTGCCCAGATCTGGAGTTCCAAAGCTTCTGGTACAAGAAGCATGAGTTGTCCACTTTTAAGGGTTGCCTGTTATGGGGTAGCAGGGTAGTGATCCCAGCCTCATTGAGATCTAGAATCTTGATCTTTCTGCATGAGGGACATCCTGGTATAGTCAGGATGAAAGTGCTTATGCGTAGCCATCTGTGGTGGCCTGGGCTCGATAAAGCCATCGAGGCCCAGGTGCACGGGTGCCAAGTGTGCCAACAGTCCCGGCCTGAAATGCTGCAGGCCCCAGTACATAGTTAGGAGAAAACACAGTCACCATGGTCTAGGGTGAATATAGATTATGCTGGGCCCTTTCAGGGGCAATTCTTCCTGGTTGTTGTTGATAGCCATTCCAAGTGGCTAGAAGTTGTTTCTGTTTTCTCCACTACTACTGCCAGGACCATTCAGGTGTTGAGAGGTATTTTTGCATCACACGGCCTTCCAGATGTTCTGGTTTCAGACAATGGTCCTCAATTTACCTCTTCTGAGTTCCAGGCTTTTCTTCAAGCCAACATGATCCGGCATGCAACTTCGGCTCCCTTCCACCCATCATCCAAAAGACTGGCTGAGAGAATGGTGTGCACCACCAAAGATGCCCTCAAGAAACTGACTTACGGTAACTGGCATCACAGGTTAGCAGATTTCCTTCTTGCACACTGCACCACACCATGCACTGCCACAGGGAAGAGCCCTGCTGAGCTCCGCTGGGGTTGCCGCCTCATCACGAAACTGGACAGGCTGCACACTGACTGGGTGGCTTCACAGGTGTCACAATCACGGGCACCAAGGAGACTTCAAGTGGGTGATCTGGTCTGGGCATGTAACTATGGGCCTGGTCATCTCTGGGTAACAGCTGTGGTCTGCAAGGTCTCTGGGCGGTTGTCCTATGAAGTGACATTGGGAGACGGCCGCGTCATTTGCAGGCACATAGATCAGCTGCGTGCAAGACTGGACTCTCACCCTTCTGCCCCTGGCGCTGATATGGGGGGGAGGAGTATTACAATATGCATTCTGAGGATCAGTGTCAATGGCCAGCACTAGCCAATGCTGAGGCCATCGGGGATTCCTCACAAGGTTCCGTAAGTGCTCCGAACAGGAATTCATAGGATTGGGGGTTATCCCATACACCCAGCATCACTCCAGACAGGGAGTCACACCAGGGGTATTCACCTTATTCACAAAGAACAGAGAGTGTTCCAGACAGGGAGACTGACTGGGGGGTATCCTAATAATCCACAAACTGCAAGAGAAGGAGGATTCCAAAAGGAGCGCATGTCTGATTCTGCAATTGCTCCCAGAAGGAGGTCTGTAGCAAGGGGGGTTGCCAGGAAAGTAACTCCTGACTCTGGCACCTCAGCCGCAGGGGACTGAGAGTATTGGGGCACATCTGAAACATAGGGCACATCAGAGACTGATTGCGGGCTTGAGGGACTAAGTTCCCTGGAGCCACCCAGGGTAGTAGGGGAATCCTCAACCACTTCAGAAGGTTGGGGAAATTCAGCTTCCCTCGCGGAGCCTGAAAGGAGCTCTGGCAATTCTGCCAGTACGCCCTACCAGGGGTCACCTGCAAAATGTGTGCATAAAAGTCCTGGTCTAGCGAGCCCAACAGATGGGCCGGTAGGTCAGGTGCCCTTAAGATCAAGTCCTGGTCTGTCCAGCCGGGCAGGTGAGCTGTCAGGCCAGGCACCCTCCCTAACCTTGCGTAGGTCACAATGGGCTAAGGCCCCTCCTAAACACCTAGGCGAGTATGTGAGGTTCTTGTCGGCATAGGGACAGTACAAGTCTATGGTGAGGAGACGGGACCTATGTGGGGTAAAAGACGAACACACGAAGTCCACATTAGAGCGTGGTTAAATAACTCTGTTATTATAGAGAAGTGTTTGTATGATGGCAGACTATTTTTTTTATATATTTACTTAATTTTTTTATATATTATTTTAATTTATTTGTGTTGATTGTAAATAAACAAGAATTGTGTGTGTTCTATCTAGGGGGGAGGGGTGTTGTGTCCTGGGCCTCATGAGGAAAACTCAGAAGGCCCAGACTTGTTGCAAAAGGTCCCAGGCAATTCTAAAAGCTGCCCGGGACCAGACAGAGCGGTGCTGGCCTTGTGCGCATGCGCAAGGTGCGAAAATGCTATATTCCTATTGGCTGTCAATGTCCGGGTCTCTGGTTATATAAAAGACCTGTGTGCCTTTTGCTATTGCTTTTTGGTTGTGAGTAGTGCGAACACAGAGGGTAATAAAGATTGTTGAATACACCATGTGTCATCATCTTTACGAACGAACCCAAGAACACAACACATAGCACATATTATTTTCCCTACATATTTTTAGTTTGCTTTTCAGATTGCATTTGTGGTGGTTGACACGATTCCTCCCCCCCCCCACTTCCAACAATCCTGGTCGACTGATTAAAATTTGAAAAAAAGAATTGGCCACCCAAATTTATTTGGCAAACTTCATCCAACCCCAAATTGTATTTCATAAATTGCCTGTTGAGGGTTCTTGAGTGATATTTGTATTTTCCAAATATGCCTGCTCCCTTCATAGATTAACAGCTATATACCTAAACATCTAACGTGTCCCTGAAAGATGCTTTTTCTTCTACTCCCTAATGTGAAATTGGTGTATGAAAATGTCACCGAACAGCAGCAATAAGAAACACCAATTTCTTATGAAAGAGAGTAAAAATAACACTTCCACAATCACCATGCCATTATGCAAACACATCCAGGTACTTCCATTTGGAATACTAAATACCATTCTGGTTGCTACAATATCTTACAGAAGCCATTATAAAGCTAAAAGAAACAGCAGCTGAAATGTTGAGAACTGGAACAACACCCCCATAATGAGAGGTTATATTTGCAGCTTTTTAGCTTAGAATGGATCAGCTATGGCTGTATAAAAAAAAAAATATGAAGGCACTGAATATATAGAGAAGGTTTTCTACTTCTCTCACAATACTAGACTTTAAGCGCATCCAATTAAACTGTGAGAGAGTCTAGTAGTTAGACAAAAGGAAACCTTCCTTCATAGTTTACACTGTGCTGCTGTTCATTTTCTCAAGATTTCGTGATAGTCTCAATTACAAGCTATAGTGGTGTTAGGCGCACAGTTGGAAGACAAGAAGATTAAGGACAGATCAGTGTCCTTAAGAGCGTCAATGTCAGATCGGACCATCAAAATCTATCTGTATGGCTCTAAAAATTGACACCAACTTGATGGCACATAATCAATTAATATTTGTCCCAGTCACAGGATTTAAAGTAGGGTTGGGACAGCTATGGAAGATGAAATCTATCAGTGGTTTGCAAAGAATCACAACGATACATCAAATCAACAATTTGGTCCAAACTGTTAGATGTTAGCCAGGAGAAATAAGGAAATGTAAGCTTGGGTGGCAAGGACATGTGTATATAACAAAAATTACAATAGGAGTGTAGTAATAGCCTTAGGAGAAAGCAATTAAGTGGTGTGTAAGTGAAAGAAAGGGCAACTGCTTTACACAGTTTGGGTCAGTGAAGGGAATCAGAGATAGGGGCTCATGGACAAGGGAGACTTGTCACAAGAAGGTGAGAAACTCTGAAGAGATAAGAAACTGCTAAATGTAAGAAACTGGGTGCAAGAGAGACATGCATGGTGGAAGAAAAGAGTGAAATAGAACCTGAGTTCAGACTAATGGCTACGAAAAAGAACAAAAGGTGAAGTTTAACCAAGAAAGGGACAGCCTAAAGAAACAAGAGAGAAAAAAAATACTTATGAGTAAAGAAGCACATAGCAGCCCTTGTGAATGTGTCAATTTACCATCCCTGCCCTAATTAAGATTTTTTTAAAAAGTAAACTCAATCTAATTAAACAAACATTTTACTTTTTAGTGGTTTCTTTTTAGAATGGAGCAGATTATTTTCTCAGTCTGATTAGAGAAATAACAACCTTTGGGAGTAACGAAATAGCTTATGTTTTGAGTGGGAGACAGCATGGATGCCAATTATATACAAAGGCACCTTGTTTGTACACAAAAAAAATACTCTTTCTGCACATCATTAGAAGTGTTCAGAGTTTCCAAGAGCATTTTACTTTAATGGGGTCTTGAGCAAAACCACCCACTCAAAGCAAACCTACAAAGCAATGCCGGTCCCTACCCAGGAACTGGCACACAACATGAAGTTGAGCAAAGAACTTTGTAGCCATGACTAGGCCCAAAACCAAGAATAACAAGTGGCAAATCTTCCAAGTTCAGTTCTTTATTGTTTAACCCCTATAGGCAGAATCTAAGGACTCTACTATCTGCGTCTACAATATACTCTGTGAACTATTAGGGAGCTGCTGTCTTCACCCTCTTTCTCTCACACATAATATCTGAATTGAGCTGCCTCTTATTCCTCTGTAATGTACCCCCTCCCTCCTGGGAAGTCACCTCCTCACTATGTTCCATCATATCTGCCACCTCCTCTTCAAGGAGGTGCTTTGAGTCCAGAACAACCTGGCCCATTCCTCTGGCTCCACCAGCTAGTCACCCTGCCACTTGACCCCTACCCAGATACTTGCCACCCAGTTGCTCATTGCCTAGGGTACACTGCTCAGCCATTCTTCCAGCTGTCACCTGCTTAGCTGTTCCTTGTGGTAGTTTCTCAGGCCGGCTACTCCATTGTTCCTCAGGTCCATTGTTTAATTGTTCCTAGGGCTGGCTGCTCAGTTGTTCCCTAGCTGGCCAGCTGTTCCTTGGGCAAGCTGTTCAGCTGTTCTTCAGGCCAGCTACTCAGCTGTTTGTCAGACTGGCCACACGGTTACCCCTCTTCTGAGCCACTATTCAGCTGAGCTGTTCCTTGGAGGAATGGAACAAATCCCTGTGGTTATCTCGCCATAAGAACTTACCAGGGCCATTTTGCCACAGCCAATTTGCTGGCTAATTCACACTGTGGGGCAATTCCATGCTGGATAACTCAATGTGATAAATGTCTGCCAATTTCCTTTGACATTGACAAAAATTGAAATGTCAAAGAAACAGTGGGGGATAACATTAATTATGTTGAGTTATCCTGCGTGGGATTGTCCCATGGTGAATTATCCCATGGCAAATTGGCTGTGATGAGTTGCCCCACAGGAAGTTGGCGAGTTGTCACATTCCTTGGGCTGGCCACCACTACTAGTTGTTTCATTCTCTTCTTAGAGATATTTGGAAGTAATGAAGGCTATTTTTTTCTTTTCTTATTTGCAAAGAGGGGGAATCCCTACTTCATGGTATTATTTGTTTGTTTGTCTTTTCTCCAAACCACTAGAACCCTTTACTTAAGTCCTCTAATCAACTAAGATTGAAGTGAGTTCCTCAGACATAAACTAGACCAGCGGTCCCCAACATTTGTAGCTTGATGTCCCGGCTGGAGGGGGAGAGGGGAACTGGGTCCCATGGGTGGTAGGCCGGCATGCATGCATGTGCAGCTCCACTCACACAAGGGAAAAGTTTTGAGGCACCACTCACACAAGTGGGGATGCATGCGTGCCAGCCTGCCACTCACGTGGCCCATTTGCAAATAGGCCATGGCCTGGTAGTGGGCCATGGCCCACAGGTTGGGGACCCCCTGCACTAGACTATGCCTCTGAAGAATGACAAATCCAGATAGCCTTTGAGTTACAGCCATAATGGAGCATGTCCTTATACCTTCTGACAGTCATAAATCAGGTCACTCCCACGACCGACCTGATTTTGCAATCTTTTTTGGGCACTCCTTATGCCGTTGTCATTAATCAAATCCACTGTTCGCCATGGATCGGTTTTGTTGAAAAACAGAAGTATATGTTGCTTTTCAGCAAAACTGTCATAAAGTGCAGTTGCATGACTTTTGGGATATTGCAAATGGCCATAATTACAGCTTTGAATCTGGGTCGTACCTACCCCGAAAGTAAATCCATTTTAACTTTGTACAGTGACTGAGCAACTGGTCTTAAGTTGAGAACTACCTGTATTGGGAACCTTCCAATAGAGAAGGCAGGTAGAAGAACATTAGGGCAGGGCTATGTGCTCAAGGCAAATGTTTTCATCATATGCAGCTTGGTTTGCTGAGATGTTCTGTCTGGCTACTGCTGAAAAGTAGATATTGGCTGTATTGATGGAACAGTTCCCATCTGAGAAGTGAAGGCTAAGCTCTTCCAAATCCCAGATTGCATGCAAAGACTTTGTTAGCTCACCGTGTGCAGACTATGGGTCATGATATGCTTGGTGCCACCTGCCTCATGAGAACGACGGATTGCCACGACTATTGCAAACATGAGACTCAAGAAGCCCCTTTTCTTCTGTTTCCAAGGGAAGAGGCTTTACTCTTCTAAACCCTTTGTTTGCAGCAATTCCCTGGAGTCATGAAAAGCTTTCTTGCCTTTATGCCTTTTTACAACTGGCTCCTGTTTGCTGCAAGGGCACTTGCAATGGATTTAGAGACATTGTTCTATTCTCAGCGAGATTTTAAAAAGAGACACTGCACCGCCACAAAAAGCTTTCAGATAAAATGCACAAAAAGCAACTTGTTATATTAGTGGGATATTTCAACTGAGCTGCTAAACCCAGCATTACTTTTAAACAATCTATAAAATAACAGACAGCCCAAGAAATACATAATATTATAATACTTGAAGAAGATTGGAAGAATTATTTCAATTACAGGGTTTCTCTAATACAAGCAAGACCTAAAGTGCTACATTCTGCTGAAACTGGGTAATACTCTCTCTCTCTCTCTCTCTCTCTCTCTCTCTCTCTCTCTCTCTCTCTCTCTCTCTCTCTCTCTCTCTCTCTCTCTCTCTCTCTCTCTCTCTCTCTCTCCCCCACACACATACACACATCAGTTGATATAATTGGCAGGTGGATGTGTGAATGGTCTCCAAGGAACATTGTTAAAATTGTGACAGCACCAGATGCTATGGAATTTTTCAGTCTGGTATTAATCTTCTGATATTTCATGTGCTGTATGGGTTATGAAAAAAACTTATGAAAAAAAAATCCAATTATTAATGCACTCATTCGCCAAGCTATTGTACTTCCTAAATTATCATTTTGCTTCGCTTTGCTTTATACAGGTTTTTTTAATTCTGAATTTAAATGCTCATTGCTTGGATTTTCAGAAGATTAAGTAACTAGAATAATATAAAGAGATAGGAAGATCAATAGGATTACCTGTTAAGCTAGTAAAATCTTTTTGGATTCTTATTTATTGTTTTTAAATGAAATATTTTGGAAATATTAAATGCTTTATATTTAGAGCTTTATATCAGATTTTCAAAGGAATTTTTTTTAAACTAATAATTTATGCATAAATTGCCTGTTCACCTTTCCAAATCATATTTACCAACATTTTCTTGTTTGCTTTCAGTACCTTTGAATATGTTCTCACTGAAAAAACAAATGAAGAATATTTATAAATACTTGCTGGAATATAAGCAAGTATATGAGGAGCAGTTTAAAGAAACAATGGTGACATGGGCAATGGATTTAGGATATAATATAAATATGGATCAATGGCAGCAAGTATGGGAACGAAATAACAAAATCACACTGGCGACATCATATAAAGAAAACCTGTATAAGATGGTTTACAGATGGCATCTCCCCCGGCCAGATTAGCCAAAATGTATAACGGATATTCACCTATGTGCTGGAAGTGCAAAAAAGAAAAGGGCACATTTTTTCGTGTATGGTGGACATGTAGAGAAGCACAGGTGTACTGGCTTATGGTCTGGGAATGGGCAATAGAAATGACTAGGCAAAACATTCAAACCTGAGACATTACTATTAGGAATACTAGAGAAAAATGTAAATAAAGGTGACACATATCTAATCATAACGGCGGCAAGGATACTATTTGCTCAAAAGTGGAAAGTGATGGAAGTACCGAGTGGGGAAGCACTAATAAAGAAAATTATGTAGAACTAGACAAGATAACTAAAAGATTAAAAAATCAGGAAGAAACAGAATTTTATCGAATCTGGAATAAATTTTATAATATAATGTATATAGATATATCATATATAATTATTGTACAATATGAACTGACAAGACGGAGATGTATATCAAAGACGATTTATCATGTTCAATGTTTTTAATCTTTTTTTTCCTGTGTACACAATAAAAAAGTTTTTTAAAAAAGAATATGTTCTCACTGATTGTTATGGAAATGAAAAAAAAGGGATAATTATTATAAAACTAAGTCAGAAATGCCAGAGATCTAAGAAAAGAAATGTATATATGGTTGGAGCTATAGTTCAACAAATATTTAGAAGTTCTATCTCTGGTTTAAAATGAAAAAGGAAAGAAAGTAAATATCAATCTTTATTATGGTCACGTACCTATACCACAAACAAAAACATTAAAACAGTAATAATAGTAAAAAAACAAAAATAAAAGGCAGACAAAACAATATATTGTGGTTGGTGGTGGATTATCAGGGGGCTTTTAAAGTTTGCCTAAATAAGGTAAATACTATGTTCCAATTATAACCTGAAACCAAAATAATTGCTTGTGGGAATTTTATTTTATTTTATTATTTTATTTTATTTTATTATTTTATTTTATTATTTTATTTTAACTAGTAGTTCTATGGAATTCTCACCTCAGATAAGAAAGGAAAGAAGAGGCTTTAAATTGGAGACATAGCAATACTTACAGGTTAGTTCTCCTCTTCCATGGGTCAATTAAAGACCTGATTTATTCAAGACAAGGTCCTTAAAATTCCTGCTTTTAAATTGGCTGATTCTTGTTTTGCCATTCAGATTCTCCTCCCTCAATATTGCTTTCCAGCCAAAGTTTTGTGTGGAGTTGAATGGATACTTTTGCATATATTCCTTTCTGAGGGCCTTCTGCCAATTTTCACCATTAAGTTAATTCTGTTCATCCAAAGATGTTTTATGAATTCTAACCTAGCAGAAAGAAGAGTAGATTTGCCAGTTATAAAGCGATTTGAAAACAATATTTTAAATTGCATTAAAAGTCTTTTAGGAGTGAAAGTAACACTGCATGCTAGGAAAAAAAAACATTAAAAGTCTTTTAGGAGTGAAAGTAACACTGCATGCTAGGGAAAAAAAAACACAACTATGACTGCATTTCCTGAAAAAACCTATAGGTCAGTTTATCATTTGCAAAGACATTTGTAGCCACATATTAAAAAGCCACCTGTGACAGCTATTACCTGTTTTTAAAAAGAAAAAAAACTTTTACTCTTTTTAAGATACTTTGTGTAATTTGTTACCGCGCAGATTCCTCCGGAAAACTCACTCCAATCTGTACATTAAGTTGAGAGATGAAGGTAGTCCTCTACTTATAACAGTTCATTTTGAAGGAAAAATTAAACCAATTTCAGGCTAGCACCATCTCACGTTTAGGAGCCATGCTTACACAGGAACACCATTTACCTTTAACAAAGAGAGTCACGTACCTGGTATGCAAATGAAGCATTGACGCTTAGATGAACTGATGACTGTCTTATCTCTTGGAGCCAATCAACACACTTCTGGGTCCCCTTTTAAATTTCGCGCTGTTGCGACTGGACAGAATTTTGTATAAAACGTAGCCAAACACCCCCCCCCCGAAGTGGCTCTTCCCTTGCACGCTGTTGTCCATGTGCTGGGAGGTTAACCACCCAGCTGTTTTGTTCAGCTGAATAAAAAGTTGTTTTCCTTGCTTCTGAAGCCTCCCTCTGAGTTCCTGTTCCTGACAGACTCAGATTCCTGCTGCTAACTAAAAACCTTACAATTTAGTGACCATTTGAGGTTACAACAGCACTGAAACAAGTGACTTATGACCGTTTTTCATACTTATGACTCTTGCAGCATCCCCACGGTCATGTGATCAAACTTCAGATGCTCGGCAACTGATTCCTATTGCAGTGTACCTTTGGCAACCTTCTGACAAGCAACGCCAATGGGGAAGCCAGATTTGCTTACCACTGTTACCCAATTTAACAACTGTGGCAAGAAAGGTCATAAAAGGGGGCAAAACTCACTGAACAGCTGTCTTGTTTAGCAACAGAAATTTTGGGCTCAGTTGTGGTCGTAAGCAGAGGACTACCCGTAGGGTTCAAGGGAGTCACTTGGCACTGCAGCCATAATAATCCCTTCCACATAACTAGCATGATGTGTTATGCTTTATAACTAATCTGTTTGATGTTTCTAAAACAGCAGTCAGTTCCTGTCTCCCAAGGCAACATGCTGTAGCATAGGTGGTTCCTGCTGGCAAAGCAGGAGAGAAGCTCAACGTGTGGTGGTCTTCCCATCTGGTTTCCCCCCCTCCCTTTCACACATTTTCTCTGTGTTCAGGCTTGCAAGAGAGAAAAAAAGAAGAAATCCTACACAATCTTTCATGTTGGAAAGAAGTGGCTTTGGAGACTTGTGACAGGAGAGAGTTTTTGATGTCAGATTCTCCTTCTTTCTCTCCCTACCCAAAATACAGGTAGTCCTTGACGTACAACAGTTCAATTAGTGACTGTTGGAAGTTACAACATCACTGAAAAACTGGACTTATGACCACTTTTCACACTTACAATCTTTACAGGATCAAAATTCAGATGCTTAAATGCAGATTCACTTAACAACTGTGTTACTAATTCAACAAGTGCCATGATTCACTTAATAATTATGGCAAGAAAGGCAGGGCTAGATGAATCAAAAATTGGAATTAAGATTGTCGGGAAAAATATCAACAACCTAAGATATGCAGATGATACCACTCTAATGGCAGAAAGTGAAGAGGAACTAAAGAGCCTCTTGATGCAGGTGAAGAAGGAGAGTGCAAAAGTTGGCTTTAAACTCAACATTAAGAAAACCAAAATCATGGCATCCGGCCCTTTCAATTCCTGACAAATAGATGGGGAAGAAATGGAGGTCCAAGATCACCTCAGATGGGGACTGCAGCCAACAAATTAAAAGCCGCTTGCTCCTGGGGAGGAAAGCTATGGCAAATCTAGACAGCATACTAAAAAGCAGAGACATTACCCTGCCAACAAAAGTGCGTATAGTCAAGGCCATGGTTTTTCCAGTTGCAATGTATGGATGTGAAAGTTGGACCATACGAAAGGCTGAGCGACAAAGAATTGAGGCCTTTGAACTATGGTGCTGGAGAAGACTCCTGCGAGTCCTTTGGACTGCAAGGCATTCAAACCAGTCAGTCCTAGAAGAGATCAACCCCGACTGCTCTTTAGAAGGCCAGATCCTGAAGTTGAAACTCAAATACTTTGGCCACCTAATGAGAAGGAAGGACTCACTGGAGAAGGACCTAATGCTGGGAAAGATTGAGGGCAATAGAAGAAGGGGATGACAGAGAATGAGGTGGCTGGATGGAGTCACTGAAATAGTAGGCATGAACTTAAATGGACTCCAGAAGATGGTAGAGGACAGGAAGACCTGGAGGAACGTTGTCCATGGGATTGCAATGGGTCAGACATGATTTTGAAATTAACAACAACAACAACAATGGCAAGAAAGTTCGTAAAATGGGGCAAAGCTCACTTAACAAATGCTTCACCCAGCAACAGAAATGTTGGGCTCAGTTATGGTCGTAATTCGAGGTTTACCTATAGAATCATAGAGTTGGAAAAGAGAACCATAGAGTTCATCCAACTTTTGCTCAGGACAGGTTCCCCTACTGACTAACTGTTGATCTCCAGCCCTGATTGAAGATCTATAGTGAAGGAAAACTCTTTCTACAAATCCTTGCTCACCTCTTTGTTTCTGCTGCAAAATAAATCATTTAGAAAATTGCTTATTGTACAATGTAATTACATTTTAGCGCCCTAAAAATAATATAATGGCGTTGTGGGTTTAATGAAAAACTCCATTCATTATATATAAAAAAAACCAGTTCAGAAATTTACAGTAAGAATGGCACAAAGTCAGTTCCAGTGGTATTATTTAGAGTGGTCAATGCTAAAGTATTTGTGGCAAATGTTCATGCACACCTCTTATTTGATGCCAATTAGTCTCACATAATTCTTTTGTCCTCCTTGGAATAAATACAATGTACATTTCTAGGGAATATTTTCTAAGTGGTATGAAGTCTACCTAATGTGGTCCTTCAGCATGAAGTTACTGTGATTAGAGTGGAATCCTGCCTATGGCTATCTATGTTTTCATTTGGGCTGAAATAACTTATTTTCCTGTGGTTCTATGACTCTGGCTGATAACTTTTGAGCTGAGCTGACTTGGAAAAGATGAATTTATTAGAAGCTGCAAAGTAATGGCTTTTCCTGGAACATATTACTGATGAGGAGCTATAAGCAGACAGTGCCAAGCCTTAAATATTGTGTTAAACACATTTGCAACAGCCGCCCTTGAATGAAAGTTCAGGAACCCCCCCCCTTTTTTTTTAAGATGCTGCCTTTGTGGTGAACAGGTTGCAGATTTTACATTCCCTAGTTTTCCTAGCTGCTTGAAGATTATCAAAATATCAGGGTATAACAGGTTATTCCTTACAGGAGAAACATGATTATGATGTTTGGAGGAGATTTGAACTTCAAATATCTTGTTGTCTGGGAATGAAATAGGATGCATCAGAAATAGAGTGACACTGCAAAAGTATGGTTCTCCTTCTTTTACCATTTAAACTGAGTTCTTTAAAAAAAATCCACAATATAGCTCATGAGAACCAGGCAGCAAATGAGAAATATTGTTAGACTATATTCTAACACAGCAAGCTAAAATATGAGCACAGAAACTAAACAAGATAGGGAAATCTTTAAGCTATGCAAAGAACAGTGTGATTCTTATATTAAAGCAAATAAAAGCATTTTGTAAGTGGATTGTGTTGCAGCAATCCTTCAAAGCCTCCCTCAAAAAGAAAACATTTAATAGTAACACATTAAATCGGGCTTCTAGGATACTGGCTTTTGAAAAACTAATCTTAATACATAGGCTACTTGATAAACCTTGGAAAACATGCGCATTGATTAGAAACCACATAGCAATGTCCTTAGCTTTTAATGTAGAAATCTCTTGCCATTTTTCTTTTTTATATATTTTAGTTGACTTTTTTTATATTAAATATTTATTCCATGAAGGATTCAACAGAGATCAATGTCCTATAGAAGGAGCACAGTAAGTTAACATAATCATTGCACTACACAGCTTGGTAATTTCATTCAGATAATTACATGTAAATCAGATTTGTATCATTATAAGTGGCCCTCGGGTTACAACCAGGCATGCAGCAGCTATTCAGACTTGCAATAGTGATGAATCTCTGATGGATCCTCAGAGATCTGGCCATTGCAGTGTCTCCAGGATCACATGACTGCAGTATGAATGCTTGGTGCTCAGCTTGCGATGAAGATGTTGCAATGAGATGCAGTCACACAATTGCAGTTTCTGATGTTTCCTGCAAGCTTCCCACAAACAGAGTCAACAGAGAAGTCAGCAGGTAGTCAGAAGTCATGATCATGTAAGGTTCTCACTTAACAACCTGTACAATCCTCATTTAATGATGGCAATCAGAAATGCTGGGCTGCCATTGCTAAGTGATGTGGTCACATAATGTCATGTGTTGATGATTGATGGTAGTTTCAATCCTAATTGCTCTTATAACCAAAAGATTACCTGTATCCATCAAGCTTCTAGTGTAGTTCATAAGGAGATCGATCTCCAAGCATCTTAAAAGAAATGTAGTAATCATTTGAAATCAGCATGAATTTGTAAAGAAAAAATCTTGCCAGACTAATTTGCCTCATGTACAACGCAATTATATTTTACTGCCCTAGCAAATAATAAGATGGCTCCACAAGTTTAATTAAAAAACGCAAATTACTATTAGATCCATAATATTTTTAGTAGATTGAGGGACCAGTATAGGCGTGATATATCTTGATTTAAGCAAATCAGAATGCATTGCCTAACATTCTAATTAACAAGTTAGTTGGGTGTAGGCTGGATGGCATGAATCAGTGGGTGCATAATTGGCTCAAAAGTCATAGTAAAAATGGTTAGCAGTGTTGTCTTGTTATACTGCAGAGGTGTCCAACAAAATTACATCCTGGACCTGTATTCTTCAGCTTGTGAAAAAAAGAAAGAAATCCTACACAAAAAATTGGATCCTACATAATCCTTCCTTTGAGCGTGGGAATGCGATGAATGCACTCAAAATTTTTCTGCAATAGAACAAGAAGCACAGACTGTAGCTGCTATATTTCAATCTTCTCCAGAACTTTTGATGGAACACTTGGCAATTCTATAACTCCCTTTTAAAGCTATGTACCTGTTCTTTAATGATTTTTCCTTTGCAGAGCATACCTGCAAGAGGAGAAAAATGCAAATCCCTGACATGAAACTAAAAAGATCCCAGCAAGTGAGAGTAGAGAGACTTTGCAGGGAAGAAGGGGCAGTTAACACCAGGTCAGTTCTATGATGAGACAAAAAAAAACCAACAAAAACAAATCCTGTTTAACAGAGTGCCAGAGATTCAGTTAAAGGTACCAAAGATTCCAGATTGCAGGATGCAGATGAAGGGGCAATGGGGAGAAAGAGAGTGTGAAAGATTAAAGGAGTTGGTAGAATCTGGCTGAAATAAATCCCTAGGATAAATAGAAGCCACTCAGATCTTAATGAATGTATTTGTATCACTGGAATCTGGATCACCTGGAACCTATGCATTACCCTTCCTTAAAAATGGAACCAACATTAACAGGTGGGATAAAAAAAACCGATTCAATTCCATTGCCTTTTTCAATAGAAGGAAAGCTGAGTTATGAGCAGGAACAGAGTTGTCTTCACTAATAATTAGGAAATGAAAAGGAAGCTTCAATGATCTTCAATTACCCATGTAGTAGGCTGTATTGATATTATTCTTATCATCTTCTCATCTTTCCTACTACCTCATCCTATTGATATCAATGATTTATCAGTTGTTGTTATATCTTATGATTAATGATTGTAATTATGATCTACGCTATATGTCCTATCACTTTGTTCTTTGCACAGACACTGAGAACTTATGTACCGAAGGCAAATTCCTTGTGTATCCAATCACACTTGGCCAATAAAGAATTCTATTCTATTCTTTTGATGGACTGAAAGAGCTTTCAACACTTATGACAGGACCAAACTGGTCAATGGGACTGTGAACAGGGAAGGTTATATATTATTCTGGCCTATGTGTGCGTAGGGAAGGCAGACATTTTGAACCTGGCCCTTGGCCTGCCTTCGTTACCCCCCCTTCAGCACTGAAATTAAACTTAGGGTAGAGGGGAATGACTCAATCGTATGAAAGCGGCTTCCTTTTGCCTGAACTTCATTGCTCTATATCTGGCAGTATCTGAAGAAGAAAGGCTAATCTAAAGAAAGTTGGGGAAGGTGTGAGTGAGCCGTCAAGGTGGGACTTACAGAAGAAAGCATGAGGAAAAAAAACCCTGCCTTATTTTATCTGGTTTTAAGATGAGACAGAGAGAAACATGGAAAGGCTTTCAAAATTCTATCACTGTGAAAAATAACCCTGCTATACCTATTTCATGACCTGGCCTGCTTTGAAGGACTGATAGCCCCACACTACTACGTATGTCACCTGGTGGGATCTGGTAGAGGGTTGCACATTTGAGGAAGTGCCACCTCCAAGGACCCCATGCTTGAGCTTTTTCAATGATGGTTCTCTAGCCCCAATATCTAATCCAGACATGTCAAACATAAGGCCCGGGGGCCGGATGTGGCCTGCGAAGTGGTTTTATGTGGCCTGTGAAGCCATCCTGGAAACAGTGAGGGAACGACCCCTGCTGCCTTGGCCCTGGCCCAGGCCAGCCGGGAGCCAATGTACAATTTTGTGATGGCCATCTTGGCACTTGCCCTGGTGGACCATGCCTTGGCACTTGCCCTGGTCTCACCCCCTTCTGCCAGAGACCCTCAGATCTGCCCCACTCATGCCCAGGCCCCCACAGGCACCCTTGACGCGAATTATGTAGGCCAGTAGGCCACACCCACTCCATCCATGCCCACCCAGTAGGCTGCACCCACTCTGGCCACCCCCACCCCACCCCCAAGGGCAACTGCAATGCTGATGCATCCCTCAGTGAAATTGACTTGGACACCCGATCTAATCTATCTAGTGGTGGGATTCAAATATGTGAACAACTGGTTATCTGTGTGGATGCCGCTTCCAGAAGTCCATTCTGGGCCTGGGCAACAAAAACTTAGCTACCGGTTCTGCCGAACTGGTGCAAACTGGCTGAATCCCACCACTGAATCTATCCTCTTTCATATATTTTTGAAGAACTGTGAATAGATGGCTTTTCAGAAAGGCATTTGAGGACATAAAGATCAAACTGCCCCTGGACAGTGGAGTAAGGGAGTTGTACAGGTAGTCCTCGACTTGCAACAGTAATTTAGTGGCTGTTCAAAATTACAATGGCACTGGAAAAAAAGCGACTCATGACCATTTTTCACACTTACAACTTTTGCAGTGTCCCCATGATTATTTATAACCATCACTGGGTCCCAAGGTCATGTGATCACCTTTTGCAACCTTCTGACAAGCAAAGCCAATGGGGATGCCAGATTCATTAACAACCATGCTACTAACTTAACAACTGCAGTGATTCACTTAACAACGGTGGTAAGAAAGTTCATAAAATGGGGCAAAATTCACCTAACAACTGTCTCGCTTAGCAACAGAAATTTTGGGCTCCGTTGTGGTCGTAAGTTGAGGAATATACGTAGTTGTATTAACCTTAATTTCTTATTTTTATTATCCATGTTGTCGCTGTTTATAAGCTGCTCAGAGTCCTCTGAAGCGGAGTGACACATAGCAATAAAGTAATAAATAAATTAATACTTCTTTTCTTTCTTTCTTTTTTAAAATGCATCTTGGCAGAGAAAATATATTCCACGTGGTCTTGTTCAATGCAAATCTCCTTGATGGCGATTCCTCCCCAATTGTGTAAAATATGAATAAATAATACTAATGATAGAGAACGTGCTTATAACAAGATAATCGCATCACGGGATGCACATAAGAGGCAGCTGAAGTTCTTCCAATTTCCCAAAGGTTAGGAATGGTTCTTGATAATCAGATGCACCCGTGGTACACTAATTGGCTTTATTGAAGCAGCATATTGCACGACAAATTGTATTTCCAAGGGACTAAAAGAGGATGAAATTAGAAAAGCCGCCAACTAGCAATCGCATACAACTCCTGCTCTCAACTTCAGAAGAGCCATTGCCCACTTATTGCTTTAATCTCATGTAGAAAGCTGAATTAGCATGAAAAGAGTTCCTTTTTATAGCATTTGGAAAAATGGAAAAAGGCCGACCTTGAAGCTCAGGGGTAAATGATGGTTAATGAGGGAGGCCTGCTAATTGGCCCCATTTTGGGACTACGAGGGCAGCATCGCCTTTGCAGATTTATGATTGGTCCATCCAAATAGTGCTGCAAAGGCCTCTCTAAATTCAGCTTTTTTGGGGGGGGGAACATCTGCTGGAAAGGGGGATCGGATGTTTATATAAAAGGTTTAAATGCTATAAAGGTTCTGTGGTTCACAGGCCTCTTACTCTCTCTATAGAGAAGCTTCTAAGCTTCTAAGAAAAATGATGCCAAGTCTGCCAGCTTGTTTAAAAGTTAAATAGAGCTGAAAAAGACCTGCTGGGTTCTTCATACATTTTGAAAAGGAAGTGCAAGTTTCTCATATCTTGTACTTTAATCTTTATAAATCAGATTTCAGAGCTGATGGAGATAAACTAGAAAAAGGAAGGGGTCGGGAAAGAGATTGAGCAGCAGAAGGGATCTAGGAACAACAGTTCTGGCATGGAGGAACAAACTTTACATTGAGCAAAACAGAGTTGTCAAAACTCAACAGGGCTGGCCAGGCAATAATGCCAAGAAAGTGCAAAACAGTGGCAAAATTTTGGAACCCAGAACTATGTACTGCCCTACTCTTCAAAGAGACATTTGGTTGGGAACAAGGAATGTTTCCAATTTGTTCTTATTTTACTATCTAGCCCATGTCTATTCCAATATCCTGTTATGGCCTCCATTTCATGGTGATCAGACCCTCTATTCTTCAGAATTCATCAGTAGAAGATGGCAGCCTGTATGGATTATTTCATATAGGTTTAGGACCTTTCCCCCTTGAGATAGGACCTTCACAGAGTGGTCATCTATCTCTAGCAGCAGAATTGTGGACGATTAAATGGACAGAGGTTCTTATGTGATCTGTGTTTTATTCCCAAAGGCAGCTGCTGCTCTTGAGTACGATGGGTAGTTTAAATTAGAGTTGCACTAAAATTAATTGGATGGTTTCAGTTGGCGTTGCAGTAGGATGGAGTGTACTAAGATACGGTGCCAATTCATCTGATTTGAGAGAATGGGGATGAGGAGAATTTATGCAGCATTCTCTTGGATCAGCCCAGATGATACATCATTAGTTCTGACTGATGTCCCCCTTGGTTGCCAAAGGCCTTTTGCTTTGTTATTTGCTGCTTAATTCTGAATGGAAAGTTGCCATTTGCGAACTGAGAACTCTTCTTCTCCTTCCAATAGCTTTGTCCTCCCAGGTTTCCATCCGCTTATCTTCAACCAACTTGAGCAATTTTTTTTACTTTACATGCCCATACATCCCTGAGTACTGCCATACCTGTGTACATAGCTGGTTTATTTAGAAAAGCTTCATAGGAGGGAAATAAGGTCTGCAAATGAAGCTGACTGACAGAAGGACTTCTTGATGTTCAGAGAAATGCATGCACAAGGAAAAATAATGAGTTCTACTGTAAACCAAGGGATAATGTTGTGACATAATGTAAATACTTAGAAAAGACCTGAGAATTCATATTTGTGCAACCATCCATTGAACAAATAGAATTAGTAAGTATGATTCCTCCTGTCTTGCTAGTCTAGGCTGTTCCTGGGAGGGATGAGTGAAGAACACTGGAAATGTAGCATAGCAGTAACTAACCTCATCAGAGGGTGTTTAGGTGTTTAGGTCATTACAGCTGTCTAGCTAAAGTAATATTAAACAACAGAAATATAAGAAGATGCTGAAAGTACATAATCACTTTATTGACAATGGCCAAGACATAATTTCATATGGCTTGGAAGACAGCAATGGTAAACCATACCTGTATTTTACTAGACAATATTTTATAGGCTGACCGTATGGTGGGCCTCTCAAATTGAATGGCACTCAATATGTTACTGAGGAAGAGCTGAGGATCTTTTGGAGTAATTAATGAAATGACTACTCATAGCCTTCTGGGCATCTAGTGACTCATGCTGCCATGCAGAAAAAGAAAAGCTGAAGCTGCAAAGACAGAATTACAGTGAGAATGTTGAAGCACAGAAGAGGGAGGAATATTGTATATATTTGCTGCCTAATAAAGGCAGGATAAAAAAAATGAAAAAGCTGTCGATTTAGTATCAAATGATTTAGTCAATGTAGTATCAAGCAATTCAGCTAGTTGCCCAGATCCTCCAACATTTCATGAAGCAAATCTGGTGTAATTCCTCTCTCTGCAGGTTGCTCTAGCAATCCTCTCATCTGTGGTTTTTGCGACTTTTTTGGTGGTCCATTAAAATATTATCATCTAAAAATGAAAGTGTAACAAGCAAAGGAAAGACAAAAGGCAAGCTTCTCCCTTTCTCCCTATTTTGCCTTGCCCTTAATACTTTGATCTCCAATGGCATTCCATAGTTACAGTCAGAATCACTTCATAATTACAGTCAGAATCGCTCCATAGTTACAGTCAGAATCACTTCATAATTACAGTCAGCCTCATAGTCTGACTCATATTATCTTTATTTATTTATTTTTTGCAAAATCCACCAATTGCCTGCACTCTTTAATAGTACACAAAAAGCATTCCCACAAAGGTCCATTTCATTTGTCTATTTTAATTCCAATTTGTTTAAAAATACTTTCACCAATATTTCAAACTAACTATTCCCTTTATCTGTTTTAAACTTGCTTACGTATATTTAGGTGGTGGTGTTTTTTTCCCCCAACAATTTTTAAATCTTTAAAACTCTTTCCCCCCCTTGTAATCCAGGAAGAATGTTAATTCTGGAATACCAGAGTTCTCTTACCTTGCTGCTCAGAAAATCTCTTTAGCTGTAAATAATTCATATCGAAATGTGTTAAGAAACCAAACTCATTAAACCCTTTTGTCCATTTGGCCACATTACAGTTGTGAACTTGATTAAAATCCCTTGACTCCCAGCTGCTCAACTCATGAGTTGATTGCAAAACACTCAGTTCCTGCAGTTCACTGCATGAGCAGCTGGCTGGAATGCAAATGGGCAATTTCACGATCACCCCTTTATTTGGAAAGATTGCACTGACCGGAATTCACCATCTGGCTTCTGATCTCTACCACAATACTGGCCCCACTCCTTTGGGAATGTCTAGTTTGCCAGGAATCCTCACTGGAAATTTGTTTAGTTTGTTCATGGATTACAATTGCTTAATATGGAATATAAATGGAGCAAATGCTTCTCAGAAGAGGGAAAAAAACCATCATTTACAAAAAAAACCAAGATATAATTTGCGTGCAAGAGACACATAGGACATAAAATATTTACTTTATAAAATCTGGGTGAAGAATTTATTTCAGCAGGAATTGAAACAAGACATGGAGTTGTTTCATATATAAATCCCCAACTTAAACCAGAACTTGTACTTATGGATGAGCATGGAAGAGTTGGGGGGTGGGCTGGAACTTCATTTCCATGGAATTAATACTTTGATGTTGGGAAGGTATATTCCAAAATACTGTTCTATAAAGCAAGTATTGAGAGACTAATAGGCTTCTCCTACAAAAATGTATGTTTGATAGGGGGTTAGAATGGAGTAGTCTCCTCACAACTGGTTAGAATTTAGAATACCGCCACACACAAAAATTTCATCAATAAAATTCCATCTTGTATAAAGGAAGTGACCTTTCTGGATAAAGTAGATGAATATCTAAAGAAACAAAATTTACTAAGTATTATGGAGGAATAGAGACAGATTATGAATGGATCCATAACAATAAGGGAAGTTTCTGAATGTATAAAAAAATTAAACCAGGAAAGGTGCTTCGATCAGATGGATATCATGTTCTTATTATAAATACTTTAAGGATGAATTTTTACAGCTTTCACAAAACATGATAAATTCTATCTTATAGAGAGGAAAATGTAAGAGTTGGAAAGAGGCCAATATAGCACTAATACCCAAAGAGCACGGGTGTCAAACTCGCCGTGTCATGTGACATGTTGTGACGTATCACGACTTTTTTTGCATTGCCGGAGCTGGGGTGGGCGTGGCCTCTGCATGATACAACTGGCCCGTGGGCTGGCAGTTTGACACCCCTGCACAAAGAGGGACAAGATCTGACTTTAACAAGAAGCTATTAGCCAATATCATTATTGAATAATGAGTATAAGATAATCACAATAATTCTAGATGATAGACTGAAAATAACTTTGCAAAATTTTATTCATAAGGATCACTGTGGGTTTTTATCTAGAAGACAGTTAAAGGACAAAGTTAGAAATGTATTGGAAATTTTGGAATAGTTGTAGCAACATAGTGAAAAACAGGCCACATTGATTTTCTTAGATGCAGAAAAGGCCTTTGACAATTTGAATTGGGTTTTCTTGCTTAAGGTTTTGGAATATATGAATTTTGGAGACAGCTTTATTAAATGTGTAAGATTGATTTACACTTCACAGAAAGCACAGATACTTATTAATAGAGATCTAACAAAACCCTGTGTGATATAAAAAAAACAAGACAGGGATTGTTTATTTTGGTTGTTTATTTATTTTATTTATTTATTTAATTTCTATGCCACCCTATTCCGGAGAACTCAGGGTGGCTCACAGCATAATAGAAATTACATTATATACATATAAAAAACCCTTAAGTTAAAAAAAAAAAGAAACCAATCATTCCACGAACATACACTGGCTAGGGGCAAGATGTTAGCTGCCCCAGGCCTGCCGGCAAAAGTGTGTTTTAATAATAAATACAGATATAAAACAAGATAAGAGGATTGTGAAATAAAGATTAAAAAAGAAACTTATGTTAAGAGCTTTTGCAGATGATGTTGGTTTTGGAAGATCTTTAAAGGGCATTGAAATAATGGGAAAATTAAAAGAATTGGATGTAACAGCAGGTTTCAAGATTAATAAACAGAAAATAAAGGTGTTAACAAAAATATGAAAGTAGAAGATCAAACAGAATTGGTGAGTAAATGGATTTTAAATTAAGGAGGTAAAATGTCTGGGTATTACTATGACAAATATAAACTGTATGTTATTTTAAAATCATTGTGTTAAGACGTGGAATGAAATTTGAAAAAGACATGTTAAGATGGGAGAAACTAAAACTATGATTGCTGGGAAAATTTCTGTGATAAAAATGAACATACTACTTAGAATGATGTTTTAGATCAGCTTCATTTAAACAGTGGCAGAAGAATATGTCTATGTTTGTGTGGCAGGGGAAAAATATGAATTAAAGTGTTACAAGTTGCAAAGGAAAGAGGAGGACTGGCTCCATACGATTTGCAATTGTATGTTGCAGCTTGCTTTTTGGTTTGGGTGAAAGAAGGGGTAAGGGGTACTGCTGGAAAATAGAAGACTCTTGGAGTTAGAATGACACAACCGAGATTTGGGTGATGTGGATATATTGTATACATCATGTATGCACAAGAATGCGCAAATGGGCTGCATGCGAGTGTACACGCATGCTGAAATGGGACCGTGCGAGTGCGACATTGGAGCAGTGCAGGAGGGATGCTCAGGGCAGGGCAGGGCTAATGCCGGCAGGACGCTTGGGGTGGCACTAGTGCTGGTGGGATGCTCAGCCCGACGCTACTGCCAGAGGGAAACTCAGGGCAGCATTAGTGCCAGTAGGATATGCGGGGCGGTATGGTGCTAGCACCAGCAGGACACTCGGGGTGGCACTAGTGCTGGCGGGACACTCAGTGCAGGGCAGTGGTAATGTCAGTGGGATGCTTGGGGCTGGGCGTTCCTAGCACCAAGGGACTCTTGCAGTGGCGCTAGGATGACTGTAGGGGGTGAGTGCACACATACACACGTGTGCATTGGCCATCCCTTCCTGCAGCCTGGTGGCCAAGAGGCCACAGCCCAGTAGTGGGCCGTGGCCCACAGGTTGGGAATCCCTGGATTAAAGAACCTCCTGGCTTCAGCCCACATTTAATGCAAAGGAAAAACATCTATTATGTAGAAATTACTCTAAACACTGGTGTTCCTTGAGTGTAACATTTAAAACACTGGCAGTAGGGGAGTAATCTCCTCTCTCTTAAGAGTGAGCTTTTTAATCCAGTGTTTGTGAAGCTGAATATTTATTAGATGGTAAATACCAGAAGGTTGTTAAGTGGCTTCATTTGACAATTTTTTTTTAAAGTTGCTGGACTGCAAAAATAGCAATCATTCTGTTTATTCTTCATATGCATTTTTAATATACTGTGATAAAATGCAAAGATGTTTGAAATCTTAATCCCCGTTTTACTTTGCATGTTTGAATCCGCTTTTCTTACTTTGAGCAGAGAAGCACGTAATTGTATTTTTATGTTGTGTTTTGACTTTGATGAGGATTTGATGGTGTAAGTTAGCAAAGAAATTGGATTTTGGTCTAGCTGCCCCTTTCCCCTGAAGCTGTAATGAATTATGTTCACCAATCCACTGATATCACATAAAAACAGTCACAATGATGGAAGACTCAATGAGACAGAATAAATACATCTGTATGCTCTTACCTCCCTCCGGACTGTAAATCTAGGGCTTTACACAAAACCCTGTAAGAAAGGTCTCCTTCTGTTCCTTCTATGAAAGTTATTAAAATGTTTGATCTATCAAGCTATATGTAAGCCACGTATCAGAGTCTGCCAGATATTAAAATTGTGCTGCAGACTTTCTCTTTGTTGAATCACACATAGACGGCCATGTAAGGGCCACTCTCTATTATTCCCATCATCCCCATACAAGATAACATTAATGTACAGTATGTGGAGGGAGTCCTCAACATACAACTGTAACGGAGCCTTCCCATTACGGTTGCATGTTGTGATGGTTGTAAACTGGATTGGTCACATGACCAACCCAATTTTACAACCTTTTTTGTTGCAGACATTAAGCAAACCCTGCAGTCATTAAGCAAACCCATTGCCAAGTGACCAGTCAAATAATTTCTGTCATTGCAACAGAGATGAATCTTAGTAGGCAATACTTCTTCAATGTCCTTGCTCTTCCTTTGGTTCTGTATGTTTCCAGGAGAATTGGAAGAGGTAGGCTTCCGAACAAGCTGTGTTTAACCCAGGATAGTATTCCTTAAAGCAATCACTCTACTAAGACAGGCAATCAAAAGAGCAAATGCAGCCGGTCCTCAGGGAACCACCATGGATACCAGAAAGGCAAATCTGAATCAAAGAAGTAACCATATTTGGCATGCCTTTTCTGTAAAAATGCATATATGAACAGTATGGTTACCTAATACTGCACATACCTGCCAGGATTTAAAAGTTAGAAAAAGTTAGAAAATGGCCCATTAAAAAAACACACAGAAATAACCTCGATCATTAGGATGCTGAATTCTACCCCAACAACTGTCTTTGTAGGTCTTCAACATCTATGCGCAAAATTAACAGCCTGGTGGCGTCTTAGCCATGTGCCAGATAGATTGAGGCTGATTTTCCAATCTTTAAGGAAGGTTAAGAGTTAAGGAGATAACTCTTTTATAGATGAAGCAAATGTTTATTTTATTTTATTTTTTTAATGTTGAGAGAAAAGAATGGAAGCTGATGAAAGGGGGCAAATGGCTGGAGAAATCCTGTTGAATTTGGGGCTTTCCACTCAAGCGTGTCAAACTGCCCTGTTCTTTCAAAGAGGCCATCCTTGTCTGTGAAGAAATGGAAAGTAAAAGACCTGCCTAAACCTTCTCCATTGAAGCTGACATTCAGGTCCTGCCTGTTGGGAAGGAAAGACAAAAATAGGCTGACTCCTGTCAATGCTAACTTATCTCTTTTGGTGAAATTTGACAAGAGTTTTTTAAGTTGTAAAAAAGAGGCTGTATTTGACTCAAAGTCTAATCCTGAGAGTTTCTAGAGGTCAAGTAAGACTGGAGTCATCTTTCTCCCTTTCTGCTCTACTGCTTTCCTATACTTACAACTGGTTGGTTACCCTCTGCCTTTGCACAAGAGGGCAGTCTTCCACAGGATACAATAAATAGAGAACCACAGAAAACATCAACGTCTCGTTTTTTTCTCTGACCTTGTGACAAAATGCAAAATACCTTTTTTTTATAAAAAAATTCAATTTTGATACTGAAGGAAGTTAGCTCAGAGAAGGAAATATTAAAAGGGCAGAAAAATATATTTTTCCTCAAAAGGATTTTTTTTTTTAAAACCAAACCTGGCCCCAAATCTATCTCTCTGCCCCAAGCAAGAGCTAGCCCCATAGGAATGCAGATGTAGAACCATCAGAAAGCTGAAGCCAGGGCACTCAAGAAGACAAAGAGAAGATCTGCATGCCCCACCCAAACTCTAGGAGTCATTAGCCCCATCACCTGGGAAGCAGGATATGATAATAGGATTAAACCACAGATACCAAGTCCTAGAAAAACACTCAGAAATAGCTTCAAGGTTCATGCCACAGGAACAGGAAACTATTCCAAAGGCTAGAGGGGGTATAAAAACCTACTGCCCATGTGCTCAAGCTCCCTTTTTTTCCCTCTCTGCTCCTTGCAAGGACCATCTTTCTGCTTCTTCAATAAACTGTAACCTTCTTCCCAAAGCAGTCGCCATTTTGCTTATTTATCCCGGCTTGGATGAACCAGGATGAAGACTTACTTCTAACAATACCATTGGTTGTGTGTCTGATTAATGCCATTCCATGTGACATTCGGCTATCAATGATTTACAGAGGGAACAGTAGTGCCACAGGATCTAGACATTGTGGAAGTCTGAGGGAGTGGGGCTATGAAAGAATAGTTACTGAACTTGCCCTATTGAACTTGTCCCACTTTAGTGGAACGAAGAAGTCAGAATAGCCCGTAGATATGTATGGATTTAAGTAATACTGTTGAGAAAGGCTGTTCTAGCATTTGCTGATAGGATTCTTTCATTGCTGATGAATACAGAACATCAACCATAGAATAATAGGGTTGGAAGAGACATTCCAGACAAATGGCTGTCCAGTCTCTTCTGGAAAACCTCCAGTGATGGAGCACCCATAACTTCCAGATGTGAGTCATTCCACTGATTAATTGTTCTCACTGTCAGAAAATTTCTCCTTAGTTCTAGGTTTGATCTTTCTTTAATGATCTTCCACCAGTTACTTCTTGTTTTGCCTTCAGGTGCTTTGGAAAATAGTATGACTCCCTCTTCTCTATGGCAGCCCCTCAAGAACTGGAAGACTGTTGTTATATCATCCCTAGTCCTTCTCTTCATTAGACCAGACAAACCTAGTTCACTTTATCGTTCATCATATGGTTACCCTCCAGACCTTTTATTGTCTTTGTTTCTCTTCTCTGCACTCAGAGGGTCTCAAAATCTTTGTCATACCATGGCGACCAGCATTGGATGCAATATTCCAAGTCTGGCCTCACCAGTGCAGTATAAAATGGTACTATCATTTCACATGATCTTGAAACTATCCCTCTGTTGATGCACCCTAGGATTGCATTAGACTTTTTGACAACTGTAGCATGCTGCTGGCTCATACTTAAGTCTATTAGGACACCTAGATCCCTCTCACAGTTGTTACAGTTGAGCCAGGTACCACCTATTTTATATCTGTGCATTTGGTTTTTCTTGCCTATGTGTAGGACCTTACTTTTCTCACCATTGAACTGCATTTTGTGGGATAGGGCCCTGTGTTGAAGTCTGTCAAAGTCCTTCTCTATCTTGAGTCTATCTTCTAAAGCAGGGGTCTTCAAACTCGGCCCTTTTATGACTCATGGACTTCAACTCCCAGAATTCCTCAGCCAGCATGCCTGGCTGAGGAATTCTGGGAGTTGAAGTCCATGAGTCATAAAAGGGCCGAGTTTGAAGACCTCTGTTCTAAAGCATTAGCTATTTTCTCCCAGCTTGGTGTCATCTGCATTCTTTTTCTATCCCCTTATCTAGATCATTTATGAAGATGTTGAAGAGTGCTGGGTCCAAGACAGAAACCTGAGGTATCCCACCATATGCTTCCTTCCATGTAGATGTTGGAGGTGTTGAAGGAAGATCATTTCTACTCTGAAATCGTCCGCCATTGCTGCTTCATTTTAATTCTGTGAACAGCCAAATGACTTTGCTGAGTTTTTCCTTTGAACAGAGCACTGCATCTCTTCCCCAGCTTTCATTTCTGCTAACGTGTACTATATTTGGCATCCCAATGAAAAGTGATTGTGATTTCTCCAAGAGTCAGCTAAGAGATTGATTATAAGAAGGGGATGCTTCTGTTTATTCCCCACAAAGCAATCAACTTCGATGGGTATAGCTGATGTGTGTTTGTATGCATAAAAACATAAGGAAGTGTGGTTGCACTTTGATTGTGCTTCGGTTAATAATTTCCATCCTGATTCCAAGGAAATCATTTCAAACAAATCTGATTCCATGGATTGGCAAAATGATTTTCTTTGTCCTTTGAGCTTGTTTTTTAAAAATTTGAATATATTTATTGACATAACTTTGTTCAGGGAGACATTTACACCTTTAAACAATTTTTGTGGTTCCTACTCATAGCAACACCATTTTTCTCCATCTTCAGAAAGAAACATATTTAACTGCAATTCTTCACAATTCAAAAACAGCCTAAAAAAGGGTGGGGGTGGTTCTTGCATGATATATCTATGGTACACACCTGGATCAGAGCCAACATTATTTTTTTCCTACATTTTCTGCTCTCAGGGTTGGGCTTGCTTGGTGTTTTTGTTTATTTCAAAGAAAAACAAAAATTGCCCAGTTTCTCAACCCTTCCTGAAACTTGGATACTTAATGGAATTACAGAAGTGGCTTTCTGTATCTTATGGCCCTACACAGTAATCTGTCCAGTAGTTGTGCTTATTTCCATGCTCTACCTAAATCCCAAATGATGTAGTGATTCGGACAATTCTGATCTTTTTAAGACCTGTACCTAGTCTGGAAGTGGTAATGGAGTATAGTGCAAAGGACACACACATATACATTGTATACAAAAACAGTATCTTCGCCTTCTGGTAAGACCAACTAAAAAAAAAAAAAATTGAGGTAACTGCGATGAGATGTTGAAGCAGATTTATTTTTTTTCCCCCGGAGAAGAAAAAACATGTAGGTAATAGAGGATGGATTTCAGTACAGTATTAACCATAAATGTATTATCTTGCACAATTTTGGGGCTATGTAAATGATATTTATTATTTTACTAACCACCAGGAAACCCATTATTTATGCAGACTTTGGCAGGACAATTTATATTCTGAATTTATTTGCCATGGTCTCCAACCCACCACAGATTTTATTAGTCTTCCATGAAGAATTCTTGATTCCATTGGAAAGTTTCATTGAAATAAAACTATCTTTAGTTTGCCATCATTTCAGTTCTAGGCTAACCATCTTTCTCTCCTGGCTCCTTATTTTGCAATATAACTTTATATAATTAACATCATTGGGCTTTTAATTACATGTGTGAATGGAGTTTACCTCTTTATCTATTTTTATTTATGACTGAAGGATCACAACACTATTTCCTCCTTGCGCATTTTGTAATTCTTCTTGATGCTCATTCTTTTTTTACTCTTTTTTATTTATTTATAGTATAAAATTAAAAAAAAAATACAAAACCAAATAGGAAAGATAAGGGAGGAAAAGGGGAAGGGAAGAGTGCAGAAAAGAAGGGAAAAAGAAAGAAAAGGCATTGACTTTTGACTCCCTTTGGTGCAGTAAAATAAGGTAGTAACATCAAACCTCAACTTTTTACTTTACCTAGTAGTATAAATTAGCCATTTCTATATCAACACATCTTTCTAATCGGTAAAACCCAAAATCAAAGTTTCCTTTTTTTCCACCTCAAGCACAAAGTCCAGAAGCAGTTTCCAAGTAGAAACAAAAGTACTTGTGTTTTTTTCTTTTATCAAAGCAGTCAGTTTAGCCACCTCTGCTAACTCCATCAACTTTTGCAGCTGTTCTCCACTGTGGGGATTGAAGTGTCCTTCCATTTTTGTGCATAAAGTAATCTTGCTGCTGTCAACATATATAACATCAAAGTTCCAAAAAAAAATAAATTCCAGGTCTTTTCCCATTAAACCCAAAAGAAAAGTTTCTGGTTTTATCTCTATATTAGATCTTTACCTTTTCCTAATTATATGGCTGCAGAATCATCCCTCTTGCAGTTCTGTAGAGTTTGGATTTATGGCTAACCAACATTTTGGGAGAGGTCAAGGGGGGCAGAGATTTAACAGGCAAAGCTAGAAGACTGCAAAACTGCCAATTGAATGCATTTATTTTCTCTTGAACTGATTATAAAGAGGAAATGGGCATAAGCAATGGTTTGAAAACACCATTTCACACTAAAAAGAAATACCATTTTCCCCCCGAGATCTACATGGCCTATGCTTGCAATTGGTTATATCATTCTAGATATCGGTGGTCAGGTTGCAATCTGGTTATGCACCTTTTGTCAACCTTGTGAGGTAGTCCATACAAGAAGCCCACCCAGAAGTACTAGCTCTAACTTTGTTGAAAGGTTACATTAACAGAAACTTGCAACTCTGAAAGTAGTTTTCTTCCTTGTAGCCTTTACAAGAAACCCTTCTGAGACATTCGCTATATCCATTCTTTATGCAGACCCACACGACCTTTACCTGACTGTGATGTAGCCTGTGGCTCTCTCTCCTACCTGCCAATGTCATTCCCAAATACCATTATACCTTTAACTAGAAAATAGGCATGTACAAAGTTTAGGAGATGGGATGAGACAAGTATTGGTTTCCGTTTTAAAGAAACCTTAGAAGATGTTACATTTCCAAATCCAAAGAAGGCTAACTTTTTCAACATTGCGGATCTTCATTTATTCCAATCTATTCCAATAAAAAATGCTTAAGCCCAGGGAAGTACTTGCACAACAGTCGACATCTGTGTGAAAATAACACCTATACAGTGGAAAATATAGCATACATCTGTCAATATTGAGTAAAACTGAATATCAAAATCGATACACTGGATTTGGTGATAGTCACATCACCAAAATGCATTTTTGTGTAAATGTCTTTTTTTAAAAAAACAACAACAACTTATGATATATACATCAAGGCCAAGCTGAATCTGCGATGGAAAGCAAATGAACGTGGGGGGGGGGGGGAATGATGGACCTCAACTTCTTATTGAGGATGACACATGGAGGGACAATTTTTTGGCGTTATCTCTTGTGAAAGTAATGTTTGTTCTGTTTTATGGGAACCTCATAAAGAAAGAGATTAGCCTGTCATTGTGAGATATCTAGCTGTGCCATCTAGCCTGTGCAGGTACTAGTATATTGATTTCAGCCATTCAGGTTTTTCTTCCTTTGGATGGCATCACATTGCATTTTAATGAAATAGGGAAGTGGTATGTGTGCCTGACAATAAATCAAGCTTTTTAAAGATCTTCCTTGCCATAGCATCTGCTCAAAGAGAAATCTGCAAAGAAACACCGAGTGTTAAATGCTTTGCATTGATTTAGGAAGAAACAAACAAGTTATTGTGCCGTTAAAATAATAATACCGGTAATAACACACTGGCACAGTAGCATTTTGAGCACAGGTGCATCTCTAGATCTTACTGGAGCTCAGAAAAAAATTAGAATTCACAGATCTGGCAGAAGCAGAGTTGTTTTGCACAGCTTCCTACATAAAGCCAAGTACTTTGCAGAGAATGGATTGGAAAGATGAGCAATGAATGACTGCAAATATATGATACGATAAAGATGCCTTTGATTCTACTCGGAAATCCAACTGTGTTTGGTCTTTTCCAGTATGAAAATATTCTTTTTGGTATGAAATATACTTGTTGAATTCAAAAATTATTTGCCAGCATTACTTTGAGAATTTGCCAGAGTTCTCAGGCACAGGTCGTCTTCGATTTGCAATCACAGTCGAGCCCAACATTTATGTTGCTAAGTGAGACATATGTTAAGTGAGTTTTGCCCCGTTTTATGACCTTTCTTGCCACAGTTGTTAAGCAAATCAATGCAGTTGTTACATTGGTGACACGGTTGTTAAGTGAATCTTGCTTCCCCATTGACTTTGTTTATCAGAAGGTTGCGAAAGGTGATCAGATGACCCCGGGAATATTGCAATGGTCTTAAATGTGAAAAATGATCATAAGTCACTTTTCCCAGTGCCATTGTGACTTTGAATGGTCACTAAATAAACTGTTGTAAGTTGAGGATTACCTGTCCTATACTCTCTGTTTTGCATCTCTATTCAAGGTAGACATTTTTCCTATTTTTGCCCCTAATATTTCCTGCATGAGTCTGTTTCATTCCTCCCTCCCTCCCTCCCTCCCTCCCTCCATTCATCCACTCCTCTCCATTTCAGTTTGTATGCTTGTGTCTGTGTATGGAGACATGTATAATTTCCTGCCAAGTTAGTGCTTTCAACTATTACAACTGTATAAAAATGGTAAAAGTTTCCCCTGTCCAGTCATCTCTGAGTCTAGGGGATTGTGCTCATCTCCATTTCCTAGCCGAAGGAGCCACCTGTGGTCATGTGGCCAGCACGAATGTGTGCCAAAGTGCATGGAATGCTGTTACCTTCCCACCAAAGTGGTACCTATTTATCTACTTGCGTTTGCATGCTTTCAAACTGCTAGGTTGGCAGGACTGGGACAAGGAATGGGAGCTCATTCTCTTGCATGATGCTCGGGTCTCAAACTGCCAATCTTCCAGTTGACAAGTCCAGCATCTTAATTCCTAGGCCACTGCATATACCCATTAGTAAATTTCATTAAATTCATTAAATTGGCAATGTCTAGATGAGGAGAAGCTATCAGTCTTAAACTAAAATTGATAACTCTTTTTCCATGTAATCTCCCATGAGCAGTAACTAATAACTAGTAACTAGTTCATGAACAGAGATGTTTTTCACTCAAACTATGTTCAACCAGTCCAGGAAGTACAAAAGAATGTCATGATACATCTCTAAAGAAACAAGCACATCTTGATAGATTGTATTAAGCATAAAGCTGGCATCCTTAGCTAACCAGGGCTTCTTCAGTTCTCATCAACTTTCTGCTATATTTTTTCCCCTTAGCTTCTGATCTAGTGGTGGAATTCAAATATGTGAACAACTGGTTCTCTGTGTGGATGCCATTTCCGGAAGACCATTCTGGGCTTGGGCAACAAAAATTAGCTACCGGTTCTGCCGAAGTGGTGCGAACCCGCTGAATCCCACCACTGTTCTGATCCTCTGGGGAACAAATGCTTCTGAATTTGGAAGCTCTATTTAGCCAGTGTTGGAAGCAAAAATTAGGAATATAAATAAAATTTTTGCCATGGACATTTCTAGGAGCAAAAGGGCATGCTCCACTAAAATGAATCATATTGCAGGAAGTATAGGCAAAAGGAAATGGAATATTATCTCCTTCATTTTCTGCTGACAAATTGAACAAAAAACAAACACTTGAGAAAGCTCTGAATACTAAAACATAATATAATATATGTTTGGGATGCTACATGCAAAAAAGAGAGAGTGGGTTGTAGTAACTTGTATGTTGGAGGGAAATTATTATGAAAGATATATTAGAGAAAGTAGTGAATGAAAACAAATCCAGATTTTTCAGCTGATTAAAAAAAATTACAAAGTATTTAATGGGATGGAATAAGATGTGACAACCGACACAAGGGATGTGAATTTGATTCAAACTGTTGTGAACATCCTTAGGGTAATTAAAGAATAGATTGCTGCATTAATGGAATGAAAGGAAGGGGCTGACCAGCCACCTTTTATAAGGAGGGTGAGCAGGAGGCTATAAGGAAATATGAGGAGAAGGACATTAATCCCTGGACACAGTAAAGAGAGAGAACAGAAAGAAAAAGGAAGTTATCAGTATAGGTAAGACAAGAGAAGACACCCGACGGTGCTTGCAGAAAAGTAAATTATCATTTTCAAAATAAGCATGTGCTTTAAATCATCAATGTCCTCCCATTGAGCCACATTTAAGATACTAAACTACCAGGAGAAGGTTCAATAAAAGAAAAGATACCTACAGTATAAGTACTCTTAAACATATGATGTTTGTGGTGACGGCAGTGGGATTTTAACGCCACTCATACCCCCAAATAAATTTAGGAGAAATTATGCTCCTTCTGACCAAATAAATAAATAAATAAAATTCTAAGTTTTGTCCCCTGCTGTCATAATCTTCAGTTAGAAAAGAATTCCCAACAGTAAGAGCAGTTTGCTAAGGGTGGAAGTTACACAGAGCAAAGCATTGGACTCGATGGTATAAAATGATGCACAATGCCTGCTTCTTATGAATTTGTTTTTCTATTTAATGCATAATAGATATTTCTTCAAAGAGATTTCATTTCTAGTATTTTCAGTTAAGTATGCTACAGGTTTAGGGCTAGATCCAAATCGCTTCAAGTTTCAAGTTCATTTTTCCATCATTTCAATAAAAAAGGGGAATAAACACAATGCATAAGGATAAACTTGCTCATGGGGTTAAGGCCCATCTTAATCCAGCTTTCTCTTTGTCATGATCACTAACCAAACACCTTTGGGGTGCTCACAAACTAGAGGCAGACAAGACTTTTTTCTCTTACCCTTTTTCTTCTGCGGAAACTAGTATTTGGCAATCTGCTGCCTTCAACCTGGAGTCTTCAAGTCTAAAAGCTCTGGACTGACCCAGCTGCAATGAATTCATCCCATCCTCTTTTATTTATTTATTAGATTTTTATCCCATCTTTATTATTAAATAACTTGGCAAACATACATGATGCTCCTTCCTCATCCTGTTTTCTCCATAACAAATCTGTGAGGAGAGTTAGGCTGAGAGCAGTGGTGGGATTCAGCCGGTTCGCACCACTTCGGCAGAACCGGTAGCTAATTTTTTCTTGCCCAGCTCCAGAATGGGCCTCTGGAAGCGGCATCCACACAGAGAACCTGTTGTTCACATATTTGAAACTGGCTAAGAGTCACCCAGCTGGCTTTCAGGGACTAGAATTCAGAGTCTCCTGGTTTCTAGGCTAGCACCTTAACCACTACAGCAAACTGTCTCTCACCAATTTTAAAACCATACGGGTTAGTAGCCATCATTATGTCTTACATTAAGGTGAATTGTATGATGCATGAATTGCTTTCTTTTGCCTGGTCTAAATTTCTTATCAGCTTTATTGGATGTTCCCTGCTTCTAGTGTTTGGGAACATGCATAATTTTATTGACCTTGGCTGGGAAGCTTTCTGTGTAATGTTCAGATCTCTGTAATGCCTCTATAAAAATCCAGTAAATAAATGACTGAATAAACAATAAAATAAATGCATAAGTGTAGTAAGATACTTAAATTTCCTCAAATCTAAAGGCATTCTATGGGAATGTGGAGTCCTGAAAGGCAAAATATACTGATCCCCCCTCCCCTGGGTCATGGTAATATAGTTATATAGTTACAGTGTTAGAATGAGGTCAGGAAGAAATAGACTGGAATGCTTGCTTGGCAAAGATATTTTCTGTTTGACTTCCTGATCTTATGGGGATTCAGTTAAAAAGAAAACAAACATGTAGAAGTGCACCCAATGTACAAATTCCATGAAAACAAGGGGAGAAGGAACAAGGAAACATTCACATATGGAAATGTGCAAACCAGGCCAATTATGTAAATCTTCCAAAATATTGCTTGATTGACATGCTCTGTTTGGATAAGAATATCAGAAGTTGCAAGGTCTGGCCTTATTGCTAGTCAAATGGAGGCATCCAGCTCATGTAGTTGGCAACAAAGAGCGGCAATGATAAGTGTGCCAAGCCAGGTCTTCCACATTGGCACATCTGTGGTGGGAAATATTATTTGCTGCCAAAGAATTTAAGCATACTGGTAGTGAACATATGCTATGTTGCAATAAGTCCCCAGTTCAGTCTCTGAGATCTCCAGGTAAGGCCAGTGTCAAATCTGCAGACAATACACAGATGACGATAGATAGATAGATAGATAGATAGTTTCTGGTGTTGATTCTCTCCATGGAATTCTGGAAATGAATATCACTTCCATTCCATTCCATTGTTGTATTGTTGTATAAACATTGTTCAAAAATGAAAGATAAAAAATAGAGCTGTGAAAAGCAAGTGAAATATAGTATAATAAAAAAGGCATTCAATGGCATTCTCTCTCCTTCCCTTTTCTTTTCCCCAGCCACTAAATGCTGCTTAGATATTTATAAGTGGCTTTAAATTTTAATGGTTATTGCTTACATCTTTTTGAGTCATTTTTTCCAATTGTTTTTATATCACTTTCTCCTTTTTTCTCCTTCATGACATATTCTAAATGTCTTAGTTTGCCTTGTATGTAAGGGAAGCATTTCTACTTGAATTTGGTTAGACTTCTTCTGTGAATATATATAGAGTCAATTTCTCCATTGATACATATTCTCCAATTCTGGTCTCTCAATCTTACATTGTTCACAGTGTTTCAATCCAATGAGGATACCACAGAATGTCTGTTGGGTTAGGCATCAGTGTGTCTTGGATCATTTCTGGTCATCTATCTCAAGCTTACACCATTTCAGCCAGGAGGAATTTACTCACTGGAATCACAAACATAAGTACCAACCATGGGATATTTCTGACTACATTTTCAGAAGTGGTTTGCCATTGCTTTCTTCCTAGGACTGAGAGAAAGTGACTGGCTGAAAGTCTCCCAGCTGGTTTTTTGCCTAAGGTGGGACATCATCTCCTGGGGGTCTGTGGCAACTCATCACAGCCAAATCGCCACAGCCAAATCGCTACAGTCAACTTGCCATAGCCAACTCATCACGGGTCAACTCACTGCAAGACAAGAGTTACACTAATATCAAAGAAATGGTGGAATAGAATAATTAAAGAAATGATGCAAAAGGAGAGTCGGAATGAAATGTGAATGAGAAAAATTAAAATATTTTTTATTGATTTTGAATAATTAAATTGAATTGTCAAATTGTCCCATGGTGACTTGTCCTGCAGTGAGTTGGTCATGGCAAGTTGGCTGTGGTGAGTTGTGTCCCATTACGGTCTCCTGGTGTCTAACCTGGTGCCTTCACTCATTGCACCAAAGTGGCTCAAGGATATCAATTGGTTATCCATTATCTAATTTTTTTACCAGTTCATCATTATCACAAACTTGACAGGGAATTAGGAATCCACACTTTAAAGAAAGAAAAAAGGCCACTTTGTCATTTGTCCACTGTCCCAGCCCTCAGAAATCCAATTAACTAAAAACAAAAATTCATTACCAAGTAATGGGATAAATAATATTCATTGCCCACATTTTAACTGCTCACATTTTCCCATGTTTTGTCAATCAAGGGCTTGTCTGCTGGCTAAATGAAATACTATAAAAACAAGTATTTTGTGCTGTTATCTGTGAACTTAAATTGACTTCTTAGTCAGAAAGATGCAGAGAAAAAATTAGGCACTCTGCAGAATCAAATATGGAGTGATTGTTTTTCCCTGCCTCTCTATGAATATATCACTTTTAATAAATATTCTGATCATAATAACTCAATGCAAAAAGGCTTACTTGCTTCAGACACAGAAGATGGAAACAACAATTATGATGATGATAATGGGGTTTCATTAGTATAATTATCTCGTCTTGTACGAGCCCATAGCCATTTACATCAGACAGTTAAAACAAACTTAAATATAACCATCATCATGACACTAACAGTATCTAAAACTTGTAAATCAACTGCTTGGTGATCTCTGTGCTTGGTTGTTTTCATGCAGATGTTTCATCACCTGATTGGGCAACATCTTCAGTGGGATCTTACCTAGCCAGGTAATGAAACATCTGCATGAAAACAACCAAGGTCAGAGAGCACCAGGGATTCCACAGTTCAACTCTGAGCTACATGTGTTCTCTTCCATTAGTACGGTAGTAACTATAAAAATTAAAAATTAATTCAATTCAAATGCATAGCATGTTTTTGGGAACCCTTTCTGCCCAGTTAATAGCAGTTTCACTCTGAATCACATGATCAGGAGAAAGGAAGACTTAGAATGGAGAATTTGATCATTGTCTGGAGAAGTCTCTCTTTCTGTTCTGGTTCTCAGGGAGTTGTTTAACTGACCAAAGAACAGATGGACAATAAGTCAGCTCCAACCTCCTTAACATAATTTCTTCCAACAATCTTTGAGTTGGAAAGAATAAAGAGTAGGCCAGCACAGAAAGAAATAGGTATAAATCAGACTGACTCTGACATATAATTTTAATTGCAGAAATGCCCCCTAGCTAATCTTAAGATACTGGCTGTGGAAGGCAATCTTTTAAGTACTTTAAGATGTTCCTTGATTCTATGGAACTTTTATCCAAGTGATACAGATCCATCTCGCTCTTTCTTTCTCTTCTCTCTCTCCCCCACTTCTCCCACTTCAGTTCTGCTCCCATCCTAGGCCCCACCTTGTCCCGTCTATTCTGACAACAACTTCAGCATGTATTTGCATCATAATAGTTCATGATTTTGGTCAGAAACCTGAGAGAAACTAAACATTTTGAATAACAGGACAATCTTAGTCACTGTGAAATGAAATATGCAGCTTGGGAAAGCAAGATAGAATACAGATAGTAAAAATGAGAACCAGATATCAGTCTGTCATCCACACATTCAAAAACAAAAAAACACAAAGATGTTCTGGCTGATTTGAATAGATGAGAATGTGTTTATGGTTGGATTTAGGACGTGGTGAATAATCGTTTGAAGGAGGAGGTGGTACACAAATGGTACAATTGCATAACATTGCCATGACATCTGATGCAAGTGTGTAAGCTATATCATTTTGTATCATGATATCATGACTTGTGTTGTCATTTGCCCTGCAGACACCTGCTCTACCTGAATACCAAGAAATAATTTCCATTTACAAGACATGTTGATAAAATATTTTCTTTTCAGAGCACAAAAGCCTGAACTAAAACTAAAAATATCCCTAAAAACAAAGCAACAAACCAACAAATAAACCTAAAATTAAACTAAAATACCAGCCAAAATCACTTTTGTGAGATGGGCAGCCATATAATTAAAACTACCGGTAGCAGTATCCTTTGAATGAACTTAAATAGTTCTTGAAATCCTGACCCTTGTAGCCAACCCAATCTCCAGTTCTTCCATGAAAAAGACAGCTGGAAATAGGACAATAGGAGGCCATTGTCAATTATTGGGGATGTGGTAGATATGATTCCCAATCTGGCTTCCTTATTCTTCTCCTAGTGTGTGTCTTCCTATGTGCCTGTTTATTCATTCTAAGGGTCTTTCTCCTTCCTGATGATCATCTTTCTTTCTCTCTTGTGTCTAGGTGATTTCCAATTGAACTTTCTGGAACTAGGACTATCTTCAGATTTGTTGTCAACTTCTAAGAATAGCACAGGCTAATTTCCTTTTTGTCAAAACTGCACACCCTTTCAGAACCTTCTCACTTTTGTCCAGAGTAGAAGTATTTTCCCAATTCAAAGCACTCTAGATTAGAGCCTTGCAGTGCTTCAGATTTAATTTCAGAAAGTGTTTCACAGTACAAACATAGGAGCTGCCGGCAGGTCCTTGAATATTAAACATGTCTTTCCTTGGGGGGTCACTTGGCAGATGTGAAGACCAAACCAGCTGCCATAAAAAGCTGCAAGGCGGATGCTCCATTCATGTTTCTGAATGGCCTGAAGTGTCTTTTTGGAACTAAATCCAGAGAGCTACATAAAATGTTTCACAGTTTTGTGCACTTTTGTCTGGATTCAGTTTTCTTCAAGGCCCAGCTTGTACAATAGGTTTTAAATGGTCCTAGAGAAGAGACGTTCTGGAGATGTTCTGGGGACTTATGTACGTGATGTTTTTGCTGGAACAGACTCTCTTCCTTATAGTACTTGAGGCTGAATGATGAATTTTATTTAAAGAATTAGATTTAAATCACGTAAAAGGGGAAAGGAGGGAGATAATCTTTTTGTCAAAATTTTTGTCAAGGTCATTTCTGGGCAATTTAAAGTATTTTTATTTCAAATATGAAAAAGAAGAAGATGTGTATAATTTTATAGTTTCTCATTTTTCTGTCTGTGGAACATGAAAGGAACTATCATGTAACTAAGTTGTCCCACAAGGCGAGGCAAACAAGTGGTAAGTCAGTTATGTATCTCACATTACCTTAAGGATCTTTTTC
The DNA here is from genome assembly GCA_034064705.1 of Bothrops alternatus. Lineage (NCBI taxonomy): Eukaryota > Metazoa > Chordata > Lepidosauria > Squamata > Viperidae > Bothrops > Bothrops alternatus. The sequence goes on from JARGCV010000087.1 coordinate 1,164,627, forward strand.
TTTCATACATATGGGCTTTCTGTTTCTTCACTGTAATTTCCCCTCCAGTTCCGAGCTCTCTGCCTATCTTTCAGTCACAAATCCACAAACAAACACACATGCATCACAGTCTTTTTTCCATTGCTGGATTAGCCTACTGTCCACCTGCCTCTGACTTGACAGAAAAGTTGCTGTGTCCATTTCCAATCCCTGTCCTATATCTGTTGCCCATGTTCTGCCTTGCCATCCAATTAGGTGGTGGGCCCTAATTTTGAGATTAAGCAAAATAACTAGATAAATCCTTTAGCTTTGCTCTCAGGACACCACTAACTGTGGGAAGACAATCCCCTGGTTAAGGCAGCAGAAAGGGATGAGACCAAAAGAAGATTCAGAGTTGGCACTTGTGGTCTCACTCACAGGCTGAGTACATGATGAAGGCAACAATACAAGGTAAGATAACCAAAATACATTCATACCATAGTTAGATGCAACTTGGGAAGTCCTCTTGTTTTTCTCCCTCAATTTCATTCCACAGAATTTTCTCTCATTCTCTCCAAACCACACAGTCAACCAAATGGTGGAACTAGAATTCATAAACATTGGCTGATGTCTTAACCACTACACCAAACTGGCTCTTGTAAAGTTCTTACTAAAGATGATTAAATATGCTTCTTTGGGGTTCTCCTGTTTCTCATTTTTCTGTGGATCTGCTAGTTTTAATTTCTCTCTCTCTCAATATAGTTCCCATGCTTGCACTATTTTAAGTTTTGTTTTTTTTAGGTTTGCATTAAAACGAATGTACTTTCATTTATATTTTCCAAATGCACATATTTTGTTTTCTGTGTTGACAAATGTAGACAGATTTTGAAAACAATTATATTAAATGCCTTAAAAATTTGCTTGTGAGAACAAACATTTGATAGAAACTTTTTGCAAATACGTATTGAATTCAGTGGAAATGCAAAATTCCAAAAAATGTGATTTCAAAGAACAGTTAAATTTTGGCTATGTGCATTGATTTAAACTATGTGAAATTACATAAAGTTGCATTGCTGTGAGAATTGAATCATTTCCTCCCTGAACTCTACTTTCTATTGCAGATGTTTGCATGATCTCCTAAGCAAAGTACTTCTCTGGCATCAGACACTGCTCTTCTCTTCCAAAGACACTAATATACAGTATAGCAAACGTCAGTGGCCTTTAACTACACAATGGATTCTTTTCAATAAGTATGTCTGAGTAGTTCAAGATTTCTTAATGCCAATATCAGGAGAAGACGGTACAAATAACAAATGTGGGTTTCGAAAAATGCGTTGTGACTTTTAAGTCATTTTATTGAAAAATGGAAACAAAAAGTGGAATACATTCAACATTTAGCAGTACGTGGGACAGCAAGAGAGAACATAACAGAAAAAAAACTTAGTTGTATGCTAGATAGATATAGGATCATACAGCACTCTCAGTCAACGAATCTTCTTCTCCATGTTTGTTGACACTCAATGAATCTTCTTCTCCATGTTTATTCAGATAGCTAAACATTCCTAGCAGATTGGAGTTTTGGGCACAAGAAGATCTCTGCATTTTTCATCCCACAGCCTTGGCAGATCAAAACAGCTGCTGTCATCCAGACTGTCCAAACCCATTAATCATTTCTGACTGGCATGAATTTACAGGACTCTTGGGATAACAGGAGACCAGTAGTACTCAGCAAAGAAGGGCAACTCAGCCAGACCTGGAAGTCAGCTGGTATTGACATATTCGTGAGGTGCAGAGAAAGAACATTAAATTAAGAAATTGTCTTTATCAGACGTGCTGTATTCTGGGGCTGGCCTGACTCCAAGAATGGCCTCAAATAATTAGCACCAATCTTTAGAAAGTGTGCAAGCAAACAAATCAATGAAACAAACCACAGCAAGGATTATAGTCCAGTTCACATTAAATAAGAACTATGAAAAAGAAGTCCATAAAAAGACCCACGGTAAGCTGAATTCACTTATAGCTTATCTCGTATCCTTTAAGTGACTGCTTCACAGAGAACTTCATCATACAATGAAATGCAATTCTATAATTAAAGCATCCCCTCATTAAAAAAAAATCACCAGGTTATTACAAAGGCACTTTACCATAACTTCAAAATGCAGTAAATCAGAAAATTGAGAATGATTTCTTTCCCATTGGATGTTTAAAACATATTGCATGTTGACACAAATAAACACTCTGGTTCTCCAAATGGGAAGTCATAAATGGGGTTCCACCAGTGTAGAGGGAGAATAAAAATGAGAGAAGATCAGCCCTTTCATGTAAATCAATAATTATTGTTAATAGAAGTTGTCCTCGACTTACAACAATTCATTTAGTGACTGTTCAAAGTTTCAATGGCACTGAAAAAAGTGGCTTATGACCGTTTTTCACACTTACAACCGTTGCAGCATCCCCATGGTCATGTGATCAAAAGTCAGACACTGGTTTGTATTTATGATGGTTGCAGTGTCCTGGAGTCATGTGATCATCTTTTTGTGACCTTCTGACAAGCAAAGCCAATGGGGAAGTCAGATTCCCTTAACAGCTCTGTCTTTATTTAACTACTGCAGAGATTCACTTAGCAACTGTGGCGAAAAGGTCATAAAGTGGGGCAAAGTTCACTCAACAAATGTCTCACTTAGCAACATAGATTTTGGGCTCAGTTGTGGTCTTAAGTCAAGGACTGCTAGTAGTGGCATTGCAGACTTATGAATAAGGTAGATAAACGTACAACAGAGGTAAGGTTTTCTTGATAAAGCCAGAGAGGATTTCGGAGATGAAAAACATCAAAATGGCTGCTGCAGTTGTGGCCAGTACATTGTTTCTTTTAAGCTCACCTATAGATAGCTCTGGAATCAGTAGTACATCAATTATGGCTAGTATTTCAAAGTGTGCCCTGTGTTTGCCTGGTTTTGAATTTTTCTGTTCTGAAAACACACATCTGCTTACTGTTTACCACAAGTCTCTTCCCCTGGTAGATGATGCCTTTTGCTGCTCTGTCAGTTCTTTACTTTCCCTGCCCTTGGCCTTGTTTGCCTCCCTTCTATCTGGCTCCAGAGAGTTCACAGATTAAAAGATGCAGCAAAAAGAAAATGGCACCCAGGAGAAGCACCAGTGGGGAAGGAGGGACAAGGATGCTGAGCAGCATTAGAGCTATAGACATGTTCAGCAAGGTGAGCATTTGGGGATAAAGAGATTGGTTGTATTATACATAGCCAATATTGCTTTATTGCCAGAAAAAGGTCAAGATTTGCCTTCAGCAAAAAAAAACAACAACAAAAAGAAAACCCCTATGGACTGATTTCATTGCTAAATAACAATTACAAACTTCTATTGCAATATTGGGCTGAAAGGTTAAAGAAGGTTTTACAAACTTTTATTCATGAGGACCAATCTAGATTTTTGCTGAAAAGGCAATTAAGGCACAATGTGAGAACTTTACAGGCTATTATTGAATATTTGCAATACAGTGGTGAGAAACAAGCAACATTAACATTCTTGGATGTGAAGAGAGCTTTTGACAATTTAGATTGGATCTTTGTGTTTAAAGATTTGGAAGATACATACTTTAGGGAGAATTTTATTCCAGGGTTTAAATATCTCTATCTGTCTATCTGTCTCTGTCTCTGTCTCTGTCTCTGTCTCTGTCTCTGTCTCTGTCTCTCTGTCTCTCTGTCTCTCTGTCTCTGTCTCTGTCTCTGTCTCTGTCTCTCTCTCTCTGTCTCTCTCTCTCTGTCTCTCTCTCTCTCTCTGTCTCTCTCTCTCTCTCTCTCTCTCTCTCTCTCTCTCTCTCTCTCTCTCTCTCTCTCTCTCTCTCTCTCTCTCTCTCTCTCTCTCTCTCTCTCTCTCTCTCTCTCTCAAATTTAGGGCAAAACTAAAATTTACCCTAAATAAAATTATTTTATAAAAAGCAATTAAGCTTGATAATGAATGAAAATAATAAATTAAAGGTGACAAATATGCAAATATCAAACCAAAGAACCCCACCCAAGGAATAAAAGAAATGTATAATTTTCTTGGGGAAAGGACAAGTAGAATTTTTGAAGGAACACAATTTTCAAAGCCCAACTATGCTTATCCTAAGGTTGGAGCCCATCTTATAACTATTATTGAGACTTTTAAAAGTCACTTGCTCCTGATTTTCATATTTTATTTCATCTCTTTTGTCTCCTCTTCTATTTTATACCCAGCCCACCTAACTCCATCCACCTGGAAAGGCTTTAGCTGAGCTGCTTCCCCCCACTCCTGTATACTAGCTTTCTCTGTGCAAGGGAATATTTGTGATTCTTGGCTGTTGTCCTGAGAAATTGGCTTCCAAAATATCAGGGAGAACTCTGTCTTTACTATTATTTTAACATCCCCTGTTAGATGTTAGGAACTGAGTTTAGAATATGCATATATATGTGTGTGTGTGTGTGTGTGTGTGTGTGTGTGTGTGTGTGTGTGTGTGTCACACACATACTTACACGCAAATGGTGATGTGTAATTCTTACCACAAAATCATCTATTGTGATAGTAGAAGCTATTTTTTTGCTTTGTTAACAAAGGGAAGTCTTAATTTCATGCTTTTCAGCCAGACTTGTTGAAACCCTGCTGTTCAGCCAATAATTGTAAGGCAGTAATTTGTCTGGTACTTTTTTTTTCTTCTCCTTTTTAAAAAACTCTAATATTACCTTCTTTTTTGGGCCCAATTGCAGGACTTTCACTTTTTAAAAGGGATTTTCCAGTTAATCTGTAATTGCTGACCGCTGACATGTTTATCTATCCTTTCGGTATGTGTAGTGCAAAGGTTTCCAATATATACATTGATGCCCCAGGAATGCAATCCTGTTCATCTTAATGTAGAAATAAGAGCCGGAGCATTCAGTAGAATTTATTCTCAGCAAGTATAGATCGAACTGCAGTCTTCGGTTATATATGAATGGATCTCCAAATGAAGTCTATTGAATTCAGGCTGACTTTGAAGAAGAAAGTCTGCAAGTGATTAAAAGTCTGTATATTTCTTCAGTAGGAGTAGCTCAGTCCTATAAAAACCTGCTCAATAGAAAATCCTAGGGAAATCAGTGGAGCTTACTTTCCAAATGAGCCTTCATAAATCTTCAGCCTTAGAATTGCTGAACTAACTGGAACATAAGTTCTGCGGTAATAGTTCTCAGTCTTAGCCGCTTGAAGTTGTGTGGACTTCAACTCCCAGAGTTTCTTAGACAGCATAAGAAATTCTGGGAGTTGAAGTCCACACATCTTCAAGTGGCCAAGGTTGAGAAACATTGGTCTATGGAATTGAGCACATAGAGATGTAGCGCCATTCCGTATGACATTATTCTTCACTATATCCTATTAATAGAGAATTAATTAAGTATTTATAGAAAGAATGGAAAAGTTTTAACCAGAAAGCGAGCTCAACTTCAAGTCACAAAACTCTCCCTTCTAGCACATGACTTAAGGCCTCTTTCTTGTACAGAAAGGGAAGGAATGATGGTATAAGATCAAATAACTTATTGTCAGTTTGTTAGCTGGGGGAGGAAACTCTTCAACATCAGATGATGGGGAAAATGGTAAAACCATGTAGCACTGGAATTTCTTTCCTTCTTTTTTTACTCAAGGAAGAAAAAGAGGAAGCTCAGGGGAAAACATGCTTTTAAAAAAAAAATTAAATTCTGCCAAGTTTCAAATCAGCAACTTTCTGTTTATAGAGCAATAGTTATAGCCTTTGTATTATTTTAGCACTTATAATAAAGGCTGCTGTAAAAGCTATTACAAAGAAAAGGGATAGTAAGAAAAGATTTTAAAAACCTACTGGCTGTGCTTCTGTGCTTTGATGTCTTTAATTTTATATATATGAATTCATTTTATGACTGCATGTGGGTGCGTGTATTGATTCATTAGAATGTGCTTAAGATACGTCTCTACTGTGAATTAGGAAGACCAAATTCAATTCAAATTAGAGAAAAATGCTTAAAATAGCCATTCCATAGTAGTTGATTTAAAGTCATAATCCCAGTTCACATCCAAGCTTTCCAATAAAATGATATGCCACCAGTTCTCAAAGCAGAATTTTTCCCAAAAAATTAGTTAGATATTCATGAGACTCACTATCAAAACTCTGTTTGCATCCCAACATGGCCCAAAGATTTATCGCTGCTCACACTCCTGAATATAAGACACTGTTTCTGCTATGGGGTATTTCAAGCACTTGTCATGATTACAAAAAAAAAGATAATATCTTTCCAACTAAGCCCATAAGAAGTAATATTCCATTATATTTTCATTCCACCAGCAAATAAGTAGTCCCATCCAGAGGAATGAAAATGATTAGCCATTGTTTTGTATAGAATTTGTTTATATAGGAAGAGGGGAAGGCACAACAAAAGGGCAATTGTCCAATCGGAGGCCACAATAGCCTGTTGGTCTGGACCAGGGCTCTCCAAACATGGAGACTTATGAACTTCAACTTCCAGAAGTCCTCAGCGTGGCTGGCTGAGGAATTCTGGAAGTCCACAAATCTTAAAGTTGCCAAGTTTGGAGACTCCTGGTCTAGACTGAATAATGTGTAAACTATTGCCAAACTGACTCAGTTGGACAGGCTATTCTGAAGCCAGCATAACACAAGCCAGGATTAGTTTAGGCAGCAAGTGCAAGTCTACCAGAAGGCTTCATAGTCTCTTTGGAAGGTAGAAATATACCTAGCAATGTGGACTGCAATGCTAATTAGATGTGATGGAATGTAGTGAGGAGGTGAATTCCCAGGAAGGACGGGGTACATTACAGAGGAATAAGAGGCAACTCAACCCAGATATTGTGTGTGAGAGAAAGAGGGTGAAGACAGCCTCTTCCTAATAGTTCACAGAGTATATTGTAGATGCAGATAGTAGAGTCTTCAGTCTGGCAAGATTTTGTCTATAGGAGTGAAAGAATAAAGAACTCAGCATGTGTCATTCTTGGTTGTGGGCCTGACATTAGACCCATGAACTAGCAAATGAGTGAAGTCACCCTAGGCCAGGGATAGGCAACCTTGGCTCTTTTATGATTTGTGGACTTCAACTCCCAGAATTCCTGAGCCAGCATGGCTCAGCTTGGAAACCTCCCCCTTTTCCCTCAGCATGGCTGGCTCAGGAATTCTGGGAGTTGAAGTCCACGAGTCATAAAAGAGCCAAGGTTGCCTATCCCTGGCCTAGGCAAAGGAGCTCAATTACTTTCTTCTATGAATTGGCACTATACATAAAAAGGATTGCTTGCGGTGCTTTACGGGAAGGATAGTGTGGTTGTGGGAGAAGAAAACAAGCAAACAAGCCAGAAGGCAATACTCTGTCCAGCAGCTTTTTTCCTGGCTATAGGAACTGAAAGAGATATAGATTATCCTTGTTTAGCTACAGAATTAGGGCTAGCAAAGCAGTCTCTAAGTGAAACTACAGCTGTGTTTATGATCTTAAGTCAGTTTCCCTTTGCTTTACAGACCTGCACAGGTTGTAAATAGGAGCAACAGTATTCAGGGTTCCAGGAAGCGCCTTTGGTGTACCGGTTGAAGCACCAGGCCTGAAACCAGGAGAATGTGAGTTCTATTCCTGCCTTAGGCACAAAGCCAGCTGGGTGATCTTGGGCCAGTCACTTTCTCCCAGGTCTAGGAAAGAGGCACTGGCAAACCACTTCTGAAAATAACCTGTCAAGAAAACTGCAGGGTCTCATCCAGGCATTCTCTGAGAATCAGACATGACTGAACAGAAGGAGAAAAAAATGAGGTTGCATCGAAACAGACCTCTGGGACCTGAACTGACCAGTTCTGTCGTAAAATGTTTAATTGGATTTTTGGATGGATGGAAGGCTTTCAATGGTATAAAAATAGCCCATTCTGCAGTCATTCTCTCATTATTTTTAAATTAAAAGTTAAAATTTAAACACTTTATTTTTTATATCTGGGGCTGCATTTTGTGAGCAGACCAAAGGAAGAAGAAACAGCAGGAAATTATGGGAAGATTAAGATCTCATCTGGAATCTGTAAAGTTCTATACACAAGGCAGGGTGATTTCCAAATGCCACCTGGAAGCACCTGTAATTTTTGAAAGGCTGGACTCCTCAGTACCTCCCATAACGAGTATAAAAACCGTGTCTGTGTATCTGTGGCTGGAATTAGGTTGCATAAATCTCTTGGGTATAATTATCCAATGGGTAGAATTCACTGAGATCCAAATCTTCGGTGAATATGGGCCCCTCCAATTTGGTAAGTCAGGACTGGGGGGGGAGAGCAAAAGATCTTCATTAACCAAACAAAACTCATAGGCTAGGGTTAATCCAGGGATACAGACCCCCTGCCAGTGGTGACTAAGCAAGGAGTGAAGGCAATGTTCTCAAATATAAAGGGAAGGGGAATCTGTAAGCATTTCTGGAACACATTTCTCAGCAGTTAGCTTGCTACACAGGAGTATAATAAGCTCTTCCAGGAAGCATACTTGGTTTGGATATAGCTTCACAAACAATAGCAAAATGTAGGTATAAGGAGGGCAAGAAAGAAAGGATACGTGGCAGGTATAATTAGGGAGGTGCCGCTGACATGTCTGTTCCTACCCAAAAACACTTTTGCCTAAAGGCTGAATATTTGAATACAGGAGTGGGTGAAACTTTTGGCCCCCTGAGGATTTCTGGAGATGAAATTAAGGGGAGAAATAGGAACTTTAAGTTTAAAACTCACCTCACTTCAAGGCTATATTAGATAGGTGGATTACAGAGAGAGAGAGAGAGAGAGAGAGAGAGAGAGAGAGAGAGAGAGAGAGAGAGAGAGAGAGAGAGAGAGAGACAGAGACAGAGACAGAGACAGAGACAGAGACAGAGACAGAGACAGAGACAGAGACAGAGACAGAGACAGAGACAGAGACAGAGACAGAGACAGAGACAGAGAGAGAGATGATTAGTCTTATAATCATATCAAAAAAATAAAATAAACTAAAATATAGGATGTAATTCCACAGTAAAATAGATACCAGAAATACAGTAAAAAAAATACATAGAACGATTAATCAGTTGAACAATCTGCCTCCAGAAGTTGTACTCCAATGCTGAAGGTTTTTAAGAAGAGATTGGACAAACATTTGTCTGAAATGGTATAGGTTTTCTACTTGAGCAGTGGGTTAGACTAGAAGACTTCCAAGGTCCCTTTCAATTCTGTTAGTCAGTTATACGTGTTAAACACAAAGAACCAACATTCAGATAAATTCTTCACCTTTATAGGATATCCCAATCTATTTGAGGCCTTAGGAAATAACGATGGTAGAAAACTTTACGGACAATAAAATATTCATTTTTCTTTTTAAGCTCCCGAATTCCAACTCAGCAAGGGGAACTTTCACCTGCCCACTCTAGGTCTGCAAAAATTTTATCAGGATTTAATATCATATTTGCTTTCGAAGCCATCAAGTGGATAAAATTAAGATAACAGAATATTTTTTAACAGAACATTTTTTTCCTTCTTCCTTTCCCCTACAATATGTGAAATCCAGAGAATTTTCAATGTTCAGTTGGATTCCTCTAAATTTCAGGTCAATTACATGGGTTTAAATTAATTGGTCATTTTCAGTGAAATTGGTCAATTGAGTATGGAGAAAAAAAGCTAGAATTTTAGAATTTCTTTGCAAGTACTTGGCAAGTATTCTAGTATCAGATTCTTGAAATACAAGTTCTAACACACAAACTATGGTAGTTGCTGGTTTTACCTCTGTAACTTGATGAAACTCATCAGAGAGAAAGAGAGAGGGGGGGTTTAAAAATGCAGATAAAATCTTAAGAAAACAAATGAGGCCCAAAGGTCTTTGGTGTATAAGATATATCAATGTAACTCTTCCATAGTAAAAGAAATTAAAGCAAAAAATGCTCAGATTTTGGCTCTAGTCCTGCAATTTCAATAAAATATCCCACTCCTGGGACTCTTAAGATGATTAGTCCAAAACAAGGATTCTGTGAAGCACAGCAAAACAAATTTGCAATCTAAAGTTTGTGAATGACCAAAAACTAAGAGAGGACAATGTTTTTCTAAAACTGAGACATTTTCCTCAAGCTGGGTATTAGAGACAATATCACATGGTGAAAGTCTATGAGAGGAAGAGGTGAGGTGTATAACTGATGACTCTAATTTCCAATGGAGGGCTAGTGAATCCTTCCAGTGAGGGAGATTCAGATAGTGACAGGGAAGGAACACTATGGTGGTTCTTGTATTTTTGTTGTTTTTTTAAATAGGTCTGTGGTGCTTCAGAGTTTCCCAGGAATAGTTGGAGAACCAGCACTGAGAGGTATCTGTACCCATAAACTGCCATTTCGATGGATGAATTTGAATGAAAATCCCTCCACACTGGAGACCATCATACAGTCCTCTTTCCTGGTGCTTCTTGATTTCTCAGCGGCGTTCGATACCATCGACCATGGTATCCTTCTGCGCCGAATGGAGGGATTGGGAGTGGGGGGCACCGTGTTACGGTGGTTCTCCTCCTATCTCTCTGGTCGGTCACAGTCGGTGTTTGTGGGGGGTCAGAGGTCCACCTCTAGGTTACTCCCGTGTGGGGTGCCTCAGGGGTCGGTTCTCTCCCCCCTACTTTTTAACATTTACATGAAGCCACTGGGTGAGATAATCCACCGGCACGGAGTGAAATACCATCAGTACGCTGATGATACTCAGCTGTACATCTCCACTCCTGGCCAAATCAGTGAAGCGGTTGAGGTGATGTGCCGGTGTCTGGAGGCCGTGAGGGTCTGGATGGGCATTAACAGATTAAGGCTCAACCCCGACAAGACAGAGTGGCTGTGGGTGATGTCTCCCAAGGACACTTCAATCTGTCCTTCCATTAGTCTGGGGGGTGAATCCATAAAGCCCTCGGAGAAGGTCCGCAACTTGGGTGTCCTCCTCAATCCACAGCTGACATTGGAACATCATTTATCGGCTGTGGCGAGGGGGGGCATTTGCCCAGGTTCGCCTGGTGCACCAGTTGCGCCCTTATTTGGATCGGGAGTCTCTCCTCACAGTTGCACATGCCCTTGTCACCTCGAGAATCGACTACTGCAACGCTCTCTACATGGGGCTACCCTTGAAGAGTGTTCGGAGACTACAATTAGTGCAAAATGCAGCTGCGCGAGCAGTTGTGGGCCTTCCACATCGTGCCCACATTTCGCCAACTCTCCCGCATGCTGCATTGGTTGCCTATCGGTCTCCGAGCGCAATTCAAAGTGTTGGTCATTACCTATAAAGCCCTTTATGGCATTGGACCTGGATACCTACGGGACCATCTTCTGCCACATACTTCCCTACGACCAGTGAGAGCGCACAGGGTCGGCCTTCTCCGGGTCCCGTCAGTGAAACAATGTCGTCTGGCGGGCCCTAGGGGGAGGGCTTTCTCTGTTGTGGCGCCCGCCCTCTGGAACCAACTGCCTCCTGAAGTCCGCGTTTCTCCCACTCTCCCGGCCTTCCGAAAGAATCTTAAAACCTACCTCTGCCAGCAGGCCTGGGGATGATTGTTGATTGTGGTGTGACTGATGAATATGTGTGGGGTTTTATTTTTAATGTTTTTGCTTGGACTTACATTGAAATTGTTGTTTTATATATATGTTGTGAGCCTCTCCGAGTCTTCGGAGAGGAGCGGCATATAAGTCCGAACAAAATAAATAAATAAATAAATAAATACTGGTAAGCAGTATAATGTTTAAGATTGTTTCCCATCTGTCACATTAAACTTGGGAATTTGACAGGGATGGTCTCAGGGAAAACTCAAGGAAGACATGTAAATCCCTCTTTGAGAACTCTCTAAGCTAGGGTCTTCAAACATGACCCTTTTATGACTTGTGGACTTCAACTCCCAGAATTCCTCAGCAAGGCATGCTGGCTGAGGAATTCTGGGAGTTGAAGTCCACAAATCATAAAAGGGCCAAGTTTGAAGACCCCTGCCCTAAGCCAATGCTGCTTTTGTACAATATTCCTCGGAATGGGACAACTTGCCCCGGCCATTTCAACCTGGCCAACTTATCCCAGGTGTCTCATTGCAGCTCACTCACCCCAGCCAACTTGCTATGGTCAACTCTCCATGGGACAACTCGCCACAGGAAAATTCAACATGGGATAACTAAAGAGAGGGACAAGTGAATTGCAGTGGGCCTTGTTTTGCTTTAGCTTTGAACCCCTGTTGAGTTAGAAGTCCCAAGGCTGAGGTAACAAGAGTGTGGCGGCCCAGCGGCCCAGCGGCTAATCGGTATTGAATTGTGTTCAAAAGTGTTCTCTTTTTGAAATCAGCAAACTGAGCTATTTTCTGAATTGCCAAATTATGCCCTGATAATTCATAACTCATCCAGGCCTATATTTCTTTTTCTTGTCCTCTTGCTTTTCTTTAGCCTTTTCCCTCTCTAACTGCTTAAAACATTTGCACCCTCCAGAGTTCCCTGTTGTTTTTCAATGACCTCGATTTTTCTATATTTGCATAATAATTCACTGTCTGCTGTATTTAATCTATAGCCAACTGCATAGATTTGGAGATGGCTTTTAAAGAAGGGATTTTACTATAGCCTGTTTCTGAGCTGCAGAAATACCATCTTCCATCAGAGCACTATTTCATTATTTCCATGGTTTACTAAGCCAAAATAGCCCCGGATCAAGGACATTATGTGGTAGATATCCTTGCCCTAAAAGTCCTGTTTATCCACTCAATCTAAAGGTATGAAACAAACTGAAAGAAATATAATAGAAAGTGACATAATGTAGGACTTTGACAACCTTGCATAGCCTCAAAACGTTATTCTGTCATAACTAACTTACTCATTGGACCAGATGTGAGCAAGTTTACCTTCAAAACTACAAACTGAACAGCAAACTTATCACAGCAGGTTTCCAAGGAGCCTATTGTGTGATCCCAGCCACAATATAGTGAAGGACCTCCTCTCAGAAAATCTTCACTTGACTGCACCAAGCAGAAGCAGCCAAGCTGGAGAAGCAAAACTGATTTATTGACAAGAACATCATATACCACTTGAATACGGCAAAACAATTCCTGCATTTTTTGTTCTTCGCATGTATTTGTTCTTTGCCTGACTTCTTTGCTGTTAGTTCCTTATAAAACCATCTTGCAGGAGTAGACAGGATGTGTAAATGGATCTGTAGTAATAATCTGCCTTTGTGGGAATTTCATTCTGATTCATTTTAAATCTAAACAATGGATGAGTTCTCCCAAATTATTAATGATATTTTGGTGAACTGTGCTTTGATTGCTTTTGCTATTTATGTGCATAAGCTTTCCAGCAGTCTTTTAGTGTTGTCCTTGTTATTTGGGAAACATAGGTAGCTTGCAAAGAAAGAAACTAACTAGCTCCATAACAAGGTAGATCTATTAACTCATCATGCATGGAGAATAAACACTACTTTTAGCATATATACAGCCAGGTTTACTACGGCTCATCTTGTGGCTGCAAGGGAATCCTTATGCCTGTGTTACATACTTACCAATCATGCAGGGAAATTTACTGGAGAAAGAAATTATGTTGGGAAGAGTTAGCAGTAAAAGGAAACCAGGCCACCAAAGAACATGGTGGCTGGACACCATCAAAGCTGACACAAGCCAGAGCTTAGAACAACTCAAAGAAGCAGTGCAAGATGAGAAGATGTGGAGCAACTTGGCCCATAGAATCGCCAAGAGTCGGACTTGACTGAATGGCTAACAACATTAATACTAATACAATAGGCAGAATTGATGTACTATATACTGAACCATAAAGTGATCACAGTGGAGCTGGATTCACAATATACTAATCAAAAATTGACATGAACACTATTCTCCTTGCCCTTGTCTGATACCAAAGAAGATTAACCAACTGACAATTGGTATCATTGCTCACCTTATCACAACATCAAAAATATTTTATTCATATTAAGGACAACATGACAGACTTATGTTGCATTTACATCAGAGTTTCTCAATCTTGGTCATTTTAAGGTGTGTGTGGGGGACTTCAACTCCCAGAATATCATAGTGAGCAGGAGTTGAAGTTCAGCCAGCTTAAGTGGCCAAGGTTGAGAAACACTGATCATAGGTTGAAAGACATTTAACACAATTCATTTTAGGAATTTATTCTGTTACATAGGAGCAGGCTGTTTTGTTTCAGAATGCAAATGGGGGGGAGGGGGAGATGACTATCCATTTTTTTTAGATCCTAATGTTTTTTTTATTAAAAAATTTATTATTAGATAAACATTTCTCCATGTAAACAAAGAAAAAATTCAAGTTAAATGCCATTCAACTTAATACAATCATTTTAAATTTGTTGACCTTCTTCACTCCGTGTGTCCAAGTTTAACTATAAACCACCTACATTTTAAAAATTGCTTTAATCTTTCTACATGCCCTCCATTTGTGCCCCAACTTTTTTCTCTGTGTGTCAAAACAAAGAGGAAACTTCTTCCATCCCTCTCTCTCTCTCTTGTAGAATATTAGGAAAAAGACATGTCAGTGGACTCATATTCACAGCAGTATGTGTGCTACTTGCTCACTCATCTTCCAGCAGATTCAGTGTCCTGTTATATGATTGATGGTGGAAAAGAATGAGGAGTATAAGCCACAGGCTATATTCCTAGCTACGGAAGCAACTGGCCTTTTTTCAGAGTGCACTTATTTTTCTTTAATGATTTAAAACTGTGATAAGGTCCCTCTTCCTCTATAAGCTGAGGCAGATGCCCGGAGTTAATATATGTACAAGGTTGCAACTCTTTCTCTCTTAAGATAAATGGACCCTTCCAGCCTTATGGTCAAACTCCCACCAGACACTTGATCAGCCCATTTTGCTACCTTCCCAGAACTGCACAAATATTTCTGCCCAAGTTGGCAAAGCTTTGCGCAGCTTTGTCTTTGAATATTTGATAAATTTAGCCAGCCTGATTTTTAAACCATTGCCCACAGAGTAAGTGTATTGTTTGAATCCAGCTGATTCTAGTTAACCGGTAGAATAGAAATAATGGTCTGCTCCAGGTTATATAGTAGTTAATGTATATTACCACATGTGGTTGTGGAGTCCAATTATTGGTGAGTGACAAGAAATTCAATTTCATTACAGAGATACAAAGAACTGATTTAAGATTAATCATGCAGGTTTTTTTTAAAAAAAATAATTACCTGGTCTGTCTGATCAATATTATTTATTATTCTAATAAAATGAGATAGAGGGCACCTGGTCTGGACAGGAGTTGAAATGACTTAATTAATTGTCAAAAATTAAAATAATGCTAATATTTATTTAAGTACCGAGACAGCCTTTGTTGCGCTTGTTGATAAACTCTGATGGAGCTGTGATAGTGGTGATTCATCCATCCTTATGCTCCTTGACTTCTCAGTGGCTTTTGGTACCATTATACCCTTCTAAGCTGGCTCCATGATTAAGAATTTGAGGGATCATTTTGCAGTGTTTATCTTGGTTCTTCCAGGACCATTTCCAGTTGGTGTTGATTGCAGGGGCAGATTACTCCTTGGGCCCCTCCGGTATGAGTTGCCACAAGGTTCTCTCACCTCTCTCTCCTCCTTTTCAAAAGCACTGAGTGCTGATATGCTAATGATACCCAATTATATCTTCTGACCATGGGCCAGCCATTTGAGACTGCCGACATTCCATCCATCACAGTACCTGGAGACTATGTAGTTTGAATAGAGAGGAATTTGTCTCTGAGTCAGTCTTATCACACCCAAGTGACTGTTAGGTGTTTGGGCAACCAGACCCATGGGAAATTCATCTTAGACCTCAAATACAGTAGAATTTCACCTTTCAAGATTGACATTCCATCCGGAGCTCCTCCTTGAAGAGCAGCTGTGGACAAGATGACTTTTGTACAACTCCATCTGGTGTGCCAATTGTATCCCTTCCTACATTGGGGATGTCCTTCAGACAACTGCTCATGCCCTAGTCAATCTCGCAATTTGACTACTGCAATGTGCTCTATATGGGCTGCCTTGGAGATCAACCAGAAGCTTCAATTTACCCAGAATGCAGCAGTGTAAGCATGCCTCAGTATGACATATAACAACTCTGCTGTTTTGCTTCTGGATTTGATTAAGGTGCCAATTGTTACCTACATGGCACAGGGCCTGGTTATGCGAGGACCCACCTGTCTCCCATAATATCTGGCTGGACAATTGCATCTTGTAGGATTAGCATCATCTTGGTTCCTTTGATTAAAATATGTCATATATCATGATTCCAGAAGTAGGCTTTCTTTGTAGTAGTGTCTGTTCCCTAAAATAAGGTTGCCCCAGAGATCCAAGTGGCCCCCATTCTGCTGTTGAAGACCTGGCTGTTTATCCAGGCCTTTGGCAAGGATGAGTGAGAACCCTCACTTCATTGCACTTGCTGTCTTATAATCTTTATTTGTGTGTGTGTGTGTGTGTGTGTGTGTGTGTGTGATTGATTTTATTGCCTTGATTGTTGTGAGCTGCCCAGAGTCACTGATGGTCAGACAGCATACAAGCTTAATCAATTAATTAATGGGGAAAGTTCCTATGCAAGGAAATTAATCAGCCCATGGATGGGTGATTACGATTGCAATAGTGCTTTAAATACTACGTGGAGGACTATTTAAAGTCATTCCAGAAGGCAGGAGAAAAAAGACCCAGGGTTTAAATTATAAGGAAGCAAATTTTGGTTGAACTTGGGAGTATTTTCTGAATGATGACAACTGTTCAACAATGGAAAAGGCTGTCTCAAGAAGCGGTGGACTCTCCTTTGGAGGGGGCAGATGGGCCTGGGTCAAGGATGCTGTAGATTCCTGCATTAGGCAAGAAGTTAGCCTAGATGCATTCAGAAGGTCCCTCCCAATGCTTCTGTTCTATGATAATCTAGGATTTGATTAATACATTCCATAAAAGGCAGTATGACATAAAAGCAGTATATATATCCTAGGATTATATTACAAGATGTTGTTCAGATACCTACTTTAAGGGTAGTTCATGTCTCTAATGAGTTTCTTTCTTATGTAGCATCTTATCTTACATCTTTCTGAAGCTTCTTTCAAATCTAGCCCTGCCCTGCTACCACTATCCACACAAATACCAATGTGTAAAGGAAAGAAATAACCATAGCCATAATTGCTTATATGCTTTGTTCAACCTCAACTGATGTGGCATGCCTGTAGCCATCAGTAGTTTTACTTGCGGTTGATTAATAGGATAAAATTCAATGACATAGTGTTAATTCAATTAGGACAGCAAATTTGTCTTCAATAGTGACATGGCTTGTAATTGAACAATGCAAGCAAACAGCGAACAGGAAAAGCCAACAAAATGTGTCAGCCACCGGTTTTACATCTTCTTATCCAGAGTTTTGTATAAGAACGTCAAATGAGAGCTTCGGGGTTGCTTCTGTGCTATAGAGATCAAGGTGGACGAATGTTGATTTTGGTTTCTTATTTTTCTAAATTTGAGGAGGGTTTTTTAAAATACAAAGTTTCTATTATATGTATTATGATGCCCATTTCTCCAAACGTACACAGCTTTGTTCACACACACACACACACACACACACACACACACACACACACACACATACACACACATCCCACCTTTATTATTTTTGGAAATAATTCAAAATTGTGATCATATCTAACACACCTTCCTCCTCCTACCATACTTCCCCCCACAAAATTCTATGAGGTGAATTGTGCTGAGAGACAATAACCAATCCAAGGTCACCCAGCTGGCTTTCATGGCTAAGGCAGGACTAGAACTCATAGTCTCCTGCTTTTTAGCCTGGTCCCTTAACATATCTAGTTTTTGCAAACTGTTCCCAACACATAATAGATGCATTTTCATGAAGCTTTTTCCTTTAGGTTCTCCTTTCTAGTAGGTGAATTGCATGATAAAATTGGGAAAAGTACAATTTTTGAATAGCTCTGTTTCAGTCAGTTAGTTTCATTGTTTGTTGATTTGCAAATGTTGAGACCAAATAAATTCACAATCCCTGCTCCTAAAGAAGGTCACGAGGGAAGCCCCCTTTGCTTGAACCCGAAGTTGAGACAAAGAATTGGTGTTGCAATCAATGGGGTGACTGTATTTTGCAAGCAGTTGTCCAGAGGAAGTGGGCCAAGAAGGAGTAATAGGTCAGTGAAGCTCCCTGAACATTTATTATAGTTCTTCTATCAATTGCATTTTTCCAATATTTTTGGAACTTTCTTATCTTATATTCTCCACTGTCTACCCTGATTTAGGTTTCCCAGGATCTTATGTCCAGAGGTGATTTGCATCTCTAGGCAGGGCATTGTTCTGAAATATGGAAAGAAAGGTTCAAAAATGGACCCACATTGTATCAAGCCATGACTTATTGAATCATTGTGAACTGAATTCACCACAATTGGATTTGCATTACTCTCTAAAGCCATACATTGTAGTCTGAAAATGGTAATATCTGGGTGCATAGATCACCCTGATCCAGAGCCAAACAAGCCACATTATGGCTTTGTGAGTTGCATGAACTCATCCCTGAATAAGGATGTTCCTTATATTAATCAAACATGGACTCTTCCTGACCAGCTTGCTGCTCTGCCTCTTGCCTTCAGCTTCTTGAACTGCAGGGAATGGAGCATGTTGATGGCTTTTTCATTCAAGGCTCATCCCCAGTAGCTCATGAGGAATAGAAGATGGGAATTGGTATGGAATGCTTAAAGTCAGTTCATCTTGTAGTACACTTTTTCCTTGTTCAGTAACAAGATGGGGTGACTTTTTTTTCTTGTGCATTTGACTCAAAAATGACAAAGCTTAAAAGTTATATATGCATGCAGTCAGGCCTGCATATTAACCTCTTAAATGGGAAGAGATAAGAGATGTCCACAGGGTGTAGATAAATGCATAGTACAAGAGCACACCTAACATATCTTTACACACAAAACATACATATGCACACACAAACACATACACAGGCAAGCACACCATTTTCCAGTTTTAATGGAAAATTTCCTGAATTTTTCCTAGACATCCCACTTGGCTGGCAAACTACTACCTGCAGTTCTCAGAAAATGTAATTAATTGAGTAAAGGATGGCCGTCATCAATCGCTCATTCTTTCCTGCCAAGATCTGAATGGGTGGTGAAGGGTTTGGGGGAATAACAGCTTTTCTGTATCCATAAGACCCTTCTGCTCAACTTAACTTAAATCCCTCCAGATGGTAGAACTGATAGTTTAGGGTTGTCGAGTAACTCTAACTTCTGAAGAGTGAATACTACATGCACCCAATGTAGTAATTCAAAGATTTTGCAGAAGATCAATATTTAACAGAAGACCGGATTTATCAAAATAGATGTCACTATAATGATTTTAAAATATAGTAGTGCCATGAGTAAAAGCTGAATGAAATTATGAATTGGGTGGAGCGCAAACCTTGATTTTATGAGATGATGGAATAATGAGGTGAGGTGTTGTCTGTTCCAGCAGGTTTTCGTGTAAGGCTCTAGTTTTGCCACTGTACATTAGTTAATTCAGTGGTTTAAAATTAGCTCTACTAATTAATAGGTTCAGTAACTGAAAGCTGTCTTAAAATGTACATTTAAAGGAGTGAGAGAAAATTGACCTTCTCCTTGTTTGTTTTAATCCAATGCAATGAATACATTTATGTGACCCAAGAATGACAAATAACATAATCATATTTTAGCCTAATGTGTATGTTGAACAAATCCAGCCTTCTTAGCTTGTGGTCCAGTCCTGTGTAAATCGAAGACATCTAGCCTTGTGCAAACCCGGTAAATCATGATTAACAAATATGGGTAAGTATACCATGAAAACATGCCAATGTTCTGTCAGGCAAATACAGTCAAATGCAGCCTGTTTGAAATCAAAGTTGTTTGAAGGGGTCCTGCTGAGCAAAATGCTGTGTTTTCTTGTGATTCCATTTTTATACCTCCCCAATAGAAGAAATGTTCTAGGGAAATGGCAGAATAAAGCTTAAAATGACAAAATATAAGAATGCAATGAAACAGTATGTTTATTTTTTTTAAAGAAAATAATTTAGAACATAGAATAATAGAGTTGGAAGGGACCTTGGAGGACATCTCATCCACCCCCTGCTTGAACACAAGTTCCTATACCATTTCAGACAAATGGCCATCCAATCTTTTCTTGAAATCCTCTACTGCAGGGTAGACAACCTTGGCTCTTTTATGACTTCCGGACTTCAATACCCAGAATTCCTGAACTAGCCATGCTGACTCAGGAATTCTGGGAGTTGAAGTCCACAAATCATAAAAGAGCCAAGGTTGCCTACCCCTGTGTGATGGAGCATCCACAACTTCTGAAGGCAATCTATTCCATTGGTTGATTGCTCTCACTGCTAGGAAATTTCTCCTTAGTTCTGGGTTGCTTCTCTCCTTGGTTAGTTTCCATCCATTGTTTCTTGTCTTTGTTTTTCTCACCGTTTCTTTTTTAAACTTCTGCATCAAAACTTGTTTGCATTAACCTGCTTTGTAGATACAAATCTCTGTATTTGATAGCTAAGGTTAAAAGCAATTTAAGTGGGTGGAATGAACAAGAAAGTGCCTGAATAAAGACCCTGCCCTTTTCAGCAGTTGGCTGACTTTCTCTGAACTTTAAAGCTTAAGTGGGGTCAGGTCTGATTAATACTTGAATGGGAAGCCTCCAGCTGTTGCCAGGTGTTGGGGACAGTGAGAAGTTTTAAAAAAAACACCCTCAAACTGCCATACTGTTATTAAGAATACTTCAGGTTTACACTACTTGAGAGTGTATTTTATCTTTATCTTTTTAGAGGAAAAAAAAATCAGCTTTGCTCCACTCCCTAAATTTTGTTCAAATGGATACAAAGAGGAAGGTGCTTCTGACAGATCCCCATGGGAACTTCTAGGGAAGAAAGATCATTTAAAATAGATCTTTTAGGCTAGGTTTGCACAGCATTCAAGTAGGCCAAAATAAAGCTAATTGTTTGTGGTTTAAAGTGTTGTGGGAATCCGGTCATGGCAAATTGGATGGATTAGGCCATTGTGTTCATTTTGGTTTATTTCTTTGACTTTGGGATGATATGTTGTTGTTTTTAAGCATTTAGTTTTGTCCAACTCTTGCTGACCTTATAGGCAAATGCTCTCCGTGCTCCCCTGACAAGCGCAACTTCTTTCAATTCTTACATGTTCAATTTTGCATGACTTTTGATGTTATCAAGCCAATGTGTTCTTTCCTCAGCCCTTCTTTATTCACTAACCATTCCTAGCATCACTGCTTTCTCCAATTAATTTGCATGCATAACATGGCCAAAGTAAATCAGATGTAGTCTTATGATTTTAGCTTCCAGTGGGTGTTTTTGGTTTCCTAATGGAATGTTATATGAACAAAATAATGGTTGTTTTGTTAACTTGGGCTTAGTTTATTGCATGAATCTAGCCTTAGAATAGAATGGTTGTTGGAACAGGTGCCGCTGAACATAAAAGTGTTTTAAGATAAGAACAGGCATTTTGATTTGATCATAGATCAGGGTAGAGAAGTCAGAACTGGGCTAATTTGCATCTTGTAAGCCAATTCATTGATACTGCTCAAGTTTAAAGATAGGTAGCCATTGGATATCATCTAAGTTTGATCTTCTGAAGTTCACTACATATAGGCCTGACTCTTGTCCACTGTACCTCCTCTTGATATCATGAATTAGGGGGTAACATTACTTTTCCTATCCTCCCAGATGCCACTCACCTTCACTTGTTAAAAAAATTCCTCCCAATTGTTGAGGACTGGCTCCAGAACAGCAGAGTCCTCCATTCTTTTTTTTCACCTTCTGACAAAATGAACTTGTCAGCAAGAGAAGACAAGAAGGCATTGCATCTCTTATGCTTGGTAGACCGTATATTTCCAGTAAATGTTATTTATTCTGTGAGATTTGGGTATTTTCATACTATATGGCACTAATGTCTGTGTTGGTGGGGGTCCAGTTATTACTGGACATTATTTATATTACTGGTGCAAAAGCATTTTACTCCTCCTCAAAAATGGGATTTGAATTGAATTTGGCCAGCTGCTTTGATCCAATGGAAAGCATTATCTGCACATGTTCAGAAACAGGTTTTTGCATCCAGGCAAGACCAGGAAGTTGTTTTGGTCCAACAGCACATTGGAAGATTCAGTCAGTCAGAACTTTGTTGAATTGAAGAACTTGCTTAAAGCTCTCTCTCTCTCCCTCTCCCTCTCCTCCCCTCCTCATTTACACACATACAAACATATATATTTCCTCCAGTGATTCTTAAACAGCCACCTTTTTAATAGCAGCATACTAAACAGAGATACAGGATACTTAAAATTTCATCTGCCCACACATTACTCATCAGAATGATTCATCTTTTGGAAAAGTGTAGCTTCTCCCCCTTCTCTCCAGTAAGGAGTTAGATACTTTCCAAAAATGTAGCATGAGACTTATCAGAAAGAAAATCAGAGATATTTGACGAATTGAAGAAGTAGAACAGAACTAAGAACCCAATGTTTTCCAGATAGTTTGGACTACAACTCCTTGTCATTTGCTTCACTGATGGGAAACCTAATGACTGGTGAGGACCAAACCACCTAAAGGGACTCAGGTTGTCTGTTCTTAGAGCTTTGCATGCAGAAGTGCTTACATTCAGACATGGGCATCTCCAGATGGAAATATTTCAAAGAGTGGATGAGATGCATCTTCTATAGTCACAAAGTTTGTTGAAGTACAGCAAGCTTTCTATTTGAACTCTGTTGTCAGAGTACACAAGAAATTCTTTGACAGAATTTAGGAATACAAGCATCCACTCAGGCACTCATCAACAACTCCTATAAATAAAAAGGAACAGCCATTCTCCATGAAGGCCACTTCAAATACCTAGAACTTAGGTGCATGATATGGATGTAATGGGTCTCCACATCTACATTCCTCACAATATAAAGAGATCTGTTGATGTCCCTCTTCGTGAATCTATCTAATTTGCTTTTTAATCCACCCGTCAATCTTTTTTTATTGTTGTTTCTTTGAAAGCCAGCTTTTCCATTTAGTCATCCAAATTAGCACCTTTATTTTTGAACTATAGCCCAGTCCTTTGGGGAATTCAATATAATTGTTTTTTAGCTTGGTAAGTTGACAGAAAACATCAAACAACTATAATCTTAAGTGGATTTTTTTGCAAGTGTGGTATCACACACAAAAATGTGATATGACATTTTTTCCCCTAAAGTGGGTGTTGAATCACATGAATATTACCAAAGTACAATTTTTTTTTGTAAAGTTAAACCTACCCTTATGTTAGAAATTGAATACTATGTGATATCAAAGCAATATATAAAAATGTCTAACTACTCCAAAAGTCTGGCCTTCATCCATACATGATGTGGAAGCCAATTGTGGAGTTTAAGTGAGCACCATAAATATAAATAAAACTATTTTCCTTTGTATCTGCATCCATTCAGCTTCACAGCATGATTCTCAGATTATGATGGAGTTTTCTCCCCCGGCCCATTTATGATTACTGAGGAACATTAAGGATAATGACAAGCCCATATGGAGAAATGCTGAAGTGCTGAGAGAGTTGGGCCCTGTCATATTTTAGCTCATCCCGCTGGATTATTTTTGTGAGAAAAAGAAATTGAAGGGGAAACCAATTATGAACCTTACAGGAGAAGTGTACAGTAGCCCAGAATCAGGACTCTGGTAGCACTTTTGCAGACAAACAAAAATAAAATTTGTCAGTTTGAAATGATGTTACCAGGCTCCTGAGTTGTTGTTCTTGTTGTTGTTGTTTTTGCATAGCTTTTAGAGGAAAAGCAGAATATTAATCTAAGAAATAATATTTAAAACTAGACTCCTGAAAAAAAAACTGTTTGACTTATGGAGGACTCCTACACATTCTTGTCTATATTTATTACAATTTCAGAACCAGAATGTTCTGAAACCACATCAGGTGGCCCTGCATGAGACAAGCTCATATTAAAAGTTGCCATGCTACATTCTGCTATCAGACTCCTGATTCTGGGCTACTGTACATGGCTCTTCTCCTGTTAAGGTTGATAATTGGCTTCCCCTTCAATTTTTTTTCGGTATATTTTTCAATTCAGATCAGCCATTAACATGAAACATTGGTACAGTAACATACATGCTGGCTTCAAATTGTACATGAAGTTATGAAGTTAAAATTATTTGTTAAACTAGCTCTATAGTGAGGCTATACATCAGAAGTACTGGATAGCTTACGACATAGATTATCATAATGCACTGGGGTCTTCAAAACACATTATCATCGTTTAATATAATAGTTTAGCTGAATACACATTTATTGTTGCCTGAATGGTTGCTCTGCAAGTACTCTCCTCTGGAACAATCCCCCCCCCTTTATCTATTTTCCATAGACAGTTTGTAAAACCATTAATGTATTTTAAAAAAATTAAATACTTGCCATGCGATATAACATTTAACCTTATATTTCGTGCGAGGTTTATATGAATAGTTATTTCTTGAATCTGAAAGCACAATATGTTATTAATAACATGCAGTAACAGATCAGTGTATGATAACAGCATGGTTGGCACCATGTGGCAATTCAATTTAGAGACCATCAAGACCAACCTTTCCTAAGGACTGCCCAGAGATCTTAAGCATTTGAATTGGGGCTGAAAAATTTCCCCTTAATAGGAATTCAAGTTTTGATTTTCAAATGTGTATCATTCAGAAACAAAGCACACACCCTGAAGTGGCCTGATGAAAGCAACTATGGAAGGGCTGAAAATTTTACAAATGTCAACTCATAAGCATTCATAGCCTTTTAATGCAATGACCAAATACATGTTAAACTTAATTCTGAAACTTTGCCCAGATACATATTCAAATTGGCTTAGTTTGGTCCATCTCCATTACTGCTTTTCTTTGTCATTGACCTGAAACTCACCATTGTAGAAGTAACCTCCTAAATAAAGGTAATCTTTGCAGATTATTCATGGTGTTTCAGCCTGCGTAAAAATTAATTCTGTTCTAACTTGGCAAACAAGATGATTCTAGGGTTTCATGTATATTAATTGTCACACTCAATTATTAAGTTCATTTCGGAGACCTCTGTATGCACAATGCGTAAAATTCTAATGGATTCCTCTCCCAGCTTCCTGCTGGATTTGTGTGTTCATCTCAGGAATATAAGCTTCACTAAGTACAATTTCCATACAATTGCATTGCAGCCCGATTTGCTATCCTGAAATCCATCTTATTTAAAATATGTTTCCTTGCATTTATGCAAGAATAACCCCTTCTGTTGCTAATAAATAGAAATTGGGTTGGAAATGTATAAAAGGAGTAGGTGAGGTTGGAAGAGGCCAACTCAGGTAGAAATGCCAGTTGTACAGGAGACAGTAATCAAAGAGAGTTTGCAGAATGCCAGTGGAGACCCAGAGTTCTCAGGGAGAAGATGCAGTTTTAGTTCTCATCTCTCAGTAGGACTCCTTGCCTTTTCCGAGAGAGGAAATGGATGTATTTCATTTGCCAACAGGGATGGTCTGTCCTCTAGATATGTCTGGTTTCACCAGAAGGAAGTCAATAGCAAATAGTCTCTTAACTCTTTGAGAGCATTTCTGGAATTCTGAGAGCATATTCTATCATGGTAAAATGTGGCTTAGGTTTCCAGAAAATAATTGAGTGGCTATTTGTGGTGTGTTTGCCTTCCTAATGATGGCATTGTGCATGTATCAACTATTAGGTTATTTTCAAGCCTGAATGGAGGAAAATGGCAAAGATAAGTAGGTGCCTGAAATATGAATGAGAATGCTTCATGCACAACTATACACATGAATGGACATTCTGCTTGGCTATTTACTAATTGGACCACTAGTGGCATGCTTTGGATGGATGGATAGTTATTCACTCACTCTGACTTTGTAAACATGCTCCCATAAAAAGCATGGTGTTTAAAGTGACATGGGTTATTTGTTTCTCCTAAAAGTTTCTGGTGGCTTTAATATAAGAAGTTCTGATTTTTCGGCGGCTTTTCAGCCGCCCGAAGCATCAGAGAAGAGGAGGGCAACCCGCGGAAGATAGCGGAACCCCCGGCGACCCGAAAAACGTCTAATTGGAAGCAGGATCACCGGAGGGGACGTGAGAAGAAGAGGACGGAGAGGCCGGCTGCGGCCGGCCCGACAGCACAAGGGTGGAAACAATAGAAGCAAGGGGAGAAGGCAGACGAGCGCAGCGAAGAAGGAGACGGGAGTGAGAGAAGACCAGGAAGAAGCGGTATGAGGGAAGAAGAGCCCCGGGCCTACCCAGCTGGAGGCCTGAAGACGCCGCGAAGCCGCCCAGCCGCAGCTGAGGAGAGCCAGCCGACGCAGGGAAAGGACGGGGTACAACGTTGGGAGAAGACTGCGGAAAAATGGTGAGCCCGGCGGGGGTGGAATCGCGCGCCGAGGGACACCGAGTGGAGAGAGAGGCCGGCAGCGGGAGGAGGAGGCCCCCACAGGACTCACAGGACCCTCAGAAGACCCCCAGGCCCCCAAATAAGGCTATTCAAAGCAGCAACTTTGCAAGACCGAGAGAGCGGAGGTGAGAGACGGACGCAGGACTCGGAGGCGGAGAGGGCCGGGGCAGCCGGACAAAAGGAAGAGGCCTCGGGCGGCGGGGAAAGGGTGAGAAGAGAGGCGAGAGCGACATCGGTAAGAGAGGCGAGGGCAACTGGGGGGGCCTCCCAAACCAGACAGAGCCCCCTGAAGAGCCAAAGAGGGTGGAGCAGCCAAGAGGACAGCGGAGCGGCCTGAAGCGGCGGATAGGGACGGACACAGCCAATGGAGCTGGAATCAGGCAAGCCAGAACAATAGAGGGGAGGAGAAAAGAGCTAAGAGGGAAGAGGCAAGAAAGCAGACGGCGGGAGAGGACACAAGAAAAGGGTTCCCTGGGTTGAAGGGGGACGGGGAGAGATACCCCACAAGCTGTGCCCCAGACCCCCCAGAACCGGAGCCCCAGGGATACTGAAGAGAGCAGAACCCACCAGGGAGAAAGGTGGGCATAGGAGGAAGACAAAAAGGCATCCTGGGCTGCTGTGGAGGGAAGGCAGAAGGGGCCTGGAATCCCAGACAGGCAGAGGCACTGAATAGACTCCCTGAACACGGACAGACCTTCCTGCCCACAGGCCCCTAGACCTGCATTGCCTGAACCCTGAAGCCTCCCCTCCCACTGAAAGGTCAGACTACTGGACCAGCACCAGATCACAGTCTAATGCATGACCTGGTCCAAGCTAGAAACCAAAACAGTGCCAGAACAACAGGAAGACAAGCTCAAGATGGCCTCCAAACAGACCACACTGACACAAACGAAGGGAGTTGTTTCCTCCCCAGCTCAGCGTGCCAAACCATCAGGACTTACCTTACCCGGCCCCACACCCTCCCATCCAAATACAGGCCCCCAGACCCATTTACCTCCACAGGCCAGCTCAACAACACACATGTTACAAAAATTACAAGAGGTAATAGAAATGCTGGTTGAAAGGATGGATGGAATGGATAAAAAGTTAGTGGAAATGGACGCAAAGATGGAGACGAGGTGTGTAGAGTCAGAACAAAAGACGGAGAAAAGATACAACGATTTAAAACAAATGCTGAAAGAACAAGGTAAAGAGCTAGAGAGAAAATGGAAGGAGCAACGCAGGGCGATGGCCACAGACCTGGAACAAATGAAAGAGGCGTTGCAAGCACACTACAAAGAAATAGGGGAGGAAATGGAGAAAAACTTCCAGGAGATTAGAGAGAAGGTGGACAAGCGGATGGAAAAAGTGGAGAATCAAGTAGAGGGACAGACAGCAGAGATAGCAGAGATGAAAGGAGTAGCCCAAGACCAATCTTCCATGATACAGTACTGGCAACTGGCATCTGCAATCAGGTTTAGAGGTTTGAAAGAGACATCAAACGAGACCCAAGGGGGCCTGCTCAGAACCTTCATAGAGGCCCTGGCAACATTTCTGGGAAAGCCAATCTCAGACGTCGCATGGCAATTCAACAGAATTTACAGAGTGGGCACACGGACGACAACAAACAGGCGCCAACCAAGGGACGTGGTCATCCACTTCGCGATGCAGGGATTCCGGAACCTCATCTCAGCCACATCGTACAACAAGAGTTTATACATAGAGGGGCAAGAAGTGAAAGTACTGAAAGAGATCCCCCAGACGATGCTGCGAGACAGGAAGGAATACAGGTTCCTGGTCGACGAACTGAGATCACGCGCTCTGCGATACAGATGGGAAGCCCCTACGGGGATGACACTTTTCTATAAAAATAAAAGATACTGCCTGGACTCGGTCCAAAAAGCCAGAGAATTCCTTGAAAAGGAACTGACGTCGGATGGACTTCAATACACCACGAGAGAAGACGCAGGAGGGCCACCAGAATGACAGATCGACGCAGGAGCAAGAGAAAGGGAAGGACCAACTCGAGACACGACGACACAGAGAACAGGAAGCAACAACAACAAGGGAACAGGACAGACTGCAGAGGGCAGGATAACAAGATCCACCGCCAAACGCACGGAACAACACGATATGATCACTCTAAGCAACTTGAGCACCAACTTGGATACCATGGGAACGAGACCAAAGAAGAACACAAGAGATAGAACAGAAGCGGTCTCGGAAGAGTATCCTGAAACCGACAATGACAACTAAATACTTGACATGGAACGTTAACGGACTAAATTCCCCATAGAAAAGGAGAAAGATATTTCATTATCTGCTTCAAGGAAGAAACGACATAATTTGCCTACAAGAAACACACATCAGAGCAGCGGACCAGAAATACTTAATCAACAACAGACTAGGTACACACTTTGTCGCAGCGGCGCCATGAAAGAAGAACAGGATTGTTATATACGTGAAGAAACACGTAATAGCCAAGCTAATAGAATCAGACTCCCAGGGTAGATACCTAGCAATCGAAGTGACACAGGAAGACAAGAAAATTCTAGTGATGGGCATATACGCACCAAATCAACAACAAGGAAAATTCTACAAAAAGATACACAAGAAGTTAACACAACTCAACTACAAATCATGTATTATTCTGGGAGATTGGAACGGGGTCATAGAGATTGCCCTAGACAAGAAGAAAACAAAACCTAACCCAAGGAAGCACTCCAAGCTGCCTAAATCTTTCTTCGACATGAAGGAAGACCTTGTACTGACAGACGTCTGGAGGGAACGGCACGGCAAAGAGCAAGAATTCACCTTTTTCTCCGACAGACATCAGTCATTCTCCAGAATTGACTTTATATTAACATCAAGCGACCTGTTAGTTTGTCTAAACGCGGTGAAAATCCTGCCCAAAGTGCTAACAGATCACAATCCAGTGAAGATGGAACTAAGACATGGCGTGAGACAGAAGAGATCCTGGAGAATTAATGAAAACCTGTTTAGACATGGAGAAAAGGTAGCAGAATGCAAAAATGCTATGAAGGAATTCTTCAGCATAAATATGAACAACGAAACACCGATAGAAATGATCTGGGACGCCAGCAAGGCGTACATGCGTGGGATTCTTATGGACATGAATAAAAGGCACCGCCGCCAACAAGAACGAAAAAGAAAAGAGCTAGAAGAGGAGATAAGCAAGAAAGAGAGGCTATTAATAAAAAGACCAGAAGACAAAATCACCAAAGAAGGAATTAAGATCTTAAGAAAGCAGTTTGACATGTTGATGGCAGACCAAGTTGCGAGGAACATACAATATGCAAAACACAAGACATTCTGCAAGGCCAACAAACCGGGTCGATGGCTGGCCTACATCCTAAGAAAGAAACAGAAATCCCGCATAATTGAAAAGATAGAATATAAAGGCAAGGAGGAATTTCGACAAGTAACCATTAAGAAAGCCTTCACAGAGTTCTACTCGAAGCTATACGCCGAGGAGAAGACACAGGACAAAGAGACAGAAACTTTTCTACAAAACGAAAAGATACAGGCAATCACCGATACACAGAGAGAGGCCCTGAACGCCGCAATCACAAAGGAGGAAATACACTCAGCGATCAAACAGCTGAAACCAGGAAAATCGCCAGGGATGGATGGGATAACAGCGACTTATTACAAGTGTCTCCAGGAAGAGATGTTAGAACCCCTTAGACAGCTATTTGTCAATATACAAGAAGGAGGCCAAGTTCCACCATCCTGGAAAACAGCCTATATTTCATTAATCCCCAAGGAGGGGAAAGATACTACACAACCCGCAAACTACAGACCCATCTCACTACTTAACACGGACTACAAAATATTCACAAAAATTCTGGCCGATAGACTAATGACTGTACTACGAAAAACAATACACCCGGACCAAAGGGGATTTATACAAGGACGCCAGATGAAAACAAATGTGAGACAGCTGTTGAACATAATAGAGTACTTGGACAGGCACAAACAGGTACCAGCCACCCTTATGTTTGTGGACGCAGAAAAAGCCTTTGACAGACTGAATTGGCGATTCCTGACGAACCTGATCCAGAAGATGAAAATAGGAGCACAGTTTCTCAACTCCATAAGGGCAATTTACCAGAAACAAACAGGCCAGATCATTGTGAATGGAGACCTAACAGACCCATTCAACATAGAGAGAGGCACGAGACAGGGGTGCCCGCTGTCACCCCTGCTATTTGTCCTAACACTGGAAATTTTACTGAACAGGATAAGAGCGGCAGAAGACGTACAGGGCATACAGATTAAACAGCAAGACTACAAACTATGTGCCTTTGCGGATGACCTGCTGGTGACAATGTCGCAACCAGCACAGTCAGCAAGGAAATTGATGGAGATAATGGAAGAATATGGTAGGGTGTCAGGCTTCAAAGTAAATATATCAAAAACAAAGATGCTAGTCAAAAACCTAGACAACAAAGCAAAACGGAACCTGGAAAGAATAACGGGTTGTGAAATAGTCAAGAAAGTCAAATACTTAGGAGTGGAGATAGAATCAACAAATGCGAAATTATACAAGAATAACTACGAGGTCCTGTGGAATAAGATACAAACAGACCTGGAAAGGTGGAAATCACTACGTCTGTCCCTGCTGGGCAGGATAGCGACAGTAAAGATGAATGTCTTACCCAGATTTTTATTTCTCTTTCAAATGCTACCCATACTCAAGAAGGATGCGGACTTAGACAACTGGCAGAAGGGCATCAACAGATTTATTTGGGACGGCAAGAGACCGAGGGTGAAACTAAAAATCATCCAAGATGCAAGGGAGAGAGGGGACTCAAAATGCCTAATCTAAAGCTATACTACTATGCAGCGACGTTGGTGGCAGTGAGTGACTGGATCAACATGACAAATGATAGAATTCTGAATGTTGAGGGGCAAGGTCTACTATTCGGCTGGCACGCATACTTAGTATACGACAAAAAGGCAGACAGGAACTTCAAGGAGAACCCACTACGAATTCCATTGTTATGGGTCTGGAAGAAATATAAGCACCTCCTACATGACAAGATTCCCATCTGGACGATTCCCGGACACGCAACAGGGGATATGAACACATCCCAAGGGCAAGAAGTGGTGCCCTACAGTGAACTTGTACTGGGAGAAGAAAATGGGTTCCTCTTGCTACCCCAAGCAACACTAGCAAACAAAGGAATAGGAGGTACCTGGCTATCATATATACAACTGCAATCAAGGTGGCGTAAAGATAAGAAGAAGGGCTTCTCCCAGACCGACGAGAATCTAATTAAACAGATTAGAGAACAGGGGATCAGGCACATCAAACGAGTGTACAGCATTCTGATAGAAATGGACTCTGAAACCGAGCTAGTCAAGAACTGTATGATAAAGTGGGCACAAGACTTCGGACACCCAATCACCATGGACACGTGGGAGAAAATCTAGGTGAGGAATGTAGAATTCACGAAATCGCAACACTTAAGGGAAAACTTCTACAAGATGTTCTATAGATGGCACCTAGACCCGAAAAAAATATCACTCATCTACCCGGACTCCCAGCCCAAATGCTGGAGGTGCAGGGACGGGGAGGCTACTTGCTTTCACATATGGTGGACATGCAGAAAAATCAAAGCATTCTGGAGGAAGATATGGTGGACACTCCAAACCATTTTCAAAAAGCGTCTAGAATTTCTACCTCAGGCTTTTCTGTTAGGTATCACAAAGGATTTCACTACCTCAGAGACAAATTTATTTTTGAACTTAATTACAGCAGCAAGATTGTTGGTGGGACAATACTGGAAGAATCTGGAAATACCGCCTATTGAAGAATGGACTGTGAAAGTAAGAAATTTGGCGGAAATGGCAAAAATATCAGCATACTTGAAAAACCGCTCCAATGAACAATTTGTGACGGACTGGAAACAGTGGATAGACTATATCCAAGAGAGACACCAATCAAACAGAATGCAGCTGGCGTTTAGCTGAGGCTCGATGGGAGGAGGGAAGAAGGGTTAACAAATCAAATGTTTACAAAAACTAACACCCAATGTTGAATGTATATGTTCTATAACTAATGCCTCTTAACATAACCTTATGACTAATGTTGTTTGCTTTAATATTGTTAAAGCGGACTGAATCTCTACCTCAGGATATGAAACTTTTACCTCAGGATCTCTGGTTGGGGACTATAAAAGATTGCACTAGTAATGGGATGAAGTCAATTCAGAAGCGCAAACGAACAATAGGCGATAGACTAGATACAGTAGATAGACCATATATAAGAGAAACACCAATCAAACAAAATGTATTCGGAGTATACTTGAAGATGGAAGGGAGGAGGGAAGAACATTTACTAAAACAGATGTTTACAAAGATTAATACCTAATGTTGTATGCTATGTTCTAGGATGATTGCTTAGCAATAGGATCTTATGTTTAATGTTGATCACATTAATATTGAACCAGATAAGAGAAACACCAATCAAACAAAGTGTAACAGGAGTATAGTTGAGGCTAGACGCGAGGAGTGGAAAAAGGCTTACTAATTCAGACGTTCTCAAAGACTAATACTTAGTATTGTATATCAGGTGCCATGATGATTGCTGCATAATATGTTTTCATGTTCAATGTTGATTGTTTTAATAAAAGAATTTTTATAATGGAAAAAAAATATAAGAAGTTCTGCATTTCTATCCATCAGAACTAACTCACATTATGTCTTTGTTTATAAGCCATCTAAGCTCACTAAAGCCACATGGATAAACTGTCCATGGCTTCATGGCTGCAGGCTATTTTATTTAGTTTCTTTTTTTTTTAATACCAGGAGGCATTTTGCCTTTTGTTTATATCTTTTACTTAGAATTTTAAAATTCTTCTTCAAGATATATTAATTGTGAACGTTATTGTGCATAATGGTTAAAGCCTCGTCGGTTCCACTTTCTTAATGTGTTGGATTACAGGTTCCGTCACTTCCACCCAGCATCCTCCCCCTATTATTTTCAGCCAGCAGTTATATAGCTTAGTGAAAGGCATTTCTCTGCAGTGGGGAAAGATAACATAGCCATAGTCCAGAATATAACATCAAAGCAATCTTAAGAACTCCCATCTTTTTGGCACTTGGCTTGCTTTATGTCTGTTAAAAAAAAAGATTCTCCTTAATCTGATTGAGAAGTTATTAACTTGTCAGGGTCTTCTTAGCTCAGGGGTGGACCACCTTTTTATAGCTAAAGCTGTGCTTTCAATGTTATTTGTGTTTCATTTGGTCACTGAAGCCTTTGGGAAGCATTATATTGATATGACAGCATCCCAGGGGGACAGCAGTAGAATTGTAGTCCCTTCTGCTCTTTTTTGGGGTTGGAAAGATTAATAAAGTAGGATACTAATTATAGATGGGTTGTCCACTCCATTCTATATATTTAAAAATCAAGGAACTTTCAAAATCTCTTTCTCCCATCTTACCATAGTGATTTAATGATTGTTTTCCTCCATTGTTCTTCTTTTTTCTGCTGTTCTCCTTAAACTTTTTTAAAATGAAGAGGCTTACTCTGAATAGTAACTCCTGCACAATAGGAAGAGAATACCTTCATCTCCACCATACTGGTATCTTGAAGGGGTATACAGAAATCAAATGGACAACGTTATTGCTAAAAGCAGTTGAAGGAGCTCAATTATGGTGCCAAAAATAAGGCCAGGAGCTAATTGTGTGTACTGATCATGTGCAAATTTATCTTGGAAGCTAAAGAAGAAGAAGAAGAAAAAAAAGCCAAGTCATTCCCACAATATGATCTTGAGCATATAACCACTATTTTCAAGGAAAACATCAGGAATTGTTTTGCAGTCCTGAACCTCGTTGATTGATAAACTGTGGAATAAACTGATCAAAGTTATTAATGATGAATACGAAAAAAGACTGTCAAAGGTGAAGAAATCAAACTGGATGTCAGAACTGTGGAAATTGCCATGAGGAAAGAGAAGCCAAAGTTAAGAAAGCCAAAAAAATTAAGAAAGGAGCTTAATAAAGAATGTCAGAGAACTTTTATAAGAGACAAGAAACAGCATTACAATAACTTCTGTAAAGATATGGAAAACGGAAACACACATGGAAAAAACAAGGGAAGTCTTCCATCTCTGAACTCAAAAGAGGCTTCCAATTTTAAGGTGTTACGTTAAGCAATGCCATTTGTTCCACATAGTTGGAGTGGCCTTCTCATTGTTCAGCTTCTGGGAAGCCAATTAGTTCATCTTATTTACAAGGAAGAGACTCTGATAAAGAACTACAGCATGCTAAGCAAGCAAGGATTTGAAGAGTTGTCACTGGCTGAAAAACACGGGTGACATCTCTATCAGTAGACCACTTTTTTGGTCATTACTGTATAGTGTAGAGCAGGAGTCTTCAAACTTGGCCCTTTTATGACTTGTGGACTTCAACTCCCATAATTCCTCAGCCAGCTTGCCTGGCTGAGGAATTCTGGGAGTTGCATAAAAAGGCCAAGTTTGAAGACCTCTGGTGTAGAGACTGCTTGTAGAAGAATTATGATTTTTTTTCTTTTAATCTAATATTTTGAAAGGGATATTAGATTTTGGAGGTCTGGGTGCTTTGCATCTTTTTAGATAAAAACTGAAATTATGTTTAGGGCTGATGGAATTGTCAAATTGCATTTCTCACATCTCTATTTAAGTCAATTTATTTTCACATTCATTTGTGGGCTTTTTTAAAAAAAAGTCTGCCTGGCGGTTCTGGTCACGAGGACCGGAGCCATCTCACGAGAGCTCCAAGACGGGACTCTTTTAAATTAAAATAACAAGACCGCCGAGAGAGCGAGGCACAAGGAAAAAATGCCGCGAGCAACGAGGAGCCCCGGATCTATCCGGACAGGCAGAAAGCGCCGCCGGAGGATCCGTGGGGGGCTGCGGAAGGGGCCGCGGAAGCCGGTGGCGGCTGGGCGGCTAGCCGGCAGGCCCGGCAGGCCCGAAGACACTGCAAGATGCCGCAGGACGCAGCGTAACGAGACGGAAGGGAGCAGACACCGGAGGAGCTCCAGAACAGGAGGACACCGGCATGAACAGAGATGAGGGCCGCCGGGAGGGCCAACAGGCCGGAGGAAGACCCCCAGACGGAGCGACTGGGAGGAGGAAAGCCATGAGGACAGCGGAGGGGGCCCGACGAGGAGGAGGAAGGCGGAGGCGACAGCAAGTGAAGTTGCTGACAAGCTTGGTCTCCTTCAAGAGCTACAGTAGAGAACAGCGTGACTACAGCTGAGGGGGCCTGGAGCGGCAAACAAAGGCAGAGGCGAGCGGAGCCGACAGGACGCCGACAAGAGCGAAGGCGAGCAGAGGGAGCAACAGAGAAAAAGAATACCTACGGGAGGTGAGCTGTTAAAGGCGAAGAGGGCGGCTGGAAGACCAGAGGGGGAAGAGGAGGTGGAAGGCCTGGGAGACCTGGGAGAGAGAAGGGAGGAAAGAAGCCCATCAGCTGAGCCCCCTGAACCAAGGGAACCAAGGGACCCAGAAGACAAAGAAGCACCAAGGAGGGAAGAGGAGGTGGAAGGCCTGGGAGAACTGGGAGAGAGAAGGGAGAAAAGAAGCCCATCAGCTGAGCCCCCTAAACCAAGGGAACCAAGGTACCCAGAAGCAGGGCAAACAACAGGCAGAAGACAGGATGGTCTCCAAGCAGACCAAACTGATGCCCACAAAGGGACCTGCTCCCTCCCCATCCCAGCCTCCTGAAACATCCCAGCCTCCTGAAGCACCAGGGAGCACCCTACCCACCCCACACCCTCCCATCCAACCACAGGCCCCCAGACCCATCTGTCAACTCAGGCCTGCCCAGCAGAGCACACGTTACAAGAAGTAAAAGAGATGCTGGGGACGCTGGTAAAAAGGATGGATGAAATGGACAAAAAGTCGGACAAAGTGGGTACAAGGTTGGAGAGAAGGTGCATAGACGCAGAACAGAAGATGGAGAAAAGGTGCGAAGATATAAAACAGATGCTGTTGGACCAGGGCAGAGATCTAGAGAGAAAGCTGGAAGAACAACGCAGAGTGATGGCTGTAGATCTGGACAAAATTAAGGAGGCGATGCAAGCACACTACAAGAAGCTGGGGGATGAAATGGAGAAAAACCTCCAGGAGACCAGGGAGAGTGTGGCAAAGAAGATAGAAGGAGTGGAAAACTACATGGAGGGACAGATAGCAGAGATGAAAAGAGTGGCCCAAGACCAATCCACTATGATGCAATACTGGCAAATGGCGTCTGCTATCAGATTTAGGGGATGGAAAGAGACAACAAACGAAACCCAAGGAGACCTGTGTAGACTCTTTGTAGGGGCCCTGGCAGCATTTCTGGGAAGGAAACCCGAAAATATTGCGTGGCAATTCGACAGAGTCTACAGGGTCAACTCATGGGCGGCAGCAAACAGGAACCTACCAAGGGATGTGATCATCCACTTCGCAACAAAGGGGCATCGGAACCTTATCTCCGTAACATCCTACAACAAAAAATTATACGTAGAGGGGCAGGAGGTGAAGGTATTGAAAGAGATCCCCCAGACGATGCTACGAGACAGAAAAGATTACAAGTTCCTGGTCAACGAGCTGAGGTCACGCGCTCTGCAATACCGATGGGAGGCCCCATCAGGAATGTCACTTCTTTATAAGAATAAGAGGCACCATCTGAACTCGATCCAGAAAGCCAGAGAATTCCTTGAAAAGGAACTGAAGACAGACGGACCGCAAACCACAACGAGGGACAATGCAGATGGACTACTTGAAGGCAGAAGGGACCTAGAACAACGAACAAACTACCCAGAAGCACAGACCGGTGCAGCAGCGGGAGAAAGGAATGGACCACCTCGAGATACGAAGACACAGAGAGCAGAGGGCAACAAAACCAAGGAAACAGGACAGAATACAGAGTTCAGGCAACTACGATCCACTACCAAACGCACAGAACAGCAAGACAAGACCCCACTACGCAACATGAGCACCAATCCGGATACCATGGGAACGAGACCAAAGAAGAAAACAGGAGAAAGAGCAGAAGCGGTCTCACAAGAGTATCCCGAAACCGATGATGGCAACTAAATACTTGAACTGGAACGTTAACGTGTTAAACTCCCCTCAGAAAAGGAGGAAAATATTTCACTACCTGCATCAAGGAAAAAATGACATAATTTGCCTACAAGAAACACACATCAGAGCGGCGGACCAGAAATATTTAATCAGCTACAAACTAGGTGCGCACTTTGTGGCAGCGGCACCAGGAAAAAAGAATGGGATTGTTATATATGTAAAGAAACATGTAATAGCCAAGCTAATAGAGTCAGACCCCCAAGGTAGATACTTGGCAATCGAAATAACACAAGAAGACAAGAAGATTCTGGTGATGGGCATATATGCACCAAATCAACAACAAGGCAAATTCTACAAAAGGATACACAAGAAGTTAACACAACTCAACTACAGATCTTGCATTATACTGGGAGATTGGAACGAGGTCATAGAGACTGCTCTAGACAAAAAAAGAACGGCACCTAACCCGCAAAAGCACTCCAAGTTGCCTAAATCCTTCTTTGATATGAAGGAGGACCTCGAACTGACAGACGTATGGAGGGAACGGCACGGCAAAGAACAAGAATTCACTTTCTTCTCTGGCAGACATCAATCATTCTCCAGAATTGACTTTATATTAACATCTAGCGACTTGCTAGTCTGCCTAAACGCGGTGAAAATCCTACCCAAGGTACTAACAGACCACAACCCTGTGAGGATGGAATTAAGACACGGCTTGAAACAGAAGAGATCCTGGAGAATTAATGAAAACCTGTTTAGACACGAAGAAAAGGTGGCGGAATGCAAAAATGCTATGAAGGAATTCTTCAACATAAACATGAACAACGAAACACCGATAGAAATGATCTGGGATGCCAGCAAGGCGTACATGCGTGGGATCCTCATGGACATGAATAACAGGCACCGTCACAAACAAGAACAAAAAAGAAAAGAGTTAGAAAACGAGATAAGTAAGAGGGAGCGGCTATTAATAAAAAGACCAGAGGACAAAGTCACCAAAGAAGGAATCAAGATCTTAAGAAAGCAATTTGACATGTTGATGGCAGACCAAGTTGCAAGGAATATACAATATGCAAAACATAAGACATTCTGCAAGGCCAACAAGCCGGGCCGATGTCTAGCCTACATCATAAGAAAGAAACAGAAATCCCGCATAATTGAAAAGATAGAAAGAAAGGCAAGGAAGAATTCCGACAAGAAACCATCAAGAAAGCCTTCATAGAGTTCTACTCGAAACTATATGCCGAGGAGAAGACACAAGACAATGAGATTGATGAGTTTCTACAAAACGAAAAGATACAGGCAATCACCGACACACAAAGAGAGGCCCTGAATGCATTAATCACAAAGGAGGAGATACACTCAGCGATCAAACAACTGAAAACAGTAAAATCGCCCGGGACGGATGGGATAACAGCGACCTACTACAAGTATCTCCAGGAGGAGATGTTAGAACCCCTCAGAAAGCTATTTGTCAACATACAAGAAGGAGGCCAAGTCCCACCATCCTGGAAAACAGCCTACATCTCGTTAATCCCCAAGGAGGGGAAAGACAACGCACAGCCTGCAAACTACAGACCCATCTCACTACTAAACACGGACTACAAAATCTTCACAAAAATTTTGGCCAATAGATTAATGACTGTACTACAAAAAACAATACACCCGGACCAAAGGGGATTTATACAAGGACGCCAGATGAAAACCAACGTGAGACAGCTGTTGAACATAATAGAGTACTTGGAAAGGCACAACCAGGTACCTGCCACTCTTATGTTTGTGGATGCAGAAAAAGCTTTCGACAGACTGAATTGACCATTTCTGACGAAATTGGTCCGGAAGATGAAAATGGGAGTACAGTTTCTCAACTCCATAACGGCAATTTACCAGAAACAAACAGGGCAGATCATTGTTAATGGAGACCTAACAGACTCATTCAACATAGAGAGAGGCACGAGACAGGGCTGCCTGCTATCACCCCTGCTATTTGTCCTAACGCTGGAGATTCTACTGAACAGGATAAGAGCGGCAGAAGACATACAGGGCATACAGATCAGACAACAAGATTACAGACTATGTGCCTTTGCAGACGACTTGCTGGTGACAATGTCGCAACCAGTACAGTCAGCAAGGAGATTGATGGAGATAATGGAAGACTATGGTAGGGTGTCAGGCTTCAAAGTAAATATATCAAAAACAAAGATGCTAGTCAAAAATCTAGACAACAAAGCAAGACAGGACTTGGAAAGAATAACGGGTTGCGAAATAGTCAAGAAAGTTAAATACTTAGGAGTGGAGATAGAATCAACTAATGCGAAATTATACAAGAATAACTATGAGGTGCTGTGGAACAAGATACAAGCAGATCTGGAAAGGTGGAAATCACTACGACTGTCCCTGCTGGGCAGGATAGCAGCAGTAAAGATGAACGTATTGCCAAGATTTCTCTTTCTCTTTCAAATGCTACCCATACTCAAAAAGGATGTGGACTTGGACAACTGGCAGAAGGACATCAACAGATATATTTGGGATGGCAAGAGACCGAGAGTGAAACTAAAAATCATCCAGGACACATGGGAGAGAGGGGGATTAAAAATGCCTAATCTAAAGCTATATTACTACGCAGCGACACTGGTGGCGTTGAGTGACTGGATCAACATGACGAATGATAGAATATTGAATGTTGAAGGGCATGGTCTACTATTCGGCTGGCACGCATACTTGGTGTATGACAAAAAGGCAGACAAGAACTTCAAGGAGAACCCACTACGAATCCCGTTGTTATGGGTCTGGAAGAAATATAAACACCTTCTACACAACAAGATCCCCATATGGACGATCCCCGGACATGCAATAGGGGATGTAAACATATCCCAAGGGCAAGAAGTGGTGCCCTACAGTAGACTTGTACTGGAAGAAGAAAATGGGTTCTCCTTGAAACCCCAAACAACGCTAGCAGATGAAGGAATAGGAGGTACCTGGCTATCATATCTACAACTGCAATCAAGGTGGCATAAAGACAAGAAGAAGGGTTTATCTCAGACTGACGAGAATCTCATTAAACAGATTAGAGAACAGGGGATCATGCACATCAAACGAGTGTACAGCATTCTGATAGAAATGGACTCTGAAACCGAGCTAGTCAAGAACTGTATGGTAAAGTGGGAACAAGACTTTGGGCATTCTATCACCATGGACACGTGGGAGAAAATCTGGGTGAGAAATGTAGAATTTACAAAATCGCAACACTTAAGGGAAAACTTCTACAAGATGTTCTATAGGTGGCACCTCGACCCGAAAAAAACTATCACTCATCTACCCAGACTCCCAGCCCAAATGCTGGAGGTGCGGTGACGGGGAGGCTACCTACTTTCATGTATGGTGGACATGCAGAAAAATCAAAGCCTTCTGGAGGAAGATATGGTGGACACTCCAAACCATTTTCAAAAAGCGTATTGAATTTCTACCTCAGGTTTTTTTGTTAGGGATAACAAAGGATTGCACTACCTCAGAGACGAGCTTATTTCTGAACTTGATCACAGCAGCCAGATTGTTGGTGGGACAATACTGGAAGAATCCAGAAATACCGCCTATGGAAGAATGGACTGTGAAAGTAACAAATTTGGCGAAAATGGCGAAAATATCGGCATACTTGAAAGATCGCTCAAATGAACAATATTTGACAGACTGGAAACAGTGGATAGACTATATACAAGAGAAACACCAATCAAACAAAATGCACCTGGCGTTTAGTTGAGGCTCGACGTAAAGAGGGAAGAACGTTTACCAAATCAAATGTTTACAAAGACTAACACCTAATGTTGTATGTCTATGTTATATGACGAAAGCCTCTTAATATGATCTTATGCTTAATGTTGTTTGCCTTAATATTGATAAAGCGGATTGAATTTCTGCCTCAGGTTATGAAACTTCTACCTCAGGATCCCTGGTCAGGGACTATAAAAGATTGCACTATTACTGAGACGAAGTTAATTCAGAAGCGCGAATGAACAATAGGTGATAGACTAGATATAGTAGATAGACCATATATAAGATTTACCTCAGGTTATCAAATTTCTACCTCAGGATTTTTGGTTAGGGATCATAAAAGAATGTACTAATACTGAGATGAATAATATGTGATAGACTAGAAACAGTGGATAGACTATAGAAAAGAGAAACACCAATCAAATAAAGTGTAACAGGCGTATACCGTAGTTGAGGCTTGACGTGAGGAGTGAAAAATGTTTGCCAAACCAGACGTTTACAAAGATTAATACTTAGTGTTGTATATCAGGTGCTATGACGATTGATGCATACTATGATTTTATGTTCAATGTTGACTGTTTTAATAAAAGAAATTTTAAAAAAAAGTCTGCCTGAATTTTTTTAAATGAATCTTGCATCCATATATGTGAGCTGTATATGCTGAAATATGTTATTTTTCCAAGCATATTTATCAAATTTCATGCATATTTAGTCTAGTTTCTCCAATATAAAGTTTTGGGTATATTTCAGGCAGCAATTTTCACCAACTGGCCTTCTGACCCCTGAGAAAGATCATTTGGGGGATTGAAGCACATACATTTTTGAGCATACATTATTTGAGGGATTAGACAATATTTGCAAATTACTTAATACAAATAATTCCTCATCAGGAAGACAAAAGAGTCTTATCCTGGCTGGCCCTATTTAGAATTATTGATTTCCTAAGATCCTGAAATTATAGGAATTGAAGTCTGGCA
The DNA here is from genome assembly GCA_034064705.1 of Bothrops alternatus. Classification (NCBI taxonomy): domain Eukaryota; kingdom Metazoa; phylum Chordata; class Lepidosauria; order Squamata; family Viperidae; genus Bothrops; species Bothrops alternatus. The sequence continues at coordinate 1,206,815 of JARGCV010000087.1, forward strand.
TATGTACCAAAGGTGCTTTTTCAAAGGGCAACTGGATTTTGTTTTTGCTTGAAGACATTTGGGTAACAACTATGACCTGGATGACTGAGAATCTCCATAGACATCTGGCATATGTAGAGGACACTACATTAGGTGGAAACACAGCTTACACACAAGTGCTTCACATCAATTTTAAATATAGTTACCTTCAATGACACCTGCTCACATATAAGTCATCTATTCCTGATAAATCAAGTACAGAGAGTCCTCAACTTAGAAGGATTTGTTTAGTGACCATTTAGAGTTCAAAAAATATTTTAAAAAGTGAGTTGTGACTGGTTCTCGCACTTACGATTGTTGCAGCATCCTCACAGTCATGTTATCAAAAACTGAGCAACTGGTATGCATTTGTGACAGTAGGAGCGTTCTGAAATCACACCAGTGCCATTTCCCAGCCCACTTCCAACAAGCAAAGCCAATCAGGGAAGCAAGATTTACTTAACAACCACATGATTCACTTAACAAACGCAGTGATTTGCTTAATAACTGTGGCAAAAAGGTTTGTCAACTCAGGCGTGACTTACATAACGACTGTCTTGCTTAGCAATGGAAATGCTGGTCTCAACCATGGTCATAAATTGAGGATTACCTGTAATGTAGTTCATGCATGCAACTAGTTGTAAATAGCTTAGAAATCACACGGTTCAGGTTAGGGTAAGGATCATCTTCTGTTTTGGCTTCCATCGCTTTCAGTACAAGCACTGATGTGATTTGGTGATGGGCTTGTGCGATTTAGTGCTTTTGATCTTGTTTTAAGAATGTATGCTAGGCTGGGATATTATTGAAAAATAAAGTATCAGGACCCTCACTTACCACATAATTTCTCCCTGTTTGAACACTAGCAGGGTCAGCATAAAAAAATTATGCCATCCAAGCTTGCTTTCAGAGTGATGGGTAAATTCATGTGGATTGAACTGAAAAGTAATTCAGGTTTGTTAGCGCTTGATCTGCCACCCTTTTTATGGATGCTTCGGTCATCAAAAGAACCCAAAATCGGGAGGAGGAGATATGCAATCGGCCCCAGGGAAAAGAGGAAAGTAGAAGAGTAAGAATATAACACATTTGAATAGAAAAACAAGGACCCTGTGTTGCTTTAAAGGCAAATGAATTTATTATAGTGGAAAGTTTTGTGGATCGCTATTTAGGTCATCCGTTAAACGCTGCAATATGTTAAGGAGAAAACTATTTATTAATCTTTAAGATACCCCAACTTTCTTCCTTTTTTTTAAAAAAAAAATATTGCCATACAGATCCTCATAGCTTTCTTTCGGGGGGTGGGGGGGAATGGAAACCTCTTCTGAAAGTGACCGGCTGCCAAACCACATAATGCTTACCTGGGAGTAAGTAAGCCGTACTGAGCAAGAAAGGCTACGATCGGGTTTTGCAGGCTCCCCCACCCACAGCCTTCCACTCTCTTCCCTTTTCCACTCGTGCGAGCCTGGGTTTTCCCTTTTTTGACCTTGAATCCAGCTGGAGGCTCAGCGCCCGCCTCTCTCTCTCTCTCTCTCTCTCTCTCTCTCTCTCTCTCTCTCTCTCTCTCTCTCTCTCTCTCTCTCTCTCTCTCTCTCTCTCTCTCTCTCTCTCTCTCTCTCTCTCTCTCTCTCTCTCTCTCTCTCTCTCTCTCTCTCTCTCTCTCTCTCTCTCTCTCTCTCTCTCTGCCTTCTAGCAACGATCCTCTCCCGCGCCATCTCCACGGGCTTCAAGAGCCTTTTGTAATTGGACTGCTTCCTGGTCATTCCGGCTATAGCTCCCTCCCTATCGCCTCCCGCACCTTGCTACAGCCTCTTCGGATCGCTTCCTTCCCGTCATGCAAGAACAGAGGTACCTCGGGAGCCTTTGGGAGGCTGCATCAGCTGACCGGGTCTGCAGCAGAGTCAGGATGACAACCCGATTGCAGTATTTTGATTGTGGTGGTGGTGGGGGGGTATTGGAGAGAGAAGGTCTGCGGCGAGGAGAGTTCCACTGAAGGACGGGAAAACTCCCCGCCCAACTCAGAAGCACCCACCGTTTTTTTCAACCAGCTTTCCCCCTACCCCGGTTGGGAAGGGGGGGTGTCTTTCTTTCTTTTTGTTTCTCCTGCCCCCTTCCTTTCTGAGCCAGGCATTCTCCCGTCCTGGTTTACTTGGTTTTTTTTTGACACGCCCCGCGAAAGGCTGCGTCTCGACAGCTTGACAAACCTCAACTAACAGCCATACTGTACCGTTAACCTTCAGACGCCCCTTTGGGGAAGGAACGTGGGGATGGGAGGGGCGAGGCAAAGCGCGCTGCGAAATCGTTACACCATCAGCAGCAGCTCAAGGGGGATCCTTCCGTAATGCATCAGAAGCCCCCCCTCTGTAACCGGCTTTCCAGGCTTTCTATATTCATCTACAGCTTTTTTTTGTTTGTTTCTTCTTCTTTTTTCTATCCTAGCTTTCTTTTCCGTGCCAGATGTTTAGACTCCTGAGAACATAACGCAGAGTAATCGCGCGTGGCTTCCGAAAGGCTTTGCACAAAAACTGATGACTTGGCTCCCCTTGCCCTCCCTATCCCCACTTCTAGTCCCGCAAGCTATTAAAGAAAACAGAAGATGTGTTCCGCTCAGTAAATGATCTATTCTCGCCTTTCAACCCTGCCCTGTTAAAACAACTTTTTTTTAATAAAATAAAAATAAAAATAAAGAGTTCAGGTTATAGGTTACGCTAGGTCCCGTCCCCCCCCCCACCTTCCCAGCCGTTTCCCCTTATTCCCGCCTGTAGGTATGAGAAAGGCAGACTCCTGCGGCAAGAGGAGTTGCTATAAGCTTTTGCAACCCCTTTCCATGGGATGGAGGAGTGGCGCAAGTGTGTGTCTGGGGGGGGGGCGGAGGAGACGTCGGCGAATGCTATGCGAGAAATGCCGATCCAGCAGCCTCGGTAGAGCGGGAGGAGGAGGAAGAAGAAGAGGAGGAGGAGGAGGAAAGAGCCGTCGTTGTGTGTAAGGAGGGAATAGTGTCAGTGGGATGGTCCGGAAATCCCGTGATAAAAAGAGGGAGTAGTGAAAGTAAAGGCACTGTGGGCTCGTTCGTTCTCCGCTACTGGCTCACCGTCGCGCCCGAACCCTATTGGAAGGAGAGAACTTCTTACGTCCGCTCCTATATCCTTCAAACAGAGGCTTTCGCTTCTGAGGCACACATGGAATCGGCTACAGCTTGATCTGCTGAGAAAAAGAGGAAAAGCAGCTTTTTTGCCTTAGCTGCGACTTAAAGGGACCGCGGAACTGCTGGAGCGCAGCCACCGAGAAAGGTACCCCCCTCCGCACATCCCAAAGCCCATCTTTAAAAAGGGACAGTGCTGTCCAGGGTGCTGATGCTTTCATATTGTTCCGTAGCGTATCTTTAGTAGTACTGTAGGCTGGTACCGCTCGGACGCGAGGAAGTGTCCTTGGTGCTGATCACTCTCTTTCTTCTCCTTCAAATAGCTTGTTGTTCAGAGCAGCCCCACGGAGTCGGAATTTCCCCTCTCTCGCTGTACAGTGGTGGTGGTTTGCTTGACTTTATGATTGCATAAATTGGTAGCTGACTGTGCAGAAGAATTGGGAAAGTATCGTGATGGCTGTATGGGACAGTGATTTAGTGTATATAGTGCACATGAAAGCCTCTCAAAAGTGGAGCTGCAGGCACTGGCAGTGGGCTTCCCATGACACTCTCTAATGATACATTATTATTTTAATGCCTTAAGCAAAATGAAACCTTCCACCCCAATTGTTATTTGCAATGGTGATGGTGATGTATGTAGTGCCACTACAACCTCGTTGGAATTTGAAACATGTACCTCTTTGGTGCAGGAACTGATCCACCCCACCACTAATGTATAATTCTTCAGTCACAGAAGTTTTCAGCTACAAAATGGTTAATTGGTGCAGCACTATATTTCCTCTTCATAAAATCTCACTAGGTCCTCTTTCCTTTCTTCTTTGGGAAAATGCATCTTAATTAGGTCTTTTCAGTTGCATTCTTTTTAAGTTTGATTTAAACATTTTTGCTTTGCTTTGGAATAATTTGTAGTATGTTTTATTCTCTCTGCAGAATCATGGGAGAAGGGATACCATTGGTTAAATTTCGTATTCCTTTTTATAGCCTTATCTACTTTTGGAGTTTTGTGCATGAAAATTCATAATCACATTGATTTGCAAGTTCACTGCCTTAACTTTGTTGCTACAATCTGAAATTCTGTGCCACAATGACTATAATCAAATCCATTGTGCTAGTCCAAAGAAAACTTCTGAACGATGTTATAAAGATATGTATGAAAATCTGTGTGTTTTGGAGGAGAGAGATGATTAGCCTAGCTTTTAGCTCTCCCTCGCATTTGTGATAGTGATGTCAGTTTCAAATAACGGCATATTTTAACATGTATTTGGTGTTTAACTAGTTTGACTAGAGTGATTGTTCTAGCGAGTGATGCAGATGAGGCTGGCCATTAGAAGCTACTAGCAGAGAAGGCTGCTGCTGAGAATTCCAAGAGCATCAGCACTTCAACCTTCAAATGCCCCCCAGCACTGCCTCCGTTTTGAAGAGCTATCCCTTCCCCACTTCTGGGCATTTTCTCAAGCAACCCCTAAGGATGACTGAAGTTTAACTTTGTGTCAGTTAGGAAAGAACTAAATCCTATGATTTTTGCATTGAACTTTAGGGCTCCTTATAATAGCACAATCTGAAAAAATGGAAAAAGAAGTCAGGAAAATCCCATGAAATAGTCAGTTCGGAAAATTGATTAAGATAGAGAAAATACCCATGTTCATCTGGCTTTTTTTAAAAAAAAAAACAAACACTAAATTCTACTGGGATTTATTTTATTTTATTTTATTACAAAAGTCAGAGTAAATTGTGCCTAAATTCCAATTTTACTCCCTATAAATTCAGGCTATCCCATGATAATATAGCAGCACAACATTATACCATTTATCAACCTTCCTAAAGTGCATTTCACAGATTATGTTACACATTCTAGCTATCCAAAGCCTGAGCAACTAACTTCAGCGTGAGACATGCTGTGTGCATTTTCTGTATGCATATACACCAAGGGTTTTCAACCTAGCAGGTTTCTTAAAAGACAAGTAGCTCCATTGCAGTAGGACTAAGAGAAGAGAACTCTAGCCACCCTAATGCTTTTTCCCACTTGCTTTGTGAATTCAGCTGCAGGCTAAACCTCAGGAATTTGTCTCCACCTGACTTGCATGTGAGAACTGCTCTGGTGGGAAGGAATCTAAAGCCATCATCATGGAATTTGTAATGAAACAAGCTTTAGGAGGTAAGAATTAAATTGTGCTATTGAGTAATTGCTTAATGGGTGGAAGGAATTGTAAACCGTCAACATGATATATATATGACAAAAGCCAGTTGATGTGGGTTCTGTTGCGCATGACCTGAATTCATGACTTTTCCTCTGCAGTGAAGTTCACATAGCGAACAATGCAGATTTCCTGTTGACAGTTTTGGTGAAAAGAACCTTGGTCTGCCTCACCAAACTACTAAGTGGAATATACAATCAATTTACATTCCCCCTTTACCTTCCTCTCTCCCAATACATTGTGTAAACTTTAAAAATTCCATAGATCATTTATGTTTTAGGTAGGTGAAGCATTATTGCATTATTGAATTTTCAATCCAGTAGGCGGCAGTGGTGAGAACTCTGTCAAGCCTATGAACATTTCTGAATGATTTACCCTGAATGCAGAAATATATATTTCTTCTACTATGGGTCCACCAGTGATTCCTCCAAATGAATCAAATAAGTGTACATTTTATTATAGGAGAGGGGAAAAATGCAGTGTAAGATTGAACATTTTAAATAAGTTAAACAACTGCTTTCCTTCAAGGAACAGGATATCAGCGAACCTAATTTTACAAAGAACTAAAGGCTTGGCACACATTTTAAGCTCACCTAACAAGTTTAAAATTTCTCCAGGTTCTTAAGGAAAATTCATATCAGTCAAAATGCTTTTAAGTTGTTTGCTAGCTGCAACATTTGGAATTTTGATAACAGGGATGTATTGACATGGAACATTGCAATAAGAAATCCCGTGCAGCTTGTTAATGATAGTTTTTGTGAATTGTTTTGGTCACTGTCTAATCTTTTAATGGTTGTCCTATTACGTCTGTGGTCATGGAAAAAAGAAGGTATCCAGAGACTGAATAAGAAAATGCAGCTGAGAAAACTGTTGGATGACATTGCTATTTTGAGTGTCTTTATGGTAGACTCTTTCTCGTTCAACCTCCTCCAGTACATTATATAGAGCATATTTTAAAATGCTTCTCCATTGATCGGTATTTCCAAATCCTATTAAGCCTTGAGTTGAAAGACTCAGTCAGTTTTTCAGATGGTTTGCAAGTCATGTTGGTTTTGATTTTGTTCCACCTCAAGATTTATCTCGTTAATGGTAGGACTGTTGTTTATGTTATGCTGTGTGAATGCAATTTGCAATGTAAACACATTAAGAAGCTATTTACTTCATCAGTCTCATTTATATTCAATTTAAATTTGCCTTATATACAAGGAAAATAAGCATTTAAAAAAATTTTTTTTGCAAGTGATATAAATGAATAGTGAGCCCCTCAAAAATGTAAGAGAACAATATTTATTTTCCATTTTGTTTGCACCTATCTCTAGTTAGGTGCAGAAATCTCATTTCATTCAAATTCCTTTTAAAGAACCTCATTCTTGGAATGGAAGTACATAACATGATTCAGCTTTTTATGGGTAGAGCTACTACATCCATAGGAAAGGACCGACAATGGACCCGGAGGGTCTTTTCCCTGCATGGCTCCTCATCAGCATAAATATTTCATTGAATTTGGTCATTGCAGAGATAAGCAGGCATACCAGAAACCAGATACCTGTTTGGCATCTTGGCCCGAGAATTAGCAAGATAGTAAGGAAGTGGGTCCATTAAACCCTATTCTTTTTTTCTGGAAAATGCCAATAATGATTTTTGTGTGGGGGGGGGAGGTTGTTCCCTTTTATTCTGTTTTTTAAAAAGTTTTTTATTAATAAAACAGTTAAAACAAAAAAGGACATAACGTGTCGTTTCAGTATATATAATCCTAACAATTTGTTCCTTGTCATACTTATAATTCCTAATCTCCATATATACATATTTTCCTATATAATACAGTCTCAAATTTGTTTCTCTATATACTTGCATACAGTTTTATATACTACAATCTTAACACTAACTTAAAGCCCGAACAGTTCTCCTTGACTCGTACCAGCAATAAAATTTGTCACAGATTTCAAAATATTCCGTTTCTGTCTTGTCCTTTAATTCCATAGTAAGCCTATCCATATCAGCACACGATAAGATTTTATGTAGAATCTCTTCTTCTGTTGGAATTTCTTTATTTCTCCAGTTTTGTGCATAGGCCAATCTGGCAGCTGTGAAGATATGTAACATTAAGTAAAGTGCCCCTTTATCGTATTTCTGCGTGGTAATACCTAGTAAGAGGAGTTCTGGTTTTAGCTCTACCTCTGTCATTAGTATTTCTTCTAGCCATTTTTTTAACCTTGTTCCAAAAGTCACGGGCTTTCGGGCATTTCCACGTTCCTTTTTATTCTGTTGAAGTGCAAATATAGCAATTGCGTCACTGAACACGGCAATCTTTCAAATTTTATGCTGACATTATTTTCACTGCTGAAATTTCAAGTACACCTATTGAGGAGACTGCTAAGATTTTTTTTTTAAAAAAAGAGGGATAAACCTCCAAATAAAAATGTTTCTGATGTTGGATTTTCACAATCCCATCGTAGATTGATTTAGATCAGGAATGGATCCTCCTGTTCCATAGAATCCCAAATGGAGGAATGTTGACAGGTGACTCTCCATTCTTGAACACATGCAGTGAAAGAGAGTATACCACCGCCTAGGTAACTCTCGCTCTCCCATGAGGATTTTATTTCTTGACATTCAAAAAGAAGGTGTCTTCCTAGAATGAAAAATGGGCTAATTGTGGTGATGCAATCTGAGGTGGTAAAGATGAGATCGAGTTCTTCCTGGGTGCAACAACTTGAAGAACATAAACACACATTCAGTGGGCAGGATAGGAAAACTACATTGGAAATTATAGAACTCTCCTAACTAGTAGTGCTAGCCTAAAAGGGAATAAGATAATATTGGAATAATAGAGAAGAGGAACTTACATCCTCCAGGTGTGTCACTTAACTATATTTACCAGCATTTTTAATTAATACTAACTGGAATTTCTGGGAACTACAATTTAATCTCTCCTGAAGCAACACAGATCCCTTGCACTTTGTTAAGGAAGATTGATAAAGTATTCTGCTTGAAAAGAAGCCTGTTCCAGGAACAGAATTTATTTTTAAAAAATCAGAATAGAATAGAGCTGAAAGGGACCTTGGAGGTCTTCTAGTCCAGCCCCCTGCTCAAGCAGGAGAAACCTATACCATCTTATACAAGTGACTGTCTAGCCTCTTCTTAAAAATCTCCAGTGATGGAGCGCCCATGATTTCTGGAGGCAAGCTGTTCCACTGGTTAATTGTCCTCACTGTCAGGAAGTTTCTCCTTAATTCCAGGTTGCTTCTCTCTTTGATCAGTTTCCAACCATTGTTTCTCGTCCTGCCCTCTGGTGCTTTGGAGAATAGTTTGACTCCCTCTTCTTTGTGGAATCCCCTTAAATACGGGAATACTGCTATCATGTCTCCCCTATTTCTTCTTTTCTTTAGCCAAACCCAAGTATAGTGTCAGTATAGTAAATCTGTCAAACTTTTGTATGTCCGGCAGGATCTGGTATGGGTGGGGAGGGGACAAATAAGGAGGGGCAAGGATGACAAAAAGCAATGTCAAAGCACTGCTCCTTTTATACATACATTGTGACCGTGTATTCACATACAAAGGGGTGGAGCTTGTGTTATGATAAAAAAACATAGTATTGTTTTCATCATTGTGATAAAATCATTGAAGATATTCATAGCATGTCCTTCTTGATATATTGTGCCTTGATTTTATTATTTGACACCTATAAATTTATATCTATTCATTGGTGCTGAAGATTGCTTTTAAAATTATTCATTATTTCTTTTTTCATAACATTTTCTTCTATGGACTCTTCTGCATAATTATATCCAACTGAGGGGTTTTTTTTAAGCCTTTTGGTCTTCTTGTGATTTTCTTCTGAGGCTAACAGCCTTGCTTGGATTTCACTAGGAACTTTAGATTGTAAGAGATATAATTTTTTAAATTTTTTTATATTGGGTTGAGTTAATTACTTACAGTATGCTTAGAGTAACCCCCATGAACTCAATAAAACGTAAAATAAATATATTCTAATCATGATTGAATCCAACCCACTACTTTATCCTGAAGCCAGTGACATAATTTATGGGGTTTATATTTGACAGTCTATGGAATATACTACCATATATATGTGATCTATCTATATCTGGTGAATAATGGTGTTAGGTTTCCCATAGTATTCCAGTCAATTATTTTTTTTAAAAAAATATCAATCATCTACATTTATTTTATTAAATTTTCCTAGATTAAAAATGTGTATACACTTTTCCTCTAAAATATGCATTTTAAGAAATGCATTTATCTATCTTAAATGCATTTCAACCACATCAATTCTTGATACATATTTCTTTTTTTCTACATCTTTCTAAATAATTTTTGGTAATAATTTTTAAGTAAAAAGTAAACAGTGGTGCAAACTCTACTCTCAGCTGCCTCTGTGTCACAATGCAATCTGTTTTGGCAATACATGCATTGTAAATTGATTTTTCAATCCTTAATATAAAGGAATGGGGAGGAATGGGGTAGGCTGAGAACAGGGAGGGAGATATCAAGTTTCTATCATCTTATCTCAAACCAAATTGTCACCTTTTTTAAATATAGAAATGTGAACTACTTACACAACCAATGGTTAGAAATATGCACATGCATTATATTTAATTTTGTGTATATATTAAATAAACTCATTAAGAATCAACATGGAAACTGCTTGCTGTATCAATTTAAAAACAAGTATTGTTTTGACTATGGTGATACATGCATTATTTAAAAGTATGCCTTCTAATGTGTTTAGATTTCATTTCTTCCTGATGTCCCTTTTCAAAAATATCCCTATTGGGTTATATTTTGTTGAAGGTAATGTAGGTAATATAAGTTGCTGTAAAGTAACAGTCTCCTATTTTCTAATCTGTTGCCTTAACCTCTACACCAGACAGGCCTTGCAGAAAAATTAGCACTTCAAAATACGCTTTGTACAAATTTTAGTCTGCAAATATTCTGAAATTGGTGAATTAAGTCAGGGAATCAATAAAAAGGATGGAGAGGCAATGTTCACAACGCAGGCTGGAAATGCATTGTGAATAAAAGTGCATTTTCCCTCTTTGGATCAGGCTGAGGTTATAATAACAGGTTAGGCTGCCATTGATTTGTTTGGCAATTTTAAATAAGCTAATTCCAAAGTAGTTGGACTTGGTCACTGCATAAAGACACCAATATAAAACAAAGCAAATTAAATCTACTGAGTCCTTTGATGTGCATTACAGAATGTGATTTTGTCATTACCTAGAAACAATGACAAGCCTGCTTAGAAGCCTGACTTTATTCAGAACTGCCAGGCTGTTAGAATTCCAGAATTTATTTGCAGCAATATTGGTCTTTTAACAATGTCATCCCAGTAGTTGCTATTTAAATTTAGAGCAATGGAAGTTGAAAAAATGAGGGAGAGGAGGAGGAGGAGAAAGAGGAGGAGGAGGAGGAGGAGGACGAGGAGGAGGAAGAAGAAGAAGAAGAAGAAGATCTTTTAGTCAGGAAAGGTTATAAAGTTGACTGAGAAAATAATGATGAAAACTGGAAAAAATATAGAGGGCAAGTTCAAGAGATTTGTGTGTGTGTGTGAAGTGGGCCATTCAGCTGCTATTTCTCTCTCATAGCACAAAAATATAGTCCTAATATAAATTAAAAGATAGGCAATTGGGCACTCTTTGATGGCACTGTAAGGCCAGAGTTGGAAATAAATTGGGTTGAATTAAGTGGAGCTTATTTGTGAATAGGTATTTATATTATACTGTAAACTTGACGCTTGAGGCTACTACAATTACAGAGCACATCTGTGACCAAGAGGCATTGGACTCTACATCTGGCTGGAGAAATAAGTGGCAACCAAAAGCATGCCCATGTTCTCTTATATATGGACTGCAGACTCAATGGCATAAAATCACTCAGTAAGGTAGTATCAGCTTGGCACAAGAAACTAAAAGGGCACAAGATACCAACAGGAGGAATTAAATCCTAATTGAGCCTAGAGCATATGGTAACCTGAATTTTAAGTCAATTTGGTAGAATACACTTTCTGCACTACTTTTCTCTCTTGGTGCAGTTGTGTGTGTGCGCACTTTGTAGTGATGTAATGTTTCCAGTGTATAAATAAAGAAAAGTGATATATGCGTTTCTTAATGGAGTTAATTTCTGGATTATGGAATTGTATTGTATTTTCTCTGAAAGTCATAGGATAAGATAGCAAAGTGGAGGACTGAGATGGTCTGCGCAACATATGGGCCATGTTGTCTTGGCAGGTTTGAAAGTCCAATTTGCCTAGAGATCCGTCAAGCAGAGAAATTTGCTTATAAGATATTCTTTACATCAGCCAATTAAAGAAATATAAGGTCTTTTCAGGGGGTTTATATTTATGGAGCACTCTGTCAAAGAACGTTTAAGTTTTGCCCTAACTCTGTTTTCTTTTATAGACCAATTTTATTTCACTTCCGATTGTGAATGTTTCACTTAGATTTTAATCACTGGACTCAACCCGCTTTGCACATTTGTTTTTCATCAACTATTTTATAATACTGATTTTAAATGGTTCATGATGTTTATTGTAAGTCAGATGAAAACAGTTTGTATAAATAGATAACATGGCCAGGTTGCTGTTTGGGCCTCTTTTTATTTAAGGCAATAACAATCGCACACCACTTTCAGTATTTTGATCCCTCTCCCCTTCATGAATGTTCATTGTTTGAGCTTTATTCATAGTGAGCAAATAAAATACTTGAAATCCCTGCTAGATGGCAGGATAAACCACTTTGGAAGCTTGGAGCATCTTAACTCCTAATCAAATCAGGCAGAGAAATAGACACTGTCTTCTTGAAAAGAAGATGCTCTTCTTAAAGCATTTGTTAGTAGGATTCTTCACTCAACTTATCCTTCACCAAGTCGAATAGGGAGGTTGAAAGTATTGTGATCTGAGGAGCTTCTTGTTCTATAATTCATATCTTTGAGTAGATTATCTTTCTAATGATGTGAGGGAGGTTGGAATAGTTGATATGACTGCATAGTTGCTGCTGAGTAACCCATATACAAGACTTCTTTAAAATGTACTTTTTCTTTTGGGGTTACTTTCTTATCCTCCACCTTTATGTAATACTTATATTACATTGTAGAAAGGTGACTCAAAAATTCACATATATTTCTTTTAAAAAATATATATATGAAAGGTTGTTCAGACATCATTATTGTTAATTAATGTAATCACTGGAATTTAAAAGAAATGAAGAAATTAAAACTCCATCTAAGTTGACTGTTTATTGTGAGCAAGCCAGATGGCTTCAAAAAGAAATTTCACCCTTACCTAATTCTTTCTTACTTTATTTAATAGCCTTTCTTTCTTTACTGTGCAACTGCATATTTTTTTTAAAAAAATAAAACAATTCTTTTATGGTTTTAATTTAAAAGCAGAGTGCTACCTTTGAACACAAATCTGGTTGGAGAGTAAGGAAATGCAAATAAAACAGAAATACCTGCTTGTTGAAGTTGATTAGTTCTGAATTTTTTCTACTTCATTTGCATTTTCTTACTCTTCAGCCAGATTTGTGTTTAAAGGCAGCACTCTGCTTTTAAATTAAAACAATAAAGAAAAAAATAGGGTTGTACAATGAAGAAGGAAAGGCTGTTAAATAAAGTAAGAAAGAAATAACCAAAGCTATCTCTATTTTGGTATATTCTTAAACAGATATGCTACAGTAATACATGTAATATGTAAATTCAGAATTGAAATGATTGCTGTGACATGTGTATCAACTGGGTATGTCTTCTGGGAACTTCTTCACCTGTTCCAGTTTCTCTTTCAATCCAGACTATTGCTTGCCTCCTTGAATAGTTTGCCATCTCACTGCTGCTGCTCTGGTAGAAACTTTGGCTACCTTGCATGGTTAATAAGGGTAGAGCTGCTGTGATGTACGCCTTGTCAGCCTTGCCAGCTAGAATTGCTTCTCTAATAATTTTATTTACTTTAAGAGCTGTGGTGGTGCAGTGGTTAGAATGCAGTATTGCAGGTTAATTTTGCCGACTGCCAGCAGTTCGATTCTGACCAGCTCAAGGTTGACTCAGCCTTCCATCCTCTCGAGGTCAGTGAAATGAGGACCCAGAATCATTGGGGGACAGTCTTCTGACTCTGTAAACCGCTTAGAGAGGGCTCTAAGACACTATGAAGTTTTTATATAAGTCTAAGTGCTGTTGCTATTTTCTGAGAGTCAGTTCTTGGGCAGCCAGGTCCTAACTCATTTAAACTGCACAAGAAGCAGGGGACATTCAGAAACACATGTGTTTGGAAGGAGAATCTAATGAGAGGTCCTTAGAAGTCTTCCCTGAATCACTTTTTAGGGGATATGGGAGGCAAAAAAATTAGTAAATAAAACAATCCTGTGACTACAGAAATTTGACTGGCTGAGAGAAGGAAAATAATGAATTGAACTGGGAATAGAGTCATATATCCTCTTAGTGTCAGGCAGAAAGATCTAGTCCACATGTGAAGGTCCACATATGAAGGTCCACAGTAATATTTTTAACTAATGATTAGCACCTGCTAGGAATTAGTTAAAGGGTAATCAGAATTCAAGAAGGATTGGATATACAGTAGTCTGTAGCTATGTAGGGATTCTAGGCTGATGCCTCTTTTAACTCTGCCCCCAGATTCTACCACTCCTTCCCCTACATTTAGTGAATAAGCCTGTCTCCTTGAAGAGAAGAATTTGATGGAGACATATACACCCATTCACATTTTGTAGATCCAATTTGTAGAGCAAATAAATGTCTTTTCTATCTAGAACTCAACTGTGCGCACACATACCCCATTATCATCCAAATGATCCCATCTGTAAAATTGTACTGCTTCAACGAAACAGGTTTACTTTGCAGAAAAGGAAGTCTTGAGTGAAGCAATTACAAGGAATGGATATGATGTTCTACATCCATTGATCTATTGAATGTAAGCAAATGGCTGGTCTTAGGTGGTCTCCATTCAATTTCAGCAGTGAACTTCATTTTTGTTTCTTTGAGCAGAAATCTGTGCCCCCTCCATAGGACTGGACTGGGAAAACAGAAAATATAATTATCTAAAAATAGCCAATATTATAACTGACTTAAAAAGGTAAAGAAAATTAGAGCTTCATTTATGTATAAATGAATTGAAGGAAGCATTATTAAACCTAAAATTATCAAGTCATGTTGGACAAATTTTCCTGAAAAGAAAATAATGTGGTCTCCTAACCCACAAAGCTTAGAAATTCTTTGGGAATGTCAATGAATGCATGGATTAAATTTGCCTTATTTTTCTAAAGCTTCAAAGTGCCTCCTTCGTTATGGCTCTTCCTAAAATAACCTGGACAATATTAGCAATTGTTTCACAAATGGGGAATTCTGTTTTGGACTGATATCTAGTTAAAAGAACAGAAAACAGAGGTTGGAATAAATTGACAGGTTGACAAATAAAAACAGTGGGATCTCTGAAGGATTTATATCGGACCAAACACTTTTAATATATTCTGAAATCAGCATTTGAAAAGGGCAGGTAACTTTTATTATGGAAATGCACTTCTCCTTTTCACTTTTTAAAAAAATGCAAAGTTATATATGCACAGGAAGAAAAGAAAAACACACTTGGTAATGTGTAGAGATTGCCTTGCCCACATTTCTGATCAAAATCCAATTTGGTATGTACAGTATTCCCCCCTCCCCCCCGCTGTATGTATTTCTCCCTGAAATGTGACTTTTGGTATATATTCACTAGTGAGTTTAAACAATTAGGCATATGATCCTGCACTGACCCTGTATGGAAAAAAATTGGAGAATCTGCAAAACTTCAAATTAAAGAGAAAGGAATATAGAAACTGGAAGAATATGTTACATGATTTATTTTCAGGGTGATCTTAGTATGAAAAAATAGTCAGATTTTTGTGCTACTATGGTTACTGTTTAATAGCATATCTTCATGCCACTTGAAGGGAACAATCATTTTAAATCAAACAAGAGATATTTGTCCTGGCTAATTGTTCTATGGTATCTTCTTTTAAGTGCATGTGTGCCAACCTTTCTGCTCTTTAACTGCAACTAAACTAGACATTTTATTCAGCAGATTGAAAATTGATTTTTTTTTAAGTGAAGGAGTCTGGCATTGGGATCCAGAAAGCTAACTAGGAAATGTGAATGAGATAAAATTACTTTAAAATGCTGAAAACAAGGGGGGAAATTAGAAAACAAACATGTAAACATTTCCAGCAAGGAACGCCAAGAGAGTTGAGCTTGGGCAAGAGTTGAGCTGATCCATTCCCATCAAGCTTTTTGACAACAGAAATTTTGAGAAATTCATTAATGCTGGAGAAATATAATTAATATATTAACTTAATATATAACTCTAGATTCTCAAGGTACTGAGATCACCCTGCAACAAATTGATTATCCTAGTCTGTCAAACTCTGCAGCTATGCAGAATTGACTGATGATTGGATCTTCTGACTCATGAGAGAAGTCTTATAGTTTATGACTATTCCAGTTCTGTAACTTCCAATTCTAGTCTTCTCTATTATGGACCAGTCTTTTGAAGAGAACTAGGAGCATTAATGACAGTCAATTCTCCATGCTTTAGATCAATAATTTCCTTGATCAAATCCAAAGTAATGCTTTTAATAGTTTACCTTGCACTGAAGAGCTATCACTTCCCATCACTGTCACCTTTATTTCCTTGGGTAGGCATCAATCTCACAACTGTGAGTCTACCTTTCTTTGTCTGCAATGGCAAGGTTGTATCCTCCCATCATATTGCCCTTGGCTATTACTGTTCCCATGTTCTCTCCTAGCCCCTTTTCAACTTCCTTGTTTCACCAGTTTTCTTACATATCTGTTGACTACAAACCTCAAGCAACATGCAGTCAGACCTCCTCCACTCCCCTTCTCCTGGTCTCTCCACAAATATACAAGAAATAAAAATAGAAGCAGAGTTTCCAAATCATGAAAAGTCTTAATTTGTCCCCCTTATCTTGACTCTGGCAACCACTTTCAAGAATTTATTGCAGATAAATTATTTCCAAATGAGAAAGGGGCAAAAAAAAAAAAGAGGAAACTTTTTCATGGATGGTCCCTTGAGTCAACTGGTTTAAAAGATTCAAGGAATTATGTACCAAAAGCAAAGAACCAGGTCTGGTGTCATTCTGAATTGATTCTAGGGATACATCAAGAAGTGCATCTAACTTGTCAACTCCTGAATGTTTAGGGTGCAATATATCAATGAATATAGTGTTGCCCATTCACTCTGGGAAGAAGGTCTCAGTTGATCAATGTGATGATGCTATGTTAGCACACTTTCACACTAAACTTGGTGCAATATGGGTCTCGAGATTCAAATTTTAGTAGAAGGAATGGCACTGGCTTCATAGTTTCTTTCAAAAAGCTGCTCATGTAATATACAAGAATAGAGAATAAGAGCTGATACAGCAGTAGCTCAGACATATTTCTTTAAGTCCCCAGGAGGCAGTCAGTTTTTAAAGGAATACAGCAGGGTTGAATTCCTGGTGATAATTGGAGGGAATAATGATGGCTTGGATAAGGTTATCTATTATATAAATAAAAATGTAAATTTTCGTTTGTTCAAAATCTTAACTCTCTGAAGGTTCTTAACTGATTGCTTTGAAATTTTGACACAATGTTGCATTTGAATATGCACGTGTTTTTATATACTATGTTATATAGATGTCACACCTGTGACAGGTAAAACATGCTTTTTTTTGAAAAACAGCGCTATCTGTTGGACGTAATCTCTATATCTGCACACACAATGGAACAACAAAAAATATTGTATACCCACAAGCATTGTGAAATTAAACATATTACAAATGTGCGCTTTCTCTTTTCTTTCTTTTCCATTTAACCACACTGAGCCACAGCAACGCGTGGCTGAGTACAGCTAGTATTTTATAAAATCTTTCAAGCCCTTTGAAATACATGCTGACTTTTTATCTGAGTCAGATCAGACAATCAACGAGTTTATTTATTTATTTATTTATTTGATTTGACTTCTATGCCACCCTATTCCAGAGAACTCAGGGCGGCTCACAACATAAATAAAAATCACAAGTTAAAATACATATATAAAAACCCCTAAGTTAAGAGAAAACCAATCATTCAACAAACATATACACAAACATACACTGGCTAGGGGCAAGATGTTAACTGCCCCAGGCCTGCTGGCAGAGGTGTGTTTTAAGCAGTTTACGAAAGGCGGAGAGGGTGGGGGCGACACGGATCTCCGGAGGAAGTTGGTTCCAGAGGGCCGGGGCCGCAACAGAGTAGGCTCTTCCCCTAGGCCCCGCCAGGCGACACTGTCTGGCTGACGGGACCTGGAGAAGGCCGACTCTGTGGGCCCTAACCGGCCATTGGGATTCATGGGGCAGCAGACGGTCCCGTAAGTAACCTGGTCCGATGCCATGTAGGGGTTTATAGGTCATAACCAACACTTTGAATTGAGTTCGGAGACCAATTGGCAGCCAATGCAGCTCGCGGAGTGATGCCGAAATGTGGGCATTTCTGGGCAAGCCCAATACTGCTCGCGCGGCCACATTCTGCATTACCTGAAGTCCTGAGTTACAAATAATTGATACAGTGCTGTTGTTGAAGACATTTGTGAGGATGCTAAAACTACTTACACCTATTTTGAATAGGAATGCATACAGTTAGGAAGGTCTTTCCCTGGAATGGCCTTTCAACATCAATATAGAGGCTTAGGAATGGGAACCTAAGTGCTTTTGGGGTATAATGTCAAATATGGTGTTTGAGTCAGTTTCTGTCTAATGTGTAATTTCTAGCCAAAACTTTTATGTGCTGCATTCAATGCAATTAGAATGATTTGAGTCTCCCCTCTGAAATAACAATATGGTCCTTCTTCTGAAGAGACAACCATCATGCAGGTATCTATATTTGTGGGTTTCAAATGGCTTAAATTCTGGGCTGGTTTCCAAACATTTCATTACCAGACTAGGTAACATCTTCAGCATAATTTAGGGATGTCTGTGTTCTTCTGTTTATAAGGGCTTTGTGTGGTCAGTAGGTCTTGTGATGGTGAGGTCACATCAGGTGAGGGTCCCCTCAGATCGGGGTCTTGTGGTGGGTCTTGTGATGGGTCAGATGTGAGTGTGTCAAGTGAGGTGGTGACTCAAAGGGGACCCTTCACAAGACCCATCACAAGACCCTTACCTGACATGACCTCACATTCACAAGAGCTACTGACCACACAAAGCCCTTATAAACAGAAGAACATTGACATCCCCTAAACTCCACTGAAGATGGTACCTAACCTGATAACCAAACATTCAGAAACCAGCCCAGAAGCTCAGAGAATGAAACTTCACCCTTATCCTTTACCCAAGCTACAGATATTTGCCACTATTGCAAAGGCTTAAATTCTCTTGGCACTGTAGCTTGTCAGCCAGCTAACTTTTCCACACTAAGTTTAATATATTTAACAATTTCGGATCCCGAGCAGTTAATTTTGCAATTTGATAAGCCTGAAGTGAAGGATCTCCAACAATAAGATGCTCAAAATTAAATGTAGTACAAAACACCTTGTTTCTTATGGTAGTTGAATCCTAGCATCAGATACCAGTTATTGTTTGTCTTGGCATGTAGGCAAATGTATAATCAAAGGCTTTAAACGTATAATCATCTCTAGTGCTGCAGGTGAAATGATAATATTGATATTTGAAAACATTCCCAAAGAGACTTATGGTCAACAGGAATTTTAAAGCTATGGCCATAAACACAGTTGTGAAAGTGCTTGACTCCAGCAATAAAAGCAAGGACTCTTTGTGAGTGTAATTCCATTCAATAGAAGACATGGTTCTAGAGTAATAAGCAATTTGTGTGCTTGTGTCATTGGACAATCTGTGACTAAGCACAGCTCCAGCCAAAAGAAGAACAGTCAATGGTCAGCAACAAGGGCTTTTAAAAAAAGGATCATAATGTACAATATAACCACAGCATTAAAAGTCAGTTTTTTAATGTCTATTAGACTCATGGAGAAAACATAATGTCTTCAACAGTATACTTGAAATATTGACAGAATATATTACTGTTGTAGATGGACAGGTCAAGTGCAGACCCAATTTCTATCTTGCTATCTTTCATCTTTCCATTAGTTAATATTATTACATTTCATCATTTTAAGGCTGCTTCTTCTACACATTCTGAATGTGTTGCAGCTACTGATCCACATTATCGTCTGAATGGTTAAGTTCATATGAAACCAAATGATGTGACTTCTTGGTATCCTCTTTGGTTTCACATTGATGGGTTTTAACTGATACAGTTATTTGAAATGGCATTTGTTCCTGCAAAACTTGCATTCCTCATTCTTGAATCTAAACAATGAGTGCTGATGAGTGTTTGCTCCAAAAGCTGAATGAGAATCAGTATATCTGCCCCTATGTACATCCATTGCAGATAGCACATGTCCTATACTCAGCTGAACTGGTTGCTCTGAATTATAAATCTATTTGGTTGAGTTGTTATTTATATTATTTAGCTTGTTGTATAGTTGCTATCTTCTTCCATAACATGTAGTCATGAAGCTTCATTTGGGTATGCCCTTGCTTAAATCATGGCAAATGCCAATTTTGACTTTGACAAAAGCTTCTGTTGGAGCCTCCAATTTATCTTTCTTCAAATTGCAATGTTGTGAATAACCATGAGTTTTGAGATAGCTTGTTGAAGCCACTTATGGTATTTAAAATTTCTGTACAATGATTAATGGTGCAGGGTAGCTTCAGTAATTTCACAAGTAATAGCCCTTATTATAGCAAGTGTCTAGGACCTGCAGATATTCAAAATGTGAGTTCATGTTTGCTTAGAACTATCTATTTCAGAGATAAAAGTAAAGCTTCACTGCAAACAAGTCCTAGGAAGTAGGCTAACAAATATCCTCTACTTTGCAATGTGTCCAAAACCAGCTATTTCGTTTTTCCTGAGAATTTGTTTAGGTTTTCAAATAGAGGTTGCTTACCAAAATATGTTAATATCACATTATCTTCCTCCTTGTCTAGCAATAATGCTACTTGATGGTGGAAAGAAGTGAAACAACATACAGTATGTGGGCTAAAAGAACAACTTTATAGGAACAAACTGTCAAACCTTACTGATAAATCTCTGCCCAATATAGCTTTCATATTACATGAGCTGCAGTGGTCAGAAAATATATTAATAACACACAACACTACCTTGCATACACAATAGAACACACAGGCCACTTATTCTATTTTGCAGGGATTTCTAATCAAAGATGGAATCCTGCTGCTGAGCATTTGAAAAGCTAGAGCCATTTTCCATATTACCTTATGTTTTAGAAACACCTTTAAGTGTGTCTGAAATGCAAAAATGACTTTAACAAATATTATTTGGGTTACATTATATGGATTGGGGTGGAGACAGAGTCATTCAACTAGCTTTCATGAACAAAGGGAGGACTGAATCTCATAGTCTTCTGTTTTTGGGTCCACTGTATGAAACCAGGTCTCATACTGGTAAGCAGATATACATTGGCGATATATATTGGCAAACAAATATTCCAGGAAGATTTCTCTATCACAGAAACAACTGTATTTGGCTGAAGTTTTGTTGTTGTTGTTGAGTATATACTCAAGGCAAACTGTAGTGTAACTGTGCCATATGGAAGAATCTTCTCAGGCCAAGTTCAAATATACTTTTGAATCTGGACATCCAACGTTGTTACCTTCTGGGAGGAGGCTTCGTGGTATCCAGGTTCAGTCACAGTTTTGTTCCATTCAGTATCAACTGTGTGAACTCTCAAACTTGCTCTTTCTTTGTATTCAAGTTGGACAGTGATTAATCTTTATATGTATTTATATGTAAGGGTGTAGGTATATACGTATTTCCCAGTTGCAATGTATGGCTGTGAAAGTTGGACCATAAGAAAGGCTGAGGGCCAAAGAATTGAGGCCTTTGAACTATGGTGCTGGAGAAGACTCCTGCGAGTCCCCTGGACTGCAAGGCGATCAAACCGGTCAGTCCTAAAGGAGATCAACCCTGACTGCTCTGTAGAAGGCCAGATCCTGAAGTTGAAACTCAAGTACTTTGGCCACCTAATGAGAAGGAAGGACTCACTGGAGAAGAGCCTAATGCTGGGAAAGATTGAGGGCAATAGAAGAAGGGGACGACAGAGAATGAGGTGGCTGGATGCAGTCACTGAAGCAGTAGGTGTGAGCTTAGATGGACTCCAGAAGATGGTAGAAGACAGGAAGGCCTGGAGGAACATTGTCCATGGGGTCGCGATGGGTCGGACACGACTTCGCAACTAACAACAACAACAACAACATGTATATATAGCATGTTTATTATTATTATTATTATTATTATTTATTTAATTTCTATGCCGCCCTATTCCAAAGAACTCAGGGCGGCTCACAGCATGATAGAAATTACAATAAACACATATCTATAAAAAACCCTTGAGCTAAAAGAAACCAATCACTCCACAAACATACACAGAAACATACACTGGCTAGGGACAAGGTTTTAGCTGCCCCAGGCCTGCCGGCAAAAGTATGTTTTAAGCAATCTACGAAAGGCGAAGAGGGTGGGGGCGACACGGATCTCCGGGGGAAGTTGGTTCCAGAGGGCCGGGGCCGCAACAGAGAAGGCCCTTCCCCTAGGCCCCGCCAGGCGACACTGTCTGGCTGACGGGACCTGGAGAAGGCCCACTCTGTGGGCCCTAACCGGCCGCTGGGATTCATGGGGCAGCAGACAGTCCCGTAAATAACCTGGTCCAATGCCATGTAGGGCTTTATAGGTCATAACCAACACTTTGAATTGGGTTCGGAGACCAATTGGCAGCCAATGCAGCTCGCGGAGTGATGCCGAAATGTGGGCATTTCTAGGCAAGCCCAACACTGCTCGCGCGGCTGCATTCTGCATTACCTGAAGTCTCCGAACATTTTTCAAAGGTAGCCCCATGTAGAGAGCATTGCAGTAGTCGAACCTCGAGGTGATAAGGGCATGAGTGACTGTGAGAAGAGACTCCCGGTCCAAATAGGGCCGCAACTGGTGCACCAGGCGAACCTGGGCAAATGTCCTCCTCGCCACAGCCGAAAGATGATGTTCCAAATTTAGCTGTGGATCGAGGAGGACGCCCAAGTTGCGGACCTTCTCTGAGGGGGTCAAAATCTCCCCCCCCAGGCTAATGGACGGATAGATTGAAATATCCTTGGGAGGCAGAACCCATAGCCACTCCGTCTTGTCGGGGTTGAGTTTGAGCCTGTTGGCACCCATCCAAACCCTAACAGACTCCAGACATCGGCACATCACTTCCGCTGCTTCACTGAAATGACACGGGGTGGAGATGTAAAGCTGGGTATCATCAGCATACTGATGATATCTCACCCCGTGTTGTCGGATGATCTCGCCCAGTGGTTTCATGTAGATATTAAACAGCAGAGGGGAGAGGACCGATCCCTGAGGGACCCCACAAGGGAGGAACCTAGGGGTTGACCTCTGACCCCCTGCCAACACCGACTGCGACCTACCAGTGAGGTAGGAGGTGAACCACCGCAAAACAGTGCCTCCAACCCCCAACCCCTCCAGTCGGTGCAGAAGGATACCATGGTCAATGGTATCGAAAGCCGCTGAGAGGTCAAGTAGCACCAGGATAGTGGATAATCCCCTATCCCGGGCCCGCCAGAGATCATCCGTCAGCGCGACCAAAGCAGTTTCCGTGGAGTAGCCGAGCCTGAATCCTGACTGTTGAGGGCCCAGATAATCGGCCTCATCCAAGGACCGTTGGAGCTGGAGTGACACCACCTTCTCAACAACCTTCCCTATAAAGGGAAGATTGGAGACAGGACGGTAGTTGTTTAAAACAGCTGGGTCCAGGGAAGGCTTCTTGAGGAGGGGGTGCACAATTGCCTCCTTGCAGGGAGCCGGAAAGGACCCCTCCCTCAAAGAAGCGTTGACAATCTCCTGAACCCAGCCCCGCGTCACCTCCCTGCTGGCCGAAACCAGCCAGGAGGGGCACGGGTCCAATAAACAGGTGGCGGAGCTCACAGCTCCAATGGCCTTGTCGACTTCATCAGGTGCCACCGGGTCAAACTCCTCCCACACAACAGGATCAAGACGAGTCCCTGTCATCTCGACTGAATCATTATCAGCCGATACTGCATTCCAATTGGAGTCAAGGTCCATCCGAATCTGGGCGATTTTATCCGCGAAAAACTTATTAAAGTCCTCAGCACTACCCTGCAAGGGTGCATCAACCCCCCCCTGATTAAGGAGGGAGCGAGATACCCTGAACAGGGCGGCTGGGCGGGATTCCGCAGATGCAATCAAGGCGGAATGATACGCGCATCTTGCCGCCTTGAGCGCCACCTGATAAGTCTTGATATAAGATCTTACAAGTGTTCGGTCAGATACGGATTTGCTTTTCCTCCATCGCTTCTCTAGGCGTCTCTTCTGGCGCTTCATCCCCCTGAGTTCCTCAGTAAACCAAGGAGATCTCCTGGGTCTGCTACCACAGAGAGGTCGCAGCGGCGCAATCCGGTCAAGAGCCCCCTTCGCAGCCATATTCCAGGCCATAACCAGGGACTCTGCCGAACTGTGAATGAGAGAATCCGGTATTTCCCCAAGCGTCCTCTGAAAACTCTCTGGATCCATCAGACGTCTGGGGCGGAACCACCTAATCGGTTCCGCCTCCCTGCGGGGGAGGATTGGAGCCTTGAAAACAAGCCGCAACAGAAAATGGTCTGACCATGACATAGGCAAAATATCTAAGCCCCTTAAATTCAGATCATTGCTCAACTGTTCTGAGAGGAATACCATGTCGGGAGTGTGTCCCCTCTCGTGAGTCGGACCCTGAACTACCTGAGTCAGGTTCATGGTTGCCATGGTGGCCATGAACTCCTGCGCCAACCCAGAGGATTCGCCGAGCGATGGAAGATTTAAGTCCCCCAAGACAATAAGCCTGGGGAACTCAACCGCCAGCCCAGCAACCCCCTCAAGTAGCGCAGGCAGGGCTGTTGACACGCAGTTGGGAGGCAGGTACGTGAGCAACAAGCCCACCTGAACCCCTAGGTCCAACTTCACAAGGAGCAACTCACAACCCGCAATCTCAGAAACAGCGAGCCTGCGTAGGCTAAAAGTCTTCTTGGCTATAATAGCCACTCCTCCCCCCCTTCCCTGGGGTCGTGGCTGGTGCCATACCTGAAACCCGGCTGGACACATCTCAGAGAGAGGAACTCCTCCCTCCGGGCCCAGCCAGGTCTCGGTCACACATGCGAGGTCGGCCTCCTCATCCAGGAGAAGATCATGGATGAGGGGAGCTTTATTTACAACCGACCTGGCATTGAGCAGCAGCAGCCTGAGCCCAGGGTCCGGATTTCGCCCATTACCAGTACTTCGGGTTGAACTCACAGGGTCGGAGCAAGGGATCGCTTTTAGACAGCGAGCTCTTGTTCCCCGGGAATGGCCTACCCTATGGCTCCCACCATATCTGCCTCTCCCCAGCAAGACCGGTATACTTTGGCCCTCTATCACCCCAGAGCCAGCGTCTCCCCTCCCCTCCGCCTCTGCCATGCCAGGCAGGCTAGCCAGTTCATCACATTCATTCCACTCAACCACAACTCCATCCATATCATTAATTTATCTCTCCCACTCTTTAAACTAAACACATTAAAAACAATAAACTAACCATCCATTCAACCCGATTCACTCCACAATCAGTCAATCCCCCCCCACATCATTCATAACATCCAACAAAAATAAGTTAAAACAGTATTAAACAACTTGAATTATTTAAAAATTTAAACAAATAGTAATTAAAACAATTTAAAAACATAGTAATAAAAAAATAAAAATGTGTTTTTTATGTGTGTTTATATGTACACTTTTGAGAGCAGGCAGCAGAATTTCATTTTTAATGTGTGCCAGTGTGCCCACAGAAAAAAAATGACAATAAAAGTTATCTTATCTTATCATATAATTTTTGAAACATGCCAAGCAGTTTAATAAGATGCGGGTGTCCTCAACTGCACGATCCCCAGTCCAGTGACTGAACTGTGACTCAGTTATAATGTTTTCAATGGAGAAAGGTGTGAAAAATAAAACCAACACACTTTAGAAACTCACAAATGTATTTTCATGTACAGTAAGTGTTCATTGATTAAAGCACATAACTTTAATGGAGATGATGCAGAACAGCATATGTAAAAATAAATTAAATGAACTCTAAGGAGCAACAGTACTTTTAATCCTGGTTAGAATGGAAATGCGGGCCAAGGAGAAACTTAACAGATATCAGGAGTTTATTATTATTTGTCCCTTCTCTAACAGAAAAGAAAATAGCTGAAAATAAGCTAAAAGCCTATTCAGTTTAATAATTCAAAGATGGTATTTCTTCCTCAATATTCATTTGTATTCACAGCATTTTGAAGAAATTGGTGTTTTGTTCTTCCCCCCTGAGATTTAAAAATGTGATGTGGCCATTTATAAAAAATGCAAAATAAACCATTGAGAGCACTGAGAGCAAGAGTAAGCAAACCCTGTAGCAACCTCCTTCATCCTTCATTTGGTGACAAACGCATGAAGTTTGTTGACATTAGTTGTCTATTTATCATTCTAATGCATCTGTAAACGAAGTAGATTAACTCACAAATGCAGCAGGAGGGCAGATGACTAACTAGCAAAAGTACAGTTTATGAAGACACATTTGGCACAGTTTTTGTCATTAGAAAACAAATAGTCAGAGCCTGGGAAGAAAAAGAAAAACAATGTATTGGGGAAGTACAGAATTCTTAATAATGATAGACCATCTCTGGATGGCGTTTATCTTGATAAGATTTGGGATGCCCCTTTTGTGTGCATGGTGGAGTTCCAATTTGCTAGCCTGGTGGACCACCCACAGGGATCCCGTGTATCAAGTCTTTGTGAGTAAAAAATGACTAATCACACTAGAAAAATCTTAACACTGAATTATTTATCAGAGCCTTGAGGGCTTTCCTTTATATCATATGATTTCCAGAACTTGATGTGGAGTAGGGTAATTCATACTCCCAAGAAGAAGCAAATGGGTTTGACCCACATTGACCCAGTACACATCCATCATTAACATCTTATATCAGTTTATTTCATAGTTTATCAGATTCTCAGTCAATGATGTTCAGGACCTCATAACAATTCCTGATGTTTTCCTTGAAAATGGTGGGTATATGCTTAAGATCATATTGTGGAATGGTTTGGCCTCCTCCTCCTCCCCCTCTTTTTCTTCTTCTTCTTCTTCTTCTTCTTCTTCTTCTTCTTCTTCTTCTTCTTCTTCTTCTTCTTCTTCTTCTTCTTCTTCTTCTTCTTCTTCTTCTTCTTCTTCTTCTTCTTCTTCTTCTTCTTCTTCTTCTTCTTCTTCTTCTTCTTCTTCTTCTTCTTCTTCTTCTTCCTCTTCTTTACATTTAGGCACTCCAACTCTCAACCTATTGAGGGTCCTCCAAGTAGTATAAAGGAGATCAGATCCTTCAGCCATATCCTCCTTTCATGTTATTGATTTAATGTTAATCTTCTGCTAAGTTTTGATTTTTAGCTGTTGCTCCAGAACTTCATAAAGCTACAAAAAGACATTTTTCCTGCTTGGGTAAAACCCAGTAGTGTGGAAAGGAGTGAAGACAAGTGGAAGGATTATATTCTGTGATCAAATAGACTCAGAGTGACCTTTGTGATTAGACTCTTGTTGATTGCTCCAATAATAGTGACCCTTGACATCAGACCACTGATGTCAGACCACAGATTGCCCTAACTCGCTGCTTCTGAGATATCAGGTTGTGAGTCCCTCCTTATGAGGTTGGACCTAGGTGTACAGGTGGGCTTGTTGCTTACATACCTCCCTCCCAGCTGCGTTTCAACAGCCCTGCCCATGCTGCTCGAGGAAGTAGCCGGGTTGGCAGTTGAGTTCCCCAGACTTATAGTCTTGGGGGACTTCAATGTGCTGTCACTCAGTGAATCCTCTGGGTTAGCACGGGAGTTCATGGCTACCATGGCAACCATGGACCTGATGCAAGTAATTGAGGGTCCAACCCACGAGGGGGGACACACACCTGACCTGGTTTTCCTCTCGGAGCAGTTGATTTGAGTTTAAGGGGCTTAGAAGTGTTGCCTATGTCATGGACAGATCATTTTCTGCTGCGGCTTGAGTTTATGACACCTCTCCTCTCCCGCAGGGAGGTGGAACCGATTAAATGGTTCCGCCCCAGACGCCTGATGGACCCTGTGGGTTTTCAAAGGGCGCTTGGGGAATTGCTGGATTTGCTCATATACAGTTCAGCAGAGTCCCTAGAGACGGCCTGGAATATGGCCGCTACGGGGGCTCTAGACTGGATTGCACCATTGCGACCTCTCTGTGGTAGCAGACCCAGGAGATCTCCTTGGTTTACCGAGGAACTCAGGGGGATGAAGCGCCAGAAGCAATGGAGGGTAAGCAGATCCGAATCTGATCGAAATTAAGACCTATTTGGAAGCGATCACTGCGGCAAGATCTCAGTATCTTTCTGCATTGATTGCATCTGCGGATTCTCGCCCGGCTGCCCTGTTTAAGGTGACTCTTTCTCTCCTTGATACAGAGAGGAGGGAGGAACCTTTGCAGGGCAATGCTGAGGAATTTAACACCTTTTTCGCAGACAAGATCGCTCAGATTCGGGCTGACTTCGACTCCAATTGGAATGCAGTGTCGGCTGACAATGAGTCAGTCGAGACGACAGAGGCCCGTCTTAGTCTTGTTGAATGGGATGAATTTGACGTGGCAAATTCATATTAATAAATATAATATAAACTCCTGATGATGTGGACAAGGCCATTGGAGCTGTGAGTTCTGCCACCTGTTTATTGGACCCATGTCCCTCCTGGCTGGTTTCGGCTGGTTTCGGCTAGCAGGGAGGTGACACGAAGCTGGGTCCAGGCTGTTATTAATGCTTTGTTGAGGGAGGGGTCCTTTCCGGCTCCCTTAAAGGAGGCACTTGTGCACCCCATCCTCAAGAAGCCTTCCCTGGACCCGGCAATTACCGGCCAGTCTCCAATCTCCACTTTTTAGGGAAGGTTGTTGAGAAGGTGGTGGCACTCCAACTCCAACGGTCCTTGGAGGAAGCTGATTATCTGGACCCTTGGCAGTCTGGGTTCAGGTCCAGTTACAGCACGGAAACTGCTTTGGTCGCGCTGACCGATGATCTCTGGCGGGCCCGGGATGGAGGTTATTCCACTATCCTGGTGCTTCTTGACCTCTCAGCAGCATTCGACACCATCGACCATGGTATCCTTCTGCGCCGGTTGGAGGGGCTTGGAGTGCGGGGCACTGTTTTATGGTGGTTCACCTCCTACCTCTCTGGCTGGTCGCAGTCGGTGTTCGCAGGAGGTCAGAGATCAGCTCCGAGGCCTCTTCCATGTGGAGTGGCTCAGGGGTCTGTTCTCTCACCTCTGCTTTTTAACATCTACATGAAGCCGTTGGGCGAGATCATCCGTTGACACGGGGTGAGTTGTCATCAGTATGCTGATGATACTCAGCTTTATATCTCTACCCTGCGTCATTACAGCGAAGCAGTGGAAGTGATGAACCGGTGCCTGGAGGCTGTTGAGGTCTGGATGGGTGCCAACAGACTCAGACTCAATCCCGACAAGACGGAGTGGCTATGGGTTTTTCCTCCCAAAGACGATTCTAACTATCCATCCATCACCCTGGGGGGAGAAGTTTTGTCCCCCTCGAAGAGGGTTCACAACTTGGGTGTTCTCCTCGATCCACAGCTAAGCTTAGAACATCATGTTTTGGCTGTGGCGAGGGGAGCACTCGCCCAGGTTCGCCTGGTGCGCCAGTTGCAACCCTATTTGGATCGGGAGTCACTCCTCACAGTCACCCATGCCCTTGTCACCTCGAGATTTGACTACTGTAATGCTCTCTACATGGGGCAACCCTTGAAGAATGTCCGGAGACTGCAGGTTGTCCAGAATGCAGCCACGCGAGCTGTCTTGGGTCTTCCAAGATATGCTCATATCACTCCAGCCCTTCGTGAGCTGCACTGGCTGCCAGTTGGTCTCCGAACACAATTCAAAGTGTTGGTTATGACTTATAAAGCCCTTTATGGCAATGGACCAGGTTACTTGCGGGACCGTCTTCAGCCTCATGCATCCCAGTGACCGGTTAGGGCGCATAGGGCTGGCCTCCTACGGGTCCCATCCATCAGACAGTGTCATCTGACGGGTCCTAGGACAAGGGCCTTCTCCGTTGCTGCTCCAGTCCTCTGGAACCAGCTCCCCTCGGAGGTTCGTACTGCCTCCTCCATCCTAGCTTTCCGGAAGCTTTTGAAGACCCATTTGTGCTGGCAGGCTTGGGGGGTATGAACTGTGTTCTACCCCCGGGCCGAGGAATGTGCTTCCATCCTTGATTGTGTGTTTGAATGTTGTATGTATGGATCCTTGGTTTGTATGTTGTTATTGTTAATATACATTTTTTATGTGTACCCATATTGTTGTTGTGAGCCGCCCCGAGTCTCGGGAGAGGGGCGGCATACAAATTTGATAAATAAATAAATAAATAAATAAATAAATAAATAAATAAATAAATAAATAAATAAATAAATAAATAAATAAATAAATGTGGTGAATTCACATTGGTAGATAGTCCAAGCTTATTTAGAGACGTTGAGGGAAGGCAGAGCAGGGGCAAGTTTCCAATTATGAGCACAAAAGAGTTTGGAGAACACTGTGAACCTGATCTAAACAAGTGGCTATTCCTAATACAGATAGTCCTCAACTTACAATAGTTAACATAAGAACATAAGAAGAGCCATGCTGAATCAGGCCAAAGCCCATCGAGTCCAGCATTCTGTGTCACATAGTGGCCCACCAATTGTACATGGGGATCTTGAGCAGAAAGAGAAGGCAAAACCCTCCCTTTCCCTTGACCCCCAACAAATGGTACCCAAGGGAATCCTGCCTGCCTCAACCAACATAGAGGCGGCACATGGACATCCGTTTTAATAACCACCGATACACTTGGCATCCATGAATCTATCTAGCCCTGCCTTGAAGCTGTCCAGGCTGACAGCTGTCACGACCCCTTCAGGAAGTGAATTCCATAAATCAACGACCCTCTGGGTGAAGAAATATTTCCCTTTATTTGTCCTCACTTTCTTAGCTATGAGCTTTAGGGAGTGCCCCCTTGTCCTGGTATTGTGTGATAGAGAAAAGAATTTTTCTCTATCCACCTTTTCTATCCCATGCATGATTTTATACACTTCGATCAAGTCATTTAGTTCATTTAGTGACTGTTGACAGTTACAATGGCACTGAAAAAAGTGACCTATGATCATTTTTCACACTTAAACCATTGCAGCCTCCCCTTGATCATGTGATCAAAATTTGGATCCTGGGTAACTGGTTCATATTTGTGACGGTTACAGCGTTCCAGAGTTACATGATCACCTTTTGCCCTCTCCTGACAAGCAAAATCAATGGAGAAACCAGATTCACTTAACAACCGCGTTACTAACTGAACAACTGCAATGATTCACTTAACAATTGTAGCCAGAAAGGTCGTAAAATGGAGCGAAACTCACTTAACAAATGTCTCACTTAACAACATAAATTTTGGGCTCAATTGTGGTCGCAAGTCAAGGACTGCCTGTAGGTCCATGTTTATATATATAAAACTTTAATCAAAATATGCTTTTGTTGCAATATGCATATAGTTTTTGGTGCAAATTTTTGAGCAGAGAATAATGGCCCAGACTAAACACTCTATTCTGTGTGACAGAGTCTGTTGTGGCAGATTACAGCATTTTGATCTCACTGAAACTGTAGCTGGCCTCTCCCTCTGTCACTCTTCAATGATTTCTTCTAAACAAATCTGTTTATCAGCATACTCAGGAGGGGGCTCAAAGAAACAAAACACCCCCCTCTGCGGATAGCATGGCCACAAAGAAAGTTCAACGGGCTGCTTAGCAGCATAGGCATATGACTTCATCTTCAGCTCTCCAGCTTGGGACGCCCGTTGTAAAAGGTGTATGTTAAATAATTTTAATCGCTAATTGAGTCTGGAGGGTATTTAATTTCTATTCCCTTCATTAATTGCAATGGGAAAGAGAATTAGCAATACCAGCTCCTGGGCCATGTATTTAAGTGGCTCAGATGCCAGTTATACAATGCAATGGAATTAGCACCTATCTACCTTCTCACCTGCAGTCTTTCAAGTGGTGGGGGTCAACAGTTTTTTTTTACATTTGAAAAGGTGGATTAAGGGTCAAAAGAAGCACCCTGAGTCTTTTATCCTCCCAAGACCCAATTCCGAACTTCATTATTGTTGTCATGTAGCTCTTCATAGCCTTCAGAGTCTGCACGCAACATATGTTCAAAATCAATAATTTTTTAAAGCAAGGAATAAAGTACTGCTTGAAAGCATGCTCTTGCTGCCTTGTAACCTGATAATATAGTGCAGTGCTCCTAAAACAAACAAAGAAAGCTTTAAAAAAAAAGAACACCAAGGTGATAAATCTGGAGGTCACTATTCATTATTGAAGAAATGAAGCATACTTGACAAACTTTTAATGAGAGGGATGCTGGAGGGTTTTTTTTGCTAGTGCAGCCCCCTCCTCCCCTTTATTTTTAATTATGTTGTTGTTCAGAATTCAGTTTTGTTAATCAGAGCTTTTTGTGGAATCCATGTGTATTTGGAATGGCTCAGAACATTACAAAAACAATGGGAAAGTATATATCCTACTTTCCCATTGTTTTTGTAATGTCCTGAGCCATTCCAATCTATATCTATATCTATATCTATATCTGTCTCTGTCTCTGTCTCTGTCTCTGTCTCTGTCTGTCTGTCTGTCTGTCTGTCTGTCTGTCTGTCTGTCTGTCTGTCTCTCTCTCTCTCTCTCTCTCTCTAGATATAGATATAGATATAGATATAGATATAGATATAGATATAGATATAGATATAGATATAGATATAGATATAGATATAGATATAGATATAGATATAGATATAGATATAGATATAGATATAGATATAGATATAGATATAGATATAGATATTGTAGGATAAGGAAGGGAGTCATTGGAATCAGGCTGAAAATGCCTGTGGTTGGTCATTGATAAAATGGTTGGATTTAAACTCAGGGAAGAATTAATATCCCAATAGCTCCTGCAACCCCACGACTCTTTTCATTCCCCCAATCAAAACCAAGGATGGTTTCTCAGTTGAGAGAGTCCACTGCAATCTTGTTTCATTTATTTATTTATTTACATAAACTTATATGCTGCCCTTCTCCTAGGACCCAGGGCGGCTTACAAAAACAATACAATAAAAATATACAATAAAATTAATCACATTCATACAGCATACAAGCACAGTCAACTCACAGTCACTGATGGAGGGACATTCCTAGGCCCAGGGGCAGAGCACAGCTCATACGCCTCAAGCCTGTTGGCATAAATGTGTCTTTAACAATTTCCGGAAAGCTAGGAGGAAGGAAGCAGTACGAACCTCTGAGGGAAGCTGGTTCCAGAGGGCTGGGGCAGCAATGGAGAAGGCCCTAGCCCTAGGCCCCGCCAGATGACATTGCCTAACAGACAGGACCCGTAGGAGGCCAACCCTATGTGCCCTAACCGGTCACTGGGATTCATGAGGCAGAAGATGGTCCCGCAAGTATCCTGGTCCATTGCCATAAAGAGCTTTATAGGTCATAACCAAGAAGGTCCATCTAAAAAAAAGGCCTATGCTTGTCATTCTCAGTGGCTCCACACAGATTTTCAAAGCGACTTATTTATACAGATAGTCCTCGACTTACAACAGTTCATTTAGTGACGGTTCAAAGTTACAACTGCACTGAAAAAAGTGGCATGACCTTTTTTTCACACTTAATGACCATTGCAACATCCCCATGGTCACATGACCAAAATTCAGATGCTTGCCAACTGACTCACATTTATGACGGTTGCAGTCATGGGATCAGCTTTTCCCACCTTCTGACAAGCAAAGTCCATGGGGAATCCAGATTCACTTAACAACCCTGTTACCAACTTGACAAATGCAGTGATTCACTGAACAACTGTGGCAAGGAAGGTCGCAAAATGGGGCACACTCACTTAAGTTTAAGTTTAAGTTTAATCAAATTTATATGCCACCCTTCTCCCAAGACCCAGGGCGGCTCACAACAACAATACAACAATACAATAAAAATTTAAAAATTAATTGCATTCACACCACATACAAGCACAATCAGCTGACAGTCGCTGATGGAGGGACACTCTTAGGGCCCGGGGCAGAGCACAGCTCATACGCCCCAAGCCTGTTGGCATAGATATGTCTTCAGCAGTTTCCAGAAAGCTAGGAGGGAGGGAGCAGTACGAACCTCTGAGGGAAGCTGGTTCCAGAGGGCTGGGGCAGCAACGGAGAAGGCCCTTGCCCTAGGCCCCGCCAGATGACATTGTCTAACAGACGGGACTCGTAGGAGGCCAACCCTATGCGCCCTAACCGGTCGCTGGGATTCATGAGGCAGAATTAACAAATGTTTCACTTAGCAATATAAATTTTGGCCTCAACTGTGGTTGTAACTCGAGGACTACCTGTATAAGAGGACATGGCCATCAGTCCTGACAGTGTGGCTCCCTTATTCTGGCTCACTGCCATCATAGTTGTAACCTGAACTTCATTCGTTGTGGTAGAGTGTGCACCTGCACAGCAGCGGAGGGGAGGATTTTGCTCACTTAGAGCTTTCCCAAGAAGAGACCCAGATCAAGAAACTGCACAGTCCTTAACTGGAGGGGGAAGGGGGAATAGGTTCAGGGTAACCACATTGGAATATCTCAGGATATATCTAGTAGCTTAGAAAGCAATAACTTTAGTTTGGCAAGAGTCTGTCTATTAGATGTAAGCAAATAAATAACAGAATAACAGAGTTGGAAGAAACCTTGGAGATCTTCTAGTCCAGCCCCCTGCTCAGGCAGGAAACCCTATACCATTTCAGACAGATGGTTGTCCAATCTCTTCTTAAGAACTTCCAGTGTTGGAGCATCCACAACTTCTGGAAGCAAGTTCTTCCACTGATTAATTGTCCGGAAATTTCGTCTTAGTTCTAGGTTGGTTCTCTCTTTGACTGTTTCCCATCCTTTGCTTCTTGCCCTGCCTTTAGGTGCTTTCAGGAAAATAGGTTGACTCCCTCTTCTTTATGACAGGCCCTGAGATATTGGAACATTGCTATCATGTCATCCTAGTCCTTCTTTTCATTAAACTAGACATACCCAATTCCTGCAATCGTTTTTTGTATGTTTTAGCTTAAGGATTAGAGGATTGGACTTGGGGTTTCACTGTCTCATCTCTGGGCTTGGTCCTGTCAATTTCTTTGCATTGTCGCCATAGTTCAGTGGTTCCCATCCATTCCCTAGTGCACTAAATTCATGATTTACTTGCACTGGAAATGAGAACGTTGTTCACCACTTCTCTCTGATCCAGTTACTCCTGATAAGAATCCAGAGGCTGAATACATTGTGATTTTAGGAAAGTCTAGCCATAAACCATCTTGTCCTCCACATCTATTATGTTAACGGCTAGTTCTTGTAATGCAAAAAGAGCCTTTGAGAATAGCCTGAATGTGTGTTCCCCCTGTAAAATAATTAGAAAGAAGCTTCCGAAGTAAAGCTTCTGGAGTCCTAAATTCAAAAATATCTCTTTTTTAAAAAGAAGCTTGGCTGGAACTTCATAAAATCTGCCAAGAATTAAGTTTTTAATTAAAGTACCATTCAGAATGATACTTACAGTCATAATTAGCTTCAACAAATTTAATTCCACAACTTCCTGGTAATTGGGGTCCCCCCCCCTCTGTTGTCTTAATTATTTTCTTCTTCATGGGAGAGGGACAGGGCAAACAGACATGATCCTAAAGCACCAGGTTCGATACAGAGTTGTTTGGCACTTTCATTACCAAATCGAATGTGTCAACAGTATAGTTAATGGGGTCAATCAAATACAGACATGGTGCCATAACTGTGATAACTGGTGGCTTCCAACCCCAAAAAAGTGGTACTTTATTTCTTGGTTACAATTCTATGGTAGAAGTCCATGGATAGTTTACCCATCCCACTTGGGCTTTAGAAATCTGTACATTTCTTGGACTTTCAAGGAATGAAGTCATGTCTTTCTTTGCAGGCAAGGTAGCCTGACATTTGTTTAATGGAAAGTTAATGGAATAGTGCATGGCTCAGCTGCTTTCCTCAGCCTTTCTTAAATGTCAGATTTCACTCTTGATGGCTTATAATTCTGATGAGGCCAGAATGACAACAAAGCAGAAGCTGGACCAGTTAAATTTATTAATGTTACATATGAGCCTAGGGATCTCATATATTGCCCTTAGAATGTTATTTTTTAACCAATACTCTTGGTTTCTGCCTAATATATCTTTTTGGAAGCTATCCATTTGTTTGGGAGAAAAATGTACCTAGTTCTGATATTTCACCAGGAAGACTCATTCCCTCCTTCAGAAGAAAATGCATTTGATTATTAATTGATGTGAATAAGTAATCTACATGGGCTTTTAATGGGCCCATATGATTTAAGCTTGATGCAACTCAGTGTTACAATGGGAAGATCTTTACATTCCCATAGCTAGAATTAGATTTCTATTCCGCAAACAAATTGCTGTCTTCTCTATGGGTTGTGAAACATCAGTAAGCTTGTAAGTTGCAAGTCATTTCAAGTGCCTTACATAATTACTGTAATCCATGTTGGGTTATCATGTTGACATGGATTTGGAGGGACTCTCCAGGATTTCAGCTGGAAGGTTTTCCAATTTTCCATGGAAATGCTATGGATTTCCCTCTGCACAAAAATCTGTTTTCCCATAAGGAAAACATAAGATTATTGCCCAATCGGAAAGCAAAGGAAATAATTATATGATACATAATTGATCATGGGGATGTAGTGCCCACAGCCAGATATATCTAAATAGTAGTTTGTCTTATAATTTTGTCCTATAATGAAGACATTTTTCACCTCCAATGGGACAGAAAGATGCTGATAACAGGAAAAAATAACATTTTCAGCCAAGGCTGATTGCCTTCATCTATTCTTCAAGTCCTAAGCAGAAGGGGAAGCCCCTCATCACCAGCTGTGACCAGAGGCTTGGGAAATGAGGCCAAACCTCCTCCAAGCCTTATTTCAACTTTTTTTGTTACTTTGGATATTTTTCAGAGATGTTTTGTGCGGGGGATTGTCCCTACTTGGAGAAAAATTGATGGTGATATTTTGAGATCTGGCAGGCCCCACCCTTTCAACCTTCAGGAAGACTGTAAAGAGTTAACTTTTTCCCAGTCCCTGGGATTATGTGAGTTCAGTGTTGGAGAGCTATCTGTGCTTAATAATTGTGGGTTTCTTATCCTCATTTGAGACTGCAGATTCTATGGCATTATGTCATGGTCCTCTTCAGATGAATCGGTAGGGCATCATGAGTACCTGCCCTTGCAATGCCATGTTTATATCTTAATATTTATTTCCATCTAAATGTCCCATCATTCAGTCATGTCACACGTAGGACAGCAACCTTTCATTCAGCTGAAGGACACTTTAGCTTTCTATTCCCAGACCTTCATCTGATGGCATCACTGCTTCATTTGTCCATAAATCAATGAAAGGACAACAAGCTCTCGCTGTTCTTGGCTATGTCAACCATTTTAATCAATGTAATTAGTCTCGGGGCAGTGTACATCACTTTCAATTTTATTTCAGTGAGGAGAAGGAAAAAAATAGTGAGATGCTCAGGCTTTTTTTTCAGATTTGCCTAAGTTGGGCAGTAACAGAGTAAGAATGGTGAAGACGCTGTTTTTCCCTGCATGGAATGGGGCAACTCACCGCAGCCAACTCACCATGGCTAAGTTGCCATAGCCAACACACTGTGGCCAACTCATTGTGGGACAACTCACTGCAGGACAATTCAACACTTAAATTTAAGTATGTAAACTAATTTTAAAAAATAATTTAATTTTTGTCATTCACAATTCATTTTGTCCCTTCTTTTGCTTCCTTGGCCATGGTGAATTGTTCTAGACCCTTCACTGCATTCTCCAGTGCACTCCTTTCTTTCTAGCCTCCCACCTTTCTGTTAAATTATACAGGAATTCTTAGGGATAGGACTCCTCCTACTGGTCTTTTTTTTCCAGATCAGGAATCATCTCTTCCATTCTCCTGAAGCAATAAAATGATCTGAAGTACTTCTGAACAAATTCTGTTGCATCTTGAGAACTGCACTTCAGGAAACAGACAAACAAATACTTCTTTTGTAAGGGAATAAATTGGAGGGGGAGGGATAGATGATCAATATTATTGAAAAGCTCTCATTAGCAGGAGTGAAAGTGGAAAAAGAAAGGAGAGTAGTTTTGGATTCAGTTGCTTTTTCCTTATTATAAACACTCAAGCTTTTCTGATGATTGGCAATTGGGCCCCTTGAATTTGTATACCTCTCTGGCTTAAATTTTTTGTACTGTATTTGCAAAACCAAATTTGCCAATAAGCCACCAAAAGAAACATGGTTAGGAGAGAGTCACGACATACTGTATAAAACTGAATAACAAGAGTTATACATCCATATATAAAATACCTCCACCTTTTTTCCCCCTTTCTTGGGAAAGAGCGTAAGCAAACTGAAGGGTGTTACCAAATAGGCAACTCCATCTGACAGTTTTTCTTGAAAGGCAAAAAAGCAACAGCAAAAGTTGTCTTCATTAGTTTCGTCTGCCTACTAATTGTTAGAATGGTGCTGCTAAACATCTAACAAGATATGGGGGAATGGCTGAATAGAGAAAGGAAACCTGCAACTGTTCTTCTTTGTTTTTTGTACACTTCCTGACACTTTCCTGTTGCAGGACTAAGTTGACCTTGAGATCTTAAAATTGATTTGGAACGTTCCATGGCTGATATCTATTGATCACTAAGTTATGGCAAAGGGGCTTTGTTTTTCTTCCTGGTATCTTCTTCATTGATTCTTTCTAGTCACCCAACCCATCCTGCCCATCAACTCTCCACCCTTCAGACTGCTTTCCATGCTTTTGTAAGAAGGAGAAGATCATCAGTGTATGCTGTCCCCCCCCCCAGCCTCAAGTAACTCCTCTCTCTTTTTCTACGTTGCTAGACTTTGCTGCCCTATGTTGTTCCATGGTTATGTCCTGGTGGGTGTGGACCCATGGTCCAAAAAGGAGCTAGTTCCCATGACTGTGGAAGACTGCACATGCTCCTGATTTTTGAAGAGGTTATGTAGGGAAGAGGTTATGTAGGGTTTCTTTCTACGTGTATTACCTGTTCCAGACAGAAACATTTTCCTGACGAAAGAAAGCTTGTCTTAAGCATTATTTCAAAGGAACAAACAAGAGAACAAAAAAAATCCTTGTGGATAAAGTATGAGGTTCTTGCATTTAGTTACAGTTCAACCAAGGTGTTTGTGTTTGTTTGTGTGTGTGAACATCCTGCCTTTCATTATGTAATCTCTTCTCCAAAGTTCTGAACTTCCTTGTTTCCCATGCTTCAATTAAATCCCAAGGGAAGGAAAAGGAAATAGTAATAAGAAAAAGGGATAGGAAAATTTATCCCACTGGACTTTTTCAATAGTGAACTACAGCCATTACCCATTTGCTTTCTGCTGGAGGAAATTGGGACAGATCAGCCACCCATTTTCTCTTCCTACAGGTCAGTGGAAAATTTCCTTCCAAAGCCCTTTTGTATTTTGCTCCAGTTAAGTCCTAGTGGGTGTTTTTTAGGCAATAGCAATAGCACTTACACTTATATACTGTTTCACAGTGCTTTACAGTCTTCTCTAAGCAGTTTACAGAGTTAGCATATTGCCCCCCACGATCTGGGTCCTCATTTTACCGACCTCGGAAGGATGGAAAGCTAAATCAACCTAGAGCTTGTCAGGATTGAACTGCCGAACTGCTGGCAGCTGGCAGTCAGCAGAATCAACCTGCAGTACTGCACTGTACCCACTGTGCCACCAGGGCTCATTCAACTTGATGAAAGAAAGCTTGCATCACGGGCCATCCCACTCTAGCAATAATAGTACCATTGTATCTGTTCAGAAGATAAACCTCCATCACACACGGTGTCAAGCCAGAGTGAGGTTTGGCAGGATATATAAAAAGCCATTGTTGTTTTTAATCCATGTTTATGGCTGAGCATGCTGTATAAATCCAATTACTTTTTCAACAAGCCAAGATTAAGCAAATGTATTTGGAGATATGGAAATGATCCACCTTCTGAGATCTGAGCTACAAAGTCACTAAGGGCAGAATGTAGTATCCTATATAGTCATATTTGCAAATAGGACCAGAAGAATATTTTAGCTGAACAGTTCACAAAGGCTGATTTCAATAACTGGAGGTAAATCTTGATAGATGAAGCTGTTTATATATTTTTGAGGTTAGTTTGATCCTATGTTGTTTATGTAAAAGGGAATGAAGGAGAAAACATTTTTTCTTCAATCAAAGAATTGCACTGTTTATCCACCTGTATATTTTAATACTAGTTCCAATACCTCAAAGTGGCACCTGGGGGAAAAAAAATCTAGGAAATGCACTTTTCCCCCCTTTCGGTTGAGACTATTAATCTTTTATTTTTGCTAAAACATCGGAATCATTGCGCTGCCCTAATTTTCAAGTCATTTCTTTTCTACATTCTTGTCACCAAATTTAAGGAACAGGCGTTTTTGTATCTCGGAATGCTTTAAGTAATATTTCATAGACACATTCTTATGAGCTGCAGCGTCCTTTTAGCTGCAATGCAGTGTGTAGGCAAAATAGTTGATTATAACATAAAATGGTTTCTGCTATAAGAATGTTGTTTTATCAAAAGTGACCTAATAGACTGCAGCTTGTCCCCATTTTTGTTATGTTTATTCATCTAAAATATTTAAACGGTCTCTCTCTCTCTCTCTCTCTCTCTCTCTCTCTCTCTCTCTCTCTCTCTCTCTCTCTCTCTCTCTCTCTCTCTCTCTCTCTCTCTCTCCCCTCTTTTAGCTCTTACCATTCCACACATTATTTAGTCCTGTAAGTGATACAGATTTTGCTAAAAGACTTCATTATCACATTTTCAGGCCACAGAAGGAGCAGACATTGAGACATAAAAAACAGTTGTAAAGATTCCCTAAAGCTATAGATGTAACTTGAAATGGGGAAAGCTTTTTGAAATGTGACACAATGAAACAGTTTATCATCCAGTTGATTTAAACTACAGAGTTGGTATTATTTATCAGTTGTGAAGGCATTGCTAATCCAAGTTTGGAAATGCAGAACAAATTAACTGGAAATTTGAGCTGACAGGTCAGAAGTTAAGCTCTAGATCTGATAATGACAATGGACTTTTCACTTCTACTTCCTTGCTTTGGTATTTGACAAAAGGGCAGAGTTTGTTTCTCCTTCAGTAAATCTAATTCTGCCTGCAAGGAAGATTAAGGTGTGGAAGGACTAATAGAAAACTTAAAAGCATAGAAATGGATAACTAGATAACCAAAGCAAAACAACTTGCTCCCTAACATTGTTCATTGCGATAAGAACCACAACAGATCACAGGGAAGCAATCCATTTGGACTAGACCAAGTCCAGATTCTGAAGTTCTGAACTGAAGAAGCTTCTTGGATAAGAAGCGAAACATCTTCAAGGAAAAACAAAGTCCAGTTGCTTTTGGAAAAAGCATCTTTGGAACAACCATAATCTGGATGACTGAGAAATTCCATAAACATTTGCCAAGAATAAAACAACCTTTTTTTTTAGTACTTAAAGGTACTCAGTTTTTCAGAGCATGCTTCTCCTTAGAACAAGAATTGATCTCCATTAGCAATTTTCTTTCTGAAATTCAAATCAGAATCAATACTTGAATCAACCTTCTGAACTCATCATAATTTAATACCTATTCTGTAAAATGTTCTTGTCTTTTTGAATTCTTTCAAAGTATGGATGGAACAGAACTTTGGAACAAGCATGAACCAACACATCTCATATTTTGAATTTATTCATGAAAATCATTGTCATCAAGGAATACTCTAGGAGCATTTTATATGGAGAGCATTTCATGTGATACAACCATCACATCACAAGAAGCTTCCAAATTCCATCTCTTTATGTAGCAAGCACTCTCTT
Organism: Bothrops alternatus; assembly: GCA_034064705.1. NCBI lineage: Eukaryota > Metazoa > Chordata > Lepidosauria > Squamata > Viperidae > Bothrops > Bothrops alternatus. The sequence continues at coordinate 1,248,299 of JARGCV010000087.1, forward strand.
TCTATAACAAAATGATGCTGTATTGCAATGTCTCTTCTACTCTAGTTTATGTCATAAAAAACTTGTTCTTAAGACTCTTCTAGTCCAATTTAATAACTCAGATTTCAGGGTGGTGATTAACAGAATAAAAAAATAAAACAGCATTCCGGTTTTGTTTTGTAACATGCAGGGAGCTATAAGTGATCTCTGTTCTGTGTAAAACCCTCTAAGAGTTATTCAATAGAACCACATTGACCTCCCAGTAGTGTAATAATTTAAGGCACCATGCAATGTTCCCATGATTAATTTATACAAATAATATTAATTTGGATGTAAAAATACATCAGTGTTGATGAGCATAAAATCCTACTTTTGGATATACAAGCAATACAAAAAGCAAAAACACTTGCGTGCAGTTCACTAGCATTTGATGCAAATAAATTCTGTCAATCGTGAAGGGTCTTCATCTGAGAAGTGTGTGATATACTGTGTTGGTTACAAATACCTACAGTATGTGTTGCTCAGATTGCCTATACAGAAACGGCATTCAACCAGTAGATTTCTATTTTGGTTTATGCTTAGTAATATTCATCATGTGATTTGGATTTACATATTAAACTAGGCTAAAGAATACCATCCTTTTCAACCACATACATTATTCTGTAATTTTTCACAAGGTTGCAGACAGCAAAGTTTGTGAGGCCTCCTATAAGAACACCATATGAAGTTCTCATGAAATTTGGCTATTTTTCGAGATTTGTGCTATTTTTGATATTTTTTTCAGTAGGCATAATTTAGGAGCATAACTCTTGCACTAAACTGTTTTAAAATTGTATTGCTTCAATATTCAGAGAGATAGAATGAGAAAGAAAAAAAGGAAAAAGGAAATAAATAATAAAAAGAAAAGACTACAAAGACAAAATTAAAAAAAATAGAAGTGCATGTTACACTATTCATTGTAAAAATTACACTGTAATTGTACAATTTAAAAATGTATTGTTAAACCTTTACAACAGAGAACAATATTGATCCTTTGTTTCACTACATCGATAGAAAAGCATTGCTAAGACGAAAGTGAGCACATATTGGCAACTGAAAGTTGGAAATCTTTCTTTCTAATGCCCTCTGGAACCAACTGCCTCCTGAAGTCCACGTTTCTCCGACTCTCCCAGCCTTCCGAAAGAATTTAAAAACCTACCTCTGCCGGCAGGCCTGGGGATGATTGTTGATTGTGGTGTGACTGATGAGTATGTATGGGGTTTTATTTTTAATGTTTTTTTGTTCGGATTTAGTTGAAATTGTTTTATATATATGTTGTGAGCCGCTCCAAGTCTTCGGAGAGGACGGCATACAAATCCGAATAAAATAAATAAATAAATTATAATCCTTTTTTGCTGCCTCCCATAACTGATCAATCCATAATTCTTCATATAATGATATTTTTCAAGTTTGGTGTATATAATTCAAAGTACATTAATATCTTTACACCACATTGATTTTTGTTACACTATATTAACAAACCTATGAAAATTAATCCATATAATGGAATAACAATCCAGTATTTTGTAAGTGTGTGCTCATTTAATACTTCCAGCACAATGAGGTTGACAGCTCATGTTTAACCCATTCACTGGGGCATCTATTAAAAATGAAAAATAATATTTTGATGATTTAGTTTTGTCATAAAATTGTCAAAACATCTTTTCATTCATAACATCCTTGTTAATATGACATATTCCAACCTTTTAATGCAAATAACTAATATTTACTTGATTAATATTCTTCAATTGTTTATATTTAAAATACTGTGTTCCACTATTAATAATAATTTGGATGTTCTATACACCATGAAAACATCTGAACCAAACTAAAATTAACAGTTTTTATTGCACATATTGCCATTTCAAAATTCTGGGCAATCCAATTTGCAGTTAAGCTGAGGGTTGAATAATAGGATGTGTACCTTAAGCATAGAAGTAATGTTCAGGATCGCTTTGTAAACTCAACTCAGCTTTCTAATATATTGAATTCTTGTTTCTTTTGACCTCTTTAATTTTTTTAACCAAGATGAAGGAATTAGAGTGAGTATAATAGAAATATGGTGGATCAGAGAAGATCAATGGAGAGCAGTGATCCTTAGATATAGACTTTTCAGGAAAGACTGGGATGGTAATACTTTAGAGAGCTCTTGTTTTTTATATCAAGGAGTGTATAAGATCTGACTAATTAGAAAATGTTGGAAAATGGATTCTTTCATAGAATCATTATGTATGCCAATATCTGCCAGAAATATAATTTAGATCTAAGGATATGTTTTTGCCATCTGCTGAGAGTGATCTTCAGATGGTAAAAGAAATTGGGGAGGCAAGCAAAATGTTATCCTAATAATGGGGAATATAAACCACCCATGCATAGAATTGGGTCCATTTATGATCATGCCATGGAAAAGAAATCATGGTTCTAGATATAGTAAATGACTGTGTCTTAGAGCAATGGGTCTTTGAACCAGTTAAAGGGAATACAGCCCTACATTTAAGTGCTTAAGTGTTGACCATGGGCATGACAAAAATGTGGACTATTAAGCAAGAGACAAAGTGACCGTGAAATTGATAGGAAATGAAAACTCTTATTATGTTTAATTTGAATGCAAAGAGGAAACTGGCATCAGTAGGTCTTGCACATGGCATTTGGCTACTTAATGGGAAAAGGTTGCTGGTGAGGAAGAAACTAAAAAAGAGGTCAAGAAAGCAACACCTGCTTAAAAAATCCTGAAGATTATTGAAACCCAGAATAATGTCGGTCTGAATAGTATACTCAGTAGTACATTTTATTTGGGCTGTCCAAGAGAGCCTACTAGGGGATCCCATCAGTAAGAGAACTCTGATTGTCAGGATCCAGAAGAAGCTCCTTCTCTGCTACAGCACCCACCCTTATATTAGGATCTGCCCCAATCTCTACCTCCATCTTTCCATAAGGGCCTAAATTGCTCTAATGCTCTGCAAATTGGCCTGGGGACCCAATGGGGACTTCTACTTCTAGAGGTGATTGTTAGGTTCACAGTAGACTTCACCTGCTCTCCCCCCCCACTCCCCGCTCCTTGGTTTTTTATTGTTCTATTATTTTACCTTCCCTTTGTTTAAACTTCCTCTCTTTGTTTTTTGCTTTTTTATGGTTGTGAGCCACCAGGAGTAGCCTCATGGTGAGATGAGTGGCAAATGAATTTAATAATAATATGTTCCTTCAAATAGTGTCGACAAATCCCTGCAGTTTTCTTGGCAGGATTTTGGAAGTAGTTTATCTTTGCCTCCTTCCTAGGGCTGAGAGAGAGAGATGGGATGGTTCCAGGGTCACCTAGCTCGCTTTGCAGCCAAAGCAGGACTAGAACTCACAATACCCTGGTTTCTAGCTTTCTCAACAACACCACACTGGCTCTTGGTCTGAAAAGTAGTAGAATGAATGAAAATGAACTGTCAGGGGTGTAATGCGATTCTGAAAGCAAAATAAAGTAACAAGAGAAGGTATTTCAAGACCTCTTAAGAGATGACCATGAAACTAATCACAAGCGCTTTGGGGCATCCACCTGGAAGTTGATAATCCAAGTGTGGAAATGGCTGACAACCTAGCAAAAATAAGAAATACAACCTCTAAATGAAGCTAGTCATGGGTTCAATTTTATAGCCTGATGAAATAAATGAAGCATTTGATAGGATCAAGGCGTAGCACCCAGAAAGGTGCCCTGTTATATTCTTTAAAAAGATTATTTTTACTGGCTGTGGCCTTACTGATCTCTAACTTCAATAACAAGGTGGGTTTCCCAAAAAAGTACCAATAAAACCTGCAATCGGACTATTCCAGTAACACAGAAGCTGCCTTTACCTGCTAGAGAATGGATATAAATGAAAAGGGGGGGAAATGCCTTGAAAATTCTTCCTTAGGAATTTTGGTACTAAATATTCTACCCTCAGAATGTGCCACTGTTGGAAAAAAGATTGATTCAGTACATGCTATTTGTAATTGAATTAGATGTAAGTGTTAGTTATGTGGGGGGAAAGGGGGAGAGGGAAAAAAGATAAATATGTCTTTTTAAAGTTTTAATGCTCTTTTTTTTTGACAAGAGATTTCTTCAGAGGCTCTTGCTTCTGTCTTCCATTAAACAAAAGAGACAGAAAATCTCTATACCATTCTTGCCAGACATAATACTCAGATATTGACTAACGTTTCATCAAATATTTGGTATTTATGTTTGATTTTATTCTTATATATTTAACACTTGATACCTAACCATATCTGACAGCTGACATTAGGTAAGAATCCTTAACTGACCAAGAATGCTATTTTAGCGTTTAATTTTGATGATATATGTAGGTCCCTATGTGATGCTTGCTACCTTCAGATCAACCCAGAGTTACCATTATATCTAGCATATTCAAATTTCATTAGGATTTATAGTTCAGAAATATCCCATCCCTAGGAGAGACGCACAGAGAGAAACAATATTCTGGAAGCAGTGTTTATAAGAAGATACCTGGAGTTTCCAAAACATATATTCAAAATTGTTTCCTGAGACTAATTCTGATTTTGTGTCAGAAATACCTTTAACTATCTATAACAAAGGTGCTTTTTCAAAAGGCAACTGGACTTTGTTTTTTTTCTTGGAAGACTTTCCTTCTCATCCAAGAAGCTTCTTCAGAATCTTAATTTTCAGTCAGAACTGAAGAAGCTTCTTGGATGAGAAGCGAAACGTCTTCAAGGATAAAAAAAAGAAAGTCCAGTTGTTTTTTGAAAAAGCACCTTTGGGACAACCATAACCTGGATGACTGAGAATCTCCATAGACCTTTAACTACTTACTTCTCCTTGGAGTAGGAGAGAAAGATATCCCATTTTATTTAATTGATGGAATTCTGTTCCATTCAAAATCCAGGTTAGAATAGTTTGTTTCCTTAGGAAACAGAGGAAATTTCTGGAGCAGATCTAACACTCTTTTAATGTTGTTGAATTCAAGAATTAATTCAGAAGCAGCCTGGGGAATATATGGCTTAGTATGCAGATTTCTTTAAATGCATTAAGTTAAATGCATTCATATGGAATGTGAAGGCTGAAAAACTATAGTTCAGCCTAAGTTCATGGCTGAGTTTAGATTTGAATAGGGGCGAGCATATCGTTGATATATCCCAACATATACAGTATGTTTGATATTCCACCAGGAGATTATTTAAGTCTTCCTTGCTTCCAGACATCAAAATGTATCTGAGGTTTGTCAATGAAGTGGTGACTAAGGTGTGAATAACATTGAGGTTTGTCATTGTTAGTCCCTGCCAGTTTAATTATAATTTACATGTCTTCTAGTCCAGAATTTCTCTTTGTTTATTCTGCATATAAGGTAAATAAATAAAGATAACAGCATACAACCATCATCTTGTTTAATGTTTTTCCCAATTTAAAAACATTTACTTGGTCCGTATTCCAGTCTAACCACTGCTTCTCGGTTATCATATACATTCTTCAGTTGGCAAATGAAGTGGCCGGGGACTTCTGAGTTGTTAAGAGCTTTCCTCCAGTTCTACTGGTCTACAAATCAATACCTTTAGTGTAATCATTAGAGCAAAAAAATAGATACCCTTTTGGAACCTGACTTTTAACACGGTTATTAAATTTGCTTGGGACACAGTTCTATTACCTTCCATAACACACACTGTGATTCTATTCAATTCTTGCCTGAAATCACTAGCAAACATTTCTGCTGTGATTTTGGAAAACCAAAAAAATAGAGATGCCAGGGGAGGGAGAAATGAAGAATGTCCCTCCATCACTCCGTTAGTCAGATGAAGGACAATGCTACAGGCTTCAAATACTAAGGAAAGAGTTCCCACATTCCAATATATTTTCTGTTGAGCCGCCTTATTGGCACGTCTGTAGTTCAGATTGTCAGCATGGATAAGAAAACCTTCCTGGTATCTCCACTGGAGAATTTCCAGCTGTTTCTGAGGACATTTGGGACCTAGGAACAACTGTACGTCAACCAACTACTCCAGCCACTGGGTTACAATTACTGTGAAAAGCAATAACTCAAAGAACTAAAACCATCAGAGAAACAGTTAAAAGATCTGAAGGAAATTATTAACATCTCTCAGCTGTTGAACAAATACAATCTTAAATAAAAATATTTATATGTACTGTGCCTATACCTGAAATGGTTCCAGAAAATGTTCAGCAGTCCTCTTGTCTTATTTTTTTCAGTCTCCTTCTCATTCCCTGGAAAGTCAGTTAGATACAGTGGTTAAGGCACCAGGCTAGAAACCAAGAGACTTTGTGTTCTAATCCCACCTTAGGCACAAAACTAACTGGGCAATCTTGAGCCAAACACCCTCCCACAGCTCTAGGAAGGAGGCAATAACAAACTACTCCTGGAATCTTGCCAAGAAAACGGAAGGGACTTATCCAAGCAGTTGCAAGGAATCAACATTGACTCAACAGCAAACACGCACACACAGACAGACAGACACACAAACAAAGATTTATGTCATCAGACAATGGCACACCAATGCAAATAGATTTTTTTTTAAAAAAAAAATTAACCTTCTTATAAGAAACTCTGGGAGACTCCCAATCTAAAAAGTTGAAGTTGTAACAAAGTTTATATTCTCAGGCTCACAACTTCAAAGGGTGGTGACAATAAAATAAAAAGAGCTCTGCTGCTTAGAAAGAAGACCATGACTCATTTAGACAAAATATGAAAATGTAGATACATTACAGAGAGGACAAAAGTAGTCAAGGCCAAGGTTTTCCTAATTGTAATATATGGCTGTGAAAATTAGATCAATCAGAATGGCTGAATAGAGAAAAATGGTTGTCTTTGAATTGCTTTGAGAGTATCTTGGACCTCCAGAAGAATAAATCATTCAGCATCACGAAGGAAAACCAGATTGCTCCCTAGAAGTACTGAGAATGAAGCTAAAGCTTTAATATTTTTCCCACACAGTGCAAAAGTCTCTGAAAAAAGATCCCGATGCTTAACAAAATCAAAGGCAATTAAAAAAGATATTGACAGAAGGAAAGAAAGCTAGACAATATCACTGATGACACAAGTAGAAGCTTACAAGGAATCAAAGGACTTGTTGACTGACAATCAGACCAAAAATGCCCATCAGGTTATAAAGAGTTAGAAGCAGCTCAACAGCAACAACAATAAACAGACGGGGAGAGAGCTCAGTATTCCATCTCCCTTGGTGCCACAAGCATTTATTGCTTTTCTTCTTGCCACCTTCACTGCTAAAAAAGATACACTAAAAAAAGAAAGCAAAATGCAAAATGCAAAAATGTTGTTTTCCTTTGCCCCAGCGATAAGAAGATGAGAGTTAAGCCTTCTTACTGTCAAAGAGGAGAGAGTGGAGGTTTAATAGAAGTTGCTAGACTTTCAACTTTGGCATTCCTTTGCTTAAATTATAACTATAAGTTGGTCAAACTCATCTGGATTCTACAACCCAGCCTCAGTGGTTGCAGCAGGAGAACAGGATACTACAGCAAAGAGAATTTATACTGTCCTGCTCATTCATTAGAGTGAGACAGAGGAAAGAATTTTCACCCATTACTTTTCTAGCAAGTACCTGAAAGCAACAACATGTATTTGTAGAGTCCTTCTGAAGAGATGCCCATTTCCAAAGGCTTACTATTTTGTAGTCAAAATAGAGACTTTTCTCCTGTGTATCATTCTGGCTATGAAATACATCCCACAAACAGATGTGCTTGGCCCCTATAAATTCCCAGCAGTTTGAAAAATGGCATATATATGTGTGTATGTGTTTTTTTTTTTAGATTGCTAACAAAGAATAAAAGGAGAACTGGAATAGCTATTTCGAGTTTCTTTACTCTCTTCAGCCAGACATACCTTTCTGAGATTCGAACCTGGGCTGTGTACATATTAGGCAGCTGTATTAACCTCTAGGCCACAGGCTCTTTCTCGCTGCCTGACATGCACACAGCCCAGGTTCAAATCTCAGAAGGGTATGTCTGGCTGAAGAGAGTTAAGAAGCTCGAAATAGCTAATTCTAGTTCTCCCTTTATTCTTTGTTAGCAATCTAAAAAAAAAAAATGTATAATGATGTCGCAGTTGGCAACTGCTGCCTGTGGATGGCTGATACAGGCAAAAGAAAAAGAAAGATTTCTTTCTCCCATATTTGGGCAGACAGGGTGCATCAAAAAACACTCAAGGTAAATGTATATATATGTATGTGTGTGTGTATATATATATGTGTGTGTATATATCTGTTACCAAATTTCTAATGTTTAATGATACTTGTCTGAATCTGATTTTTTAAAAATTATTTTAAATTTAATTTTAGGGCCTTTGTGGTTCTTCGTTGTGTTTTGTATTTTTAGAATTGTCATAAGTTTGCACAAATAAAACATGGATATCAATCGAGTAACAAATATGGGCTACAAATATTCTACTACAGTTGGTTGGCAACCCTAGCTGGGCATTAGCTTTGAGTCAAATGGACTACTTGCTTGAGAGACTACATCTTAGCTTTCAAGATGCACAAATACATTTAATTTCAACTTTGAAATCTTGAAAGTTTGCAGAAGAAGCTCTGATCCGTTATTGTCATTGGTGTATATCCAGATGGGAAGTGATATTGGTTTAGTCGTCTTACTTTTGCCGTTGATTTTAAAAGCAATGGTCTTCTAGAAAATGTGGTTTTGTTACTTCTGGTGCTAACAGGAACCTCCAGAAATTCTTATACATTTAACATTTCCCACCAGGGTTCTGGTGGAATGTAATACTTTTATAGCAAGTAATCACTAGAAAACGTCAGCAGAAGCTTTTAGAGGAATAACCTGCTGGTTTTTGAATATCTTTATTAAAGAACACTGATTGAAATATTAGCTTCTCAGCAGGGGTTATCTATATTCTGGTGAAGAAGGGCTCTTATCAAAGTTCTTTAAATATTTAGACATACTGATATGTTTTCCCCTTTTGTTAAAGAAGAGTTCATTTTTGGTTAAAGATTCTTCTGCTTTTATTCTAAGCAAATCTTTGCTGAGAACAAATGAGAAACATTCTAAGCAATAGTTCGAGAATCTCAGTAATTTCCAGAATTACAGGTAAGGAAGTTTCTTCAGCTGTTTGGTCTGTTTTGAAAGTATGATGTGATGACTCACAGAAAAAAGACTATCAACAGGATCTTCACTATTCATAAATCGGCTATTGTAGCAGGGTTTTGACCGCAGCCATCCATTTTTATTTTCTATGGTGGGGCTTATGTGGATCCCACTTTGGGAAATAACAGATAATGACAGAGAACTGGCATTTGCTTTATGATTAAGCCTTATTTTCCATTTATTCATACAGAACATATTTTGAAGGTCCTTTACATATCATCTCAGCCTCTGTAAATGGCACATGGGAATTTATTCTAGGACAGTGGTGGCGAACCTATGGCACGCATGCCAGAGGCGGCACTCGGAGCCCTCTCTGTGGGCACGCATGCCATTGGCCCGCCCCGCCTCCCTCTGTGGCCCCCTCCTCACCAGCTGCCTCCCTGGAGAAGGGTCGCCCCCAGGCATGGCCTGCACAGAGCAGCGCAGCCAAGGACATAGCCAGGCAGCAGGGACAAGACTCTGCCCTCATGCCCCATAGCATGCAGATGATGTTGTGGGGTGTGGGCGGAGGGCGTGGCTGCCATGGTGCTGCAGGGCTGCCTGGGTGATCTGCTGTGGGCCATGGAGGCAGTGTGTGGCCCTGTGAGTGGGTGGGTCAGGGGGCGGGCAGGAGCGGAGCAGGCAGGATGGGAGGCGGAGCGGGGGCAGGGGCGGTTTTTGGGCACTCAGTCTCTAAAAGGTTCACCATCACTGTTCTAGGATGATATCTCAGTGATGGGATATTCTCCCTTGGAGTCTTTGGCAGCATCTGCTTTGCACTTATCTCAGCATCCCCAAGCATTTTAGGCCATTTTCTACTCTTGTTCCATTCTAATGTACAATCCTATTACTCTTTCTTTTCTTTTCTTTTCTTTTCTTTTCTTTTTTTTCTTTTCTTTTCTTTTCTTTTCTTTCTTTCTTTTTCTATCTGGAATTGGGTATGTCTAGTTTAATGAAGAGAAGAATGAGGGGGGACATGATAGCAGTATTCCAATATCTTAGGGGCTTCCACAAAGAAGAGGGAGTCAAGCTATTCTCCAAAACACCTGAAGGCAGGACAAGAAGCAATGGATGTAAACTGACCAAAGAGAGAAGCAACCTAGAACTAAGGAGCAATTTCCTAACAGTTACAACAATTAACCAGTAGAAGAACTTGCCTCCAGAGGTTGTGAATGCTCCAACACTGGAAGTTTTTAAGAAGAGACTGGACAACCATTTGTCTGAAATGATATAGAGTTTCCTGCCTGAGCACAGGGGGTTGGACTAGAAGACCTCCAAGGTCCTTTCCATCATCATCATCATCATCATCATCATCATCATCATCATCATCATCATCATCATCATCATTATTGTTATTATTCCATCCATCTATCTTCTATTCAATCAGGTCCAATTCTCAGAGAATGCCTGGACAAGTCCCTCCAGTTTTTTGCAAGCTTTTTCAGAAGTGGCTTGCCATTATTTCTTTCCTAGGGCTGAGAGAAAGTGACTGGCCCAAAGCCACCCAGCTGACTTTGTTCCTAAAGTTCTACTAGAACTCACAGTCTTTTAGTTTCTAGCCTGATACCTTAATCGACATCAAACTGGCTCCCTTACTTACATCATATATTTCAAGACTTACCAATTTTAAGTTAAAAAGAATAGCAGTACTGTAAAAACATCAATTGATTAGTGATTGTTGTTGTTAGTTAATTAACTAATGAACAATGTGCAACTTGGTACAACACTTCAGGTCCATTGTGTTTAGAAACTGACAAGGTGATTTCTCTAAGAATTTTGAATTCTGACTAAAGTACTACCCTGTGGAAACAAAAACTGCAAATACGAGCTTAGTATTTAAATGCTTTGAAGTATCCATATCACTTCACTCACATTTATCTAGAAATTCTAATGAATTTCATAATTTGTGCATTATGGCTAATCATTAATAACATATAATTTTCTTGCTAAACCACCATGCATTTAGATTGGGTGTCATAATCACCACCATCAACTCAACTCTATGGAACAGAGACTGAGGCTGTCAGATAAGGAGGCTTTACTGAGGCCACCTAATGAGTTTGTGCCTGCAGTGAGCTTTGAATAATTTAGACAGAGAATCATAGAAGCATGGAATTGGAAGGAGCTATTTAGGGCATCAAACAAAACTTTCAGCTTGGTGCAAGAATCCAAAGCAAAAAGCAACTTTGATTGCAGGCTTTCAAACTTCTCTTTGAACTCTTAAGGTTCCACAAGGAACAGGCTCTGGTTCTGAAAACAGGAGATGAGATTAAATCTCCTTCCCCACGCTATATGTCATAATCCACCTGCCTCCAGACATACTTGAAGCATCCTTCTTTTCCAAAAGTGCCCATATTGAATAGGGATCAAGGGAAGATAATTGAGAGTGCTCTCCTGATCCAAACTTCTGAAGTACTGTGCTCACTCTTCAATGCCAAGGTCCTTATTCATCTATTTCAAACTATTTTTATATTTCCTATTTTCCTCATGACAGTAAGGTGATTGTCCTGAACTGCATGCACTCCATACGGCAAAGTTCTTATTTATTGTTTAGAAATACACAGATTCTGTCTTATAGTAACAGGAAACCTTTCAAATATAACAAAAACAAAGCATATTTAAGGTAGAAATGACATATAAAAGATAGTCAGTCTACCTTCCTTAACTCTCTCACAGCAGGTATTAATATTGTATCATGTTCCCATGTATGGGGTCCCACCCATAGCTGATAATTCCAAATAAGGATGACACAGGTTACATACTCCTGGTGATCAATATAAAAGAGACAGGGAAACCAATATATAGTACCTTAAGAAACAAATCATAGTCTAACAATTCATGGATGCAAAGTGTATCGGTGGTTATTAAAATGGATGTCCATGTGCCGCCTCTATGTTGGTTGAGGCAGGCAGGATTCCCTTGAGTACCATTTGTTTGGGGGTCAAGGGAAAGGGAGGGTTTTGCCTTCTCTTTCTGCTCAAGATCCCCATGTACATTTGGTGGGCCACTGTGTGACACAGAATGCTGGACTCGATGGGCTTTGGCCTGATTCAGCATGGCTCTTCTTATGTTCTTAATAGACTGTTAGACAAATAACAGACAAATAATTATGCTATTATTACTGGAGCAAGAAGGATAGTCCATTAGAAAAGAGTCTCTACTAATGATTTTTACACATGGACTAACTCCTAGAGGCACTACTTAAAATATTTAGATTGCAAACTGTTTTAAGAATGAGATTTTTTTATATATATACATGTAGACCCTTAAAGGCACAAAAGAATTCTACCGCTAATTATGCTTGGAGGTAATTTGAGATCCCACTCCCACTAAGCCTGGCAATGTGGTGAACACTGGCATCAGAGGCCACAAGGTATGCTTTTTTTCCAGATCCAAATTCATCAAACGTATATCTGAAAAAAAAGATCTGGTGCCACACAAGTAGCCTGTGAACAGCAATAATTACACATAAATACAGAGTTTCTCTTAGAGGAGTTTGCATTCAAAAGTCTTGATCAGTGAAAAGAATGTACAGGGTAAAATGTATGCATGTATTTATTCTGTGTGCCTATATATAAAAAGTATTACCAAACTTCTGGACAAATGCATAGAAATTTTCTCTTAATAGCATGATGTAAATGGCTGTGAATATTTCTATGCCTTTAAAAAAAATCTGGAGATAAAAATGGTATATTTATGTTTATACTTCTGCAATCCAAGACATGCTCATATCACTCCAGCTCTCCGTGAGCTGCACTGGCTACCAATTGGTCTCCGAACACAATTCAAAGTGTTGGTTATGACCTATATTGCCCTTTATGGCAATGGACCAGGATACTTGCAGGACCGTCTTCTGCCTCATGAATCCCAGCGACCGGTTAGGGCACATAGGGTTGGCCTCCTATGGGTCCTGTCTGTCAGGCAATGTCATCTGGCGGGGCCTAGGGCTAGGGCCTTCTCGGTTGCTGCCCCAGCCCTCTGGAACCAGCTTCCCTCAGAGGTTTGTACTGCTTCCTCCCTCCTAGCTTTCCGGAAATTGTTGAAGACGCATTTATGCCAACAGGCTTGGGGCGTATGAGCTGTGCTCTGCCCCTGGGCCTAGGAATGTCCCTCCATCAGCGACTGTGAGTTGACTGTGCTTGTTTGCTGTATGAATGTGATTAATTTTATTGTATAATTTTATTGTATTGTTTTGTAAGCCGCCCTGGGTCCTAGGAGAAGGGCAGCATATAAGTCTAAGTAATAATAATAATAATAATAATAATAATAATAATAATAATAATAATAATAATAATATGGACAGGAGATCTCTTCTAGAGATTGCTAAATTCTGTCTACCAATATACTTCATACTTGGTAATACAGATTGGGTAGATGGGAGCTGAAATTCAATGATAGCTGGAAAACAGAACATAGAACAATAGGGTTGGAAGGGACCCATTGCCCAGGGCAGGAGATCCATCCTGGACTTTCTTGAGGCTTGATAGGATCATAGAAGAATAACAGAACAACAAAACAGAATAATAGAATTAGAAGGGGATCCTGGAGGTCCTTCAGTCCAACCCCGCACCCAAGCAATAGGTCCTATACAATTTCAGATAAATGGCTGTCCGATCTCTTCTTAAAAACCTTCCGTGTTGGTGCACCCACAACCCATTCCATTGGTTAACTGTTCTCGCTGTCAGGAAATTTCTCCAGATCCTAGTCTAGGGTTTTTAAAGGCAAGTAAGACATGCCTTGAATTGAACTGGAAACAGATAAATATTGGTGTAGTAGCCCTTCTAACATATTAGTATAAAATAATTTCAGCTGTCTGCACCCATTATGATCCTGGCTCTGACATTCTGCTCAGTTTTCCATGTTAGTTTCAAGGACAGTCACATTTTCAGTGCCTCGTAGACATCTGGTTTTTGTCAAGGTGGCCTGCCTTCACCATTTTCTAAATTAATAAGAAATGCAAAATAAATTTGGCCACCAATTGTTCTTGTTTCCATGGTGCAAATGGCCGGGAGTTCTTTTGGCCATGTGCCTTCCTGCCTTGTTGATTGATAGTGATGGAAAATACCAGTTCTTATGGTTGCACAGAGAGATCAATTGCTCAGCATCTGCAGATTGCCAATTGACTGTAACCTTTCTGAGTTCTATCTGCCCTGCCTTATGGTGCATCTCACTGTGTGTAGATTGGTAGAAAAAGGAAGAGTTTTGCTATTGCATTTTTTTAGGGCAATCCAGCTTTGTTTAAATCACAGTGACATGATTAGCAAAAATAGACAATCTGGAGCCATCCTGGAAGAAAATAGGATTAAGGACATTTGAAGTTAAGGTGACTATTTTTCTAAGATATAAAAAAGGAAGAATGGAAGGAATATGAGCTCTGCTAAAAAATAATCGCTAGAACCATTTTTATATAAAATGTATTATTGTTCATTTTTATCTAATTCTGTTAAGATCCTACAGAACAGTATTTTGCTAATCTGTGCCAATGTTTAAGAAGCTCAGCACAAGTTAGGATAGTTTTAGTATCTTATAAATCCCAGTATTTCTTACATATTTATATTTAATAAATATATTTTATATTTATCCATAGTTTTCTATCTCAACTATTTATAGCTTTTTAGACAATAGGTTATAATCTTATAGTTTTTCCTCTGGTTTTATGTTTATACTTCTGCAATTCAAAAATGGTTGTTTATTTTATTGCATTAAAATAAACATATTTTACTCCTATTTATATTTTGGAATGATTGCTATGTTATTTGTTCTATATTGGTTTGTGGCTGAAATAAAAGCAAAGTTTTAAAAATGGCTGCTCTATTCACCATTTCTTCTTTTTTTCACACTGGCTGCTAATGTTATGGTTCTCTGCAAATCAACTGAATTTTTAGTACAACTATTTGCAGTAGATTCTTTGCAACAAAGACCAGCCAAGAGTCTTGCTTCTTGAAATCCAGACTGCCAATCCTATTTTATTATTTGTATGGTGCTATTTATGTTGCCTTGACTAGTAATCTCTTTTTAGCCATGATTGTTCCTATCCAGAACTTTCTTGTATTCCTGCATTCAGACAAATCATCCCCATCAGTTCATTTTCTCTATCTCTATCTCTTCTTCACTTGAAGATACAAAATATTGTTTTGTGTTAAGTGTGTTCTTTCCTCAAGCATCCTGCCTACTCATTCATCATGAACTTGCTTCTATTACCTTTCTCCCCAATGTATTGCTGACTCTTGCAACACACTCTTTACATTTCTCCAGCGTTTGACTTTTCTTTGGGGGAAATTGATGAAGTATTAGTTCTCTCTTGGAATTTTGTTTTCATAGCTCCATACAAACCACTGTGGATCATCTCTAGGAGGGCTGTCTTTCTCTTTCCTTACACTATGGCCTTGATTTCTTTTGCCTTTCCTAGAATATATTTAGATCCGATAGTGTAGGGATGCATACAGACTGGTATGGTGGTCTAGTGGTGAAGACTCTCACCTCCCACTCACAAGGTTGAGAGTTCAGTCCTAGGTAGTGGTAGATATTTCTCTCTAGGGGGCAAAGAAAAAAATATCTGCTATGAATCCTGAATTAAGGGATTACAATGTCGTAAAAAGGGAGGGTTTTGTTTTATTGTAAGGATGTACATCTAACAAGGATCTATCTCTCTATTTTAACTGAAATTATACTTTTCAGTGTCTCTGATCCTGTTCCCTAATATAACTAATTCAAGTACTTATGTGAGCATTGTTTACTTCACACACCCCATTTCTAACAGACCACTTTATTTGGGAGTCCCTTATCTTCATCACTGACTAAAAACACTACGTTTCACGTCATGACTTCTTTCAGTGGTATATTTTTCTGTCATCAATCTAGCATCTAGCACTGGATCCTAAGGAGAGGACATCATAGTCTGCTCTACATCTTCTCCATTTTCCTTTGTACAATGCAGTCTCGCAGTTCCTTTGCCTTCACCAACAACTAGTGCTCTATCTGCTGGCACAGTGTTTTTCAAACTTGGCAATGTTAAGATGTGTGGACTATAATTCCCAGAATTCCCCCAGTCAGCATGCTTTTGCCAAGTTTGAAAAACAGGGTTAGATAAATGGCAGTTTTGCATTCCATGCCCAATTCAGCAAATTTATCTTTAAAAAAAAATAACAATTATAGGTGGCACAGATGTAATTACCTCCATTAGGTTTTTCAAAGTTAGGTCTGAATATCTCTGCATCAGCTCAGTAGAATTTCTGCCTGGCATCTTTGTAATTTGGCTGCCTGCCTGTGTTGTCTCTTTGACACACCCTCCTGAAGATGGCTTCGCTTGCTGCTTCCTTTTCTCTGGAGGCATTTAAACTGCATCTGGTTAGAGCTGCTGCAGAGGCAGCCTCTTCCATCTCTTCACCTACGGTAGTTTTAAAGGCAGCTTCTCCATCCTCTCCTGAATTCTTATCCACACCTTTACATATATTAATTTTTTTTACATAAATGGTTTATTACAAATGATAAGTCTGCATCTCCCCTCATTTTTAAAGCATCAACAGCAGCTCCAAAAACCTTTCTGGGAAACAGTTTAACTTTAATCCAATTAAGGCAGCTACAGGTAGAGTCACTCCTTGATGTCTCTAGAATCTCGCTAACAGTCAGAATTAAACTTTTAGTTTCTTTTAGCCTCTTCTTTCAGAACTCCATCTAGCACTTCAGCATTTTCCCACATCTATTTTGCATATCCCTTAGTACTTCAGTGAACCAATTTTGAATTGCTTAGCTTCAGATGTCATTCCAATATCTAAAGACTTTGCTTCCTTAGTTTTGCTGGTCACAGAGGGTGCGGGATATTGCAAAACCTCTCTTTCAAAGCACCACAGTTCCCGAAGAGGATTTTCCAGTTCCTCAATCTTCAGATCTCCTGTCTGAGCTGAATGGTCTTTCCTTTTCTCTATTCCTTTTAGAGTAAGCACGGACAAGTAAAAAATAGCAAGTAAAACCAAGTGTTGACCCTACATTTTCTCTTTTTAAAACCACACACTGTGGCTAAGTATTCCGTTCTCAGAGCATCCAAAGATAGTTTTATGTTGCTCCTGACATACTCAGCTTACAGTTCCACATACTGTAGCAAAGAAGGCAAAATTGGACAGTTACACATTTAATTCTTTCAAGAAATATTTTCTTTGCAACAGACTAATGCAGGCACAACTTCTTTTCTTAGGTCCCCGGGCAGTCTTCGCAGATCCTGAATCCCTGCAATTTGCCAAACAACAGCTGAACAACTGGGGAAAAATAGTTCTCTAGCTAGGTCTTGACTTGAGAGAGCTGCATCTCCTGCTTTACCACCAGCTTCTTCTTTCTGTCCAGCGGGACTATTCTGAGGGCTGGTTTAGCATTTTTTAAAAAGTGAACTAAATTTCTTGTCAAAACAAACCTACCAAAAAGCTGATACAGGCAGTCCTTGACTTATGACCACAATCAGAAGCAGAATTTCCATTGCTAACTAAGGTGGTTGTAACTTACCAATTTTATGGCCTTTTCCTTGCCATGGTTGTTAAGTGAATTGTGCAGTCAGTAAGCAAATCCAGCTTCCCCAATTGGCTTTGCATGTCAGAAGCCATCGAGGAAGGCTGCAAATGGTGAACACGTGACCCCAGGATGCTGCAACTGTTGTAAAAAAAAAACCACGCAGGTTGCCAAGTGCCCAAATTTTGACGGTGGAGATGCTGTGATGGCTGTAAGGTCAAGGGTCAGTCTTAAGGCACTTTTTCAGTGGCGTTGTAACTTTGAATAATCACTAAATGAATAGTTGTAAATCAAGGACTACCTGTAGATATTGTAAGGAAGCTGGCTGGTAAAGCAGGGGAGCCCCTCAGTTTTATTGTGCAACTCTCTCACCTTGCTAATCAAACCTTCAATGAGCTTGTTCTGAGTGCAGGGTTAGTGTTTAAAAACAAGCCTGCCACATAACCGACTTGCAAAGGAATGGAGGATTCAAAAAAGCTGTTTTTTCTATTTCATCGAGCGCCTTCCTAGTCTACCGATCAGTAGTATTTACAATGATTGGGCCAGTCATTTTCTCTCTCAGCCGAATCATAGTGCTGTTGTTGAGGACAAAAAAGGAGAAAGGAATGTTGTGTATGTTTGCCGCCTTGAGTTATTTATGAAAATAATAAAGGTGAGATTAAAAAGAAATCTAATATAACATGCACAAAATAAATGTGTGGGCCATTTGTAAGGATTTGCTAGTGCTGCAATTGGCTAGTCCCGGAGCGTGTAATTTTTAGAACAGCAAAAGCAGCAGAACCAGAAGCTTTGCTTAACATATTGCACAACCTGAATCAAGATGCAAATATTTAGTGCTAAACCTGGACACAGGTTGCAGATGCTGAAGAATGATCAGCAGTAAGACTAAGAGCTTACATGCCGTATCATTTTCTGCCAGTCTGAGGGTGGATGGCTAGCACTTTTACTGAGCCTCAAGGAAAGGTCTTTATAGGTTTCACAGTTTTCTATTTCTATCATTAAATGTATCACTGAATTATTCTGGTGACAAAGAAGTGGCATCTTCACTGATTGTTTCCTAAAACTCATATCTCTACTTATCTTTTGACTACTGCAAAAGTGTCACTGATGGAAACTTGCTTTAATTTATTTATTTTTATTGAATTCCCTTTCTAACTGCCAGCCTAAGAGTAACTCTGGATGACATTCAATAAAAGCACCTGAAAAAATGCAAGTAAAAGACCCTAAGTATCTGGAAGATTAAAAGAGTAAGATGTAGACGTCTCATCATTCTGTCTAATTAACAGTTTGGGAAAATTGCTCTCTTTTAAACAAACCCAGGTGAATCTTGGTATTCCAGGGGACAGATGCTGTGACAGAGAAGATGTGATACTGATGAATGAAGGTGAATATAGGTATCCCAGGATAATGTTGCAGGATCCAATCTGGGTTGGTCACAGGAACCTCAGAGGTTTAGTCTTCCAAGCTTTTGGACACATGCTGCAACCCATCCTTAGGGAACTTCTCTCTAACAGAGTATGTGGCATGATATCTATGTCATGATACCTAGATCCCATCAATTGAGACTGGTTAATGGAAGGGATCAGTAACTTGCCAACTCTGGTGAATCATTGAGCCAGGTAGAAACTATGAAGATAGATATCTCTTAAGGTAACCAGCTCCATGAACAGCTTCAGAGTTCTTTTAAAAAAATGTATTTATTAAGAGTTTTACATAAGGGACAAATCTAAAGAAGAAGGAAGGAAGGAAGGAAGGAAGGAAGGAAAGAAGGAAGGAAGGAAGGAAGGGAAGAAAGAAAAGACAAATGGTTATGAAATACAATGACTTCCAACATCCTCTTCAACAGATAATAACAATCTTACAATCTCTCCTCCCTCTTAGTTGTTACACAAATTCCCATCAGTCCCTCACTTAATCTATCTCCTTCTTAATTTTCAAACACATAAATCATCGTACCATTTTCTTCCGCTTTCAGCAAAAAAATCATGTAAGGTTTTTGTCATGTTTTTGTTTTCCTCTGATAAAGCAAGTCATCTTTGCCATTTCTTCAAATTCTATTGTTTTCACAACCCATTCCTCCACTGTGGGAATTTCATTTTTTGTCTGAAGGGATTTATAACTGATAAGCAGCACTTTTGAGTTGCACCTGGAAGCAGACTGGTTAGCGGTGTGCTTTAATTGAGTATAGAAATACACCAGAGCCCAATTATATAGAAACACAAAACTTATGAGATGGGAGGTATAGATGAAATGAGCTGTTGCATACCATCTGTCAAATAATATTGCAAGAAAGTTTGGGCAGTTGCCTCAGGTACATGCTTTATTTTTGAGAATTGTAAAGATTTCCAATCCATTCTTTACATCAATCCTGAATCCCAGGACTCCAGATGCTCCTGGAAAGTCTTGGGTTTTCTCTCCCCAATGCCAAGAACTCCAAAGGTTATTAGCAAATGTTATTTTTTTAAAAATGGAGAAGGGGAAAAACATGATTAAATCCAGGCCATTCAAGATCAGTGGTGACTTTCAGCCTGGAAAAAGCTATACATCCCTACCCATTTCGTTTCAGTTAACTTCTAATACAGTGACAAGTTAACCTAGTCTTTCGTAATTTCTTGTAAAAGCAGAGCCAGAATACCACATTATGGAGCCGAATTTAATAAAAAATTTATCCTTAGATTAACAATTGGTGGATATATTTTCTGAACATATGAGTCAAAAGTATAGCATTAATTGATCCCTCCAATCTTATTTTCCCCAAACCATGGGATATGTATTCCTATTAATTGGATCCTAAAGTGTTATTGGGCTCTAGGTATGGTTATTTTTTCCTCCCTCCCACTCTGACAAAGAAGCCAAGTTGATGTGAGTGAGGACCGTTCGAAATGTGCATTGTCCTTTTGAGCAAACCCTGCCAAGGTTTGAAGGACCCCTTCAAAAAAGAAGATCATCAAAGCAGCAATAGATGGTGAATCTGGCGCATAGCTCTCTAAAGAGTTTTTGAATGTAGCTAAGAAAACCCTTGAGTTAAGGGGCATATTAACCAGTGGGCTGCATATTAATATTGTTTACTATTGTATCTTTGCAAGCAGTGTAGAACCAGAAATACCTGATATATGTATTCTCTTACGCGCAGTAGTATGAATTGGGTACTGAGCTGGAATCCAGATTCAAGATTGTGTGGGGAATATTTCTCTGACACCATCTAGGAAAAAAAAAAGACTATCTCTGTGTGTATTTGAAATCTCTGCAGGAAACAGCCTCCATACAACAACCACTGAAAAATAAGGCACATTTCCCATATCCATCCTAGCCATGTATCCATACAAGGAAAAGGGATAAGGAAAGCAAAGCAAAACTTTATCCAATCAGGACAATCAAGGGCCAAGTATTTTCAAAATACATTACTTTTCAAGCCAAAGAAGGGAGCATTGCATGTGGACCCAAATGCATTTAGTATTTTGCAAATGAAGTAGAATTTTCCCAGGGCTACATTTGAATGGGATACCAGGATCCCAATTATATAGAAACACAAAAAAGTTTATTGTCAGAATCAGTAGCAAAGGCAGACTAGAGAAGCCCATGGACAGCTGGCGCTACAAGTCCTCTTGGTAGACTTTATGCAACTCATTCTTCCGTTTGATGGATTACAATAATGACTACAGAAAGTCCTTAGCTGTACAATGGGAGATAGTACTTGATGTGGGTGATAAGGTTAGTGAGTGAATATTGAAATGTGGGGTGGGAAGAATGAGAAAATAGATGCTCTATACCAGGGGTCTGCAAGCTTGACAACTTTAAGACTTGTGGACTTCAGCTCCCAGAATTCTGGGAGCTGAAGTCCACAAGTCTTAAAGTTGTCGAGGTTGCAGACCCCTGCTCTATACAATGAATAGTTTAGATTAAACAAAAAGTGTATATATTTAGTGTGTGTGTGTGTGTGTGTGTGTGTGTGTGTGTGTTTGTGTGTGTTTAACATAGCTCCTACCTAAAAATCTTGAGTTACCAGGGCAGTCAATTCTTGGCAGCCACGTTTTCATTCCTGCAGTTAATGCTTTCATTTACGCTTTTCACTTAAGTTCACTTCAGTTTGCTAATGCTTATTACATCTGGTGCTGCTGAATATTCCGAATGCCCAGTTGCCCTTTGACTAAGCTAGTGACCCTGTTTTATATGCAGGTTATATGTGGGTTTGGGTTTGGAGCTGGAGCGCTCAGGTTTTCCCCAACACAAGCCTCGTGTATGATTGTACTATTAGGAGCACAGGAAAAATTAGCTATTATTGCTGATATTGGAATGGAAAATCATCCGAGGTGGGAGCTGGAAGCTCTGATGCCATACAAAGGCATATGGGTTGCCTGGGGGAGGCTTTACTGGAGGAGGGAAAGTAAAAATGGTCGCTATACTGATTTTTGATGACACTCATGCCAAGCCTAATTAACAAGGAAATACTGAAAATACTGAAAATTCAAGCAGTAGTGTTCCATTCACTCTTGAATGGAAATGCAAAACAAGGAGTTTCAGTTTTCAGTTTCATGTTTATTTGGGTCATTGACGTAATAGGGGAAAAAAACAAAGGAAAGGGTCTTATGTTTAAGCTGAAGAATAATTTCTTAAACAGGAAACCTAAGGAAGATGACATCTCAGCTCAAGTATGCAGAAGGAGATCTTGGTCTACTGGTAAGAATAGAATAGAATAGAATAGAATAGAATAGAATAGAATAGAATAGAATAGAATAGAATAGAATAGAATAGAATAGAATAGAATAGAATAGAATAGAATAGAATAGAATAGAATAGAATAGAATAGAATAACAGACTTGGAAGGGGCCTTGGAGGTCTTCTAGTCCAGTCCCCTACAAATTGTTGTCCAATATCTTCCTAAAAACCTCCAGTATTGGAGCATTCACAACTTCTGGAGGCAAGTTGTTCTGTCAGGAAATTTCTCCTTAGTTCTAGGTTGCTTCTCTCCTTGATTAGTTTCCATCTGTTGCTTCTTGTCCTGCCTTCAGTTGCTTTGGAGAATAGCTTGACTCCCTCTTCTTTGTGGCTATCCCTGAGATATTGGAACACGGCTATCATGTCACCCCTAGTCTTTCTTTTCATTATTTCTAGGTATTTCTCCATAAACTCAGCCACCACTCACTTCCATTCACTTTCCTTCTCAGTCATATGGCAATCTGATAACTTCCAAACTGACTCTTTCTTCTTCTGTAAACACCAAAAAGACTCATCTTGTCCCATGCTTACTTCCATCCTACAAACTTTGGGATTTTGATGCACTATTTTCCTAACTGCTGGCCAACTTCAGTACCCACCCATGTCGACACTGAGTGAGTTTAGGTTACTGGATGGGGTAATTTTAGTAAAGATGGAGATCTCTTGGCTCTGATATCAAAACAGCTTATTGGTCCATCTAGCCCAGTAGAAATCATTCACAACAACTATTATTGATAGTGTTGTAAATTGAAGGGCCAGAAACACACTATGTATTTAAAGCAGAGGTTTGAACTCTAAACTTTTAACTCAGAGATTCCTTCAAAATTCTTCTCACCTGTCATTTTATGATTAAATTCAAGTTGCAAAATTGTGAAATTGATATATTTTTATATGTCACATCAAATTCCTTTCTTGTATGAAACAGCTGTGCAACTAACAATTAAATTCCATCCTTGTAGGACCACTCCTGTAATAACAGAACATTATTCACTTAGTTCCTCACTCATTAAATGCAGGCATGCAGGCAATATGAGGGGAACTAAACTGATGGATTATACCCTATATTTAAATATATGACTCCTTCATTTTAAGAATGGAATCTGTAGGATTTAAGGCCACAATCTGGATAGTTTATGATTATTTATTTGAGGTGGGAACAACAGTTTTGTGGCAGTAATAACCCCCAAACCATTAGGAGTTTTTACATCTGTTTTCACAGGCTGGATTGTATCAGAGTTGGTTTGGTCTCTTTTTAGCTCCCTGTAAAGAGCTGAAGATTTCTTACTGCTGTCTAAATATATAGGCCACATGCTATTGATCCTCACTGCTTTAAGCTGTGGAGATCAGGTCACCTTGGTCTGCGATGCTACATAGAAAAGCTGAAGGGACAGAAGATAATTGGAGAAGTAAAAATAATTGACGCCATTTCATTTCCTTTTTCTGGAGGAAAGTCAAATGAAAATTGAAGGACACAGAACTTTTAAACTGAATAAAATGCATGTGTGTGTGGGGGGGGGTGGAGTTCTACTTAATAAATAGTATGTCATCTTTGTGAGGGAGGAAAATGAAGAAACAAAAAGGGGGTGTCACATTGGACTTGATATGTTCTTCAGATCACATGAAGGACAGACAGAAGAGTTGGCCTAGAAAAATGTTAGTTAAAAAAAACAACAATGGAATACAGACTTTGTACTACTACCTTCAAGATATCAGATGTGGAAGCAAAGAGGATGGTGTCTGGATACAGCTATATGTATGTTCAACATAGTATCCCCAAGTAGCACCTCTCTGTTGAATTTTTTTTAACGATGTCTGGTGGTTAGCTATTCTCATAGCATCTCCTATGCCATCTGAGAAATTGAACGCCCTAATACATCCCAAAGGCATCATATGAGGAAATAATATAGGCTCATTTAATCTTTGGTGAAGATGATGATATGATAAGGAGAGAAGAGAATCACCGGTTTCTATAACATCAGGTAGATTGAACATGTATAGACGTGAAGAGCTCAATATCACCATTAGCCAGTCTGTAGGATGTAGCTGTGGTTTGCCTCTGTGAGTTATCCATGCTGCAAAGGCACTAGCACTGAGGCCCAGCACAATGCACCTTCATTTAAGTCACCTTGCCCTCTTTTACTGCTTACAATAGCCAGAGGGGACCTCCAGAGCAATATGAAATAAGCCATATCAGCAACTTTATGGTCACTCTTAAAAGCAAAAATTGATTTGAAGGGGAAGCATTATTTATTTAATTATTAAATGTATGTCTTATTCATCTCACTATGAAGGGACTCTGGGTGATTTACAAGATGATAAAAGCAACAGTATAAAACTGAAACAAATTATTTATTAAAATTAACCAAAATTAGCTAACAGGAACCAGGAAACAAACAGAGTCCAGGTGGAACCTTCTTTTTAATCCACTAAACACCTCCAGCGTAACATGGCCCCAGGCCAATTGGCAGAGCCAGGCTTTGAAGCTCTTTTTGGAAAGCCAAGACAGGGCATGAGGTTCCAGAGAGTGGAAGTCACAGCAGAAAAGACTTTTCTCCTGGATCCCACCAGCTGGAATTCCTTGACTGATGGGATCTACGGCATGCCCCTTTGGCCACCACAAGTGACCTGTCTGGTCAATCCCATTGGGGTGAGACAATTCCTCAGGTATCCTGGACTATGCCATCAAGACCTTTAAAGGTGAAAACTGACACCTTGAATGGGATCCAGAAGTAAACCCGCAACCCCAGCTTGCACAACAATAGGCTACCCTGGGGGGTCCCTAGAACTGTCTATGCAGCTTGTGTGTCAGCTATAACTTCTGAATACTCTTCAAGGGTAGCCTCATGTAGAGTCCTATCATTGAAGCCAGGCCAACCATGTCTGGGCTGCAAAACTCCAGTAGTTGCTAGCTGGTAGACAGGAGGTAATATTAAAACAAGTGGCCATCTGGATTTCTGCAGCCCAGAGATGGTAGTACAGTTGAAGCAAAGCTTTCCCTGAGAGCCCTACACAATCTGTCCATTCAGGTTATCCAATCTGAATGGTACAGTGCCTGTTTTCACCAGATGCTTATTTTTTCAAGATCAGGATTGATTATGGGCACTGCTAGGTCTACTAAGGAAATTACTGAATGAAAAAAAAATGAGCTATGGTAAGTTGGGTCGCCTAACAAAGGCACAAGCAGAGTTCTCATCATCAATCTCTGTCTCTTCAATTAAGATCTATAGAAATGTGAAATCCCAAATCTTGGTAAAACAGACATGACCTAGCCTCATTCAAAGCAACTGGAGAGGGGGGAAAAAAACATCAAACTTTTAGCCAAATGCTTCAGAGAAAGCCATCTGTAGCAATACTCCGCCACTGCAGCCTTTTTCTCCTCTGGTCTGAAAACATAGATCAGTCACTGAAAACACAGATTGTAATCTTAAACTGATTACGAGGGCTTTAGTATCCAGAGACCTGGGTGTCCAGATTAAAAAAAAAAAAGGCAAGGCTCTTGCCAATTTAATAAGTGTGTGCAATGAAGCCATTGTTGCTTGCCTTTGCTAATATTAAAAATGCAGGAACATCTACCCCTTCCACTTTGCAACTGGTGAGCAGTACTTTGGTGACAAGGAATTCTGTGTTATATTTTGAAGTCATATTCAGGATCAGCAAGTAGTACGCCAAGAAGTAATCTGTTAGAACAAGACCCTCAAGGACCTCAAACTTCCAGGTAGCCTTGGTATGAAGGAGCACTTCCTTTTATTTGTTCCAAACCTTCCACTGATCAATTTTATGAGTGATCTTGATTTCTACTGCAGGATCCAATCTGAGTTGATCACTGGGAACAAATGTTTGTTCTTCCAAGCTTTCAGGCTTGTGCTAGAGCCGATCTTCAGGGAACTTGTCCCTCTTCAGAATGTATCTGGAGATTTCTAAAGTGGTTTGGGGCTTATCTGCTCACATGTCCTTCCCTGATTATACTTTTGTATCTCATAGTCCTGCCTATTACAAGCAAACTTTGATGTCTATGACCAAATAAAGATTTGAATGACTGACTGATTGACAAGCAAACAATTAAAGCTCCAAATTCTTAGTGTTCAGTGGTCCAATCCCTTAAACAATTAAATTCCTTTTAAGTTTAATAAAAATTTTGGAAAATACAGCTTCCAAAATATTTTAAATATTTCTATCATTTTTTTTTAAATTTAAAGTAATTTTGGAAAGCTACTCTCTATTAATGCAAATTTGCTGCTGTCCTAAATCCAAACTATGTATTCCTCAAATAAATCAGGCCATAAGCTCATCCAGCCTAGCACTTTCTGGTACATACGGTAGCAGCTACCGGTAATTGGATGTGTTTGGGATGCTCACAAGGCTGGGCTAAAAAGAGACCAGCTCATTCCCATACTGCTTCATAGCACCAGCATTTATGCCAAATTGTTCATGATTCAGGAAATATTATACAGCTATCAATATTAATAGCCATCATTAGCCTGATCCTCTGTGAACTTTTTCAGTCTTAACCTGATCCGAATTGGTTGGCACTTCCTAACTGTTGGCAGTCAATGCCCCAATTTAACTATACTTTTCAACTGAGAAGAAAGCCTCATTAAATGTAATGGTATTTACTCTTAGGAAAGTGTGTTCAGAATTGTAGCAGCTGTGTGTGTAGCTGGGGAATTATGAATCACATTATCTGGTTTACTGTCAATTCTACCATTCCATCCTAACAGACTTTTGAATTTCCACCTACCTGCTGACAATAATGGGGTGGGTGAAAGGTTACATCAGCTTCAGGATTTGCATAACCAGTACTGGCGTAACTATTACTTAATTTGTCTTATTAAATATATTGGATTTGATAGCAAAATTGGGAGGCATTTCATTTTAAATTGGGAAGTTATGCAAAGCATACAGATATTTTAAAAAGGAAAGAAACTGTACACTGCCTACTTTTTGACTTTGTCCTTGCTGCTGATTTATAATGACCTAGCCTGAGTAGCTTTAAATGCATGCAGTATAAAAACCCAATGCATTCAAAGATGCCAATTGTGACTGTTTTAAATCTGTCATAGAAATTTAGATTGAAACCACTTGCCAGCTTGCAAAGCTGATGATTAAATGTTCCAGTTTTCTTGCTTCTCTAGACAAGTGCCAGAGGCTAAGTTGAATATTAACATTTTCCTGCAAGTCATATACTGTTAAATTTTTGTCATTAACTAACTTGGCACTGTCTGAGAGAAATAAGGAGGATGGAGGGTGAGGAGAAATATACTGAATTCATGAGAGCCAAGGGGTGGTTGAAGTATTGTGCCCTAGGAAAAAGTCATTTGTGATTAAAAATATAACCAGTTCAGCAATCTTATTCATGCCAATGTCAGATTCTTTTACATAATTTCCAGTTCTGTTGAGTTCTCTTAAAATACTTTGGTTGCTTTGTCTGCAAAGAAATCATGTTCTCAAAAAATTATTTGGGTGAAGTTGGGGTGGCCATTTTATATACTATAGGACTGTTGCTTTGGAAAATACTGTGGAAGTCATCTAACTTGTTACTTAATGCAGAATATACTTTTAGAACACAACCATTCTGACATTGCTAACATACAACCAATTGGTCAAAGTTAAAATGTGCTTCAGAGTTAAATTAATTTAAATTAAAAGAGAGATTTTCCTAGGATTGCAGGGGAGCTTCATGAGTTTAGGAAAAAATTCAGATGTTTGAAGATGTTCTTATTGGTTGCTATATATACATGCAACTACCCAAGCACATTTTACCTTTCCAATCTAGATTTCCACAGTGATGTAAACTATCTTGAGTGAAGGAGTATCCTGTTTATGTCTGGGAACAGTTGCACTTGAGACCTAAAGGGAAAGTCATGTGTTGGCCATACTGAAACAGGTAGAATCAATAGATCAGCTAGACAAGAAAAAGGAATGTATACAAAAGATCCCAAAACAAGTTAAAATTATATCCCCAGTGTGACACATCCTGTTAACTGGAATGCCCCCATAACTTTTAAATGTTATATATCATTTTTGCCATCTCTAGTCTACAGCTGAAGCTACTTAACGTTATCTTAAGGTGCTCCAGTTTTAAAGTCTTTCTTCTCCCAACATATATTTTGCCACGGATATGTTCGCCCATGTTTTTATCAGCGATGTGGTTGCTGATGCTGTCAGTGGTAAGCTCTCTCCAGCTTCTATGGGCCATTTTGGACTGGTAGGGTCACATCCCAACTCAATCACTGGGAATTGCTGTCCATGATCATTATAGCTTGAGCTCTAACAAAGGCAGACACCTGGTTTCTTTAGAGGCATTTACCCAAGTCATACCAGACCAGCATCTTTTGAAGCACTTATCAGACCTCATGAAGTACCTTATAAGCATGGCTTTGCATTCTCTAGTCTTGCACTAAAATTTTGATTTAAATCAGGAGAGGGAGCTAGGTTCTGGCAGCTGCAAGCTGCTGACTCTGACACCATTGTCTGCATTATAGATTTCCCATGGCTTCTGTCAAGAAGAATTTCTGTGTGGTCATACTTGTTACTGTTTTCATTATTTTGGATGATTGGCAGTATAATCTTTTGCCTATTTCATTCCAGCTGCCTAGCCACCCATGGATGCTATGCAGTGGTGGGATTCAAATATGTGAACAGCCAGTTCTCTATGTGAATACCACTTCCCGAAGTCCATTCTGGGCCTGGGCAATAAAAAAATTAGCTACCGGTTCTGGCAAACTGGCTGAATCCCACCACTGGGGAAATGAAATTGGTCAAGTTCAGCACCACTTCCTGCCCTCATCCTGGAGACAAAATACAGCTTGGCAAGTGTGTAAGCAATCTTACGCTGGCATACTTTACTGTTGGTTCAAAGACTAGCAGATTGCAATTCAGCAGAGGGATCTGGCTGCGTCCATAGACAACATTATTAAGGAGTTATGCACAGCTGTGCCAAGAACTGCAATTGATGGCATCCCTGCAAACTGTGAGGCACAAACTCAAATGCTTCAAACAAGATGTCTCCCTAGGAGGTCAGATGTTGTTAATTGCCTGAAACTGTGGAGGAATTTTTCATTCTGCAAGACGTGTGCCTCAGATGCTCCCTCTGTCTGGCCTCTTATAATAGGAAGACTAGAAGACTCCAACATTTCCTCTTAATCCTGATTCATTTTTGGCACTACTATCCATGACCTCAGTCTCTAGCTGTTTGTTTCATGTTTCATATGGACCTTGCCCTACCATTGCTCTATTTCCTCCTAATTTGAGAACTCTTGTAACTGTGACAAGGGGGTTTCATGCAATCTGCTGCCATTGTCTGTTTCACATTCCAAGCTGTGTATGTTTTTTTTCCCCTTATCAATTGGCGATTCTTCTATCACTGAACAGAAATCAGCTCCCTTGTCTCTTGTTCTAATCCTGCCTGCTCAACCCGTGCTGCTCCATTATCTGCCTGAGAGCCTTTCAGTTATTCAAAGACCACTACTAAATCTGCCCTTCATTTGTTGATTGAAACATTTGGTTTGTTGAGGATCAAATGTTGTTTCAGATGACGTAAGATTCTGGCTTGATTGTTTAGCAAGCTTTCTTTTTTACATGTAAATAGTGGGTGAAGGGGATGAAATTGCAATGCCTGTGAATTGCAGTGTCATTGGGTTGTTCTTTGATGCTGTAAAATGGGGGAAAAATTGTAGTTACAATAGATCATGCAGATTTCTCCTTTCTGCTTGGGCTCTCTGGATGTGACTAGTTAAAGATAGATTTTGCTTTTGACAATGTAAGCCCAGGCAATCCAGGGTTTGCACCCAGAGGAGCTTCTTCAAACCAGAAATACAGTTGCACTGTTTTTACAGACAATTAATCTTTTCTGTCTCTCTCTCCATATTTTTAACCTGTGAGACGGGATCACATAACCCTTTTTTACCATTCACCAAGCGGAAGGGTTATTCTATCACAAGCCAAGGGCAGGCACTCTTTCTTTGCCTATGCCTATTGGTCTGATGGTGAGAAGATCAGATTGTATTTTGCACAGTGATATGACAGGTATTTCCTCCTTGTGAACGCAAGTGGGGGGGGGAGAAATCTTTCATAGAGATTGAAGTGTTCTGAGTCTTGCCTATATGTGTTCCTGGAAAAACAAACCTGATGAACAAAGAGATATTTTTGTGATAATAAAAAAATGTATTTACAGAAAATACTGTACATTACAGGGATCAGCAAAATCTGATATCAGCTAACTACATCCAACTAAAAGGAAACTCAAAGGATGTATATTTGTAAGAAGAATGAGCAGGAAATGACTTCCAGATTAGCAAGGAGCCAGCAGAGGGATAGACAAAGATTAGAGGCAGAGTAAAATTTTTAGCTCTTTATCTGTGCCCTACTGTCACGTTGTGGTGAGTAGGTCATGAGATACTGAAGAATAATCCCAATGGTGCTTTTTCAAGGAGCAACTGGACTTTACGAGAGAGAGAGAGAGAGAGAGAGAGAGAGAGAGAGAGAGAGAGAGAGAGAGAGAGAGAGAGAGAGAGAGAGAGAGAGAGAGAGAGAGAGAGAGAGAGAGAGAGAGAGAGAGAGAGAGAGAGAGAGAGAGAGAGAGAGAGAGAGAAAGTCTAGTTGCCTTTTGAAAAAGCTCCTTTGGGACAACCATGACCTGGATGACTGAGCATCTCCATAAACATGCAACTGAAGAGTAAGTGCCATTGCTAAGATGCTTTAGAACTGTGGCTTTTGCCAAAACTCTCCTGCAGATCTTCTCCATTCATAATGGCTGCTTATTTTCTTTGGAATCTGACTCCATCTTTAACATGAACTGCTCACTCATGGAAATCCCTCAGCCTGCTCTAATTTCCTGACAGAGTCAATAGTGCAGAGATGAATTTTGAAATGCAGAAATTTCTTGTGCTATATACAAATGCATCTCCAAACTACAGCTGATGGCATTATGCCTAATATTGTAGAATTCACATGACTGCAGTCCTAAGGTTAACTGGAGTTAGTAGTACTTATATTCAACTCTCTAGGCCAGAGGTTTCAAACTGCCGGCCCACCCCATTGCCACTAATGGCGAAAAAGCTCTGATAGGTCGTGCGACGTCACGTGACGTCGTGAGTTTGACATGTCTGCTCTAGGCTAATTGATAAAGTGCACTGAGATTTAATCATAATGCAAACTTCAGTTTTTCATTAAAAAAGATAATATCTTGGAAAAATCATAATTTAAACTGCCACAGTAAAAGACTAGATCTTTCATAATGAAGAGGCAAAGTTTCAAATCCCTGCTTGGTTAATCTTATTAAGTGGAAAATATGTTGATGATAATGTCCTGCCCAATAACCCCAGTGCCTGTTTATTCAGAGATAAGTCCTCTCAGAATTAAATAAGGATACGTCCAAGTAAACGTGGACAACATTGCAAACAAAGAATTAAAATGACTGCTATCTAACCATCATTTTGATCATGTGATTTTGTATAAAAAGACATTACACACTATTTCTTCATATCTAAGTTATTTTAATGGTATAATTTTCTTCATTCTGTGGAAACCTCAACCTTGCGTTACATTTTCTGCTTCAATACTATTTTATTTTGACACAAGGCAGATATTTCCTAGCTGATATTAAAAATGCAAAAATGACTGCAGAACATCTTGATAGCATGTATGTTTGCTGGACAGTAAAGGAAGAAAATGCTATAAATATTAATTTTGTGCTGCAAATGTGAAGGTTAGGAAAACAGTTGCTGCAGATACATAACACATCATAAATAAAAGACTGTTAGCTTGAATGCAGATTTCAGATTGTTTCAGTTGTTCCCATGTTGTCACTCTTGCATAAATTCTTCTAAAGTTTCAGTAAAAACTTGTTGACCTCCAAAGGACCTTAATCCAATTTCCCCTAATTTGGAGCCATCAGAAGGCATCAGACTATATAATTCTCTTCATCACAATGAATGTGCCCATTCATTGGTGCTTGGTGATGATGAGCATTGACTGAAAATGGTCTGCAATGAAGGGAAAGTTTCTGTAACCTGTGGCATTAGTTCTGCGCTCGAAAATCCAACTTTCTGTAAAAAAAAAAAAATCCCCATCTCTATCCCATGCTGTTTCCAAAAAGTCCCAAAAACATTAAGATGACAGAACTGAAAATCCATATATCTCTGTAAGGTTTAGATATCCATAAATACAGACTGTGGGCTGTATTTATAGTTATGGTCCATTCTCCATAGGGACAGGAAATAAGGCAAGATTTTGTGCTCACTTGAGCAATTGCTACCTCCCAGAACGGACTTGCTCTCTTAAGAAACAGCATTAACTAACAGCCAAAATGGCTTTTTAAAAAGGAATAAACAACTGGAGGCTGCTTGGGAAGGACAGCTGCCTTTTGGTACAGCTCAGTCCATAACTGTCATTAGACATTAAAATGTAATGGAAACCTATATAGGACAGCCTTTCCGAAGTACTTTAAGAAAAGGGTAAATAAAATGGGCCCATGCTTCTCAACCAGTGGTCCACAGATTCCTGGGGGGGGGCTGAGATATAATCACAGGGGGTCCATGAAGGTTTGAAGAAACATTTTGATTTAAATCTTGAGTTAAGTCTTGGGGGTCTGTGGCCACAAAAGGTGTTTAAAGGGGGTCCATGGTGAAGAAAAGACTGAGAACCACTGAAGTGGGTTATCCCTACATCAAAGAGGAAATCTGCTTAATTCACATCTTGATTTACTAAAAACAATTACTGTAATTTAATTTAAAATAAAGTAGACTTCCTTAATGTGGTGGACCACCGTGAACAAGGAACTTTCCTTCATCTGCATGAACTGGCTGTAGGGCAACTGTGACCTTGCTCAACCTTCACAGAGTTCATTAAGATAGATTCAGAGAAGACTATCATTCAGGCAGACATCTACCAAAGTGTCCTTTGCAAAGTAAAGTAGACAATATAATTATCCTAATACAGACAGAAGCATATATACAGGCATATGTCTGGAGTTACATGCACATTCCCCCTTCAACTTTATAAGTACAGAACAGATGAAATGTTGTTTCATTCCTGAAGTCAATCAGGAACTATACTCCATTTCAAATTCTTATTTGCCCCAAAGGACTTGGCCAATCTTTAACTTAATATTCTTTGATAGTGACTAAATTAGTAGACCAGTGAAACGCTGTGGACATAGTATACTTAGACTTCAGTAAGGCATTTGACAAAGTAGACCACAACCTGCTGCTTAGTAAGCTAGAAAAAGATGGGATAGACAACAACACCATCAGATGGATTTGTAACTGTAGACAGTCATTTGTCTGAAATGGTACAGGTTCTCCTGCTCAAGCAGGGGGCTGGACTAGAAGACCTCCAAGGACCCTTCCAGCTCTATTCTATTCTATTCTATTCTATTCTATTCTATTCTATTCTATTCTATTCTATTCTATTCTATTCTATTCTATTCTATTCTATTCTACCCCTACTCCTACCCTACCTCTACCCCTATCCTACCCTACCCTACCCTATTCTACTCTACTCTACTCTACTCTACTCTACTCTATTCTCCTATATTTAAAAAACTATTCTTTAAACACTATATTTAAAGAACTATTCTTTAAATATTCAATTCTAGTAAAAAAAAATCCATTAATATTTACCAGAAACAAAAACACATCCATTTTACATCCTATCATTCGCTTTATAAACTTGTTTTCTTTTGAAAAGTTTGATCTTTAATCCCATCAAATAATGCTCCAGACGTTGATTTCTTATCATTTTCAGTTTGTCTCCTTTCAGGAATAGCTTGAATAATGTCACTTTCTCTTCTCTCAGGAACAGCTTGGTTAATTTAACACCTTCCTTTTAAAATCCAAGATGAGAGATCTTTCCAAGTCACCCTTCTAATTTATTATTTGTAGGCTTACCCCTTTCATAATTAAAACAACAACTGGTTTCATTTTAGCATCATTTTCCATATGGCTTTTATATTCTGGCATTTTAAAATCCATTTTCAGATCGACAGCATGTTTTCTCATATCACTTTTGTAATCCAGCATTTTTTAAAAATCAAAATCCACATTGAAATCAGCTTCAGCCTCTGTTTGATCCAATAAAATCTGTTGTTCTTCTGTAGCCTTTGCTGTAGTATCAAACATTTTTTTAAATAACTTGTGAGTATATTGTTCCCAAATAGCTTTAATTTATGTTATTGCTCCATGGGTCTGTTCTCTTTTAAGAATAATCTTTTGTTCCCAGTTCCCTGCAGCCAGCCTTCAAATCCCTTGTTATCATCTGTTTATTTTCAAATCAACAAAACTTTCACATAGAAGGATTTCTTAATGGTTAATTTCAAAGACTTCATATATTTATTTATTTTTTATTTTTTAAACACCCCACAGGAAATATTCTTTTAAGTCTGTCCAGGCCTTTAACTTTCCAAAATAACTTTACTTCCCCTTTTGCTGTTTTTCAAAAATCAAAGCTTTTCTTGTTAATGCTAAAAGTTACTTAGAGTTTCTTTTATCCAGGGCTGAAGGCAAATCTCTCAATCTAATACAGCTTGTCTTTTGAAAGGTTCTTATTATCCAGAAACTCATTAACAAGCAAATTCCTAGAGTAGTTAAGAGAGAGAGTAGATGAAGTCAGTGTCCCTTGAAGGCATCAAAATGTGGTTTAGGAAGGATGTTTTCTCATCTGACTCACAGAAACTCTCAAATCCACTGGAGATCACTGCTTTATGATCTCTTTGCTGGGAGGCTCTGAACAGAGCAAACTTGTGGCTGGTTTTACTCCTTTCCTTAATCCGGAAAGAAATTCCAGGGAGCCGATCCACTCACTGGCTCCACTCTTACAGGGCCATCTTCAATCCACCAGTGCTCTCCTGGAAGTCCAATCTATGCAACTTTCCCAAAATTATCCATTTAATACTTTTATAAGCATGCTTTCTAAGTACAGTTTTGAGTTCAGTATTATTCTTAAGGGGTTGTTACTTGATTAAATAAATTATGTTCCTGGGCTGCACCACAGCAATTTTGGAAGGGAGCAGGCAAATGAAACAACTGGTTTAACAAGGGATTCTTATAACCCCTAACAGAAGTAAGTAAGAGACAGAAAAGAGGAATTTATTTGATTTTTATTTTATGTATCGTATTTGTACACTCATCTCACAAGAGAGTGACTGGGTGGCTTACAGTGCTCAAGTATAATAAAGCAAAAGCCAACCTAGAAAACTGAATCATTTTAATTGGACATCATAAGGACTTTTCTCACCGGATTCCAGGAGTCTACTCATAGCAGAGAAAGTAGCAAAATGACCACTAGAGGAATCCTGATGAATTCCCAGAAATACTACTGTTGGAAACAAGTAGTTAGATTGCCTCCCTCTATTCCTCTAAAACAATTATTCCAGCATTGGAAGAAATATTTGACATCTGTAGATCCTGGAAGATGCATGATGTGAAGAAAAGTCTTGATGGCATAGCAGAGAAGACAGAAGTTGCAATTTCAAATTTCCTCTTAATAATTTTTTTGCAGACACACATATCTGCATCTTATTGACCAAATGCAACCTCTCTAACTGGTCCTCTTGAAGTATGTTGAGGCAACAACTTTTCAAGCAGCAACATTCTGTAGATATAGTCTTCTGAAACCTGAAGGACAACAGGTTGAAGAGCTGTCTGCCATTTAAATTAGCTGTAGATTCCTAAGCATCAGTCTGGTCCTGATTTTCCCCACACCACAGGCAAAATAATCAGTGTCAGTGCACTGTGCAAGAATTAATGGCAAACAAGCAACATGGTCCTCTGGGAAATGTAGTCTCTTTTGCTTCTCAGTTTAACAATTGTTGATGATTAACATTCTGCAAATTTTGTATAGCTCTTTTTCTTTTCAAAGTACTTGACAGTTATTTAAGATCACGCAGCCAATATGAAATTGTGCATTATACCTTGGTATGTTTATAGCAGAAGTGGCTGATTATCTCTACTGTTGCACTCTCAATCTACTTCTACTGTCTAGTTTGGCACAGCAACCAAATAGGACAGGTACAGACTTCAACAGATAGTTAGAACTGCACAACTGCAACCAGCCTGTCTTCCATTGAGGACCTGTATACTGCATGAACCAGAAAGAGGGCTGAGAAAATATCTACAGACCCCTCACATCCTGGACATAAACTATTTCAATTTCTCTCCTCAGGATGCTACTACAGGGCATTTCATGCCAAAACAACTAGACCAGACATGTCAAACACAAGGCCCGGGGGCCGGATGCAACCCGCGAAGTGGTTTCATGTGGCCCGTGAAGCCATCCTGGAAACAGTGAGGGAAGGGCCCCCGCTGCCTTGGCCTTGGCCCAGGCAAGCTGGGAGCTAATGTACAATTTTGTGGTTGCCTTCTATGCTGAAACACATTCAGTCTTAGCTCCACAAGGCCATCTAGAAACAGCGAGGAACCAGCCTCTGCTGTGTTGGCCCCGCCCCCTAGGTGCATGCTGGGGAGGTGTCATCATTTCTGAGGAATGAAGAAATGGACCATGCCTTGGCACTTGTCCCGGTCCCACCACCTTCTGCCAGAGACCCTCAGATCTGTTCCACTCCTGCCCA
This sequence comes from Bothrops alternatus, assembly GCA_034064705.1. Lineage (NCBI taxonomy): Eukaryota > Metazoa > Chordata > Lepidosauria > Squamata > Viperidae > Bothrops > Bothrops alternatus. The sequence goes on from JARGCV010000087.1 coordinate 1,285,195, forward strand.
GGTCCCCACAGGCATCCTTGATGCGAACGATGTAGAGCTGACCATACCCACCCAGTAGGCCACACCCACTCCATCCAGACCCACCCAGTAGGCTGCACTCACCCTGGCCACACCCACCTGGCCCCCTGAGGGCAACCACAATGCTGATGTGGCCCTCAATGACCCCTGAACTAGATGATTCCCTTCCCCCCCATGCCATCATTTTGTCCCCCATTCCCACAGCACTGTCTTATGTCTAAGGATATCTAACCATGTAGTAGGGCTGTATTGCTATTATCCTTCTTATCTTCTCATCTTTCTCATTTTCTCATCTTTCCTAATGGTATCTTATGGTTTATTACTTGTTTGTATTTTATGATTTATGATTGTATCTTATGATTTATGATCTATAACTTACCACTTTGTTATTTGTACGTACCGTTATGGTTCCGGCTAATGAAACACTTCAAAGAACTTCCAGGCATTGATTTCCCTAAAAGTTTTTTATTGATTCAAAATGTCGGCACAGGCATAACGGGGTCTGATGCTAAGATCTAAGTTCTCTTCCTCTGAGCAGTTAAATTATCAGCATGTTCCCTCCCTAAATTAGCTGTCATATATCACATTATCCAATTAGTGTGAAGGTCAAAGGTTTCCTTCCTCTTTCTTTCCCGGGCTTTACTCCCACCCTCTTCTGCTCTGTATTAACCCCAAAAATACCAGACAGTTCTGCATATTGTCAAAGCAAGAATATACAGTATTTGTAGCATTGACACATATACTGAGAACTTATGCACCGGAGATAAATTCCTTGTCTGTCCAATCACACTTGGCCAATAAAGAATATTCCTATATTCCTTTTTTTATTTAATTATATTTTATTTTTATTTTTCCCACTCTCCCCCATACATATCAACAAATATACCGTAATATTTTATCAAGTATTAACATACATTCTTTTTACATTCTTATCTATTAGATACTCTTAATAAAATAAAATAAATATATACACATAAATTTTGGTGTTGCTCGCCCATTTTCCCTTTCACTGTATCCACACTCCTCTCTCTTCCCTCTTCCCTACCTTCTTTCTCCCTTTCTTCTCTTTCTTCCCTACTTCCATCTTCTTCCTCTCCTCTCCTCTTTCCTTCACCACCACCTCCCATTTCTCCCCACTTCTCCTCCTCTTCTCCTCCAAACTTCCTACTTCCTTCCCCCTCCTTTACTCTCTTCTCTCTCTCTCTTCTCCTTTCTTCCCTCTCACTCCTCTTCAGATACAATTCAGGGGTTATGTCCGAGCAACTCCTCCCTCTAAATTTTCACATCTATATTAAATATAATAAGATTAATTTTCTACTACATTAATACTTTTATTTATCTGTCCTTCTCGGTATGTACTTCTATGAATATTTATACAACCTCCAGTTATTCAATACTGTGTCGCTTGGGTCTCCCTCCTTATCTCCTCCTTTTTCTTCCACCTAAATAGGTGTTAACTATCTTTTAACCATATTCTCTTTTCACCCGATCATAAAAAATTCCCCAAATTTCATAATACTCTGTCTTATCTTTAATTATCATTGTTAATCTATTCATTTCCGCATATTCCAATATTTTCCCAATCTCCTCTCCCTCTGGGGGGGGGCTTTCAGTGCTTTCCAATTTTGTGCAAACATAATCCTAGCTGCACTAATTATATGAATAATCAAATATGTTTTCTCTTTATTATATTTCTCTGGTAAAATACCCAGCAGGAATATTTCTGGCCTACAAGCAGTGGCATGACAAAGTAGCAACAATGGTGCATTGGGAGATCTGCAAGAAATATCATTTGCCTGTAAGCAAGAACTGGTGGGATCATAAAATAGAGGAAGTCATAGAAAATGATAAAATTAAACTGCTCTGGGACTTCAGAATAATAATAAAATTATCCTAACCACCAAGCTTTCTAAACACATGTCCCTTGGACTTAAATTTGAAACTTATGCTGGGTGAACAGCAGACTTTTATTTTGGAAAAGATCTTGGTTTGCTTCTTCTGCCTGTGAGGCAATGGCAACAAAATATTCTTAGTCCTTGGGCAGAATGTGTGGTTCTCATTTAGTTTGGCCAGAGAAGATTTGTCTTGGATTTTCTCTCAAAGGAGAAGTAAACATTAGAAAAATCCTCATAGGTGGAGGAGATATTGCCAGTATCTGCAGCCTCCCTGCCTTCTTCTGCATAGTTGAATCACAAGGAAAGACATTGTCAGCCCTGGTTTGAACAGCTGAGTTTAATTTTCTATTGTTTTATGATGCCTGAATATATTCCATTTTGTAGCTGGCAGCTTTGGTTGCCTTTGGATTGAATACCACAACAGAAACTCCCAATAATAAAAGTATTAAACGTAATATTTATTCAAAATACCTTTCAAGAGACTTATTCCTAGGAGTGTTTTGAGTGGCACCCTAACAGGAAAAAAAAGAACTGTGATTTATTTCATATCCTAGGAATAAATGTACATGGAAGATACTATTATTGCTATGTAGCTGATGTTTTGGCAGTGTGGTGAATGTGTGTGTGTGTGTGTGTGTGTGTGAATCTGGCAGCACACACTGTTAGAAAAGGCTGTGATTCTGACCACGTTTTGCTTGTGGTTTCCATTAACATTTGGTCAACTATTATAGGAGAAGAATTCTGGGGCAGATGGACTTTTGATCTGATCAGGTGTGTTTCCTCTTAATGTTCTTAAGAAAAAAAATCTTAAATCAAAGGTTAGCTACAGTACTATAGTGATTCCTTATGATGACTTAATGCCTTACCAATGCCCTTTAAAAAGCCTCCTGAAGCTCTTAATTCAAAAGCACAGTACAATGGTACCTCAGTATTCATACTTAATTGGTTCTGGGAGGTGCAATGAGTATCAAATATTTTTTTCCAATAAGAAATAATGTAGTGAATCACAAGACAGCTGACACCGACAAGTTCTAGGTTGTGTGTTGAGTACCAAACAAACTAGGATGACAAAATGTTTATATCAAAATGCTTTGAGCATCAAATTCACCGAGTTTCAAAGCAGTTGAGTTCCAGGGTGCCACTATACTTGATATTTATGCTTTCTGTGACTGCTTCTTTTCATAATATTTGGTTGTTTGTGGTATCAGAAGCAATCAGTGGAAATTTGAAACAGGCACGTTGCAAGATATATACAAATCTCCCTGAATTGGAAAGCTAAGCATTCTTTACCATGTCACAGAGGCTACAGTTTAGAAATAATCCCAAATTGTGTTTTTCTTTATCCATCACGGTGCTGTATAACCTTGAAGGGCTTTGAACTGATTGGAATGTTCCTGCTTCATGAATAGAAATGGATTGGAAACTCATAAAAAGTACATGCTTTATTTTACTAGAAGATAATCTATTAAGGCCGCAGGGGGGTTCTATGCAGAAAACCTCTTTCTGTTAGTTCTTCTTTTTCTCCTTTTTCTTTTTATTGAACACCACCCCAACAGGATTGGCTCGAATGAAAAATAAATCAACAGATATAAAAGTGCCACTGTGGATATGTTAACTAATTCTAGTGCCCAAGTAGTATTGCTATTACGAGTAGCAATGAAAGAGGCATAAGCCACTCTCCCTGCTACTGTAAACCACATTAGATGTTTTCAAAAAAGCAGTTCTTTTTAAAAGCCATTGCAGACATCACAAATTAGATCAGACTTATGGCTCCAGAGAAGAGATTATTTATATTTTGCCTTGTTCTGCAGTTCTTCAGCTATTGTGAAGAAATTATTAGCTTTAATTGGGGGAGAAAGGCAGAATAGGCAGATGGGAAAAGACGAGCCTTAAGGGAAAAGAATTAATAGGAAAAATGGTTAGCGCACCTGGCTGCAGGTAAAGAAAGAAGGGCACCATCATATGTGGCACAGCAATTAGCATTAGTAGTATGCAGATTAGTTAAGATCCAATAGACAAGAATATTTGTAGCTCAGAGTTGAACTGTGGAGTCCTTGGTGCTCTCTGAACTTGGTTATTTTCTTGCAGCTGTTTTATTACCAAACTAGGTATTGTCATCAGTGCTTGTAGGGAGAAGGGTTTGCTTTCATTTTATATGCCAATGGCTTGCCCTGTCAGTATTGGTGGTCTTGGAAGTTCCTTGATTAATCTGTTGTTTACCGGTTTGGTAGTTCTTTGATTGTGGTACTGTTGACAAACTGTTTGTTTGTCTGCTTTGGTAGTTCTTAGATTGTGGTATTGTTTACTTGTTGATTGTTGGTCTAGTGTAAATTTTAATGAAACATCTGCAAGAAAATGTCTATGGAGATTCTCAGTCATCCAGGTCATAGTTATCCCAAAGATGCTTTTTCACAAGGCAACTGAAAAACTAGAAAGTCCAGTTGCCTCGCGAAAAATCATCTTTGCAAGATCTGCAAGAAAACAACTAAGCTTAGAAACCGTTAAGGACCCCACAGTCAAGCTTCAATTCAAATGTGAGATTCCAAGATGGCGTGATTGTCGTCTGAGGTTTAGCTCTCAAGATTCTGTTCAAACCAAGTCTGAAATTCATTGGGTAAAAGAATTAACTATCAGCCATAATGAGAAAACATCAGAACATCTGTAACTTCTTTCTTATTTGCAGAATGGGATACAAAACTCTCCACTTTCTTCTCCATGCAAGCTTTCCTTAAAAAATTCTAGTAGAAGAATGTAAGGGATTCTTATGCTAATACATCAAACTGAAACTTCACCATAGTGCTATGTGAAGAAATGCAAACGGAGAAATGCATACATTTTAAGCTCCATATTCAATATATTTACCAACAGCAAATGTTGGACAGATAGAAATTATCTGTTAGAGAAAATGTTAACAGGACTGAGAAACTGTGACCTAATTTGAATACATATCACCATTGTTGTAGATTTTTTCCCCCAAGGCTTTTGGTTGTTGGGTTAGTTTTTTATCCGGAATAATTTTACCCATTTTTCCAATATCACTAATAAAACAACTATCTTCGTTTCCCAGTGTTTCGTGAATGAACATCCTGACCTTAATTTTAAACATAATTTCAATAATTGAGATATATGCATTTTCAGACACTGTCAGTTTCTTTAGTAAACATAAATGTCTGCATTTTCCTTGAATATTTCCCTCTGGATAAATTCTCATAACTATTTCTTACAGATTAATAATCTATCAATATTCTAATTAAGCAACCTTTACAATCACGTTTTATGATCAAGAGTGATGCAGTCTTTTCTGTAGATGCTTCTTTAGTTCATGGAACTCAGCTTATTCAGAATGAAGGCATGCATACAAAGAAATTCCATTTTCCTCTTGATTAGGCGAGTTTCCTTATCTTCTACCCCAGAGGTCCCCAACCTTTTGGGCACCAGGGACTGGTTCCGTGGAGAGAGGTTTTTCCGCGGACCGGATGGGGTGTGGTTTTGTGTGCTGCCTGCATCCCACAAATGGGGTTTTCTTGTTTGGGCAGACCAGTTGCTGACATGCCTTGGCCCGGTACTGGTCCATGAACTGGGGGTTGGGGACACTCTACACTCCAGAAAGAATGTAGGGAATTAAATAATTTGTTTCAGTAGAGGCTTCAATCCATCATGTTGAATTGCTATGAAAACTCTGGGCTATGTATTTTGTAATGATACATTTAGTCAAAGTTTTATATAAATGCCTTTATATCAAAAGTGAAATTACATATATTTTTATTGTTTTAAAAATTATACGCATTTCTCAAACCTCAAGCATGTGTATTCCTCTGGATTATTTAATCGTCTTCTTGATCATTTGATACTTTGTGAATCCAGTAGTCAAATAAAGAAAATTTCAGCAGTCACCCTTCCTTGTTTCATTCTTATGAAATGTCACCAAAATCCATTATGAAACTAGCTGCCTTTCCCTGATCTTCAGCAGAGAATCTCCAGATTCCTTTCATTGATTAGACTTTGAAATATTTCATGCCAGTTCCAGCTGGACCCCAGAGATAAAGCTGCCTGTGTAAAGCTTTAAACTGGATTCTAAAAACAGGCTTCAGAGCACTTGGAGTCCAAAGCTAGCACCTGTTCAGAACTTTTTAAAGCAGCTGTATCCTTTCCAAGGATCATATAGCTGCCTTCTTCAGCTGTCATATGATTTGAGGGAACCATGTGGCTGTTTCTTGAATGTCCCCATATATTCTGAACCATCTTTCCAGAATGAAATAAAAAGTGCAGGGCATAGCCCTATTAAAGGAACTTCTCTCTTCTCAAGCATCTTTACAAGTGCTTGGAAAGTTCAGGCCAATGCAGAGTCTTTGGCTGAAATTCTGAAAATCAGGTACAAGATCCTAGAGAGCAAATATAAAATTGATAATCCTATGAAGGCAGAAGTGAATGAGTCTCTTTTTTGACTGAGTGTTAGAGCGAAATATTCTAAACCAGAAACTGTCATTCAAGACAAGGTAAGACTTAAGAGTTGTAGCAGATCATATTTTTACATAATCTGTTATCACAAAGGCCATTCTACTGACGTCTGCTCATCTGGAGAAAAAGGTCTGCTTGAGCTCTTGCTATTTATTGTGCCATTGAGCTACCAGATGCCAGTTTAGATATCTCCAATTCAAACCCTTCCTTCCTTCCTTCCTTCCTTCCTTCCTTCCTTCCTTCCTTCCTTCCTTCCTTCCTTCCTTCCTTCCTTCCTTCCTTCCTCCCTCCCTTATAGGAGATATACTTAAATGTATAGTATTGAATATGCATATATGTCAGCTCTACAAGAATACTAACCCTATCTTTATTGTAAGGTTACAGTAAGAGAATTTTGTAAGTCTCTAAGTGCTTCCATTTATTTATTTCATAATTGGCTTTTGTGGCACTTCTCATGCAGCATAGCTATCCAGCATAAGATTGGGAAAGCAAGGAAATTTCCTAGCCACCTATTTTTTTTTTCCTAACTCAGCTTGATGGGTAGAACTGATTGAATCTGAATTTAATGGACATTCCATTTAAACTATGTCTGAGGAGCAAGAAAAGTCTGCATTTCAATATCAAACACTGCTGTGACCCAAATGAAATAACACAAGGACAACTGGCTTGAAAAATTTAAAAAATTGCCTTCCATAAAAATAATTCTAAAACCTGCATTTGCCTGCAGTGTTCCATAACTAAGTTGACATGGAGATAGAGGCAGAAGAGGAGTCAAACAGTGTTTGAAGATGTAAACAAAGTGGGGACATCTTAAAAATATGGATATATTAAACTAGCATTCACACTTGGATTACATACCTGTGGGTACGAGATAACAAGTGTTTCTCCCTGCCAAATCCTTTGCTTTCAGGATTGTTTCCAGCACCTGCTTTTTTTTGTCTAGACATGGATAGGAACATTGAATTGCTTGCTGAAGCCACTTATGGTAGACATTTTTGTAAATGCATGCTGACATGTCTGTATTGGTTTCAGATGGGCTAATGCAATCTAGAAAGAGGTCTAAATGAGGGCTTGCCTCCCTCAATATTATTTACATAAACAAAGATTGCTACAACCAGAAGGGCATTAATAGCATCACTCCTGTTTAGACCTAATTTCATTTACACAAATGTAATTTAACATGAGAATGCACAATGTTGTTAGGAATTAGACTGATATACCAGGAAGTACTCAGAATAGTAAGAGATACTATATTAACAAAATCCCATCTGCTTTCATTAACCTGGAAAGGTAAGGAGCATGGTGGCTTGTGTGGTTAGGATACTGGGATGGAGGTGAGCAAGCCCATGTTTGAGACCCAAGTGCTGCCATGGAGCTGGGTTGAGCTCTTGTCCTTCGTCCAACTCCTGCCAGGGACATGAAATGGTAATGTCACCTGCTAATCCTTTCAACCCAAATGTGCATTGGTGACATGTGCATGATGAAAAACTGGAAAGATGGGAAGGAAATACCTAAATTTAAACCCTAACATATAGAGACGTTCTTATTTTTGGGAGTTGCAGAAGACAGATTATTCCTTATAGCTATTGTCTTCTTATCTTCAATAAAGAATCTACAGTACCTGAGCTGTTTTCAAAGTCTATTGCCAACTGAGCCAATAACACACAAAAAAGATTTGTGAGTCAAGAAATATGGGGCGGCTGCAGCCTCTGACTGAAACTTTAGAGTCCTTATATTTCAACAAAGAAAATGAAAAAGAACCATGGTGCAAGAGATATCCAATCAGATCAGATTTTCAGCATAGATATATGTCATGGGGTGATTGTGTGATTTCATGACAAACTGTGCTGTTAATTGAGCCATCACATCTTATTTCAAATTCCTTTTTTATAAACTTCACTGTATTACAGTAGATTTATCTAGAGACACAGCCTTCCCTGAACATTCTTTCTTTTCTGCAGCTTCCTATAAGTTTTGTTTTTCAATATATTTTATTGATTTTTTAGTTTTAACAAAAGGTACTTGAGACACACCGTGGTGGTTGGGTGAACAAAAATTCCAAAATACAAACACACATGAATAGCTCAAGCTTAATACATACACTGTCATCTCTCTATTTCCCTCAAACAACATAGTAAATTTAATATATTCCATTTCTATCCTAAATTTCTATTACTACTAAACCTGTTTTAAAACTTTTACAATTTCAATTGCCATAATCAAATATTATTTTATATAAACAATTTATCATTTCAACTATCTCCTGCACATTCAAACAATTACTCTCTCTCAACCCTCTTTTTATCTTCAATCTTGATTATTTCTTCTTCCATTAATAACTAACTTATAATTATATAACCACATATATATATATACACACACACACATATACATATACATATATATACATATATATACATATACACATATATACATATATATACACACATATACATACACACACACACACACACACACACACACACACACACACACACACACACACACACACACACACATATATATATATATATATATATATATATATATATATATATATATATATATATATATATATATATATATATGTAGGTCTTTGGTTCCCCGGGCCCTCTCCCACGCAGAATCCGAAGTGTTTTGGCAACGTTTCGACGAAGTCACTTCAAATTCTACGTGGGAGAAAACCCGAAGAACCAAAGACCCACATACAAACACCCGCGAAAACCTCAGAAAACATATATATATATATATTCCCCCTTAATAAAACCCATAAAGCCCATTATTGTTTATAATAGTCTTTGAGTTAATTCATTTCAGTTTATTACACAAGTTCCAAATTCCATCCACTTGATTATTATACCTTATCAATCATATTACTATACACAAATATCTCTTAATTAATTAAGCTTCACTCCAAGTTTAACTTTCATTTTTCCATATCAAACAGATTTTCCTAAAACAATAGAAAATCATCAAACTGGATTAGCTTCCTATAAGTTTTGACACATCCTTCTCAGTGATGGGATTCAAATATGTGAACAACCGGTTCTCTGTGTGTGGATGCCGTTTCCAGAAGTCCATTCTGGGCCTGGGCAACAAAAAATTAGCTAATGGTTCTGCCTAAGTGGTGCGAACCAGCTGAATCCCACCACTGATCCTTCTGCTGCCTGTCCTATTCCTCTATAGGATGTTACTAGGCTTGTGACATTCAGAAAAACCAGCCTATAGGTCTTTTTGCACTTTGCTGAGAATTACGAAAGTTCTGGTCAGCTTCCTTTCACTTTTTTTTCTGGCAGTAACCTCCTCCAAGTAAATAAGCCTTACATATAGGATATTGACTGCTTTTATTGTTGCTTAGATGTCCTTTTAATAAGTTTTGGGTGGTGTTTTAACTATATTTTGATTACATGTTCTAATTTTTTAGTTTTGCTACCTTGAATACAGTCTGTGGTTACAAAGGTAAATGATTAATTGCCAGATTGAATTAATAAATAAATGCACCCCAATATACTCTCTCTCTCTCTCTCTCTCTCTCTCTCTCTCTCTCTCTCTCTCTCTCTCTCTCTCTCTCTCTCTCTGTGTGTGTGTGTGTGTGTGTGTGTGTTTAAGATGTGACTTTCCACATTCATCACAAATAAACAATTTTGGTTACTTAGCACCTCTTCTTGAAATGCAACAAAATATCTCTTCTTCCTATATATTTTCTATTAACAATCAATAAAGCATAATCATTTCAGCAAAAAGAGTTAAAAGAAGTAACAACATATCTATTTTAATGTTGATCAAATAAACCAATTTTATATTCCTTCCTTTTACTTCTAACAAATATAATCTTTCATCCATTCAAATAATGTCACAGAACTTGATTTCTTTTCATTTTTTTTCTTTGTCCCTTCCTTCTCATGAAATTCTTCAAAATTTGAACAAGCATCTTTTGTAAATCCAATATAGGAAAATTATCCAGTTTACTCTCTTGGTTTATGGATTGCATATCCCTTTTAATTAGTAAGATATCAGCCAGTTCTTTTGTGTCTTGTACTTTGAGAAAGTGTTTTTACTAGCTACTATCTTTCTCTTCAATTCTAGAGTTATGATCACTATCACAACTGCCATTGTTGAATGAATGACACTGAAGATGATAAAAAGCATTTTATCTCATTCACATTACATTAAAATTCACTGTTTTCTTTCAGCAGCTTCCATCACTTACTGCAATGAAGCCAAATGATTATTTCCCTCTTTTTGATTACTGTAAATCTCTAGATCTCCTTTCAGTTTTCGCTTTACATTTTCCAGCTGTATTCTCTCTTGATTTTTGTAGCTACCTTTAGAAAATTACATTAGTTATGATTATGACTAGATTCCCTAGGTTAAGGGAAGAGGTATGAGGGCAAATAAACTGTGTTGAAAAAGTCAACATCAGATAGTGTGCTTAGTTTGAAGGGACACCTTGCTTGATCAGTAGTCGGTTCAAGAGCTTCTAATACAGAACCTCAGGAATGATTTGATAAATGGAAAATTATTTGATTCATCTTTCCAGATAAACAACATTCTGGACCTATGGCCCTGTGTAATGTTCCCCTGATCTGTAGAACTATAAAACTCTGATTTTCTGAAAAGCTGGGTAGGGAATTAAAATGAAAACTATGCCCCTCTCTCAGGAAACTAGCTAAATGTAGTTGGAAAAGGGGAAATGAGGAAGAAAAAAGCCATGGGCATTTAATTCTGCATACCGGTAAAAGAAGGAATCATTCTTAAGCCACCCACTCATTCAAAAGATTTCTTCATTAAATCCCACCAGTGCAGTTCATTTATTTTTTACGTTCAAAGATAGCATTATTGACGTCAGTGCAAGGTAGAAGATAGTTCACCAGATGAGCCATAGAGTAAACCCAATCATCTCTTGAAAGTAAGAATGCATATGTCAGTTATAAGTCTTTGGTTTATGAAGCTGATGAAGCACCAATCTAATAAAAAAAAAAACCTGAAGGGATTTTTGTTTTTGTTTTCTTTTTTTCTTTTTGTAAAGCAGTTGTGGTTCCTCTAAAAAGTCTTATTGTCCTCTTCAATCCACAAATAATAATTTCTTGTTTTATATCTTTACTTACAATAATGTTATTAATCCTTGCATTCTCTAAAAAAAAAATCCAGGTGAGTTGCAGGAAGGTGATAAATAAATAAATAAACCAAATCCATACCTCTCTTGCTTTATATCACAATGTGAAGGTGCAGGAGAATCGAACTCCTGAATCCTTAACACACTTTAATACTGAAGAGTGTAGTTTTCACATCAGACCCATCCTACGTAATAGTGGGATAGTCTGATTAACTTGTAATTAAATTTAAATTTCCATTGAAATAAGGAAAAAAATTCTTGACAGTGAGAACAATGAACCAATGAAACAGCTTGCCTCCTAGAGTTGTAGGTGCACCATTGCTGGAAGTTTTCAAGAAAGGACTGGACAATCATTTGTCCAACACAAGGTCTCCAGCCAGAGCAGGGGATAGGAGACTTCCAAGGCCCTATATGATTCTATGATTCTTTGTTTGGGCTCCGCCCATTCCTTTCTCAAAGTACCACCTCCTTTTGGGATCATTTCCCTCAACTCACTGCACAAAGGGTTTAGAAATACCACACAGTCCTATTAGACTGTTTTTCCTGTTCTACCAGAAAATGCTTCACAATGCACATCAACTGTTCTGCATGCAAAGCACATGCTGTATCCTACAGCTGTAATTCCATCCTTAACAGCTGTCCCCTATGTAGTTACTATGGAAGTAAATATCAGCATAAATTATTGCCTCTTCCCTGATTACAGCTTGAATATTTTATAAGGGGGAAGAAATTCTTTGATTATTCCAAATTGATTTCCAAAATTATATTGTCTTGATTCTCATCCAGACACATTTGGGTTTTTTTTAAATCACCTTATAATAAAATATGATAAAAATAATGTTTAAAAGGTCTATCTCTGTACCATAAGATTCTTTGAAAGTGTCAGAAAGAAATTTCATTTCTAAAATAACTCACCATAGAGTGCTAGTGGACAGTCACTTAAACATGAGCCAGCAGTGTGCGGAAGCAGCCAAAAAAGCTAATACAATCCTTGGTTGTATAAACAGAGGCATAGAATCAAAATCATGTGAAGTATTAGTACTGCTTTATAAAACCTTAATAAGACCACACCTGGAATACTGCATCCAGTTTTGGTCACCATATTACAAAAATATGTGGAGACTTGGAAAAAAAATGCAGAGAAGATGATTAAAGGCCTGGAGACTAAAACGTATGAAGAATGGTTGCAGGAACTGGGTATGGCTAATCTAGAGAAAAGAAAGACTAGCAGTATTCCAGCATTTGAGGGGCTGCCACAAAAAAGAGGAGGTCAGCTTATTTTTCAAAAAACAATGGAGGGAAACTAATCAATGAGAGAAGCAACCTAGAACTAAGGAGGAACTTCCTAACAGTGAGAACAATTAACCAGTGGAACTGCTTGCCTTCAGAACTTGTAGGTGCTCCATCACTGGAGGTTTTTAAGAAGATACTTGACAAACACTTGTCTGAAATGGTATAGGGCAGTGGTTCTCAACCTTTCTCAGGTTGAGACCCCACTTGCCCCGCCCATGCGCGCCGCGACCCCGACCCGGGCGCGTGTGCGCGCGCCGAAAAAAAAAACTAAAAAAAAATCAAAAAAATAAAAAAAAACAAAAAACAAAATGGCAGCCACGATGGGCGGATCTGCGCATGCGCGGATCGGCCCGTCGCAGCCGCCATTTTGTTTTTTTTATTTTTTTTATTTTTTTAACCTTTATTTATTTATTTTTATTTTTTTTCCGCGTGACGGGCGGATCTGCGCATGCGCGGATCGGCCCGTTGCACGCGCCGCGCATGCGCGGATCCGCCCGTCGTGGCCACCATTTTGTTTTTTTATTTTTTTTATTTTTTTATTTTTTTATTTTTATTATTATTTTTTTCGGCGCAACGGGCGGATCTGCACATGTGCGGCGCGCGCGCCAAAAAAATAAAAAATAAAATAAAAAAATAAAAAAATAAAAAAATAAAAATAAAAAAACAAAATGGCGGCCCGCGGTGTCCGGCGACCCCCGCGAAATCGTCGTGCGACCCCAAATGGGGTCGCGACCCCAAGGTTGAGAACCGCTGGTATAGGGTCTCCTGCTTGAGCAGGGAGTTGCATGAGAAGACCTCCAAGGTCCCTTCCAGCTCTATTCTGATTGATTGATTGATTGATTGATATACCATGACTTTGCTAAGCAGCTCTGGGGAAAGATCGAGGACACTTTTGTATAGAAGTTTGAACATACTGACAATTTTAAATTGTATTACTTATTGCCTAGTCTTATTTTAAAGCTTGTACATGATTTTTTGAGATACTGTCAAATTGCATTGACAAAGGAAGAAATGGTGAATTATAATTACATTTCAATTGTGTTTGTAAGATATGATTGTATTTCATCTTTCTAAAACTTTTCTGTTGATCTACTACTATAGCAAGTTGTCCACATAAGAAAAGACTTAAAGATTTATATTGTTGCTACTATTTATATTACTGTGGGTTCTCCTTACAAAAAATAAGTTTAGCTTTTCTCTCATAAATTGAGAAACTGCTAAGATTTTTAGCTGATTAAAGCCATATATACTGATCTGAAAATAAATCAATAAGAATTACTTCTGAGTCAATTTGTACAGGGCTGTGGTATTAACTGATTCATCAAGTAGATTTGAATTGATTAAACTTTTGGATGCTTAATATCTGCAGATAGTTTTAAAGAAAAAAATCCATTTAGAATTAATATAAATGTGAGGAAAGTTTTCAAACGCTGCACTTTATGGCCTTTTTATACATTCTTTGAGCACCTCTGGTTAAATTCTTTGAAACCTGAATTTTTGTCTTGAATCTTTTTATACTGTTTATTATGGCAAATCATATCAAAACTAGTGTGACAAGCTAACTATAGTTAAATTAGGGCACATGCATAAAGGCATTTAAGAATACTGTATTAGCCAAAGACGTAAGTTCATTGTATTCAGAGGAGCTTTCTTTTAGATAAAAATAGGATTTCAAGCCCTTTGCCCTAATTTGTATGCAATTACTCTTCTGATGTAATGGGTAGTGAGAATAACCTTGGGAGACAGGAGGAAGAGCTTAGACAATAGTTTAAATGGACTGTCCATTAAATTCAGATTCAATCAGTTCTATCCATCAAGCTGAGTTAGAAAAAAAAAAATAGGTGGCTAGGAAATTTCCTTGCTTTCCCAATCTTATGCTGGATAGCTATGCTGCATGAGAAGTGCCACAAAAGCCAATTATGGAATAAATGTGTGAAGAAATAGAGGTGGATTTAATTGATCATACATGGCAAGCTAAGTTTATTATGTTCCCTTTTATTCTCCTACACTAAAGTTTCTTTGTATGTCTGGATCCCTTCTGTATCTGGAGTCCTTGTGCTTGACTACATTAAGGGTGGTATTAAATGCATTCTTAGGATTTTGTTTTCCAAAAGAAACTTTCAGTCTGCTGAAATGCTGCATACCAGTTGTTATAAACCAGTTCTGTAAAGGAGATGAAGTGTGTGCATGGGGGAAAGAGCTAATTTAAGAGACCCAGTTTGGGGTAGTGGTTAAAGTGTTAGCCTAGAACAGGGGTCTTCAAAGTTGGCCCTTTTATGGCTTCAACTCCCAGAATTCCTCAGCCATAGTAAAGATGGGAGTTGAAGTCCACAAGTCATAAAAAGGCCAGGTTTGAAGACCCCTGGCCTAGAAACTATAAGACTCTGAGTTTTAGACTTCCCTTTTGGCACAGAAGCTGGTTAGATGACTTTATGCCAGTCATTCTGTTTCAGCCCAATCCACCTCACAGGTTTCTTGTTACGGGCAAAAAAGGAGGCAGGAGTTTTTGGCATGTTGGCCAGCTTGAGCTGATCATATAATATATAAATAAAAATGGGATAAAAAAAATATCACCATCTGATTTTTCAAAGTATTGGCAGTTGGGATAGACTTCCAAATCAGAATGACAAGATCAGCCCAGAAATATGAACTCAGACTGTTCAAGAGAATCTTTATGTTAAGTGTATGTTGGCCACATTAAAGAACTTATAACTTAAGAATGCAAACAACTCCTAAACCAATACTTGTTCTGCACCCCAAAACTGCTTTGAAGGACAGAGAGTTTATGGAGGCAGTGAAACTCGTGGGCTGATTGCTCACAGTATCTCCAGAGGCCATACATCTCACAATGGAAAGGGGGTTGCAACACTGTAGTTTGTGAGAATCACAGAAGCAGCAGAAAAGCCACCTACGGTAAGTCACACTGCAAAGAGCGTTTTGATTGATTGATTGATTGATTATGTGTTGTTAGGTCAGTACCAACTCTTAGTGACCAAGTAGATTTTCTCCATAGCAATATGTCCTTAATCAGGTTCTTTAGCTCACCTACAGATTTCTTTGAAGCCATCTGATAAATTTTTTGGTTGCAATGGAGTGATCCCATTGAATCTTTACTTAATTGAAATAGCCCTTTGGAGATTCCTCAGTTTGCACAACCTTTAGTGCTTATACCAGTGATGGTGAACCTTTTAGAGACCAAGTACCCAAACTGCAACCCAAAACCCACTTATGCATCGTCCGGTGTCAGGTGGGTGTGGCCCATTGGGTAGGTGTGGCCCATTGGGTGGGCGTGGCTGCGGTGGTAACAGCAAACTGGGTGGGACTAAAAAGTTCAATCAATCCCAACTTTCCAAGATCTTTTTTTTTCCCCACAAGAAGTTGAAATTGACTGATTGATTGAACCTTTTTTTTTGTATACGGTGGAGGCCTAAAGCGAAAAGGTTTTATAAAACCCAGCTGAAGGCCTAGGACTGGGACGATGGCGCGTGTGCCCACAGAGAGGGCTCTGAGTGCCGCCTGTGGCACCTGTGCCATAGGTTCGCCTCCACTGTACTAATGGCTTGCCCTGTCAGTGTTGTGGCTCAGAAAGCACCAAGGACCTCACAGTTCAACCCCTGAGCTACAAATATTCTCTTCTATCAGTGTTTGATGAATATTCAACAAGTGTGCAAATTTGGCCCAATATTTACTATTTTATTTTAACTCCAGTGGAATGATCCTGCAAGCTCACCATGAGGTTCCTCGTGAATTTGTTTCTATATGTCCTTCCTCTTATGATTCTGCCACCTCTATGTTGGTTGAGGCAGGCAGGATTCCCTTGAGTACCATTTGTTGGGGGTCAAGGGAAAGGGAGGGTTTTGCCTTCTCTTTCTGCTCAAGATCCCCATGTACAATTGGTGGGCCACTGTGTGACACAGAATGCTGGACTCGATGGGCTTTGGCCTGATTCAGCATGGCTCTTCTTATGTTCTTATGTTCTTAAAGTATGAACCCAATCTCTACCATACCCTGCCAAAGGCCTGGATTCACAACATGAGGAATGAATTCTGAAATTCTGAAGTAGCCGTTGTACTGCAAAGCAAGCATCCAGGATGCAGAAAGTTGAAGATTCCTTCTCAGAATGTCTTCCTTGATTACAAGTATAAGCCCACCTCAACGTCTGGCAAAGAAAACTGTAACAAGCACAGAGGGAAGAGCAATTTTAATGATTCTCCCTCTGTGATTCTTATTTTCCTTACGCTAAAACAAGGGAGCATTCCAAAATAGAACCCCTTCTTCCTTTGAAACTCCGAGCATCATTGTGCTGTTTGCATAGCCTGAGCTGGAATCATTCAACATGAAAGGTTAACCTGTTGCTAATGAGACGTTGGTGCTTAATCTCAATGACAGCAAACCAAAGAGAGGGAGAGAACCTAATTGGAGAATGAATAGGCTCATGGAGTTTAGTCGCTCCAGGAGATCAAAGTAATTCCTAGTGTTAATTACTGCAAGTTTGGCAAGAAAGAGAATGATGGGAATCGTAGGCTTTTTACAATTATTATTGGCAGTGTAGTTGTTGGAAACTTACCTTCTCTTTCTCTGCAATCACTTGATTTCCTATTTTGAGCAAAGTTCTACATGCCACTCTCCTGAGGACAGAAAAAAAGAGGAATGCTTTAAAATATAGATGAAGGAGCATGCCAGCTTCATTGTCTCTAAGTCTTCCAAATTGCTTTCAAAAAGAATGATGCTTCACTCAAGCCAGGGTGAATAACTCTTTCTCCTGCCTTTCCCCTTTCATTTCTAGCCATAGGAGCAAACTTGGGTTAGTTAATATTTAATCACTTGCAATGGAAATTTTCATCTGACTGCATCAAAAATCATTGAAGAACAGTGCTTGTTCAGCACCTTCCATCTGCCAGTGAAATGGAGTCCTTCTCCACCTCCAAATGTCTGGTGGGAAGCAGGCAGTGTTGAAAGGAAGAAATCAAAGGGAGTCTGAAAGTATAAGCCAGTGGTGGCAAACCTATAGCACGGGTGCCAGTGGTGGCGAACCTATGGCACAGGTGCCAGAGGTGGCACTCGGAGCCCTCTCTGTGGGCACACATGCCATTGACCCAGCCTTACCTCCCCCCACAACCCCCTCCTCTCCAGCAGCCCCCCTGAAGGAGAGTCACCCTCGAGCATGGCCCACACAGAGCAGCACAGCCAAGGACATGGCAACCAGACAGCATAGACAAGACTCTGCCCTCACTCCCCATCATGCAGTTGATGCTGCAGGCACGGGCAGAGGGTGTGGCCACCATAGTGCTGCTGGGCTGCCTGGGCGATCTGTGGCGGGCCCTGGAAGCAGTGAGTGGTCCTGAGGGCAGGCTGGGCAGGGGATGGGGGCAGAGCAGGGATGGGGCAGGGGGATGGAGTTGGGGGCAGGGCCACTTTTTCGGCACTCAGTCTCTAAAAGGTTCGCCATCACTGCTATAAGGTAACTTGAGCTAAAGAAGAGCTACTGGCCGGAAGTCTCCCAGTGGACATGGACCTGGACCTGTTCTTAGACCAATATTTTAACCAGTCTGCATGGTACATATCTCATGATAATATAATGTCAGTTTTTGAACCAGATAATGGCATTCGAAAGCATTTTTTTATATTACTTGAATAAGTATTTGGCATTTCATACCTTAATTTTTCTTACATTACATTAATACAGGTTTTTTTGCCAAAACAGATCAAGATACCTATAAATAATTTGTGTGGGTTTGTGGGGAGGAGGGGTTTCTGATCATTTATTCTACTTTCTGAAAAGAACATTTTTTTTCTACTAATAAAAAAGTGACACAGTATGTTTCTGGTTGGCACAGATTTCATGATATTTTACAGTGGAGATTTTTTAAATTTGAAAAGTTAATTTATTCTGTAAGATGTAATATATAGATGCTATCATTGGATTGTTTATATTTTCCCCTTTTTCTATTTTGCTTGTGTGTGTGTGTGTGTATGTGTGTGTGTGTGTGTGTGTGTATGTATGTATGTATGTATGTATGTATGTATGTGTATATATATATATATATATATATATATATATATATATATATATATATATATATATATATATATATATATATATATATATATATATATATATATATATATATATATATATATATACGGTATATATGGTTCTTGGAAGATCTGGTATAAAATAAACAAAATGTGTTTTGAAGAAAGGGAGAAACCCCTCTGAAACATATTATGGAGGAACAGAAGTAACTGAAATAGGAGAGAAAATGCATTTCTGAAAGTAGAACAAAGCCATTTGAAAAACAGATTGCATGTGCTATGATGAAAGTTGTTTCTATCAATTAAACCACATACCTGTGGTGACATATTTTGATCTCTGTGAAATCATAGCAAACTCCTTGTTTATTTACAGTAAAACAAGTAAAAAATAATAATGCCAACATGAATAAAGGAAAAGAATGAGAAGACGGGAACAAATGTTCGTTTCACAGCTGGACTCAAAGCCACATATCCAGAACACAACAGGATTGTTGTTTCTGATTCATGATTCTTTAATGTTCGTTCCTTCTTTTACTTTTTGTACTTTTATTTTGTATTCTCTCCCTTCTCCTGCCCTTCCCTTTTTCTTTATATCTGTCGTTTACCCATGTAATTCAAATATGTACCTGGCAGGTTTTCCCAACTTAGCATCTTTGATGTACTGATATTACAATGTGTGTAATCTCCAGATGTCATAGCTAATGATGGCTGTGTATTCTGTAAACAATCCCCACATATATTGATAATACTTGGCTGTCAGAAGTCTTAAGCACAATACTGTAGCTCTCAAATAATTAAATGATTGTGGGAATGTTCTTCCATTTCATAAAGCAAAACAGTGGCCTTCTGATCTTCTGAGCAAACTATCTCTCTAATTATGGATGCTTTCTTAAAAGGTTCTGCTCAATTTATATTTCTTGAGTTGGCTGGCAAAATTACCTAATTTCTCCAATGGAATAAATATGGTCATAAACGAAAGTTGGACATTGCAATCTGCTATCTGGACATTATCCTGGAGTTCTACAAGGCTGAACTGTTGCTTTGGCTGAGACAGAGGAAAGGATTGTGACACAGTTTGTTCAACCATATGTTTCGAGTCTTCTATCTTCTCCACTTGTCAGCATTTTCCCAACACAATACACCCTGGACTTCAAAATAATCTGTTTGCATCTATAGCAGTGGTGGCCATATTTGCCAGCATTTCCATCTCTCTCTCTCTCTCTCTCTCTCTCTCTCTCTCTCTCTCTCTCTCTCTCTCTCTCTCTCTCTCTCTCTCTCTCTCTCTCTCTCTCTCTCTCTCTCTCTCTCTCTCTCTCTCTCTCTCTCTCTCTCTCTCTCTGGACTTCATTTTGGAGAAGTGGACTTCTGTGGAACAAAACATTCAGTAACACCACCAGCATGCATCTGAAGGGTTTCCCACAGCTGGAGAGCAAGCTGGGTAGCAGACACAAGTATTGCTAAACTAAATACTGAATGTGTGACAGTAGAGGATGCAGGGGAAACCAAGGCATCCCTAAAGGCAGAGGAATAGGAAACAGGATTCACCCCTCTCCATCTATGCTTGGACCATTTATCATGGTTCTTGGAAGATCTGATCTTGTCCTTGTAAATAAACAGGTCTTCCCCTTACCTAGATTTGCAATAGGCTAATGTTTATTCTTTACCTGCCCAGATGCCTTTCTACACAACTGAGTAGGACAGGGGGAAAATTTTGATTTTTAAAGGAGGGATTAATTATTCATCCTTGAAAACACAGCAATAAACTTCCCCATCCTGCTCTGGATTGACTCACTCTTTTAATAAGCTCTATTGACCTTCAATTAAGGTTCAGATAAAATAAGTTGTTCAACTATAATAATCTCCTCCTTTTTTTAGAAAAAAGGCTGTCATGTAATGACTTGATTATTAAAATGTCAAGGATATTTTCTTTAATAAAAATAATTCTGCCTGCTTTAGAGAAATAATTAACTTTTAGATGTCTATAAAAAGATACAGTGATGCACACTAGCTTAAGGAGAGAGAGGAAAAGAGGGAGAAAAGGAAAAAGAGAAAGAGAGAGAGAAAGGAAGGAAGGAAGAAAGGAAGGAAGGAAGGAAGGAAGAAAAAAGAAAGAAAGAAAGAGAAAGAAAGAAAGAAAGAAAGAAAGAAAGAAAGAAAGAAAGAAAGAAAGAAAGAAAGAAAGAAAGAAAGAAAGAAAGAAAGAAAGAAAGAAAGAAAGAAAGGTTAACTATGACTAACTGGACCCTCAATGTTTCTAGTTTACTTTCAACTGTTTGATGTTGTAAACAGGCAATGAAAGATAATTGCCATCATGCCTATTTGGGTGGTTCCATAAGGCAAGTGGATCTAATATCTAAAATATGATGTTGGATTACATGGCTGCTTGAGTTGACTCAAACAATCTCACTTCCTATAATTGTACTGGATAACATCTTCAATTTTAAAAAGCAAAACAGAATTGCAGCCTTGCCTAAGCCTTCAGATGCACTCAGACTAAGTTTATATTGGATTCTAATAATGGCTTATAAAACAGCACTAAGAAGCATGAATCATATATTTTCTTCTGGTTCTGTATGTCTGAATTCCAGTTCCCCAGAGTAGTTCTACCTATGAATAAACCAAACAGAATTCAAGCCACCGTAGCTTCATTTATTTAACAAAGATATGCAGGGAAAATCAAAATGCTTAATTTAGGGTAGCTTTCCATACCACCAACAAATTGAATTGCAATGTGCTCTACACTGGGCAGTTCTTAAAGATGACCTGGAAGCTGAAGCTAGTCCAGAATTCAGTTCTGGATGCTTCACAGTTCATTTGAGTTACATTATTGCTGCATGAGCTGCACTGGCTCCCAGTTGCTTTCTGAGTATAGTTCAAGGTGCTGGCTGTCATTTTTAAAAGCCAACATGGCACAAGGCCAGTTTATTTGCAATACTGCCTCTCCAAGGGTATCTCCACATTCCACTAGGTCAGATAGGGTAGGCATGCTTTAGTCCTTTATGGTGTCATCTAATGGGACCTCAGAGGTGGTCCTTCATGGTAGCATCCCTGGCCTTTGGAATAGTGTCCCAGCTAAGATTTGAGTGGTCCTTACCATTTTAACCTTCCAAAAGGCCATGGCTTTTCCCTTAAGGGTTGGAGTAGAATGGATTAAGTAGGTTTGGTTTGGCTCACACAGTCTCCATGGTTTATGATTTTTATTTGGTAACATTTCCCTGGATTATGGGATGCTGCATCTCTCAATAAGCCAAAAAAATCTTATTAATAAGTGGCAGTTTAGAGGCTGGCCTAGAAATTGGGAGACCGTGAGTTCTAGTACTGCCCTTGGCATGGAAGCCAACTGGATGACCTTGGGCCAGATCCTCTCTCTCATCCCAATCCACATCACATGGTTGTTTTAGAGTCCAGGAGATAGGAGGCAGGTGATCCAAACTAGTAGTTTACCTTCCTTCTACAAAAGGATCAAATCCAAGAACAATATAATAAACCAGCAGAGCTACTATCACAATCTTGGCCTTCTGCTTTTTCATTAGGGGCTACCAAAGACATGGGGAAGATGTTGGGAGGAGAGGAGGAGAAGGATCCTGATGCTGCCAAGAAAGAAGAAGAACGACAGGAGGCACTCCGACAGCAGGAAGAAGAAAGGAAAGCAAAATATGCCAAGATGGAGGCTGAACGGGAAGTTGTGAGGCAAGGGATTCGGGACAAGGTAAGACTCACTTGTCCAAGACATTAAACACTTGCTGATAAAATGTATTCATTAGAAAAAACTCTATCAAACTCTTGCTGATTTTTCCCTCCAAGCATTGGAGAGCCCACTTGGACCTAGGAGAGGGGGGATAAAGATATATGAAGCATATGCCGATGGCCTCTGGAAGACTTCTAGCCTACTTAGAGGTATTGTGAGTTGATCTTGGACTTTGTGGTCCAGAAAGGAAACGTGCAGTCTTATTCTAGGGCAGGAATCACCAACCTTAGCAACTTGAAGACTTGTGGATTTCAACTCCCAGAATTCCTCAGCTAGACATGCTGGCTGGGGAATTCTGGGAGTTGAAGTACACAAGTCTTCAAATTGCCAAGGTTGGAGACCCCTGCTTTAGGGGATGACAAAAAGAAAGATCTTAAAAACATTCTGAGGAATATGTAGCTAGAGCAAAGATGTCATTACTAGGTATGTAATAATTTCATGGTACATTTTGCACCTGTTAAACTTTTGTAGAAAAGCTGTACTTGGAACCCCTTAGGGATTGTAACAATTGTAATTATTATGATAACAAATAGAGACTGTGAATTCTAGTCCTGCTTAAAGCATGAAGCAAGCTAACCAGTCCTTCTCTCAGCCCTGGGAAGGAGGCAATGGCAACGTACTTCCAAAAATCTTGTTAAGAAATCTACAGAGATGTTCCAGGCAGTTGCTAGGAATCAAGACTGACTTGAAAGTATTGTTGGATCCTATTCCCTTCATTCCCACCTAACTTAGGAGGTTTGGATCCTTTCCCTTACTCGATCAGGACACTGATTAAAAAACTCTAAAATGTTTTAAGAACCTGCAGAATCTTGGTCAGAAACGCAAGGCTACATTAAGAGACATGACCAGTTGAAAGACCCCAAATACACTTCCAGCAAGATCATATAGTCAGTTTCACACAAGTTGTTACAAATGATGGAATTGCATTGGCTGATCAATGTTTGGTCATTGACATATTTCTAAGCAAGTGGGAAATCCCTCACTTGTTTGCACGTGTGCCTAATAGTGGCATTTCCATATCAACCTATCATAGCAACAACACTAGCAATAGCACTTAGAATTATATATCACCCCACAGCGCTTTACAGCACTCTTTGAGCTGTTTACAGAATCAGCATATTGCCCCCAACAATCTGAGTCCACATTTTACCAACCTCAGAAGGATGGAAGGCTGAGTTTGTGCCTGTCAGGATCAAACTCCTGGCTGTGGGCAGAGTTAGTCTGCAATACTGCATTCCAACCCCTTGTGCCAGCAGGGCTCACCCTCAATCATAGGGTTTGTCCTGTTATCCACATGACCTGTTTTGAGGTATGGTGTCCAGTGCCACTGCACTCAGACTGTACCCTGGCCCTAGTGCTGTTTACATGTCTACTTGACTAAGGCAAAACCTCTTTATTAGCATTGAATTTCACATAAATCCGTAGATTTATTTTGGTTCATCCATCTTTTGCAGCACACACAAGATTAGTGGAGCCCCCCAAATGCCTGCATGGTAGTTGTAAAATAAAAAAATTAAAGAAGTCTTTGCCTTCAAGAAACCTACTCACTGAACATATAAGCAAGATGTTATTTGCATTAAATATCTCCCAATAGATAATTGAAACAATTTCCAAAATACCAGAGACTTGTTGCATACTCATTACCATGTATGTTGTTACATACTACATTCTACTTCCTCAGGTTCACAAGCAAGAGACAATACAATTATTTAAAAAAGACCAAGAAAGAAAGAAAGAAACCCAGCCATCGTTTGTTTCAAATACCACACCTTAGTCATGCTAAGCATATTTTTACTGTTTATTCCTCCCACAGTACTAGTTTATCCTCCTCAAGGATATAGCAGATATGCAACATTTTATTAATGCTCTCAAGCACAGCTCCATTAGAATAACTTCAGAATGTTTTACAAAAAGCGTAATCCTTATCCAGATTTGAACATGCAAGTCCAATATCTACATATGCTTACTCCTCACTCAGTTCTCTTTCTCTCTCTCTTTCACACACACACAGGGAGGGAGAGGGAGGGAGGGTCAGAGAGAGATATACACAGAGACAGAGACACACACACAGAGAGAGACAGAGACAAAGGCAACCTGTTGAACCACCAATTAACTAACTGCAAACCAAGCAGCTTGTCATTGGGGACAGGCTCAGTCCTGCCCAGCTTTTAAGAAAGTCTTAATATCCATTTATTGATTTAAGGTAGTGGTTCTCAACCTTTTTCAGGTTGAGACCCCACTTGCCCCGCCCATGCACAGCGTGACCCTGGGCCGATCTGCCTGCATGCGCGGTGCGCACGCAACGACGAGAAAAAAAAGAAAAAACAAAATGGCAGACCGCGACGGGCCGATCCGCGCATGCGTGGCGCGCACGCGACCCAAAAAACAAAAAAAACAAAAAACAAAATGGCGGACCACGGTGTCCGGCGACCCCCGCGAAACGGTCGTTTGACCCCAAATGGGGTCGCGACCCATAGGTTGAGAACCGCTGATTTAAGGTGTCCCCTGAAGGATCGGATTCCTGGATTTGATCAGAGCCCTATTTGGGGTGGGTGGGTAACCTTTTGGAGTGTTATTTGAACTTTCATCAACTTGAATTGACTTCAAATAAATTTGCTCTGTCAGAAAGCTCTGAAAGATGTGAGTGCTCCAAGACTGGAGGTTTTTAAAGAAGAGACTGGAGCAGGGGGTTGGATTAGCGGCAGGGGTTCTCAACCTTGGCAACTTTAAGACTTGTGGACTTCAACTCCCAGAATTCCTCAGCCAGCTTTGCTGGCTGAGGAATTCTGGGAGTTGAAATCCACAAGTCTTAAAGTTGCCAAGGTTGAGAACCCCTGGATTAGAGGGCCTTCAAGGTCCCTTCCAACTCTGTTATTCTATTATTGGAAATTCAGCAATTCAGTTCCAACCCTGAAAGTTTTAACTTTTTAAGGCAATGTTGAGTTTCACAAACTATATATTGAAGCATACAACAGGAAAGAGGGAAAGCATTTCAACCTATATAAAAGTCTCAGTAAGAAGGGAGACTTACATAAGAACGCCCAAAATGATCTCTGAATTCTTTCTATCCTTCTGGATTCAAAGCCCTATGCCTAGAAATATTTGATAGGTGGATGCCAGTTTTGTGAGGTGCACTTGTCATGGTGTGAAATTGTTTTAGGCTCTCCATTGTGTACAATTCCAATAAAAGTATTTTCCTGGGAGTTCCAGAATTCCCTGGTCAACTTCTTGACTTTGAACTTCTAACTCCCTCTTAATCTCATTCATGCTAGCTATCAGGTACCAAGAGAGCAAATTAAATTGTTGTTTGTACTGGTAGATCGGTAGGGAAGAAGAAGAAGAAGAAGAAGAAGAAGAAGAAGAAGAAGAAGAAGAAGAAGAAGAAGAAGAAGAAGAAGAAGAAGAAGAAGAAGAAGAAGAAGAAGAAGAAGAAGAAGAAGAAGAAGAAGAAGAAGAAGAAGAAGAAGAAGAAGAAGAAGAAGAAGAATGATAGATAGATAGACAGACAGAGAGAGAGAGAGAGAGAGAGAGAGAGAGAGAGAGAGAGAGAGAGAGAGAGAGAGAGAGAGAGAGAGAGAGAGAGAGAGAGAGAGAGAGAGAGAGAGAGAGAGAGAGAGAGAGAGAGATCCTAGAGATAGGTGATAGATAGACAGGCAGAGGTTTCCCTTAATTTTGATCTTCACAATAAATAAGGTGTGGCTTGAGGTATAAGATCATTTCAGAGATTGAATAAAATTATACATGCTATTTGTTTATTTTGGCTTCTAAGCTGCTTCAATTGCAGATAATTGTAAACAACACATACATACTCCAATGCAATGAAAATATGAAATAAAATTAAAAAACGATAATACTGTAATACAAAAACAAATAAGGCTTACCTTCATCATACCAAGGAATATTACTTCCTATAATAAAAAGTATATATTTTAGGGAGGATGAACCATCATGTTATAAGTCCTTTATATAACCTTATTTGTGGATTTAAACGTTCTTTCCATCCTGTTTTGTTTTCTTGTTTACTTTTCTTATTATATTCTCTTGTGTATTGTGAGCCACAGAAGGGAGGGAGGGAGGGAGGAATTTGGTGAACCCAGAAACCC
This sequence comes from Bothrops alternatus, assembly GCA_034064705.1. Lineage (NCBI taxonomy): Eukaryota > Metazoa > Chordata > Lepidosauria > Squamata > Viperidae > Bothrops > Bothrops alternatus. The sequence continues at coordinate 1,311,862 of JARGCV010000087.1, forward strand.
CAAACCATCCCACCATCATCTAAAATCCAGCAATGTGATCACTAACATCTCTAGCCCACAGCCTGGGAGAATAGCAGATGTTTATGGCCCTTCAAAATGCCAACAGGGTGGGAGCCATCCAGATCTCATTGCATAAACCAGGCAGAGTGACCAAAGATACACATTTCTGATAGAACACATTGTTGAAATGAAGGAACCTGGACTGCACCAACCTGTCAGTTCAAATTGGCTGGGAAGCCACCATGGCAATTTTTGATCCTAGTATGCGGCCCAGAAAGATTGGTATGTGGTCAGTCCAAAAATGTAAATTTAAAGTAAAATAAATATCCCTAAATTGTTCTGAAATATCCAACTCTTTGGGACTTTCCTAAATACTAGGTAGGGTAGCGCCAATGCAATCTCTGATGGAGCACTGATCCTATAGAAAGGGACCACAAAGGACAACACATTCCGTATGACCCATGGCATTAATGCTCCTTCAAAAATGGATTTGAAACATGTAGTTCTTACAGGTTAGGCAGAATCCTCTGAGAGAAAGCAGCCCTGAAGACAGCTACTGAAAAGCAAAGGAAAAAAAGGCAAAGTTATTAAAAATAAAATTTAGCATGGAGGTATAGTATAGTTTTGACTTACTGAGTCTCACTTCAATCAATTCCAACATTTGAAAAATGGCATATTCAGAAACTAGACAAGTGCATATGTTAAGGATAGCTTTATTCCAGTTGATATACTGATTTTGGAAGTGGGAATTCAGTAAATTGTTATGGTGAACAAGGTTTTCCAAGTGTTATATAGGTTCTGGTCACCTCCCACTCAGAAGGTTGAGAGTTAATCCTAGGCAGTGGCAGATATTTCTGTTTCGGGGAACAAAAAGAAAATATTTGCTGTAAGCTCCAAATAGGTGTCAGGAAGGGTATCCAGCCAGTAAATTTTCTGCTTCTTGCAGTCATCTTGACTCCACCCCAAATAAAGGAAACAAAGGGTCATAAAAAGAAAAAAATATCTAAGCTTTTCCAGAGCCATATTTTTTGACTTATTTTTTTTTGTTTCTTAGTAAATTTATATAATAACAGATGGGCTTCTCCACATGCAAAAAAAAATAAATTAGATCACTAGTGCCATGATAAAAGAGCTCAGAGTTTTCTGTCAGACAAAGCACTGGTGAGACTGCAGCTGACTGAAGGGGAAACAATGTGATTATTTGCCTTTTGATTCAGAAAAAAAGAAGCTTTGCATAGGTACAAACTTAGGTGTATTTTCCCCAGCAAAGCAAACCGGCTGTGCAGAGCCAAAAGCAGATTCTAAAGCAGCCAAAGGAGCTGGAAAAAAAAAAGATATGGTTGCTTGAATAAGTTGAAAAGAGGTGCTTCATACATATTCCTGTATGTTGTAAACTTTCATAGCCCCAACATCTCATGTGACAGGATGCAAAACAAGATATTTTAAAAACATATAAATACTGATCGATTCCAGGGATTTTTAGGGGGGTGGGAATGAGGTGATTCTCCAGCATCTGGAAAAAAGAAGTGAGGAGATTTTATACAACTCTTGGAATGGAATTCTGAAGCATAGATGATTACCAAGCTCTTCACTCACCTAACATGCCAATAAGATGGTGTCAAAATCATAACTTTATTAAAACATCCCAAGTGGGAGGAGGGGATCCCTTAGATTATCAGATACTAAAGACCTCAAAAGGAATCAATAACTGTCTAAAGACTGTTGATCTTGTTATCTAATCATATCAGACCACAATTGCCCATGGCTGGAATTTAGAAGGTTTTTTTCCCCCAAGTTCATATAAAATATTGGCAAAGTTTAAGGCTTCTGAACTGGACCCATTTTAAGGAAGCGCCCTTTCCCTGTTTCCTGTTCTTTTTCAAGTTTTAATCAGCTATCTTTTCTTTGGGAAGAAGGCGGTGGTGAGTATCACAATTGGGACAGTACTAATTTCCATTTCTGAAAAGAATACTGTGTAAATATCCAACTGTTTCACTTTTTTAGGGTAATCCTTTAAAGGCATCCTCTCTTTAAAGAGATGTTCATATCGAGTCCAGTTTGAAGAAAAAATATATATAAGAAAGGAACTCAGGGATCTCGACATTTCCCTTCTAAAATTAGCAGCTAAATAACAGATAAAATAAATGCCTCAATCCAGCAGTTCCTCTTTGTTAGCAATATATTTTCTCAGTTTCTCATATAAGTGGCTATTTTAGCTGGGAGAAGGCCCACAGAGATGAGGGCCCATGGTTAAATACAAAAGTCCTATTTGAAACCCTTGCTTAGTTTTCAGTAGACAATATACAGGGGATACTACGTATACTGTAGCTAATAGCTTTAGTATTGCCTTAATCAACATTGTAGAGAGAAATGCATTTATAAACAGCTGCCAAAAGAAAATAAACCATTTATTCATTCCAGCTTGGATAATAATAGAAACCTAAGAATCAATCTTCTTAGATTTATCATCATAAAAGACATCATTGTTCTGAATCTGAAAGATTTTTGAACAGGTATTTGTTTTGAACTCAGTTTGATCTATCTCCCAAAACATGAAAAGGTAGAAAATTACTCTATTCTGAATGAAAGATTCTCTTTTAAAATAGAAGTTCAGTATATGCTTTATCCAGGTATTATTTAGATGGGCAAGTCTTTTTTCTATGTTTTAACTCTTTTCTTGAATAAATGATGAGGAATGAAGAAATCCAGCAAATCGATATAAAAGAAAGCTGTAATAAATTCAAAAATAGTTCCCTTGTTGTCTCAGTGGGTAATTCTATAGAGAAAAATAATTTTCTGTAACAGCAAGAAATAAGAAAAAGAAGTAACTCTTCGTCCCCCATGCCCACATGTTTTCCCACATTCTGATTTATCTCCTTTCCTTGTTTCTTTATCAAAATACAAACTTCTTCTCTTGTCTTCTAGCAATGGAACTTCTGTAAAATAGGTTTCACATTATAATTAAAAAAAGAAACAGATCTCTTCTACCACTTGTGGTGGATGTACGATAAAGGAAGAAAATATTGGAGCATGATTCATAGGTTAACACTGAAAATTCTTAAAGTGTTATATGGAAAGAAAACCAGAGACTTTCTTTTGGGGCTAATGGACAACGATCTGGGAAAAAAATATGGAACCTTGATGTTATATATGTTGACAGCAGCAAGAGTAGTCTACACTCAGAAATGGAAGGCCACATTGATTCCCACAATGGAGGAATGGTTGCAAAAACTGATGGAGCTAGCAGAGATGGCTAAATTGTCTCTACTGATTAAAGAAAAGAACACAAATACCTTTATTGCTACGTGGAAACCATTTCTGGACTTTGTACTTGAGGTGGGGGAAAAATGAAACTTTGATTTTGGGTTTTACCAATTAGATAGATTTGATATTATCAAAACGGCTAGTTTATGCTATGTTGTAAAAGTTAAAAGTTGAGGTCTGATGTTGAAGTTCTATTTTACTGCATCAAAGGAAGTCAGAAGTCAACACCTTTTTTTTCTTCCTTCCTTCACTTTTCTATTCCCTTTTCCCTTCCCTATCTTTCCTGCTATTTACTTTTGTATTTTCATTGTATTGTATACTATAAACTAATAAAACTTATGTAATTAAAAAAAAAGATTAGAGCTTAGGATCCAATTAGGACCGCAGGGTAGACAAGATTATTGGTTCGCCATGGCCTTGGGAGCATGTCCTAAAAGAAAAGAGAAAACTATCCGAATGTCAGAACAAGGACTGTGAAGTTCATTTCAAGTCATCATCAAAATTTATTAAGGCCTTTAGACCACAATAAAATACAAAAAGCTGTAATTATTATTAATAAAACTTAGAAAACACATAAAATTTAATAAATTAGCATCAAATACATTATAGTAACTGTAATACAGACAGCAGTGGTGATCACCAAAATTTATGCTAAATTTCAACTATAGGTAGGACTAATACAATTAATGGTAGCACAAAATTGGTTAATTGGGAAAGATATGTCAGGTTTAGGGTATCCCCTATCATTACTTGAATTCATTGAATTACATGTCATACGACAAGAGAAAGAATGGGATAGGAGGATGAATAAGGAAAATAAGTTTATTCTGGCAGTAGTTCTGGAAACTCCGTTATTGCTTTACATTGTGTTAGGCTTATGGTGACCTAGATGGTACCTCATCATGATTAAGAAGATACTCCCATTACTCTTCCTTGTGGACTTTGCTTCTGATGGTCCTGAGATAGTCATCATACAACAGTGAGAGAAGGCATCTGTGTTGTTTCTGCTTTGCCAAGTGGAATAAACTAAAAGTATTATCTATTCAGTAATTGCTTGAAATTTTCACATGACAATAGTTCCATAAGCATTTCAGCACTTCAACCAAAACCACCATCATGGAGGAAACAATGAAAGCATAACAGGATTCTAGCATTTTTATTAAATCTTATGGTTTCAGTAAAAGTCTTCCATGTTTTACAAGAATATGTATGCACCTGAGAGAGTGTGGTCATAGGGAGAAAGGGAAGGAAGGAAGGAAGGAAGGAAGGAAGGAAGGAAGGAAGGAAGGAAGGAAGGAAGGAAGGGTTTTCTAGAGATCTCCAAGAAAACCAGTTCATAAAGAATTTGTTGTCTGAAAATTCTGATGTTTTTCCCCCCTACATCTGAGAGTATTCCTACAGCTGCCTGTAGGCAAAATTTTATTCTGATCATATGTGAAGGCCAAAAGCTTCCAACAAGAGGAATGTTTGCCTCCATTTAACTATGTTAGTCTACAATGCTGTAGAAAATTTTGTTTACATCCCAAGTGACTGCAGTAAACTCCCTAGCAGAGTTTCCTTTTAATTATTGATATGTTGCCAACAATATGATTTTCAGCAAGCTTCATTGATGAGGGCTGGCATAAATAAGGAGCCTCAAATTTTACCACCAGCAAAAGATTTTCAGTGAAGAAGAAAATTAGGAGCTTTATAAATAGCAATAAATTTTCCCCATCCAGTATTATTTCAAAGATTTGTATTCCAGAGTCATTGGTGGTTGAATGGCTTGTATATTTAATAAATTATTATTATTAGTTGCAACACTTTGAAGTCACAGCTGCCAGTTCTTTAGCTGATGTTGGCCTTAAGTACTTTCCCCAAACCTAAGATGTTGTAATGCATGCGTGCAAATCCAAGCAGCGTGGCCTTTTGTGTTTGACAAATGCAAAATTTGTTAATTTTTTGGTATGGATCTTCACACAGTCAGCCAGATGTTTAGATTGGATTTGGCATTTTTATCCATATAAGGAGATATAGAAATAAAGATCTGTAAACTTTAAGAAACATTTTATTTACAATATTGAGTATTGCATCCATTTGCAATCTAGTTACTATAAACTGATTCAAAACAACACAGTATAATTGTGGATGATATTGTATCTCTCAAGCAAGGCAATAATCAGAGGCTTAATATATCTTTTTCTACAATGTCCTATCAAATACAAGTTTTAATACTATGCCGTCTTTCTATTATTAGGGAAAGGAAGGAAATGGTTTCATAGGGGTTCACAGGATGCCACATCCTTTTATTCTACAGTGGCTTGGTATTTGTGTCACTAGGAATCATGTTGGAAGGATCTAACACAGGAGATATTATAGCTATAGCAGGAGATTAATGCTTAAATAACAGGAACATCAGGATCTCTTTGCAAAAGTGGAAATGATCTGAAAAAAGATGACTAGCAGATCCAATCAATTCATAAAATGAATCCTATGCCTTAGGTAATGAAATTGGAAGAGTAGAACCAAACCCTGCTTCCTGTACTCTCCTGGATCATTACTTTCCTTCCCAATATTTCTTTCTGATGTCTCAGATCTGTGGAGTATTTTGCAAAGCACTTCTGTGAACTTCTCAAAGCAAGATGTTTTGCAGGTAAGAGCTAGGAACTGCATGACCTAAATGGCTTGCTCAGAGATGATGCTCAAACTGGCATGTTTCTTTATTGTAGTAAGAAACCAGTTCAATGTGCTTACTGAACAGGAGGTAGTAGGTCATATTTGGAGGTATATAGTATTTAGATTGCTACTTGCAGAGAGTACAATAGTTCATAAAGGCTGCAACCTAGCAAAATGAGAAACCCGTAAATTTTGGGAAGTTCACTGCAGGAAGGTACAAATTAAATAAACACTAAAAGCCAATGATCCGGCATCTGGCTTTAGGTCTGCATCTGCCACCATAGTTCTTTAACAAAACTTATTCTTTAGCTCCACCCCTGTTGAACATAGACATAAGCAATTCTGGTCCCTTCTTGAAAACGTTGTGTGCTTCTGATTCTTCATGACCTGATGGACACTATTTCATCAGGACTCTCCATCAATAACACTTTCTCTGAGTTCTTGAAAAGTCCTAATTGTGTTAACAGTGATTGTATCTAGCCATTTTTTTATGTCAGCTTCCCTTTTTTTTTACAGTCTTTAATTTATTCCAAGCATTAGAATATTTTCCAATTATGCTTATTCTCATATTGCACGTCTGAGATATTAAGTGCTTTAGCTTCTTTATTAGTGCTTCTTATCTAATATTAAATACAGAAATCTGTTATTTTTATGGTCCAAGGTATTCTCAGAAATTTTCTCAGCACTGTCATTCAAAGGCATCATTCAACTTTTCCTCGGCTTTTATAGCAACATTTGACAACTTGGAAAACCCAAAAATATGCCCCTTTGTTGTCAATGGGATGTCTTTGCACATTAATATTTTGCCTAGATATATCATAGTCTTTCTCCAATGAAGCATATGGTTCATGGCCACATTCTCATCCCTGTGAATATTTGAGCCTGGGAAGATAATCTTTCTTACTATCAACTTCTCCTCTTTGCATTACTGTTGCATTAGATTGGCATTGTCTGTGACATAAAATATGAATATTTTTTAAAAAAATATGAAGCAAGATACTGGCTTCTTCATACTTCTTTCCACACTTTCTCTGCTGTAATTATCTAGATATAACTACTTGTATCATTTTGCTTTTCTCTGGAACTCTATTTTAATTTGGCAATTTTTCCTATCTCTCTTGCTTTTTGCTTTCCACCTTTATTCAGCTATTTTCAACATACCAACAGATAATCCTATTGCTCATTTTTGTTTTTTGTATTATAGAATCCTCTATTTGCTTTATCTTTAATGATGGCATGAATTTCAGTCCAGAGTTTTTCAGGCACTGTATTTATCAACTCTAAACTATTCTTTACCTTCATGGAATAATCAGACAGAGTATTGCTGAGAAATCTTGTCTGATATTATTGTTTTCTTAGAGTTTAAGAAATAATTTTGCAATAAATTTATCACCTGAGGTACATCTAGCACCTCAGGTTTAATTTTTGGTGATTAATATAGCTTCTCTGTGTTTGCTTCTTGTGTATATACAATATATCTTCATTACTACCTTAGAGCAGAGCAATAATTGGCAGTCCACTACAATGGAGATATAATTGGAGATATAATTGGCAGTCCACTAAAATGGAGAATATAATTGAACATCAGGTCATAACTGCAAAAAGGTAAAATATTGCAACAAATAATTTATTATTTGGTTCTTGTCAGCTAATAAATAATCTATATAAAATCCCAAAGGTTAAATTAGCCTGAATTAAGAATCAGCAAATAATATAAATAATAGAAAGACAACTGTGGCATAAACATTATTTTAGATCAATGTTACTGAGGAGAAATTCCAGAGATGCTTAATAGGGTATTAGGAGCAAAATAAGAAAGAATATGACTTAAACCTGACAGGACCCCAACATCATTTAGGAAATACAAGCTATGCTAATGAAAGTTGCAGAACAAGTTATTTGCAATCTATAGATGTGTGTGTAGGCATGGCTATAATTGCTTTTTGGTGGGATGCAATAGACTGAGATTATTTTTCAAAATTCCTTCTTATATAATTGTCATTAAAAAATAGCTCAGTTGGTGAAAACATTACACCATACTTTTTCTTTGGTAGCAGCACTTTGCTTAAAGGCAGCAAATGAGGCACACAAGAGATCAAACCTAATTTAGATATAATTATGTTTAATCAACTACCCATATCTACCTGCTCTATTAGATCTGGCTGGAGAATGCTCCAAGTCCCATTTGCTAGGAAGTGTCAGCCGACAATATTCTTCCTCCAGATATGAGATTGTCCCTGATCCTGTTGGTCCTCTATAAAGCCTTGAAGACTTGACACTATGCTTGAACCTGGGGCCCCAAGTGCATGATGGAACGTATCTCCTGGATACGTTGAAAGTTGGACTGATGATTTTTTAAATTCTTTTCTGAGCTGCTGTATATTTCATACTATATATAAACTTTTAAAAAATATTATTAGCCATCCTGATTCCTATTCTTGAGTTGGGTGGTCATATACATCAAATGTATTAAACAACAATAACAATAAAAACAGTGCCTTCTTAAAAATGTGTATCAATTATTTTACTTTTAAATTTTAAGGTTTGAGGGGTTTTTTTTAAAAAAAATCTTGTGAAGTAGCTCTGCTTAAGTGGCACCAGGTCACAAATAGAATCACAAATAATTTTAACAATTAAGTAAAAGTCATTAAAATTGGATTAATTGGATTCTGATGGTTTTAAAATTCAATGTAACTTAAAAGCAAATGTCAACTTAAAAATGTGGAGAAATATAAAAAAAATAACTTGGAGTTAATTTTGGTATCTGTGGATTTTTCATCAGATTTTGGGGGATTTTTCTAAAGGGCTGATCAATAAATCCTACAGAAAAATGGCACAGACACAGGATTAAAGGACACCTAAAGATCATCAAAGAAGGCACTGAATTATTTAAAGGGGATTTTTTTTAATTCAGGAAGTTGTAATGTCCAATTTCCCTGAAGATTAAAATTCAACAACATATAAGATCACTATATAGTGAAATAATTCCAGCTTCTAATAACAATTTATCTCCAAGTTTCTTTAGCTAAGCCCATCATTTTTTCAAACTCTACTTCTGTTGGATTCTTACCTGTTCTTTTCTTTTATTTGGTTCTGATGTTTTGTAAACTGCATGGACTTCCTTCCTTCCTTCCTTCCTTCCTTCCTTCCTTCCTTCCTTCCTTCCTTCCTTCCTTCCTTCCTTCCCTTCTGCAATTTAAAAATAGTGAAGCTCAAAAGACTTCCTATTGTCATGTTCAAGAGCTCAATGAAAGCCTCTATCTTGGGAGAATATGAATCATGCCAATTGTCCTGAAACATAGCAAAACCTGCTTATTTAAAACTCGGGGTCTTCCTTTGTTTGTTGGAGATTTGTTTGGTGGAGATTGTGAATGTTAACACCAGCAAAACAAAGCAACGCTATTAATAATTCCAACAATAGATATTGTACAATTCACATTTTCAGATGTGAACTTAAAAATTAAATTCTTGAGTATCAAATATTATCTGTAGCCTGGAGTGTAACAGACTGACTGACATATCTGACTTTAAAGGTGTCAAGCATTCAATGTCAAATATGTCAGCTGCAAAATATCATAATATATTTCTTACCACTCTTGTCAAAAATACACACTGCTCTATGGCATCTATTACATATGGTCAAATAATAAATGATATGGCCTGTTGGCTGTCACATGCTATTGGCTAATAAAATAGGCACATCACCAGTCTGCACTAGATACCAATTACAATTAAATAAATATTCAAATATTTAAATATTCCAGCAATCCTTAGAAATATGCAGCATTAATATTTTCAGACAAGAGAGCAGAGGATTATTTTAGTTTAATAACTTCTTCAATGTTGTGGGGCTGTCATCCTATAGACCAGTGTTTATCAACCTTGGCATTTTGAAGATGTATGGACCTCAACTCCCAGAATTCCCCAGCCAGCCATGAATTCTGGAAGTTGAAGTCCACACATCTTCAAGATGCCAAGATTGAAAAACACAGTTATGGACCATATGATTCTTAATATCTTTGTGTATTTCAGGTATGGCAGAGTGATTACATCAATATTAAATGCTGCAGCTGTGAGGCAACTTGATTTCCCCCTTCAGAGAAAGTAATTTCATTGTAATTTATCCCAAGGACCTCAGCTGGCTTGGTTTAGCTTTTTTGCATATTGACATTATAATGTCTACTCAATAAGGCATTTATAAATTGGCTCCTCTTGTGATTCATTTCAACTAGAGTAGACTTACACTATTTAGAACATTTCCTCTACTCCTAACAAGTGTCAATTCAATTGGTTCTCAAAGTGTGTAATGGGAAGAAATGTTTAATAACCTATTATATTCAGCTGAAATGAACTGCAGAGCACTGGTGTTGACTGCTAAAGTCCTTCATCTTTGAAGCTGTTGAATTGGTTCACACATGCATGTCCGTAGCATGGCAACTGCAACATCAGAAGACTTCCAGGCATGAATGAGTTACAACCACAGTCACACAATAGACAGATAACTACAGATATATGCAAGATTCAGTTTTTCTCCTCATAAAAAGAGGAGAGAAAAAGTTGGCAAAAAACTTCTAATGAATAATAAACCTGGAAACATACAAGTTATTGCTATAATTGAAGCGGAAATAAAATATAAAATATTCTTTCCTAATCTACTGTTCAAGTACAAACTGGAGTTAAGTAGATTGAAAGCCTCTGGTTTCTCTTCTTACTGCGATACTTTCCATAAAGTGGAAAATATAACCTTAAGCAGAAAAAAATGGGATCACAAAGACACAGGACCTACAACTTTCTAAAAGTTGTGGACTACAGAATCCCACAGTTGATGGTATCCATGAGAGTTTGCAAAATATTAATATAAGGGTAACAAAGAACTGCCAGCAATTGATCTGGCCAACGGTTAGATTGGAATAGATTTAGACCACAAGTAAAAAATCTTGAAATTGCTACAGTAAGGTATAAATCTTACCATTCCCAGCCAACATAGCCAAGACAAATTATTCTTGGAACTATAGTTCATTAAATCTGATATCCATTGTGTCATCCAGGAGTATTTGGTGCTCCATTGCTGCCATTTGAAGGCTTGGTGCATGATTTAATTGAGCTAGAGATTCCTTTACAAAACTGCTAGGCATTAGATGGATAAAATTGCTCAGATTCTCTCCAAGCTGAGCTAAGGCCTTGAGGCAGGACCTATGGAGTTAACCTTGCAATGTTATCTGAATTGAGTTTGATCCTGTTGGTCCTGAGGAAGAGGGTGGAGTTCTTAGGGCTGCAAGCTTGGTCATCTGCACACTAAACCTATGCCTTTTCTAATTAACTAAGACTTCCCAGGATGTGACACTATTTTGGCAATAGTGAATCCATTTTTGAAGAAGATGATGGTCCAATCAATGCTTAAGGAAATGGTGTCTTAAGAAAGGGACAAATCACCATTGTTAGACTCTCCTCCAGCTGTTTTAGACAATTTTCTTACTGCCCTTGAATAACAAGTTGCAGTTAATTCAGAATGTAGTGGTGGGGGCACCTGGATATGCCCAGGTTGCATCTGTGCTTTGCAGGTTTCACTAGCTTGCAGTAGGGTTATGAGTATAATTCAACATGCTGGTTACTAAAGCCTTTCATAGAAAAGGCCAAAGTATCTAAGGGACTATCTTTCTCCAGTTGTTTCCAATTGTCCTACCCAATGGTGGGATTCAAATATGTGAACAACCAGTTCTCTGTGTGGATGCCACTTCCAGAAGTCCATTCTGGGCCTGGGCAACAAAAAATTAGCTACCAGTTCTACCGAACTGGTGTTGGTCCTACTCCATCAGGTCTGGCAGGAGAGACATGTTCCACACTCTATCTTTTAAGGAGTCAGATGTGGTGGAACCAAGGAAGTGTGCCTTTTCTGATACTGTGCCTGGCTTTTCCTTAAGATTAGCTTTGTCCCAACCCTGCTGATCTTTTTTTTTTTTTTTATATATATAAATTCTTTTATTAAAACAATCAGCATTGGACATAAAAACATATTATGCAGTGATCATCATGACACCTGGTATACAATACTAAGTATCAGTCTTTGAAAACGTCTGAATTAGTAGGCCTTTTCCCCCCCCCTCGCGTCTAGCCTCAACTATACTCCTGTTACATTTTATTTGATTGGTGTTTCTCCTATCTGTTTCAATATTATTGTGATCAACACTAAACATAAGATCTTATTGCTAAACAATCCTCCTAGAACATAGCATACAACATTAGGTATTAATCTTTGTAAACATCTGTTTTTGTAAATGTTCTTCCCTCCTCCCTTACATCTTCAAGTATAATCCGAATGCATTTTGTTTGATTGGTGTTTCTCTTATATATGGTCTATCTACTGTTTCTAGTCTATCGCATATTGTACGTTTGCGCTTCTGAATTGACTTCATCCCATTACTAGTGCAATCTTTTATAGTCCCTAACCAGAGATCCTGAGGTGAAAGTTTCATATCTTGAGGTAGAGATTCAGTCTACTTTAACAATATTAAAGCAAACATCATTAATCATAAGGTTATGTTAAGAGGCATTAGTTATAGAACATATACATTCAACATTGGGTGTTAGTTTTTGTAAATATCTTTTGAAAGACTCTTAAGTTCTGGCTGTTCTCTCGGGAAAGGAGAATAGGTGAATGTATGTATCGTTGTTATTTGTAGTAATGATCTTAGATGTCATTTTTTATTGTGTCTTGTTTTACTATTATACTGATGTTTTTATTTCTGTCCCCCAGCTAGAGTTGCTTGGGTGGGATGGGTGGCCATCTAGATTGAGTAAATAAAAAAAAATGCCTCCGCTGTAACTCAAAAATGACGGTAGATAATTCTCAAATTCCAAGAAGAGTTTTCAAAGAGGATCAACAATTCTGGCTGTTAGTCAACAGAAAGAGGCATACAGATTGGCCATGCTAATTGAATTTCACAACAGTTCTGGCCCACTCTATTGTCAGTTCTTTTATTAGGCCATTTGGAGGAATATTCATGGAAAACGTAAATATTTTTTTACATATACTGGTATAGGGGCTTCTGCCAATAGCCCTATTTAATTCATTCCTCTGCACTTAGTGTTCATTGCTTATTTACAGCCTATAGCAACCACTTCATAATCGTACATGAATATTTAGATGCACTCTTTAACAAGAATATGGGCCCGTCGAAGATATTCAGTTAATAATATCAGCCTTTCTCTCATAATTGTACATGGATAAATAGCTTCTACCTACCTAAAAGCTAAATTATGCAAGAACTTTCAATACAGGAGAGACTTCCTTCTCATCATTACTGAGATGAATGCTCTAAACCCCATAGAGAAATATAGAATTGTATTTCTCCAAGCAATTTTTGCTTAAATTAAAATCTTAATCAATAGAACAGTGTAATAAAGTTAGTATATTAATCACAAAATCTCTTTTGGGAGAATTCATAGATGACTTTAAGAACTGATATTTTGATTCCTGTCACTACTCCCTCTTTGTTCTTTTTATATAACTTCTATTATAAACTAAGAGAGGTTTAAATAATACATGCTATATCCATAAAAAAGACTGAATAACATATTCTTGAAACTATAACAGGAAAAACAAGTGCTTTTTGTTATATAAGTTGCCCAGTGAATTTTTTTTTCTCTGCAGCCAGGTAATGTGTTCTATTCCAGAGAATATTTAATTCCATCATAGCTCTCTCTGCCCCATGCACAGAAGTACCCATTTTTCTTTGGTGAAACATTCCAATTGTCCTACATTCAGCCATCTCTTCAAGGAGAAAAGTGGTGTCTCAACACCCTTGTGGCAAATTGGAGGGAAATTCCAAAGACACGCCGATATTCAGAGTCACTCTTGCAAGTGAGATGAATGGTATATAAATTAAAGTTGATTTTCTATTTGCAGATGATGTTTTGTGTATACATGTGCACGTACACAAACACACACACACACAAACAAACAAACACACACACACAGAACTATAACCAGAAACATTGGCATCTCTGGTTGTGGGGAAGGGTGTAGGAAAGATAATGTAACTGTAAAAGAATGCAGTTCTGGCTATCTGTCAGACTGGCCACAACTTAAACCTCTAGAAACAATCCTTGACTCCGTTTGTTGAGAAAGGTATAGTTTCATTAGAGATCGAGTATATTGCAGCATTGCATAGCCAGAAATGAGAACTGCACACTAAAATCTCTAAGTTCTACTCCCCCCACAACTATTCCTTGCTACTACCCCACTGTAACCAATCAAAGCCATGCAAGATGTTTTCATAATGGTCAATCCAAGTGTAACTTGATATGCGGCTCCCTCCTTCTTCCAGCTGGATGGCCTTGAGGCAGCATCCCAAGGAGGTACAGTCTCTACTTTAGATTCCCCAAGCATCCCTCTCCTTGCCCCCCCTTCCCGCAGTTCATGGCAGTCTGACACTGCAGAACAGTGAAGCACAGTATGCATAAGGTGGCAGCTGGCAGTCATGCCACAAGTGCTGCACCCAGTACAAAATCTGACTTTTCCTTGCTCTTTTCTTCCCTCCCTTTATACTGGGTGCTAAAACTATCTAAATTATATATAAATACTACTGACCAGATCTTGACTCACTGATCTATGGCATCAGGCCCATTTGAGTGTTACAAGTTACATGGTTTTCTGTTAGAGATTTTACTCAAGAGGCAAAGACCTTCCTTACTCAAAGTTATTTAAATGCTGAACAGTTTTAGTGTTGAGTCATAGTATACCACCAGCATAACAGACTTCTATTTAATGCAAGTGGTAGAAATGTGTCTCTTTGGATTTAAAGGAGTTTTTGCCGCACAATATCTGTCCACGTTGCTTTCTTGTGGCAAACATTATAGGTTTGCTGTTACCTTCTTCCAGCATTTTTTTTAAATCCTCAAAGCATGAACAAAAGTAGCAGTAGTTCAGTATCTCTGGGAAAAACCTGTCTTGTTCTGTTTGAATACTCATGGTAAAGGTATGTGCAACATGAATCTGAATTAGTTAAGAACTGTGATGCAGGTCATAGATTAAGATTAGTAATTATTTTTCTTAGTGAAAATGTTGGGAAAATAAATAATTACAGAGAACTGTTTTCTAAAGAAAGCCGTGTTATGAATTAAGGTATCTTTTAAGTCATGACTTTATTAAGGGAGATTTGCAACTTTTTGGCCGTAATGCTTGATCATCCCCATTGCTGTACATTGCTTTTCAACTTGTTTAATTTTGCTTTAACTCAAGTAGAGATGCTTTCATCAGAAAAGGGCGGGGGGATATCTAATCACACTTGGTATGTTATATAAGCTGTACAATGCAATTTAAAATGATCATATTTCTTGTGTCTGAGAAGGAAGAACCAGCTCTCTTGTATAGTTTGAATAACATAATGAGATACTGCTCCAGGACACACACAGAGCTAGTAAAGGACAAAGGAAGGTTATTTATTTTTGAAGCAAAGGATGAGCTAATAGCTAGAGATGCACCACTGCAAAGTAATTGGCTCACATTTGTTTCTTGTATAATTGATAACTGTCCCTCATCGTGGCAGTATGGGTTTGATTAGAACTGAAATAAGCCTTTATCTGGTGAGATTTTATATTTGAAGTTGCTGAATAAGTCTCAAAATTCCAAGAAAGGTCAAATGCATGGACCAGGTTAGGAGTCATTTATCACTGATTATCTCATTCTGTCCACAAGATCTGACAGGGTCAGCATGCTTTGAGTCCCTTCCATGAAACAGTGCAATCTGATGGGATCCAGGAAGTCTGCTCCTCTCTCACCATGCTTGCCCATAGCACCATCTGGCCATTCCTATCATGCTCAGGAAATTTCATGTTCGGTAACTATTGAGCATGCCCAACCTTCAGAAGGTTATTTTGGATTTTATTTATGATTAGGTGGCTATTTATATATCTCTATCCCTATCTCTAATCTTTGCCTTTCAGAATTCTTGAGTATGTTGATATTTCTTTCTACTTTCTGAATGGCTTTGTTTAGATTACTAAGCATCGTCATTTAATAACTGTTATAGTTAGGCAGATCTGGTTCTGATTTTCCATCTCTTAATGCAGTTCCAGTGCAGTTCCATTTCTAGAAAAATATCAGTGAACCATGTACATTTGCCATGAAAAATTAAATTTGATAGCATTTCTCTCAGTTATGTTCTTTTAATATTTCCAGTTTTTATGTTACTAACACTTCTATATTGCTTTCGTTCACATGAAAAGATATCTCTCAAAGTAGTTTATGATTTAAAAGTACAGGTAGTCCTCAATTTATGTCTACCACTGAGCCCAAATTTTTTTTTGCTGAGTGAAACATTTGTTAAGTGAATTTGCCCATTTTACAACCTTTTTTACTGGTTAAGTGAATCACTGTAGTTGTTAAATTAGTCAAACTGTTGTTAAGTGAATCTGGCTTCCCCATTGACTTTTCTTGTCAGAAGGTCACATGACCCCGGGACACTGCAACTATCATAAATATGAGTCAATTGCCAAGTGTCTGAATTTTGATCACATGACCAAGGGGATGCTACTGCGGTCGTCCCTTCTGTCCTGAAATAAAAGCATCAGTTCCTCCATTGCTCTCTGGCCTTTCTGAGGGATAGCTTTACAGTGACAGACACCCCCTCCCAATCATAACACCGTCTCCTTTGAGATCTGACAGCCCTCTCCCCTTTTAAACTTCTGGAGAGTATTGAAGGCCTAGATTTTCCCCTAAACCAGGGGTGTCAAACTGCCGGCCCTCAGGCCAGACATGTCATGAGGAAACCACGCCCACCCCATTGCCGGCAATGGGGGGAAAGTTCCAATACGTGATGTCGCAAATTTGACATGTCTGCCCTAAACACCGGGACTGAGTGAGGTCATAGTTGTGAATTATATCAGAGAAGTGTGGCTATGGTGCCAAGATTTTCTGATTTTGATTTCATTACTTTTTTTTTTTTTTTTTGCTTTCACAATTGGACATATAGTTTTTATTGGTTGAGAGCTGCCCAGAGTTTGGCTCTAAGTGGCAACTATGCAAATGGTTTAAGTAAATAAAAATTGGTCCCCGTGGTTTTGTGTTTAATAATTTTTTTCCCATTGTTGCAAGGAAATGGGTGAGTTGCCAGCTGCTTGATGTTTTAAATACTCCCCATTAGCCAGCTGAAGGGGTTTCTGTTGGCTCAAGGAAGAATGACAAGGGCCCTTGCTGAGATTTGTAGTGCAACATAAAAATACTTTTTATGATTGGGATGACAACACTAGCAGCCATTTGGAAAGGGTCTCTATTCAACCTTGAAGGGAATATAAGAAGAAATCATCTATATCAGTATTTCTCAACTTTGTCAGCTTTAAGATGGGTGGACTTCAACTCCCAGAATTCCCCAGCCAGTACACTGGCTAGAGAATTCTGAGAGTTGAAGTCCAACCGTCTTAAAGCTGACAAAGTTGAGAAATACAGATCTATATTGATTGTGGGTATTTGCAGCATATAGATGTTTGATTACTTCTGGTCTCTTTATGATCCATTGGTATCATTTTGCCATCACTGTCCCTCAGTAAGTGCTTCTTGAAGCTCTTGTCAGCTCCTGTTTGTGTCATCATTTAGCCATTTTGTCTTTTGCTGGCCACTTTTTTTTATTCCTTTGGTTTTTCCAAACAACAGGTTCTTCACCAGTGATTCTTGTCTTTGCATTATGTATCCAAAAAGGCTTAAGCTTTAGTTTCACGATTAGTGCTTCCAATGAAAAGTTAAGTTTTATTTTGTTAAGCATTAAGTGATTTATTCTTTTTAGAGTCCAAAACATTTGCAACTATTTTTTCCAGCACTACAATACAAGGAATATTTTTCCTTTTAATGGTCCAGTTTTCACAACTCATTTACAACTGGGAAAACCATAGAATTGACAATACATGGTGGTTTTTTGTCTATGTAATTTTGCTGGACATTATTTTTTTACCTAGTTCTGTCATAGTTCCTCTTCCAAATAGCAGGCATTTCTTTTTTCATGGTAAAAGTTAGCATCTCTATAAATTTGTGAGCAAAGGAAGATTAATTGTTATTATTTAAATGGAACACTTTTTTTTAAAGCTCACCAGCTTTGTTTAATGATAGACCTTTGGAACAAAAATTTCAAATCCTGTTTTTTTTAATATCCCTGGTGGTCTCCTGAAGTCATTTGCTGCATTGCTTCTCAGCTGGACAATTCAAATGGACATGAGAGAAAATATTAATTATATTGAAAATATCAAGCCGTTTCCAGATTGTCAATTGTCCTGGATTTAGTAGAGCAGTAAAATAATATAAAAGCAATTTTACCCTCTTATAAATCCTTGGATAAGCTACCTTTTCTGCTTCAACACCCACACAATGGCAATAAAAGTTGGCAGTGTATTTCATGGAGCAATGAAACCAAGAGATGAAACTTAAGGCTCCAATATTGAACATACCAACTAGACAAATATTGAAGTGGGAACTTATTTCCAAGCAAACATATTTAAGTATTATTTAAGATTAGTCCTTTAGTTACATCAAATATTACATGTATCTGTCATTTGTAGAAGCATCCATCCATACACCTGTGTAGGTCTTTTGAATTTAGAATTATACTTGTGAGTATGTATGGGAACACCTACCAACTTCTCACAGAAGCCTAGAAATTATACTTTTTTACAACCTTCCCAGAGATTATGGGGCTTCCTAGTATTAGTCCCACTAGAATTGTCTAGTGTCCCTCAGCTGTATTGAGACAACAAGCCCTGTAATTTTCTACCAGGTGAAAATTATACATCCAGAGGGTACCAGGCTGTGGAAAGTCAATTACAGAGAGACTAGCTTTTGATTCATATCAAGCGCTACTGTGGATTTAACTTCTGATCTTCTAGGCTGGGAAGATCAATTCTGGGTCCTTCCTGATAGCTTCCCTCCTCCTTTTGCAGCTTATGTCATCAAGCTGTTCTAGCTGAACTTATCCTAGCTGAATTTATCCCGAGTGTATCAGTGTATATTCTACTTGATGGGATACCAGCAATAGTATGTTATCTTAAAGACAGACTTTAGATATCTTAGCTTACATGGAATGGAAGCAGATTTTAGATAAAAATGAAGTTTGCTTCTATTTATGACCTACAGTATTGGTCAAAATAGGTCCAAACTGGCCAGAAATGTCCTTAATATTAGCAAGAAGAGGCATACATTGCAAAATTTTGTCTAACAACTTAGCCTACTCTTTCTTTTTGTTAGTATATGCATTATATCAGGGGTAGTCAACCTTGGCTCTTTTATGACTCGTGGACTTCAACTCCCAGAATTCCTCAGCCAGCTGGCTCAGGAATTCTGGGAGTTGAAGTCCACGAGTCATAAAAGAGCCAAGGTTGACTACCCCTGCATTATATGAAAGCTCTATTCGAGAAAGCCATCATACTTTTCTCCATTGTGTCAGTTATGGCTTCCTTTCAAAATAGTTACTATCCCAAATGCCTGTGGAAAAAAACAGCTGCTGTCAGGGAAACTAATCCAGATATTTTAAAAATTGCAGGATGATGCCTTGTATTGAGTCACCTACTGGCCCATTTAATCTGAATTGTCCTCCCTGAGGAGCAGCAGCTCTCCAAAACCATATGTGATATTGTTCCTATGAAAAGTAGCCATTATCAGCCCAGCTGTCCCTGTTGACAATTTTGAAGGCTGATCAAAGGAAGCTGGAGCGGATTACAAAGATGCTAACCAATCTTTCTGCATTGTTAGTTTTTTACACCTACTTTATCTTTCCATTACAGGATAATTTCACTTGGTGCTTTAGAGGGGAAGTCGGAAGGGCAATTGTTTTCTGAGATATTTGAACAACATATAACGCAGAAATGGGCAGGTAGTAATTCTGTATTCAGAGATTACCTCCAACCATTTTTTGTGTGATTCAAAAGAAGATTCAATATTATCAATATAAAAGGTTGACTTAACAGTGACTAAACTTTGATGGTGAAGTCTTTCCTTACCCAATTGCTGGGATCTTCTGCATGTAAAATATATCTGTCAGACCTGCCCCAACTTGGTCCATTAGCAAAGAAAGACCCTTGACTCCATTGCGTAGTGAAAGGTATACTTTTACTAAAAGCCATGTGGATTACAGTAAAGCAAAGCCAGAATTAAGTACCGTATTTCGCGCTCAATAGGGCGCACCTGCTGCTAAGGCGCACCTAATTTTAGAGGAGGAAAATAGGGAAAAAAAATATTTTGAGCCAAAAAGTGGGCTAAGAGACATACAGGTAGTCCTCAACTTTTGACAACAATTGAGCCCAAAATTTATGTTGCTAATCAATTTCCTCAACCACATCAGACATAAAAAAATTATTAGCCACAATACTATAATGAACCATGCATTTGTTTAGGATGCATGTGGGCTTTAGCTGACGTTTTTCCACTGAACATGTATCAAAAACTGCTTTATTTCTGCTTTAAAAGAAGGGAACTTTTTTTGTTCTTGGAGCTTGCTTCTTCATTCCAACTGGGTGTAACCCAGGGGTTCTCAACCTTGGCAACTTTAAGACTTGTGGACTTCAACTTTTATCAGCTGAGTTAAATGCAATCTAAGCTGCAAAAAACCTAGTATTGCAATCTAGGAAGTAAATCCCATGAAACCTAATGACCAGGAAAGGGGCAGTGGCTTCTATCCAAGCGAAGCGCCTCAAACACGCACGCAGACTGGAGCCTATAGTAGCCCTGTCTTTTACAGGACAAGTCTGCTCCACACCGACTATCATCCTCTCCAACCGCCCTTTGGACGCGACCAAAGAAGAAAGCGCTTACCGTAGGTAGGGGGATTGCTGCTGCTGCTGCTGCTGCTGTCACTGCCGCCCCTCTTGTGTGGGCGGGGTTGAGGGGGTTATGCTAATGCCAATCGGGAAAAGGAGCTGAGGTGAGTCTGCGAGCTGCCGCTGAAGAGGCGATCGGAGGCTGAGCAGAGCGCCCCCCCGCCCCCCCACACTTCCAGAGCCATGGCTGAAGGGGGCGAAGGAGGGGAAGACGAGATACAGTTCCTACGAACTGTGAGTATCCGTGCGTGCATCGGTGTCGGGGTTTCTAGAGCAGCAACCCGGTTTGTTTCCCTCCAGGTCTGGTATTTTCTTACAGGGTGCGCCCCGCCGCCCTTCGCGTGACTCAAGCCGCCCTCGGAGACTCTTGGCAGCTCTTTGTCCTGCAAACTCGGCGGCCAGTTGCCTCGCCGCCGTTTCCCCGGAGGCCGGTTCCAAGGCTGTCGCTCCTGTGGGGCGAGGCACTTTCGCTTCCCCCTCCCACCGCAAGTCACCCTCGCTTGCCTGCCCAGCGCTGCCGCGTCGGTTCTTCCACAACCCCGGCGCCTTCCCCGTAGCAGCCCAGGGCCTTCGCTGGCTCTTCTTGGCTCGCCTTCCTTCCCTGGCCTGGCGCCCCCGCGGCTTCCTCAGTCCGGCTGCTTAGAATCAGCTCAGCTCCCGGGCATGGTTGTTTTGGGCTACAAGCCTTTCTTCCCGAATGCCTTCTTGCGTCACATCCCCTCTGCTCCAGTGTCTCCCCCCCCCGCCTGCATCTTCGCTCCATAGGGCGCAGCTGATTTTTCCTCCTACTTTTGGAGGAAAAAAGGTGCGCCCTATGGAGCGCGAAATACGGTATTCATGCATCAATTTCCCCCAGTTAACTTCCCCCCCCCCGTTAGACCCTTCCCTGACCCTTCCCTTTGCAGGCCCATTCTGCCCAATTAACTTTTAATAAATTGTTTTGGGAACTGGTCTCTTCCATGGTGGGCCATTAGCTGTGACATTCCAATCTCTGTAATTTGACCTTGAGTGTCTGTCTCTGGAAAGTACAATGAGCAGTATGGTTTCTCCTCTCTGCCAGTTCCCTCCCCCCCCCATAGTCTATGACAGGCTGGCAGCTAATGTTTGTGAAGCTCAGCATAAGATGGCAGTTCTGACAGTATCCCCCTCACTCTATCCCAATGGTTCTCAACCTTTTTTAATGCTGCAACCCCCAATCGGTCGTAAGTCGAGGACTACCCAACCGGTTGTAAGTTGAGGACCCCCAACCGGTTGTAAGTCAAAGACCCCAACTGGTCGTAAGTTGAGGACTATTTCCCTGCCCGGGAGTGCCGCGCATGCGTGGTGCCACCCCCTGTGCCGGCTGAGGCTTAGCTGGCAAGGCGCAGCGACAGCGCAGGGTGACCACCAGCTGGGCCACCAGCTGGCCCAGCCCAAGGGAGGTAAGGCACCCGCCGGGCCCCACGCGCACCAGCAACCCTCCCTGCACCCGCCGGCCTCCCACCTCCCACCCCTGGCCCTCTTTTACTTACATTTTTAGTAGTTGCTCAGCAGGGAGGGGTGGAAACTTCCAGACAGCTCGCACCGTTTGCAGACTGGGACTTTTGGCGGGCTCAGCAGGGCAGAGACAGCCTGGACAATTCCTATTGGCTTTTGAAAGCCAATAGAATTAGACTCTATTCAAGAGAGTCTATTCTATTGGCTTTCAAAAGCCAATAGAATAAGAGGGAGTAGCACAGCTAAGGAAAAGGGGGAAAAATGGCGGACTGCGTTGTTTGGCAACCCCCGTGAAATGGTTGTTCGACCCCAAATGGGGTTGCGACCCACAGGTTGAGAACCGCTGCTCTATCCCACTCGCTCTCCCCACTTCCTGAAAATAAGCATCCTTGTGTTGTCTTTGTACCACTGAATGTTCTGATTCCCTCCCAGAAATACAATAGAGGCTCTATGTGCTGTAGGAATGAATATGCATAGTAGGAATGCTGTGAAATCAGACTTCGCTTGTTGCCTTTCATGGGTGGTGGAACAAATCTGCCATATGTATCTCTCCCCCCCCCCCCCGGGTTGGAGGAGGATGGCTTTTTGCTGACTTCCTGGTGCCGAGGAAGAAAAATCTCTGCCATCTGGTGTTTGTAGAATGGTTTGGAATATATCTAGGGCAGAATCTGCTGCCCCAGTTCAGCCCCATCCCACACATGTTCCTTCCACCTAATGTGCTCAGAGTAATTTCTCAAAGAATATACCTCCCCCTTTGCCTCCTGTCCTTTTCCTGTTCCTGACTTTTCTTCCCTCGTCAAAAGGTAGCGCACCATCTTCAGATTAAAGTAGACATTTTCATTTTGTCTCATTTTCCATCTACACTGAAACCACCCTGTGGTATTTTCCTTTACATAAATTCAAATGTTAAAGTTGGAGTGGGAACAAAGGCTTGCTTATATAAGGAGCTCTGCTAATCACAGTTGTCACTCCAGTTCTTCCTGCTCCATTGTGAGAGTCTTTCCCCTCCTGTCCTGCCACTTGTCTCCTTTGTTTCATCTGCATGATTACTTTCCCACCTCCATTTCATCACAGATAAGCCTCTTCAGGACTCTCTGAATCTTTGAAGTTTTCTTTTCTAGGATTTAAGATACCCTGATCCTTTTTTTTTTACTTAATAAACATGGACAGCATTTTTTTTTTAAAAAAGCACAATACTTATTTTTGTGATTTAACCTTTGAGAGAAACCCAGTAAATAGTAGAGATAGCTCCCTAGGGGAGAACTTCAGGGTCTTCAGCTAATCCATTAATTCTTGAAAATGAATCCAGTTCTTGCTGATTTTCGCAATAGGCCAATATCTTTTAGCCATAAAGGGTTGGATAAGAACTGGGGAGAGCCATGTCAAGTCCACCCTTAGGTTTGGCAGCTCACTTGAGGTCATTCTCTCTTAGCCTAACCCAGGGGTAGGCAACCTTGGCTTTTTTATGACTTGTGGACTTCAACTCCCAGAGTTCCTGAGCCCAGCATGGGAGTTGAAGTCCACGAGTCATAAAAGAGCCAAGGTTGCCTACCCCTGGCCTAACCTACCTGGTATGGGGGAAAATTGGAAAAAGGAATGCTGCATATGCTACTTTGAGTGCCTAAATCATGGGTGTCAAACTCTATCGTTTCACATGGTGTAACGTGGCCTGTGCATGATACATCCGGCCTGCAGGCTGCCAGTTTGACACACCTGACCTAGAGGAAAGTCAGGATACCAATTTAACAAGCAAGCAAACAAACAAAAATATGCCCTCATACAGTTTTCCCTGTTGCAAGACTCCCATGCATTCACAGGCAGCCCTTGATTTATGACCACAATACAGCCCAAAATTTCTGTTGTTAAGCAAGACAGTTTTTAAGTTTTGCTCCATTTTACGACCTTTCTTGCTATAGTTGTTAAACAAATCACTGCAGTTCTTAAGTGAGGAACACAGTTTGTTAAATGAATCAGGCTTCCCCATTTGACTTTGCTTGTCAGGAGGTCCCAAAAGGTGATCACGGATCACTGTAAGCATCACAAATATGAATCAGTTGCCAAGTATCTGAATTTTGAATCATGTGACCATGGGGATGCTTCAGCGGCTGTAAGCGTGAGAGATGGTCATAAGTCACTTTTTCAGGGCTGTTATAACATTGAACGGTCACTAAGTGAACGGTTGTAAGTCAAGGGCTACGTGTACTAATTTTTGCTTCATTAAGGAAGTACTTCTATCTCACTCTTGCATTCTGCTGCACTCGAAATGACCAAGACGAACCCCTGGAATTGTCAAGACCTGTAAAGCCATGGGCTGCGCGTGTCTTTAGTATTATTTTGAGAAGCCAAAGATCACTAAATGGGGAGACACTGTTAGGTTCCTCCAGTGAATAAAGCCTCATTCCAATGGATTCTGAGTGAGGTTTTCTGCTTTCAGTGTGCTAAGTCAATCCAAATTCTTAAAGCATCTAATTTCTTTACTATTTGCCAGGAACCAGCAGGAAATTGCATTAGCTATTAGTGGAAATGTGCTGTTAAATTCTGGTAGTAGTATGATTCTAGGGGAATTCTAGGGGGGTGGGGGAAGAATGTCAGGAGCTTTGAGAAACTACGAGGTATGTATTGTCTCCTCCTAAGGTATAAGAACATCCATCCAAGTCAATGTAGCACAGCATGGAGATTGAGGTGGGGATCAATGACAGCTGCTACATTTATTTAGGTATGTGGATTTTGAATATGTTATTCCATTGCAGAAGGCTTCCGGGTATTATATTAACTCACTGACCAGCAATTAATTTCCCTAGAGGGCAAAATCATGTTTGGAGGGAAAGATGACGAGCTAACATCTCAATCATCGTCCCCAACTCTGGTTTCCACAGAATCCACTTTGAGTCCCTGCAGCATCCCTCTGGCGCATTCAATAGCTAGTACTAATTAGAAGCATGTCTGTGCTTATGTACATGCATACATATAAGCACACCAGCACACTGGATCATGTAGAACTGTTTGCATTCATGAGGTTTCTAGGGTCAGAATATGAATATGAATATGTCAGTTTGGATTGATCAACATTTCGTTCGGTCATCAGTTCACAAAATCTGCCCTTGAGCATTAGGAAACCTTCTCTACTACATGGGACAGGATACGGCTATGAAAGGAAGATATTCTCTTTATATTGTTCTCTGAAGACTCAACAGAAGAGAGTCTTCTGCAAATGGAAGGCTATAGCTAGCTAACATAAATGTGTTTTCCCCTAGAAGGCATATTCAGAATGCATTTTATATGAAAATGCATTGAACTGAGCCAAATCAGTTGATTTGTATTTATAGAAGAAGAAGTGATTGAGTAAGCTCATTTTTGAATGCACAGATATTCTTATGCTAATGATCTCTTTCATCTGGCTGCAATAGCTGGTTGCTTTGGAAAGTCCATTAGAATGGAAGTTTTCAGGAAAAAT
The DNA here is from genome assembly GCA_034064705.1 of Bothrops alternatus. Classification (NCBI taxonomy): domain Eukaryota; kingdom Metazoa; phylum Chordata; class Lepidosauria; order Squamata; family Viperidae; genus Bothrops; species Bothrops alternatus. The sequence continues at coordinate 1,337,507 of JARGCV010000087.1, forward strand.
GCAGATTCCATATTTTACATGTGCTTGTTCAAGGGCCTTAATGGGAAAAAAATGTTTTCGCGATGCTGCTGCTGCTTATTTTCCAGAGAAAATGGACATTTTCTGAGTTAAAGAACCAACACAATACTTTTCTACAGCTCAGAAGAAAGGTTGTGTAAAATGTGAAATGTGTTATATGAATCGGGATGTTTAGAGAGTACTGAGACATGTTTTCAGAGTCTCCAAAGTTTAGACAAAATCAGGACAATCTTCACAAAAGTCATCTATGCTATGACGTTTTGACACAGAAGGATTGAGACTTTTCTTGTTTTTATGCTGTTACTAGAACTGTACACATAATTATCCATGGCAATCTGGTGAATGCACAGATGGATCGATCATTTGGCTTTACACATGTAAACCTTTCTGCGTTTATGCTGATACAGTTGCTCTGTCTCTATTCCAGTCATTGGAAAGTGGGGCAATGAGAAAAAAAAGCCAGAGAATCAATTATTTAACTGAAGTTTGGGATAATATTTGGAATAGTGCTGTCTTTCAGCTGGCTCCAAGTAATCTAGGAAGCAATTAACCCAGCTTAGATTATTTATTTATGACAATATATAAACATTACTTTATAGTTTTAAATCTTTCAGATTTTCTTTCTGCTGCATTTAATGTCACAATCCCATTTATATGTAATAGTCACAGCGAAACACCAACACCAAATCACTGGAAGTACACTGTGAAAGAACAAGAAGAATCTATGTAGCAGAACTAAATGCTAAAGGACTCTTGTATGAGTTCACTAACATTACTACACTATTATTGGTCTCTTACTGTAGGAACTTGGTCATTTGTACCAAGGTCATTACCTGCACAATCTGTAGAAAGAATTCCAGTTGTTTCTCATTTCTAGCAGCCAGTAACAGATACTCAACCTTCTTCACTAACCTCGTAGATTGGTCTGCATGTGGAAAGTCTAGTATATGTGGAAATTCATTTCTTATTTTTATATAACATCTTGTTATTTTGCTTGATGCTTCTTGATGCTACTGCTGTTGCTATTGATGTATGTTCACATCAATAGCAATAGCAGTAGCATTTGGACTTATATACTGTTCCATAGTGCTTTACAGCACTCTCTGGGCAGTTTATTGCCCCCAACAATTTGGGTCCTCGTTTTACCGACCTCGGAAGGATGGAAGGCTGAGTCAAGACCTTGTGTCGGTCAGGATTGAACTCCTGGCTGTGGGCAGAATTAGTCAACAATGCCAGATCCTGAAGTTGAAACTCAAATACTTTGGCCACTTAATGAGAAGGAAGGACTCACTGGAGAAGAGCCTGATGCTGGGAAAGATTAAGGGCAATAGAAGAAGGGGACGACAGAGGTGGTTGAATGGAATCATTGAAGCAATAGGCATGAGCTTAAATGGACTCCAGAAGATGATAGAGGACAGGAAGACCTGGAGGAACATTGTCCATGGGGTCACGATGGGTCGGACACGACTTCACAACTAACAACAACAACATCAACAACAACAACTGCATTCTAACCATTACACCACCACAGTTCATCAGGTTGTACATGTAGTGCAACTTATTTCATTTTTGCAAACAATCCTATATCCTACTAGTCCTGTTAGGTACATTGTCAGAACATATTGAAATACCATATGAAAATTGTAAGTCAGTGCTTATCTGACACTGCTGGAAATGTTTTGGCACCAGTGATATGCTTTGTTTCCCCAATTCTAGATAGTTTTATTTTCTCTTCATCCCAGTCAATCTACCCCATCTAGATACCATAGCTTTGTCAACAATTTTTCTTTTCCTTTTTTTTAAAGTTGATGATAAATGTGCTTGCTCATCATAATGATGCCCTTTGAAATATAAGCAAGATATAAATAAATACTTGCTGATTGAAATTTGCTGTCAGAAATGATACTTTAAAGACGGAGTAATTTCAAATCCAGAATTCACAAACCAAACATTTACAGATGTTCCTTGTTTTTTATTTAATTATATCCTATCTTTATTATTTCTATAAATAACTCAAAGTGGCAAACACAAACAATGATCCTTACTCCTATTTTCCCCAGAACAAACATCTGTGAGGAGAGTTGGGTTGAGAGAGAATGATTGGCCCAAAGTCACCCTTTGCCTGGATAATACATGTATCTTCAGAGTTTACTGGTTGATTTCAGGTTGCAGTTTAAGGTGCTGGTTGTCACATGGCTTGGGACCATGATACCTGCTGCCCCAGTAAGATCTGAAGGATTGTTCCATTTGGGTCCTCATTCAGAAAAAGTGTTATTCCCGGATACTATGAAGGTGGGAAGTTCCATTGCTGTCTCCTTCAATGGAACATGTCAGTACCAACCTTGTTAGTTTTTAGAAAGGTCATTAAACTTAGATTTTCATGGAAGTCTTTGTGGTATGATGGAAATGTGAACTTCCCTGGGCTGTATATTGATTATGTATTGTCAAGTCACCTCTTAGTGACCATGGACATTTTCTCAATGGTATGTCCCCAAACTGATGTTTCAGAACTTCTGATGGTGCACCATTCACTGCTGCTGCAATAGGTGGTAATTGTTGACCCACTGACGTGATATATGAATGATTGATATGTTCGATCACCTACCACTTTATTATATTTTGTTATTGGACATTGCTACATGGCTTGGAGTTCATTTCCATCTCCTGGGATGAATGCCACCACCTCAATGAATGGTGTTCTGCAATTTCTGGAAAATCAGGAGAGGGGGCCCTAATCCTGCAAATATTTGCCATAGCTGCATTAAAAGAAAGGAAACTGCCTCCAGAAATCCATGTAATGTAGTCCAAACTCTTTGAAGGATGCACATAACATACAGGCAGTAAATAGGGTCTTCTGATTGTTTCCTCTTTCCAAGACAGGATTTCCCTTCCTCCTACAGGAAAAGTCATAGCTGGTGGACATAACATGTCTTCCACTTACAACCATTCCATAATATATCCATTCCTTTTCCCTCTTCTGGCTTTTTTCTTTCTTTCTTTTTATAAAAAGAAAGTCTGTTCATGAACAAAATACAGAACTGCACAGTCTTTTGTTCTGTTTCCTAACACTGGGGGTCTTGTGATGTGTTTATTTGAATGCCAATGTTTTTGTGTGAACTTTATTAAGGTATGTCAATAAAACTGTTGATAGGAAACCCACACATGCAGGAGAATCCAGTGGAGTAATTTCCTTTCATTTGCATCATTTCAACCAGAGGCATGGTGTAACTTATAAGTTAACAATATTCCTTCTGCCTTCAAAGTAAAACCCTTTAGTGTCTGGTAACCATTAGAGTCACTTTGTACATTACTTTAAAAAAAAATCTGTAGGTTGAGAATAAAAGAGGGTAAAACATCAAAAGAGGAAAAGTTCCATGTTTTTCACCTGCATCCTATTTTTGCTTTTGCTATTAGATTTTTCCCCTCCTGATGTCTTTATGATGGGAGCTTCAGCATAACTGAAACACCCTGTTCTACCCTCTTCTTGTAAAGCTAGAGTTTGCAAATTTTCCAGTGGAAAAATAACTGAATCATCAGGCTACAACTACAGAGAGAAAGCCAAAGGCTGTTTAATTCTTCTTCCCATTCAAAATCTTCACTGTTTCACACCCTAGACCAGGGGTAGGCAACCTTGGCTCTTTTAGGATTCGTGGACTTCAACTCCTAGAATTCCTGAGCCAGCATGGCTGGCTCAGGAATTCTGGGAGTTGAAGTCCACAAGTCCTAAAAGAGCCAAGGTTGCCTACCCCTGCCCTAGACCAGTGGTGTCAAACTCACAACGTCACGTGATGTGTCGCAATGTATTGCGACTTTTCCCCCATTGCTGACAATGGGGTGGGCGTGGTTTCGCTATGATGCATCCAGCCTACAGGCCGGCAGTTTGACACCCCTGCCCTAGGCAGTAGTTCTCGATTTACATCAGTTCATTCAGTGACAGTTCAAAGTTACAACAGCACTGGAAAAAGTGACTTATGACCATTCTTCTCACTTATGACCATTGCAGAAGCCCCATGGTCACGGGATTTACATTTGGATGCTTGACAACTGGCTCAGCTTTATGATGGTCCCAGTGTCCTGGGGTCATGTGATCCCCTTTTGCAACTTTCTGACAAACAAAGTCAGTGGGGGAAGCCAGATTCATTAGTAACTGTGATACTAATTTAAGAACTGCAGTGATTCACTTAACAAATGTGGCAAGAAAAGTCATAAAATGAGGCAAAACTCACTTAACAAATGTCTCACTTAGAAACATAATTTTTGGACTCAATGATGGCTGTCAGTTGAGGACTACCCGTATTTTTGTTGTTGTTCATTAGATTTCCAAATATCTATTTTCCAGATTAAATAGGAAATGTTTTGGGTACACTGAAAAGGTAACTCAACTAGACTTTCAACTGAGGCTGAAGAAATGCATTCAGTTAAAGAGCAGTCTCTTCAGAATAACAGAGCTGGAAAGTCTTCTAGTCCAACCCCTGCTCAGGCAGGAATATATAATATGTACGTACTGTATGTATGCATATACGAGAGATACCATTCTCTGTACCTGAGAATGGCTACAGAGAAGACATGCCTTTGATGTCCACCAGAAGACAATGTAAGAGAAGAGACCTGGAGTACAGCCATCTTAGCTGATCTCAGGAGATGGGCAAATGCCCTCAGGGGGAGGTGGTCCTGTAAATAACCTGGCCCTGGGCCATGAAGGGATTTGAATCAGGGTACATGCCATGGAGGACTTTACTGGTGATAACCAGGACCTTGGTAAGTGGGTGAACTGAGGAATGTCCATAACTACCCCTGCTGCCATATTCTGAGCCCAAATTAATAGTTGGGGCTACATGATACAGTGGAAACAAAATGTGGGTAGAAGTCCATCCTCTCTTTCACAATCTGCTGTTTTCATTCTTTCTTTTTCCATGCTTTTTCTGACAACTTATTTACTTTCTACTAATTGGCAGGCTGCAGGAAAGCAACAGATGTATCTTACTAGAGGCCTGAACCAAAATTAGGCTGAGGGCTGCATGTCACTATAACTCCAAGTTGTCTAACTTTGGGTTAGAGAAGGCACAGAGTTAGCAATTTCTTTCCTACAATTCCCTGTATGCGTGCCTACACATGAACCAATCCTAAACAGCATCTCATGGTTTGCCAACCAATTTGGCCTCATGGACTATGGCTTTAATTCCCATATGTTTTTAATCACTCTTTTCAAATAACTAACGCTGTGTAGCAGTCCCCCCATGGTTCCCAATTTGTTCTCTCTCTTCTGACTGATTTGTGAAAATATCTAAGTGTGTGCTTCTGCCACTAATGTATTCCTTCATAGATAAGAGTCTGGTGTGCTATTCACAGTACTGTGTATCTACTTTTTTCATACTGGTGGTTAAGATCCGCTGGCTCCTTTCCTCCCCCCCCCCCGCCTTCTCTAGTCACTGTTGCCCTATAGTTCAGTGGAAAAATGATTTCCTTGTAATTGCTTTTGTAGTTCCCAATGTGGCATAAATCAAGCCAGCCTTGGCTTCACATGGTCTTGTAAATAACAGTTTAAGTTGCTTCCCATCCTAAACTGTTTTTTTCCTAACCCCGTTTTGGTCAATTCCTTCCCTGTCTCCTTGTATATTTTTACAATCCCATTTTGCTTTCTGCAGCATCATTTCCAAGCATGAATAATGGCAAAGCTGTCTTTTTCACCACTAATGGGCCACAGGGGACAATTACTTACTATGGGGGGGGGGAGGAAATCCTTCTAGCTGCCCTAAGTTCTGAGAACAGTTTTTCTTACTTAGCCAGTCACTGGCCTTGTGCAGTTTCTTCAGCCTGGGGCACATTGGGAAATGCATCTGTTTCTGTCTTTCCTCCTGGAAAATCCATTTTCTAGACTGTCCAAAACTGTTTATTGACATTAAAGTAAGCTGAGCATTCTACGTGGCCTTTCTCTACTTGTTGCTTTCATCTTGGCCCCTTCAGAGAGCAAACTTAAGATGTCCTTAGCTGTACCTCCGTACGATGACGGACTTACGCACCTTCCGTCGGGAACTGAAAACTTTCCTTTTTCAACAGGCCGGCCTGGCATAGAAGCTCCGGCTCCAACCGGGTGAAAATGTTTTAGGGGGATTGTCTAATTTTTAGGATTTTTGTAATTTTTAGGATTTTAGGATTTGTATATATTGGGTTTTATAGATTTTATGGCCTAATTTGTTTAATTTATTTTTAAATATTTTAATTTTGTACATTTATATGTTTTTTAAATTTTAAGGCTGTAAACCGCCCCAAGTCCTTCGGGAGAGGGGCGGTATAGAAATTTAATAAATAATAATAATAATAAGAAGAAGAGTCTTCTCCCCCTTATTCCAGTAGCAACCAAGAGTAGAATCAAGATGTCTGGCTTCTGTTAGGTTTATCACCTGTTATTTTGGAGGAAGTCAGGTGATTACAATGAAATGAAACATCTGTGGAGATTGTCAATGATGCAGTTCATGGTTGTCCCAAAGGTGGCTTTCCAGAAGACAGCTGGACTTTCTGGGGTTTTTTTTCCCTTTGAAAACAAAAAACACCTTTAGGCCAATGTACTAAAGATAATAGAGAGGCTGGGAATACACACACACACACACACAAACACACACATAATGTTCCCAGCCTCTCTATTGTCTTTATAATATATATCCCATTAAATTCAAACCAGTGTTTTTGCTGAATTCTTCTGAGTGAATCAGAGCCTAACGAGACAAAGAACAGTTCTATTCTACTGCTGTTTTCAGTTCTTAAGTAATTGTCTGAATGTGACCTGCAGTCACCTATCCTGACATTAGTTCAGAGGCTGAAAATTGCCACCTGAGCCAAGCAACATTTTCTCCAATTGGAAAAGAAATTGGGAAAAAAATGGGAGGAGGATCCTCTCAGTGCCTCATTTCTTCCTTATTCTTACCTAATGCTCTATTCATGTGTTTGCTGATGTATAAAAAGACTGATTGGAGCTGGGATAAATGAGCTGGAGAATGCCAAGGCGCCATCCCTTTATTCAGTTTAAAAGGCTGGTGAAATCCTCAGGTGAAACTGCAGCAGCTGAATCCCTGTAGGGAGGGGGAAACCAGAGACCCATCAAGTAGGCAAATGGGAACTCCATCACTTTCTGACAAATGCTAGATTCATTATTGTTTTAGAAGCACTGCAGCTGAGCTGGAAATAAAGCACACGGCTGAGGGATTAAACAAATGGGATGCTGATTTAGGAGTTGTATAAAGACCATATGCAAAGAGTCCAAGGAAAAATGCACTGTGGAAGGAAGTAACAAAAGATAAAAATTATCAACCAGCCAACAAAGCTGGTTCTTAGGGAACAGAAGTAATTAATGAGTAAATGAGGCCTCCTGTAATTTTAAAGCATTTTTAATGTTCTTTTTTAAAACTGGTAATCATCTGACCGACAAAGCATCTATTTTTCCAGTCTCAAATCTAATTTCTTGAGAATTTCTGGGAATAAAGGAAACCCATAAATCTGATGCTTGGCATTATAACACAGCTTACTCACTGGTAAGTAGAAAGATCTTAGCATTGTCTTGTCTCTTAAGCATGAGCCCAGAGATGGGTGAAAACAAAATGGGGCACACAGGGAAATGTCAAGAAGAGTACCAAGAATAGGGCAAGAATAGGGCACATATCTTGTACATGTCTCCTTTTCTACCTGGAGTCCTGATTTGATGTGCTTGCTTTGCTTTGTATGGAGGGGTGTAAAACAGAAATCCTGCCTATGCATTTTAGCCTTGTCTCTGCCTTTACAATAAGCTCCGCCCATTTCTCTCAATTCCATGTATCTTTTACTCCCCTAGCTTCCATCAACCTCTACGGGCATCATGTAGCCTTGGGTGGCTTTGATACTTATTTTTACACATTTGTCTAGCAATATTTCACAAATATAGCTGTTAGAGGTACAGTAGTTCTCAACTTATGACCACAATGGAGCCTGGAATTTTGGTCATAGGCTGTGGTAATAAGTCAAGGCACTACAAGACCAGACTTGATTTTATAACCATTTTTATGATGGCCATAAATTGAGTCACTACAGTTGTTAAGCAAATCATGTGGTCTTTAAGTGAAATCAGCATCTGCCAGAAAAATGCAAAAAATATCACAATTGTGGTCATGTGAATGCAGAATGCTGCAACCAGTAATCATAAATGTGAGCCAGTTGCCAAGCACCTGAAATGCAATCGTGTGATTGGGGAGGTGGGGGGGGGAGAAGAATGTGGCAGTCATAATCTAGTCAAAATTTGCAAAGTCACATGACGTGTCGTGACGTATTGTGACTTTTTTGCCATTGCTGGCAATGGGGTGGGCGTGGTTTCGCTATGATGCATCTGGCCGCTGGCCGGCAGATTGACACCCCTGATCTTGAGGGTGATTGTAAATAGGTTTTTTTTAAGTCTGTCGTAGCTTCAAAAAACCAGTCATAAACTGAGGAGTACTTGTGTACACAACTAAGATAAGAAAATAGAGACTCAATGAAGTCTATTTGCTCCAAGCATTATTTTAGCCCCTCAGATTTAAAGCCCATTCTATAATAGATTGTAGGGTTTGAAATTCAGCTAAAAATATTAATGATAGGATGGTATGATAGTAGAAATCTTTAGAAGGATTCACCAATGTCTTTAGAACTTTTTTCTCCAGCCTAGTCCAGCTAGTCTAGTCCATAAACTCTAATCAAAAGAACATAAGAACATAAGAAGAGCCATGCTGAATCAGGCCAAAGCCCATCGAGTCCAGCATTCTGTGTCACACAGTGGCCCACCAATTGTACATGGGGATCTTGAGCAGAAAGAGAAAGCAAAACCCTCCCTTTCCCTTGACCCCCAACAAATGGTACCCAAGGGAATCCTGCCTGCCTCAACCAACATAGAGGCAGCACATGGACATCCGTTTTAATAACCACCGATACACTTTGCATCCATGAATCTATCTAGCCCTGCCTTGAAGCTGTCAAGGCTGACAGCTGTCACGACCCCTCCAGGAAGTGAATTCCATAAATCAACGACCCTCTGAGTGAAGAAATATTTCCCTTTATTTGTCCTCACTTTCTTAGCTATGAGCTTTAGGGAGTGCCCCCTTGTCCTGGTATTGTGTGATAGAGAAAAGAATTTTTCTCTATCCACCTTTTCTATCCCATGCATGATTTTATACACTTCGATCAAGTCACCCCTTAAACGCCGTCTTTCAAGGCTGAAGAGACCAAGGCGTTGCAATCTGGTTTCATAAGGGAGGCGCTCCATTTCCTTGATCATTCTAGTTGCCCTTTTTTGCACCTTTTCCAGTTCCATTATATCCTTCTTGAGGTGCGGTGACCAGAACTGTACACAGTACTCCAAGTGTGGTCTCACCATCAATTTGTACAGAGGCAATACAACACTTGCTGACTTATTTTTGATTCCCTTCTTAATCATGCCAAGCATGGAATTTGCTTTTTTTACTGCTGCTGCGCATTGGGTTGACATCTTCATCGAGCTGTCCACCAAAACCCCAAGATCCCTTTCTTGGGTTGTCTCAGAAAGTTTGGTCCCCATCAGTTGGTAAGTATAATTGGGGTTCTTTGCCCCGATGTGCATAACTTTGCACTTGTTTAGGTTAAAATGCATTTGCCACTTTGTTGCCCACTCACACAATTTCGAGAGATCCTTCTGGAGCTCCCGACAATCAGTTTCACTTTTCACAACCCGGAACAATTTAGTGTCATCAGCAAACTTGGCTACCTCACTATTAACTTCTACATCCAGATCATTGATAAATAAATTAAAAAGTAAAGGTCCCAAAACTGAACCTTGGGGTACACCACTTCTCACTTCTTTCCATCCGGAGAATTGTCCATTTATTGCCACCCTTTGCTTCCTACAATTTAGCCAGTTACCAATCCAGGACAAGACCTGTCCTCTAATTCCGTGGCTGGAGAGCTTTTTTAGGAGCTTTTGGTGAGGAACTTTGTCAAAAGCCTTTTGAAAGTCAAGATATACAATATCAACTGGGGCCCCTTTATCTATGTATTTATTTACACCCTCAAAGAATTCTAACAAGTTAGTAAGACATGATTTGCCTTTGCAGAAACCATGTTGATTTTCTTTCAGCAATGCCTGTTTTTCTATGTGCCCTGTAATTTTATCTTTAATAATGGTTTCCATCAGTTTGCCTGGAACTGAGGTTAGACTGACTGGTCTATAGTTTCCTGGATCACCTCTGGATCCTTTCTTGAAGATCGGGGTTATATTTGCTTCCCTCCAATCCTCCGGTACAGTGCCTGATCTTAGAGAAAGATTGTATATTTTAGCTAGAAGTTCAGCAATTTCACACTTGAGTTCCTTGAGTATTCTAGGGTGGATGCCATCTGGACCCGGCGATTTGTTGACGTTTAGTTTAGAAAAGCATGCAAGAACATCTTCCTTGTTTATCTCTATCAGGTTTAATTCTTCTATTTCCCTCCCTGGGAAAACTAATTCAGTGGCAGGCAGATGTTCTCTATCCTCCTCGGTGAAAACAGAGGCAAAGAAGTCATTTAGCCTCTCAGCAATCTCCTTGTCTTCTCTGATTATCCCCTTCTGACCATTGTTATCAAGTGGCCCAACTGATTTTCTGGTTGGGTTCCTGCTTCTGATGTACTTAAAAAAGGTTTTGTTATTATTTTTAATATTCTTGGCTATATGCTCCTCAAAGTCTCTCTTGGCTTTCATGACTATCGCCTTGCATTTGGTCTGCCAGAGTTTGTGATCCCTCCTGTTCTCCTTCCATTTCTTAAATGAGTTTTTCTTCTTTCCAATAACCTCCTTTACCTCATTCGTAAGCCATACTGGTATCCTCTTGGACTTTCCAATCCTCTTTCTTCTTTTAGGAATGCATTTTATTTGAGCCTGCTGTAACGTATTTTTAAACAGTTTCCAAGCATTTTGGAGGGATTTGACTTTTTTTACTGTTCCTTTTAGTTTCTTCTTTACTATTTTCCTCATTTTGTCAAAATTTCCTCTGTGAAAGTTTAAGGTCTCTGTGTTAGTTTTCACTGACAATTTGCTATCCATGGTTAAGTTGAAGGTTATTGTGTTGTGATCGCTGGTTCCTATGGGCTCGGTTACAAGGACATCATGAACCAAATCCTGTGCGTTAGTTAGAACCAAGTCCAGAATCCCCTTTCCCCTGGTAGGTTCCATGACCATCTGCTCAAGGGAATAATCGGGTGAGTTTGAATTTTCTTGAATTTCGAGTTCATGAGATTCTAACTCCTCATTTATGTACAAGGCCACGCCACCACCATTTCTCCCTCTCCTGTCCATCCTATACAATTTGTAACCTGGAATCCTTGTGTCCCATTGGTTTTCATCCGTCCACCAGGTTTCTGTTATGCCGATAATATCAATATTATTTTCCTTCACCAAGCATTCCAATTCCCCTATTTTTGCTTGAATGTTTCTAGCATTTGTGTACAGACCTTTATATGTAATTTTCTGGTGCACTTTCAACTTTGACTGTGGATTTTGACTGTAGAATTTGGTTGTAGAATTTGTAGATGGTCTACCATGTCCTTCTGCTTGACTATTACAATTTAGTTTTCCTGTTGACTCACCAATGTGTGCATAACTTCCTCCCTCCATATTAGGCAGTGTGCCTTCTCGAACCGGAAGCTGCCCAGCTCCTGTCGACTTGCCCCTATGAATCAGTTTAAAAGCTGCTCTGAAACCTTTTTAATATTAATCGCCAACAGTCTGGTTCCATTATGGTTCAAATGTAACCCGTCCCTTCTGTACAGGTGTGGCTTGTCCCAAAATGTTTCCCAGTTCCTAATGAATCTAAACCCTTCCTCCCGGCACCACTGCCTCATCCACGCATTGAAGCTCCTGAGCTCTGCCTGTCTAGCTGTCCCTGCGCGTGGAACAGGTAGCATTTCTGAGAATGCAACCTTGGGGGTCCTGGACTTTAATCTTCTACCTAGCAACCTAAATTTGGCTTCCAGGACCTTCCGCTTAGCTTTTCCAATGTCATTGGTACCAACATGTACCACAACAGTTGGCTCCACCCCAGCACTGTCTATCAGCCTGTCTAGATGCCTCGTGATGTCCGCAACCTTTGCACCCGACAGGCAGTTTACCATGCGGTCAACGCTTCCATCACAAACCCATCTCTCTATATTTCTAACAATTGAATCACCCACTACAAGAAGCCCCCCTCCCACCACCCGCGGAGAAGTATCCTCGGTGCAAGAGGATATGGGCACATCCTCCAGGGAAGGGGTCTCAACTAAGGGAGCCTGTCCCTCTTCCACAGATTGATGTCCTCCCTGCCCAAGATCTCCATTCTCCAAAGCAGCTGGAGAGCTGTTCAGCATGGAGTGGGATGCTCCTGCTGCATCCCTGTAGATCTTCTCCTGCCTCGCTATCTCTCTCTGCTTCTCCAGGTCTGCTACCTTGGCTTCAAGGGAAAGAACCTGTTCCCTGAGAGCCAGGAGCTCATTGCACCGATCACACACCCAAGACTTCTGTCCAGCAGACAGATAGTCATACATGTGACACTCAATACAAAACACTGGGAAGCTCCCCTCCGTCTGCTGGCTATCTATCTCCATTTCTTGTTATTATATGTTTGCTGTTATTATTATACTAGTTATTATTTTAAAAAAAACACACAACTTTTTTGGGTTGTTCAAATTTTTTGTTTTGGTCTCAGTTTACTTTTTGGATTTTTTTTTTCTTACTTGTTTTAGGATTTTATCACGCGCCGTCAGGGGTGCGATGGCTGCTAAAAAAAAGGTGAATTTGTAATTAAACAAGAAACCCCACAAACTTACCAGGGCTCAGCAGGTTCCTTGCCCCACAAGGAAGAATGAGCTGCTAAAAGGTTACATCATGAACTAGAAGTGATACATCATGATGAATAAGCCTGGAAAATAAACTGCTTTGGATTTTTAAAAACACCAGCAGGATGAGAAAGATTATCCCACCTGTATTATTTTTACAAATAGCTCACACTAGAGAACATATCCAACACACTTTCCTTTTCCAAATTGTAGTGTTAGTATTATTTTAGAGGACTGTGGTAATATTCTGCTTCCCCGTTAAAAATCTAGCAAAAAACTATGATGGAGGAAGATAAATGAATGAATAATATTCACTTAACCATTTCCTCAGTAAACTCAAAACAAGCAGAAATTTTAGGAACAATAATCTAGTAGGCTCTCTGCAGATGTTTGCCTGCAGATGTTTCATTACCAACTAGATAACATCAGTGCTAGTGAGTGTGGGATTTGGTTTACACTGGCTTACTCTGCTTTCTCCATAGTTCCTGGTTTGGGGTATTGTTTTCTGATTGTTTGTTTGGTGTTAATCCTTACTTATCTGGGCAATGGCAGCTGGTAAGGATGTGTTCTGATGTTTTTTGTTTCGTTCTTATCTTTTTGTTGTCTTTTTTGAATGATGTGAAATGCATCTGTTGATGGCTAATTTATCTCAATGCCATGCTGCCAGGAATTCCCTAAATTTTGGATTTAGCTTGGTTTAGGATTTCCCAGCTGAAACTATGGTTGCGTCTGTTCATGTATTGTGAGATTAAGTAGTTTTCTGACTGCTACCGGTAGTTGGTGTTCCTGGATGCACTCTGTTAGTATTCTGCTTGTTTGCCCTACATACAATCCATATACTGCATGTTTTAGATGACTCCTGTTTTTTTTTTATTCTTTGGCTGCTGGGTTTTTTGGTTTATTTAAGATGTTTTTTAGGACTTTACTTGGTGTGTGTGCTTCAATGATGCTGTGTGGTTGAAATAGATCAGGGGTGTCAAACTGCCGGCCAGAGGGCCGATGTGTCATCCGGAAGCCACGCCCACCCTATTGCTGGCAATGGCAAAACTCTCCTGATACATCTTGCAACGTCATGTGATGTCATGAGTTTGACATGTCTGAAATAGACTATTGGTTGTTTCTGGGATGTTTTTGATATACGTTATCTTTTTATAGCTTGTGTTCATTGTGCTATCATGGGTTGTGCTATCATGAGTAGTCAGGCACTTTTGATAAAGTGTGGGTATCCATTTTGTTATAAGATGTTATATAGATAGTCTGTTCAATTTTTCTGGTGCTCTGTTTGCTCCAGTATGTTTGTGCCCATCTGAAGAAAGGAATGTTTCTATTTATCCAACATTATTTTCTCTTATTTCAATCTTATCTTATTCTCCTATCTGCATCCCAAATAATTCATCAGTTTAGGGGGGGGGAATCCATTCAGAAACCATTAATTTAGATAGATATAGGATTTGTTCTTGATGTCCCTTAGAACCTCACAAATGTTATGATTATCATAAATTCTCCTTGATTTAATGATCCACTCTTTAATTGGGAAGTGATGGCTCAGTGGTTAAAGACACTGAGCTTGTCAGCTGGAAAGCTGGCAGTCTAGATTCAAGATCCGAGCAACCTGCAACAGAGTGAGCCCCCATTCCTTGCCCCAGCTCCTGCCCACCTAGCAGTAGCAAATGCAAGTAGATTAATAGGTACCACTTTGGTGGGAAAGTAACAGCATTCCATGTGCCTTTGGTATATAGCCATGCTGATGAGATGACAATGGAAAATGTCTTCAGATAATGCTGCCCCCCCTCACCAAGAAATGAAGATGAGCACCGCACCCTAGAGTTGGACAGAACTCAACAGGGAAACATTTACCTTATTACTATTTAATTACATCCACAGCACTGCACATTCCCTAAAAGAACCAGAGCTCAGGAGATAATAGCAACCTTGAAGCAGCTTTAACTGGGCCAGGATAGGCCCATTGCTTTGTTAGATAAGAACTCGGGACATCCTCCAGGGAATTGACAAATCCAAAATATCATAATTGATTGCTGCTGCTGAAGAGCTCCTGCTGCCCAGACTGCAGTTTTAAAAGCATAGCTGTCTGGTAGATAATATATTGCATTACTCATTTTGGGAGGAAGATTTGAGCGGCTTCTTCTTAACTTGCAGATCTGCTTCAGTGCTAATTGCATGTATTAACCACTCTGACAGGGTCATTCAGATTTAAATAGCAAAGTAGAAGGAGGCTCTTGAAGAAAGTGTTGCTGAAATTTCTGCACCTTAACATCCTTGCTTTCAAGTTCAAATGAACTTTTTTTTTATGAGGAAGGCAATCTACCTCACATTAATTTTGGAGACTTTTCATTAATTTTGGGAACCAAAACGAAGGTGCCCAACATTTTCCCACATTTTCTCAGACCAGTTGGTGGAGATTACCCTTTGATATCATTGGTTGAGGTCCAATTCTGAAGCCAAAAATAGGAACTTTGCTAGGAAGCGTTATGTACAAGAATAAGACTTGGGGGAAAAAAAGACTTTGGTGTTTGCTAGATTGGCCTATTTTATGTAACAAGAAGTCTTCAAAGAAGAAATATTCTTCTCCTTTAATCAGTGGCATGGTTTATCGAGAGGTTTCAGTTAAAACAGTTTATTCCATGGAGCACCTTCATACACTGAAATGAAGAAAAGAATTTCTGACTTCTGAACTTGCATTCAGCCATGACTTTTTTTTTTTCCTGGTCTCTTCACAAATCCACACCAATAAACAAACTTTGTGCTAGCTAGCTGATAAGAAAAGCTGAGATTAGAGTTGGTGCAGTTCCTTACAGGAAAATACTTCTTCTCTAAAAGGTGCACTTTTTTCCTCTTGTTAAAATTTTTTAAAATAAAAATTATAGGACTTATTTGACTGCATGAAAGGTAGAATTTGAAATTATGAGAGGAAAGTTTGGAAAGATAACTGGGCGAGAGAATGGAGGTGTGGGAGACCTGTCACAACTTAGAATGGATTCAAACAGAGTTGGATGTTGGAAACTTGGTAGTTTCAGGAAAGAATTGGTTAACCTAAACTGAATTGGACAGTGTTATATTGATAGAATCTTGTCAGTATGAAGGGTATTCCTTGGAAGATGGCTGTAAAGAAATGTGGGGTAGATCCAAAGAACAGGATGTGCCATGGGACCTTATCTATCCTTTACAGATAGTCCCTTTGGAACTAAAGATGATAAAAGATTGCATTAGCAATAGCACTTAGACTTATATGCTACTTCATAGTGCTTTACAGCTCTATCTAAGCAGTTTACAAAGTCAGCATATTGCTCCCAGAAATGTGGGTCCTCATTTTACCGACATCAGAAGGATGGAAGGCTGAGTCAACCTTGAGCCGGTCAGGATTGAACTCTTGGCAGTGGGCAGAGTAAACCTCCAATACTGCATTCTAACCACTGTACCACCATGACTCAAAATCAAGTATTCTACCAGTCAGAGAAGAAAGGGCGAGAAAGAGATTCTGCCCAAATCTGCCAAGGTTCTAAAATAAGACATAAATATAGAATAGAATACTAACTTTATTATTGTATTTTTAATGTACAGCAATTAGGGCCACTTTTTCATGAGATGGGTGGTCGTATAAATTTGATGAATAAAATAAACTTCAAATAGCCATAGGCATGTGCATGTATTGTAGCTTGCAAACATACATACAATTAAAGAAACCTTAGGTTAAGATAATCACTTGTGGAGAAAAATAATTCTATCTTCAAGGCAGTTTAAGAAATCAAGGCACTGCCTTTTCAGGAGGATAAGGATAGGATTTAAGCTGTAGAAAGCTAATTGTAAATTCTGGGGGAAATAAAACTGATTCCAATGAGGTTGATATTCGAATTAGCTTATTCTTAATAAAGAAAAAAAATCTGAAGTGCTATTTCCACTGAGTTTTCTATCAAATGCTGACAACCTGCAACAGTCCCAGCTGCAAGCTGCAAATATGCATCTGGAATCTGACACAGATCACTGGTGTTCAGAACCAGTCCTATGATTAGGCTGAGTAAAGCAGTTGCTTCAATTGAATAAGAGATACTGGGTGGTAGAACAAGAGGTTGGAAGTGAAAGTTGTATAACCAATTCCTGCCAGTGTTCCTTACCTGAGCTTTCTGCTTTCAGTTCCCTGGACTTTTATCACCATTGGCTTTTGTAAATAGAAAGGAACCAGTTATTTTCTTCTTAGATCCAAGTAGCTAACACTTCAGGAGAGAGAGAGAGAGAGAGAGAGAGAGAGAGAGAGAGAGAGAGAGAGAGAGAGAGAGAGAGAGAGAGAGAGAGAGAGAGAGAGAGAGAGAGAGAGAGAGAGAGAGAGAGAGAGAGAGAGAGAGAGAGAGAGAGAGAGAGAGAGAATACTTGAAAGGATCTCATAGGCTTGAATGCTGGGCCCAAATAGCATGAAAAGTAACCTACAATGATATAAAATCCTATTTCTGGGGACAACAGAAAAAAAATGAACAATTATAAGAATGGGGAGATCTAGTTTGGTAGGTTTTTGTTTTGTTTTGTTTTCCCTTCTGTCCAATCAATTGTCAGAGACTGTCTGGTCAAGTCCCTGCAGTTTTCTTGGCAAGGTTTTTTTTTTCAGAAGTGGTTTGCCATTGCCTCCTTCCTAGGACTAAGAGAAAGTGACTGGCCCAAGGTCACTCAGCTGGCTTGTGCCTAAGGTGAGATTTAAGTTCATGGTCTCCCAGTTTTTAGCCTGATGCCTTAATCAGTACTAGTAATAGTGCCCGTGAAAGAATTCAGCTACTTTGGGATGAATTGACAGGAGCATAGAGTTCAAATCACAGGAAGCAATAGCCCCATTCTATTCTGCCTTATAATAGATGATGTGTCTAGTTCTGGGTTCACAGTCTAAAATGGAGACTGACAATCTGGAGTGGATAGATTATTAAATTGTGATTAGGACAAGCAAATCAGTCCTATGAGTTAACTGGATTTGTTTAGCCAACAAAAGAAAAGTTTGACAGCAGATACAGTGTGACTCCAAGTAGCTAAAAGTTGTCATGTGCAAGAGGGAGTGAAGGTATTATCTGTTGAACCACAAGTAAGGACTTGAAACTACAGAGAAGCTAATGTAGGAGTAATATTAGGAGGAATTTGCTGATGGTAAGTGCTGTCCACCAGGTGATTAAGTTGCTTCATGAAGTGATGTGTTTCATTTAATATCTTCAAGCAGAGGGCGGATAGCCATCAGTCAACATATTCTAGCAGATCCTGCACCTAGCAGGGATTTGGACTAGGTGATCTTTGAAATCTTTTCCTCATTCTGTGATTGATGTTTTTATTACGTTTGGGTAGGATTTCCCACCCTGAGCAATTTTAAAACATGTGGACTTCAACTCCCAGAAGGCATCTACACCAAGGCAAGGATCCACAAATCTAACAGCATAGAACATGAAGCATAGATCAGGCAGCTAGCAGCATCAGAAACAAATCAGATCCTCCCTGGATAGTGTCTCTAGAAGTACAACCCAAGTTATCAAGTTTCCCACAATTGGGCAGAATCAAGGAACAAAAGAAAAATCACAGAATGATATTCACAATGATATCTTTAATACTAGTCAAGGTTAAATAACAGTCTTGGAAACTGTTATGTCTGGCCCTTCTCAGCTTAGTAAAATCCACAGTAGTATGTCTTTAAGAGTTTTATTTAACACATTTCAAGAGATTCATTGCAAAGCAAGCTGCTGGCATTTTGTTGGCCGCAACGGCCAATTCTGATTTATTTACATTCCGCTTTAACATGCTCTCCCTCCCTTCCAATTAACTCACTCTTTATCTGTAAAGTTGTCCAAGAGCTCATTAATCTTCCGTAGAGTCCAAAAACATCAGAGAACTAAGTTCAAACGAACTGGGCAAGGCATCAAGCTACTCCTTGATAGTAACGTTGCTCGTGACAAAGGCGTAGTCTCTCTGTCCCCTTCTAATATAGTTTCCGATACGTCACTTCCCCCCATTACTTCCTTTTCCCACTTAACTGACACCTTCGCTTATCAAACCTTCTGAATCTCGGATCAAGCCATCTATCTTCTTGCTCCAAATCTGACCCCTCACTTTGCGAATCTGACCCAGACTGCCTGTAAATCTCCTCCCTGTCTGTCTCAGCTGCCGGGAGGGGAAAATACCCAGAGGGGCCTGGCTGCTCTTCCTCGGCTGCCGGAGGGGAAAACACCCAGAGGGGCCTGGCTGCTCATCCTCATACTCTGATACTTCCCAAGCTGGTCTAGGGACACTCACAACATAAACTATAGTCAGAATTTTCCAGCCTCTTTTTTGATGAGTTAACTAAGAGAAACTCTTTTCCTACATCCTAACTGTGATAAAGTATAGCTGTATACAATAATGCCAAGAATTTTAGAAGGGAGTTACTTGTATCAAGGATCTTATTTATATAATGCAGATGGTTTCTAACAATTCAAAATTGTTTATGGAGAATTGGCTGATTATTCATCAGCAAGATATATAAAAAAATCAACATGAAATATCTTAGATGGGCAACACCATAGTGAGGCCAACAAATTAATCATAAACCTCCTAAGCTCAGTTTCTCGCTTGTCTGCCATTTTTGTTACCTAGAATGTCCCATTTTAGTACCATTTCTGGGACACTTTTTATATATTCTAAATATACTATAAAGCTCTTGCAAGTGTACCAGTGATGCTCCATGAATGTTAATCTCCAGATGTGACCTGCATTTGTTTTGAAAGAAAAGCTGGAAGAGATATCCTTGCTTTTCTCAAAAAAACCATAATAAACTCAAAAACAAAACAGCAACCATTTAATGAAAGCAGACAAACTAAGGAGAGGAAACAAAGTAAGTATTTACTAATATTCTAGATAATAGTGGTTACAGTGTGATCTTCCTCTCTCATGTCCCCTTTGCCAAAACCGAATATTCATGAACATCTGGACTAGTTAGATTTGGAGGAAGAGAAGGGTAACCAGGAATCAGATTGTTGGAAATAAAAACCACAATACTCATCTTTAATTAAACTTTTTTTTTGCCTATGCTAGTAAATAAAAAAAAGCAGGATGATTCTGTGATTATTAGAATCCTGAGCAACAGGGCGGGGAATGACAACTTGACTTCTATTAATTCTGTTAATGCAGGATTTTGCACATTACACATTATATGTGAATTAGCACAGTAGGCACCTGATACACTTTGGACTTTGCATATCTTTTGTTCTGTTGCATGCCATGCGCAAAGGGCTATTTTGAAGGTATAAACCTCTTCTCAAAGTTCAAATAGTCAAAGCATTTATGGATTTGCTCTTTTTTTTATTGGAAGTGAGGATACCTGGGTAACACCAAGAGGTGCTCACTAGAATCCTTTTCCTGAATGAGTCCAATTCCTAGCAAGAACATCCCCATTGCTCTTCTATTGACCTCTCTCTTTGGCCCAGTTCCTACAGCTGGCTAGAGAAAAGGAGGGCGACCACTTACATGTTGAGAGAGATGGTGGGGGAGGGAAAATACAGATAATTATCCAAGTATAAAAGTATGCAGATCTTAATGTTTGTTTCTGCCAACTGGATGTGTAAGGAAACAATGCTATAAAGTAATTGATTGATATGAATGAGGTCCATGTCTGATTGTCTATTACGTACTAAACACTGGTGGTCAACTTTAAGTCCAATGACTGCTTTCTTGTCTTATATCCTTAGACCTCCAATCCCAAGAAAATAATACATTTATAAGCATAATGGAATTCTTTAAAAAAAATGAACAACATGGGTAACTGAAGTCTTGGTTAGTGTAATTTCATCTTACTGATAGGATATTTGTAGCTCAGGGCTGAAGCTTCAAGGCTGTGAAGTCCTTGGTACTCTCTGAGCTTAGCTGTTTTCTTGCAGAGGTTTCATTACCAGTCATTTGGTAATTAGTTATTTAGGTAATTACCTAGTTTGGTAATGAAGCCTCTGCAAGAAAACAACCAAGCTCAAGGACTCCACAGCAATTTCACCTTATTTTACACTGCAATATGTGGGCGTTTTTCACTTTTCTTGGAAGGACGGGAAGGAGCCCCCTTCAAGGACATTACTGGAAACCACCTAGATAAAATCCAGTATGCTTCTTTTCAGCAGCAGAAGTCTGACAAAGGATTGAAACAAGGATAGAGTAATATTAAAGACTATCAGTTTTTTTGAAACATTCCACTGCAGATCTCAAGGTAGTCATTTTTGGGGGGAAGGAAATATCTTTTAATATAGCACAGTCAAGGAAGAGGCTACTGAACTCAACATATAGGAAAGGTTTCAGGCCATCTCAAAAGGTCTCAACAAACACAATAGTTTTTTTTTTAACATGCTACAATTGTTACTGCTAATCCATTTTATATGTAACCTGTATCTGCATAATCACCCTTGATTTCCCTTCCCTTCTTCCCCCCAATATATATGGTGTGGGACAAAGCTACATCAGATGAGCTTTGTAGGCTTTATAATAAAAACTTGTTAGACTAAGAGGTGCTATCAGACTCATTCTGATTTCCTCCATCCACCCCCCCCCATCTCATCCCTCATGTGTTCCACAAATATGCTTTGGAGAGCTAGGGGTGCTGTTAAATAGATTTAGAGGCTCATGGGGAAGAGCAGAGAAATTCATGTTTGCAATAATGGAATTAATTTCATTCTTCAAAATGCAATCAGAGATTAATCTGCCTTGGAATTTGCAGTGGAATTCAGCATGCCCCTTAATGACTGAGACCCTGACAAATTTCTGGTACGGAGCATATTGGCTCTTAGCTGGTGTTCCAAATCAATATTTAAAATTCTAATGTATCCTCTATGACTTTTCTGTTCGGGGGAATATGATGGATATATGCTGCAGTTTGGGGAGAAAGCATGATTAAGGAAATAATTGACTCTGCAATTCTGATCCAGAGCAATAACTGCTTTTACTTCAGAATAAGAGATTAATTTTCCAAGAATTTTCCCCCATATTATTTCCTATTTGAACTTAATTATCTTTCTGAATACTCTTAGGCCATTTCTGAATAGGTTGGACATCCAAGTTAATGCCAGGATGCACCAGACAGATGAAGCCATCAAAGATTTCAGGTTGATTTTTGATTAAAAAGTGGAATGAATAAACATAAATAGGAAATGCCCCTCTAACCAGAGTTTTGGCTTAAAGGAATATCCCTTAGAAAGATCTAAGAACAGTTGAAAAACAAAAGAGAGGCAGAAGGGAAGGAACAGACAGCATATGGTAATTCCACACATCCAAGTAATATAAGATCAGGGCTGAAAAACTTCAGTAAAATGTTAGGATTATTAGTAACTGTTTACTCCCCTCTGATAGTTGCTTGGAATTTTGCAGTCTGGATAAGGTGACTCTAACTTAGGCTTTCTCAAAACCTTGGCAGATTAAGATGAGTGGACTTCAGCTCTGAAAATTAGATGCCCTCTAAATATTATATTGGGCTTGTTAGCCTTAATTCCATTGGAGCATCTGCTATAAAGGGCTAGTAGGGAAGTGTGGTTGAAAACAGTCTTTCAGCATGTATAGCACGGGTCTTCAAACTTGGCCCTTTTATGACTTGTGGACTTCAACTCCCAGAATTCCTCAGCCCGCATGCCTGCCTGAGGAATTCTGGGAGTTGAAGTCCACAAGTCATAAAAGGGCCAAGTTTGAAGACCCCTGATGTATAGTATGAACTGCTTCAGCTCTACTGCTTCTCCTACAGCTTGGCCCAAATTATTTCAGATCCTGAAGAAGAACCACTACCAGCACACAAGAGAAGCTCATAGCAGATGACATCTTATGTAGAGAAGTTACTCATGTATATTTCACTAGAGTTTACTTCTGACTGGTATGCACAGAGGCTATTGACCTATTTGTGTATGAAACAAGGTTAAAGCTCATTAGTAGTTGGATGAGAGATTGCCTAGGAATCCTAGAATTGTAAGCTAGACCAGAAATTTGAAAAATCGCATTTGTATATCCAGTAAAGTGCCCTTTTTCAAATCATCCTCTTGGCCTCTCAGAATAGCTTTACTGCCTGTAATAAATAAAATAATAGTGATACAGAAATGGAGACATCACACAGGCATAGGAATAAATGAGATGAATTTTTGTTTTGTCCTGCAGAGGAAACATGCCATGAATTAGCACCTCCTTCTCATACCACTGTGAGAAGTTATAAAGGGATAGGGCAGTGGTGGGATTCAACCAGTTCACACCACTTTGGCAGAACCAGTAGCTAATTTTTTGTTGCCCAGGCCCAGAATAGATTTCCGGAAGGGACACCCATACTGAAAACCGGTTGTTCCACCACTGGGATAGGGTATGTATTTTAAAAAACCAGCTCTTCTGAATAACGTCCCAAATCAATGGTTGGGTCTGCAAAAGTCTAATGTCAGGGTTTTTCTTGAATTCCTCAGCTTGGGCAGGGCTTGAACCCTCCTTCTGGGTCAGATCTTTTCAACCCTGGTCCGCCTGATCAAGTCTACTTCTACTCTTGCTCTTCAAGCCTTGATTCTTCCCTGATCAATCCAACAGGCGCCTTCCTTTCTAGTGAACATCTGCCAGTTTCTCTCTGTGTATGTGGCCAAGTGTTGCCAAAAGAAACTCCTCATTTCTTTGCACTCTGGGCTGTCCCTCCTTCCCTTAGCTTCAGATAGTGGGCACCTTTCAGCCCTTCAGGATAGTTCAGACTAGGAATCCAATGCCAGGTAAGTCACTACTTTTATTGTAAAACTGTAGTACCAGAATCTTGCAAATTTGGGTGCACGTCCCATTTCCTTCCCCTTATTTTCATGAGAACTAGGGAGACTCATGTCTGCAACATTTACTGAAGATGCCTTCCTGCCTCATACTTAATCTTCTTTCATTTGACCATTATCTTGAGGGATAATGAGCTTCTACTTTTTCTCCTGTCCATCAAGGTCACTCTCTTTGTCCTCTAGAGCAGGGCTTTTCAACCGGTGGTACGCATACCACCTGTGGTACTTTGGCACGTGGCAGGTGGTACCTGACTGTCCTAGAGACTTTAGGAAGAGGGGAATGAGCTGAAGCAACCCAAGCTTGAGGGAGAGGCAGTAGGACTGTCAGGGCTCAGCAGGGTTCCAACTGATTGGTTCCAGCTGATTGTCACTTCTGGAAGCAGCATGGAGCTGGAGGTGAACTGAAGAAAAAGGAGGGGAGGAGAGGAGAGGATATAAATTTTGGCAGACAACAGGGAAAGAGAAGGGGATGGAGAAGAAGCTGTGGAAGGAGAGCTCAGCAGGCAGGGAGGAAAAAGAGACAGAGAAGAAACAGCAGCTTTGCTGGAAGAAAAGCTCCCCTAGTTTGTTTTCTCCAGCCAGGAGAATGCAATCAGTGCTGATGAAATGAAAAGCCAGGAGATGAGCATGTTAGAAAGGAGGTAGGTTTATTTAGTTCTGGATCAGCTGGCAGCTTGATTGAGTTACCATAAGGATTTTTGTGCAGTTTTTACAGCATTTTGTAATTCAGAGGCTCAGTTTGTTGGAATATTTTAGTCTGTATTTAGGCTAGCAATGAGTCCAAAGTGTTGACTTCCATAGGTTTAATCCCTTTAAATAAATGTAATTAGTTTTACCCCATTATCTTGAGTCTATCTATGGCTTTTAGAAAGTTTTCTTTGAAGGTAAACAGACTTAATTTAAGGCTAAAGTTTTTTCCGCAATTGTTGGAGCCTTTAAGTCTCGGATTGCAACATTGTGACTTGTAACAGGTCTGTGGCAGCTTAAAGAAAAAAAACCTGGAGTTTATGTCTTTCTTTATTCTGGGAGGCTTTTGTGAGCCTTTCTTGCTTTGCACTTGATTCCTGTGTCTTTAAAGGTACAGGGAAGGGAGGGAGGAGGTGCATTCTTACTACACTGTGGACAGAGAGCTCAGAAGGCAGGGAGGAAGAAGAGGAGAGGGAGAGAGGAAGAAAGGCTGCCCAGCTAGCTCAGGGATCTACAAACTTAGCAAACTTTAAGACCTGTGGACTTCAACCTCAACCAGTCTTAAAAGTGCCAAGTTTGAAGACCCCTGAGCTAGCTGGTAATAGTGCATATTAATAAACATGGATAAATTCATCATGCATTTGTCAGTACAAAGGGAAAGTGATTCAGCAAAGGAACAGCCACCGAAGAAATTAAAACTGGTCCTTTTTTTTCTACAGTTTGTAATATTTTATTAGATTATAGAATAAAATACAAAAATACAAAAGCAAATAGTAGGACACAGTGGGGAGGAAAAAAGGGGGCAAGTGAGGGGGAGAAGGGAAAAAGAACAGACTTCCTCTGTTGCAGTAGGAGGAAGCATTAACATTGAACCCCAACTTTTTACTTTTCCATAATATTATAAACTAGCCATTTCTATAACAACAAATGAATCTAATCAGTAAAACCCAAAATCCTCCCCCTCTTTTTTAATCATCAAGTTTTTGACACCTTGCTAAGCACTGGTGGTACTCAAATATTGTCATGTCCTAAAAGTGGTACAATCTGTGAAAAGGTTGAAAAGCCCTGCTCTAGAGCACCAGATTGGGCGGAGTGCTATAGCAGTGGTGGCGAACCTATGGCACGGGTGCCAGAGGCAGCACTCTGAGCCCTCTCTGTGGACACGCACGCCTTTGCCCCAGTCCTAGGCCTTCAGCTGGGTTATATAAAACCTTTTCGCTTTAGGCCTCCACTGCTGTGTGCAAAAAAAAAAAAAGGGGGGGGGTTCAATCAATCAGTCAATTTCAACTTCTTGCGGGAAAAAAAAAGATCTTGCAAAGTTGGAATTGATTGATTGAACTTTTTAGTCCCACCCAGCCTGCCCTTCCACCACAGCTATGCCCATCCAATGGGCCATACCCCCTCAATTGGCCACACCCAGCTAATGGGCCACACCCACCCAATGGGCCACACCCACCTGACGATGCATAAGTGGGTTTTGGGTTGCAGTTTGGGCACTCGGTCTCTAAAAGGTTCGCCATCACTGTGCTATAGGAAGAAAAACTTGTATCTTTTCCTTTAACCTTGCTTAATCATGGCTAGACCTCCTTATTCCAAAGAGATAAACAGACATCCAGTTCATTCTCTTATTCCCTTATCTCTTTTGAGTTGCTTACTTTTAGTCTATTTCCCTTTTTCCTGATAATTGCCTTGAACCTGGCTAGACCTTCCATTCTTTCCTTTCTCCACTTCTCCCCCATATGTTTTGCACTTGTGACATCATTTTTTTTATATCTTTCCTAGCTCTGGATTTCATTTCTTTCTTAGCATAAAACCCTCTCTGTCCATACACCCTTATTCCACTAGCTCCAATACTTCTAACAGCAAATACCTTTTAACTTCCTTTAGTTTCTGTCTTCTATTTATTTTAGCATCCCTGAGGTTCCTATGTTTTCTGATTCTTTACAGAGCAGTTATCACAGACCTTTGCAACTAAGTTTTAACTCCCTAACTTCTCTTAGCAAGCTTCTGCCAGTTTGCAGTTAAGTGCCTTAATTATTTATCATTTCCAACACAGCCTGCTGGCTTGTATATAAGTGCCACTGAATTCAAAGCGACATGAAGAAAGCTTTTAAAATTGCATCGAAAGCCTGCAATCTTAGGAACAATGAAGAAGCTGCTCAAGGCTGAAAGGAAGCTTTGACCCCTCTGTATGCTGCTGCCAACAAAGACCCTCAGTGAGTAATAAGATATGAAACACATATCAATATGTCAATGTAAAAAGCTTAAGACAGATCCAGCCCAGACAAACTATATGGCATCAAGTCCCAATAGCTTTCTGGAAAGGCTCCATATTCAGCTTTTTTTCTGGAAAGTAGACAGTGTTAGAGACAAATGAATCATCAATTGGAGATCATTTCAGATGGCCGGCTCCATCGCTGGAAAACAATGTTTCTAGGCTTCAGCCCATCTTACCTCCTGTCTGGAACAAGCAACCAGATCCACATGTGTAAAATTCAAGTTAACTAATTTATTGCACTTCTACCTATAATACAGGAATTTCCCCAGATTGCTTACCTTCTTATGGGAACAGATAGATAAGATTCCATGGAACTTGGGGGGGGGGTGCACAGCTGCACAGCAACTCAAGGCTAATTCCCTGCTTGATTCCTTCCTCCTTGCCTTGCTGGCAGTTTCCTAACATCTCCTGAATATGAGGGACAACCAGCTGATACTCCTGACATGAACAGAGAGGTTAGGGTGACTGGGGAAAGACCAAACCATATACGAAGTGGAATCCAATAACTCAACTTACTGTTTTATACTATTAAGTTATGTGTCTATAATGGTTTCCTTTGAGGCCTTGAGCCAAAAACTGGAGAAAATGTAGACAAACAATTGTATAGACATCTGCTGTCTCTTCGTGTACCTAATTTGTTTCTAAATCTTTCGAAAGAGACTCCTGATTTATGTGCTGAGAACAGTCCCCTGTCTTATTGTAAAGCAGGGGTTCTCAACCTTGGCAACTTTAAGACTTGTGAACTTCAACTCCCAGAATTCCTCAGCCAGCTTTGCTGGCTGAGGAATTCTGGGAGTTGAAGTTCACAAGTCTTAAAGTTGCCAAGGTTGAGAACCCCTGTTGTAAAGCTATGCCTTTGGCTTCTCAACCCCTGTGCACAAATGCTTAGATGAGTGAAAGTTGCACAAATGCTTAGATGAGTGAAAGTTGTGTCTTTTACTCTTCAATAGCAGATTTTATGCTGAACTTGAGTATCAAGCTAGAAATGGGTGGCCCTTCCCCTCTTGTCTTTCTTTTAGGTAAGAAGAATTCATGGAAGCTGCTATTAACTGGACAGTCCTATCCATTGTGTACATTCTTGGAAAATGCTATATTATTTGACCATTACATTTATGTTCTGTTTTTCTTCCCAAGTGTATTAATTATACTGTCCTTTTCACAATCCTGTGAGGTAAGTTAAGAGTCAGCAATTTGCTCAAAGTCATTCTCCTGAATAAATGGGGGTTTCATCTTGAGTTGGCTCAATCCTGTTATTCTGTGCTGAGCTTTTCAACTCTTCCACTCAAACAACCTCACTAATGCAGCAATAGCTATTTCCCAAATTCTTCTACTTTGAGGGGGGGAAAGTGTGTGTGGGGGGAGTATCATAGCAATGCATTATTGGACCTGCTGTGTTGTTATTAAAACTGTGTAATTAGGATCATCATCTCTATTGCCAGGAAAAAAATCATATGTATATGATTATGTATATAACATGTAGTTCACGGAAAAGTACTTACATTTTAAGTGACTTTTTTTTCTAGGCATTTTCTAAAAAAAAATATGATGGTTCAATGTTCTTTTTGATATTCCTCCTCTTTTTCTTCTGTTCACTGTCTTTTGCCCTGTAGGCAAATGCCCAAGATTCCTATTGGCTGTGTCAGGTTGAATGATATTGTGATACACTAATATCATGGATGTTTGAAGATACAGAAAAGTGGATTGCCTGAGAGGAGTGCAGAAATGGGAACATGGCCAGTATTGGCAAGGGAAATTCTAGCCAGAATGCCAAAGAGGTGCCAACAGAGCATCAAAACAATGCAAATGTTCCAGGGATTTCATTCTCTGCATCAGCTGTCCTTTCCTCTTCCTCCTGCTCTCAGAGGGCAGGAGGGTATATTTCATTTGCAGCTTCAGCACCCCAACTTCATGGCACAAGCAAGATGGCCAATTTGTTGACTCATCTCCACGTTGTTGCCAAGGCAATCTGTATGGGCCTCATGACCATGTTCCTGTTGCAAATCCTGTTCATAAGCTAATGAAGGGGATAATGAATGAGCTTATGAGAAGGGAAATTGAACTCTTCACACCTGGTAAACAGCCCACCCCAAAACAGATGCCTAATGTAAATTAATGGAGCATCTTGGGTGCTTAATTGTACTAAAGTAATATCACCCCAAATAACCTTAAAAAGGTCTAACGTTTCTAGAAAAGCAAACAAGACCTGGTACACTTCACTTCTTGTGTTTCTTTCTCTTTTCTGTTTAAAACCTTTATCAAGACGACAAATTGTTTTAAAATCTCCCCATTCCTGGAAGAATTGCAGGAAATGTGTCATGCCTAGTTAACCCTAACCTAACCATGGCTCAAGGCATTCAAATAGCTTCAGGGACAGCCATGACATTAAAATTCTGAAAAATAAAGCATTACAGACTTTTGTTTGAGCTTGGTTCTGCCTGTTCAGGAGTCCCTAGAACATTGTTAGCAACCTTTTAGAGAAGAAGGTTATGAGATATGGAATGTAGAATACAGAATAACGGAGTTGGAAGGCTCTGAAGGAAGTTAGCCCAGAGAAGGAAATATTAAAAAGGGCAGAAAAATATATTTTTCCTCAAAAGGATTTTTTTAAAAACCAAACATGGCCCCAAATCTATCTCTCTGCCCCAAGCAAGAGCTAGCCCCATACGAATGCAGATGTAGAACCATCAGAAAGCTGAAGCCAGGGCACTCAAGAAGACAAAGAGAAGATCTGCATGCCCCACCCAAACTCTAGGAGTGATTAACCCCATCACCTGGCAAGCAGGATATGATAATAGGATTAAACCACAGATATCAAGTCCTAGAAAAACACTCAGAAATAGCTTCAAGGTTCATGCCACAGGAACAGGAAACTATTCCAAAGGCTAGAGGGGGTATAAAAACCTACTGCCCATGTGCTCAAGGTCTCTTTCCTCTCTGCTCCTTGCAAGGACCATCTTTCTGCTTCTTCCCAAAGCAGTCGCCATTTTGCTTATTTATCTCGGCTTGGATGAACCAGGATGAAGACTTACTTCTAACAGCTCCTTGGAGATCTTTAGTCCAACCCCCTAAGTAGGAGACCTTATTCCATTTTAGACGAACAGCTGACTAACATTTTCTTTAAAAACTCCGGTGATGGAACATGTACAACTTCTTGAGGCAATTCTTTCCACTGATTAATTGTTCTCACTGTCAGGAAATTCCTCCTTAGTTCTAGGTTGGTTCTCTCTTTGATTAGTTTCTATCCATTTCTCTTCTTGTTCTGCCTCAGGTGCTTTGGAGAATAGGTTGACTCCTTTGTGACAGCCCTTAATATTGGCAGATTGCTATCATGTCACCTCTAGCTCTTCTCTTAGCTAGACTAAACCTATTCAATTCAGTTCCTTGATCGGATGCTGGATGGGATCACCATTTACCTTTAGACCTTTATAATCACCAGTAGAACCATATATGAGAGCATGAAAGGGCAGTTTGGGAAAAGATGAACAACTCTCTCTCTCCCCCCCCCCGTGTGTGTCTGTGTCTGTGTTTGAGAGAAAGAAAGAAAGAAAAAGAAAGAAAGAAAGAAAAGAAACAGGAGAATGTGAGAGAAACTCAAAATTACTCTGCCTTGATTATGTTTAGTATAAAATGAGGCAGAGAGAAACGTGGTCAGACTTTTGAAATTCTGTTATTTTTTTCATAGTATAAAGTCTCTCTGGAATCCATACTATGCCTGTATCTTGACTTAAGGGCTGACACAGATATTTCTTTTCATTGTTATTTTGGCCAGGGCCCAAGCAAGTGAGAAAGAACCAGCATGAAGGGACTTTGTCAGGAGTTGACAGATGCTGTATCATGGCCTTTTTGGTAGAAAAAAGGGTTTGTTTGTTTTTTGCTCTGCATTGGATGTTGAGTTCCAAAGGCCATTTGGAATAGAATGGATTATTGAGAAGCAATGAGAAATGAAATTGACAGAGATCTCTTATTTTTAAGCCAATAAAGACAGCAGTTCCAAGGTATCACAAATATGAACAAAATGAAGGCAAGACCCTTAGGCTTCAAAAAAAAGAGACCAAACTTTTCAACTGCTCTAAAAATATTTCCACCCAACTTTCAATTATGTTTCAGAGGCTGGCAAGCATTCGTATAGGCATTTCAAGCAAAAACAAGAAGAGACCTCTGAGATCCTCTCTCCTTGTTTTGTCCTCAAAATAACCACAGGCAAATATTCAGGATAAAATTCATTATGTATAGTCATTAATTATTCCTTTTGCTTCCTCTTGTTTTCTTCTGCATAATTATGGTTCATCTCTGTCTTCTTTTCTTGGGTGAATTAATTATGGAAACAAACAGCAGCTGGGGATTCAGTGACCCTCAATGTATGATACCTTTTCTGCCTTGGATGTTTTTATAAAGGTGTCGATTGGATTTATGATAGCCTAAAAATAATATTACAGAGAGATTGGTGTGAGGTAAAGCAAGACTGGCATTAAGGATCAGGATGGCTGGCATCTGCCAAGGCATTAAGGATCAGGATGGCTGGCATCTGCCAAGGCATTAAGGATCAGGATGGCTGGCATCTGCCAAGGCAGTGGCACCTCCTAGATTTCTTTCTTTTTTTTTGTCTTGTTATTATCACCTGTTTATTCCTCTGATCTGTCCCTAAGGTCCAGAAATGAATATTAACGCTGATATAAAGGAGGACGGAGTGAGGGAGGACTTCCTTAACAGCTTTTTAAAACCTGCCTCCAGCCCTCATTGAATAAAAGCTATTTACTGCAATACATCCCCACCAATATCTCTAGGGACCCAACCTGCACAACCAAAATTATGACATTTAGGTCCCATGTATGGGAACAGCCTGAAGCATTTATCAACAATGATTAGGAGCCTGGAGGGTAAAACATACAAAGAACGGTTGCAGGATTTGGGAATGGCCACTTTAGAGAAAAGAAGGACTATGGGGGACATGATAGAAGTGTTCCAATATTTGAGGGGCGGTCACAAAGAAGAGGGGATCAACCTATTTTCCAAGGCACCAGAAGGCAAGAGAAGAAATAATGGATGGAAACTAATCAAGGAGAGAAGCAACCTAGAACTTAAGGAGAAATTTCCTAACCGTGAGGATAATTAACCAGTGAAACAGCTTCCCTTCAGAAGTTGTGGATGCTCCATCACTGGAGGCTTTTAAGAAGAGACTGGACAGCCACTTGTCTGGATTGATAAAGGGTCTCTTGCTGGACTAGAAGCCTTCAGCTTCAGTGCAGTTACAGTATTTTTTATTGACAGTTTTTTTTAATTACAATTAACTTTTGCAAAGCAGTTTCAACTCTTTGGAATGTTTCTTGGAGCCATGCTAAATGCAGTATCATCTCTATCTCTATCACCTCTATTTCTATCTCTCTTATTTCCATCTCCATCATCTCCATCTCTATCTATCTTCTGTCCACCTATCTAACATTTAGGGCAAGAGAGGACTGAATTAGGTTAGGTTAGGACCATGGGCTTTGGGCTGATTCTGACTCTTTGCCCATAGTGACTGCATTTCAAAACTGGATCCCTCTTGACTCACATATCTACTATTTCCATGGAAGGAAAATTTCCACATTCAAGTGACAAAATGCAACATGTCCTTTACTTTAGACTGGTCAATGTAATATCATTTTGCAGATGAAGGAAGATGGTAGAGTTTTAGAGACAGGTAATCCAAGAGATATTAGAGCATGGTTAGAGTATATTGTATATTGTTCTTTTGATTGAGTAACATTATATATGCAGTAGGCCACATGAGGTCCTCCATGAATTTTGGACTTCAACTCCAATCAACTCCAACCAGCAATTAATGAGGAGAACTTGTGGAAACTATAGCTTAAGTCAGGGGTAGTCAACCTTGGCTCTTTTATGACTCGTGGACTTCAACTCCCAGAATTCCTGAGCTAACTGGCTCAGGAATTCTGGGAGTTGAAGTCCACGAGTCATAAAAGAGCCAAGGTTGCCTACCCCTGGCGTAAGCTATCTAGAGAACATTGGTTTGTTTTTATGACACAGGGAAAATTAAATTCTCATAGGAAGCAATGGAAACAACTATTAAAGTTATTTCTTTCCATCCAGGATCTGCATGAAAAGATGATCCAATCCTATGGCAGTATTAGAATAAAATCTGACTAATGTCAGAGGAAGCAGTTAAAGCTGTTGCAATCATAATGCTGATTGCTGAACTTTGTAGCAACAGGCCTTTAAATCAAGTGGCTGCATGGATTAGTTACTATAAAAAGTATCAAGGAGTTTCTTGGGGCCTTGCTGGGTGTATATTCTTCCCTCAAAAGGTATACCTTTGTTTCTCTGCTAACTCATGGAGGTGAATTATCAGTAGGGCTGCTAATCACTTTGATTTGATTTAATAGGTCTTTTTTCTTTAAAAAATAAGCCATCGAAAGAATATCTGCATTTTACATATCCAAACCAGGAGGATTGCTGAAAAGTTTGTCCTGAAACAACAACAACAATAACAACAACAACAACAACAACAATAATAATAATATTAATAATAATAATAATAATAATGTTGGAAGGGATCTTGGAGGTCATCTAGTCCAACCCCCTGCTCAGGCAGGAAACCCTATACCATTTCGGACAAATGGCTGTCCAGTCTCTTCTTAAAAACTTCCAGTGTTGGAGCATTCACCTCAACCTGGAGGCAGGTTGTTGTTCCACTGGTTAATTGTTCTGTCAGCAAGTTTCTCCTTAGTTCTAGGTTGCTTCTTTCCTTGCTTAGTTTCCATCCGTTGCTTCTTGTCCTGCCTTCAGGCACCTTGTTTTGCTAGCCTAAAGAATGTACCTCTAACCAATTATCCTTTTGCACATGTATATTGAATTTTATCATGATTTCCGTACAGTGGTTTAATTAGAATGCAAAACCAAGAAAAGGTGTGGGGACCATTCAGGCAAAGCAATTACTTTTAGATCCAACAGATGAGTAATTTCATAGAAGATGATCTGACCTCTCTAAGTCATTTTGCTTGTGAAGTGCATCGTTAATGCTGCATAATTGAAATGACACCTCATTGCCGCAGGATATTTTCAAGACTGAGAGTCTGTACACAAGAATCAAAGTGGAAGGCAGGAGATGTGATAGCATCTTTGTTTTGTATTGTTTTTTTAACTCAAAACTCTTTATTCTGGGATTTCTAAAATGAGATTTAAGCATTTTATCAGCACTCCATTTTCATGATGGAGTTCCATGGATTGGAATGACAACCCTAGCTGGGACAAGATGATCTCAGAGTTGCATACATTTATTAAAAAGGTGGTGTTTGCAGCTCACAACATGCCTTTGGCTGTCATGGAGGTGAAAGCATCAGCTCTTGTAGGTGCTCCTGGCGCCCACATATGGTTCTTGGGAGAGAAAAATACCATAGCCAGGTATCATTTGAAGCCTCCCCCGAACTGGGAAAAGCCTGTGCTGGTTCCTGGGACAATTCATTCATCCCATACTCACTGCCCTGGAGGCACAGTGGTTAGAATGCAGTACAGCAGGCTAACTCTGCCCATAGCCTGCAGTTCGATCCTGATGGGGCTCAAGGTTGACTCAGCCTTCCGTCCTTCCAAGGTCAGTAAAATGAAGACCCAGATTGAGCTGGCATTGCAAAGCACTCAGAGAGTGCTATAAAACACTATGGGGTGGAGTATAAGTCTGAGTGCTGTTGCTACTGCTCTTGCTATTACCCTAATCCAAGGTAAATCGTGACAAGCAAATGGGCAATGCTGGGGAGGAAGGATGGGAAGACCTACACCAACCAGGTCTGAACATTTCAACTGCCTCATTTAAAGTGAAAATTGTTGGTAACACTCAGCTTTGTTTCCAAATTGTAGTGTCTCAACCTCCTTTCTAAAACGGAAGGGAGTCATTCTCCATGCTGTAGCGCAGGAAAACTATGGGTATAATTGCATAGGCCCTCCATACATTACAGGTAGTCCTGAACTTACAACCATTCGCTCCGCGACTGTTCAAAATTACACGGCACTGAAAAAAAGAGACTTATGACCGTTTTTCACACTTACGACTGTTGCAGCATCTCTATGGTCACATGATCAAAATTCAGACGCTTGGCCACTGACTCATATTTATGATAGTTGCAGTGTATCCCTGGGTCACGTGATCCCCTTTTGTGACCTTCTGACAAGCAAAGTCAATGGGGAAGCCAGATTCACTTAACAACTATGTTACTAATGTAACAACTGTAGCGATTCATTCACAAAATTCACTTAACAACTGTCTTGCTTAACCACAAAAATGTTGGGCTCAATTGTGGGTTTGTAAGTACCATGGAATTTAAAGACAAATTCTCTGTTTCTTTTTTTTTTTTTTTTATGCGGCAGAGCAGGAGAGTCTAAGGCAGGGATGGGCAACCTTGTCTCTTTTATGATTCGTGGACTTCAACTCCCAGAATTCCTGAGCCAGCCATGCTGAGGGGAAAGGGAGAGGTTTCCAAGTTGAGCCATGCTGGCTCAGGAATTCTGGGAGTTGAAGTCCACGAGTCATAAAAGAGCCAAGGTTGCCCACCCCTGGTCTAAGGGTTTGGCTGGTCTGTAATGTTTCTTTGCTTTAGGAGAAATTAGCCCTTCTTTCCTCAGCTTTATCACTCACCACCTGGCCTGAAATTTAAAAGTATTATTTTACTTAAAGGCTGAGTGCAGCATTGGCCAGAATGGGTTCTGGCATGATGTCATCTGCCCTAAAGCAAATGTTGACATTCGTCAGATATCATTTCTGATTATAATAGAATAACAGAGTTGGAAGAGACCTTGGAGATCTTCCAGTTCAACCTCCTGCTCAAGCAGGAGACCCTATACCATTTCAGACAAATGACTGTCCAATCTCTTCTTAAAAAATCTCCATTGATGGAACACCCATCCCTTCTGAAGGCAAGCTGTTCCACTGATTAATTGTTCTGTCAGGAAATTTCTCCTTATTTCTAGATTAGTTCTCTTCTTGATTAGTTCCCATCCATTACTAAAGCCTCCTTTTCTCTCCCTCTCTCTCTCTCTCTCTGCCTTTTTTTGCAGTATGGCATTAAGAAGAAGGAGGAAAGAGAAGCAGAGGCCCAAGCCGCTCTGGAAGCAAATGCAGAAGGCAGCCTGACGCGCCCAAAGAAGGCCATCCCGCCGGGCTGTGGGGATGAGGAAGAGGAGGAAGAGGAAAGCATTCTAGACACCGTTATTAAATACCTGCCAGGTCCGCTCCAGGATATGTTTAAGAAGTAAACTGCGACAGACTGCCAACCTGTCCGTGGACAGTACAGCAATGGATTTCTCATTGTGACCAATGGGGAATTTAGACTTACCACCACCTCTCACGCCCCCTTCCCTTCCCATGCTCTGCTCCAGTCCCCAGCCATTCCCTTGAGCCCTCCTCCCCTCTCCCTTCCATTCCTGATTTGGTACATCCTCACTTCTAGAAGATGCCTCCAAAGGGATGGAAAAGATTAATGAGCTGCGGTCTACACAACTTTTTATTCTTCTTCTTATTATTATTATTCTAAAGCCATAGTTTTACATGTGTTTTTAAACAAAAGGACAGGTGTTACCTTATACAGAGAAAGGGAGAGGGGCACTTTTGGTTTGCCTCTTCCAGCCAAAAAATGAGCTATAGGTAGCTTCTCCTGGCCCAGGAAGAGTTCGGTCTAACAAGGAATTAGGCTGTCCCCATCACAGCATAGGAGAGAGAGAGAGAGAGAGAGCGAGCAGAGCGAAGATAGTCGTTTTTTTTAGTTCCGACAGTCTCTGAAAAAATAAAACCCTGTTTCAGTACAAGTAGTCCTCGTTTAGTGACCTCCTTGTTTAGTGACCGGTCACAATTACAGCCGTGATGAAAAAATAACTTTGCGATCAATCCTCGCACCTGTGGTTTTTGCAAGTTTGTAAAGCAAAAGAAAGCTGAAGGAAGATTGTAAGCACAGTTGCGGGTTTACTTAACAACCGCTTTGCTTAACAACAGAATTGCCGGTCCCAATTGCGGATTGCTAATGAGGACTAGCTGTAATTTTTGTGAGGCCTATCAAAATGTTTGCCTGTGTATTTTCCTTTCCTTTCTTTTCTTTTTTATTCTCCCTGTACTTCATGGTTTTGTTTGCCCTCAGGGACATCATCACATACCTTAAGATATAAGACTGCCAAATATCTTTTTTTTTCCTGTCACTTTCTCTTACACACATATTATGTTTTGATTCCTGATTGTCTGGGGTCATTTATGCATCATCCTCAGTCTCAATTTAATTTGTTGCCCCTCTTATTGTCACGGGGGGGGGCAACTATTGATTAGTGTCCCAATTAGTATGATATCTCTTCTAACTATCTTATGAGCTTAAGTTCAGAAAACTGAAGTAGAAGTAGAAGCCGGAATCAGATAGGAAGGGAGAGAGAAGGCAGAGCATCTGGCAAGGGGGTGGTTGTGACTTCAGAAAGAAAAATTGAATATTCTCCAAAATACCACTCCGAGAGAAATATGCATCTCCATCAAATAACCTTTTTAATCACAACATGGGTGACTATTCAGCTTTGTCTTGATCTTCTACATGAAAAAAAATCAGTAGCTTATATGGCAAGCGATGTATACACATTTTATGGAAGAGAATAGTCAGAAATATTTTCTGCTCCAAGTGTATATGGGATAGACAGGCCCACCTGTACTTTTTCAATAAGAATCAAAGCTCTCAAAATCATTTTTGGCAACCCACTTTTACTGTGAGAATAGCCATAACAAAAAGGAATCCATTTTAAATCTAAAAGCTGTTTTCACTTCCTACAGCTTGCTTTCGCCTGAAAGGACCATGAACAGCTTTGGGTTCAACTCTAAAAGTCGGCAACATTCACAGGAAGGGATCCTTTCAGTCAGTCTGAAGGAATTAGCATTGTGCTGACCCACTTCAAGTCCTGTACCTGATCCTGGGTTGTGACATTACACACATGTCCAGCAAGAGGCCCTTTTTGTAATTTTGATGAAGAGAGGCGGTGAGGCCACCAAACACTAAAAGAGCATTTACATAATCCTGCGGAAAAGAAATAATCTGGTTTAAGATGTCATAGGCAAGTAGAGTGTCCAAGCTTCTGCAGGTTCAAAATTACTTTTTAACATCAAACACAAAACACCACAAAGCTAGGGTTACCAGATATCTGAACAGATGAAGGAAGACACTGATAATTGGAAAGGAAGGAAAAGAACAGATAATTGGAAAAGCGGGAAAGGAAGACAGATTAACTTTTATTTTCTTGGCATCCACAAAAAAAGAATCAGTGCAGTGATAAGCTGCCAAAAAACAAAAAAGACTTTCCCTTACATGTATATAAAATCCCCTTTCTCAGCATCAGTAACAGCCTTTCTTCCAATCCCCAAAATGGGCTACAGCCTACATTAAGAGGCAAAAATGTTCAGCAAGTAACTGATTAAGGTCTTGACAATTTAAGAAGCAGCACAAGCCCAGGAGACAATTAATAAACCAAGGTCATAAAACTGTGCTTGTTAACTGGTTAGCACTTATTAGAGAAACTGTTCTTGGAAGAACAGATGCTGAAACTCAAATACTTTGGCCGTCTAATGAGAAGAGAGAACTCATTGGAAAAGACCCAGAGGTTGAGAAAGATAAGGTGACAGCAGAGGATGAGATGGTTAGATAGTGTCATTGACATAGTGAATATGAATTTCGGCAAACTCTGGGAGACACTGGAGGATGGGGGGGGGGCTGGCATGCTATGGTCCATGGGATCATAAAGAGTAAGATACAACTTAGCGACTGAAAAACAACAAAAACAACAGGCAGAGAAAGCCTGTTAAGATACTCAAAAAACCTGACAATATTTTATTTTAAGGCTATGCCTGTTGGATGGAGGACATTGAACGCAGAAAGACAAAAAGGAATTAATGTCCTTCTTTTGTTGGACTGCTGGTAACTCTATGCAAGCTCTAGTTAACAGGCAGGTAGAGTTATCCTGTTAAAGTCCTCTCTCTCTTTTTTTTTTTTAGCATAGGATGTTAGCTACTAAAGTGAGTTATGAGAGGCATAGCTTCTTAGAGGTGTTAAAAGCTTCTTCATTGAAGTTTGAACTAATCCTTAAAAAAAAAAGTCCTTTAACAGTTTAAAACCTGGGATCAATTTGTAGGCTAATATTCCATGTCACCAGTTACAGAGAAGCAAACATATTCCAGATAAACATATTAGTTATACTATTATTGTATATATACAGCACATAAACTTCCATCCAAAGAGAAGAAAAGTAAGTAAATGACAACAATGGTTAATGCTGTTTCAGAGAATCCAATTTGCATTGGCTTATATCAGATATCTTTTACATACTTAGGCTGCCCATGGTAATAAAAATCCTTGTTTTATATCTGATAGCCACTTACTGAAACTAAGTAGATAAAGCCTGGTTCAAAATCAGGGAATGGCTATAGGTTAGTAGCTCAGCAATATTATATCTATTTTTATTTTATTTTTTTACATTCCCAAATTCAGATCCTTACCTTTTAATTATTAGAGAAACTGTTCTTGGAAGAACAGGTGCTGAAACTCAAATACTTTGGCCGTCTAATGAGAAGAGAGAACTCATTGGAAAAGACCCAGAGGTTGAGAAAGATAAGGTGACAGCAGAGGATGAGATGGTTAGATAGTGTCATTGACATAGTGAATATGAATTTCGGCAAACTCTGGGAGACACTGGAGGATGGGGGGGGGGCTGGCATGCTATGGTCCATGGGATCATAAAGAGTCAGATACAACTTAGCGACTGAAAAACAACAAAAACAACAGGCACTGTGAAGCGATATATAAGCCTAAGTGCTATTGCTATATTGCATAATGGGCTACGTATGGCAATAAATGTAGTGAATAATAAAGCTTATTAATGGGTTTTAAAGAAAGCATGAAAGCTCAAAACATATTTTGAGTCTTCCTGATGTCACTATTGTAAGTGACTGAGGAAATATCTAAATGAAAAATTTATTTCCCCAACCAAGTCACTGATAGAACTACAACTAAGTGGGACTAATTCTTAATTCAGAATTCCATGAGTTGTAATGTCAACACATATAAAGGATTTGGAAAAACTGTTGTTAAGGAAATTCTGCCCAAATGTTTCCCATCCTGGAAATTGCCTTCTCTTTTCACAAGATTGCAGATTAAAAGAAAACAGTACAATGATCTCTTCCCCTTCCCCTTTTGGGAATGCTGTGCTCAACCTTGTAATGTCAATAATGAATATCTTTATAATTTTAAATAAAAGTGTTTCAATATGGCTACATCATTCATCACTTAAGCACATTGTTTCCTGACAAAATTTGCTGGGATAATTTGCTGGGATATTCCCCACTATGCTTTATTATCAACTGAAATAGATTCTTGCAATGTTTCCCAAACTCAGCAACTTTAAGATGTGTGGACTTCAAATCCTAGAATTCTCCTGCAGCATGATGGCTGGAGAATTCTGGGAACCGAAGTCCATGCTTCTTAAAGAGGCGGAGATAGAGAATCACTTAGCTATTATAACAGTGTCTTACAATCCTGATTATGTTCTTTCTTTCCCTCTCTATTATATCCTAGGAATCGGGGAGGATTCAGCTTAATCCTTTCCCTGTTTTTGCACAGTTTGTTGTAATCATCTCTGAATAGTTTCCTCAAGGTTTTCTTGGCGTGTCCCTATATCTGGCCTACACCCAGTGGGGAAAGACTGTTATGTCCACTTTAGAATGGGAATCAGAGCAGGACCCCATGATCTGCAGCATGATGTGACAGTGTCACTTTTTGTTGATATGGCTGTATGACTACAGCCTATGTAGGGAAGATAGATGTGGGAAATGTATATCAGATAGAAGAAATGTATTATTACATTTTAAAAAACCCCTTTCCTTATATGTTTATTTTTAACTTTAAAAAACGCAAACAAAAGCAAACATGTCTGGGAGTCTCTTGGTGTCCCAAAGTGAAATAATTGGTTTGGGGGAGCATTCTACTAATTTCCTACACCTCCCCATTAGCCAAAGTAACATTATGAGGACCCAGATTGTTGGGGGCTCTGTAAACCGCTTAGAAAGGGCTGTAAAGCACTGTGAAGCGATATATAAGCCTAAGTGCTATTGCTATATTGCATAATGGGCTACGTATGGCAATAAATGTAGTGAATAATAAAGCTTATTAATGGGTTTTAAAGAAAGCATGAAAGCTCAAAACATATTTTGAGTCTTCCTGATGTCAATAATAAAGCATAGTGGGGAATATCCCAGCAAATTTTGTCAGGAAACAATGTGCTTAAGTGATGAATGATGTAGCCATATTGAAACACTTTTATTTAAAATTATAAAGATATTCATTATTGACATTACAAGGTTGAGCACAGCATTCCCAAAAGGGGAAGGGGAAGAGATCATTGTACTGTTTTCTTTTAATCTGCAATCTTGTGAAAAGAGAAGGCAATTTCCAGGATGGGAAACATTTGGGCAGAATTTCCTTAACAACAGTTTTTCCAAATCCTTTATATGTGTTGACATTACAACTCATGGAATTCTGAATTAAGAATTAGTCCCACTTAGTTGTAGTTCTATCAGTGACTTGGTTGGGGAAATAAATTTTTCATTTAGATATTTCCTCAGTCACTTACAATAGGGGTTTTCTACCTTTTTCAGGCTGTGTTACTTAAACAAAATTTAACTTTAAAAAACTATTAGTTTTTTTTTTAAAAAAAAATAAATCTAGAAATCCAGATAAGGAAACAAGGCTCTGATGATGGAAAAATGGTTGCATTCAATTTTTGTTTTTTCTTTTCTTTTCTTTTGCCTTTAGTGTTAGAAACTATTACATTCTCATAGAACTCCAGAACACAGTTTGAAAACTTATAACATTTTCCATTACAAGTTTTAAAAGGTAGTTTATAGAAACCATTACAAAAAACATTTTTAAAAAGCCCAGTGTTATCGACAGGAGCACATACAATGCAGCGACCATTATAGAGAACAACATTCTAGGGCTACTAATCCTAAGGTCAAGAATGACACATTCCTTACCAGCTTTTCAAAGCAATTGGGACCCACATATTTTTTATTCCTACAGAGTAATTCTTCAAAGGGTCATTGAAACAATGTAACCCTTTGGGCTCAGCAACCTCATCCCATTAAAAGGAAAGGCTCAATAGATGCCTTCATGACAATGAGGTGATCTGCTCAAAATCATGCAGCCATCTCTTAATTTCAATGGATTCTTAATATACTCAGATGGGGGATTATCAAGTGACAGCTGCATTGTTTCATGCTTCTCAGTTTAGCCAGCAATTTCCAAATTCAGCATCTTTTCCTGTTTTTCCAGGCTGGTACAAAGCAGTTACCTAACTTTATTTTCTTCTTCTTCCTTCTCAGATTTAGTTGAAGGCTCAGACTGCTGAAGTTTTATCTTTAGTATGAATACAAGCAGCATCTTTCCATGTACTATTTTAACTGATCTGAGCTCCCCACAAGAATCTTAGAAAATGAAATTTTGCAAAGATGAAAAAAGAGTTTCTGATTAGCTTTCTGGTGTACTCTTCTTACCCAGAACTATAGTTCTCGAGGGTTACCTTTAAATCCATTTAAACGTGTGAGTGAGCATGTGCCCTTGGTTTTTTTTAAAAAAAATGTATCCAGGCATTCAGAAAGCCTAAGCATGGACAGACATTGATGTCTAATCCCTATCCCTTTCACACACACACATCCAACTTTGCCATCTTGATAAGGATGATATAAAGGAAAACTCAAGCCATATTCCTATGACCACAATCAAATGCACTCTATGATCAGCAGATATGCCCAATCAGGGTTCTTGGCTGTGCAGATCACATTCAGCAAGATTCAATTCAGATCTTCCCTGTCATTAAGATCAGATCGGAGGTAGAGGAAGTAGGGCTGACTTGGATCAGATA
The DNA here is from genome assembly GCA_034064705.1 of Bothrops alternatus. Taxonomy (NCBI): domain Eukaryota; kingdom Metazoa; phylum Chordata; class Lepidosauria; order Squamata; family Viperidae; genus Bothrops; species Bothrops alternatus. The sequence continues at coordinate 1,379,987 of JARGCV010000087.1, forward strand.
TTCCTGCTTTTCCTCCATGCTTAGAATTTTAATTTCCTTGCCAAGGCTAAATTTCATAGCAAATGAATATTTGATTGCTGTTCTTCAATGCCTGGCCACTCATGTGTATAACTCTTCCATTTTCTAAATTAAATAAAAAAAATAAAAAGAACAATTTAAACATAGCAGCAATCAGTGAGATGGGCAAATTTGCTTTCAAAGATGATGAATTCCCATGAGTCATCACCAAATTCTTACATGATTACCCAAACAGTATGAGATTTGACTAGTTCATGTGATTTCAGGCAGCTGGGAACATTGCTTTGTGTTGGAAAAGTCAGCATCTTCTATTGTATTGGTGCAGTCCAGGTCTTCTCCAGCTATGCTCATCTGTGTATTTGGATTAAAATCAGTCAGTCCTTGCCAGATGCAATCAGTTTTGCCTGTTGCAAAATCCAATTTGTCTAAGGCAGAGGTCTCCAAACTTGGCCCTTTTATGACTTGTGGACTTCAACTCCCAGAATTCCTCAGTCAGCTGGCTGAGGAATTCTAGGAGTTGAAGTCCACAAGTCATGAAAGGGCCAAGTTTGAAGAACCCCTGGTCTAAGGGTTGGTTTCATCCTTCATTAACATGAGAAGAAATATATTATTTTATTATAGTTTAAAAATCAAACCTGTGACAACCAGCTATAATTCCTATCCAGGATACTAGTGTTTTGAATCTGCTTTGATTTGAGTTCAGTTTGGAGCTTCTGAAACAGATCAGCTTGTCCCTGCTGTAATATAGAGAATATTAGTTATGAGTTTATCTTGAGTCCAATAGGATTTAAAGCCATATTCTTTTTTAAAACAAATAAATGCATGGTAGATCACTGGGGGAAAAAACTAGGATTGGAAAAAAAGCTGAGCTAATGTATTTCTCTTAAATTAGCTCTATTACAGTAGGCTTAGAGACAAGCTACAATGAAAGTATAGGATGAGATCCTTTCAGGACTGTTCTACTTCAAGCATTAAATGGGTCTAGTTTCAGTGTTTTCCTATACTAACTTATTCACCATTGGCATATCAAAAATGAGGAAATCAGGAAAAAAAATCATTTGTCTGATGTGCTACTTTTTAGTATGCAAGGCTTTTATTTTTTAAAAAATGTATTTCTTCCATCCCATACAATCTGAACCGAGAAAACAGACCCTGGACTGCTGAATGTGTGGTTTATAACTGAAAGCAATGACAGTTTTGAGGGGTTGTCTCCCTCAATGTGACTGTAGTTGTGTGAAATCAATTATAATGGGCACTTTCTACCTTGAAAAGAAAGATCAACACAGTCCCTGGGATCTCAGCTTTTAATTGGTATAAATTTTGGGACCACTTCTGGAAACGCTGACATCTAACACCCAGCCAGTCATTAAGAAGACCAAAGAGAAGTGTGATTCTTTCCTTAGATTCTGCATATCTTTTTGTTCCTCCAGAATACATAACATTTTTCAACATTCATTTTGGTTTTGAAATTCCATCATGATAAGTTCTATCTCAGGTACAAATGCTTTTCATTGATTACACAAGTTTGGACAGTGCCCTCATTTCCGTGTTGTCTCCCCTACATCTCTGTTTATCAAAATATAAATAAAGCAGTGTATTAATCCCTTTGGGGGTTGGGAGAAGCCAAGGGATCAGCTAAGTTTGGCAGTGGAGCTTCATGAATTTGCATCTATCCTTAGAGAAAGCCATATAAAATCAGACTGCAATATTAAATCACAATGCTATTCTATGTTTGAAACAAAGAAACAAACAGGAAGCAAAACCTTAGATTGTGTGCTATATCACTTTGGGAATTTCCATCTCTGTTTCCAGGACAATATGTTAGCTTTGTTTCCATCTGCCCTAACTTTCTACCAAGAAACAGCACTCCAATGACGTTTAATGCATTCTTCCAAACAGGCTCTTAGAACATTAGAATCAAGCATTAGGAATCTGTTGTTGTGAACTGAATGTAATGTCCTACTTATATCTGATCCCGTTACCTCTGTATACGTTTGACTCTGTGTTAACCGCGATTCCCGTTCTATGTGCTCAGTCGGCAACATCTTTCAGTCAATGTCTTTTTAAACCATGCTTGTTTTCACACTCCACTTATGTAATAAACAGAGCAGAACATGTAATTAGGTGGGCATTTTCTAATAAGGGGGGGAAAGCTCTCCTTTTCTTCCCCCCCCTCTCGCGAATGCATGCAGCACCTTCCAAATCAACCAGAAGGTGACTTCAAGTAGAGACTTTGTGAATGTAAATTTTGTTTGTAACTTGCCTGCTACCTTTTCCTGCATGATGTGGGTTCAAATGGTACCATGTTCTTTTCAAATGGAGTCACAGCCAATAAACAACAACAAACAAGCAAACAGTAATAATAAAAGTGATTACATACTCTCCTCCTCCCCTCCCATCTTTTCCTGTGAAATGCCTATTAGAAAATGGGATGATGGACCTTTCTATGCATTGCTAGGCTGCAAAATGGGCTTTACTAACAAAACATCACTTGACACAAAGTTGTAGCCAACCCTAGTTGGCCGATGCATAAGCGTATATGACATGTGACAATTCAAAGATTTGTTTTCTTATCCATGCATTGTATTTTCAGATTTATCTGAAAACTGAATAATTGGTCTTATCCAGAACCAAAGGCACTGAAAGTTAAGTCCATGCCTGAGAATAAGTGCCAAATGAATGTTTAGTCTACAGAAAAGAAGACTGAGAGGAGACATGATAGCTGTCTACAAATACCTGAAGGGCTGTCACAGTGCAGAGGGATCAGCCCTGTTCTCACTTGCCCAAGGAAGGACTAGAAACAATGGAATGAAACTGCAGGGGAAAAGATTCAGATTAGATGTTAGAAAAAAATTTCTAACAGTAAGGGTGATCAACCAGTGGAACAGGTTGCCACAGGAGGTGGTGAGCTCCCCTTCGATGGAGGTCTTCAAGCAGAGACTGGACGGCCATCTATCTGGGATGGTTTAGGGAATCCTGCCTCAGGCAGGGGGTTGGACTCGATGACCCGGGAGGTCCCCTCCAACTCTACGATTCTATGATTCTATGAGTGTCTGACTGAAAGCAATTACAATATGTTTAATAAGCAGTTAACTAAACTACCTAGAATTAAGGTAAGAGCAATTAACCAATGGAATAGTTTGCCTTCAGAAGTTGTGGGTGCTCCATCATTGAAGGCTTTCAAAAAGGGACTGGACTACCATTTGTCTGATATAATATAGGGCCTCCAGCTTGAGCAGGGGGTTGGACTAGAAGACTCCAAGTTCCCTTCCAACTCTATTATTCTATGTTCTAAAGAAATCTATGCCAACATGCAACTGAATATGGATTAAACTCTGCACACCAATTCTGGTCCCAGTTCTAGTCTGATTTTGTGCACAAGGCTTCCTAGCACAAGACAACATCACCATGAATTTCTTCTTAGGCCAGGGAGTTGAAGTCCACAAGTCATAAAAGAGCCAAGGTTGCCTACCCCTGGTTTAGGCAGTAGATTCAAGGCAGTAGATTCAATCAGATGATGTCTTGGCTTCAAACAAGACTTAGTGACATCACCACTTCAAACTAAGTTGTTGTTCCAGCCTTCTTTCCTCCACATTGCTGTAAGGGAGAAGTAGATAATCTGTAGCCCTTAGGCCAGTTGTGGTGCCCACCCACTTTCTTTCTGCTTCTTGGATTTTGCCTTCAGGAATGAGATCCCTTACTGAAGTATAGTAGGAAAAGAGATGAATTATCCTAAGCCTTTTATTACACTTAATTCTCCTTAAATGACAGCTCAAATATGATTTAAAAGCAACCAATCAAAAACTACCTTGGAAAATTGTCATTAGCATTTGTCTGGATTTTTCAAATCAGTTCTCAGGTTAAAATATATGTGTGCAAACATTGATATGTTTAGCAACAGTGCACAGCAAACTCTGTGCAGTCTTGGAAAAGAAGATTTAAAAATGCATTAGATTAAGAGAAAAAATGTGACTCTTGCCAAGTAGGTGTATCAGGGGAAATGCATCTGGAAATGTGTACTTTTTCCCCCCTTGCTCGAGGGAAAAAAAAATCAGAAACTGGTGCAAAAGCATGACAAAATGAACACAAGATTACATAAATGAGAAATTAAGAGAAAACACATGCATGCACAGAGTAAATATATATAATAAAGGCAGGCTAACACTGAAACTAAAATGCAGCACAAACATTAGCTGACACAGTTTGCCAACTGACAAAGGCAAAAAAAAAAACCATCCTGATTCTTGTGCCTTTAGTAATTATACCCTGCACATAAAATATTCAGAGCCCTTTCTTTCATGTCTAGATAGAAAAGGGGAGGTAGAAGTGAAAAATTGGTTTGAGCATGTCAAGGTGAAGAGGTTAGCTTTTAGTAGGCTTTTAAATTCATCAACTTGACAGATACCAGGAAGTTTTCAAAAACATATTTAAAAAAGCAAAGTGAAAGTGCACATAAGAGGAACAGGAGGTTAAATAACAATCCTGTGTTTGTGTATAAATGAACGAGGGAAAGGCAACATGCAGTTCTTAACATCCGGGTGACAAAATCTCCTACAACATCACTGGTGCACAACGTTAATGGAATACTTGCTTCAACATTCCATTTCTTTGAATTGATAAAGATGGGATTTTATTTGACTGGTGGAGAAAATTGTCCAAGGTTCTCCAAGAGGATTCAGATAGAAAAGCAAGCAGTGAGAGGCTGCCCTTACCTGAGACTCAGTGTCATAGGAGTCACCTTAAGTCACAGATCCTGGACATCATTAAAGACATTTCTTTTTACATTACTGTGTACAAAAGTTCTTTCCATTTCAGATGTCAAAAAAAACTTAGGAAGTCTCAGTCATCTATATCCCCTCCCTTAGACACACAAACACACACACAGCCAATTCAGTGATCTTCAGAACTGGCTCTAAGGGCATATATTGTTTTTTCCATGTTGTGTGCTGGAAAAGATGAGAGGTCATCAAATAACTTCATGGTCAGGTGTTTTAGTGGCATTATGTTGTTCCTCAGATCAAGCTGTATCTTTGTAAAGAAACAGGTGGGAAGACAGAGTTCATTTTGTCATACTTATCTGGGCTTATGAATAAATGACAAATTCTACACTCAAAAGTAACTATTGGCTTTTTCCCCCATGAGCAGCCGCTTCATTCAGACGGAAGCCAGAGAACAAATATCTGGTTTGTTTTTAAGATGTTTACAATTCTCGGGCTTCTTCTGGACATGCAAAGTCATAGACCAATCCATACAGTCCAGCTCTAGTTTAAATGAAAACTAGCTCTTCAGAACTGCCAGCTTATGCAGCTGAGATGTGTGAATGAGACTAAAGAGGAACAGGATTTAAAGTGTTAATCTTATAGTCTGCCCATTTGAGGTGTTTCTTCTTCCATAATGAACCTGTCAAGACTTACAGATCAGGATAAAAAGGCCATCTGGAGATTCTTGGCTTTCAGAATATCATTTATGGGCATATAGGAAAGGGTTATGAAATGCACATTTTCAGAAACTGAGCTTGATCCCCACTCTCTGCATTTAAAAGAGCAGCCAAGTTGCATCTTTCCTATAAACCTATTCCAAGTCAAAGAAATAATTAAAACATAATATTATGGTATTATTTATTTATTTATTTGGGTTTGTATGCCGCTCCTCTCCGGGGACTCGGAGCGGCTAACAACATATATGTAACAATGAATTACAATTAAAAAAAAAAACAAAGATATCTAAAAAATCAATAAAAACACACATTCAATTCAACAATCAGCCACAATCATCCCCAGGCCTGCTGGCAAAGATGAGTTTTTAGATTTTTCCGGAAGGCCGGGAGAGTCGGAGAAACGCGGACTTCAGGAGGCAGTTGGTTCCACAGGGCGGGCGCCACAACAGAGAAAGCCCTCCCCCTAGGGCCCGCCAAACAACATTGTTTCGCTGACGGGACCCGGAGGAGGCCAACCCTGTGTGCTCTCACCGGTCGTAGAGAAGTATGTGGCAGAAGGCGGTCCCGTAAGTATCCTGGTCCCATGCCATGAAGGGCTTTATAGGTAATAACCAACACCTTGAATTGGGCTCGGAGACCAATAGGCAACCAATGCAGCATGCGGAGAGTAGGTGAAATGTGGGCACAACGCGGAAGGCCCACAACTGCTCGCACAGCTGCATTTTACACTAATTGTAGTCTCCGAACACTCTTCAAGGGTAGCCCCATGTAGAGAGCGTTGCAGTAGTCAATCCTCGAGGTGACAAGGGCATGTGTGACTGTGAGGAGAGACTCCCGATCCAAGTAAGGACGCAACTGGTGCACCAGGCGAACCTGGGCAAATGCCCCCCTCGCCACAGACGACAAATGATGATCCAATGTCAGCTGTGGATCGAGGAGGACTCCCAAGTTGCGAACCTTCTCTGAGGGGTTTATAGATTCACCCCCCAGGGTAATGGAAGGACAGATAGAAGTGTCCTTGGTAGGCATCACCCACAGCCACTCTGTCTTATCAGGGTTGAGCCTTAATCTGTTAACACCCATCCAAACCCTCACAGCCTCCAGACACCGGCACATCACCTCACTGATATGGGCAGGAGTGGAAATGTACAACTGAGTACCATCAGCGTACTGATGGTATCTCACTCCGTGCCGGTGGATAGCATTGGATAATGCACATACCTCCTAGAGATGACTGATAAGTCAGAGTCATACTGCCAGTCCTCCTAATAAACCTATTCTAGGAAGTCCAGCTGTTTCCCTAATGGGAAAAGACAAATGGAGAGGTGGGTCTAGGACAACTTGTTGTGGCCAGCTCACTATGGCCAGCTCACTGCAGGACAAGAGTGACACTAATATCGAAGAAATGATGGAATAAAATCATTAAAGAAAGAATGCAAAAGGAGGTACAAAATGAAATGTGAATGACAGAAAATAAAATATGTTTTAAATTATGTTAAATAATTAAATTGTTGAATTGTCCTGCAGTGAGTTGTCCCATGGCAAGTCAGCTGCAGAGAGTGGGCAGCAGTGAGTTGGCCACAGAGAATTGGCTGTGGCAAGTTGTCCCATTCCATAGAGAGACTGCAGTTTGTTCCTTAATGAATTTGGAACACAGCTTTGTCACTTGCTTTTCCACTTTGGCACCTTCACCTGGAGGACATAAGGAAGATCTTCTTAATAGGCTACGCCTGTGACCTACATATCCCAAAAAAGTGAGATGGGTGGCAAATTAAATTAAAATAAAATAATAAAATAAAATAAATAAAGCTCAGTTGCACCTGATGAATGGGAACAACTGTGCTGCCCCACTCACTCATGCACTTAACTGTAATTTAGTGAGTTTATTAATATTCTGCAGCTATTCCCTTCACCAAAAAACCAGAACTGTCCCAATCAAGTCCAGCTACAAGCAGACCAAGGTTAGTCCACAGAGCAATAGCCCAATAGTCCACAAAGCACTTGATAGTTGCTCAAACAAAATAACTCCACTGGACAAACTTAAATCCACCAGGGAAAACTTAAATCCACACACAAGAGAGCACATGGGCAAGGAAAGTTCAGAGTCTCCAAGGCATGATTCAATTCCAAACACAGTGTCAATCCAGAGAGAAACAGGAATCACAATGACCAAACACACAGCTAGAAAACAAACATGTTGCTCCTAGCCTCCATCTGTCTGCTGTGATAAATAGCCAGCTTCTAGTGGAGCCCATCAAGACAGGTGGAGCTTGAATAGTCTGGCTGACCTTCTCTTCTCCTGCTTTTCTCTGCCCTATGTATTCTCAGATCAGATGCAGAAGGCAGTTCCTTCTCCTCTTCACTGGCCGTATGGCACTGCAAGCTTTCCCCAGCCAGAGCCTCAGCCAAATCCCTTCCAGATGGCCACTCAGAACTATCAATCAACTCAGTTCTTGACATCCCAGGAATTGCCTCATCCTCCCTTGAGTTAACATCTGAGGAGGTATCTGGGGAATTGTCCAATTGGGAGACATCACAACAACAGAGAATGGAGAGATGAGAACCAGATGTTCATGAGGTGATGAAAGATAATGCAACTTGAAGATTTAATGGCAGACAAGGACCTTTCTTTTCCAGGACAGCCTTGTCTTTTTCCAAACTCATTTAAAAGCTTTTCATTATGCTTTTCAAAGCTGTTTTGGGTTTTCAACCTCTTACAGTTTTTGCAATGCCCAATCAGAAATCCAAGCAAAACCATCGCAAAACTAACTTTTAATTTCTCATATTATACAGAGAAGCAGCGTATTCATAAAAAATGCACATCTGCCTTTTGTCAAATACTGTATGTGCCTGGGATGTCTCAATAATCTATTATGGGATTCATAGTGTAAAGCCTCATATATATGTCAAGTATCACAAGCACACCTGTGACAAATCACAAGAATTGCAATTCTCCCCATCTCTATCTGAAACACTGATGAGTTTTTAGTACAACTCAGGAACAGAAAGTGTTGTGAACGCAGAACAATGTTTTCTTTTCCTCTCCTTTTTTAGCTGCTGCACAATTTGCTACTTGCTATGAATGATAGTCCCAGTTGCATTGTATTCAGAATATTTCCAGGCAGTAAAATAGATATTTAAAAGGGCACATGGATCAGCTCCTAATTTTAAGTTGAAGATTGTTCCCACAGTCGTAAACCTTCCTTCAGTTCAAACTAATTTTCTTTTTTCTTTTTCTTTTTGTATTCCATCTTCTTTAGATTCATTTAGGTTCAGTTTTGGTTTTAGATTTTTTTAACTCAGGGCAGAAAGCAGTGTTCCTTCCTCCTCCTGTTTTCCCTACAACACTGTGAGGTGAAGTGAGCTAAGAGAAAATGATTGATCCAAAATCACCCAGCCAGCTTTTATGCCTAAGGAAGGACGAGAAGTCACACTCTCCTATAGTGCTTTAACCACTACACCAAAGGGAAGCCTTCACTAATAGTGGCAAACATTATAGGTAGATCTCGACTTATGACCATGATTACGGTAGTAAGTCACTGTGGTCATAAGTTGAGGCACTCATGTGACCAGAAGTTAGCTCTTTCTAGCCCTTTTTGCAAGCATCATTAAGCAACTGCCTTGGTTGTTAAACAAATACTATGTTTGTTAACTGAAACTATTCATATGAATTGACATTTTTTGGACAAATTTCCACTAGCAAAAAATGGTGAAAACCATAAAAAAAACATCACAAATCCTGTGACTGCATAACATCACAAATAGTTATAAACCTAACCCACCTGACATACAGTCACATGACCCCAGAGGGTTCTGTATAACTATTTACAATGCACTGGGGATGTTTTATGTGCCATAAAGCGCCCTTTCCATGGCTGTTGTAACTTCAAACAATCATAAAACAGCAGATTTGTTAAGCAAAGACTGCCTGTACTACTTTAAGCCATATTGCTCCTCTTTGGTTTTGTGAGACAGAACCTTTCAGATTGGTGACGTAAAATATATGCTAATTAGGAACAATAAGCACTTCCCTTTTCTGATCCTGATGTGTTGGCAGGGATGAATATTTCTAGTGTACTGATTTTCTTCTGTAGAAAATGTCCTTAAAGTGTGTGCCTTCCCACTAAAAGTCCCACTTCACTAAAAGAGCTTCATAGCTCATTATTCATTGAGCGAGGGTTGGAAATGGAGGGGGATGTCAGCTTAGATCTATAAATGCAGCTCTCCACTTGAGCCTGAAAGAAGTTAATGACATTGCACACCAATAAGGCAAATTCAGGATTTTAAAATCACAGTTTGCTGAGCAAAGCATTACAGGCTGATTGGCTAGATTCAAACCTCATCTAAGTTAAAGCCAATAAACCACCATTTTAACTGTCTTCCAGTCTCATATCTCAGATGCCTCATTTAAGACTACCATGAGGTTCCCTTTTACAGTTTAAAAATTGGGATTCAAGAGTAATATTGGTCCTGCATCCATATGAATGGATTCAGTGGTTGTTTTAAATTATCTGAAAGATGGGAATATAATGAGAAATTGGATATCAAATATCTATGAGTAACAGGAAAGAAGATTGGTTTGAACTTGTAAGGTGAAACCCTGTTTTCCCCAATAATGGGGAGCAAATTCCCTTTGTTCCTGGCTCAGGAGAGATGGAGACATTCAACAGCCAATCAACTGCTGGAAAGCCAGTCCAGAAAGTTGTGAACTGAAGGGCTGCAGTCTTCACAGTGGTCTGTCTTTAAATCTGAGGTCTCTACTAGGTTCTAGCTAGCTGGCCACTTTGCTTTCCCATTTTCTTTCACTTGATCCCAGCTCCTTTAATTTAGGATTGCCAAATACAGTAAAGAGATCAGAGATGGATGAAGCATCATAGTAAATAAAAACTAATGTTTCCAGGTACCATTTGTTGCCTTGACCTTTTTGAGCATTGGACCACATCCATTGCTAGAGTAGGTAAGCAGGGGTTGCCCTGTGCAGCAAAGAAAGACAAAGGGGATCCCTCCCTTATGCCACTCACTGCACTAGAAGCAGCACAAAACCCATAAAAGGGGATCCTGAAAGCTGCAGGGTTGGTGAAGAAATTTACCAAACAGCTGCAGCTGAGGTCCAACTAGAGACCTGGAGGAGCCTGAGAGAGGACACAGCATTAGAGGTATGTCACTCTCCATCAAATAAAGGTTTACAGGGAGGATGAAAGGCTGGATGTCATAAAGAAGACTCATTTCACAATCCAGATGCCTTTTCTGGCATATTGAAGCAAGGTAGCAACAACTTTGGGATAATTCTTTATGGAGTTTCTTGAAATCTTGAAGATTAGGCAGATTCCTACTTTTTTTATTTAGGATTTGAATAGATTGCTGCTTCTGGATTTTTTTAAAGCTTGTTTATTTTCAAACAAAAAGTAGACTTTATTTAATTCAAATTCCAATTTCAAACTCAATTATTTAACAAATAAAGTAGACTTTATTTAATTCCAATTCCAATTTCAAATTCAATTATTTAATTCAAATTTGTTATGCAGTTCAACTGTTCAGCTTTCATGGATTTTTCAGTTCCCTGCTAGGCTTCTGCCAAAACACAGCCAGTGAAGACTTTGCCCTTCCTTCTTTGATTAAGTCAATAAATGCATAATAAGAGTATGTTTCACTTTCATCAGACAAGAGTTCCCGGTTCCTGATATCAATAACTCCCAATTCCCCATCCCCATCCTTTCCCCAGACATCTTGATCTTATCCCAAAGTGGACTAGAGAGGAGGTCATATAACCACAACTACACTTAGTCCACCTTCAAATGAGGGGGGAAAATGAATCCACGAATAGCTCATATCAGAGGAGGCCTACAAACCTTGCCAGTCCTGGATAGGGGAATGGATTTGTTTATCAAACAAGCTGGTTGAGAGTTGGCCTGACCATTCCAGCTGTCACCAATAAGCCTGTGAGCAATTCATTGCATCTTCTTTATATCCTGTTCTTCTAGTTGTCCCCCGATGTTATCTCCATTACTTTAAATGACTTGTCATCCAAAGGAATACAATGGTGTTTCATCTGGGTACATTTCAAATTGAGATGTCAAAGGATTAAGCTGGAGGGAGATGAAGAAGGTGTGCAAGATTTACAGAATAGGTCTAGTGGTATTTTGGGATATATTTCTTTAAGCTGCCCCCAAACAGTGCAACTTAATTTCTGTAATAGGCAGTGTGTGAAATAATTCAGGTAGTGACTGAATAATGGTGAAGAAAGAGCCATATTTTTAACCTGCCAATTATGATAACCAGCTCTATGGTCTTCTTATCAGAGGGGTCAAATCAATATAGCAGTGAGGGGCTTATTGTAGTCAAGATTAATCATGGTTATCTATTAGCTTTATTCATTGAAATTATAAAAATGCTCCCTTGGATTACTGGTCACAAAAACTTAATGATCAGAGTAGCCTGATGTTATCTTACACAGCAATTCCAGTTTGAATGAAGGTGCCAAATAAACAGGCCTTTTATTCTTACAAAAGAGCTTATTCATTTTCCTTTGGCAAATAATGTCTTAGCTTTTGTTCTTTTCTGCCTGCCAAAGTATTTTCTCATTTTCTCAAAAACGTCCTTCTCCCCCACCTCTCTTTCTCTCTCTCTTAAATAGGGGTAAATCAAAATCAATTCCAAAGGAGGGTGACATAAAATATGTTTTGGTTTCTCTGTTTCTTCCTAAGGTTTTGTTAATCCTCCTCCAGCTTTGGTGAATTACAGCTTTGTGGTAAGACAAGCCCTCCCCAACTTCTGATTTTTACCCCTTACAGTTAAGAGAGATGAACAAGCAGAATGTTGTTTGCCCCATCAATACTGTGATATTTCTTTTTCTGTATTTTTTTTTACGCAGATTTAAAAATGCCTCATTCCAAATGACTCTAGGTCAGGGGTTCTCAACCTTGGCAACTTGAAGACTTGTGGACTTCAACTCCCAGAATTCCTCAGCCAGCTTTGCTGGCTGAGGAATTCTGGTAATTGAAGTCCACAAGTCTTCAAGTTGCCAAGGTTGAGAACCCCTGCTCTAGGTGCTGAGGAGACTACAGGTAGTCCTCAACTTATGACCACAATTGAGCCCAAAATTTCTGTTGCTAAGTGAGACAGTTGCAGTGTCCCAGAATCACACTAGAGATGGAAGGGACCTTTGACGTCTTCTAGCCCAACCTATACTATTTGAAACAAGTGCCTGTCCAGTCTCTTCTTAAAAACTTCCAGTGATGAAGAACTCTCAACTTCTGACAGCAAGCTGTTCCAGTAGTTAACAGATCCAGGGATGAACTATTGAACTATTGAATTGATCTATATTCTTGGTCCTGTTCATCATGAATTGTTCAATAAGTGGATAAAATGCTTATACTTATAAGTACTACCCACAGCTTGCTGTGGTACACAAAACTATTGCATCATCAATAAAGCAAAAATGGAAATACATTGGGAACTTTCTTGCTGTTTCTATTATCTATCAGAGGTTAGCAATGTGGTCTTGGGTATCACTGCCTGTTCTAAATCCAATTTATTCATTTGCTAGTCCATCTTCCATATATGGCTGAAATCTGAACTGACGAATCTGGAGCATTATCTTCCTAGCATGTGAGATAAATGTATGATTTGGAAGTTTGAAGATTATTTAACACTGCCTTTTTTTGGTACCACAAAATAAATTGATCTTTTCTATTCCTTTGGGCATTGCTGTGTTGTCCATTTTCCACTTACAATCCCCGAATAATATTTTAACTATACTATCTTGTAAGATTGTGAATAATTCTCCTAATATTTCAGCAATTACTGCACCTTTCTTAATAGCAATATTTGCTGGGCCCATTAAACTTCACTCTCCAGAATGCCTGTCTCTAATTCACTGATCATCATCATCACATATAATCTGTTATTTAAATTTTAATAGTTGGAGCAGTGAAGGGTTGGACAATGAGTATGAACACACAGTTATAGCTAATTGGTTAAAGAGAGCTGGCCACTACATGAGACAACCTAAATTGTGATTGGTTGCTGAGTAATAAGGGGGAGTTTCCTTGTTTCCCTCCTTTTTTTCTGTATGCTGTGTGTGCTCTCTGTGATTTATCTCATAATGTTCCTGCTATGTTGAGTTACCTGACGATGCTACTGTTTGTCTATCTTATTTACTGTAAATATATTTATTTATTAAAAAAACTACATGTTCATGTCAGCATGTCAGCGTCTCTGACTCCATTTGGACACCAGCTGCAGAATTCCCTGACATAATTACATATATAATAATCATATGTATATATATAAATAATCATTGTATATGTATGTGTATATATATATATATATATATATATATATATATATATATATATATATATATATATATATATATATATATATATATATATATATATATATATATATATATATATATATATATATATATATATATATATATATATATATATATATATATATATATATATATATATAAAATCATATATATAATCTCTTTTTTGCACAGTTCTTCCATATACTTGCATAATTTCTTTACCACTTCCTTCTACAGATCTTTTCCTTCTTTGCATAAAAGTTTCCCTTGACATTAATTTTCTGTTTAGGTGTTACTCCAATAGCAGAAAACACCTGTTTGTCACCTTGGTTTAACCATACGGCAAAGCACAAGCAAAGAATACATTTATGTTTTACTTCAGCTGATTTAAGAAAATTCCCATGAGTATTATGAATAGCCAAGCAAATGAACAAATGGTTCATAAAACAAATTAATCCACTCATCTCATTTGAGATATAAACTACAAGACTCAGATTATCATATATTGGTAACACTAAGCAAAGACCCAACTTCTTAGAGAAGTCTATAATGCTGGGAAAAGCCGGGTGGGTGGAAGAGGATGACAAGGAGCAAGGTGGATAGACTTGATTACAGTGGCAATGGCTACACCTTTGAAGACGATTGTTTTCTTGCTTAGGACCCCACGGTTCAACCCTGAGCTACAAATATCCTCTTCTATTGGTACACCTTTGAGGAACCTGAAGGAGCAGTAAGCTGATGAAGCTCCTTCTACTGGTCATTAAGATTCAACATTGACTAGATGATACATAATCACTTGAATTTATCAAGGACCCACCCAACCACAATAAATTGCTTTCAACCTGATGGATTGGAAATCAGGTCTAAAATAATACATTTCGAGAGTAAATAAATGAGAAAATAGCAAAGTATAGTCAAATGTAAGCAGCTGCATTTGGGGACAAATAAATATTATTATTTTTTAATACTGGTTTTTGTATGTACCAAAGATTAACTAACTAGGGATTTAGTAGTGATCATCCCTTTGTTTGGAGGGAGTAACAGGAAGATTCCTTAACTATTTGCTTTTCAATAAATTGGTGTTTGGTAACTTGCTGTTCATCTGTACATTGTGGCAACTGTAAGGTAAAGGTAAATTAGTCATGGCAGCCATTTTCTTAAGCATTCATGCCATGCTTTCAGCAAGTGTGCCTATTGACGCAAAATATTTGGAAACAGTTTTAGTAATATTTAGAGGAAGTATACAGAATAATAAATCTCTAAACTCAAAACATGCTTTCCATAGGAAGCTATCTTCGTTCTCTCCACATGATGTTTTGCTCTGGTCTAACTTTTTCCACTGCTGATAAATCACTCTGTCATAAATATGAAACTGGATGATTTGATTACTCCAGCTTCTATAGAAAAAGCCCACCTAAACAGTGGTTCAAAAACATAGAAGATGGGTATTCTAAAGCTACTTTGGAAAGTCCTTAATCTTACATATTCTCACCCATCTGTCCTAGGCCATTTGGAAGCACAATTTAAATTTTGTAGTGTCCCAACCTGTATCAGCCCATGGTGACATAGCTATAACTATTCTAAGATCTTGTCCAAACTAGAGGTAACCTTGCCTATTTGCCATTCTAAATTATATTTTCTTTTCAGCTATGTTCTCTAACAGACAGAGCTTTATTTATGACAAATTGTGTTGCAGTTCTGGTTGGAAGCAAATTCTCCTCCCTGAAGTTGGTCATAATCCTTTTTATCAATGGGTATCTTTACATATGTCACTCTTTCATAACCATGTCACATCTTTGAGGAAAGGTCAGCTTTCTTCCCGGGAGCTCATAAATCTTTCCAGATACTGGTCTTCACAATAAAATTGTCAAAGCTTTGTTGTTCTGATTGTTGTTTTGGAGTTACTGGGGCTCTCCCAACCTTATTTTTTTCACTCCATCAAATTGCTGAGACTTCAGAGACCGCCATCAGTTTGATCGCCTGTCAGAAAGTTGATCCTCCTTCTGTTATGAAAGGATTTTTACACAGGCTGTCTATTGATTCACAACACTGGCTTAAAACTGAGCTTAAACTCCACCAGACATCGTCAGAGTTCACGTCTCTTGAGAACTGGATTCTAATGATATCTTTCAGCTGACATTTAACCCCAATTGCTTTGAAATACTTTCAGGGGATTCAAAAGCTTGATGAGACATTTGAGTTCAATGTACGGTCAGCAATATCTGGAAAGAATTGTCTATATTGTAACCTCTTTAATTTCCTCAGAGGGACGGAATAGTGTTCAGCTTCACTTGAAGAGAGTGAAAAAGAGTTTTGCTTTGGTTTACTTTAAAAATGTATGGAAATAATTACGTATTAAGACTATGGGAACTTTTTTTCATGAGGAAGGGAAGTAATTTGGAAAGAGTTAATATCTGTTAGTCGAAGAAAGATAAAATTTAAACTTCCCACAAAGCTGTGCTGTCCCACTCCTACCCTCACATACAGTGATAGATTACTAGGTCTTTATGAACTGCCCGAGCTCAAATATAAAGTCCTCAGCAGCTCTTGAATAACAAAAGTCCACGCATCCCCTCTAAGTTCCACCGGGAGTTCTAAGGAGCTGGCAAGAAGGGTGGTCTCAATTCCTGAAGCCAGAACAAGACATTCAAGGTCAAGGCACAAACCAAAGGTCCAAAGTTGAACACGAGTTCGAAGGCAAAACACACGAAGCAGGAATCGTGGAACAAGGAATCCACACACATTGTTCCACCAGCGCCCATTAATTTGAGCAGAATTAAATAGGCAACACTGGTACAGCCTCTCATGATGGGTGAGGTTACCTGTTCATGAATAACTGATGGACCGGTATTGTGCCTTTTGCCTCTCCACCCTGTGCGTCCTTGGATCGGAGGGGGGAGGTGTGGACTACACCTCCTCATCCTCGCTGACTGCAGGCAGCTACTCCCGTTCTTCGCCTGAAGCCTCCAGGCTAACATGCTGCAGCTATGGCTCCCTCTGCTTGGGCTCAGCCTGCCACCCAATTGGTCATTCCAGCTGTGACTGCTCAGTAAAAGGGAGCCCTCTGCTCTCTTGTCTATGTCTCCATGCATCCTCCCTTCCCCAGAGATGCCAGGATCTGACTCCTCCTCCTCCTCCTCCTCCTCCTCCTCCTCCTCCTCCTCCTCCTAACTTGTGTCCAGAGAGGAGGCTGAAGGCAAGTCCATGATAAAAGCTTCTGATGTAGTATCTCTCTGATGCATGTTTGAGCATATCCACTGCCACGGAGTGAGATACCATCAGTACGCTGATGATACTCAGCTGTACATTTCCACTCCTGGCCATATCAGTGAAGCGGTTGAGGTGATGTGCCGGTGTCTGGAGGCTGTGAGGGTCTGGATGGGTGTTAACAGATTAAGGCTCAACCCCGATAAGACAGAGTGGCTGTGGGTGATGCCTCCCAAGGACACTTCTATCTGTCCTTCGATTACCCTGGGGGGTGAATCTATAAACCCCTCAGAGAAGGTTCGCAACTTGGGAGTCCTCCTTGATCCACAGCTGACATTGGATCATCATTTGTCAGCAGTGGCGAGGGGGGCATTTGCCCAGGTTCGCCTGGTGCACCAGTTGCGTCCTTACTTGGATCGGGAGTCACTCCTCACAGTCACACATGCCCTTGTCACCTCGAGGATCGACTACTGCAACACTCTCTACATGGGGCTACCCTTGAAGAGTGTTCGGAGACTACAATTAGTGCAAAATGCAGCTGCGCGAGCAGTTGTGGGTCTTCCTCGTTGTGCCCACATTTCATCAACTCTCTGCACGCTGCATTGGTTGCCTATTGGTCTCCGAGCCCAATTCAAGGTGTTGGTTATTACCTATAAAGCCCTTCATGGCTTGGGACCAGGATACTTACGGGACCGCCTTCTGCCACATACTTCTCTACGACCGGTGAGAGCACACAGGGTCAGCCTCCTCCAGGTCCCGTCAACGAAACAATGTCGTCTGGCGGGCCCTAGAGGGAGGGCTTTCTCTGTTGCGGCGCCCACCCTCTGGAACCAACTACCTCCTGAAGTCCGCGTTTCTCCGACCCTCCTGGCCTTCCGAAAGAATTTAAAAACCTACCTCTGCCGGCAGGCCTGGGGATGATTGTTGATTGTGGTGTGATTGATGAGTATGTATGGGGTTTGTATTTTTAATGTTGTTCGGATTTGTTCAATTGTTTATATATATATGTTGTAAGCCGCTCCGAGTCTTCGGAGAGGAGCGGCATACAAATCCGAATAAAATAAATAAATAAATAAATAAATATAATTGGCCGCTAGACTCAGTTTCTAGCATTATAAAAAACACTGGATCTGATGCCCTTGAAGACCACTAGGAAGATTTAAATGATCGAGAATACAACAGCACCAACAATAATGGGCATGTAACACCTCTGTTTTGTGAGCTGCATTGGTTGCTACGGTAGTTTACTTCCAAGTGCAGTTCAAGGTGCTGATTGTCACCTATAAACCCTGGCATGGCATAGAGCTTGATTACTTGTGGGACTGCCTGTCTCCCTTAACATCACTCCTGCTAATTCATTCTGGCTGGGTTGGTACATGCCAGGCTCCTTCTATTAAACAGAGCCATCTGTTGGGACCCTGGAAGCATGCCTTTCTGAAGCCATGCATGCTCTCTGGGACCAGGTTCCTTCAAGATCTGGATGATTGCCACTCTGCTGTTGTTTAGAAAGGCCACTGTCAAGGGAGAATTAGACCTTTTGCTACATTGCACTTGCCATCTTTATTTTTTATTTATTTTATTGTATTTTCTTTTATTGCTGCGAGCTACCCAGAATTGTTGAGAGGTAGGTGGCATACAAGTTTAAAGGAGGAGGAAAGGGCTGGAGAAGTTGGAGACACCAAGCAGAACTCTTGGAGGCTAAGAGCCCAGCTGTTCTATAAATACAACAAAGCTTTAGATCAGGGGTCTTCAAACTTGGCCCTTTTATGACTTGTGGACTTCAACTCCCAGAATTCCTTAGCCAGCATGCCTGGCTGAAGAATTCTGGGAGCTGAAGTCCACAAGTCTTAAAAGGACCAAGTTTGAAGACCCATGCTTTAGATAGTTGAACCACAGAGAACCACCAATTCCTTAGGGATCGTTTCAGAAGTTGTTTTGTGATAATGTCCCCAGTTATGGAAGAGCTCAGCTAATTATGTGGGAATGGGTTTTGAAAAACACAACTACTAAATAATTGAATAATAGAGTTGGAAGGGACTTGGAGGTCTTCTAGTCCAACCTTCTGCTAAAGCAGGGAACCCTATACCATTTCAGACAAATGGTTGTCCAAATTCTTCTTAAAAGCCTCCAGTGATGGAGCATCCACAACTTGTGATGCTGTTCCACTGGTTAATTGTTCTGTCAGGAAATTCCTTCTTAGTTCTCTTCTTGATTAGTTTCCATCCATTGTTTCTTATCCTTCCTTCAGGTACTTTGGAGAATACTTTGCCCCCCTTCTTTGTGGTAGCCCCTCAAATATTGGAAGACTGCTATCAGGTCACCCCTTGTCTTTCTTTTCATTAGACATACCCAATTCCTGCAACTGTTCTTTGTATGTTTTAGCCTCCAGTCCTCTAATCATCTTTGTTTTTCTCAGTTAATAGCTGCATTGCTTAACTGCTTATTCTGGAGTTGTTTCCATTAGCCAAAAAGCACTTTGTATTCCAAGCTGATATTAAGATTGTATTTATAGATAGCCAAATTGGCAAATGCATGATTCACAGAAGTAGCTAATGTTTTTTTAATGAAATCTGCCAACATCTTGAGAGACAACAGCATCTTAAAGAGTCTTTTAAATGTGAGGAGAAATTGTTGACCAAAAGAACTGGAAATATTAAGTAGCAGATATATGCTTCAACATTTGAGCAAGAGAAAGCATGCCGTGAGCACACATTGCAAGTAAAAAATAGGTTAGAGGGACTTGTTTTTCTAATAAATCACATCCTTTGTCCTTCTAATCTTAACAGCATCTCTAATTAAGAGAGCTTTGCAGTCTTACAAAAGCAACCGTTGAAAAACATACACTTTTCTCTCAGTGCTTAACAAAATGTTTTACTTTATAGTGAGAATGGAGTAAAGAAAACTAGGGCAAATGAAAAAGAGTTCTGCCAAAGCACAGGCATCAGCTGCTGGATACACACAAACACAAAATAACTTCATTATTACCAGTTTGGTGAATTAGACTAAACCAGACAATTCATTCAGTTGAGTTTATCCTGGATCTACCTTGTTTCAAAGCCAAAGCTTGTTAATTGCTTTGGCCCCACAGCCTTGAGAGGGACTTAGTGCTAAAATGAGCATTTTCTCCAGAGAATAGCTGCTAGTCAGTGGAGAAAGTCAGATAAAGTCAGCAGGCACAGTTGGGAGAGATTATCGTATACTACTTTTTTTATTAAAAAAGGCTACAAAGGCGCTAATAGGCTTGCAAAGGGGAATTAAAATAAGCTGCTGAATTAATTGCATCCATCTGGAATTCAGTACTGTTGCTCATGTCTTGTTTCCTAAAAAGAAGAACCAAGCAATGTGGATCTTCCTAGTAGGGCCAGCATCCTGCAGAGGTACCACCCAGATTTCAGCAGGCCCTGCCAGCTTTGCAATTGGCAGTAACTCAGCCTTGGTGTTGTCATCAGAAGAAACAGATCAGAACAATTCTGGCATAAAATAATCCCATAGGAACTTTTGATTGATTATATAATAGTCAACCCCTTGGGAAGAATGAGTAACTGAAAATACAACAGCCCCAAAGAAAAAAACTTTTTAAAATGCGAAAATGGGGAAGTGATTTTGGGACCATTCATTTGAGAAACTTTGAATATCTGAGGGAAGTTCACAAAGCCGTGGTATCATTTTTAAGTAAGCAGTGAATTCTGCATTCTGTTTCAGTGAACTTTCCAGAGTTTTCAGGCATATTTTTCAGCAAAAAAAGGGTGATGAGCTTTTTTCCCCACTTAAAAGTAATATCTATGAATTGTTTTTAACATTCACCAAAGACTTGTTCTTCTAAGCCTCATTAATACATATCCCTCCCATCAGCAGAAAAGTATCCTGATTAATGGGTGCTACCCCAGTGGCTGCAGTCTCTTCTGCTTCAATAACAAGAAAATGAATATACTGGAGACTTCCGGTCCTGTGCGGTAGCGACTGGTTGCATGCTTGTGGACCGCCACACCCTCACGGCTAATTTTCGTCCTGCCTGGAGACCCTAATGGTTCCAAGCCGCCCCAGAGAGATGGCGAAGAAAGAAGGGTGCCCCGGCGACTCTGGAATGATGGCGGTCACTCCATTCGTCTTGGAGAAAGCCTTCTAATCGGACAGGAGAAAGGCTGTATTTCACCAATCAGCCCTAACTACTTGCAACTGAAGTCCAAAAGAACTAACCAGCACAACAGTAAACAGCGTGCTTGAAACTGGCTGAGGAATCTGATTTTCCCTTTTCTATTCTATACTTAATTTCCTGGAAAACATCCCCAAGAAGCAAAATAGCTTTGAAAGTGAAGGAGGGGGACTTCTGCCCCACCCTTATACTAACAGAAGCGGCGAATTAAAATTTCCATGGAAGATCAAAATATATGTTAGTGAAACAAATTTATAAACTTGAAAGCTAAAATTTAACTTTGGACAAGTTTAAAATTGTTGAGTAGTTAAGACTCTCATTTTAAAGGCCATTGTTCATACTGAAAATTAAATAGATGCTGACACATAGTGATGGATGAGGATTATGACAGTTATGATTTCCATAGAGAACTTGCCAAAACCTGGGAAAAGCTAATCTGTGTTTGTGACCTTCAAAGCTTTAATAACAAAGAACAGATGTGACAAAAAAAGACAATAATCTGGGCTGCAGACAAAGAGAGAATTATAAACTTTAGAAAAAAAAATCTTTTTTGAACTCTTTGGATTACAAATATCTATTTAACCGGGACACTAAAGTTATTTGAAAATAAGAAGGAAAACTTCAACTTTTGGCCATCATGGATCAGAGACATGTAGATAGAACACACCAAGAAAGCATAAATACATCTCAGGAGGAGTTATATACTATACTGCAATTAATTCAAATAACATTGAGTTCAAATCACAAAGAAATCCAATAACTTTGAAAATATAAATCAATCTATTTCTAAGTTAACTCTACAACAAAAAAAACTTCCAGGAAACAACAACAGAGAAGGAGCAGACAAAATAAGTGGACATAAAACTGAAAATAGAGACTCAAAGATGGAACTTAACAAAGCAAGAAAACA
This sequence comes from Bothrops alternatus, assembly GCA_034064705.1. Lineage (NCBI taxonomy): Eukaryota > Metazoa > Chordata > Lepidosauria > Squamata > Viperidae > Bothrops > Bothrops alternatus. Next base: position 1,402,029 of record JARGCV010000087.1, read on the forward strand.
TGATTTAATCATAGTGGGGGAAAATTTACAAGAAATGGAAAAAACAACTCATCCCTTAAGACTATAAAATAAATCTGAAGACAAAAAAGAGAGATTGGATAAAATGGAATGTAGAGATGCTAAAAACATCAGAGAGAAAGGAAGTGATAAGAGAAGCAAAGAAGGAGAAAAATAAAAAAAATTTCAAGAAACATGGAAAGGCAAAAGCCTCATATAAAAGACACTTTATTCAATTTACTTCTTATACCTACAGCAACAGTCATGAACACATGGGAAAACTTTTTGATTCAGCAAAACACTATTGATCAAGAAAGATACTGATCAAAGAAAAAAGATCAAAGTGAAAATCATGAAAATAGATGATGGGATCTACCAGAGAGAATATTTAAAAAAGAAACATTTGTTTGAATATGGTTAAAGGAATAGAAAAGATTCTGAATACATATGTCATTCTAAGAGGGATGAATTCCTTAAATAACACTGTATGCTTCCCCCCCCTTTTCTATTTTATTTCTTGGTATAAGTAATATAATACTGTTGAAACGACTTAGATGAAGGATAATTAAATGTGTTTGAATTTAGGAATTAAATGTATAAAAAAGAAAAAATGTTTTGAATAAGAGTTAAAGGATTAGATGACTAGACACATTAAATGGAATATTTAAAGATTAAATATATTTTTAATTATGGTTAAAAAGAATAAGAAATTTTGGGAATGAATATACATTAGCTTAGAAGGAATATATATTTTAAGTAGTATTTTATTTTTTATGTTTCTTTACTCTTGCTCTCTTTTCCTTTTGTTTACTGTTTTTACCTATTCTTTAAGAAATGTAAAAGTGTTGAGATGGTTTATATAGGAAAAATGGATTTAAATCTTTAATTAACTGTTGAGAAAATATTAACCAGCAAGAATACTTTGAACTTTATGGAATAAACAAATCTAAATAAGGACTGTAACAGGATATAAGATGAGGCAACCAGAATGATTAGATAGAAAAGAAATATTATATTGATGTGATCATTATTTCTAGGAATATTGGGGAAAAATCATATATGTAACTGTTATTTATCAAAATAATAAGAACTGTATTATTTCAAGGTTTGCAAAGAAGACATTTGGGGGAAAAGGGGAAATCAACTAAATGTACTGTGTGGATTATGGATTATAGAAACCAATTGTTAATGATTTTTCTTTACAAATGTAAACCCAGCAAACACACTGTTTACCAACTATTAAGTGATTTATGTTTTAAAACAATCAATAAAATATATGGAAAAAAGAAAAGAAAATGAATATACTGTCCTTACAGTTTTAGTGGGAGGACAGCAATTGATGGATTTCCCCAAATACAGTGTAACTAGCCAGAAGGAAGCACAGCCACCGATTAATGTGGAAGAGTGCCTGGGAAGGTAGCTGTAGCCATGTCCAAGTGAGAGATGCTCTGTGATTGACACTAACCCAGTTGTCTTCTTATTACTGGGAATACAATACAGTAATAGAAGAAGTGGTTGAAAGCATTTAAATAAATTGAAGGTGCAAATAATGAAAGCAGGTGGCTGACACACAGAAACAGATGTCCTTATTGTATCAAGTAGGACAAACCTGCCTTCTTCAGGTCCATTATGTGTGAGGGTGAAGCTTTGTGTTACTGAGTCTCCTCTAACTATGAAAGGCACTTCAGGCAAAAAAGGACTTGGGGAAAAAATTGGGTTAAGACACTGAGCAATTAGCATCCAGCATGCTCACTTATAGGTGTTTGATAAAATATGCATTGTGATGTGCACTCAGTCCCTTTTGTATTGGCACTGCAACATTGCAGGTAAATATCTAAAGAGAAAGGCCTGCATTGTGACCACATGTTTTGTTCTTTGGACAAAATCTCAGCCTGCTGTGGACCTTTGGGCATAAGATCTGCAACATGGAAAGCTTAGACTTCCTTGGAATTGTGACACACCAAAAGTCTCTACTGACCTAGTTCCTTTTGGCAACCAACACAATCTACTCAGTACTCGAAAGATCTCTTCTCCAATTTCCATCCACTTTTCACAGAGAAAACTGGACCAAGAAATCCATACTCAAAGAATCAGTGGCTTCCTATAGATTCTTATCAGGAAGTAAATGTGTGAATTTTTATGAATGCTGAATCTAAATTTGTATGGTCTCTGAATATAGCTAGAGGGGGAAATCAAACAATTTTAAAAAGTAACTTATTTTACAATTAATTCTAAAATTAATTAATTTTAACCCAAAGATGCTTTTTCATGAGGCAACTGGACTTTCTTGTTTTTCTTTGAAGACGTTTCGCTTCTCATCCAAGAAGCTTCTTCAGCTCTGACTGGATGGTGGAGAATGGAAGGATTTATATTGCTTGCAGACAGCTGTTCATTTGCATTCTTTTAGGGAGTAGTTAGTGCTACCTGGAGGCTTATCTGTGTCTTCAGAGTCACCTGAATAGTGCAAATGGGTGTGGAGCCATCTTGGAACTGCTGAAAGGAGTTAGAGACGGGAGATAGATGATGTCGCATCCCTCTCCCCTCTGTTGAGAGACGGCTGTTCAATTTTTACACAGATGGCCTCTTTGACCCCTCTTTCAAACCAGCAGTCCTCTCTGTCCAAAATGTGGACTTTGCTGTCTTTGAAAGAGTGGCCTTTGTCTTCTAAATGCAGATGGACTACTGACTCTTGTCCTGATGGGTGAAAAAGCATCTTTGGGATAACTATGACCTAAATGACTGAGAATCTCCATAGATAATTAATTTTAAATAGCACTTGCTGTATTCAGTTTAACTTTTTTTCTTTCAGTCCTACCTTTTTACTGGAGTATAGTTCCTGCCCTATTTATTTACAAGCACATTGGCATATACAAGTTTGATATGGGCCCATCTGCCGTTGGAAGAACAGTCCTCTAGGATTGCTTTCAGGACTGGAACTGCTGGACAGCGTAGAAGGATTTTCTGTGAATTTCTAATCTTACCTATGCAGAGATGTCACTTTTCTTCCAGCTCTTACTACACTGATGGCCATGAGATGAAGCAGAGACATTTCAACACATTTTAATTATTTTGGTCCCTGTCTTCATCATAGACTCCATTTAGCCAAACTCAAATCAGCAACTGTAGTAAGTTAATAGAGCATCATTCTAGGGCAACTTGACGGCATAGTCACTGTGTATAAATAAAGATGTCAACATGAACCTGCTTCCTTTTTTTCCTGATTTACAGATCTGACCTATTTAATTAATACCTGGGCAGAAGTCTGAATGCTAATCTGAAGGGAAAAAAAGCCTCTAATAATTATCTGACATTGCTGGATAAACTGGAAACTGGATCTAAAGCCATTAGCAATAGACAAAACTTCTGTTTAAAGAATATTGGCAGTAGCAAAGCAACATGCCTCCCTACTATAAGCTTCTTTTTAAAAAAATTAGAAGCAAGGAGAGATTCTGCTGGTAAGATCACTTAAAGAAGTGAAGAATTTCCAACAAAGAATTATGTTTTTATGGTTTGAATAATTTGTTTTGTTTTTGATGTTTTGTTCTGTCTTTGACTATTTGTTATATTGTTTTGTATTCTTTTTGTACTGTATTGTACTGTATTGTATTATACTGTATTGTATTGTATTGTTTCTATGTTTTTAAATCGTTTGTGGGATGGATAGCTACCACCTTCCTCTTAGAATTCTAAATGGAATAATAAATTCAATAGCAGGGCAACTGGAGGAAGGGGAGTATTGGAGTGCATAACACTAGAAGGCAAAATCACAAAACTGTGCCTCACTTATTTTGACCATGTCATGCCGGGGAATTCACTGAAGAAAGCAGTTATGCTTGGAAGAGTTAGCAGTAAAAGGAAATGAGGCCACCAAAGACACAGTGGCTGGACACTATCAACACTGACACCAGCCAGAGCATAGAACCACTCAAGTAGTGTAAGACTGGAAAACCTGGACAGACTTGGCCCATAGAATTTCCAAGGATTGGACATGACTGAATGGATATCCTAGTAGAGGACCTGTCCACTTATGGACAGTTTGCGGAAGGGCAAAATGTAAAACGGGGTTCTGAGCACATAGGTGAGTAGAGAAAACTTTGGATTTGAAGCCACTCACTCAACTGGTTCTTTTACCCACACATTGTCAGAGGTTAAGAAAAGAAAATCCAAGACAAGACAAATTCCCTTTCTAATAGCCATTTCCATCAAATTTCAGAAAGTATAATTGTTAAAGGAATACCCTCAGATCCACATTTGCAGTTATATGGAGTTTTACAGAATGAATCTTATCTACCAACTATCAGTTTCTCAAAACCTGAAATCTGAAACTCCTTATTAGGTTCCCCCACTGTTCTTTGATTTTTAATCTACTTTTCTCATCCCTTTGTTAGTTTTTCAAAACTTTTCTAGCTGATGGCTAGCCATGGGCTCCAATGCACTCCCATCATCCGTAGCAGTATATATTTAGCACCACAGTTTTAAAAGGGAATTTCTCATTACAGTTTTCCTTAAGTCCAGTGCTGCATGATTCATATCTACTGTATCGCTTGAGTTTTCAGGGCTTTAAAGGGCTTGTTAAATTGGAGCTTTGGGAGGGAAAATCCAAGGCATTGCTTTCTTCTGAATAAGCACTTCTAAATGTTATGGTCAAAAGCAGTCATACCTCACCAGTCCTATATTTTCTCCACACAGATACCCAAGGTGAGTATGGAGTGAATAGCAACACACTGGCAGACTGCAGATTCCAGTATCCATTCCATGCTAGGTCTCTGGGGTTATTTTTATCCAATAACACATATTTCTATATCTCATTCATTTTTACAAGAGTTTGGTAATGGAATAGAAATAGAATAGAACATTCCTTATTGGCCAAGTGTGATTGGACATACAAGGAATTTGTCACCGGTGCATAAACTTTCAATGTACATACAAGCAGCAAAGTGATAAATCATAAACCATAAGCTAAAGTCATAAATCATAAGATACAACCAAGAAAGTGACAGTCATAAGACACCAATCGGACTAGGTAATAGGAAAGATGAGAAGGATAATAGTAATACAGTCCTATTACATGATTAGATAACCTTAGGCATTCTCACAGTGCTGTGAGAATTATATGGTTAGCAGAGTGATGGCATGGGGAGGGGAAATTGTCCCTGTGTCTACCGGTAGTTGTTTGCCCTATAGCAGTGTCCTGAGGGAAGAAGTTGCAACAGTTTATGACCAGGATGTCTGTAGATTTTTCTCAGCTGTCATTCTGGCTCCTGTAGTATACAGGTTCGCAGTGGAAGGCAAGCTGGTTGCAATTGTTTTTTTCCGCAGTCCTAATTATCCATTCTTGCACAGATGTGCACAGACTTAGAACTTGCATACCTGCATGTATGCAAGTTCCTTTGTTTTTACAGACAAAAAAATGTACTACTTTTACAACTGTCAAACTTTGCCTACTCCACACACCCCACCAATTGCCTTCCAGACAACATCTCTCCTTGGAGAAAGAAAGTCAGCGCTTTTTTTTGTCATAGAACGCACCAGAACAGAGTTCCGGCACCTTTTTTCAACGGATTTTCCAGAGTTGCGGTTTTTTTCCTATTGTTTCCCTCCCTATCCTCATTTGTTTTTGAAAATGCCCTGCTGGCGGTATGGTGTGAGCGGGGTCCCCTCTGGTGCTGTCTGCCTCCTCTAGGAGGAGCCATGAGGCACTGGAGCGCCACAGCCAAAGTGTGGCTTGATTGGCTGGGTTGGTGTGGAAGCCGATGGTGGTGGTGGGAGACACATAAACATGGCGGCTGGCGTGGAAGCTTGCCCGAAAGCGAAACTTTGCTGTTTTGGTTCCTTGGGTAGTTCAAAGGCTGGGATGTCTACAAAAATAACTTTTTAGTCTTTTATACTTTATACTCAAACTGCAGAGGAGAAGAATAAGAATAAAGCCAATGTATTGTGATTTGGAGGTATTATTATTAATAATAATATATATTAATTATGTATTGGTCAGATGTAAAGGTAGACCTACAGTATAAGGCTTAATCAGATCTATTTATTACATTGGGTTTAACTTAAAAGTAAATTAAAAGTAATCAGTTCACTGACAAAGTTTCAACTTTAATTTGTTTCAAGTCAATATCCATATTAAATTCCAAATGTAATTTTTCCATCTTGTTTGACAACTTCTTAAAAATAATTCAATCTTTTACAAGCAACCAAATTTTGTTTTATTGGGCCAATTTCATTACACATAGAAAGCTGACATTTCCACTCATTAAACTAAATGGGTATGCCAGTGGTAAATGTCCCAAAAGATAATGATTCAGTCGAGATGACAGGGACTCGTCTTGATCCTGTTGTGTGGGGGGAGTTTGACCCGGTAGCACCTGATGAAATCGACAAGGCCATTGGAGCTGTGAGCTCCACCACCTGTTTATTGGCTGGTTTCGGCCAGCAGGGAGGTGACGCGGGGCTGGGTTCAGGAGATTGTCAACGCTTCTTTGAGGGAGGGGTCCTTTCCGGCTCCCTGCAAGGAGGCAATTGTGCGCCCCCTCCTCAAGAAGCCTTCCCTGGACCCAGCTGTTTTAAACAACTACCGTCCTGTCTCCAATCTTCCCTTTATAGGGAAGGTTGTTGAGAAGGTGGTGTCACTCCAGCTCCAACGGTCCTTGGATGAGGCCGATTATCTGGGCCCTCAACAGTCAGGATTCAGGCTCGGCTACTCCACGGAAACTGCTTTGGTCGCGCTGACGGATTATCTCTGGCGGGCCCGGGATAAGGGATTATCCACTATCCTGGTGCTACTTGACCTCTCAGCAGCTTTCGATACCATTGACCACGGTATCCTTCTGCACCGACTGGAGGGGTTGGGGGTTGGGGGCACTATTTTGTGGTGGTTCACCTCCTACCTCACTGGTCGGTCGCAGTCAGTGTTGGCAGGGGGTCAGAGGTCGACCCCTAGGTTCCTCCCTCAGGGATCGGTCCTCTCCCCTCTGCTGTTTAATATCTACATGAAACCGCTGGGTGAGATCATCCGACAACACGGGGTGAGATATCATCAGTATGCTGATGATACCCAGCTTTACATCTCCACCCCGTGTCATTTCAGTGAAGCAGCGGAAGTAATGTGCCGATGTCTGGAGGCTGTTAGGGTTTGGATGGGTGCTAACAGGCTCAAACTCAACCCCGACAAGACGGAGTGGCTATGGGTTCTGCCTCTCAAAGATATTTCAATCTATCCGTCCATTAGCCTGGGGGGGAGCTTTTGACCCCCTCAGAGAAGGTCCACAACTTGGGCGTCCTCCTCGATCCACAGCTAAATTTGGAACATCATCTTTCAGCTGTGGCGAGGAGGACATTTGCCCAGGTTCGCCTGGTGCACCAGTTGCGGCCCTATTTGGACCGGGAGTCTCTTCTCACAGTCACTCATGCCCTTATCACCTCGAGGTTCGACTACTGCAATGCTCTCTACATGGGGCTACCTTTGAAAAATGTTCGGAGACTTCAGGTAATGCAGAATGCAGCCGCGCGAGCAGTGTTGGGCTTGCCTAGAAATGCCCACATTTCGGCATCACTCCACGAGTTGCATTGGCTGCCAATTGGTCTCTGAACCCAATTCAAAGTGTTGGTTATGACCTATAAAGCCCTACATGGTATCGGACCAGGTTATTTACGGGACCGTCTGCTGCCTCATGAATCCCAGCGGCCGGTTAGGACCCACAGAGTGGGCCTTCTCCAGGTCCCGTCAGCCAGACAGTGTCGCCTGGCGGGGCCTAGGGGAAGAGCCTTCTCTGTTGCGGCCCCGGCCCTCTGGAACCAACTTCCCCCGGAGATCCGTGTCGCCCCCACCCTCTCCGCCTTTCGTACATTGCTTAAAACACACTTTTGCCGGCAGGCCTGGGGCAGCTAACACCTTGCCCCTAGCCAGTGTATGTTTGTGGAATGATTGGTTTCTTTTTTAACAAGGGTTTTTATATTTATGTATATAATGTAATTTCTATCATGTTGTGAGCCGCCCTGAGTTCTCCGGAATAGGGCGGCATAGAAATTAAATAAATTAATAATAATAATAATAATAATAATAATAATAATAATAATAATAATAATAATAATAATAATTAATAAAATGCCTTCTTGTAATTTAAAGCCACACAGTGCATGGTAACATTAACAGTATTAACTTACCTTGAACAAAATCCTAGTCTTTTAGATACACTAAAAATTGAAGGGTTTTTTTTTTCAACTACAAAGGTAAACCTTGTAGGGTAGGCAAGGCGGGTTGTGTATGATGTGTATGAAGAAACTAAAGAAAGTTATCCCTAAAATGCAAGAACTGGAGAAAAGGTTTATTTTATTCAAGGCTGTATCGGCAGATGTTCCATTAATGAAACATGCATTTATTTTTGCTGTTTGGTGGGATCTATGTTTCCCTCCCCCCCAATCTGGCATTGCAAGTAGCTTATTTTAGCAATCAGCTATGCTTTCAAAGTTATTTATGGAAGCAAAATGCCAGGGTAATTAGATTTAACTTGAGTTAATGGGGTGGTGGGCAGATTAAATAAGAAAATAAAGCTTCTCCATGGGGGGTGATCTGAAAATGGATGAAACCCTGAGAAAATCATACTGACAAGGCACACTTTCTCTATAGATCTAAAAATATACACTATAGTTCTAGTTCACTGGAAGATCAGGTTTTGTATTGGGACAATACAATTCTTTCTCAATTCATTGACAATTCATTTAATAATCGCCATTCTTGTAGTCTTTATGAAATTCACTAATCTGGAAATAATGTGCTTCAAATGTTATAGGGAGACTTAAGACAATTTGAAGATTGTTTTTTTCTTTTTAAAATATGTGGCTTAATCAGATAAGAAGGAATGGAAGGTGCAGCAATATAAGCGTGTTGCTAGTAATACTCTTATCACAACTGCACATAGCCCTCTACAGGTAGTCCTCAACTTACAATAGTTTGTTTACTGACCATTCAAAGTTGCAATGACACTGAAAAAAGTGATTTATGACCATTTATCACACTATCACCATTGCAGCATCCCGTGGTCACATGATCAAAATTCAGATGCTTGGTAACTGACTCATAGTTATGACAGTTGTAGTGTTCCGGGGTCATGTGACTATTTTTTTGTAACCTTCTGACAAGCAAAGTCAATGGGGAAGTCAGATTCACCCAAGAATTATGTTATTAACTTAAGTGCAGTGATTCACTTAACTGTAGCAAGAAAGCTTGTAAAATGGGGCAAAACTCACTTAACAACTGTCTCGCTTAGCAACCAAAATTTTGAACTCAATTGTGGTCATAAGTCGAGTACTTGTGAGCTTTTTTAGGATAGTTAAGTCTTTGCTGAGGAAGGGCAGGCCATAGGAACATCTACAATGGCATTAGGAAGACTACACAAGGTGTCTGACAAATAATGTTCGGATTCTCTCATAGTTAGATTTCTTGGAACTGATGCTGAGAGTTCTCTCCCAGTGTCTAGAATACGGGTGTCAAACTTGCCATGTCACGTGACGTGTCATGACGTATCGTGACTTTTTTCACATTGCAGGAGCTGGGATAGGTGTGGCCTCCGCATGATGCAACTGGGCCGTGGACAGGCAGTTTGACACCCCTGTGGAGATCTGAAACAGGCTTCAACTCAATCCAAGGAAGAACTATTATTTGCTATGGGCTTTGAGGTCTCCCAATTCTTAAATTTTGAGAGCTTGGGGATATGGGATGAAATCAGTGGTGGGATTCAAATATGTGAACAACCGGTTCTCTGTGTGGATGCCACTTCCAGAAATCCATTCTGGGCCTGGGCAACAAAAAATTAGCTACCGGTTCTGCCGAAGTGGTGCGAACTAGCTGAATCCCACCAATGGATGAAATTGAAAGAATTCTTCCAGAATCACTTTCTAGCCTGGGTGAAAGGTAAACTGGTAAACTCTGTCCAAAATTAGCCCAACTGACTGGTCTATGAGGCAGACGTCAGGTGCAGATTGACCAAACTAGCCCTCCAGCTGTTTTAAGAGAAACTTGCTTTGATGTTGATGTTGTTTTAATTGTTGATTGGGAACTGGCCAGAGTTCAACATAAGACAGGTGACTGTGTAAATGTTTTAAATATATCAACAAACTTCCATTGGCATGGAATGGTGAATAAAAAGAAAAGATACTCTCTTTCAATAGCTGGAACATCTGTTTTGTGCCATAAGATTATTTTTTTTCAGTTAGGTTGAGTCAGTAATGATCTATAGCTGTAAAAATATATTTTTTACACATTCAGTTTTCTACAAGGACACATTAGTATCAGTGTCTCTTCACCAAAAATCTATTTTCAGGTCTAGTAAAAAAAACAACAATCTACAATGTATGGTTTGATGCTTTTTTTTTTCATTTAATAGAAACTTCAGGAGAGAATTAAATGTATAATGTTTTAGGGCAGCTTCAAATATTTCAAGCCAAGAAGTTATACTTGGAATATACAGCTTTGCCCTAGTTTATAAATGTTGTAATCAACTGGATATGCATGTGCCAGATTATACTTTTGATCCTCAGGTACTGGACTTTAAATTCATCTACAATGAATGCTGCCCTTGCTCAATTTAATGTTGAATGCCAATTGTTTAGTTGCCCAGGTTGTGGAATCAATGCATCAGTGCACTTCAATATAATCAGGCACACATAGAAATCCTACATAGGTAGACTTTCATCACTCAGATCTTTATTTTTTAGACTACAGTTAAATCTAGCTCTGGCTGCTGCTGATTGTGGTGCCCTGCTACAACATTGGAAGGGGGAAGTACATTTTTCAATACCTCTAATACTAATAACTCAACTGAAAATAATCATACCAAACAATTAACATTACTGCTCGGTACCCCCACCACCACATCCCCCCGACCCTAACCTTCCCCCCTCACTTACCAACTTACTACCTACTTTCCTCCCTCCTTCTCTACTTCTCTATACTCCACCCTCCTTTCTACTTTCTTTCTACTTTCCTCCCTCCTTCTCCATCTCCGTCCTACTCTTCCCCCTTCTTATCAACTTCCACTTACATCAGCCTTCACTCCTCCTTCCTCTTTCCATCAGATGTGGTGCCCAGAGGCCACCCGAGCAACCCCTTAATAAGGCTAGACAGGAGGAGTGGGGAAAAAGGCTTACTAACTCAGACGTTTTCAAAGACTAATACTTAGTACTGTATACCAGGTGTCATGATGATTGCTGCATAATATGTTTTTATGTTCAATGTTAATTGTTTTAATAAAAGAATTTTTATAAAAAAAATAATAATAACAGTAATTACATATTCTTACATCCACCCCAATTACAGTTGAGAAAACATCGTATATAAAATTATAAACCTGTTTTGTTTATGGATGATTGTTTATTCTAACACTATGATTTGATTTGAGTAGTTTTTTCTTTCTGTAAAAATTAAAAAAACTAATAAAATATATTTTCAAAAAAAAACAAAAAAAAACATTGGAAGGGGGAACTATTTAAATTTCCCACAACACCCCAGTATTATAGTATTCCAAATTATTATTTTTAAAAAATGGAACATGGTACTTCATTGTTACTTAATAATCCTGACTCTGAGTTTGGGGTCCCTATAAAGTAAAAAAAGAATCTTTCTTTTTTTCTCCTTGCTTCTTGAAAATTTCTTATTTCTGTGATTGTGACACTATGTTCGGATGTGCATGACGTCATCTACACCAGAAATATACTTCTACTCTTTTGTTCCTGGGATCCCTAGTGGATTCCATTCAGCAATTCCATTTTTTAATGCGATCTGGTGTGACTGTTTTTTTAAAAAATCATAATAATCACAAAGGCTTGTGAAGAAACAATTAGCTTTGATGTGACGTTTCATATGTTCTCAACCCCAGTAAATCTCAGAGCTGCATTCATTAATGCCTTGTCTTCTTATTTGAGCATGGCATCCTCAATCCCAATGAGACTTGAATTAAGATCTCTGTGACTGTATTTTAATTTAAAATGTCAGTCGTTCCATGTTCCTGTTTATAATGGGTTGTTGAATATAGTGACAGAGGAGTTGGGAAGGAATCTGATAATGCCAGTTTAGAGGATCTTTAAAGGAATGGGAAAGTTGGTCTCTCCAGCAATCTAAAGTGATAAGTCCACACTTCTACACTATCTTCCCTTCTTGTTTGAGCAGGTCCTGGGGTTTAGGTTCCCACAACAGAATGACAGAATAACAGAGTTAGAAGGGATCTTGGAGGTTTTCTTGTCCAATCCTCTGCTTAGGCAAGGAACCCTATACCATTTCAGAAAAATGGTTGTCCAATCTCTTCTTAAAAGCCTCCAGTGATGGAGCACCTACAGCTTCTGGAGGCAAGTCGTTCCACTAATTAATTGTTCAGTGGAACAACTTGCCTCCAGAAGTTGTGGGTGTTCAAGTAACAATAAACTTGACAAGAGGCTTCTGCTTGCCAATTTCCATTCCAGGTGTTGGGGTGGGGGCAAGGGGAAGGTCTATTAAGAGTATCTGATGATCAATTAGCACTTTTAAATTAGAAGTGGGCAACCTACCATCTAACTAGATCCCCTGCCTTGTTTTTGTCCCCCACACACTGCTCAAATTTATGTTGCTAATTTTGGCCTTTTCATCCCTCTCCCATATTTCATGCAGCAAGGGAATGGGGGAGGCACATAGAGAATATTTTCATCTTACCCCCCTAGATTATGACAATAATCTTGCCCTCTGCACCCTTTAAGACAGGGGTCCCCAACCCCCGGTCCGTCGACCAGCACCGGTCCACAACCTGCCAGCAAGTCGGCTGCACAAACATGCAAAGCTCCACCCTTGGGATGCAGGCAGTATTCAAAATCACACCCCCTCTGGTCCATGGAAAAACCTTTTCTCCATGGCACCAGTCCCTTGTGCCCAAAAGGTTGCTTTAGTATACATGTAGTCTTCAAGTTACAACTGTAATGGAGCCTGCCCATTTTTTGAGGGGATCATTAAGCAAGCATGGAGGTCATAAAGTGAATGCAGCAGTCATTAAGCTAACTCATTGTTCACTTTGGGGTGGTTTTGCCGAAAACTGGAAGCAAGTGCCAGTTTTCAGCAAAAATGTAAAACATTGTCACATGACCATGGGAAAATACAAATGGCTATAAATGCAGCCATGTTCCTGAGTGCCCAAATTGTGGTCTTGTGCCTGTGGGGGGGGGGGAGGTCACTGCTGGAAATTCTGATTCAGGTTGCAAGTCTCCTTTTTCGTGTCTGTCTTTTAATAGTTGTTCTTGAGGACTACCTGTATACCCCCAGTCGCTGTTTCATACACATGCAAAATCTTCTCAACCATGTTCCAAGCTTCTCAAGCTGATTCCAACAAACTGGTGAATACTTCACCCTCCTTTTTGTTACATGCTTTTGTTCCTCTCATTCCTTTCCTCTCTCTTTCCCCTTTTTCATTGCTCACCAACTCCTTTGCTCTGTCTTTTATGCATGGCAGTGCTCATCCCTTCCCCAATCACATGTGCTCTTCAATCCTGGAGCGATGACCTTTTTCCTTTCATTATAAATGGAAGTCTTGTTGTCAAAATGGGCAGACCAAATCCCTTAAGCTTCATCTTTTCTCTCCACACTCTACTATTCAGCACCTGGAAAGGACTTTTTTTTTCTTTCACTTTTCCACTGCCAGGAACCTTATGGGGATAGTATTTGTGCACGTGTGCCATTTTGAACATCTGGCCCTTTGTAATATCTTTGCTAATAATTTTCCTGAGCACTTGTATAGCATGGGGGCATAATTGAGTTGTGACGTCCCTAAATAAGCTCTTGCAAGAAAACTTTTTTAAAAGCCCAATATTTTCCTTGCTTAATGGAGCTTGGGTCTTGGCTGCCAAATCCATATTAGCAAACATAATAAAAATGGTCGCATGAGAAGCCTGGTGGATTAAATGACCATTGCCAGGCTGGCGAAATGGAATGCACCAATGATGGATGAAAGCCAATTCTTCATGAGATAATAAGGATGCTTTATATATATAAAAATAGAATACAGCATTTAATTTCTTTGGGAGAGGATGGATTAGACACAGCACTTAATCTAAATGACAGCATTGTGTTGCCAACATCACATTCATTACAGAGTGTGAACAGTGATGCATTTGCCATTTTTTTCCAAATGGCCAGATTATCAACTATTGGAGCCTCCTTAGGTTTTTTTAGACCAATGCCTGCCAAAGGACTTCCGTGGAAATGGAACCTGCTGTCCGTGACAAACTAGTCTCACAAATGTGCACCTGCGTCTAATAGAAAATGTCACATACTTCCTGACCTCACTGCGTAAGTGGCATGCATGAGGTAAAATATTCCCATCATTTTGAATTGGGTCAATGCCCCAGTGGACTCCCAAGATAAGGTGGTTTATTCATCTTGGCTATAATCCAGTGTTTGCGGCATTTGTGAAAACCTGTGCAGTTATGGTTTATTCCATAAATGACAGTGGAAGAAATGATGGCTTAGACAATACGTCAACCTAGGCACTGGTTGACTGGAAACAGAAAGGGATAGCATTTGTTGCTGTTTCTAATTTGAGGTGTGTGTTTGTGGGGAAAAAATGTCTTCTGTTGTAAATTCACCTAATATTTACAAATGTGGCCGAGGATAAGAGGGCCTTTTCTTTTCTCCCTTTAGTAATTTTTTTTTTTTACTCCTGGTGATTGCCTAGATTAGTCTCTGCAGTTTTCTTGTCAAGGTTTCTGCAGTGAACGTTCCCTTTCCATGAGCCGAAAGACAGGAACTGACACAAGGTCACCCAGGTGGTTTCTTGCCTAAGGCAGGACTGGAACTCATAATCTCCAATTTTTAATGTGGTGCCTTTAACCACTACACCATACTGGCTCTCCAAAGGACTTTTAAGGTACCAATAAAAGAGAGTATCAGTAGCTCAGGGCTGAACTGTGTGGGCCTTCGTGGTCTCTGAACATAGTAGTTTGCTTGCTTACTAGGCAACATCTTCAGTGCTAGAAGGGAATGGGGTTTGCCCTCTGTTTATATACCATAACTTGCCTTCTTGGTGTCCTTTTTAAGGTCCTACTTAAAAATCCTTAGACCCACCTTTTAAAACCCCACTAACCCCTTAAAAATCCCTTTAAGGCCCTGCTAAATCCTTAGACCCACCTAATCTTCATCCCATTGCTTTCTTTTGTGATTTTGAAAGGCAGGCTTTGAAAAAACAAGGCAGGAAGGAGCATATGATGTTATCTTAACGTCTTCTGCAGCTAGAAATCTCCGTCAAAATGGAGAGTAATCCTTGGGCTAGTAGATTTTGGGCTGCAAAAATCCAAATGGCCAGTTGATGGCAGCAAAGTGATTTAGAAAATCTGTTTTCTGCCATCTAGTGGTTGCTGAGATATTATTATTTTTTTGCAGCCCAAATCCAACAGATTCTGCCACTCCTAGAATGCTATTTCAGGGATTATAAAATTGTTATAAATGCACACTTCAAATATAAAGGTTGACCACAGCATGCTTATTGTAAAACAGTTTGCACTTTCTGGATCAGCTATCTGCTTAGCTTGCAAAGCTAGGTGAGTTAAATCTGATATAAAACATGGCTTGCAGTGAGAGGGGTGGGAGAGAAAGATTTCTTTATACAAAAACATATTACAGATTTTAGTTGAAGTGTGCTAATTACCTGAATCCCAACTGGCAAAGACAATTTGACCCAATTCTCCTTCACTAAGTCTAATGAAAATTATTCCTATAAAGCCGCCCTTTGTGTTGAAAGAAAATAAATGATCAAAACTTTGGATCATGTGAGACCTTACCTCATTTGATCATAGTTCCAATCTTTTACTACAGTAACAGGGAGTATATGGATAGCGACATTTTTTTTAGATAGATAGATAGATAGATAGAATATTTTATTGGCCAAGTGTGATTGGCACACAAGGAATTTGTCTCTGGTGCATAAGCTTTTAGTGTACATACAAAACAACAAAGTAATAATAACCATAATACTAAAGTAATAATAATCATAATAATGATATCAACGGTGTACATGCAAAATAACAAAGTAATAATAATCATAATATCAAAGTAATAATCATAATAATGATACCAACAAAAGAAGGAAGTGGAACAGACGAGAAGGATAAAAATAATAAAGCCATACTCAATATGTAAATATACTTAGACATAAAGCAGTACTTTGGGAATTAAATGTTCAGCAGAATGATGGCATGAGATTAAAAAAAAACTGTCTCTGTGTTTAGTTGTTTTGGCATGCAATGCTCTGTAGCGGTGTCCTGAGGGGAGGAGTTGAAACACTTTATGTCTAGGATGTGAGGGGTCTGTAGATATTTTCTCAGCTCTCTTTCTGACCTGTGCAGTATACAGGTTTGTAGAAGACAATAGCTTGGTGGGAAAGAGGATTTTTGCCTTTCTCAATTTTTTCCCTGTGCAACTTTCCCGCCATCTTCTTCCACCATCCACAACCATTTCCACTTCTAGTCCATTCTGATTTTCAAGCTGACTGAGAGGAGAAATCTTTTCACAAATCCTGATTAAAAACACTGTGGTGGCATTTATTCAGGAACTGAATGGGTGTGAGAAATGTTACCCAATGATTCTCCTCTGCAAAAGCTATTACAACCACCCACTCCAACAGAGACACGATTTTGAGAACACCATGTTTCATTTCTAACATTTAATTTGGCCTTCTCAACCTGCAGCAGAAGCCCACATGGCTACTGGAACATTTGTTTCTCTTTAAAAGGAACAGGCAAACATAATTAGTATGAACTTCCACCACCACATTTACAAGAACATCTTTTTCTGCTAGAAAGGTTGTTATCTTAGCTTTTTTTTAAAAAAAAACACCATTAGATTCCAATTCAGGCAATTCAATTCCCCATAGATTGGGGACTAAAATTAACCTTTATCCTCCTGCAACTCAAAACACATAGAATTTCAATAAAAGAGAGAAACAGTTGACATTGAGTTAAAGAATTCAAAGCAGGTAACATTTTCTCTTTGTCTCTGCCAGGAAATTATCACATGGTCTAATTAGAATGACATCAGCCCATCCATATTTATTCTGAAAAAGTGTTAATTTAAAATGCATGGCATTCCTGATAATGTTCTCTTCGTTTAGTAAATTATACCAATATTGCAATTACACATTACATTCAATTTAATTTCTGAAAACTAAATAAGAGCTGCCAATATTTTACAATATTTTTTTTTCCAAATAGCAAAGACATTGTTCTAACAAAGATGTAGTCAAGTCATTTATGTCCACTGGGATTTTAATTAGTCAATGGGTATAGGAAAACACCTAATGCAGGATGGATGGATAGATTGGTTTTAATCACCTATTTCAAGCAGAAGGGCTGTTCCCATCTGTAGGAGGTTTCTGATTGTTAAGTCCTTCGTTCGCATGCGAATGATGAAGACACATGGTGATGATCAACAAACACTTTATTCTCTTCTACAACACCCAAGCAAAAAAACCCAAGGCATTCAGGCCTTTTTATATGGCCAGAAGCCCGGACAGTGTCAACCAATAGGAACTTAGCGTTTTCGTGCCTTGCGCATGCGCACAAGGCTGGTGCTGCTCTGTCTGGTCCCGGGCAGCTTTTGGATTGCCCGGGACCAAATGCAAAGTCCCGAGCCTGCTTTTACAGGCTCAGGAAAAAAAACACCCCTTCCCCCTAGATGGAACATACTTCACATACGCACAGGTATGTCGTGCACTGGGAAGAGTGACATACAGCTGCATTATTCAAATGCAAAGGGTGTGGAATGCTCGAGTCTGCACACAGGCAAACCCCTTTCAATATTTATTAACACAAATAAATGTATCCGAAATCAAAATAATACAAAATGATCTAACCACGAGTTACTCCCTTCATTCAGGGGCCTCATAAGAATGTCTCTCATGATTTGACAGCAATCTCACAAAGTCTCTCAGATGTTTGGGTGGGCACTTGGCCCGCTGTGACCTTCTAAGGGCCGGTGATGTTGCCTGGCCGACCTGCTTGCCTACCATGCTAGGCAGGACAGAGCATTGCTGCCCCAAATATCTAGGTGACCCTGGTGAGGGTGCCTGGCCTACCTGCTCGCCTACCAGGCTAGGCAGGCCAGGGCTTTGGTGCACCAGACACCCGGTTGACCCTCCCAGCTGCTGACTGGCTGGACCCTCTGAGTCCAGACCAGAATACCTTGGAGGGGTGGAAGTCCCCAGATCCACAATGGACTCCTCTTGGGAACACTGTCCCTCAAGCCCAAGGCTAGCAGATGGAGAGGCCTGAGTAGTGGAAGTGCCCCAGTACTCTGTAGCCAAGCACATGCCCATAGTGCCAGAGTCAGAAGCTGCCTCCATGGCAACCCCCTTTGCTGGTGACTTCCTCTTGGGAGCAATTGCAGAATTGTGCAAGCCCCCTTGATGGAATTCCTTTCCTATTGTTGCTTGTGATTTCTGTGGACACCCCCGGTCAATCTCCCTGTCTGGAGCACTATCTGACATATGTGAATACTGTGGATACCCCTGGTGTGACTCCCTGTCTGGAGTAATTGTGAATGTGTGGGATGACCCCCTATCCAGTGAATCCCTGTTTGGAGCACTTGCAGAACCTTGGGATGACACCCCAACAGCCTCATCAACTACTGAGGGCCTGTTAGACCTGGGAACCTTGAACCCAGAATGCATATTATGGTCCTCCCCCCCCAGAGCAGAGCCAGGAGCGGAAGAGTGGCAGTCCAGTCTCCAACGCAGTTGGTCAATGTGTCTGCGAAGAACACGGCCGTCAACCAAAGCAACTTCGTATGACAATGGCCCAGAGACCTTGCAGATCACAGCTGCAACCCAAAGGTGTCCAGGCTCATAGCTTCTTGCCCAAACCGGATTGCTGACCTGGAGTCTCCTAGGTGCCCGTGGTTGTGACACCTGTGGAGCCACCCGGTCAGGGTGCAGCCTGTCCAGTTTGGTGATGTTGGAATATTCATGAGCAGGAAGAGTCATGTGGTAACTCAGTCAGCCAATGTGAAGAAAGTGCTACTGAGTCTGTGCAAAAGGTATTCAGTTAGAAGCTGAATTTTCAGTCTCAGTTTTGTCTCTGTATCTCTCTGTAAGAAGTCTTCATTGAGCTATGTTGCTATAAAGAAGAATGTATGGTATTGTAAATATTTTGATATGAATATAAAGAGGTTATTTTGAATCAGCTAAATGCAATCAACTGTGAGAGCTTCTGATTTATTTTTCACCAACAGAGAAATTAAAATTCTCTAACAGGTTATGGGCCCAGAGCTTACTAAGGACTGCATTGTAATTTAAAGCTGGAAGAAATTGCCTGTGTTTAGAAAGTATAAGAACAAGGCAGAATTAGCAGAATGGCTGCAATGGAATTTAAGGAAAGCTCTGTGCCTCGTTTAGGCCAGAAGAATTACATTATATGGGCTGCAAAAATGGAATGTTTGCTCAAAGCTAAAGAGTTATGGTATATCATAGAAAATCCACCACAAGTATTTGCAGCTGCTGATCAGAAAAGTCATGATCGAGCAATGGCTTATCTCATCTTGAATTTAGATGATGAACAATTTCTAAATGTTGCAAATTTAAAGACTGCAAAGGAGATTTGGTTGAAGTTGAGAGCTGTGCACGTGAATGTTTCTGCATGCAATATAGTGCAATTGTCAAGAAAACTTTACAGGGCCTGTTTGCAACCAGGTGAATCTGTGAAACATCATTTAAATAAAATGCAAAGTTTATTTTTGGACTTAGAACAATGTGGGATTAAATTCCCTGAGTCCCAAAAGGTTTTATTAGTGTTGAACAGTTTAGATAAAACCTGGGACACAGTTTCCGTGATATTTGAGTGTAAAGAACAGCAAGACTTAAATTTTGAGGCTTTAAAGGCATGTTTGCTTAATAAAGAAGAAAAGCAACACTTTAGGAACAGCCATGAGGAGGTGAAATTCCTGAGGAGGGGGTCCAGACTGCAAGTCTCCGGAGAAGAAACAAGGAGCAGATGGGACCAAGTTGCATCAAAAGAGAGATTTTGCAGCAGAGAGCTCAGCAAGAAAAGGATTGCTACATTTGTGGAGCAAACACACATCTGAAAAGGAACTGTTTGCAGAGGAACAATTTGCAGCAAAGGACACTTGTGCAAGCATCAAAGTCAAAGGCATTCCCAGTTAGTAAATATAGCATAAGACAAACAAAAAGAGCTCTAGAGCTGGTCCATGCAGAGCTGGTGGGACCTATGCAAGCCAGTTTGGGAGGAGCAAAATATGCACTGGTAGCAGGTATTCATTTTGCTACTTGCTTAGAGGTAAGACAAAAGTGCTACAACAATTCAAACAGTGGGTACATTTTGTAGAGAGAAAGTACAGACAACAAGTGTGTCAGTTGCAAACTGACAGAGGTACTGAATTTATGTCAACTAAATTCCAACAATGGTTGGGGCAGTTGGGGATAAGACACAGACGTACAAATCCTTACACAGGAGCAGAGAACGGTGTAGCTGAAAGAAGGAATGGTGTTTTGCAAACAATGAAAGATTCATTATTAGAGGATTCTGGTATGAGCAGGTCATATTGGGGAGAAGCCATATTGACTGCCAATTATATAGTTAACAGGCTGTGGAGTTCCTCCATTAATAATACTCCATATGCCATTCTATATGGGAGAAAGCCATCACTGGCACATTTGAAAATTTTTGGAAGTATTGCATGGGTACATATTCTGAAAGCAATCAGAAGAAAGGGACAGAAAAAAGCAAGAAAGCTCAGGTTTGTGGGCTATGAGCCAGGGTCAAAAGAATATAGCTTTAGCGATGGAAGTAAAAGAATTGTAATTTCAAGGTCTGCTAATTTTTCAGAACAAAATTGGGACAGAATTAATGCAAATTCTGGGTATGTCTCACCTAATGACGGTGTTCTATTTAATGACAATAACTCATCTAATGATGGAAAAATTATTATTGAAGATGTCAATGTTCAGGAGGAGAGGCTGAAAGACTTGAGACACAGGAGCAGTTAATACCACGTAGGTCAGAGCGATATAACAAAGGGATTCCGCTTGACAGGTATTCTGCCAGCAAGGTAAAGATTTGCAATGTGTGGTATGAGCCAAGAAGTTATAAAGAGGTGTTGGCATTACCAAAAGCTGAACAAGAAAGATGGAAGGAGGCCATGGATAAAGAGATGAAATCCATGGGAGACCATGAAGTATTTAAATCAGTGACTTTGCCACAGGGAACCAAAGCTGTGGTTTGTAAGTGGGTATATAAGAAAAAGGTATTGCCAAATAATGATGTACAGTATAAGGCCAGGTTAGTGGCACAAGGTTTTTCACAATTAAAGAATGTGCACTACGATGAAGTATTTGTGCCAACTGTGAAAAGTGAGAGTATAAGATTAGCACTGGCATTGGCAGCGGCATATAAGCATAAAATCTGGCACTTTGATATCACAACTGCATTCCTTAATGCTGAGTTAGAGGAAGAAATTTATATGATCCAAGCACCAGGATATGAAATTGCAAAACCTAACATGGTGTATAAATTAAACAATACTATTTATGGGCTGAAGCAGTCAGCCAGAAACTGGAATATCTTTTTAGATACGGCTTTAAAGGGTCTTGGATTTAAAAGTTGCAAAGCTGATAATTGTATATATACTGGACAGTTACAAGGAGGGAATTGTCTACTGTTATCATTTGTGGATGTTTGCTTCATCGCAAAGGATGCATCACAAGTCAAGGAATTTGCTGATAAATTGGGAAAGAAATTTGAATGAAAGAATTTGGGAGAAATAAAAAATTATCTAGGTGTAGAGATACAGAAAAATGAAAAAGGTGGTTATATTCTCAGTCAAAGGAGAAAAATTGAGCAGTTATTGGAAAAATATAATATGAAAGATTGCAATACTGCTCCCACACCCATGAGTACGGATTTTTATAATAGTTTAAGTGTGGACAAAGGTGAAACCTGTGATCAAGAGATATACCGGTATCACTCAGCAGTAGGGAGTTTGTTATATCTATCACAGTGGTCCAGACCAGACATAGCTTGCACAGTAAGCATTTTGAGTTGTTTTACTGCTGCACCTACAAAATTACATTGGATGGGTGTAAAAAGGGTTCTCAGATATTTAAAGGGAACCATAAATTTAGGTCTTCAAATACAGATTACTGAGGAATTGAAATTAAAGTGTTATGTCAATAGTGACTATGCAAATGACATAAACACAAGGAAATCAAATTCTGGGATTATAATATTGTTTGAAGGGATTCTGATTGGATGGAAGTCCAGAAAACAAACAACTGTTGCTATTTCAACAGCGGAAGCAGAGCTTATTGCTTTATCTGAATTGTGTTCTGAAGTAACATCGTATGTACAGTTGTTGCAAGATTTAAATATTAATGTAAAAGAATCTGTAAAGGTATTTGAAGATAATGCTGCCTGTATAAAAATGGCAACTGGTGACAGGGTGAAGAACAGAAGTAAACATGTAGACATTAAGTATTGTAATGTCAGGGAAGCTGTAAAAGGAAAATTGATTAGTTTACATCATTGTTCTTCTAAGGATAATTTGGCAGACATGATGACTAAATCATTGGGTGGTGTTCACTATGGAGAATGTATTAAGTCAATACGTCTGATGTCTCTTCCTGTCATGAAGGGAAGAGTATTGGAATATTCATGAGCAGGAAGAGTCATGTGGTAACTCAGTCAGCCAATGTGAAGAAAGTGCTACTGAGTCTGTGCAAAAGATATTCAGTTAGAAGCTGAATTTTCAGTCTCAGTTTTGTCTCTGTATCTCTCTGTAAGAAGTCTTCATTGAGCTATGTTGCTGTAAAGAAGAATGTATGGTATTGTAAATATTTTGATATGAATATAAAGAGGTTATTTTGAATCAGCTAAATGCAGTCAACTGTGAGAGCTTCTGATTTATTTTTCACCAACAGAGAAATTAAAATTCTCTAACAGGTGATGAGGCGGCGACCCCAGCATAGTTCAGCAGAGCTCTTCCCTGTGGCTGTGCATGGTGTGGTGCAGTGTGCAAGAAGGAAATCTGCTAACCTGTGATGCCAGTTACCGTAAGTCAGTTTCTTGAGAGCATCTTTGGTGGTGCGCACCATTCTCTCTGCCATTCCGTTAGAGGAAGGATGGAAGGGAGCTGGCGTTGTATGCCGGATCAGGTTGGCCTGAAGAAAAGCCTGGAACTCAGAAGAGGTAAATTGAAGGCCATTATCTGAAACCAGAACATCTGGAAGACCGTGTGATGCAAAAATGCCTCTCAACACCTGGATACTCCTGGCAGTAGTAGTGGAGGAAACAGGAACAACCTCTAGCCACTTGGAATGACTATCAACAACAACCAGGAAGAATTGCCCCTGAAATGGCCCAGCATAATCTATATGCACCCGTGACCATGGAGTTTGAGTTTCCTCCCACCTATGAACTGGGGCCTGAGGCATTTCCGGCCATGACTGTTGGCACAGTTGGCACCTGTGCACCTGAACCTCGATAGCTTTATCGAGCCACCAAAAATGGCTGCGCACAAGCGTTTTCATCCTGATTATACCAGGATGTCCCTCATGCAGAGAGATCAAGACTCTAGACCTCAATGAGGCTGGGATGACAACCCTGCTACCCCATAACAGGCAACCCTTGAAAGTGGAAAACTCATGCTTCTTGTACCAGAAGCTTTGGAACTCAGTATCTGGGCACTTGTCAGGCCATCCTGACAACACCCATGTCAGCACGCATGTGAGCGTGTGATCAGTGGCAGTTTCTGCAGCTACATCCCTAGCATTGAGGGGAGATTCAGGCAACTCCTGAATGGAAAGAATATTTATGGCAGGAACAGGGTCTGCTTCTACCTGTTCAAGAGATAATCTGCTCAGGCCATCTGCATGGCCCATTTCTTTTCCAGGTTTGTGAACTAGAGTGTAGTCATATGCTGACAGGAAAATGGACCATCTCAGCATACGCAGTTGGTCAATGTGTCTGCGAAGAACGCGACCGTCAACCAAAGCAACTTCATATGACAACGGCCCAGAGACCTTGCAGACCACAGCTGCGAGCATACAAGGAGAAATGATATGTGGTGTCTGTTTGTTAGTGGTAAACAAACCCAGCAGAGCTTATGGTCTGTATTGACCGCGAAGTGTCAGCCATATAAGAAATCATGAAATTTCTTTACGCCAGCCACTATGGCCAAGGCTTCTCTGTCAATTTGAGAGTAATTTCGCTCTGCAGATGACAGAGTCCTTGAATAATAGGCCACAGGGACTTGTGTCCCATCAGCCTTCAGATGGCTAAGTACAGCTCCCACCCCATAAGGAGATGCATCACATGCGATGCAAACAGGCTCAAACAGCATTAGAAGTGAGCAAGGCCTTAACCTCATTAAAGCTCTTGTCATGGACTTTAGTCCACTGCCAAGGAGCCTGCTTGTCTAAGAGCCTATGTAACGGCTCTGCCACTGCAGCTTTATGTGGGAGAAATGCATGGTAAAAATTTAAGAAGGCTTGCAGCTCACTCTTGGATTTAGGGCTTGGGGCCTGCTGAATAGCTTGCAATTTAGAAGTCAGTGGAAGTGACTCCTATCTTGCATTTGTCCTTCTTTAGTTTAAGGCACTTTCAAAAATGAAGCAAGACAGCCCTTAATCTTTCTGCTAAATTTTGAGATGACTCCCCAGCAATGAGGGCATCATCGAAGTAGGGACAGACCCCAGGAATACCTCGAAGTGTGCTCTCCATGATACTTTGGAATATGCCAGGGGCTACATTGACCCCAAATTGCAAGTCTCTTGACCTTGAAGGCCCCCCTGTGAGTTACAATAGTCTGGGCCTCTGCAGCTGCCTCATCAACAGGTAACTGTTGATAGGCCTGTGCCCGGTCAAGTTTCACAAAAATGCGCCCCCCCCCCGAGGGAAGCCAGAATGTGGCTTACCACAAGCACTGGATAAGCGTGCTGTTGCAGCGCCTTATTCAGTGTGCACTTATAATCTGCACATATACGTATTTCCCCATTAGCCTTTAGAGGCATTACTATGGGGGTTTCCCATGGACTAGAATCCACAGATTCTAAAATCCCCTGCTGGAACAATTTGTCCAGCTCAGCATCTATCTTACCCTTGAGGGCAAAAGGTACCCTCCTAGGCTTAACCCTGATGGGCGTGATGGTTGGGTCTAACCGTAGCAAAATGGGAGGCCCCTTGTAGGATCCTAGCTCTGAACTAAACACATCTGCAAACTCCTTGCAAACCTCTGCAAGGCCCAGCGTTTGCAAGTTGTGCAGCCCAGTTAATTGGATTCCCAGAGCCTGAACCAATCAAGTCCAATCAGACTTGTACGTTCACCTCAACTACCACCACATCTAGGAAACCTTCAAAATCCTTATACTGTACCCTAAGTGAGTATTAGATTCGATGGCCTGAGTTTAACTCGAAGGCCACTACTGCTACAAAACTTTTTGAAAGTATTAATTGAAATAATAGAAAGAGCAGACCCAGTGTCCAACTCCATCAGTAAGTTTAACATTAATGGAAAGTTTCTTCTTAAGGGGCTTGTGTGTCCCTGTCCTTAGAATGCTCCTGCACGATGCGCAGAAACCCACCCTGTGTTGGCTGGGGACCCTGGTACCTTTCTGAAGCAATTCTTCACAGGGCTGAAACTTCTGGTGCCCCAAACAGATGGATGTGATGTGGCCTTGCCTGCCACACACCCTGCAAATGGCGGAGTGGAACCTGTAGTCGGCTTGCTTGTGGTGTCCTCCACACCTGAACCATTGAAGAGATGCTGGGGCCTTGTCCAGATGCCCCTTCGGCCTCCTCTCAGCTGGCTGGTGAAGTCTGTCCACCTCCTCTTCAAGGTCCACTTCTGATCCTTCTCGAGCATCCTCTTGATGGATTGTAGCTGTGTCTGGAGGGTTCCTGGTGAGGTCCAAGGCCTTCACAGCCCCACCTGCTGCTTCCTCTGCTGCCACCTCTCATAACGCATCTTGGAAGGAGACATCTTCTTTTGCAAAAATCTTTTGTTGTAAGTTTCTGCTTCTTAAGCCACAAGCAAAGCAATCTCACAGCCTCTCTTCCAGATCCTTGAACTCGCAAGGCCTGGCTGCTTGCCTTAAGGCCGCAATAAAGTCTGCTGCAGATTCACCTGGCCTCTGGTCTCTCTGCTCAAATGCGTGCCTCCAAGCAATGATGGATAACTTCAGCTGGAAGTGTTCCTTCAACATCTTTTTCAAGTCAGCATATGTTACTGACTCTAGAGGTGCAGGGGCCACCAGATTCTCTGCAATATCAAAAGCTTCCTGTCCACAGGCACACAAAAGAGTTGCTGCCTTCAGGCCGTCTTCTCTTATCTGATTTACTCTGAAGTAGTTCTCCACCCGTGCTATGTAGGAATTCCATCTCTCTGGGTGGGAGACATCGAAATCAGTCAAGCGGCCAATCTTTGACATCGTAAAGTTTATGACCTTCACCACTCGCTTCCTCTACAAGCTGCTGTTTGGGAAAGGGTCCTTTACCCCAGCTCACCCCCTCAGCGACGCTGTACTAGCAGGCTGAGACGCTGATTCAGATGCCATCTTCCCCTTCGTCAGGACTTCTTGGGTAAGTTCTTAAATCTTTTCTTTACACTTGCAAAGGATCCCACCTTCGTCACCAGTGTTAAGTCCTTCATTCGTGTGCAAATGATGAAGACACATGGTGATGATCAACAAACACTTTATTCTCTTCTACAACACCCAAGCAAAAAAAAACCCAAGGCACCAGGCCTTTTTATATGGCCAGAAGCCTGGACAGTGTCAATCAATAGGAACTTAGTGTTTTCGCGCCTTGCACATGCGCACAAGGCTGGCGTCGCTCTGTCTGGTCCCGGGCAGCTTTTGGAATGCCCAGGACCAAATGCAACATCCCGAGCCTGCTTTTGCAGGATCATCATCATCATCATCATCATCATCATCATCATCATCATCATCATCATCATTCCTCTGAAGAAGGTGGAGAGACCATCTGGATTAGGGGAACAAGCAATGCTGCAGTCATCCTCACCTCTCATCCTCCTCCTCCTCCTCCTGCTCCCTCACTTCTCACTCCTGGCAACTGCCTAGATAAGTCCCTCCATTTTTCTTGGCAAGATTTCAAAAGTATTTTACTATTAACGTCTTCGTAGGGCTGAGAAGGAGTGATTTGTCCAAGGTCACCCAGCTGGCTTCACGTCTGAAGTGGCACTAGAACTGATTGTCCCCTGATTTCTAGTTTGATACCTTAACCTCTATACCAATTGGCTCTTGCTAGAAGTTCAGGAAAAGTGATGATGATGATGATGATGATGATGATGATGATGATGATGATGATGATGATGGAAGGGACCTTGGAGGTCATCTAGTCCAACCCCTGCTCAGACAGGAAACCCTATACCAGGGGTAGGCAACCTTGGCTCTTTTATGACTTGTGGACTTCAATTCCCAGAATTCCTGAGCCAGCCATGCTGGCTCAGGAATTCTGGGAGTTGAAGTCCACAAGTCATAAAAGAGCCAAGGTTGCCTACCTCTGCCCTATACTATTTCAGACTAATGGCTGTCCAGTCTCTTCTTAAAAACTTCCAGTGATGGTGCATTCACAACTTCTGGAGGCAAGTTGTTCCATTGATTAATTCTTCTAACTGTCAGGAAATTTCTCCTTAGTTCTAGGTTGCTTCTCTCTTTCGTTAGTTTTCATCTGTTGCTTCTTGTCCTGCCTTCAGGTGCTTTAGAGAATAGCTTGACTCCCTCTTCTTTGTGGCAACAGCTGAAATATTGGAACACTGTTATCATGTCACCCCTCATCCTTCTTTTCATTAGACTAGACATACCCAATTCCAGCAGCCTTTCCTTATATGCTTTAGCTTCCAGTCCCCTAATCATCTTTGTTGCTCTTTTGAACACTGAAGAAATGATCAACTGTATTACTAAATATTTATTCATCCTTGTGCAATGTAATGGTGGTATTGAGAAATCAGGAACATTCTCTTATCCCGACAATTTAATAACGAGATTTGAGAAATTATAAAAAGTATGTAACTCAGAACTTATATTATCTATCTATAATGTACAATTACATATCAATAATTGCATATTAAGTATGTAACTTATAGAATTCCTAAGCAGTATTTCACAAATTTAGTTTTAAGGCTAGCGCTCAAGGTTTTTCAAGCTCATTTTTGTCCGTGATCAAATATCCCATTTAATTATAAAATACAGTTTAGTATTTTAACTTGTTAGAAAGGAATCTAAGGTACTCAAACATCTTGTAGGATTGGAGAGGAAAATAAGCCCTTGTAAATAAATATTCTATGAAGTCAAGAATACCTCATGAAAAATGTGGCATGCTTTTCTAACAATTACAAAACAAATCAATGTTGTACCCAATTGCACAAGGACTGGACACATAGAAATATTCTTCCCCTTTTTAATCCTGATAAGAAATTTCCTGATCACTGCTACTTCCACATTAAAAATGATTCTGTTTATGGGATGATTAGTTTGTTTCAGTTCAAATTTAAATTAATAATCTTAATTAATATTTTTTTAAAGTAATAAAAATAACCCACTTTCTCAAAAACTGTTGGCATGCAATGATACTTGGAAAGTGTATTCAGTTATGAAATATCTTGCATACAGAACGTTCCATATTAAATTCCTGGTATCTGTAATAGTCCATAAATTATTTATGATAATTAGTTTAGAATATTGCTTAGCCATTATAAATCTGTGAAGCAAGACTTTTCTAATTACTATCACCCTCTCTTCTCTTATATAATTTCTCTAGTCTGAGTCCCCATTTGATCAGTCAAATTACAATTTTTTTGACCCAACATAAGGAAAGTCAGCTCCATTACTTTCTAAGCATTTTAGTTTTGGTAGTTTTATGTAAAATTCAACTGTCCCATGAATTTTATGCTGAAAACTTAAACAATACTTAATATTCAAATACAATATTCATTTAAAACAAAGCATAAAAACCAATAAAAACTGATGGAAATCAGATATTTTAAAGCAAAAATGTTGACTACAATGTTTTAGTAGAGCTATGCATAATTGTTGTTGTTGTTGTTGTTAGTTGCGAAGTCATATCCGACCCATCGTGACCCCATGGACAACATTCCTCCAGGCCTTCCTGTCTTCTACCATCTTCTGGAGTCCATTTAAGCTCACGCCTACTGCTTCAGTGACTCCATCCAGCCACCTCATTCTCTGTCGTCCCCTTCTTCTCTTGCCCTCAATCTTTCCCAGCATTAGTCTCTTCTCCAGTGAGTCCTCCCTTCTCATTAGGTGGCCAAAGTACTTGAGTTTCAACTTCAGAATCTGGCCTTCTAAAGAGCAGTCAGAGTTGATCTCCTCTAGGACTGACCGGTTTGATCGCCTTGCAGTCTCAAAGCTGAGGGTTATGCATAGTACACTTCACAAATTGTTCTGTGCAAGCGAAGCACCCTCCTCAAAATATTAAATTAATGAGTTGGTCCTAATGGAAGCGTTTTCTGAA
This sequence comes from Bothrops alternatus, assembly GCA_034064705.1. Taxonomy (NCBI): domain Eukaryota; kingdom Metazoa; phylum Chordata; class Lepidosauria; order Squamata; family Viperidae; genus Bothrops; species Bothrops alternatus. Next base: position 1,431,534 of record JARGCV010000087.1, read on the forward strand.
CATATGTGTGGACATGGAGAAAACTGGAGAAAGTCTACAAAGCAACTGCAATAGGATTTTCAAAGGATCTGGATCTTATATTATATTAAAAGAAGTGAACTGGTTCCCTATTTCTCCACTGATGGAAGTAAAGTATAGCTTAATAGACTGTTCCAGGAGAAAAGAGTCAGTTTGTTAAATTCAAATTTGTATCACTTGCATCAAGTTATATCATTTGCATTGATGTATGCCATTGGGTAAAAACTTCAAATTGACCCAAGTAATATAATTATGCAAATAACATTAACCAATAGCAATAGCATTTGAACTTATATACTACCCCATAGTGCTTTACTGCACTGTCTGGGTGGTTTACAATATAAGCATGTCCTCATTTTACCCACCTCGGAAGGATGGAAGGCTGAGTTAACCTTGAGCCCCGTCAGGATCAAACTTCAGGCTGTGGGCAGAGTTTGCCTGCAATACTGCATCCTAACCATTCTGCCACCAGGGCAATACCATTTATGTACATATACATAAAGCATCAGGGTATCTTTCAATATTGTGGACCTTATTTTCTTGAGTGGCATTTGGACACATGTTTTGTCCAACTTCTCCAAAGTCCACTAAACAATTCTGTTAACAATTCAAGGGCTTATTGTACTGAGTAGAATTGTTTCTCCTGGAGCAACCAAAAAGAAACATGTGCAGTGCTGGAGCAGAGAAGCATCTTTGTGGCCACCGCTGCGAACAGTGCAATCCCAACCCCTTTCAATAAACCCCGGAGCAAGAAACATAGCAGCAATAGAAGACTAAAAATAGTCATTTCCTAAATTTTGGATTTCCTATTACTGAGATGTATATGTTGGAGAAGTGCAGGGAAAGAATCTGCCGAGAACAGTGCCAAAGGGCACTCACACTGAATGATCATAGATTGCTCCAAGAAGTTAGCTTGTGTCAACCAAGAGAGAAGGAAGAAATAGAATGGGAATTGCTCTGTGCAAAAATAGTTACATATGTAAACACAGTCATATTTAGTTTGCTGTGCCTTGAATCTGCTTGAATCTCCTACTCTGGTTCCTGTGTTGCAGCTTTGCTCCATGCTTCTTTCAGTCAGCTGTTTTGATGGCATTCATGGTTCAACTAACCTCCTGTCTTCATTTGTGTAGGTTAAATCATAACCCAATCAAGGCACTGCCAAACAAGCTAATAGTAAGCAGCCCAACCAAACAACCTCCAAGACCACTCCCACAACACTGACAGGGCAAGCCACTAGAATATAAATCGAGAACAACCCTTACTTTTTACTAGCACTGATGGTGTTACCTAGTTGGGTAATGAAACATCTGCAAGAAAGCAACCAAGTTCAGAGAGCACCAAGGACCCTTCATTTCAACCCCGAAGTACAAATATTTTCCTTCCTGTGTGTAGTTTTGTGTTTTTAACGCAGATGGCATTTTGGGAGCCAAAAGGTAATTTAGTCCTTTCTAGTGGAACAAATTAATATCTTAACCATTGGATTCAAGTCATCAGAGTAGAAAGACAAGTACCAGATGCAAGGGAAGGTTCTGCCAGCTTCTCATTTACTGTGAAGCATTTCAACCTCTGCCGTTGTTCAGAAACAGTATCAACCAGCACCAAATCAAGTGATCAGAGAAGGCCAATGCTATTCTTCAGAGTCTTGTGTGCTCTTTTGAAATAGACCAAGCTCCTCATCCCTGATGCTGAGAGGCTTGTCCCCAACTAAGCAATGGCTATATTATAGAGCATCTCCACCCAAAGAAATACATGTTCACTTATTGAGGGATATCAGCGCTTACCAGCTTCATATTTCTTAATTCAATCACTAAAAGGTACATTGCTAGGAAACAACACTGAAAGGTACATTGCTAGACCATGAGCCAATCCAGTATGTCTTGTTAGCCAAATGTCAGTGACTCAGGTAGCAGAACAGATGGAGATGCAACCTTAATGCAACCCACTGCTCCTTTCATTTGTTTTAAATCAAACTACCAAAAGGCTACACTTAAAGAGCTATGAACTAGAAATCTCAAGATCAAATCATACTTCTGCTCTGAATATGGTACATAGTCTGAGCCAATTCATTGTTTGTTTAAATCACCCCAAAAAATTGGAATGGCATTACTAATATATAGGGCTATACATTATCTCTACCATAAATTTGGTTAAGAGTGGGTCTTTCATTTTCAGTGAATCCATGGAGGAACAGGTGAACACAAGTGAACAAGTCTGGCTAGCATTGGCCTAAAAAAATAATAAATCCCTGATTTCTTTGGTCACATGGTCATTCCAAGAACTGCTATGGAACTTCTCGGTTATCAGCTTTGTGAGAAGTACACTAAGAAGCACTAGCTCCAACTTTATGGTTAGTTTACATCAACAGAGTCTTGCAAGTTTGAAAGTCACTCTTTCCTCCCTGCTTTTACAGTCCAAGATACTAGGAAGTTGTCATGTCTCAAGAACCAGGAAAGACACATAGCGTTACTTCTGAGCCTTTCCTTTATTGTTCCTCTTCTATAGACAGAAATTTTGCCAAATTAAAACAGCTACTTGCATCGTTAAATATATTTTCTAAAAATTGCTGGGGAGGAGGTGTCTCAACTCTCCTTCTTTCAGCTAAACTATCTGAACTTTGCTGTCTCTTGGTCCTCTGGAATGCAACCTCTCCTCCTGGGAATCCAGTAACATTCCACCAGAGTATGGTCCTTTCTGAGATGTTGCCATGCCAGCATCAGTTCTGTGAACCCACCTGCAGTTTGTCTGACCATTGTCTAATCTGCAACTCTTCCACCTGTTTCCCAAAGTCATTCCTATGAAACCATTACTTAGGAGGGGCTCCACACTGTTGTGAGGTTTTTAGGCATTTTTGCTATAAATAGAAGGAAAAACCAACAACCCTGTTTTACCTTGTACAATTTTAGAATTAAGAAAAATCAACCCAGTACAATCCATGCTAAATACAGCAGCAAACGTATATCTAAATATTAATCTGTTGGAATGGAGTTATTGTTTGCTTGTATGTTTGTAAAGGGGGAAGTAAAACCAAAGTTACTCTGATTTGCACATTTATATGACGGGATTATTGTAAAGATGTTGGATTCCTAATTCTCTGTGTAAATAGTATATATTATTCCTTTTAAGTGTGATAAAATATTTTGATAAAGTTGCACAATGATACGCGCTATATATAGGAAACATGGCTGTTTCGTCCTGGAATTATATATTTCCTGATAAAGTTTAATATATGAAATTTTTGATGTAGTGAATTAATAAGAAGAACGAGGTGCTCAGTAAAATACAAAGCCCATTAAATAGGAGTGGGATTTTATGCATACCTACACTATTTTACACACTTTACGCATCTCTAAAATGGAACTGAGGTCTTATATATGTAAATTTGCATGCATGTATTAATGAACAGTATGATTACAAGAAAGCATAAGGTTATAACTCAGGAAAGCAGGTAAATATTCTCCTTTCCAATGAGAATTCTATTCATAGGCTAGATTGCTAGAACAACAAAATCCTTGTCTGTTTTTCTTGTGCTTTGTTGATGCAATAAGGAGTTGTATGAAGGTAGAGCAGTCTGCATCTGATCACTGTTTTGGTAACTGTTCTTTTAATCAATATAAAAAATAGCTTTCACACTATCTGACTTCGATTTTAATTCTTTTGTCGCTTTCATTTCTTTGTTAAAAATACTTTTACTGTTAAAATAGTGGAATACAAAAGACAACATGATAGAAAATAAGACCAGACTACTAAATATAGATTTATATCTTTATTTATCTATATTGTATCTTTAATTTCAATACAATGGTAGTGAACTTATTAAGTTTTTAAAAAAGTGAAAGATTGCACAGGTCTGCTTGATGGGCTATATCAGTGGTGGTGAACCTATGGCACGTGTGCCAGAGGTGGTACTCGGAGCCCTCTCTGTGGGCACATATGCCCTTGCCTCAGCCTTGCCTCCACCCACGAACCCCTCCTCACCAACAGCCCTCCTGGAGGAGAGTTGTCCCCGAGCATGGCCCACGCGAAGCAGCGCAGCCAAGGACATGGCAGCCAGACAGCATAGACAAGACTCTACTCTCACGCCCCATCATGCACAGTTGATGCTACGGGGGCCGGGCAGAGGGCATGGCCGCCATGGCGCTGCTGGGCTGCCTGGGCAATCTGCAGCAGGCCCTGGAGACGATGAGTGGCCCTGCGGGTAGGCGGGGCGGGGGTTGGGGTGAGGGCAGAATGGCGGGGCAGGGGGTAGAATGGGGACGGGCCAGTTTTGGAGCACTCGGTCTCTAAAAGGTTCGCCATCACTGGGCTATATGTTGTGCAAGCCTGCTTTAATTAAATGTTAAACTGTTGCTGGTTTTTTGTTTACTTCCTAGAAACCACATTCCAAATGTCTAAATTTGCCTTTATATGTGTTTTATATAAGGGAGCTTGAATTTGGTTAAACTTTTATTATGAATAGTGTTGGAATTTGTTTCTTATATGTTTACAATAAGTTTAAATTTAAGGAAAGATTGCATAAGCAGAAGTAAATAGGCAGTAGTTAATAATGCCATTTTAAAAAATATTGTTTCTCCATTTTCCAAACAATAGAGATATCAAGTAGCAAAGCCCATGTAAAAGAAGACATATATCTTATGCATATAAAAACATCTGTTTAGCTCTAGATAAAGAGACATTTGTTTAAGTATAAATAAGGGAGTATCTGCTTTCACTCTAAGATAAGGGAAATTTTGCTTGGAATAAGCTAACATATTCCATTCCCTTTATAAAGATTGGCTAAATCTCTAAACTACAAAACCTTATGAAAAAAAAAAAGAGAGAGAGAGAGACAAGGAGCAGTTCCTTACAACCCCGCATCCAAATCTATTTGAAAACTCTGGATGAATAAATATATTTTCTTTGACTTCCACTGATCATCTTGTGAGTTTTATTGAATTCTCAGCTTTGGAAATGAAGCAAAGGAAAAGGTGTTTGGTTCAAATATATACTGTAAATTTGGCAAGGTTTTGTGTTTTCGGTGTAGTGTAGCCAGGTTTGTTCTTACAGTTATCAAAATATCTCTTGGTAAATTACTTTTTGTTTATATTTTGTGGAATTATTCCTGATAAAAATGTCTGTAGTTTTAGTTCCAATCTTATTATATATGTTTTCTTTGTTAACAATTTTAAAAACATATATATATTTGTGCTTGCAGATGGCTCTGGGTTGAGCTGAAACAAGCAAAGGAAAGAATGATTTCTTCCTCCCATATTTGGGTTTACAGGGTGCAATCTAAAAAATAACCACTTGACACACACACACACACACACACACACACACACATACAAACCCCTAAACACAGATCCCACCACCTACCTGGAGAAAACCACTAGATCCAAAATAAAAGCCTCTCCCATCAGCGAAGAGATCCAACAAAGAATCATTCCAAGAGAGAAATCATCCAGATGCCCTAAGCTCTATGGTCTCCCCAAGATACACAAAGAAGGAACCCCACTGAGACCCATAGTCAGCTCCATAGGCTCACCTCTACAAAATCTAGCCAAATTTCTCGCCAAACAACTACAGCCCTATGCAGAATCCATCACCTCACAAGTAACAAACTCATTCCAGTTCATAGAGATCATAAAGAAACAAAACTTACAGCCCAGCGACCTACTCGTGAGCTTCGATGTCATATCCCTCTTCACCCAAGTGCCAATCAAAGAAGCCTTAACAGCTATCCAAAACAAATATAACCCCCCCAAACACATCCTAGATCTGACCAACCACTGTCTATCCAACACATACTTCATCTATAACGGACAAAAATACAAACAAATAGAAGGAGCACCCATGGGATCACCTCTCTCACCTGTCATTGCAAACCTCTACATGGAACACTTTGAAACCCAAGCTCTAGAAAAATCTGATCACAAACCCAAACTCTGGCTCAGATACGTAGATGACACCTTCGTAATCTGGCCACATGGGAAAGGAAAACTGGACAACTTCCTTACACACCTCAACAGCCTACACCCCAAAATACAGTTCACCATGGAAACAGAAGCTAATAACCAACTTCCCTTCCTGGATGTCTTAGTCTACAAGAAATCCAATGGCTCCCTAGGACACACCATCTACCAGAAGAAAACACACACAAACCGCTATCTGCACGCACGCTCACACCACCACCCAGCACAGATCAACTCCGTAGCCAAGACACTCATCTCCAGAACCAAATGCCTAGCTGACGAACAACACCTAAAAACCGAACTACACACTCTCACTAATGTACTAACATCCAATGGATTCCCAAGAAATAAGATTTCCAACTTAATCCAAAAAGAAACTCCCACCAAAATCCATGACAGAGAACAAGAAAACGGCAAAGCCCTCCTCCCATACATAAAAGGCACCACAGACAAAATCAGCAAAGTCCTGCACAAATATAATATCAAAACAGCATTCTGCACAAACAGAAAAATATCCACCATCCTAAGAAACCCTAAAGACAAAATTGAGTTAGAAAATCAAGGAGTATATGAAATCCCATGTACTGCTTGCCCCACTACATACATTGGACAAACCAACAGGATGATAAATGCACGCATTGAAGAACACAAAAACTCAATCAAAAGAGAGGAACCAACTTCTTCCTTGGTCCAACACCTTAAAGCCACAGGACATGAAATTGATTTCAAAAAGACCAGAACAATTGCCAAAACTGAACATTTTAATAACAGAATAATCAGAGAAGCCATCGAGATAGAAAAACGCCCCCACAGCATGAACAAACGAGATGATACCTCCCGCCTACCAGCCATTTGGAAACCCGCCCTTATTGAAAAACGTATTCCTAACTCTAAGATTGACACCAGAAACACACAGGATGCCACCTCCACACAGCCACGCAAAAAGCAAACCCAAACCCACACCAATGATGAGGCAAGACCACAGACCAGGAGCCAGACCAGAGCTGCAACATTGGCCACTTTGAACCTCTCCAGCACAACAAAGCCCCCACCCAAACAGAACACTCCCCCAGCCAATCAGAACACAGCCAACCCCCCAGCCAATCAGAGCACAGCCAAGCCCCTAACCAATCAGAACATAGCCAAGCTCCCAGCCAATCAGTTCAAACCCCCACTGGCAGTTAAAAGGAAAAAACAGCTTAGACCACACATTGCTCCTAGTAGCAGAAGCCAAAAGCACCAGCCTGACGATGATGAATGAGATTTCATCGAAACGTTGCCAAGACACTTCAAATTCTACGTGGGAGAAAACCCGAAGAACCAAAGACCTGCATACAGACACCCGCGAAAACCTCAGAAAACAAATATATATATATATATATATATATATATATATATATATATATATATATATATATATATATATATATATATATATATATATATATATATATATATATATATATATATATATATATATATATATATATATATATATATATATATATATATATATATATATATATATATGTTTTTAAAATTGTTAACAAAGAAATAAGGGATTTCTGAGATAGCTATTTCGAGTTATTTAACTCTCTTCAGTCAGAACTCACCCTTTCTGGGATCCGAACCTGGGCGAATCATGTTTTCTGAGGTTTTCGCGGGTGTTTGTATGTAGGACTTTGGTTCTTCGGGTTTTCTCCCACGTAGAATTTGAAGTGTCTTGGCGACGTTTCGACGAAGTCTCATTCGTTATCTTCAGGCTGGTGCTTTCGGCTTCTGCTTCTAGGAGCAATGTGTGCTTGTAACTGTTTCTTCCTTTTAACTGCCAGTGGGGGTTTGAACTGATTGGCTGGGAGCTCGGCTGTGTTCTGATTGGGTGGAGGTGTGTTCTGATTGGTTAGGGACTTGGCTGTGCTCTGATTGGATGGGGGTTGGCTGTGCTCTGATTGGCTGGGGGAGTGTTCTGTTTGGGTGGGGTTTTTGTTGTGCTCAAGTTAGTTTGAGTTACAGGGGGATTAGAGGTGGTGAGCTGCATAGCTGTTTGGCTTCGCGTTCGTGGTCGTGCCTCATCTTCATGGTGGGTGTCAGTTTGTTTCATGTATGAATTGGAGGGGTTTAAGGTGGCTAATGATACAGCTGTGGTCTGGCTTCTGGTTTGTGGTCGTGCCTCATCATCGGTGTGGGTGTGGGTTTGCTTTTTGCCTGGATGTGTGGTAGTGACATCCTGTGTGGTTTTTGTGAGTGTAGGTCTGGTGTCATTCTTCATGTTATGGACATGTTTGTCAATAAGGGCGGGTTTCCAAATGGCTGGTAGGCGGGAGGTATCATCTCATTTGTTCATGCTGTGAGGGCGTTTTTCTATCTCGATGGCTTCTCTGATTATTCTGTTATTAAAGTGTTCAGTTTTGGCAATAGTTCTGGTCTTTTTGAAATCAATTCCATGTCCTGTGGCTTTAAGGTGTTGGACCAGGGAAGAAGTTGGTTCCTCTTTTTTGACTGAGTTTTTGTGTTCTTCAATGCGTGCACTTATTCTTCTGTTGGTTTGTCCAATGTATGCGGTGGGACAAGCAGTACATGGGATTTCATATACTCCTTGATTTTCTAACTCAATTTTGTCTTTGGGGTTTCTTAGGATGGTGGATATTTTTCTGTTTGTGCAGAATGCTGTTTTGATGTTATGTTTGTGCAGGATCTTGCTGATTCTGTCTGTGGTGCCTTTTATGTATGGGAGGAGGGCTTTGCTGTTTTCTTGTTCTCTGTCTTGGATTTTAGTGGGAGTTTCTTTTTGGATTAAGTTGGAAATCTTATTTCTTTGTAATCCGTTGGATGTTAGTACATTAGTGAGAGTGTGTAGTTCAGTTTTTAGGTGTTGTTCGTCAGCTAGGCATTTGGTTCTGGAGATGAGTGTCTTGGCTACGGAGTTGATCTGTGCTGGGTGGTGGTGTGAGAGAGCGTGCAGATAGCGGTTTGTGTGTGTTTTCTTCTGGTAGATGGTGTGTCCTAGGGAGCCATTGGATTTCTTGTAGACTAAGACATCCAGGAAGGGAAGTTGGTTATTAGCTTCTGTTTCCATGGTGAACTGTATTTTGGGGTGTAGGCTGTTAAGGTGTGTGAGGAAGTTGTCCAGTTTTTCTTTCCCATGTGGCCAGATTACGAAGGTGTCATCTACGTATCTGAGCCAGAGTTTGGGTTTGTGATCAGATTTTTCTAGGGCTTAGGTTTCAAAGTGTTCCATGTAGAGGTTTGCAATGACAGGTGAGAGGGGTGATCCCATGGGTGCTCCTTCTATTTGTTTGTATTTTTGTCCATTATAGATGAAGTATGTGTTGGATAGACAGTGGTTGGTCAGATCTAGGATGTGTTTGGGGGGGTTATATTTGTTTTGGATAGCTGTTAAGGCTTCTTTGATTGGCACTTGGGTGAAGAGGGATATGACATCGAAGCTAACGAGTAGGTCGCTGGGCTGTAAGTTTTGTTTCTTTATGATCTCTATGAACTGGACCACGACCACGAACGCGAAGCCAAACAGCTATGCAGCTCACCATCTCTAATCCCCCTGTAACTCAAACTAACTTGAGCACAACAAAACCCCCACCCAAACAGAACACTCCCCCAGCCAATCAGAGCACAGCCAATCCCCCATCCAATCAGAGCAAAGCCAAGTCCCTAACCAATCAGAACACACCTCCACCCAATCAGAACACAGCCAAGCTCCCAGCCAATCAGTTCAAACCCCCACTGGCAGTTAAAAGGAAGAAACAGTTACAAACACACATTGCTCTTAGAAGCAGAAGCCGAAAGCACCAGCCTGAAGATGGGGTCGAACGACCATTTCATGGGGGTCGCCAAACAACGCAATCCACCATTTTTCCCCTTTTCCTTAGCTGTGCTATGCCATTTCCCCCCCCCTTTTCCTTAGCTGTGCTACTCCCTCTTATTCTATTGGCTTTTGAAAGCCAATAGAATAGACTCTCTTGAATAGACTCTAATTCTATTGGCTTTCAAAAGCCAATAGGAATTGTCCAGGCTGTCTCCACCCTGCTGAGCCCGCCAAAAGTCCCAGTCTGCAAACGGTGCTGCGAGTTGTCTGCAGCGAAGGCGAGCTCTCCGGAAGTTTCCATCCCTCCCTGCTGAGAACTACTAAAACTATAAGTAAAAGAGGGCCAGGGGTGGGAGGTGGGAGGCCGGCGGGCGCAGGGAGGGTTTTTGGCGTGCGTGGGGCCCGGCGGGTGGCTTACCTCCCTTGGGCTGGGCCAGCTGGTGGCCCAGCCCGTGGTCGCCCTGCGCCGTCGCTGCCGCGGCTGCCCAGGAGCACCTGGGCCTGCCTGCCACTGCCCCAAATGGGCAGCAGCAAAGGCAAGGCTAGCGGGGCAACGATGGGCGCAGGGAAGGTTTTTGGCGTGCGTGGGGCCCGGCGGGTGTCTTACCTCCCTTGGGCTGGGCCAGCTGGTGGCCCAGCCCATGGTCGCCCTGCACCATCGCCGCCGAGGCCGCCCAGGAGCACCTGGGCCTGCCTGCCGCCACCCCAAATGGGTGGGGCCTACGCCTCGGCCGGCACAGGGGGCAGCACCCCGCATGCACGGTGCAAGGGGCAGCACCACGCATGCGCGGCGCAGGGGGCAGCACTGCGCATGTGCAGGGCAGGTCGGGGTCGTGGCCTGAAAAAGGTTGAGAACCGCTGTGGTAGAATGTTCCTTCTTTTTGCAGTATTTCCAACATTTGGGAAACATTTCAAACCTAGCAAAAGACAGAATCACCATTCCATATTATCCAGCTCAAGTAACAATATTCATAACGATACTGCTGTCATCTCTAGTAGTGTAGGACTACGTGATATGGTCTTTAAATGATTGGCTGAAAGTCACTAAGTGAAAGTCACTAAGCCGTTAAGTGCATAGCACTTGTGTACAATAGTATGTGTTTCTCCATGCACATGCTCTGAATATTCCATACCATGCCTAAAGTGACTTGGATGGACTACTTAAGAAGAAAGGCATTGCATATTTTTATGATGATGAATAGTCCATATGAGCTATTAATTCATCCATATCTTCTTCTTTGGCTTCTCCGCTTCACCCCACCCCCAAGTCCCTCTCCTGGCATAGTTTACTATCCACTTATTCAGCATACTCAAGATTGTTAAGAGCAATCAGTGTTGGAGTTATAGTCAGGGACTTCACAAGCATTTCATTGATCAAGCAAATCAGAGGCATTGTTCTGACATTTTATGGTTTGCCAGTAGCAATGTGTTCAAATCATTTCCTTGCTAGCAATCAGTTTATTGGATATCAATTAACCTGCCAGATTGAAGATGTGGTGGCCATCTCAATATCAGTATTGATATTTCCCAATATTTTGATGAACTTTCCAGGCTCCAAGCCCTTTCTAGATTTAACCAAGTTTGTTAATTCAGATGTGTCATATCCGATTAGTTGTTCCTGTTTACTTTCTCCTCCAGCTTCTCAAAACATTCATTACAAAATGTTCTACTTATACATTCTACATTCTACCTCTAGACAGGCTAGAAAACTGGGGGAAATAGTTCCACAAAATCTGGAAATGTGCTATTTATATTGGGGGATGTTCAATTTTTGTTAACCAAGAAACTCTTGCATTCATTCTCAAGCCTGGTAACGCCCACAATTCCCAGCCAATATTAGAACAGAAAGCAGATAAAATAACTTTGAACTGATAGTGAAAACTTAGAAATCAAATACTGCAGAGTAATCTAGAGTCTAGCATTGCCACACCATCCTTCCATAGAGGCTTTGTTTGTGACACTTCATCCTAGGTCACTAAAAGCATATCTATGTATTTATTCCTCTGAGTCAAATAAATAAACACATTTGTTTATGCATTTGTATCTAGCCTTTCCAGTTCTATACTTTCTGTGTGTTTTTATAGCTGTGGTCAAAGGGCAACTCATCCATAGCTATATCAATCATCACGCCATCAAACAAGCAGAGCTGAGCTGCAGAACTATAGTAAGATCCCAAAATAGCAAATTAAGTTAATACAGTATTTATATTCAAGATCTTCATCTAAATGATAGCTTTCAATCAACAGTGAAGCACAATGAGAATGAAAGCCAAAAGTAGTGTACCGTGGGATAGAGTTGAAGTCTGAGATTTTTTTTAACAGATTAAAAACATTTTGGTTTAGCCTTTCACCTCCCCAATAACATCAGTTCTCTTTTATTTTCCTGGATGAAAAAAAAAAACTATTGTGGCATCATCAAAACAATTCAAGGCTAAACTTAGATAAACTTCTGTGGATCAGGTAAACCAGATACTGTATAGGGCAGGAGTCTTCAAAATTGGCCCTTTTATGACTTGTGGACTTCAATTCCCAGAATTCCTCAGGCAGCATGCCTGGTTGAGGAATTCTGGGAGTTGAAGTCCACAAGTCATAAAAAGGCCAAGTTTGAAGACCCCTGGTATAGGGAGTAAAGGTCCTTTGAGGAGAATTTGATAAACGCATTGAGAATGTGAAAAGGGGTAGAAAAGGGGAGTTATGAAAATGCTGGACTTGAGCAAAAACAGGTGAGATGCAGAAGATAATTTGGAAATGTCCAGTATTACATTCCCATAAGGCAATCATATCAAAAGTCTAAAGGAACTGAGTCTAATTCTTTCATGATCTAATCTATAATTGTGAGTGCTCTTCTCAAGTATTGCCACCTTGTGGTCAAAGACATAAAAGACATTTCTTTGCTGGGTTTTGGATATTGCCATTTATGATGCCAGATTTGTGTCAATTTATTCTGTTGTATTGAGATTATCTGTTTTGTCCAGTGGAATTGAACAGTGGCATATATGGAGGATAAGCAAATGGAGGCTTTCCTCATATTGTGGATATTGATCTTAGTTCTTGAAATGATGGTTCAATGATCTCTCTCTCTCTCTCTCTCTCTCTCTCTCTCTCTCTCTCTCTCTCTCTCTCTCTCTCTATATATATATATATATATATATATATATATATATATATATATATATATGTATGTATGTATGTATGTATGTATGTATGTATGTATGTATGTATGTATGTATGTATGTAGGTATGTAGGTATGTAGGTATGTAGGTATGTAGGTAGGTATGTAGGTATGTAGGTAGGTAGGTAGGTAGGTAGGTAGGTAGGTAGGTAGGTAGGTAGGTAGGTAGATAGATAGATAGATAGATAGATAGATAGATAGATAGATAGATAGATAGATAGATAGATAGATAGATAGATAGATAGATAGATAGATAGATAGATAGAGACTGCCCATCTCATTCACAGAGTGACTTTGGGCGGTGTACAATTAAAAACATGATGATGATACAGTATGTAAACAGTGCTAGTAATGCAATATGTCAAAGGACTCCATTCCTGTTTATGTCATTATGATATGGTCTGTAGATAGCAAAAACTCAGTCCCTTCAAAAACTTTGAATGAGCTATCCTGAATAAAATGGATCAAGTATTACTGAAACAGTTCGCTTCTCAAAGATTTTAGCTGCTGCTGCTGCCTCAAGATAATTGATGAGGAAGCCATTTCCTCTCTTTGCCAGTAAAAAGTAATGAAAATAGCTAAGTACATGTCATTCAAGTGGGCGGTCACTAAACTACCCACAGCTTTTGAGTAAGCACAGATATATGTTTTTGACATTATTTAACAGCAGCTGTCCAGTCAGGAAATACATTATCACTGTTACCCTAACCCGAATCCTGCCCTAATCCCATTATCATTGGAAATAAATAACTTTCACACATTATGCTGGAGTGTGGCTTGTTGTAATATTACCAATCCTAAAACCCTTTCATACTAGAAAAGTAAACTTAGGTCAAAGCTATGCTTAAGCTTGAACTTATTTCTGATCTAATTCTTGTTAACTGTCTTCTCCTTATCTGTTTTCTCTCTTTTTTTCATTGTCATATTTGTGAAATCATTACTGTATTATGCTACGTAAGAACTTTCCAAAGATTTGATATGTAATGTGTCCATAAGGCATTTTTAAAATATATATATAAATGTCCATGCAGACATTTTTAAAATATATATAAACCTTTTTAGAGCACAAACATGTGATTGTTCAATGTTCATGTTTAATGGTTCCATGTTTCTCTTGTGTTTAGCAGTTAGCCATTCACATAAGACTACTTCCTATTATTTAACCTAAGCAAAAAAAAAATCAGATTTGAATGAAAAAAGAAGTCAACTGGAGTTATCTAGAACTGAGGGGGAAGACTGTGTGTCCATTGATCATGAATTATTTAAAATTTTGTGCCTCCACTGCAAATAGAAAATTCCAGTTCAATCTAACTCAGTCTAACAAGTCTAGTGCAGCTTAGATATATTGGTCTTTTGAAACATCAATTCATTATTTAATGATAAAGACATCCCACTGTCTTTCAGTCATTCTCCCAGAGCAGATGCCTCCTTCCCAAATCCTTAATGATTAAAACTTTAATTTCAAAAACATAAGAAAGCCAGAAATGCCACCGGGGGGGGGGATAAGGGAAGCAATTTGTGGGATTAAAAAATCACATTAAACATCTCTAAGGGAATAAATGTCTTTAGAGCATTTGCCATGTGAGTAGGCTGTTTGGATGCCAGGGTCTCTAACTGTGGCCCTTTCCCTTTCAATTGTAAACCTCCACCTGCCACTGAAGCATTGCTCTGATAGCTTTAGTATGTGATATAATTAGTGCCAAGTGGCCCCAATGTGGGTGGCACATTCTGTAACATGTAGCAATTTCCAGTATGGACTTTAACTCCCAGAATTCTCCAGCTAGCTTGCCATTCCACATGTTTCTCTCACTCTCTCTTTTCTTTTCCAAGAAACATTCCAACAGATGCATCATAACCTGAAAATATAGCATTGTTTATATGTGCAAGGAAAAGAGGAGGAGAATACCTGCACCTCATATACAGATGGGAGAATGAAGCCAAGTAGGCTTGGGTCAGTGAATAAAGAGATTTTGAAATTTAGTTTAAAAAAAAGTTTAATCAAATTTATATGCCGCCCTTCTCCTAAGACCCAGGGCGGCTCACAACAACAATACAATAATACAATAAAAATTTAAAAATTAATTTCATTCACACCACATACAAACACAATCAGCTGACAGTTACTGATGGAGGGACACTCCTAGGGCCCAGGGGCAGAGCACAGCTCATACGCCCCAAGCCTGTCGGCATAGATGCGTCTTCAGCAGTTTCCAGAAAGCTAGGAGGGAGGGAGCAGTACGAACCTCTGAGGGAAGCTGGTTCCAGAGGGCTGGGGCAGCAATGAAGAAGGCCCTTGCCCTAGGCCCCGCCAGATGACATTGTCTAACAGACGGGACTCATAGGAGGCCAACCCTATGCGCCCTAACCGGTCGCTGGGATTCATGAGGCAGAAGATGGTCCCGCAAGTATCCTGGTCCATTGCCATAAAGGGCTTTATAGGTCATAACCAACACTTTGAATTGTGTTCGGAGACCAATAGGTAGCCAGTGCAGCTCGCGGAGAGCTGGAGTGATATAAGCATGTCTTGGGAGACACAAGACAGCTCGCGTGGCTGCATTCTGGACTACTTGTAGTCTCCGGACATTCTTCAAAGGTTGCCCCATGTAGAGAGCATTATAGTAGTCAAATCTCGAGGTGACAAGGGCATGGGTGACTGTGAGGAGTGACTCCCGGTCCAAATAGGGCCGCAACTGGCGCACCAGGCGAACCTGGGCGAATGCCCCCCTCGCCACAGCTGAAAAATGATATTCTAAACTTAGCTGTGGATCGAGGAGGACACCCAAGTTGCGAACCCTCTCCGAGGGGGACAAAACTTCTCCCCCCAGGATAATGGATGGACAGTTAGAATTGTCCTTGGGAGGCAGAGCCCATAGCCACTCCGTCTTGTCGGGATTGAGTCTGAGCCTGTTGGCACCCATCCAGACCTCAACAGCCTCCAGGCACCGGTTCATCACTTCCACTGCTTCGCTGTAGTGACGCGGGGTGGAGATATAAAGCTGGGTATCATCAGCATATTGATGATAACTCACCCCGTGTCGACGGATGATCTCACCCAACGGCTTCATGTAGATGTTAAAAAGCAGAGGTGAGAGAACAGACCCCTGAGGAACTCCACATGGAAGAAGCCTCGGAGCCAATCTCTGACCTCCTGCGAACACCGACTGCGACCGGCCAGAGAGGTAGGAGGTGAACCACCATAAAACGGTGCCCCGCACTCCAAGCCCCTCCAACTGGTGCAGAAGGATACCATGGTCGATGGTATCGAATGCCGCTGAGAGGTCAAGAAGCACCAGAATAGTGGAGTAACCTCTATCCCGGGCCTGCCAGATATCAATCAGCGCGACCAAAGCAGTTTCCGTGCTGTAACCGGACCTGAACCCAGACTGCTGAGGGCCCAGATAATCAGTTTCATTCAAGGACCGTTGGAGTTGGAGTGCCACCACCTTCTCAACAACCTTCCCTAAAAAGGGAAGGTTGGAGACTGGACGATAATTATTCTTCCTCCTCTTCTTCCTAACCCTTTTATCAAAACAAGTGTTCAGAGGATCCTGGTTATTAAGACACCTGTAGCCTTGAAGATCTCAATGCAATGGAACCCACATAGTAACTACTTATATGTAAGAGGTCTACACCAGACATTTCTATACAATATGTGGGAGGCACATTCTGCTACAAGTGGAAGGAATTTAAAGTTTCCTGCAATCTGTCAGCCATATAATAAGTAGGTAAATAAATAAACAGTACATATTCCCAGCAGGAAACAGTGTTAGAACTATTCAGGTTTGTCAGTTGAAATCAGTTTGCTAGTTCCTAGCTCGGGGATTCATTTTGAATTAATGGAGAATCAAGATTGGTTGTGGTTTATGTTTAATTCACTGTTAAAGAATTGAAAAGGAAAACGACATTATTGTTAGTTTGGGAACTGTAGAAAAGTAGCATTTTCTCTCTTATTTTAATTGCTACTATTTGTATCATAATGATTACCCATTATCATTAGTTTAAAATAGGAGGGAGGGAGAGGGGGAGAGAGAGAGAGGGAGGGAGGGAGAGAGGGAGGGAGAGAGGGAGAGAGGGAGAGGGAGAGAGTCCATTCTACCTCTGGCAAATAAATATTGTGCAGAATGTGGACTTGCTCCAAACCACATTCTAGGACACTTCTGATACACAGCTGAGACAACTAAAGTTCAGTACAATCAGATATAACTCAACAATTCCATCTGTACCCAGGAAAATTTATCTCTATCATCCTAAGGACTGAAACTCCATTTTCTCTATTTTGGTTTCTTGCACAGAAAAATAGTCAGCTTGGTATGGTATGTGACCTGGAAAAAAAAAAAAGGAGAAAAGGAAAAAAGGGGAAGAAGAAAGGAAAGATTTCTCCCCGGCCTGCCCACTCCCCCCCCAAAAAAAAATTTCTAAGAAGTGGCAAAACAAACACTTTCATATTGTTTAGAATCATTTCTCAAATGGATGAAGTATTTTGTGAAAACAAGAAGTGACTGCTCGAAATGCATCAGGAGAAGCTTTGCAAATGAGGGCAAAGTGGTAGGGCTGCTTTTGAAAAGCAGTGCTTTGAAATACACATCACAATAGAACAGTTCTGACATCCATTTCATGGGTTGTTGTTTTTTTAAAAAAGAAATTTTATAGCTACTCCAGGGAGGAGGTGGGGGGAAGGAAATATGACGAAGGCTGCCTAGCTCAAATGAACTGAGTTTCTTACTGTCAAGGATGTTGATAGCTTATTTCAAATCAACATGTAATTTGTCCTGCCCTTCTGAATTATTTCCTAATAATCTAGTCTTCACAGAGAGAAAAATGTGGCTGAATCAAGTAGCCACAAGTCCTACTTTACAGAGGACAATCCTCTTTTTGAAGATGTCCCTGTCTGGAAGGTTGTCCAGACCAGATCTGTTTTAAAGAACATGAGTCATAAGGAGAAATAACCCAGGATCTGAAACTACCCATCAAGAAATGGAACCCCAGCAGCAGGCTGAGTAGATGTCCACAAGACTCCTTGTCAAAATCTACGCTTGTGCGGGGAAAACACATTGTCTTCCTATTGTAGTATTAGTCATCATTGTTGAATCTATAGTTCCTTAAGTAAATAATTACAAATCAGCTCTAGGTTAGGTGTTGTTGTTATTGTTGCTGATGCATTTCATCTTTCAAGTAGTCTCCCCTCATTCTTCCAAATAATAATTGTTATGAGGCAACCTTTTTTGCACGGAGAAATTAACATTTCCAAACATACAGGTGGTATAATTTTGCTCTTTCAAAATGTTCTCTGGTATCTGACGACTGCAAAGCTCTTCTCCTTGTTAGGCAAAGGCAGAAGCTTTTGGCAGAAGCAGCAAAACATGGTTGTGTCTATTAAAGCTAGGAGCTTTGTATTGTACTCTGTGGTGTTTTTATTCTTGCATTCACCTTGCCTTGAATGACAGCAGGGCACAGAGAAGGTATCCCTCACATTTATCTGAGTGGTATTGGTACCACTTCAACCAACAGCTCATAATTATTTTTTTTTGCTAAAGAACAGTGTGAACACCACCCTTCATCAGGGTGAATCATTATGGGAGAGTTTCCACAGACAGCTCCTGCCCTGGATTGCGTTGTCTTGCCATTACAAAGTCAGTTGGAAAGACTGCCGTTTGGAATCGATGCTCCCAGATTTGAACAAGAATGGCTGGTTCCTATAGCAGCAATTATTTCCCTAATTGCTTCATGAACCTTCGAAAGCATTGCAAATGCTAAAGCAGTAAACAACACATGTTTGCAATCCTCCCTTCCCCATAGTAAGAAATGTGGAGATTAGCTTTGATTTATTTTATTTTTTTAATCCAAAAGAAATAAAAGTAGGGACTTCAGCTAAGGGAGTAATCTCATTTCAACCTCTTCCCTTTCAGGATTGTCAAAATATGACTTCAGTGGAGGATGCAGCTCACTCAAGCATTTGGTTTCAGCAACAGGAGAAAACCTGATGGCTGGTGTTTGTAGAGACAAATCAGGCAGAAGAAAAAATGGTCAGTGATAATGGAGGTATTCTCACCCTCTTTCATGGCAGTGACCCACAAAGGACACTTAAGTACTGTAATAGAATTCCTTCAGTTTATCTAAATGAATTAATAATAATCTCTTGTCTTGGTTTGGTAGTTTTATTGTATGTAGTCTCATTTCTGACACTCAGACCTCTTTCTGGGTTATCAGTTCCTTAATTTTTACCAACAACATTCAGGCCATTTCCTCAACTTTCTTTCTCTTTTCCTTTTTCCCTCTCTCTTACCTACACACACACAAACACACACACACACACACACACACACATACAATAAGGCTGATGGTGGAAAAAAAATAAGATTCTACATTTAGGCAAGAAAAACCAAATGCACAGGTATAGTATAGGGGGTACCTTGCTCAATAGTAGTAACTGTGAGAGGGATCTTGGAGTCCCAGTGGACAATCATTTAAATATGAACCTGCGGTGTGCTGCAGCTGCCAAAAAAGCCAACACAGTGCTGGGCTGCATTAACAGAAGGATAGAATCAAGATCATGTGAAGTGTTAATACCATTTTATAATGCCTTGGTAAGGCCACACTTGGAATACTGCATCCAGTTTTGGTCACCACGATGTAAAAAAGATGTTGAGATTCTAGAACAGGGGCATCAAACTGCCGGCCCACAGGCCAGATGTGTCATGTGGAAGCCGCGCCCACCCCATTGCTGGCAATGGCAAAACTGTCCCGATATGTTGCTGTTGCGAGTGTGACATGTCTGCTCTAGAAAGAGTGCAGAAAAGAGCAACAAAGATGATCAGGGAACTGGAGGCTAAAACATATAAGGAACGGTTGCTGGAATTGGGAATGTCTAGTCTAATGAAGAGAAGGACGAGGGGGGACATGATAGCAGTGTTCTGATATCTCAGGGGCTGCCACAAAGAAGAGGGAGTCAAGCTATTCTCCAAAGCACCTGAAGGCAGGACAAGAAGCAATGGGTGGAAACTAGCCAAAGAGAGAAGCAACCTAGAACTAAGGAGAGATTTCCTAATCAGTGGAACAACCTGCCTCCAGAAGCTGTGAATGCTTCAACACTGGAAGTTTTTAAGAAGAGACTGGACAGCCATTTTTTTCTGAAATAGTACAGGGTTTCCTGCCTGAACAGGGGGTTGGACTAGATGATCTCCAAGGTCCCTTCCAACTCTATTTTTGTTATTGTTATTGCACCACTTAGGCAGTGCAATCAAATACACCTGCACATAAGTAGACAAAGAAATGGTCCTTGGGTAGCAAGCTGTCTTTGCCATGCCACAAAAGATCAGCACGGCGTGGAAAAGTTAATTTCAAACCATTTTCCTTGATGTGCTAGTTTTCTTAATGTGGGTACAAAGTCTTGGGAACAAAGACTATATTTCACTCACAAAGTACCCAAAGGCAAGCAAGGTAATAAAGCTTTCGATCAGGGAAATTGTGACTTTGTACAAGGTTTCCTGCCTGAGTAGGGGGTTGTTCCTTCCAACATTGTTGTTGTTGTTGTTGTTGTTGTTGTCTATTACAGCAGCATTTCTCAATCTGGGCAACTCTAAGATTCATGGACTTCACCTCCACGACTGGGAAATTCTGGCAGCTGAAGTCCAGATATCTTAAAGTTGGTCAAGTTGAGAAACACTGTGTTAGAAAAAGAGATGTGTTAACCTACTAGGTTCATCTGTCCCTGGCGGCTGTTTACTTCTTTCTTATTTACAGCTAATTTACAACATGATATTAGCTATCAGCTCCTCTTTAATCAGTCACTAGGTCTTGCGTTTGCAAAATTCAGAAATCTGCAGCAGTAAACACATTATAATAATAGTACTGTTAATACCAATGTAAGATAGAATAAGTAGGGATAGTTGCATGTACAGAAAGGGACAGCCCTTTGAATCTTCACCCCTTCTCTCACTGGCTTGGAGTCAGCAAGATAACCTGGAAACTATAAGGCAGCTTCCAATTCATACAGCTCTGACCTACATCATCTCTTACTGCTTGTTTACCACGCCTCTTAATTCCGGTTCAGTTCCTAATGCAAGAAATGCTGCAATGCAGTACTTATCTACCCTCTCCACACTGCACTGGCCTGCTAGGATCCTGGCCTGGGTTAGCAGCTGTCTCTCTTTAGTCAGTCGAGGGCCTTTCCCAGTGGCACCATGTGCGGTCCTCCGGGAAGACAAGAAACAAAACAGCTTGCTTCTAGATCAGCTGTGCCAACCAAAGCCAATTCAAGGCACTGAAATGCTACATTGGCAACCTTACCTCCACCTAATGGATGATCAGGAGATCTTTTGGGCTGAATTCCACCCCCACAAAATGCAAAGAGCTTGGCAGGACCAACTTCCCTTCAGTTGCATAATGAAGAACCATCCTGACAGCATCTCATAGGGCCTTCTTCCAAAAGTGTGTGATTGTTGTTGTTGTTGTTGTTTTTGTTTGCATGGTAAAGGAGGAGGAGGAGGAGAAGAAGATGGTACCACTCAATGCTTCAGCATAAGGCATCTGTCCATATTTTTAAAAATGCCCAGTTTTGAAGAGCCACAATGTCCTTGCAGCATAACTATTTCTAGCCAATATTAGATATTGGCTAATATCCCAGAATTGTGAGTCATCTGGAAGCTTAAGATCAGAATGATATATGTTTACAGGCTGGTGGCAGAGCTAAAAGAACTCAGCGTAGGGAACACTATTCTTACATTAATGTCTTCCCACACAGCATCCCTGCCTGCTCCATTTTGACCTTCATTGATCAGTAAAAAGGGATTTCTACTTGTAGCCAGGATTATATTCTTAGAAGTCTCCCTTGCTCAGTGATTAGGTGCAAAGGTTAGGAGACAGCAGATGGAAATATTATAGATCCAGATTACATATCCATCCTACCATTTAATCCAGACATGTCAAACACAAGGCCCGGGGGCTGGATGCGGCCTGCAAAGTGGTTTCATGTGGCCCGCAAAGCCATCCTGGAGACAGTGTGGGAATGGCCCCCTCTGCCTTGGCCCTGGCCCAGGCTGGCCGGGAGCCAATGTACAATTTTGTGGTGGTGGCCATCTATACTGAAATGCATTCAGTCTTAGCTCTATAAGCCACCCCCTGCATGGCCTGAGAGGAACAGCGAGGCTCCTCCAGTGGACCATGCCTTGGCACTTGTCCTGGTCCCACCCCCTTCTGCCAGAGACCCTCAGTTCCCACTCCTGTCCAGGCCCCCTACGCGAACGATGTAGAGCTGGCCACACCCACCCAGTAGGCCACACCCACTCTATCCACACCCACCCAGTAGGCCGCACCCACCCTGGCCACACCCACCCGCTCCCCTGAGGGCAACCACAATGCTGATGCAGCCCTCAATGAAATAGAGTTTGACACCCCTGATTTAATCCATATCTGTCTGGAAAGGAGTGAAAATTGTAAATCATCATCATCAATCATCTATATGCTAGCTAACTCCCAGCATAGACAACTTTGCTCATAACAGATATGAGCACTTTTGTTTTGCAGAGGAATTGTTTTCTCTTGTGATTTCTTTATTTTTGAGATTCAAACACCTGCAATTTAGAATCCAAACTGATGTCACCTATCCACAAGAGAGAAAAAGCAGTAGGTTCTTGGGAGCCCAGCCCACTACAGAAGCTGAAAACGTATTTAGTGGGGAGGGGGGAGGGGGCAAAGTCCCATAATTCTATATGCTAGGGCAACCCCAAACCCTGCACCAAAATAAATAAATAAACAAATACATACATACATAAATATCCCAATACAGCCTTCAGCCCAGAATAAAAAGTTATCATGCAGCAATCTTTGTAACCAGAAAGCTGCAGTTGGGTCAGGAAATAAATAAGTGTAATTGGTGCAAACTGATAAGGGTTTGCCAAGAGAAATAAGATTGAGTTGAGTGTTAAGGAACTAGCTCCCTGGGGCTGTAAGTGGGGGAAGTTAGAAGCAAAGAACACATAAATTCACATAATCAGTGATTAAGGTCAGCAGAAGAAATAGAGGGACCTCCAAAACAGGATGTTGTTCCATAGAGTAGAGAGAAAAAAAGAGTTTTTTAAAAAAAGGTATAAAGGCTACGGAGCTGGGGGTCCAGGTCTGGAAACAGGGAGAAATGAGAAGAGCAGAAGCCACTTAGCCAAAGAGCAATGGTTTAGGACAGGGGTGACAAACTGCCGGAAACGTCAAGCCGAAACTGCACCCACCTCATTGCCAGCAATGGGGAAAAAAAAGTCGCGATACGTCACAACACATCATGTGATGTTGTGAGTTTGACACCCCTGGTTTAGGAGAAGGAAGGAAGAATGGTTAGCTGAATAAGAGGCAGTGCAAGGAAAGAGTTAGGAAATAAGAGGTCAAGCTTTTTTTCCCCCCACTATAAAAATTCTTTTATTAAAACAATCAACATTGAACATAAAAACATATTATGCAGCAATCATCATGGCACCTGATATACAACACTAAGTATTAGTCTTTGAAAACGTCTGAATTAGTAGGCCTTTTTCCCCTCCTCGCGTCTAGCCTCAACTATACTCCTGTTGCTCTTTATTTGTTTGGTGTTTCTCTTATCTGGTTCAATATTAATGTGATCAACATTAAGCATAAGATCCTATTGCTAAGCAATCATCCTAGAACATAGCATACAACATTAGGTATTAATCTTTGTAAACATCTGTTTTAGTAAACGTTCTTCCCTCCTCCCTTCCATCTTCAAGTATACTCCGAATACATTTTGTTTGATTGGTGTTTCTCTTATGTATGGTCTATCTACTGTATCTAGTCTATCGCCTATTGTTCGTTTGCGCTTCTGAATTGACTTAAGCAAGAAACAGAGAAAAATTGTTGAGAGACAAAATGGGGGAAAGCATGAAGCTTTTCTTACTGCAATCCTGTGTCTTGGTGGACTCCAGTCCTTGAAGCCAATGGAAGACAGAAACAGGCTGAGCGTCCAAATGATCCAGAGGACCAGTTAGCATGCTCAAACATTATGGTCAGAGAGGCTGGACAGTTTTACCAGCAAGGGAGTTGTCCTGTGGTTTGGTTGGGAAAGGATTTCTTTCAGAAGCAGAGGAGAAATCAACTGGATTCAGAGGGTCAAGAAAGGAGGAGACAGACAGAATGGGACAACTGGCCACAGCCAACTCGTGGCCAACTCGCCATGGGACAATTCACTCCTGGACAACTCTCCATGGGACAACTTGCTGCGGGACAATTTAACAATTCTATTTAATTATTTAAAATAAATATTTTTTTTAAAAAAAAATTGCCATTCACATTTCATTCTGTCCCTCCTTTTGCATCCTTTCTTTAATGATTCTATTCCATCATTTCTATGATATTAGTATAACTCTTGTCCCACAGTGATTTGTCTTGTGGCGAGTTGGCCACAGCGAGTTGGCTGCACCAAATTGCCATAGACCCCGAGACAGAAGAGAGATTAAGCAACGAAGAGGAGAATGATTGCTCCGTGAGACTTTTGCACAGCCAACTGCAGCCCTGATCATCTTTGTCAAGGGAGGGGAAAGAACTGGGTTTGTTTCAGTATGAACAGGCCTTTTGAAATGTATTAGACCTTGAAGGAGGCTGCTCGGTGTGTGGCGTACAAACTGTTCTCTCTGAGCAAGTCTCTCCGGATGCACAGAGAGACCCATTTCCCACTGAGTTCAATCTCAATCCTTCAAAGTTATTCTTCTGGCAATGAGCTTGTGTAATTAAATCGGCATGGTTTCACCTTATGCCAACCCCAGACTACCCTTGAATCCAAAGCCCATAGAGAAGGAGCTTTCATTTGTTGCCCAGCAGTTGTGCTGTGGGACCATCTTTTCCACCAGCTGCTAGGCTCTGTGCCTCTGTGCCCATTTGTGTTGTGGCTTTTCAGAGAGGCCAGAACCCTGCTTTGGGCAGCTATTGTCTTTTTATTATGGGGTGGAGTTCCTAGTAGGAAATTTCAGTAAGGTTGTTAGATGGGAAGCAGAGGGGGTTAGTTTTGTTTTAGGAGGATGTGGTGGGGAGGGGGTACCGAGCAGTTATATTGTTTGATTGTTTGGTAATTGTACATGATTGTTTACAGTTGAGTTATTATTCTTTTTTATCTTTTGTTAAAAATTTTGTAAAAACTAATAAAAATACTTTAAAAAAAAAAAAGGAAATTTCAGTCTCCCATGAGATGGAATGCCGATCTGCAGAAAGTGGCATTCCTACTGGGATAGAGAATCTGTGATTTACCGAAAGAAAGGATGCACGGGTTTAATCCTGGATGTTTATGTTTGAGAGAGAATTTGCACTTATATGCAACCTGTATAAATGCAAGTAGGCCTCTGTGTGTATGTGTGGAGAGACGGGGGGGGGGAGGGAGAGATCTGCAATGGAGTGGCATTTTAAAATATTCTTTTAAACCCCTATTCAAAAAAAAACATAAACCTGGTTGCAGTTTCACGTGATTTCACCGCTGTGTCATTAGAGAAAACATGAAAATCATACATACATTTAAGATAATAACAGTGTCTCAAGGGCATCAAAGAAAGAATTCTGGGTGGATGGGGGAAGACATTCCTCTTCATTCATTCATTCGCTCACTCACCCACATACACATGCAGAGAGAGAGAGAGAGGGGGGGGGGAGGGAGGGAGGGAGGGGGGAGGGAGGGAGCTGGAGGAGAAGGAGAGAGACCACATAGCAGTTTTCTCACCTGTTTTCTTTTGCTGTTCTCTCCATCTTTACATTCTGTTTCTACTGTTCATTGTCAGTATGGCTGTGTTGTTTCTGTTTCTGAAATGAAAGGAGCCTAAGATTTTTTTAGCTATTCCACTCTCTTCCCTTTTCCCTTATTCTGAGTGGCTTCAGAGATGTCAGTTGTCATCTGAGACCAACATGATCCTGTGTTGTCTACTTATGTAGATCTGGATTTCCCTTCTCCTCTTGATTTGATCATGGTGAATGGCCTTCAAGAGATTTCATGTGTCACAAATAAAGCACTGATTGACTGCTAAGGTTGGGTTAAGTTTTTGCAACATTGGTTTGAATCCATTCTCAAACAGTTATTACAAAAATAACAACTTTTTCTCTGTTGAATTTCATGTTTCCCTTAAAGACTGCAGGACAACTATCCAAGTTCAAACTTTGAATATAATCTCCCCACTCCCAAAAAAATATATGATAATTCTTCCTTTTTCAGCAATGTGAAAGAGTCCTCCAAATATTGTGGGGGCTAGTTAATAAATCTGGAGCTTTCAGAATATGTCATCAATGCTGTCCCAAAATGGCTTCTCCAGGGTTGTCCACACACCAAATAACTGCCATGATGGTCTAAATCAACTACAGTACTGTGCCCCATTTTACCTGTTCTTCCTTACTGCCCTTATTTACCTTTCTCATTGTTGAGCTGGGCACACTTGAAAACTAAGCAACCATTTCTATTTCTGAAAAAAGAAAGCTTATAAAACCAAGAGAGGTTTGTTTTTTTTCAGAAACAATTAAGATGATGTTGGAGCCAAACATGGCCTTGCAGCATGCTTGCTTCCTATTAGTGTCACTCGGTAATTATGTTGAAATTGTTTACCATTAATTATCATTTATCCATTTAATGAGGGCAGTAGAGTGAAGTTTTCATTTTTCTTATTTTTGTTTACCAGGGAAGATTATTTCATTTAATGTTTCTTGTTCGTGCTGTTTGTCCTGGATGTTTTATGCTATTACATTCTTGTCCATGGGCATTTCAGGGTTCATGTTATTATGTGGGCACTTCCATTTCTCTCCCCCCCTGCCGCCAAATCTGAATGGATGTCACAGCATACAAATTTGCTCCAATTGTTTCTATTTCTTGAAAATAGATGCTACTGACCAGCTAAAATTACTAGATGGTACCCAGTTGAACTGCTTTACCACTAATATTTTAATCATGAGAGCAATCCAACTTCTTGTACAGATGTGTAAAGACAAGAAGAGGCATCATTTTTCCAAATTCAGGGATATGTTCATAAAGTCTAGTTTTTATGCTGGCAGCAGTCAAGTGAAAATGGATGAGTCATTTGAATCACATCCTAGCAAGCAGAAGTGTGCATAAATCAGGAGCTTCCGGTTTTGCGCAGTAGCGACTGGTCACTGGCTTGCAGATTCTCCGCACCCCCGCAGCTAATTTTGCCCTGCTTGGGGACCCTAAATGGGTCTAAGTCACCCCGGAGAAGCGACAAAGAAAGAAGGGTGCTGCAGTGATTCTGGAATGGCAGTGGCCATTCCATTCGATTTGGGGAAAGCCTTCTAACCTGACAGGAGAAAGGCTGGCCATATTGCATCGACCAGCCCAAGCTACTAGCAACCGAAGTCCAAAAGCACTAACCAGCACAACTGTGAACAGCGTGCTTGAAACTGAGTGAGGAATTCGATCTTCTCTTTTCTATTTTACATTTAATTTCCTGGAAAAGATCCCCAAGAAGCAAAATACCTCCAAAAGGGAAAGAGGGGGATTTCCGTCCCTTACACCAATGGAAGCGGCAAATCAATCTTTTTATGGAGGATCAAAATATATGAAATTGAAAAACAAATAGTTGTTGACACCTAGTGGTGGATGAAGACTATGACAGCTATGACTTTAATATAAGGCTTGGCAAAACATGGGATAATCTAATCTCTGTGTGTGAGACCTTCAAAGTTTTAACAACAAAGAACAGCTGTGACCAAAAAAAAGACAATAATCTGGGCTGTAGACAAAAAGAGAATTATAAATTTTAGAAAAAAAATCTTTTTTGAATTATTTGGATTACAAATATCTATTTAATTGGTTCTCTAATGCTATTTGCAGAGAAAAGGAAGGAAGAGAAAAAAACTCAAATTCTTGACCATCATGGATCAGAGACATGTAGAAAGAACATATCAAGAAAACATAAATATTTCACAGGAGGAGATATATAGTATACTGCAACTAATTCAAACAACAATGACTTTAAACCAAAATAAATCCAAAATAACTTTGAAAATATGAATCAATCTATTTCTAAGTTAACTCTACAACAAAAAAAAATTTCCAGAAAATAACAACAGAGAAGGAGCAGATAAAACAGATAAATGGATATAGAATTGAGAACAGAGACTTAAAGATGGAACTTAACAAAACAAGGAAACATGATTTAATTTTCCTAGTGGAAAAAAATCACAAGAATTGGAAAAAACAACTTATCCCTTAAAATAAATCTGAGGACAAATAAACAGATTGGATAAAATGGACTGTAGAGATGTCAGGAACATCAGAGAGAAAGGAAATGATAAGAGAAGCAGAGAGAAAGAAAAAGAAAAATATTTTCAACATATGTGGAAAGGCAGAAGCCCCGTACAAAGACACTTCACCTGATTTTTATATCTATAACAACATTTATGAACATACGGAAAAAGTTTCTGATTCAGCAAAATACATTGATTAAGAAAGATACTGGGCAAAGGAAAAAGACTAAAGTGGAAACCAGGAAAATAGATGATGGGATTTACCAGAGAGAATACTTTAAAAAGAAACATTTGTTCAAATATGGTTAAAGAAATAGAAAAGTTTGGGAATATAGATGTCATTCTAAGAGGGATGAATTCCCTAAATAATACAGTATGCTTTTCCCCCTTTTTTGTTCTCTTTCTTGGTATGAGTAATATAAAAAAGTTGAAATGACTTAGATAAAGGAAATGTTTTAGATACTTAAATGTGATTGAATTTAAGAAAATTATAATGGATAAAAATGTTTTGAATAAGAGTTAAAGGACTAGATGACTAGGTGTATTAAATGGAATGTTTAAAGATTAAACATATTTTTAATTATGGTTAAAAAGAATAAGAAATTTAGGAAATAAATATATATTAGCTTAGGAGGGATATATATTTTAAGTAGTATGTTATTTTTTATGTTTCTTTACTCTTACTCTCCTTTCTTTTTTTTCATTGTTCTATCTGTTCTTTAAGAAATGTAAAGGTGTGAGATGGAAAAATAGAGTTAAATTTTTAAATGTAATTAATTTTTGAGAAAATCTTAACCAGTACAAATACCTAGAATAATAAGGACTGTAACAGGATCTATGATAAGGCAACCAGAATGATTGGATAGAAAATAAATATTATATTGATGTGACTATTATTCTTAGAAATATTGGGGAAAAATTATATATTTAATTGTTATGTATCAAAACAATAAGAACTGTATTAACTCAATGTTTGCAAAAGAGGATATTTTGGGAAAAGAGGAAATCAACTAAAACCATTATGTGGATTATGGATTATAGAAATCAATTGTTAATTATTGTTTTACAAATGTAACCCAGACAACACACTGTTCACCAATTATTAAGTGATTTATGTTTAAAAAAAATAAAAATAAAATATATTACAAAAAAAGAAGTGTGCATAAATCAATCTATCATATGAGAAAAACAAGATTGTCTGGCAAAATAAAATAATTTCTCCCCCACTCATCTCTCAGAAGTATATTCTATAATTTCAGAGCCACAGTAAGTTGTTGGCTATTGTTTCACCTCACTTGATGGCATTAAACAACTAAAAGCAAAAACAGTTTCTTCAATATCATTCCTCCCAACCTGTTTCAATAAAAGCATTTTTTTTCAAAGACAAAAAAAAAGCATGACGATGAAAAACATCAGTAGCGAACATTTAAAATGCTGAAAACAGATTTGTCAAGCATCGGTTCCAAATCCATGAGGAATTTTCAATATAAACTTATTACCAATCTCAGAAACTTGTATAATCTATATTCTATTCTATACATTCAGAATAAGTAAGCAAAAAAAACAAAACACCCTTAACCATAATGCTACAAGACAGTGTTTCTTACATCTGTTTTTCACTCAGGACCCCTCCCCACTTTTAAAAATGATGCAGCACCCCAAAAGAGCTTTTGTTTGTATGGCTTATATTTATAGATATTTTACCATATTAAAAATGAAGATGCATTTGCTGCTGCTTATCAGAATTGTTTGGTGGAATTTTAATATTCTTATTATTTTTCAACATAAAGTGATAAGTCATTTTAATTTTGTGGATCCTCTCCCCATAAGGTCTTGGGGAACTCCTAGGGGTCCTACAATCACTGTAATAAACAAAGAACTTAGATCTTGCCTCAGATTTCTCTACTTCATTTCACAAACTTGTTGATGAAGTCAATCTGAATCCATCTCATTTCAATCTCCATTGGTTTAATTTTCTTCCTTATATCAGCAGTATGCACTAAACTTGCCTGTCTTCCAGTCTTACATTAGACATTACTCCCTCTCTTTACCCATTCCTATTCCAAGACAAGATTTTATACTATAACATTTAATGGCATATTGTACCTCTTGGAAAAAGAGCCTGGCTGCAAAATGATAGCATCCAGCCATCGTCACAGTTTTCACTGAAAATTTAGATGTAAGAGGGATGCTGTCTCAACAGCCAAGCAACTTTCTGATCATGCCAGCAGCTCAGAGATTTTGCAAAACAACCACATTTGCCCAAAAAGACTTATTGAAAACATAAGCAAAGGGGTATTTGTTACTCCAGGAGTTGCTATAATTTGGGCAAAAGGGTGCTCTACAAATGATTTTTTTTCCCCAACATTTTAATTAATTGGCTCAAGGGAACATTGGTTTATGGTATTCCATTCTGGGTCCCAGCTATTCAGGGTCAACTAGAATGGAACTGATCAAATAGTTAACTATATACTGCTTTGGAGGAATTGGACGATGGAAACTGTGTAGTATGGAATTGCTCTCATACTATACAGATACAGTCAGAAGGCTTACATTACTTGGCTTGAAGAAGATACAAGAACTTAAAATTCCACATTCTTCTTCTAAGGTCTCCACTAAAAAGAATGCTGTGGATTGTCTACGTGGTGATTCTCAATCATCCAGGTCATGATTGTCCCAAAGGTGCTTTTTTCCAAAAGGCAAATGCACTTTCTTGGGGGGAGGGGTCCCCCTTTGAAAACATTTCACTTCTCACCCAAAAACCTTCTTCAGTTCTAACTGACTGATAGGGAATAGAGGGATTTATATGGAATCCTTCCATTTATATGGAATAAAAGTCCTTCCATTCTCCACCAATTAATTAGATCTGAAGAAGCTTCTTGGATGAGAAACAAAACGTTCTCAAAGGAAAGGGGGGGAAACCCCCAAGAAAGTCCAGTTGTCTTTTGGAAAAAGCAGCTTTGGGAATGCTGTGGAATATGTTATCATCTGGCCAATCTCATCCCACGGTCCCTTTATCATGTTAACTCAAGCCACAGGCATAGATGTCAGAGAAATGCAAACAATTGGCTCATGCAAAAGTTGAAAAAAAACCCATCAAAAAAAGGTGCCGGAACGCCGTTCTGAGCCTTCTATGAGGAAAAAAAAGCCCTTCAAATATTGAAAAGGAGGACATGTAAGAGGACACTTTTTGAGGGAGGACAGAACTCACAAAAGGAGGACTGTCCTCCCTAAAGGAGGACGGTTGGTCACCTTACTACAGTGAATGGCAAAAGTAATTGGATCCTCAGAATATACGTATTTTATGTTGGTGACATGCTATTTTAATTGCTTCATTACATGCTCAGTTTGTAACTCAATCTAGTCTGGAGATCTTCAGAAAATAGAATATGACACCTACCATGGTCCTCTCCAAAATATAAAGCAACCAAAAGAAATTTCACCTGAGAAGTTTTCCTCAAACTGGCCTTAATTTCTCTTTTTTTATTATTACATTTGGTGAAAACCACAGATACGCACATAAATATCCCTACTTGATCCTGAACATTTTGACTTACCTTACAGAAATTTTAATTCTATGTATAATTTCTTTTTTTAGGTGGGTGGGGTGAGTCATCAAGGAGACAGAAAAGGTGTCCGGAAGTTAGTTAATACATTCTGCAGGCGTTATAAGATTTTTCCAAAGAGTGCTTGCCAGATTTTGAACTGGGGAAAAAAATGTGGATGAGTAAGTCATATGATGAAATATCACTGAGCTTAAGAGCTCTGACTTTATGTCAAGCAAGATTTATTGCACCACTGCTGAGATCTTCCACATAAGAGGCTTTTGACCACTTAGACCTCCAGGAATATTTGTGAATCTATCAGTATTACTGTAGACTTCTAACCTGAAGGAACCCTTCAAATCATTTTCACATCACTCCCAGGATAACAGCCAATAACTGTTTGAAGCTGGGCTGATTAATTTTTAGGAAGACCTCTGAATTTTTGTAGCTTGAGTGAAATCTCCTTGATTGGTGTTCATTGAAGTTCTTATTTGCTCCTATTCAGTTGTTTGCATTTCCATTAATGCTGTGAGAATTTCATCATGTTTTTTTTTAATGTAATTGTTAATACCACTTGTAGGGGCATCCAAAAAAGAGGTTGAAAAAGTCAAGTTGGCATCCCCAGACACATAACTGAAAACACCTCATTTTAATATGCATCTCATGTGTGTCAGTGTCACCTTCAAAGGGATTGACAGCATTCTTCTTCTTAATCTCCACTTTTGGGGAAGAGGTGTTTATAAAGAGAGTATCCTTTGTGAAAACCACACAGCTGACAATTGTTTTGAATACAATATTTTTGTGTGTGAGAGAAAGCTCCACTTTTGACTATACTTATTTCCTAGAAATAGGAGGTAGCTAATACCTCTACAAAAAAGTCATGAGACATAAGAAAGCAGAAACAGTGTTTACTTTTTATTAAATGAAAACTTGACAATAAGCATGCCAAGAAAATGAAATAATGCACACCTTGAAATTCGATGCCAGTCAAAAGATTCTAAGCCCTAAATTTGAAGTTCATTCTGCACAATAAAAGAATATTGACCTTACCCAATTAGAGCACAGCTGGAGAGAGCTGTGTCAAGACATATTAGATGTTGTCCTCCCTTAGGATACTCCTTCTCTCTTTCTTATACTAATTTCTCCTCTCCCTCCAAGGTCTGAAAGATCTAGAGGAGGCAACTTTAAAATTTTGCTGGAAGAGGCAACTATAGTTCCTGGCTAGCTTTCCAAATATACACCTTCATGACTTCTGCCTGGGAAATTATCTAAGCATGGTTGCCATTTGACAACCCTTTGAGATAGTCCAGCCAAGAAAACAAAGCCCTGAGTACTAAAAGGTAAAGGTAAAGGTTCCTCTTCCAGTCATCTCCAACTCTAGAGGGCAGTGTTCATTTCTGTTTCTTAGCTGAGGGAGCCAGTGTTGTCTAAAGACATTTCCATGCTCATGGGGTCAGCATGACTATATGCCAAGGCACATGGAACGCTATTACCTACCCATCAAAGTGGTACCTATTTATGTACTCACATTTGCATGCTTTCAAACTGTTAGGTGGGCAGGAGGTGGGGCAAGTAACGGGAACTCACCCTGTTGTGTGGCGCTTGGGTCTGGAACCAGGGCTGTCAGGACAAGCTCAGTGTCTTTAACCACTGAGTCATTGTGCTCCCTCATGAGTACAAACACTAACTTTATTGTAAGGTACAGTAACCCAACCTTGCAAGGCACTTCTTGCCTTTACTTTCTAGAGAATTAGGAAGACTCACTTCTGAGATGCTTTCTCCACCCACATTCCTTCCCTGGCTCATAACATCTTTTGTCTGGCCATTGCTCCTCCCGTCTCTCCAATTACATTGTTAGGCTTTGTGACTAAGTCAGTGTTCTAGTTTTTTCACTCCTTTCTTATCAGAGAGCTCTAAAACTACACCTGCTTTCCATAAAAAAAACCCAACTGCTCAAACTAGCTGCTGCTTTAGGAAATGACCAAGGAATTGTCTATTTGTGAAATATGCCAATAGTACATTATAAGGGGACAGGTTTTGATCACACAGTCACAACTATAATTTTGGGTTGTTGTATTTTTTAATCCCTTCCACAGCATTCCTTATCCCTTGGACTGTGTAAGGAAACTGGGATCTGAATATTTTAAAGAAATAAATGAGATATGAAATTGAATCACCCTATTTTGCTGATTTAGTCTTACTCACATGAGCAAACAAACTACCATCTTGTTTTTTTCCTCATTAGTCATGGCAGTTGATCATGTGTACGAGCTGTAGTAAACTCACTGATCTGAAGAGAATCCCCAAATAGATTGCAGAAAATGTGGTTTGCTTGGCAGTCCAAGTTGGAGAGACCAGCTCTGTACAATAATTGATTTCTGTATTGAGACAACTAAGTCACAAAGGAATGTCAATATTTGCCAATAGATCAGTAGGCAAAGCAGAATACTAAAGGATACTCCTGGCTTGTTCATTATTTGTTTGTTTACTTTGCAACCTAGGTTGAAGCCAATATCCTAGGAGGCAGAAACAGTAGGCCCCTGTCTCCTTCCCTGTAATCTATTTGGACGCTCAACATACAATGTGACTTTGTGGCTTTATCACTGTACATTTTTTTTTCCACTTTCCTGATTCATTTTATTGGCTGCTACCTGAACAGGTGGTGAATGACTGGCACCCAACCACAAACTCAGTGCATTTAAATTAAAGGTCCATAGGCTTTTGGGGTCCAAAAATCATACTTGGCTACTCACCAGCTTTCCACAAATGGTGCAGACCCTGAATATAAACTACATTTGGTTGAATTATGCCTTAAAATATAGTTAAATTGCCCAACACGACTCATAATTCCCCTTTTTTTCCATTAAAAAAAACCAAGGCAACTGCAAGAGTTCTGGGCCCACATTCAAGGTTTTAAGGACTCCACATGAATCAAAGTTTGCAATCTATGTGCCTTTTCTAAGGATTCTGGAGCAGATGCCTGGGGCTGCCCTTTCCCTCTACAAACAGCCTCATAAAATAACAGAGTTGAGCTACTAGAAGACAAAGTCCAATTAGAACTCCTAGAGGGAGTACATAAACAGAAAAGAGGCAATTATGAGTTTTACGAGAGTCACCTTCTTCTGTCTCCTTTTTTGCTCCTGACATTTCATTTTTGTTCCCAAGCTCTGCATAACTGCTATTGTTTTGTCTGGATGAAACATAAGCAAATTCCACCTGGGCTACTTGGCTTCCTCCAGCATTCGTGTCTTGCCAGCGATGATGCATTCTAAGGCTTTGAAATGCTAATATTGCATAATTTTACTGGGTATTGAGACTATACCTTTGTGCCTCTGGAGAGCGTCTTTCCCCATTTGTTCTATTCAAGTGAAGTTACTCTCTGGTAGCCAAGGAGAAAGTAGAGGCTGGGGCTGGGAGAGGAGCAATTGTTCCAAAAAGCGCTCTTTTTTAATGTCAGCAGAAGGCTGAGGCTCTCAGCCTAATGGAATATAACCTACTGCACTAATAGATAAGCAACGTGGAAATGCAATGTCGCATGATGTACGTGTGCACTACTGGAGAAATTGTTTAGTATAGTCCTTTACCCCCCCCCCCAAAAAAAGCACAAAAGGAATCTATCCAAAAGCATTAGAGTAGCAGTCAAGGAGAGGGTGGAAACAAACAGCAGATGATGGAAAACATCTGTTGTTTTCTTGGCTTTCCATTTTAATGATAAAGCTGTATAGCTTTGGTCTCTCTCCTTCCCAATAGGCCCTATTACTAGCCTGAATGGAGAAAACACGCTTGGTTTCTGCTTTAATGTTGCCATTCTGCAAAGCAGCCATCAGGAAGAGGTTATTTCAAAGGGGAGAGAAAGTAAATGCAACAGAACAGAGAGGAGAAATGGGCTATTTAACGTTTTAAGATACTTAAGATGATCTAACCAGAAATGCATGAGCAGATGACAGCATTTAACTGACTTTATCTGGGATTAGAGGTTAGCAGAGACTGACTAGTTTGGATAGGAGATACTTGCCCTACTCCTTATCCCCTGTGTAATCACGGGATTTGTATTAAAAAAAAACATCAACAACCCAGAAGAAATCAAAGTAAACAACTTCCCCAGTGTTGCCAGGATACTAAGACATATCCATAAAGCCACCAGGGGATGACTTTGACTTAAAACAGAATTAACATTTAATTTATGTTTTTCATAAAAGTTGAATTGGCATTATTGAGGTTGATTCAGTTTTGGAGAACTAGTATCAGCCTTGTCGATGTTGATTTGCAATCATCACGGATAGCCATGGGAATAGCACTTAGACTTATATATCACTTCACAGCAGTCTCTGTGCCAGGGGTTCTCAACCTTGGCAACTTTAAGACTTGTGGACTTCAACTCCCAGTATTCCTCAGCCAGCTTTGCTGGCTGAGGAATTCTGGGAGTTGAAGTCCACAAGTCTTAAAGTTGCCAAGGTTGAGAACCCCTGCTCTGTGCAATTTTCAGCACATTATCCCCAACAATCTGGGTCCTCATTTTACCAATCTCAGAAGGATGGAAGGCTGAGTCAATCTTAAGCTGGTCAGGATCGAACTGCTGGCAGTGGACAGAGTTAGCCTGCAATACTGCATTCTAACCATTTCACCACCACGGCTCAGCTATCAGTAAAATGGAATCTTTTTCTGACCAAACACCAATTGTTTCCTAAGATTTTCAACAGTCAGAAAGCATAGGTGGCTAAGTAGTAAAACTGAGACATCACAGTTGGAGCAGTCCCAATTTTTCAGGATTTGTAGTTTGCTTTGCTTTACGGCAAAAGCACTATCCAAAGATGTATGGTACCTCCCCACTCCCCAGTAAATCATTGGTAAATCACATGATCAACCTTCCACTGAATTACAGCCATGCAGCTTTTGGAAATCTGTAGCTGTATGCCTTCAATTTATGTAAATGTTATTAAATGTAAATTTTTCCTTTTTTTAAAATAAAAAAATAGAGCTCCTGGCATTTTGCTTTTTACCCAGAGGAAAAAAAGTGATTTCATTATTATCAAAATAAAAGCACTTTAACCGCAGCAATTATTACCTAGTAATTCAATTGACTTTATAAAAAGGAGTTGATATGCTGACTTCTAAAAGCAAAAAAGCAAGGCTGCAAAAAAGAAAACTAAAATCTTTGGGAGTAATGTAGTACCGGTATGTAGATGGGGGAGGTTATTTCCCAGCCATTAAAAAATAGCAGGCACTGTGAGCCATCACCCTATTACTGCCTTAACTAAAGTAATTTTGTCAAACTGTTCCAGCAGCCTCCAGTTATGCTCTAAAATCCATTAACCTGCTTTATCTATCTCCAATCTCATAACCCACCTTGACAGGGTAGGAGGGTTCAGAGGTTCAACTATTGTGACAGCAATGCTAGCAGGAGCTACTGGTAGGGTTACTTTTATCCATAAAGTCAGATGGGGAGAGAGGGTTAATGGTTAAAGAGAATACGGAATTATGGGAGTCCAGGCGAGGGGGATAAACATCTGTGAGCTGGCAAGTACAGCCCTGTGATACAAAAAGACCAGGGCTTCAACTGCAAAGCTGTACCCATCCTACAGATTCCCTACCCTCCACCCCAGCAGATCCAGCTGTTTAAAGCATCAAGACAGACACGGCTCTGGAGCTTCAGAGAAACCAATCCACCCAAGAGAATCCCAAAGGTGCATTTTCAAAAGGCAACTGGACTTTGTTTTTCTTTGAAGATGTTTCGCTTCTCATCCAAGAAGCTTCTTCAGGTCTGAAAGAACTGAAGAAGCTTCTTGGATGAGAAGCAAAATGTCTTCAAAGAAAAGCAAAGTCCAGTTGCCTTTTGAAAAAGCACCTTTGGGACAACCATGACCTGGATGACTGAGAATCTCCATAGACACCCAGGAGAATGAACTCCAGCATCCATGCCATAAAAATTCAATAGCAAATGTGGTGGAGTCTCCAGCTAGACTGGAGACAGGTATTAAACGGAGGATAAGTTTAGAGTCTTTACACTGCAGGAAGTGGCAAAGACCTGACCTCCCCCAGAATCCCTGAAGCATTATCTGACTGTTCCCAAGGGAAAGCAGTCAGACTGGCAGGATTTCTGTAACATAGATGACTAACAATATTCAAGTGTTGTTCTGGTTGCTTGAGCATAACAAGATCCCATTTCTTTATGGTGGCCTGGAAAACTGCAGGTGTGACTAAAACATTTAAACAGATTTGTGCACCAGTTTTGTGTACCTTAGTAGGAAGCAGTCATCTAGTTCTTGAGAGGAACACGAAGCTTCCACAAATATATCTAGAATTGATGTGCCCAAACTAAAGCTTCAAGGAACTTTAGTGAGGAATGATGTCAACAAATTCCTTGTTTTATGAGTACACATACAGCAGGAACATAAAAGCTTGAATAAAGGAAAACTTTAAGCATACAAATTTGGATGTTTTAGGAATGAACTTAAGTAGATTAAAAATGTCCACTTTAAATAAGACGGTTATTTGATTATATTCATGAAGCCACGTAAAAGAATAGGGTGTGACGAATTTAGAAAAGGGCTGGGTAAACATGTGTTCTGCTAAAACCCAATAAATAGCATGGTTATGTGTATTAAAATTAGTAGCTATTTGGTGAGCACCAATTTTATACTTTTATTCATTTATTTAGGAGATTAGGCGGTTGCCAATTCAGGTAGCCTCACGGCAGCTTACAAAATCACAGTTAAAGCACCTGCAGTATAGCATAAAATGCACACTTCGACAACAGTGCAACTTAAAATAAAAAGAATAAAACATGTTATCATTACAAATATTGTTATAGAAAAATTGGAAGAACGGAACAAAGCACCGTGATTGCTGGGCCCCAATTTCACAAGAAAGAGAACCCCAAACAATGAGAAAACAAAGATTTAATTTTTATAGCAGTTGAGGGCTACAGGGCAGTGCAAGAAATCCTAAGGATCTGATTGATTGGCAACTTTGGGGGAAGCTTGGTAGATCTGTATACCTAGAGTTATTTCTATTGTTAAACAAATCTGCCCTTTCAGACCTGGTAATACAGCTGGAGAAGTCCATTGTTAAGGAGATGGAACGTTGATACATCCCTCATTCAAGATGGAACACTGGTTTTCTTCCATATTGCAATTCCCTTGTTAGCGCTGCTCCCAAGCTATACAGTGAGCAAACAGTTCAGATTGGATTGGTTTAAATGGGATTGAAGGGAGTTTTGTCTAGGGGTAGGGAAGATCAATGTGGGTCTGATAGGTTTAGGTAAAGAGAGGAGCTGGGTTTCGCCCTGGTTACTTCCGAAGGAACAGGCAGAAAGATGTCTGTTACATCACAATAAGACATCAATTAAAAAGAATCAGTGCTGACAATTAAAATCCAGAATAATGATCTGATGCAATTATTAGCTAATGAAACTGGCATATTAACCAAACTCAGGCATGGCCATTGCCTCCACAGGGATAACTGTGAATCCAAAACAATCTCCGAAATATAGATTTGCTTCCTATGGTGTGGTCCCTCCCCTCCAATAGGCAACACGGGAGAAAATTGAGAACCCTGATGGACAAAGGGCAACTTCTTGCTTGGGTTCAACTTTAACCATGTCTCATCCAAACCCCAACAGCCTCCAGTCACTGGGACAAAACCTCTATTGTATCTCCAGCAGGCAATCAACAGTCCACCAATGCAATAAAGGAGAAAAAATAAGAGCACTTCATCTTCCTTACAGCCATAGTACAAGTCTAAACCTGAGTTCATGCCTATGCTAAATCAATATCATGGTTTCTTTATCAGTCTCTATCTCTGCTTACTCAGAAGAAATCACATCAAGAACCCAGATTGCAAGGGATGCAGAATAAGCTGTTCCATATGTTCCATGACTCACGACTACTCTCCCTAACACTCCCTATCTATGCAGAATTCACTCTTTGACATAACCAGCAAATCTTCACAATGGTCCACCCACCTATTCTCTACTCATGCAGCCAGCAAGGTGGCAATGCCACTCAATGCCTTTGCTTGGGGCAGTTTATCACAAACCTTCAACTTACAAACTCCCTCCAATTCTATCTGTGACAAAATAACTC
This sequence comes from Bothrops alternatus, assembly GCA_034064705.1. Classification (NCBI taxonomy): domain Eukaryota; kingdom Metazoa; phylum Chordata; class Lepidosauria; order Squamata; family Viperidae; genus Bothrops; species Bothrops alternatus. Next base: position 1,471,352 of record JARGCV010000087.1, read on the forward strand.
CTAGACCCACTTCCTGATTTTAGCAGAATGCTTTCCCCAAATTCCCTGCCTAGCCCTCTCTTAGATCAGAGACTTTCATCAGGGTTCACATCTTCTACCTAAGCTGCTACCCATCTCCTGGTACAAACAGAACTAGCCAATAGTTCCTTCCTAAAGTTGCAGTGCATCTATTTCAGAGATGTCCTGGCCCAACCTATAGCAGTATATAACTTACTGTAAGCAGCCAATATCTTCTACAAATGACAGCGTTAAAAGCTAGAATCAAAATTAGAGGTCAAACTGTTAATATTCTGAGACATGCAGATGCCACCACTTTGTTAGGTGAAAAAAGAAGAAGAATTCTTAAGAGCTCGTGATGAAAGTAAAAAATGCAAATTGAAAAATCTGACTTAGCATGAAATATTAAGACAACAAAAATAATATTCAAGCATGCTTAGAGCTAACAGTTGACAGCAAAGAGAAGGAGGTAGATAATTCTGTTTACTTGGGCTCCAAAATAAGTGTGCTGAACAAGTAGAAAGGAAAGTTAATCAAGGAAAGAAGTCAATGATGCACTTAGTCAAGAGTATGAATTATAAGGACAGTTCTATGACAGTAAAGGTCAAAATAGAGCACCTTTATTCTTCCCTGACATAGTGCAGAGCTGCAAACACTAGAAATTGAAAAACACAAGATAAAAGAGAGGTACTGTCAAATTAGGGATTTGGGAAGGTGATTAAGAGTACCAGAAATGGCAAAAAGAACCAACTGATCCAACCAAATCAAAATGTATTGCTCTCTTCTAGCAGCAAGCAGAGTAATCTAATTTTTTGTTGTGATGCAACTGGATAATAGACCAGATGTTGGATGAAAAACTATACTTGGCAATGTTGAGAAAATCAGAAATGGAAGACAATGGATAGTTGAATGGTTGGAACCGAAGAGATCCCTGGAATATCTTTAAACTGCAACAAACTGAGCTGGTACCATTTATCCATCACCAGAGGTCAAGTGCAACTTGATGGCATCTATGTAAGTAACCTTATAATTCAAACAAAAGAAACAGGCTTCCTTGAACAGTTGAAGAAGTCCAAGGGCTTGGCCATAACATTAGTGTCAGATTTGGACAGGCTGGAAGCTCATTCCATAAAATTGTTTGGAAGAACTTTTAAAGGAGGGATCATCCTGCCAGATAAACTTCTCCAAGAGATTTTCCAGCTTCTAAAGAGCCTAGGCAAAAGGAAGGCTTGGAAGACCTTGGAAGAGGGGTAACAACATATACTTTAACTCAGAAGGTAGATGCATTGCTAGGGAAGGCTCTCATTATTACCTTGTTTGGGGAGAAAAAAACCAATAGATCTGAAAGCATAAAGCCAAGATTTCTCTCACATACGCATATACTCTTAGGAGAATGGCTAGGAAAGATATAATACTTTCCTAATTCATGTGTAGAATAGAAAGAATAATCCAGAGGCAACAGAGGTAGTCCCTGGTGCCAGTGACAACTCCGTTATAAATTAAAAACGGAAAAGATAGATGCTCCCCATCACCATTTTTCCTGACAGCCTGATATCTTGTGTGCTGCTTTTCTTTTCAGATGCAAAAGCAATCACAGGAGGGTACAAACAGCAGCCAGACTAATCATATGAATTAAAACAAATCAAGTTGAATGAAAGGCTTGTGTCTTACAAGTCCCCTTTCACTGCCATCAAGGCTCCAGTGGAGAAGGAAAGATAAGTTGTTTACGGGAAGACAAATTCTACAAAAATCACTGTTGTCTGATGGCCAACATTTTATCCTTTTTAAAAACATCCCCATCTTTCTTTCTTTCTCACACACTGTGCCGTAAGGTAGAGACAAAATAGGAAATAGTAGCTTGTCATTAGGCACAAGAGCTGTCAACAGAAAAAAAAAAGAAAGAATTCAAAGCAATTAATTACACACACTTTTTTGCCAATTCATCAATGGTATGTACAGAAATGCCAAAGCCAGTTTAAATAGCTTTTTATAATATTGAAGGAAGTGTAATTTATTTACAAAGGAGCAACAGGAAAGAGCCTTTTTTTCTATGTATTTTCTATTCCAGAAGAACATCAGAAGTAAAATAGCAAAAAAACAATGATCCACTATATTCCACCTGTAATTGTTTGCTGACACCCCTCAATTAAAATTGCCTGCCTTCAATTAATCAATTAAAATATCCCCACACTGTATGAAACAGTGTCTGAAGCAGAACGCCGAAGTGATGGAAGTCAGGATGTTCTGCAAGCATCAATGGGTATGGAGAAATATATTGAACAGTATTAGAGCAGATAAAAGACAGTGTGTCATAGTAGTTAAAGGCACTGGAATAGAAATAATTGACTGTGAGTTTTATCTTGCTTTAGGCACAAGTAAGTCCCTCTTTTTCAGCCCTGAAGTAGAGAAGAGCAGGCAGAGCTGGGGGGGGGGGTAGAGTTAAATGTGTCATCAGTTTAGAGTGCTTTCATTGCCACAAGAGATCCAAATCCAGCCCCTCTTGAATTCCATTAGCCTCTCCCTATGCCAGGTTAGTGTTGAGTTTTAGCTGACCAACTTGTGCATAGGCTTGAATAAATCTTCTATGCTGCAACCTTATGAATAGTCCTGATTCTTTGGGCCTGAACCATAGGAAGAAGGAGACAATAGAAAAACACTTCCAAAAATGTTGCCAAGAAAACTTCAGGGACTAGTCCATGCAGTTACCAGAAGTCAAGAACAACTGGACACCCCATTCTTTTTCATCTTTCTTTCCCCTGTAGAAGAGCTAGGGCAATGGTAGCTAATTTTTTGTTGCCCAGGCCCAGAATGGACTTTCAGAAGTGACACCCATACAGAGAACCGGTTGTTCACATATTTGAATTCTACCACTGAGCGAGGGGTGACATGATAGCAATGTTCCAATATTTGATGGGCTGCCGCAAAGAAGAGAGGGAGTCAACCTATTTTCCAAAGCACCAGAAGGAAAGACAAGAAACCAAGGATGGAAACTGAACAAAGAGAGAAACAACAATTTCTTGACAGTAAGAACAACCAACCAGTGAAACAACTGGCCTTCAGAAGTTGTGGGTGTTCCAACACCGGAGGCTTTTAAGAAGGGACCGGACAGTCACTTGTCAGAAATAGTATAGGGTCCCTTGCTTTAGCAGGGATTGGACTAGATGACCTACAACGTCCTTTCCAACTCTTTTGTTCTGTTTATCAGGATGCTTTGCACGAGGGCAAACAATGTAATCCCATGTTGTATTTGTTGCCTATAGCTATAGATGTGCCGATGTAAAGCAATTGACAAAAGTTTTATGATGGAAAGGAAGCAATATGAAGTTTTCCCAAGGAAGTCACTGTTTGCTCTCCATGTTTTAGGCTTGCTCCACACAATACTAAGACCCAGATGTTAAGTATTCCTCTCTACCCAAAAGCAATTAAATGCAGTTCCCTCACCCAATGCCTTTTTCAACAAAGGCTAACTCAAAGTGTCATTGAAATATTGCTTAGAGTGTCTACCTCCTCCTAGACTTTCATAAGTAATATTGGAGGACAGAGCTTTGTTTATTAAAACCAAAGATAGATGTGTAGAAAAACACATATTGGAGTAGCAATCACAAGTGGCCTTTTGTGTGGTCTCATTTCTTAGCTTGGAAAACAACTTGATAAAAGTAGGGATTAAAAAAAAAAACCAGAAATCTTTATCTATTGTAGCATAAGCAAATCAATGAAAAAATGAAACAAGATAGCATTGTTTTGAAAGTGTCTTTATTACTATGAGTGCATTACTGGTCCTGAAACATCGGACATACTCCTGAAGGAAAAATAGAATATTAAATCAATTAAATAATGGCATATAATCATCTTTTTTTTTTACCTGGTGCCCTCCAGATATATTGGACTACAGTGCCCATCATTTTCCAGTATGTGTGCCTCATTATGGCTGGGGAAAATGGGCACAGGGGACTAACATATCTGGAAAGTGCCAGATTGTGAAAGGTCTACATCAGTTACATATAAAAAGTTGTATCTACAGTTTAATTTATACACAGATTTTGGGAAAGAGAAAATGAAAGAAGTGGCATCACATTAAATGAAATGTAAAAGCCCAGACTGCCACAATATATCTGAAATTAGAATGGGTGCAAATTAAGTAGAGTATCCATTCAGAGCAGGAACGAATGCTGACACTTGCTAAAAAAAAACCAAGCAAATCATTACTATAGTTTATCTACAAATGAATGGGATCTAATAGCCTAATATTTTAAATTTTGCAATATTCATGAAATTTTTCTCAGCTACTTCAAGTAGTAAAAGCAATTTAGAATGCAGACTCTGATTTTTTTAAGGATCCAGTTCCAGGATTTATATTGTCCATTCTAATTTTCTAATAATGATGGTTAAAACCCTTCTGAATCAGATTTGGAATATATCCACATACTACACAGTAAATCCTTAACTTACAACCACAACTGAACCCAAAATTTCTGTTGCTAAGCAAGATAGTTAAGAGACTTTTGCCCCATTGTATGACCTTTCTTGCCACAGTTATTAAATGAATCACTGCAGTTGTTAAGTTAGTAACATGGTTGCTAAGTGAATCTGGCTTCCCCATTGGTCAGAAGGTTGCAAAAAGTGATCACATGACCCCGGGACATTGCAACCATCATAAATATGAACCAGTTGCCAAGCATCCAAATTTTTTTATATAATATTTTATTGATTTTCTAATTTTACAATTAAACATTTAAAAAGCAACGTAGTGACTGGGTAATCAATGATTCCATAACATACATAAATCTTTAGCAAAAATCTCAAGTTACAACATCAGATATTTCCTCTCTTTATCCCTTAATATCTACTATCTCATATTGAATTAATATGATTCTTATCGTTATCAACTAAGTAAAACCATCTTTTTACATTTATCAATAATTTTGAACTTATACATATCTCAATTGTGTTTACATTCAAGCATCCAACTTTTGATCACATGATCATGGGGATGCTGCAAAGGCCGTAAAATGTTCGTAAGTTACTTTTTTCAGTGTCGTTGTAACTTTGAACGGTCCCTAAATAAACTGTTGTAAGTCAAGGACTACCTGTACAGAAGAAGAAGAAGAAGATGTAAACTTTGTTTCATGCTCCTGAATGGCAATTTCCAAAAGAGCCCAGGGAATGCAAGTATGCTCCCTTTTCTTCTTCGTTCCATAGTTTCTCCATAGCTATGTTGTGGCTATGGAAGAACTTGAGGAACAAACCTGTTTTGTTGCATGACCATTTTAGTACTCCATTTAGTGTATCTCTTTCCCTAATTTTGCAACCAATTGCCTCCAAAGCAAAATGGTGACACCAGTGTGACTGTTTCTCTTCAGAAACATCTGGAAATGGATATTGCCCTCCTGGCTGAATTAATACTGGGGAGGGAGCAGCAGCAACAGGCAAGCAGGCTCTCTGCTTTTAACCTAGATTAAACCAACTTACTGTTTTAATTTTCTTAAATTTAAATCTCTTACATTTTTAAAACTTTATGCAGTGTGGTCACTCAGCTATATTTCAGCTACGGGTTAGCTATATTTTAGCTGTATTTTTGATATCACAAGCTGGGTCTCAGCTATGGGAATGCCTTGCTGCTGCTTTTTGTTGTTGCTATATAGGTTTTTCTGCTTTGTTAGGAAACCTAGTATTTTCTAGTTTTAAGTGATTTTTATTTGAGCTATTTATTTACCTACTACTTTTTACCATTTTTCTTATTAGTATTTTCTTTTTACTATTTTACTATTTTGTGATTTTTTTTTATTCACTCCCTACTCCCTGCTTTGGTGGGAGGGTAGGATTCTTGCCTTACTTGTGAGAAGCCTTGCTTTTGTTTGCATCGGGACTTGCTTGTTCTTGACTCTTGGCCCTTGGCTTCTTTTTTTGGATCCAGGACTTGTCTTATTATATTACACTGCTCCTCCTTTATTGTGTTATTTAACACAATGAAGACAAAGAAAAGGTGCAGATCCCTTACTGACCTGGTTCCTCAACCTTCTTTGAAGCAATCCAAGATGGAAGACTTTGTTTTGGCTCGGCCTCTTTGTTTGAAAACTCCAGCTCCTTTTTTACTGGCTGCTGCGGGTCAAGGTGATCCATCGATGGTTGAGGGTGTCGCCCCTCAAGTTGAGAACAAAGGATCCCCTAAAGCTACGGTCCCCAATCGATCTTTAAACGAGCCCACCCTTACAGAACTTCTGGCTCAGCAATGTTTCCTGATTGCAGATACAACAGTGAGCATACAGCTCCAGCTTGATAAAATAATAAGTACCCTAAATTGTTTGGTTTCTTGGGTTGCCGGTGGTAGTGCTGGGCTGGCCGCTCGGCATCCCGATGCGGTAGCAAGGCCTCCCCTGTCAAGCCTCATCAAAAGGTCTGCTCAATGTAACCCTATCAACAGTTTGAACTCCATTTCCCTAGATACAAACAGTCACCTGGTTTTACAGCCAAAACAGGTGGCCCTAAATATTAATCCTATTAATGGCTACTTGCCGCGCTGGGGCTCAATACGGCTGGCAAGGGGTCATATACTACAGTTATTGGGGTTGGAAGCTGATGATTTGAAGAAGGTTGAATTTTTACCCTCCTCTATATACTGCACTCGAGTGTTACTTAGTTTTGACAATTCTAACACCCCCAAACTATTCTTCAGGAGAAGATCTCTACTAAGGTTTTTCGGCATTTTGCCAAGAAGAGTCTTCAAAGATATGTCGACTAAGCCTCTTTTAAGTAATCGACCACCTGTGAGTGTTAGGAGAATTACTGCCCCTAAAAGATCTTCAGTAGCACATGTTAATGTGCCAACCTTGAACGTCATCTCTGATATTAGTCCATCTACTAAATATACATCTATGCTTGTAAAATCTCCTGATGGTGCCCTCTCTGATGGGGTTTTGACTGATCTTCCTACTGTCAATCCAACCAACCTCCCTCAGCGAGTAACATCTCTTAAGGATCCTTGCCTTGATTTGATCAGCTGGGAAGAAATGGCCTCGAAGGAAGCGACATCAGCCCAGGGTATTCAAGGCTTCTTAGCGAATAAGCCCCAGGCCAGTGACTCTGGGATTCCATCTATTCATGTGATTGATTTATCTCAAGATAATTTCTGGAACAAGGAGGAGATACAGCTCTTCTACTCCTTTCGTGCGCTCCCACATTCAGAAAGGGCCCAAATTATTAAGCATCTGGCTGCAGTTAAAGCCAAGCTTTGGAGTCTCTCATTATCTGATAAGGATTTCACTGGATTACAAGGAGCCCATACCGATTCATCAGTGGAAGTTCCCCTGGCCCTTTTTCCAGGATGTCTAACTCATCAATATGAAGATCGTGGGCTCCCTCAAACCCCGTCTGTTGATGCCACTGAATGCTTGCCACCCAGGCATCCAACTAATGCTACAAGCATGAACTGGAGTGTGTTTAGAGTTCTACAGCCCCATGAACAAGGTTCGCCTCCCTTTCCCCCTTCCCTTTTTTATGTCCCATGAGGGTGACACTGCCTCTTAATAATGGGCATATCTGGGGACTTCCGGTTCCGGTCACGAGGACCGGAGCCTTTCTTAGAAAGCTCCGGGATGGGGCTCGCGGGAAATTCAAAATAATTAGGTACCGTGAAAGGGAGCGACGAAGAGAGAAGACCGGATAGTAGGAGAACATCGGAGCTCTCGAAAAAAGTGAGGCTCGCCGCCGAAAGGCCCCGGGAAGCCGCGAACGGAGCTGCTGAAGCCGGCGGTGGCCGGGCGGCCGGCCGGCGGGCCCGAAAACGCAGCGCTGCGAACGCAAGGGAGCTGGCGAGAGACGAGCCAAGAAGCAGGAAGGGGACACAGGCTCGCTGCTGGGGGGGTCTGCCGGCCTGAAGAGGACCCCCCGGACGAGCTAGAGAGAAGGAGGAACGGTGAGAGAGCAGCGGAGGAGGCCTGGCGAGGCAACCAAAAGCAGAGGCGAATGGACCGGAAAGAAGCCGACAGGAGCGGAGGCGAGCGGCGCAAGTAATAGCAGCAAATATTACCTGCATGAGAGGAGAGAGCCTGGCGCAGAGAACAAAGGAGGAGGCGAGCGGAGCCGACAGAAAGCAGTACCGAAAGAAGGAAGAGGTAAAGAAGCAGACGGTGGAGGAAGACTCAGGAAAAGAGTACCCTGGAAGGCAGAGGGACTGGTGAGTGATACCCCACGCGCTGTGCCCCAGACCCTCCAGAACGGGAGCCCCAGGGGTACTGAAGAGGGCAGAACCTACCAGGGAGGAAGGTGGGAGTAAGAGGAAGACTGGAAGGCGACCTGGGATGCTGTAAAGGGAAGGCAGAAGAGATCTGGAAACACAAGCAGGCAGAAGACAGCAGAAAGTGATCTGGGGAAGAAAGCAAAGAAAGAGGGGCAAGAGGGAGCCAGAAAAGTGCAAAGAGAAGAGACAGGTGGGCAGAGGAGAGAGAGGAGGAAGCCAAGGAAAAGGCACTGAACAGGCTCCCTGAACACAGAACTGCCTGAATATAGGCTCTTAGCCCTGTACTGCCTGAACCCTGAGCCCCCCCCCTGAAAGGCTAGAGTACTGGATCATCATCAGAACACAGTCTAGTGACTAATCTGGTCTAATTTGAAGATCAAAACAGTGCCAGGCCAACAGGAGGATAAGCTCAAGATGGCCTCCAAACAGACCAAACTGACACAAACAAAAGGAGCTGCATCCTCCCCAGCTCAGCTTTCTAAGCCGCCAGGAAACACCCTACCCATCCTCACACACCCCCATCCAACTACAGGCCCCCGACACATCTGTTAACCCATGCCTGCCCAACAGCACACATGATGCAAGAAATAAAAGAGATAATAGAGACGCTGGTAATAAGGATGGATGGAATGGATAAAAAGTTGGAGGAAATGGACGCAAGGATGGAGAGAAGGTGCATAGAGGCAGAACAGAAGATGGAGGAAAGATGCAAAGGCATAAAACAGATGCTGGTGGACCAAGGTAGAGAGCTAGAGAGAAAGTGGGAAGACCAACGCAGAGCGATGGCCACAGACCTGGACCAAATGAAGGAGGCGATGCAAGCACACTACAAGAGAATAGGGGAGGAAATGGGGAAAAAGATCCAGGAGATCAGGGAGAATACGGAAAAGAGGATGGAAGAAGTGGAGAACCACATAGAGGGACAGATAGCAGAGATGAAAGGGGTGGCCAAAGACCAGTCCACCATGATGCAATACTGGCACATGGCGTCTGCAATCAGGTTTAGAGGGTGGAAAAAGACAACAAACAAAACCCAAGGGGGCCTGCTCGGAACCTTTGTAGGGGCCCTGGCAACATTTCTGGGAAAGAAAACCGAAGAGATTGCGTGGCAATTCGACAGAATCTACAGAGTTGGCTCATGGAAGGCAGCAAACAGGCATCAACCAAGGGACGTGGTCATCCATTTTGCAACACAGGGGTTCCAGAACCTCATCTCCGTCACATCCTACAACAAGAGATTATACATAGAGGAACAGGAGGTGAACGTACTGAAAGAGATCCCCCGGTGATGCTGCGAGACAGAAAGGACTACAAGTTCCTGGTCAACGAACTGAGACCACGTGCTCTGCAATATCGATGGGAAGCCCCAACAGGGATGTCACTTCTCTATAAAAATAAAAGGTACTACCTGAACTCGGTCCAGAAAGCCAAAGAATTCCTTGAAAAGGAACTGAAGTCGGACGGTCCTCAATCCAGTACGAGGGACGACGCAGAAGGGCCACTGGGACGCGGAAGGGACCGAGAACAACGAGCAAACCACTGAGAAGCACAGACCAGCACAGTAGCAGGAGAAAGGAATGGACCACCTCGAGATACGACGGCACAGAGAACAGAGGAAAAGGAGAAAAATATTTCACTACCTGAAACAAGGTAAAAGCAACATAATTTGCCTACAAGAAACACACATCAGAGCGGCAGACCAAAAATATTTAATCAACTACAAACTGGGCGCACAATTTGTTGCAGCGGCACCAGGAAAAAAGAATGGGATTGTTATATATGTAAAGAAACATGTAATAGCTAAGCTAATAGAGTCAGACCCCCAAGGTAGATACCTGGCAATCGAAATAACACAAGAAGACAAGAAGATTCTGGTGATGGGCATATATGCACCAAATCAGCAACAAGGCAAATTCTACAAAAGGATACACAAGAAGTTAACTCAACTCAACTACAGATCTAGCATTATACTGGGCGACTGGAACGGGGTCATAGAGACTGCCCTGGACAAAAAGAGGACTGCACCTAAGCCGCAAAAGCACTCCAAGTTGCCTAAATCCTTCTTTGACATGAAGGAAGACCTTGAACTGACAGACGTATGGAGGGAAAGGCATGGCAAAGAACAAGAATTCACTTTTTTCTCTGACAGACATCAATCATTCTCCAGAATTGACTTTATATTAACATCTAGCGACTGGCTAGTTTGTCTAAATGCAGTGAAAATCCTACCCAAAGTACTAACAGATCACAACCCAGTGAGGATGGAATTAAGACATGGCCTGAAACAGTGGAGATCCTGGAGAATTAATGAAAACCTGTTTAGACACGAAGAAAAGGTGGCTGAATGCAAAAATGCTATGAAGGAATTCTTCAACATAAATATGAACAATGAAACATCTATAGAAATGATTTGGGACGCCAGCAAGGCGTATATGCGCGGGATTCTTATGGACATGAATAACAGGCACCGTCGCAAACAAGAACAAAAAAGAAAAGAGTTAGAAGACGAGATAAGTAAGAAGGAGCGGCTATTAATAAAAAGACCGGAGGACAAAGTCACCAAAGAAGGAATCAAGATTCTAAGAAAGAAAAAAAAAAGGAGGCGGCAAAGGAACAGACGGCGGGGGAAGACCCAGGCAGAGGGACTGCAGCAAGATTGTTGGTGGGACAATAATGGAAGAATCCGGAAATACCGCCTATTGAAGAATGGACTGTGAAAGTAACAAATTTGGCGGAAATGGCGAAAATATCAGCATACTTGAAAAATCGCTCCAATGAACAATTTTTGACGGACTGGAAACAGTGAATAGACTATATCCAAGAGAGACACCAATCAAACAGAATGCAGCTGGCGTTTAGCTGAGGCTCGATGGGAGGAGGGAAGAAGGGTTAACAAATCAAATGTTTACAAAAACTAACACCCAATGTTGAATGTATATGTTCTATAACTAATGCCTCTTAACATAACCTTATGACTAATGTTGTTTGCTTTAATACTGTTAAAGCGGACTGAATCTCTACCTCAGGATATGAAACTTTTACCTCAGGATCTCTGGTTAGGGACTATAAAAGATTGCACTAGTAATGGGATGAAGTCAATTCAGAAGCGCAAACGAACAATATGCAATAGACTAGATACAGTAGATAGACCATATATAAGAGAAACACCAACCAAACAAAAGGTACTCAGAGTATACTTGAAGAGGGAAGGGAGGAGGGAAGAACGTTTACTAAAACAGATGTTTACAAAGATTAATACCTAATGTTGTATGCTATGTTCTAGGATGATTGTTTAGCAATAGGATCTTTCGTTTAATGTTGATCACATTAATATGGAACCAGATAAGAGAAACACCACTCAAACAAAGTGTAACAGGAGTATAGTTGAGGCTAGACGCGAGGAATGGGGAAAAAGGCTTACTAATTCAGACGTTTTCAACGACTAATACTTAGTATTGTATATCAGGTGCCATGATGATTGCTGCACAATATGTTTTTATGTTCAATGTTGATTGTTTTAATAAAAGAATTTTATATATTAAAAAAAACAAAAAAAAACCAAAACAAAATTTCATTGATTAAAAAAAAAAAGATTCTAAGAAAGCAATTTGACATGTTGATGGCAGACCAAGTTGCAAGGAATATACAATATGCAAAACATAAGACATTCTGCAATGCCAACAAACCGGGTCGATGGCTGGCTTATATCATAAGAAAGAAACAGAAATCCCGCATAATTGAAAAGATAGAGTACAAAGGCAAGGAAGAATTTCGACAGGAAACCATCAAGAAAGCCTTTACCGAGTTCTACTCAAAGCTATACGCCGAGGAGAAGACACAAGATAAAGAGATAGATAAATTTCTACAAAACGAAAAGATACTGGCAATCACCGATGCACAAAGAGATGCCCTGAATGCCTTAATCACAAAGGAGGAAATACACTCAGTGATCAAACAACTGAAAAAAGGAAAATCGCCCAGGACGGATGGGATAACAGCGACCTACTACAAGCATCTCCAGGAGGAGATGTTAGAACCCCTCAGAAAGCTATTTATCAACATACAAAAAGGAGGCCAAGTCCCACCATCCTGGAAAACAGCCTACATTTCGTTAATCCCCAAGGAGGGAAAAGATAACGCACAATGGGCAAACTACAGACCCATCTCACTACTAAACATAGACTACAAAATCTTCGCAAAAATTTTGGCCAATAGATTAATGACTGTACTACAAAAAAACAATACACCCGGACCAAGGGGGATTTATACAAGGGCGCCAGATGAAAACCAATGTGAGACAGCTGTTGAACATAATAGAATACTTGGAAAGGCACAACCAGGTACCCGCCACTCTTATGTTTGTGGATGCAGAAAAAGCCTTCGACAGATTGAATTGGCCGTTTCTGACAAACTTAGTCCAGAAAATGAAAATGGGAACACAGTTTCTCAATTCCATACTGGCTATTTACTGTTGTGGGTGTCTCTCGACCAGCTTGGGAAATGTCAGAGGATGAGGAAGAGCAGCCAGGCCCCTCTGGGTATTTTCCCCTCCCGGCAGCCGAGACAGACAGTGAGGAGATTTACATGCAGTCTGGGTCGGAATCTCGAAGTGGGGAGTCAGACTTGGAACAGGAAGATATATGGCTTGATCCGAGATTCCGAAGGTTTGATAGGCGGAGGGTTCAGTTACGTGGAAAAAGGAAGGAATGGGGGAAGTGACATATCGAAAACTATATTTGAAGGTGAAGGAGGGACTAATTCTTTGTCACGAGCAACGTTAATATCAAGAAGTAGCCTGATACATCGAGGAGTTGGTTTGAACTCAGTTTTCTGGTGTTTTTGGAATCTACGGAAGATTAATGAGGTCTTGGACAACCTGAGAGATAAAGAGTGAGTTATTGGAAGGGGGGAGCGCATGTTTAAGCTGAATGTAAATAAGTCAGACTCGGCCGTTCCGCAAACGAACTGCCAGCATCTCGCTTTGAAGTGTATCTCTTGAACTGTGTTAAATAAAACTCTTAAAGAAATATTCCTGTGGACTTTACTAAGCTGAGAAGGGCCAGATACAACATTTACCAGAAACAAACAGGCCAGATCATTGTTAATGGAGACCTAACGGACTCATTCAACATAGAAAGAGGCACGAGACAGGGCTGCCCGCTGTCACCCCTGCTATTTGTCCTAACGCTGGAGATTCTACTGAACAAGATAAGAGCGGCAGAGGACATAAAGGGCATACAGATTAGACAACAAGACTACAGACTGTGTGCCTTTGCAGATGACTTGCTGGTGACAGTGTCACAACCAGTACAGTCAGCAAAGAGATTGATGGAGATAATGGAAGACTATGGTAGGGTGTCAGGCTTCAAAGTAAATATATCAAAAACGAAGATGCTAGTTAAAAATCTAGACAACAAAGCAAAACAGGACTTGGAAAGAATAACGGGTTGTGAAATAGTCAAGAAAGTTAAATACTTAGGAGTGGAGATAGAAACAACGAATGCGAAATTATACAAGAATAACTACGAGGTGCTATGGAACAAGATACAAGCAGATCTGGAAAGGTGGAAAACACTACGACTGTTCCTGCTGGGCAGGATAGCAGCAGTAAAAATGAATGTCTTACCAAAATTTCTATTTCTCTTTCAAATGTTACCCATAATCAAAAAGGATGTGGACTTGGACAACTGGCAGAAGGGCATCAACAGATTTATTTGGGATGGCAAGAAACTGAGGGTAAAACTAAAAATCATCCAGGACACGAGGAAGAGAGGGGGACTAAAAATGCCCAATCTAAAGCTATGCTACTACGCAGCGACATTGGTGGCGTTGAGTGACTGGATCAATATGACGAACGAAAGAATACTGAATGTGGAAGGGCACGGTCTACTATTCGGCTGACACGCATACTTGGTGTACGACAAAAAGGTGGACAAGAACTTCAAGGAGAACCCACTACGAACCCCGTTGTTGTGGGTATGGAGGAAATATAAGTACTTTCTACATGACAAGATCCCCATCTGGACGATCCCCGGACACGCAATAGGGGATGTAAACATATCCCAAGAGCAGGGAGTGGTGCCCTACAGTAAACTGGTACTGGAAGAAGAAAATGGGTTCTCCTTAAAGCCACAAACAACGCTAGCAGATGAAGGAATAGGAGGTACCTGGCTATCATACCTACAACTGCAGTCAAGGTGGCATAAAGACAAGAAGAAGGGCTTATCCCGGACTGATGAGACTTTAATTGAACAGATTAGAGAGCAGGGGATCATGCATATCAAACGAGTGTACAGTGTACTAATAGAAATTGACTCTGAAACGGTGCTAGTCAAGAACTGTATGGTAAAGTGGGAACAAGACTTTGGACATCCGATCGCGATGGAAACGTGGGAGGAAATCTGGGTGAGAAATGTAGAATTTACGAAAGCGCAACAGCTAAGAGAAAACTTCTACAAGATGTTCTACAGGTGGCATCTAGACCCGAAAAAACTATCATACATCTATCCAGACACCCAGCCCAAGTGCTGGAGGTGTGGCGATGGGGAGGCTACATACTTTCATGTTTGGTGGACATGCAGAAAAATCAAAGCCTTCTGGAGGAAGATATGGTGGACACTCCAAACTATATTCAAAAAGCGTATTGAATTTCTACCTCAGGTTTTTTTGTTAGGGATCATAAAAGATTGCACTACCTCAGAGACGAGCTTATTTCTGAACTTGATCACAGCAGCCAGATTGTTGGTGGGACAATACTGGAAGAATCCAGAAATACCACCTATGGAAGAATGGACTTTGAAAGTAATAAATTTGGCGGAAATGGCGAAAATATCGGCATATTTGAAGGATCGCTCAAATGAACAATATTTGACAGACTGGAAACAGTGGATAGACTATATACAAGAGAAACACCAATCAAATAAAATGTATCTGGCATATAGTTGAGGCTCGACGTGAAGAGTGAAGAATGTTTACCAAATCAGACGTTTACAAAGACTAATACCTAATGTTGTATTTTATGTTCTATGATGATTGCTTCTTAATATGATCTTATGCTTAATGTTGTTTGCTTTAATATTGAAAAAGCGGATTGAATTTCTATCTCAGGTTATTGAATTTCTACCTCAGGATCTTTTGTTAGGGATTATAAAAGACTGCACTATTACTGAGACGAAGTTAATTCTGAAGTGTGAATGAACAATATGTGATAGACTAGATACAGTAGATAGACCATATATAAGAGAAACACCAATCAAATCAAATAAAATGTATCAGGTGTATAGTTGAGGCTTGACGTGAGGAGCAAAGAATGTTTACCAAACCAGACGTCTACAAAGACTAATACCTCATGCTGTATTTTCATGTTTTATGAGGACTGCTTCTTAATATGATCCTATGTTTAATGTTGATTGCTTTAATATTGGAAATGTGTACTGAATTTCTACCTCAGGTTATTGAATTTCTACCTCAGGATCCTTTGCTAGGGAGCATAAAAGAATGCACTACTACTGAGACGAATTTACCTCTGAAGCTTGAATAAACAATATGTGATAGACTAGAAACAGTAGTTAGAACATATATAAGAGGAATGTTTACTAAACCAGACGTTTACAAAGACTAATCCATAGTGTTGTATTGCAGGTTATATGATGATTGCTTTTAAATACGATCTTATGTTTGATGTTGATTGTTTCAATAAAAAAAATTTTATACAAAATAATAATAATAATAATGGGCATATCTTTTTGGACCAGAAGGGCTCCCTTGAAAAAATTAATTATGAAGAATGACTATCAAATTTGGCAACCCCACTCTGTACTCTTAAATGTCTTTTGTGGAACATAGCAGGTTGGGGAAGACAGTGTGGTACTATAGAATTTACCAACTATATTCAGGCATTTGATGTGGTTCTGCTTCAGGAGACTTGGGCATGTGATAAGATATCCCTTACAGGGTTTGCAGCCACCTCCTTGGCCGCCATCAAACAATCGGCGACAGGAAGACCCAAGGGTGGTTTGGCTTGTTTGGTCTCTACCTCTTTAAAGGTGGAGACAGTGGAGCTGTCCCCCTGTGGCTCTTTAGCTATGGTACTCCTAATTAAGAGAGGACGCAGCAAATTGCTAGTCTACCTCCCTCCAACGGTGAGGCAAGCCGACATTAAGGCTCAATGGGATGAACTGGAGAACTATATTACTTGTATTGAAACAAAATTTCCAGGGCTATACACCCTTATAGGGGGTGACTTTAATGCCCAACTGGGAGTCCAAGTTCCTCCATCGATTGAGGCACTTTACTCCCAAGAAATCCTTCAGGTAATAGGCCATCAGATTTCAGCTAGACATTCTAAGGATGAACTAACACATTTTGCTGATATTCAGTTAGCACTTTTAGCATCCCAACATGACAAGATAATCCTTAACGGGAGTACCCCAGGCGATCTAGTCGGTGAGTTTACTTTTAGTTCCTCACGTGGGAGTAGCATTATTGATTTTGTGCTGGTTTCTCAGTCACTAAGAAAGGCAGTCCATGCTTTCTATGTGGACTGCCGCACGGAGAATGATCATTACCCCCTGGTTACAATTATTGGGCTTTCCTCAAATACACACTTAACTAAAGGCCCCCAGATATTGGATCCCCATGCGGCCTTCTATATAAAGAGGATCAAATGGTCTTCTAATACCAAAAGAAAGTTCCATTCCTTTTTATCATCTCCGGAATGTCTTAGCCTTTATAATCAGGTTCTAACAAGTAGTGGCTCAGAGACAATCTTGGCCTTTGAATCACTAATTAATAGTGTTCAAAGGGAGCTAGGAGCCGATTGTAGGCCAAGGGGTCCATATCACTTAAGAAGGAATTCCTGGTTTGATAAAGAATGTCTGATGCTTAGGAACCAGATTAACCGGGTTTACTTGTTTTACCATAACCGTGGGGACAAACGCCTACCAGAGGACTATTACCGCCTGAAGCGGGAGTATAAAGGGCTAATTGTTAAGAAAAAGAGGGCTAAAGAAGAGAGAAGTGGGATTTACTTCTCTTCTCTATCCAGCAGAAGAACACCCGACTATTCTGGTAAATTGTTGCCAGCTCTCTCTCTGATTACCAAGAACTCCCTCTCTGCTATATTTCTAACAGAGATTGGGAAAACCATTTTTTAATGTTGTTTCTCTTTATTAGGATGACAGTATTTTCTCCTGTCAGACTTAAAATTATGAAAACAAAGTCTTTCTAGTTATTCTTTATTTTTACCACCAGTGACAGCCCGAGCCAAGCAAGTCCTATACTGCCATGAAAATAAAGTTTCACAATGTTTCATTATCAGCCATTCAGTCCATCATTCATCTACTCAGTAAGACCAAGCTTTTTCTTCAAGGAATCTGGCATGTCAGGTGGAGGTGGACGAGGAAGCTTGAAATAAACTTTCACAGAGTCATAGATAAACCACTGTAGTGCTGTCAGGGTACCAATCATAATGATACGGGCAAACAGACCCTTCCATACTCCCTTGATTCCCAGCCTTTTCAGTACTTCCAGAGCTGAACTGCCTTTTTCTTTATTCAACACAGACACCACAGAACCAGCAGGATGTGAGACAATGGCACAGAAGACACCAGCAATATAGCCTGCTACAAATGTAACAACCAGCTGTTCTGCTTTTGAACAGTCACTTCTTGGTTTGGGAACAACATATTTGTAAAGAGCTTCCACAGTTCTTTCAAAGCAGGCAAACTTCATCATAGTGTATGGAATCTGCCTCATCCACAGTGGAGCAACTCCTTTGTAGAAAGACCAAATACCTTCTTCTGCAAACATTTTGGGGAGTGCTTGCCTCAATGTATTAGCATATCCAGGCTGTGTCTGAATGCGAACCTTAGCAGCTTCCATTGGAGCCAGAGCAATATCAGCAAAGAACTCTGCACTGGCAGATGCAGCTAAATACAACGATGTACGCCACAAATATGCATTTTCCTCTCCCAAAATGTTGCCATACAGGATTTTGAAAACTTCATAAAAACCAAATTTGCAAAGTCCTTGCATGGAATAGCCAATAAAAGTTGGAGCCCATCCCTTTCCCAAGCCACGAACACCATCTTCTTTGAGAGTGACTGAAAATCTATTGAAGATACTTTTGTATTTTTGAGGATCCACCTGAATGCGACATTTCACTAAATCCAAAGGTACGACTGCTGTATGTGTCAGACCACAACTTAACACTCCACCAAAGCCACAGAAAGCATAAAACTTGAGTGATCCATATTCACAACTATATTCTTCTTCTGCGGAAGCGGCTGCCAGGCTCCGACGAGTGCAGGAGACCTCTTCCGATTCAATCAGGCGCTTCCTCGGGCCGCAACTGTTCTGGTGCAACTCGAGCTGAGGAGCGTGGAATGGATTGAGCCGCATAAGTGGCGCAATAGTCGAAAACATGGCGAAAGGAAATTCCTAACATGGCGGAACACCCTTAACTACCCGGCCCACTCCCCGACGGGCGACTCTTCTAAAAGCGGGAAAACCATTTTTTGTCAATCTTTCAGGCTTCAATAATTTCGACCAAGCTTGGATCACAATTGCTTCTTGCAATTCCTATATGGCAACCCGTGACTCATGCTGAAATCGCTGAGCTTATTTCAGAACTTAAGTCAGGCAAAGCCCCTGGCCCCGATGCTATACACCCCATTTTGCTAAAATCTAATCCCGAGTGGTTGATTCCTCTTTTGGCAACACTCTTCACCCATATTAATTCCTCTGGTAGGATTCCTATCTCTTGGAGTCTAGCAATTATTATTCCAGTTTTTAAATGAGCAAACAGGAACAACCCTGCCGATTATCGCCCTATAAGCCTGCTTTCCATCATTGGGAAATTGTATGCTAAATATCTTCAACGTAGACTCCTCACTTGGGCTGAGAAGTCTAACATTATTGGTGCAGAGCAGATTGGGTTTAAAGCAGGCTGTGCCACATTGGACCACTGTTTTGTCCTAGCACACCTGGTTGATAAATATGCTATTACACCAGGTGGCAAATTCTTTATTGCTTTTATTGATTTAAAGGCAGCGTTTGACTCAGTCCCTAGGGAACTGTTGTGGTCAAAATTGCACAAAAGTTCTATTGACAGATGTCTTTTGTTCTTAATCAGATCTTTGTATAATCAGACCTCTAGCCAGGTTAGGTGCAGCTTGCAGGGAGAACTTCCAAATCCTATCCCGATTGACAGCGGAGTTAGGCAGGGTTGTGTTCCTGGCCCCTCTTCTGCTTAATCTATTCTTATCAGACCTGGCCTCTTATATTGAACGCATTGAGTCCCATGCCCCAAAGTCATTAAATATGAAGATTCCGCTTCTTCTTTATGCTGACGATGTGATCCTTCTATCACAATCAAGGCTCAGTCTAAAAAGATTACTTTCTGCATTTGGGTCCTACTGTGCTGAGAATCATTTGTCTATTAATTATGACAAATCCAAACTATTAGTATTCTCTAGGGCCTGGAAACTATACAACTGGGCTATCAATGGTAATGTTGTTAGGCAGGCTTTCCAATTTAAGTATTTAGGTATTTAATTTCAGAATACTGGTGCTTGGACTAATCATCGAACCCAGGTGCTGAATTCGGCTTCCAGTAGCCATCAGCAGATTATAAGATTTTTTTTTTATCCAAGGAGGCCAGTTTATTCCTTCTGCTCTGCATATATATATCAAGCCAAAACCCTGGCCCAAACTCTTTATGGAATTCCCATATGGATACGAGGCTTCAAGGATTGTATTGAAAGTATCCAGGCTGTTTTTCTTAGGAAACTTCTGGGTCTTCCTCCCTGTGTTGGATTTGCTTCAATGTACCTGGAACTGGGCATTCATTCAGTCAAATGCATGGTGTGGATTAATACCTTCAAATGGTGGTTTTGGGTGCTCTTTTCGGCAGCCCCTGGTAGCTACCTCTCCCTGGTGTTTGCTGACTCTCATACTTCTCATTGGGAGAGGGAGCTGACAAAGAAACTCCACTTGCTAGGTTTTACGGGGGATGCTCTGGGAGATTATGGTCTCAAGTACGCCCAGTTTAGGGTAGTCCAATGGCTTGTGGACATAGATTTGCAATACTTAAGAGCCAGAGCCAAAAAAACCTGCTCCCCTTTGATCTTTAGCCATTCTAATTATTATTATTATTATTATTATTATTATTATTATTATTATTATTAATTAGATTTCTATGCCACCCTATTCCAAGAACTCAGGGCAGCTCACAACATGAATACTAACATAAAGAAATCTAATATTAAAATACATTATAAAGCCCATTAATTAAAAACAACCAATCATCCAGAAACAGACATACAAACATACATACACTGGCTGGGGCAAGGTGTTAACTGCCCCAGGCCTGCCGGCAAAGATGGGTCTTCAATAATTTGCGAAAGGCGGAAAGGGTGGGGGCAATATGGATCTCTGGGGGGAGTTGATTCCAGAGAGCCGGGGCCGCAACAGAGAAAGCTCTTCCCCTAGGCCCCGCCAGGCGACACTGTCTGGCTGATGGGACCTGGAGAAGGCCGACTCTGTGGGCCCTAACCGGTCGCTGGGTTTCATGGGGCAGCAGACGGTCCCGTAAGTAACCTGGTCCGATGCCATGTAGGGCTTTATAGGTCATAACCAGCACTTTGAATTGCATTCTGAGACCAATTGGCAGCCAATGCAGCTCGCGGAGTGATGTTGAAATGTGGGCATTTCTAGGTAGACCCAATACTGCTCGCGCGGCTGCATTCTGCATTACCTGAAGTCTCCGAACGTTTTTCAAAGGTATGGATTGAGAATGGCCTCTTATTTCTATACTCTAACCATCCCCAAGTATAGAAGAGTCTTTTCTCTAGCCCGTTTCAATGTCTTGCCCTCAGCGCTACTCGACGGGCGATTCAAGAGGCTCCCGTTTAGCGAGCGATTATAACCCTGTGATAGGGCTGAAGTTGAAACTGTGGAGCATGTCTTATTATACTGCCCTATGTATAATACAGCCAGAATTAAACTATTGCCTCTCCTTGGAATTGATCCCTCTGGTTCTAATGTTAGTAATTTGGTTTTATATTGTCTAGGGGATGGCTCCTCCTATATTACTTCTCAGGTTTCTAAATTTCTTTTAAGAGCTGTAACTGTTAGAGGAGAACGTTGTAATTCCCCTTAGCCAAGGCTTCTGGTGTTAATTGTTTGTGATTATATTTTTCTTGTGTTTTCTTTTGTTGCACTTGTATTTTGGTCTGTGACCGCAAAATAAAAAAAAATTATCTGGAAATGAGGAGGTGAAACAGAAATGATTGACTGCTTACAGTAGCAAGAATTAATTCAGGTCAAATGGGTTTATTACAACTGCTATTGGTCCTCACAAGAAATATGAACTCTCATCTGCTTCTGATACACACTGAAGCAGCTACTTAGAAAACAGGGGTGCTGAAGCATCTCCCCTCACATTTGGAGAGAGTTGTCCTTTACATTCCATGAAGGGCAGAACCCTCAAGTAAATATGGAGATCTCTAAACACACCCTTCCCAAAAACCTGGAAGGATTGACTTCCCCAACTTGGTGGACTACAGAATTGTGGGTACAGCTTTGAGAATTCCCAGATAGTAGGAAAGTCTCATCTTTGTAATTTAAAGACTTTTTCTCCAAATATAGAAAAAAGTTTCCTTAAAGAACATATTTATTTGGCTACATAATATCAGTACGATCAAAAGTGAACCCAAGACCGAAGTTTCCCCCCCCCCCATGGTTACAATATTACAAAGTTGAACTTCCCATCTCAGCAATATGTCATAAATCACAATCCCCAATTGTGATTTAACCACTTGCGCAGGCTTTCTAACGGAAGCTTTAGCCCACCAAAATGCAATCAGCAATGAACTTGGTTCCCACAGAACAATTTATTGTTTTGACTAAGCTAGAAAACACACATTCCCCCCTCCCAATTTTGTGGCAACCGAAAGCGAAAATTCATTTGTAGAGTTGACAGGCATGAGTAAAATGAAAAGAGATGGTGTCTTCTTGACCTGCTACTGGGATTGAGCAGTGGGAAATAGGATCAGAGGTGTCTTTTTAGTAGCATAAAGTTCTTCTTTATGAAAGAGGTCACAGCCTTCTTGCCCATCTTGCAGATTTCAAATGGCAACTGCACAAAATTCAGCACAAAGAAATGAAAGCAAAGACAGAAGAATACCTGTGATTGCAAGAGGGCTATTCCCCACAGCACAATGCTTGCCAGAGAGAGAACCAGGTTAAGCATCTGATGGAAAACAATTCAAGCTGCTGACAAAATAATGTGATTTCTGCTTGCCATTACCCACTCCACCCTCTCTTCCTCGCTGCTAATCTGGAATCTCAAAGGTGCTTTTTTCAAAAGGCAACTGGGCTGTAGTTTTCCTTGAGGAAGAAGAACAAAACATTTTCACTTCTCATCCAAGAAGCTTCATCAATTGTGGGAGGGAGGGACATACATGCACACTTTAAACCCAAGAATATACTAAGACAGAAGCTTGTCCACCCCATGGATAATACATCTAGACACAAACTAAGCAATGTGATATATACAATACAAAGCAGTGAGACATGTGCAGATCTGTATATTGGTGAAATAAAACAACCTCTTCACAAGTGAATTGAACCACACAGGAGATCAAACCCATCAGGACAAGATTCAGCGATCCATCTGCATTTGAAAGACAAAAGGTCGCTTTTTTGAAGACAGCAAAGTCCACATTTTGGATAGAGGGAGATCATTCGTTTGAAAGAGGGTTAAAAGAGATCATTTATGTTAACAATAAGCAGCCCTCCTTCAGCAGAGGGAGAGGGTTAAGACACTATCTAGCTCCAGTTTACAACTTTGCCCTTGCAGCAGTTCCAAGAAGATTCCACAACCAATTGCACTCTGATTCAGAAGACCCCGAGGTCAAAGGTAAACCCCCAAGTGGCCTCAAGAGCTCTCAGGGAGAATACTAATGACTAGATGATTGCAGAGAAATACAATCCTTTCATTACCACCATCATCACCACCATCCGATCAGAATTTATTCTTCCATCCACTATCTAGTCTCAAGTGTCAGTCTTTGCCTCCCCCCACCCCCGCCATCACAACTGATGAAGTTTCTTGGATGAGAAGCAGAACGTTTTGTTCTTCTTCCTCAAGGAAAAAAATAGCCCAATTGCCTTTTGAAAAAGCACCTTTGAGACAACTATGACCTGGATGACTAAGAATCTCCACAGACATTTGCTAACCTGGAAATGAATGAAGCAGGGGACAACATGATTCATCCACCTGCTGAGAAGAATGTGACAACACTGAGGGGGCAAAGACCAGGGTAACCCCATCATTGTTGGCTGCTGCTTATCATTTTGAATTGAAGAATATTATGGAGAGGTTGTAAAGGATCATAGAGAAACCATGACAATGGGGAGAATCAGAAGCTCCAGTTGCATGCAAATTGATGCCTTAAAGAGAGGTTAAAAAGGGTATGATAGAAGTTTGATTGACAACAGGAGAAGATGCTCCTTTCTCTTATCGTGATATGACTTCCCCATCAAATTATCATGTAATATTACAGAGCTGTCCCTAAATGTTCTCCTTATGATGATAAGAAATTATGGCCCTAACATATATGTATCGATTGCAATTAGTCTCCAACTTGGTGAATTCTTCCCATGTTGCCAGGAAATTTTGGTGCTTATCACCCAACATATTTAGAAAGCACCAGATTGGGTGACCCTATGGAAGAACTATAATTTGCTTTTAGCTTCAAGATTCTATGGAGGAGCAACTGTGGAGCAAGTTTGTGGGATGATCACTTACCATTGCATAAATGAGGAAAACGTAACTTGCCTTATACACTCATCTGCTGGTGACCCACATTGACTAAACAGTGAAAAATATGAACATATTCCATTTTTATGAAGCTGCTATTGTAAAGGTCTCTGAGTGGTCATGTTCAAAACTTTCAGCATGGGGCATTTATGGCAGAGGTGGGGAACAGTGGCCTCTTTATGACTTGTGGACTTCAACTCCCAGAATTCCTGAGCCAGCATAGGACCATTATTCCCGACCCCTGATTTATGGCAAACCAGGAATTTAAATTCCTATCCCTCCCTTAAACATTGAAGGATGGCAGTTCTTTCTCCCATTCTGATGGCTGAGTGAGTCATTCAATTATTTCATAGCCTCCTTTTCCATTGCCAGTTATGACCTTTCTTTGCCATTGTCTTCCAAATTACTTTTCCCCAGTTGACTCCACATTGTCTGGCTGGAGAAAGTTGAGTACTGAATTCAGTGTCACCAAGAATGTGCCTCACTTCGGCGCATCCTCTATTTATTTCCCACAAATTCTTCGCCTGCTTCTTTGCATTCTTCATTATGGTGTATACATAGCAGGCCATGCTATCTGGATGTGGCTTCCTCAAACTATCTCTGAAGAAGATACATTTGTTTCATCCTTGGGCCAACCCTGTGAGGCAAGTTGAGATGGTGATGGTTATAAGGCTACCAAATGATTGAGCAAGGATTAGAAAGTTGGTCTCTGTGCCTATTTCTGTTCTTTGTTTACTCATTTTCTATTTGGGATGGTCACTCTCCACCTAAATAGTAACTTTTGAACTTGTTCAGGTGTTTCCTAGAGTCCTGAGTATCCTTTCGGTGATCCCCTTGGCCTGTGCATACCACCTCCTGCAAAGCTTCTCACTTACCAAGGACTCTTCCTCAAGCCAGATTAACTTCCTTCTATTCTTGAGTAGAGAGAAAAGAATGTCAGTATGAAAAGTAGAGTCCCACAGACTACATTACAAATAACTCAAGATGCCAGACTTATCCAACATACCTTCCTCCTCCTATTTTCCCACCACCACCACCACCACCACAACAACAACAACAACAACAACAACAACAACAACAACAACAACAACAACAACAACAACTCTATGAGCTGAGAGAATGACTGGCCCAAGGTCACCTAACTGGCTTTCATGGCTAAGGAGGGACTGGAATTCAAAGTTTCCCACTTTCTAGCCTGGTGCCTTTACCACTAGACCAAACTGGATTGGTTTGTTTGTATTTATTTTTGAGAATCATAATGCTGCCCAACTCAAACAATTCTGGATGGCATACAGCATAAAAAACAGCCAATAAACAAAAAACCCCAACTGTGTATATTAAACATATACAATCTATAAATGCAAAATATAAAATGGAGGATTGAGGGACTCTAAGAGTTGTGGACTTCAGGGACCTCTACTCCTCCATCCACCTTCCATCTTATGTTGCAACTTGCTTATTTATTTGTGGATTGGCTTAGATTGGATTTATATGGCACAAAAATCCCATTTCAAGCAGCATACAGCAATAAAAACAGAATGGCAATATACATAATAGAAAAGACCAAAAATCACATCAACAAGACGTACAGTCAGAGCACACCAGCTTATAATACATCAGCAGAACAAACTCATCTAACATTCTGGGCCCCGCACCTGAGGGAATTTTCTCTTTTCTGATAGCTTAGGGTCAAAAGTCCTTTCTATTTATATACTGCCATTGGAATACCAATCTCTTGGTCTTTGGAAAGATTGAGAGGCTGATATTCCCTTGAGAGGCAGACTCTGTATTTTTAAAACCTTTTGCCTGGAAGGCTATTACTAAACTGCTCCAGGGCTTCACGGCTTCTGCTTGTCACTGCTTTGGTGCTCAGCTACCTATCTCAAGAAATGCTCAGCTGGCTTACTTGGCCTTCAGTCTGTCTGTCTGTCTGTCTGTCTGTCTGTCTGTCTGTCTGTCTGTCTGTCTGTCTGTCTGTCACATTTCTATGATCCCATCTCACTTATGTGATTTTTCCTGTAGTTGACCAATTTCTCAACTGCAAATCTGGTGGCCCCCTATTAGATGGCATTGTCCACACACATACTGATTTGGATCCACTTTTCATACCATCTAGCTAGGAGCCATGGTGGTGCAGTGGTTAGAATGCAGTATTGCAGGCTAATTCTCGCAACTACCGGTACCACCAGTTCGATTCTCACCATCTCAAGGTTGATTCAACCTTCCAACCTCCTAAAATGAGGACCCAGATTGTTGGGGGCAATATGCTGACTCTGTAAACCCCTTAGAGAAGGCTGTAAAGCACTATGAAGTGGTATATAAGTCTAAGTGCTCTTGCTCTTGCTAGTGCTAGCTTCCACCCTTTATATGGTGTTTGTAACACACCAATGGGAGCCTACTCTACCTGTCTACTCACACAGCAAGCAGTTACTTACCTGCCTTCCCCTAAACATGACCTCCTGAGAATAAGCCTCACGCTTAGCCACATTGCTGGCAGATGATGGCATATATCACATTGGAAGAAGAACATCTGAAGGCACCTCTAATCTTATAAGTGTATTTGTTGGATCCTGCAATAGTGCTGTTGGTGTAGATGTGTTGCAGTTCTGTTGCCCATGTTGGCATTGTTATCCTGTTCCTTGTGAGGATCTGCTCTGGGTTAGGAGGCTGTCTATATTCTATATGGATCTGTCACCCAGCCCTGTAAAAAGGACCAGTGTCCAGTATGGACTGTAATTCATTGTAGTTTATTCAATAGTTCATTCCTCCATTGTAGGTATAGCAGAATCTTTCCATTTTGATGCATACAATAGTTTCAGAGCAGTGATCATATATAAAAATGGTCTTCTTTTTTCTAGATGCCTTAATATTCTTTGTATCAGTGTATATATTTGAACCCAAACTTTTCTGGCTTTTTTTTTTTACAAGTCCCCCAGGCATAATAAAATGACCTTTGTGTTGCCCTCATTTCCAACTAATTTTGAAGTACCCCTACATTTTAAGAATGCTCTTGTGGATATAAGGGCACTTCAACCACAGGGATCACAGAGCAGAAGCAAAAACCCATTTGAATCCTATGTACCTTTAAGAATTCTATAGACTTCCCTCAATTTTATATCCCCTGCCATTCACCTGTGGGGAAAAATGCACATGCAGCAAACTGCCATGCTTTCCCCCTCACAAACCTCATAACCTTTTGATACCCTTTGTCCTAATGAAACAGCCAAAAGGTAATACACTTTTGACTTAATGTCTCACCTACCTAAACACAATTAAGTTACTTACTATCTCTTCCTGTAGATAATATGCTTAAGTTCCTTCCTATCTCTTCCTGCCTTTAATTAGTTCCTTCTCCTGTTTACTATTTACTTGGTCCTTGATCAGGTAATGGGTTACTAGAAAACTTTATGTCAGCATCTAATGGTAAAGCCTATGTATGTAACAAGTATATAAGAAGGAATAAACTCAGAGTTTGTCAAGCTGTGTCCTGCAGCTTCAAACCTCTGCTCAAGACATGCCTGCATCTTTTTCTTAGCATCGTACTTTCGCCAGATCTTCTACTTGTTAACAACCATGGCAATTATGATGAGAAAAAGAATGTACAGCGTGACCTGGTTTACCCTGTTGAAGATATAGGACATTTTTAGGAGTCTTCCACCTGATGAGACCATGAGTATTTGGTGAAAAAAAGAAGATTGGTTGATTGAAATAGGAAAAAGTCTCTGCTATATGTATGTGGGTGATCAGTGCTGCAGGGATACGCTTAATAGGATTTCTTTCAAAAATGTTCTTTTGAGAGTAGTGGAAATGTAATTCCAGGTCCTTTGCAATAGGTTTAGAATATCTGGTAAATAAAGTAATGATTAATCCAATGTCTTGCTTCTGACTCCTATTATGAGGTTATTCCTAATGGCTAGAATTTTATTTGAGAAGAAGTCTGGAGATTGCTTTCAAGAAGATAAATTGTTCAAGAAGATAAAGTGCTATGGCTTTAGAGTTGGGTATAAGTTATGATTCTATAGGAATGATGCTATTAGTTATTTTTATTAATCATTAATAATGCAGAATGTGGATTGATCAAGCAGCTCATTACTGGGAAAAACAAGTTTCTGTTTTTTTGGGTTGTGAACATTAATATGATACTAATGTCTCGTAAAGAAAGAGACAGACAGACAGAGAGAGGCTTTCTCACCTTGGCATATAGGTAGAGTGAAAGCATAAACTTGCTTTCCCTGGGATACAAATACAGCAATTCTCAACACACGTAGGCTGAACAAAGTTGCTGAAAGATCAGAAACTAGAGGCAATGCTGCAGAACTGGTCTGCTCCCAAATAAATGAGGCAAAATGGTCAAAATAAGCCAAGAAAGAGAAGACACGCTGATGCCCTCCAGATGAATCATTTTACGTGGGCTGTTGGATTCTATAGCAGCATCTGTATTCTGTTATAGAGAGCTGGACCATAATGAAAAATGGTAAAGTTTTCCTGTCCAGTTGTGTCCAACTCTAGAGCACAATGCTCATCTCCTTTTTTTTGGCCGAGGGAGCCTGCGTTGTCTGAAGAGATTTTATGTGGTCATGTGGCCAGCATGGCTATATGCCAAGGTGCATGGAACACTGTTTCCTTCCCACCAAATTGGTACTCATTTATCTACTCACATTTGCATGCTTTTGAACTGCTGGGTGGGCAGGAGTTGGGGCAAGGAACAGGAGCTCACCCCATTGTGCAGCACTCGGGTCTCAAACCCAGGCTGTCAATTGTCCAGCTGACAAGCTCAGTGTTTTTAAATGCTGGTCCATAGCAGCCCCTGGACCATAATAAAGAGTTTATCAAATATCTTAAGAAGCAAATATTGTTTTTACCTGGACATGTATCAAACATGTGCTTTCTTCTCCCTCTGTGAATGGCTGCCATTTATCTAGAAGGTAAAGTGATGCATGAAAAAAAGGATCTCATACTGTGGACATTGGTGGCATGGCATTCTGCAGGTGATTAAAGGGGGCAGGAAGTCCCCACAATTTGTTCAGATGAACACCACACAGACAACCTGGTGGGGTGGTCATTTAACCTCAATATTAGCTTCTTACCTACAGCAGGTTTTTTTTCATTGTAACTGGAGGGGAGGAGGGATGGTAAATTCCTCCTGTAATTATACTCCATTGGTCTGGTTTGAATACTTCTGGTGAAGATGGGAGACTACAAAAGCAAAAACACATTTAACAGCATTATCCTTTTCAACTGGATGGCCAAGAGTTGGCTGTAGGAAGCCTTGAAGCACCAGAGATCACTTTGCTGGAAATAGGCTGCAAATCACTCAGCCAAAGGCACAATTCCCCCCAACTTTTAGCAGGAATCAAATAAATTGCAATTAATCCAGCTGCTTCCACCCCAACCCACATGACATCATTAGTCCATTGCCCTTGTGTGTAGTCATTCTTAGCCACTATTTAAAAAAAAAAGTGTGCCCCCTCCACAGATACAAAAGATTGCCTGGTGCTGCACACATCCACTCAAAACTAACATCCATAAGTTCAGTGAGACTCATTTCCACTAGTGTATGATTAGCTTTTTCATTTCAAAGAAATTAACAAGAGGAACAGTGATTGTCTTCTGATATAAAATGACAGAATTCTGTCATATAAAAAGACAGAGTTTCATTCTTTGTAAATAAAGGGTGATGAAACTGCTGAAGTTGCACAAGTAGGTGCTCATGTTATATTGGTTCCCCTCTTAAAGCTGTGTCATTTTCAACTCATCCCTAGTGTTAAATTGATTGCCTTCACTCTTGCTTTTCTATTTTTGTTTTCATTGTATGGAAGCCAGTTACTGAAACCACCACTGGCTTTTCTATGTACAAAGTTAGTTGCTGAGTGCCAAACATTTTAATTTAAAAAGTAATGCAGCTTTTGTGATCCTCACATCTTTGACTTGGCAAATAATCTTTGTTTTGTATAGGAAAGTGAGAAACACAAGTAGAAAGAAATCAATCAAAGAACAGGCTCATGCTTGCAACATTCATTATTCAACTTCATTGACTGAAATGTCCAGATTTTGTAACAGAAGCCAATTCTTCACAGAGAGACCATGATCTGATCATGAGATATTGACTTTCACCCATGCATGAGTACCTCCTGGCTAGACTGCTACAGTATGCTTTAACTGGAGGTGCTCTTGAAGACTAGTTGGAAGCTTCAGTTGCTTCAGAATGCCACTGGAAGTGTTTACTGCAACAACATTGTTATACCATCTGCTTGGATGTCTATGGAAATTCTCAGTCATCCAGGACATGGTTGTCCCAAAGGTGCTTTTTCAAAAGGCAACTGGACTTTCTTTGTTTTTCCTTGAAGATCTTTCACTTCTCATCCAAGAAGCTTCTTCAGTTCTGACTGAATGGTGGAGAGAATGGAAGGATTTATATTCCTTGTAGTCATCTGGTCATTAGCACTCTTTCTGAGAGTTGTTGAGGGCACTTGGAGGTTTATCTGTGTCCTCAGGGTTACCTGAATAGTGCAAATGGGTGTAGAATTGTCTTGGAACTGCTGAAAGGATTGTGTTGTAAGTAGGAGATAGATGGTGTTGTATCCCTCCCCTTTGTTGAAAGAGGGATGTTCAGTCTTAATGTAGATGGCCTCTTTGACCCCTCTTTCCAACCAGGGGTCCCCTCTGTCCAGAATATGGACTTTGCAGTCTTTGGTATCAGCTGCTGGGATCACTTAGGTACCAGATCTAATTCAAGGTGCTGGTAGGTCCCCTTAAAGTCCTAAAAGGTCTATAATTAGCAATAGCAATGACACTTAGACTTATATATCACTTAACAGTGCTTTACAGCCCTCTCTAAGTGGTTTACAGAATCAGCATATTGACCCCCAACAATCTAGTTCCTCATTTTACTGACCTCAGAAGGATAGAAGGCTGAGTCAACCCTGAACCAGTGAGACTCGAACTGCCAAACTGCTGGCAGCTGGCAGTCAACAGAAGTAGCCTGCAGTGCTGCATTTTGACCATTGGAGTGTTTGAAGCATCCTTATCATTGCCGTGCTTCCTAGATATGCTGGGAGTTATAGTTCAGCAATACCTAGAGTACCATGGGTTGCTTGAACATGACCTAGTTCATGCTAATCAAACACAGCAAGGCTCTACTTTTTCTTTAGATCAGTAACTGACAGCTTACTCTACTTTTGTCACAATGACCATATCATTCTGCAACATCACACCAACGCTCAACTTCTAGTGCAATGAAATCCACCAGTCTTTGCTCACAGTTCTCAAATACCTTTTTTCACACCATGCATGTTCTATTTGGAAAAAACTTTCTGAAATTGGCTTGTGGGAACTGAGTTTCAGTTTCAAATTCAATTTTTAATTGCTGCAGGTCTCCCTTGCGGTTTTGTTTTTAACAGATACGTTTTCATACTTTTCATGTTATTGTACCGTGCTTTGAGTGTTTTATTGAAAAGTGACTCATTGACTGTGAAAATGAACAAGCAAATTAAATGCAGAACTCATCAGAGGCAAATCCATGTCATTGTGTTGCATTGTTCTGGGGAGGATTCAGAAATTACATCTGTGCCAAAACTTGCTAGGGGTGGGGATAGTGCAGCCAAAGAATTTTATGTGGTGCGTTTAAAAAAACAAAACAACAAGGAAATTTAAAACAAAAAAAAAAGAGAAAAGCAGTGCAGCAAATTCTACCTCCCAGAACAGGAGAAGACAGTGGTGAGATTCAAATATGTGAACAACCGGTTCTTTGTGTGGTTGCTGCTTCCGGAAGTTCATTCTGGGCCTGAGCAACAAAAAATTAGCTACGGGTTCTGCCGAAGTGGTGCTGAATCCCACCACTGGGGGAAGACAATCTGCAACTTTTATACCTCCCTCTGGCCATGAGGGATCCTGCCATTTTAAGGTGGACAATGGGTGAAAATTATAGTGTGAACCTAAAAAATAAGTGGATCACAATCCACCCCCCCCAAAAAAAACCATTCACTTGGTGAACCTCTACATGCCCTGCCACCAATGTTAAATGTCTGCCTGCCATGACTCTGCCAATGTGGACGCAGCGCAACCCTTTCTGGGTGGCCAGCTCAGCAACCCTACTTTCCAAGCTGGTCCTTCCATTCAGCAGAGAGAAATTTAGACCAACATGCACACACCCCAATCATTATCTTCATAACATTATGCAAATGGCAGAAGAGGAATACAAAATAGTAAGCCAAAGAAATTAAAGGCAGAGATGAGAAATGGAAAGGAAATACAATCAGATCTAGTTTAAGGTCCAATCTGGGTCGGTCACCTGGACCAGAAGTTTAGTCTTCCAAGCTTTCAGATTCAAGCTGGAGCCCATTCTTAGGGAATTTCTCTCTATCGGAATGTGTGCTTTGGGCTATTCTCTGCATCATATTTATATGGTGCCTTCCTGTTGGTTGATTAGTATGTTGATGGCCAGCGATTGGCTGTTGTTTCCTTGTACTGCCAAGTCTCTAGCTCCTAAGTACCTGATAAGCTGGTGGTAAATCAATACTCCAGTTGACTGACAAGAAGCCTGTTCCCCAGGCTTCAATCATTTCATCTAGTTTATACTAATATCATTCACTATATTCCTGTATATCTTTGTATTTTTGCAAACCATCCATGTTTCATGCATTCATGCATTGCCCAATATACTTTTTAAAAAAAAAAAGCTTTCATTTTTTTTAAACCTCTCTCCTCTCCTTTCACAGAATTTCATCAAATCTAAGTATATCAGTTTTGCTTTGCTTTTCAACCCATTCACTCTCTCTTCATTAATTTGTTTTGCAATCTGATCCTTATTCACAAAAAATCAGATCCATACATTCGGGATCTAACTTCTTTTTGTTTTATCGTACATATTTCTCAAGTATCCCATTCTAATTACATTAAACATATTTTTATACTTCTTTTTTCATGCCCCAAACCTACTTCCAAATAACCAAATAGGCATAAATATGTTCTTATACAGATCATTTTTGTTACTTTCAATAAATATGCATTCCTCACAATATACCACATACTCCACACACTACCTTCCTAATGTAATTTTCATGCCTTAATTTCCCCCCCCCCATGCATTTCCCCATCTTTATCAAACATTCTACCAAGATACACAAATTTACCTGGTACGGATTTCTTTAATTTTATATGGATTCTATGGTTTCAAATAAATGTTTCAAATACAATCCATTTGTGGCACTCTGTAATATACTTCCTTTCCCCGCTCTTTTTCAAGTAGATTGCATAGCCATTTTCTTTGTATTCAGTTTCCATTTATTCTATTGGAAGATTATAATCTAACTTCTAGTTTTCCATGCAGGACTCACACTTTCTCTGTCTTAAACTTTCATTCTAATTTCTTTTACTTCTTTTCTTTTATTCTGTATCCATTATTTCCAAGATCCAAAACAGACCTCATATTCAGAAGCCCTTATTACTTTTAAAAAGGTGAAGGTTTCCCCTGCCAGTCATGTCCAATTCTAGGGGACAGTATTCATATCTGTTTCCTAGCCAAGCGTCCCACCATTGTCCTAAGACGATTCTGTGGTCATGTGGCCAGCATGACTGTATGCCAAGATGCATGAAATGTTGTTACCTTCCCACTGAAGTGGTACCTATTTATCTACTTTCAGTTTGCATGCTTTTGAACTGCTACGTTGGCAGGAGCTGGGGCACGTCTCTCATTAATTTTATATCCATCAGTAATGTAGCTTATTCTTTAACCATAAAAAGCAAATCAATTATGATTCTAGAAGTGTATTCAATCCTTTGCTATCTATATGCTTAGACATACTGTATGTTTAGCCTACATACTCAAAAGAAAAAAAGACCTTTTGCTAAGCAGATACTCATATTCTCATTCATTCTTGGGTTTCCAGGTGACCCAATGACTTTTTCCTTAATCCCTCTCCTTTTTCCACTGATCCATTCATGTCGCATATGAAATAATTTCCTGTTGGATTGTATTAATTCAAAATCACTGCATATTTTTCCCTGGAATGATACCTGCAACTTTCACCAATATGCGGATTTCTACTTTTCTACACATGCACAACAAGCTAGATGGCATGAAATCTATATTTTCTGACATATATTTTAGCTTTATTACTGATAATTCACACTTCTACTTTCCTGCATATATTAATCAACTTCACCATATATTCATCCACAAGATTGGATCACCCTCATCCTTTCCCTTTCTCTTATTTTCACAGAGAAGCAATGTATCTATTTTTCTTTAATTGATTTCATTGGCTCCTCTTAATATCCAGGTCACAATCTCCCTTGTGCCATCATCACCTTCTGCTACATAATGAGGGACTACCTCTTTCCGATTACATCTGCCCTCCCATGGTCTGGCAGAAGATGTAAGTTTGCAGGTCCCATCTGTTAAGAAGTTACATCTGGTGAGACCCAAGAGACAGGCCTTGGAGATCTCAAGGAAATGGTGAACCGGTGGGATGGCTACAGTGCCTGTAACGTCAAATATGATCCCTCTTAATTTTATAATAATATTGATTTTTTTTTAAATTGTGGAATGTTTTTAATTTTATTTTATGGGAGTGGGTTATTATTATAGGCTGCCCAGAGTCATGTTTGTGAGATGGGCAGCTATAAAGATCTGACCAATAAAGAAAATAAAATATAGAAAATCATGGTCTTGTCCAGTCAAGGCTTTCAAACCACATTCTTCTGCATGAAAAGCATGATAAAAGCATAAGGAGTATACTTCTTATATTTATATAAAATATATAAATGTATAAGAAGTTATAGACTTAGATTGCCCTGTTAGTTATACATGTATCCGCTGCTAATGATGAACATAAAACTTGTTATTTTGGACCTATTTTTGCCTGTATATACCAAGTGCAACCAGTTTTATGATAAACACACTAAAAATGTTCAATACGAGTGAGGATATCTAATTTAGAGACTATTGTATCATTGCCCTATTCATTTTTCAAAAGAATCGTTCACAAACATTTTTGATTCATACAGAAACAATGATTGCCATTAGTACCAATCTCTTTTTCTCCCCCTGCCCCTTAAGCGTGCTTTCTCTGCTTGTATGAATTTCCCTTCAAGGAAATTTCCTCCTCAAGTACAAATAAGAAAGCAAAAACAAGGGTGCACATTTCATTCCAGTGCTAAGGAACAAAAATGCCACAAATGAAAGCAAGTCTATCTGGTAAAAATAAAGCATTTTCCCCAAACACCAGTTCCACTCTCTGCTTCCATTTACTTCCAGTCTTGATCTATTAGGCAACCTGGACAAAGCAGATTCTGCTCTCTCACCACTAAAATAGGTTCTTTAACTTATCTTTATTTTCCCTCCTCTCCTTCAAGAAACAGGCAACACAATTCTTTGGGGAAGAAAACTGTTTACCCTCTTGGATTCTTCCCAAATTTGTTGTCACTTTATAAAGCAGACAGCCTGGCTTAGACCGGAAAGATGAAAAAGTGATACTTTCGCCTGTCAGGAATTGGATAATCATCTAATAGGATCACAGCAGGATCAGACTCACCACTGTAATTAGATGGTTCATTGAGTAATAAATCAAAGCTGAAGCTTCCAGTCCACTGTGGACTTGCCTTCTACGAACAACTGAGGGTAAATACCCCAAGCATTCTAACAGAGGAGAATATTTGTAGCTCAGGGTTGAAATGAGGGGTCCTTGGTGCTCTCTGAGCTTGCAGACATTTTGTTACCCAAACTAGGTAACATCATCAGTGATGTCTGTGGAGATTCTCAATCATCCAGTCATAGTTATTTGAAAGGTGCTTTTTTCTTCAAAAGGCCACTGGACTGGTGTTTTTTTTCTCCCCCCTTGAGGAAGAAGAAAACATGTCACTTCTTGTCCAAGAAGTTTCATCAATTCTGATGGAAGGGGATGGAAGAATAGGTACTGACAGTTGAGACTGGATGGTGGCGGGATGGAAGGATAGATTCTGATAGGATTGTGGGGTGGGGGATGGAAGGATTGTATTTCTTTGCAGTCATCTCGTCATTAACACTCTCTCTGAGAGCTGATGAGGCCTCTTGGGGATTTATCTGTGCCCTCAGAGTCAACTGCATCAGGGTGAAATTGGTTGTGGTGATGCTTACACTGATGTTAGCTATTTTGAGTAATGAAACATCTGCAAGAAAACGACCAAGCTTAGTGAGCATCAAGGACTCGTCATACTTTTCATTACCTAATAGTAACCCTATAGAGCAGGCCTCCTTTAGGACATGGCCTCCTGCACAGTACAGTACTGAAAATAAGATCACAAATCCTTACTATTCACGGTTTTCTCTTACTAACAAAAAAAAAATGCCAACTGAATTTAACGTTTGGTCTCTTTTTCATCTGACTAACAGTCCTTCTGGGAAGGGACAAATTAAATATCCAGATGTTCTTTTCTGATTGAGTTAATGCAACACACTTAATCTGGTTACTGAATTAACCTACTTTCTGGGCTTACAGAATACACTGAGCTACAGTTTCTCAGCACAGTAAGTCCTAAAACACAAACCTGGGTTGCAAGTCGCCATTCTGAGCATGTTATGCTTTTCTTCAAGCTGTCAAATCTTGGACTGACTTAGTTAAGCACATTGTGCAAATATAGGCTTTAAAACTGAAAAATAATAATAAAAAAATCTGGCATCAAGGATTATCTCAAGGCAGATGCTGATTTTCAGCATCCAAGTGCTTTTTAAATCAGGCAGGGGTAGCACTGGAGCTCAATCAGAGCATTTTGAAACAAATGTTATCCTAAAGATAATAACATCTCTTTTCTCCATAATTATTCACATGAGTTTGTGTGGAGTGAACTGTATGAACCCTGAAATAACGTGGAATTTGGTGTAGAGAATCAAAATACCCACCCAAGCTGGCTATATGTTGGTTTGTTCTTATTCCCCTATTTGTCCCTTTTGAAAAATACAAAAATTACTTCTCTATGCAAAAAATACCTTCTTGCCCAACTCAAAATCAAGTACTGATTATCACAGTTGCTCAACCTCAGCAACTTTAAGATATATGGACTTCACCTCCCAGAACTCCCCTGCCACCATGGCTGGCTGGAAAATTCTAGCAATTAAAGTCTACTCATGTTAAAGTTGCTGAGGTTGAGAAATACTGCCAGAGAGCGCAGTACAGTTGGTATAGATAGGAATTTTCTTAACTTCAGGGAATTGGTTTGTTTATAATATTTATATCCTGCTCCTAATGGCAAAGATACAGGGGGGGGAGAAGAAATAAGAGAACAAAGCAACTGCAAATGGAAAACAATGGTAGAACATTCAACGTTTATTGTCCTAATTAACATTTATAAGGCTGCCCAACTCACAGCAGAAGTGTTATTATTAAACACCTGGGAAATAAAATAAAGATGAGTTTGCCTTGTACTATAAGGCAATAAAATCAGTGCTGGGAAGTCTCATTAGATAAGACAGTCTAGAGTTAGAAGGGGCTACCTTTGAAAAGACCAAGTCTCAAATGGCTACTCTGTATGCCAGGATCAAACATTCCTAAGATGAATTCAGAGTAGGAGTAAGAACACAGAGAAAGAGTCCCAAATGTGCTTTTTCAGGACGCAACTGGACTTCCTTGTTTTTATTTGAAGACATTTCGCTTCTAATCCAAGAAGCTTCTTCAGCTCTGGCTAGATGGTGGGGAACGGAAGAGCAGAAAACATCCTGCAGCCAAAAAGGCTCCAGCACATTTGCACTACTCAGGTGACCCTGAGTACGCAGGTAAACCCCCAAATGCCTTCTACGACTCTCTAAAAGAATGCAAATGACCAGTTTTCTGCAAGGAATACAAATCCTTCCATTCCCCACCATCTAGCCAGAGCTGAAGAAGCTTCTTGGATGAGAAGCGAAACCTCTTCAAAGAAAAACAAGAAAGTCCAGTTGCCTCCTGAAAAAGCACCTTTGGGACAACCATGACCTGGATGACGGAGAAAGAGGTATTCCTTCAAATAGTGTGCCCCCCCCCAAGTCATAAACAGCTCCTTAAATTGGGACTGGAAATGATCTGCAGCTCTGCCTGGATATTAGGTGACAAAGATAGTCCTTGACTTACAATCATCCATTTAGCAACTATTTGAAGTTGCAACCACACTGTAAAAAAGTGATTTACAACCAGTGGTGGGATTCAGATATGTGAACAACCGGTTCTCTGTGTGGATGCCACTTCCAGAAGTCCGTTCTGGGCCTGGGCAACAAAAAATTAGCTACCGGTTCTGTCGAACTGGTATGAACCGACTGAATCCCACCACTGCTTATAACCAGTTCTTGCACTTACAACCACTGCAGCATTCCCATGGTCATGTGATCAAAATTTGGGCACTTGGCAACAGGCATCTATTTACAATGGTTACAGCATCCAGCAACATGATTGTCATTTGTGATCTTCACTGCTGGTCAACAAGCAAAGTCAGTGGGGGAAACTATATTCCTTTAACAACTGAATGTGCTTTGCTTAACAAATGTGGCCAGAAAGGTCATAAAGTCAGGAATGACTCACTTAACAACTACCTTGCTTAGCAACAGAAACTCTGGTCCCAATTGTGGTCATAAAGTTGAGGACTACCTGTAGAAAGGTATTACTTCAGTTAAATCTTCTGGTAACGAATGAATCTGTGTTATTTTGAGCAGGAAGCAAGAACAGAGAAGCAATTTGCCATTGCCTTCTTCTTACAGTAGATGTTTCTGATTTCTTGGTTTTGAATTTTTTTTTTTAATTTCTCAAGGCAATATTGTCGACCAACTTATTTCCTTGGTAATCTCCTATCTAAATACTATGCAAGTCTGAGCCACCTTAGTTTTCTCAAGTTCCCAGGTTAACATAATATATCCACTGCAAACCCCCTTTCCCAACAATAGTCAGTCCCATTCACTCCAGGGGCACCATTTTAAGGTACTTCTGAGTTGCAAGGATTAGCCAGTGACATTACCATTACTTGGAGGAGGCCCATAGGACTGCCTTTCATGTTCCAGTCAAGCCTCTGGAACGAATGAGGAGAGCTCACCCCGCCACGCAGCAACACCAGGGTCTCGAACACGGATTTGCTAACCCAGCGTCCCAACAACACGAGCCATCGGGCTCCCTGAATAGGCAGTTACAATGTGAGAATTCCTCTACATCTTCTGCATGAATGTCTTCTCTGCTTCCATTGAAATGCTGGAATTTTTGCCCTCTGAAACTGCTTTCAAATTTTCAATCTGAGAATTATTCCAGCATGTAAAATATGTGACAGGGAAAGAGGTGCTAGGAAATTATTTTAGCCATGTTGGCACAGTGGTTAGAATGCAGTACTGCTGGCTAATTCTGCTGATTGCCAGCTGCCAGCAGTTCAGCAGTTCGCGTCTCACCAGCTCAAGGTTGACTCAGCCTTCCATCTTTCCGAGGTCGGTAAAATGGGGGCAATATATTGACTCTGTAAACTGCTTAGAGAGAGCTGTAAAACACTGTGAAGTGATATATAAGTCTAATTGCTACTTCTATATTTTTCTTGCCTAAAATCATGGCTACTTTGAAAAAAAATGGCTGGAAAATATATTTGATTGTTTTTGGTAAATTCCAGCATGTTCAGCACATCAGCAAGGATTTCAACAACAACAACAACAACAACAACAACAACAACAACAACAACAATAATAATAATAATAATAATAATAATAATGATGATGTTGGAAGGGACCTTGGAGGTCATCTAGTCCAACCCCCTGCTCAGGCAGGAAACCCTATACCATTTCGGACAAATGGCTGTTATAACTGGAAAAGTCCTTCTATAGTCTTGAAAGCCAGCTCAGTCACTTAACCTTTTAGCTTTCGTAACTTGTTGTTTCCTAACAATTTTCCTAACTTGTTAAACCAACTTTCCAACACAGGCTCTCATACAGCAATCTTATAAACCTTTCCCCCCTCCTTTTTGGAAGGAGACCTGATACTTAATTACTTAGTCTTCTTTTTTTATCATTCTGCATTATAATTAAGAGCAGGTCCTCTAATCAGGATACTGTTGAACTCAAATTTCCGACACTTGCTACCTTTTCTAAAATGTCTGCATGAGGATTAGCCAGAAGTGGAAGCAAGGAAATGCAAGCAGAAGGTTCCAAATGGCATACATAAATTTCAGATTATTGTCCCCAGATAGCATCAATAGCAATGTGGCAGGACTTGTGTGTGTGTGTGTGTGTTAGTGTTGGGCACATATATGAGTAGATGATTGATTAAGAAAGACTTGGCTGCAATCCTGAAACCTACCATAAATTTCTGGAGTCCTAGGAAGACCGTATTCCTTAAAAATTAATAGCAGTTATTTACATATCGCAAGAGATCTAAATCATTCTGTTTTCTCCAACACTAATTTTTAGCATGTTGATCAAGCCCCGTGTGTGGTTTTTATTAACGTTTTCTCATTTTGTCAACTGTTTCTTTAGAGGTATTCCTCATGGCAGGGAGGCCTGTTCCTGCTGGGCTTCTTTTGATATTTTTTTTTCCTCCTCTCACTCACTCGCTGTCTTTTATGAAGCTTACATGATTTACCAGACCCCTGAGCCATCTTCTGATGCTGCGTTGTCTTCTTTATATGGTTTGATTTGCATCCACGTTTACAGAGAACACTTGTCTGAAAATCACTCGGAGTAGCAAATTGCAGTGATCCTGCCTGAGGAACCTCTCCTTCAAAGATTGTTACTGAGGTCTTATGAAGCATCCTTGCTGCATTAGATTGGATCTCTGTCTGGTTCAGCAGCCGGCTTCAAATGGCAAACATCTAGATGTCCATGTGAGTCATGAACTCTAGACAGTGACTGGCATCAAGAAAGGTGGGGCCCTTGTCCTGAAGGAAGCTCATGACTGGTAGCCATCGTTTTGTCTCCCTGAATTCAGCTAATCCTGTTTCAAAGGCATCCAAATTGAGAGACAGCCTTATATCATACGGTAGCTAGTGCTACCGGTATAATTCAATCATGTGAGAAAGGACTTCTTTTCGTCCATTTGGAGTCCTCCATCACTTACATTCCAGATTCTTTTATTATGAGAGAGGGAAGGGGGAGAAATCTTTCCATCTAATTAATTGGCATCATTCCAGGGGCTACCATCTTCATCTGACTGGTGACCCTAGATAAAATCGTAACACCATTATTCCGCACATACAGGCTGATACAGCTTTGCAAGTCATTCCATACCATGGAAACGCCATACTGCCTTTGATTGACTACTCCAACATTCCCCGAAAACCCCAAAGACAGATTTTCATACTTAGAAAACTTTCATCTAGCATCTAGCCATGGCACAACCATTACTCTGCAACTCTTTTTTCTGCCGTTGTCCTGTGGAGTGGCATTCATCTGGTTCTTAGCATGCTCCTTCCGCTCTGCTCCCCAGGTCTTGTCATTTTCCTCCTCCCAAAAACTAGAAATAGCAATACCGGTAGCATTTGGACTTATATACCACTTTATAGCACTTTATAACACTCTCTGGGTGGTTTACAATGTAGAAGCATTATTTGCGTATTGGCCCCCCGACAATACTGGATCTTCATTTTACTGACCTCAGAAGAATGGAAGGCTGAGTCAACCTTGAGCCAGTCAGGATCGAACCCCAGGCTGTGGGCATAGTTTGCCTGTAGTGCTGCATTAGAGCTCCTGACTCCAAAAGTCTGACTCCTTCAACCCAGATTCTCCCTGGCTCCCTGCAAAGTCTCTGGTTTGGCTTTTCAAGAGAGATCAGCCTGACTCTTAGCTGACCCAAAGTGGACTGAATGACTGCACAATACAGTGTGTGAGACTTCTATTTCCTTGGCCCAACCTC
The DNA here is from genome assembly GCA_034064705.1 of Bothrops alternatus. Taxonomy (NCBI): domain Eukaryota; kingdom Metazoa; phylum Chordata; class Lepidosauria; order Squamata; family Viperidae; genus Bothrops; species Bothrops alternatus. Next base: position 1,513,227 of record JARGCV010000087.1, read on the forward strand.
ACCAACTTACACCTATTAGCCAGGCTATTTTTGCACAGCTATAAGAGTGCTTTGCCTGTCTTGAAAAATAATCTGAAAAGATGTGGGTGTTCAGGTAGTACAGCAGGAGTCTCCTCCTTGCATGCTCCAGTCAGCTATTAAATCAAATCTGAGCTCCCCTCCCCTCACACATTTTTCCATGGATGGTCTCTTTCTATTTAGCTGTTGTGCAGTAAAAGTTGGCTTTTTTTAGTATTGCTTTAATTTGCAACTGGTGCCCTTCCCCACACAGCACTCTTATTACACAGTACATAATTTGTGCTTTGCACAACCATCTACTCCCTGTCAGCTTTTTCAGCCATCTCTCTCTCTTTTCTCCTGTGACCTCTCCTGGTCTGTGGATCAGCTATAAGGTTGAGGGAAGTGACAGCAAAAAGCAGGAAGAATCTCTTTCTTTGTTGTGATGGGCAACCTGGGGGCTTCAAAACTATAACACATCTACTCCCATTCACTTTGTTTCATTTCCAAGTCTGGAGATGGGCTGACACAACTACACGAGGACTGAATTCTCCCTTAGATTGTCAGTATTAATCTTGGAAAACAGACATAACGGGTTAAAAACTGGAGTTTCCACATCAGAGAGGAGATAACTATGTTTATTTCTCCTTGTGTACTTCCTTATTGCTTTTCATTCCCTCTCTCTTTCTCTCTCTCTCTATTCGTGTCGGGTTCTTTTCCTATGAAAAGTCCCAATAGTATATTATTATACAGGTGGTCCTCCATTTACTATCACAATTGAGCCCAAAATTTCTTTTGCTAAGCAAGATAGTGTTAAGTGAATTTTGCCCCATGTTACGGCCTTTCTGGCCACAGTTGTTAAGTGAATCACTGCAGTTGTTAAGTTAAGAATGTGGTTGTTGAATGAATTTGGCTTCCCTATTGACTTTGCTTGTCAAAAGGTTGCAAAAGGTGATCACATAATCCTGGGATACTGCAACTGTTATAAATATGAGTCGGTTGCCAAGTGTCTCACTTTTGATCACATGACCAAAAGGAGGCTGTAGTGCAGGGCTTCTCAACCTTGGCAACTTTAAGACTTGTGGACTTCAACTCCCAGAATTCCTCAGCCAGCAAAGCTGGCTGAGGAATTCTAGGAGTTGAAGTCCACAAGTCTTAAAGTTGCCAAGGTTGAGAAGCCCTGCTGTAGTGGTTGTAAGTGTGAAAAGCGGTCCTCAGGCATTTTTTTTCAATGCCATTGTAACTTCGAACACTCACCAAATGAACTGTTGTAAGTTGAGGGCTCACTGTACTGGTGAGCTATTCCATTTTCCCCCATCACTGCCATTTTATTTTGCTTATCCTTTGCTGCATCTTTTCCCTTTTATTCTTCGATCACCTCCATATAAGGATTCTGTTTGAAAGCAGCTTTAGACTTCTTTGACCCCAAGGTCTCATTAATGCTGAAAGTTGAACCAGTTTATTTGCCGCAGCCACATGTAGCAGCAACGTCACAATCCTTTGAAAACACCCCAATTTTGGATGGTGTATTTCCCCAACAGAATTTCCTTCTTATTGCAAAACTCTAAAATAAATCACATCAGACTCGTAGAATAACCCAGTTGTATCTTTGCTTTGCTTATTTGTTTTGTGCAGCTTTTCTTTCTAAGCTCCAACTATAATCATTGTAGATGATTGTGGTTTTTAGAAAGAGCCGGCATAGTCATACTCCACTCAGTATTAAGGATGCAGCTGTAAAGGTGGTCAACAATATTAGGTATCTGGGAGTGCAGATAACTACCGGTAACAATCTGAATTGGTCTCTCCACACGTCATCCTTAGTGAAGCATGCAAACCAGCGTCTGCATTTCCTGCATTGGATGAGGAGAGCACCTCTTTCTCCTTCTGTCCTGGCCACTTTTTATAGAGGCACAATTGAGAGCATTTTAACAAACTGCATCACTGTCTAGTTTGGTGGCAGCAGTGTCTCAGATAAAAAGTCCATATAGAGATTGGGCAAGGACAGCCAAGAAGATCATAGGAAGTTCACTTCCTGTTATTCAGGATGCTGCTTATAAGCACTATGTGATTAGAGCTCAAAGCATTGTTAGAGATCCCACACACCCACTTTACGGTCTGTTTCTGTTGCTCCCCTCTGGGAGGAGGTTTCGAAGTATTTCTAGCAGGACTACCCGATTCTGTAATATGCCATCCGTCCGGTAAACTCGCAAGATTCGTTTTTCTCGCCATGCACATCTATACATAACCTGAATTAGACTGTTGTTTCTCTGTGTCATATAATATATGTGGGTATATGTACAATTCTGTATTTATTTATTTATGTTTGTCATATTTATGTAGTGTATATCAGAGGTGTTGACCCTTTGAGAGCTATATGCAATGAAATTTCATTTTAATGTACGCCGATTAGTATATATTCAAAGTGATAATAAGGTTATTATTCTATTCTATTCTATTCTATTCGATTCAATTCGATTCGATTCTAAGGATCCCCCTCTCTCTCTCTCTCTCTCTCTCTCTCTCTCTCTCTCTCTCTCTCTCTCTCTCTCTCTCTCTCTCTCTCTCTCTTCCTCCCTCCCTCCCTCCCACTTTTCTGCTTTATTCCATTCTTGATATCCAAATGAGTTCTGTGCTTTTCTTCTTTTTTCTCCTTTGAGGTCTGAGAGTCCAATCTACCATTCACATCAAGGAAAGTCTTGGAAACCTGCAGCATTGCTTTTGTGCATTTCACAATGAAGCATTCAAAATTGGGCTGCTTGTCAAAGACTCTAATAGCTTGAACAAAATTCTTCAGCTGTGATGTCAAAAGGACTCTTGCCTCTTATCAGTAAAATGCAATTTTATTTTACCAATACCAAGGAGAATATTTGTAGCTCAAAAACACATCCTTGTTATGAGAAGCCATTAGTACTAGCACCTATGATGTGTTTCCTAGTTTGGGTAATGAAATGTCTGCATGAAAACAACCAAGCTCAGGCTTCCAGTTTGCTATCGCGGCACTGGAAGATGATGGAGGCAAGCTCCGTCTTCAGTGTCTGGTTTTATCCTGCTGGGGGACCCAGGAAAGGGTCAAAAGTCACTCTGTAGGGGTGACGAGCAAGGAGAGGACCCTTGCTTGATCGCAGAAGGGCAACAGCCCTTCCACTTGATCCGGGGCAGATCTCCAAACCAGCAGGAAAAAGACAGGCCATAGCAATATGGCTCCTCATTAAGCTGCTGACAGCTGAAGTCATGCAATGCAGATGAAACTGGGTGAGATTTGATCTTCTCTTTAAGACTTTAAATATTTTTTTCTGCAAAAGTTGCCCAAAATATTTCTCCCCCTGTGAGGAGAGGGAGAAGGGAATTCTTACCCCACCCTCTAAGAACAGCGGCGATTGACTACCTAGGGGAAAAGAGCAATTATAAGAACAATTCTAATCTAATTGGATGCATATACCTTTGAAATTTGGAAACTAAAATTTTCCTATTCTTACTGGAGATATTGGCTTTTATTTAAAAAGAAAAGAAACAAACCTTGAAAAACTTTATTAAAACTTGGGATTTAAAAAGTTTTAAACAGCATTGGTGACATCTTGTGGCGAAATATGCTATTACAATTTGTTATTGACTAAAAGAAACTTGATTGGAAGCCCAGAAATTAGAAAAAAACCCTCTCAACCTTGACATACCACCTGTGAGAAACACAGCTATAAAGAAGGAACTGCAAGGCCTGTTTGAACTATGAAGATAAACTTTATTGACTTTCAGAATTCTATGTGGGAAACTGTTTTCCTATTTCTTTACATGAGAAGTCTTTGTTACTACACAAGATAATGGAATACTTTGGACTATAAATTCTTACCTGCCAAACAATTTTCATTATAAGACTATTCGCAACACGTGAAATAGATGTCACACATCTAGCTACAAAAACTACTTCTAACATTTGATTTTAAAATCCTTAATTTAATACATTATCAAGGGAATATGGATGAAGATCAGGAAAAAAATCCTTTCTGTGTTGAAATCAATACATGAAACTATTCTTTCACCATGTAACAAAATGAGAGGGAACATAAAGGAACAAGACGCCAGCTTAAATATACAGAACCAGATTTGACTACAACCAAAGACCCAACAATGCAGAAAGCAACAGGAGAAATGGAACAACTAAATATTAAGACCCAACTGACCAACAGATCCAGCCAATGGGGAAATTAGAAAAGAGAGTGACAACATTGAAAATGGAAAAGATTTTTTTCATAAATCAGAAGAAACTTGAGGAAAAGGAAGAAGAACATACTGAATGGAAGATAAACTTATTAGGACAATTGTGGGAAACTGAAATAATGGGGAGGCAATCAAAGAAATACAATGGGACTAGTTATCTTCCCAAAAAATTGTAATTAAATGTTTTTTCTTAACTCAAATAATACACAATAATAAAGGAAGAACTGTTTGATGAATTAAAAGTACTGACATGGATGATTAGTTGGCAAAGGAAAAAAGCCAGAGTAAGGTTGAAAGAAACTAGGGTTTTGATTTATTAGGGAGGATTTTGTACTATTGATTAGAAGGTTGAAGATGGTCAAATATAGAAAAACATTTTAGAAAATAAAGTAATATTATAACTGAATAGGTAAGATGTGTAATAAGATTAATAGATTTTTAGTTTAATATGGTGGGGAAAAAAGAGAATTTTAAAAATAGAATAAGATTATATGCAAATAGATAAGATGTACATTTAGAATATTAGATTTTGTTATAAAAAGGGGGAAATGTAGAAGTTGAGATAAGGGAAACTCTAGTTACTAAAGCTTAGAAATCATAACATACCATATGTTAAGTTGAATATTTAGGGGAAATTAAAGCCTGGGGGAAAAGCTACAACAGGACACTGATGTATATAAGATTGAATGTAAACACAATTAAGATATGTATAAGTTCAAAATTATTGATAAATGTAACAAAGATGGTTTTACTTAGATGATAACAATAAGAATTATATTAATTCAATATGAGATAGTAGATATTAAGGGATAATCTGATGTTGTGAAGTGAGATTTTTGCTAAAGGTTTATGTATGTTATGGAATCATTGATTACCCAGTCACCACATTGCTTTTTAAATGTTTAATTGAAAAATTAGAAAATCAATAAAATATTATAAAGAAAACAACCAAGCTCAGACAGCACCAAGGACACAATTTTATTTTAGTTAATGCTTCCTTTCCCACAACATATGTGTCTTTCACCCACACAGTTCCTTGCTTTCATTCTGTTTCCTGAACACAAATTCTGAAAGAACTCTCATCATAGTTTCCCCATTTTTTCCTACATAGTTTATGTTTCAATTAGCAGGTACCTTTAATTTTTCAGAGCCTTCCACCAGCTTCATTGACTTTACTTCTTTACTGTTCCATGTAAGGGTAGATTAAATGTATCCTGCCAGAGCTTCTGTTTCCCTTATGACCAAGTTACAAATTATGTGGCAAATGTGTTCTTTAGAGTAATATTTGAACAAGTTATTTCTTTTTATTTCTTTTAGAAGAAAAGGCAAATAAAGTGTTATACTCTTGTATTCCTTCCCTCTGAGTTATAGACCAGCTATGGTTTAAGTATAATGCTGCTTTTTCCAAATGGACAAAAAACGTCTCATAAGAAGAAAGGATGAAAGAGGATAAGGACTAAGTTATAGATGCATACAACTGGAAGAAACCATTTAGGCCATCAAGGTCATATCAATGCATTGTTGACAAATCAACCTCAATTAACCACACCTAGCCATGAAGATCTTACCCATTTATCTACCTAAAGATGATGTCACCATCAAATGGCTTTCATAGCTAGGATGCTGTACAAGATGATCAGGTTAAGCCTGAGGGAGGAGTCAAACATGTCACCAGTCTTGAGTCTGTTCATGCAAACCTTGAATTCCTATCGCCAATTTATTTTGACCATTAGTAGTTCAGATTCTTGTAGAGTGCATTAGCTCACAATAAACCTATGCAGTAGTTGTCCTCAACTTACAACAGTTCATTTAGCAACCGTTCGAAGTAACATTGTCACTGAAAAAGTAACTTTTGACCATTTTTCACACTTATAACCATTGCACCATCCCCATGGTCATGTGATCAAAATTTGGATGCTTGGCAATTGGTTCATATTTATGAATGTTTGCAGTGTCCCAGGGTCATGTGATCACCTTTTGCGACCTTCTGACAAGCAAAGTCAAAGGGGAAACCAGATTCACTTAACAACCGTGTTACTAACTTAACAACTGAAGTGATTCACTTAACAACTGTGACAAGAAAGGTCATAATATATTGAAAAATTCTCTTAACAACTGTCTCATTTAGCAACAGAAATTTTGGGGTCCATTGTGGTCATAAGCCAAGGACTACCTGTATTCATTTGAATTGCCTGGATTCCTGATCTCCTGCACTTGACAGATGTTTTTTTTCTGAAAATTCCATATTTTTCCTAATATTTCAATCACCAAATAGGCTTTATAATTTAGCTTTCCTTCCAGCACCTCACCTCTCCTCTCCTCTCTCCTCTCCTCTCCTCATTTTTATCAGTTCATGATGTATGTGATGTACTTATTCCTAGGATTAAAAACAGAAAATTACATATGATTTACCACCAAGAAATAATGGGGTCACACAGAGAAAGCTCTAGGAAAAAGTGTTTCAGAATATCTCTTGGCTTAGACTTCTGAAATGCAAAGAAGGGGGAGCAAGGCAAAAGATCTGCTGTAGTTAAAAAACGGTTCCTACTGTCAGGGGTTGTTGTTTTTTTTCTCATAGAATGCCCACAACGGCATTCCGGCACCTTTTTTTGGATGGAACCTTGTAGGGTAGGCAAGGCAGTTTGTATGACATGTGTGAGTTCCGGCACCTTTTTTTTTTTTAAAGAAAAAAAAGCACTGCTTACTATGCATTACATGGAATATCTCTAATAAATCTTGGAGGATTTGGTTGGTAGGGATGGGGATAAGTCAATCACAGACCAAAGAAAGAGTTTCAGGGAAGGAGAAATGCAAGTGGTAGGTTGAAAGTTCAAATGCATGAGCTAATTCTGTGTTAGTCATCCCAAGCCATTAACTGATGATTACAGCTTTTTCACTGTTTTCCTTAATATGCTAAAATTTTGAACATAGCTTTCTCTACTTTCTCTCTCTCTCTCTCTTTCTCTTCTCTCTGTCTCTCTCACACACACAAAACATGAGAGAGAGGGGGAGGGAGGGAGGGAGGGAGGGAGGATGCTGCCTTTGGCTCCAGTAGAGAAGATGTGTTACGCAGGACTTAGTGTAAAATATTCAATGCCTATATTTAATGTAAATTTTCTCTGAGGTCTTCTTTTCAACCACTCACATGTATACTATTTGAAATGCAAATGTCCATAATATTGAATGCTTTAGTTCATTCTGGAAACCTAATTGTGGATGCTAGTGGATTTTGTTTATCACTGCCATTCTACTACTTCTCTGATTTTCCAATATATCTTTTCCTAGGATCTGCAGAAAATTCATAAAAACAGGAATGGGTTCTGTATCAAAGCTCACAGAGAATCATAGCAATCCAAGGATATCCATTAAGTGTATAAGGGTCCTTGGTGGTCACTGAGCTTGGTTGTTTTCTTGCAGACACTTCATTGCCAAACTAGATAACATCATCAGTGCTAGTAGGAGTAGGGTTTGCTCTCATTTAGTGACTTGCCCTTCAGTGCATAAGCTGCTTTGAGTAGGGCTTTGTGTCTGCTGTCAAGAAGTGGAAAAGAAAATGGCAAGGACAGTCATAGGAATGTGAAGCAAGACTGAAAGGTAATAAACCCCTAAAGTCTGAGAACTTCTGAATGACCAGCAGTGATTTCAGTGAAAATCTTGAGGAACACTTTCCTTTAAAAATTATTCTTCAAAGAAACATTGGAACAAATGCAACTTATTCAACATGTCAGTGTAATCCTCAGCAGTGTAAAGTTGGTGAAAAATGCATCTAGATCAGCAGTTCTCAACCTGTGGGTCGCGACCCCATTTGGGATTGAACGACCATTTCACGGGGGTCGTCAAACAACGCAGTCTGCCATTTTTCCCCCTTTTCCTTAGCTGTGCTACTCCCTCTTATTCTATTGGCTTTTGAAAGCCAATAGAATAGACTCTCTTGAATAGAGTCTAATTCTATTGGCTTTCAAAAGCCAATAGGAATTGTCCAGACTGTCTCTGCCCTGCTGAGCCCGCCAAAAGTCCCACTCTGCAAACGGTGCTGCAAGTTGTCTGCAGTGAAGGTGAGCTGTCTGGAAGTTTCTACCCCTCCCTGCTGAGCAACTACTAAAAATGTAAGTAAAAGAGGGCCAGGGGTGGGAGGTGGGAGGCCGGCGGGCGCAGGGAGGGTTGCCGGCGCGTGTGGGGCCCGGCGGGTGCCTTACCTCCCTTGGGCTGGGCCAGTTGGTGGCCCAGCCGGTGGTCGCCCTGCGCCGTCGCTGCCCCTTGCCAGCTACGCCTCAGCCGGCGCAGGGGGCAGCACCACGCATGCGTAGCGCTCCCGGGCAGGGAAAGTCCTCGATTTACGACCGGTTGGGGGTCCTCAACTTACGACCAGTTGGGTAGTCCTTGACTACTGACCGGTTGGGGGTTGCGGCATTAAAAAGATTGAGAACCACTGATCTAGATCCTCATTTCATATTATAACAGGCACCTATTAAAATATACACTTAATTTCTTCCTTCAGATGGATTTTTATTTATTTATTTATTTATTTATTTGCAAAGGTGGATATTAATGTGCCAGCAAAACAGCACTGACTTTCAGATCAGAATGGATAAAATGATGCGTGAAATTGCTTCGTATTCCATTACCTCCCCTTTTCAGGACTAGACTGACAACACTGGAAACAGATAGGCTCACCTCCCCTGGGGTTCAAAACATAAGACTCGCACATAAGGAGCCAAAAGGTCAATGCTTCAGATCCATCTTAGGCTGATAGCCTTCCCTAGCCCAAACCAGAAGGGAGCTTTCCTTCTTCATCTAATGCTATAACCATGTGATGCTGTGAGCAGCCAGGTAACAAAATTAGTTTGCAGTTTCAGGGATTCCTGCCTAATTCAATGTCCTTGATGTCTTTTCTAACAATGTCACTTTTATTTGCACATATCTCTAGCCTGAGTATACAATGTGGATTCCAAGCAGTTACACCCAGATTTCTACGGGTATCCATAGTGACCTACAAAAAACAAAGCCAGCTTTTTGGGTTCTTTTTTGGACCTGCTTCAAGCATATATCAATGTTTTGTTATCTACAGGGTTCTCACTTTAAGATGTATGGACTTCAACTCCCAGAATTCCCCAATCAGCATTGGTGACTGGAGAATTCTGGGAGTTCAAGTTTACACATGTTAAAGTTCCCAAGGTTGAGAAACGCTGCTCTAGAGGATTAGCGGAAGAAAGTTGACCCTGCATGTATCTAAACCTAAGGTAGAGATGGGCAACAAGAGCCTGTTCTGTTTCCATTTTCTGTTAGCTTATTCTTACTGAGCCAGCAACAGACTCAAGAATTTCATCAGTACTTTGTAGCATAGATTGTCTCCTGCATAGTATAGCTTTTGTTAATCCACATTACTGCTACTTCAATCCTAAAAATCTTCTGATGCTTAAATTAGTTTAGATGCACCTGATCCAAAGAAACCCTAGAGCTCTTGGCTTCTAGTAGACATCCTGTGGAATCTTCCAATTTTAAGATGTCATCGGAATTAACATCCATCTGTACTAAGCTTCAAGTTTTCTTTACCACTTTCTTCATTTTGTACATTTCATTATCTTGTATCATCTCTGCAACAATCGATATGATTTCATTCTGTATCCCCAGTAAGAGGATTGAGTCAAAAGTCTTAAAACCGAACTTGTTACAAAAATAAACTTACTCTGCACTTTAACAAAATATATAAAAATATGGGTCTGTCTGAAGAGTAAGATTCCACATTTCAAATGTAATGTCAACCCAACCCTCCCCCCAAAAAGAATCTTCAAGGTGATTAAGTGACATAAAATATAAGCTTTATTGAATGCACATCTCAGAACTGAAAAAGCAAAAACAGTTCTGGTTTTCCCATGTGAAAATTGCCTAGTTAAACAATAGCTTCCCTTGCCCCCAACCACTGGGTGTTCACATTGCCCAATCATAGAACTTCAGTTTGTTATGGGAACAGTCCACCTCTCCATCAAGCACCTGGGTTAGTGGCCTTGGCAGTCTTGCAGGCTCTTGCAGTCCGTGAACAGCTTCTTGGAATCCCATTTCCTCCCTGTGCTTTCTACCCACCCACCCCTTTTCTATGGCGTTGATTAGCAATAGAAGCTAGCAGGCATCATAGAGATTCAATCTTGACACATACATTCTCAGAAAGTTCAAAGAGAGCCTATGGTGTGACTGTGGTCCTACATGTGTCCCTGGTGCCCACCAAGCTCCCTGATTCACTTGACATAAAGAGATTCTTTCAATAAGAAAAAAATAAACAAGAAGGTGGCATGGTACACCTACCAATTTACCCTAACCATAACCATTACAAGGTTCCACTGGAATGGTAGAAGTAATTTAGTTCACCTTCTGGTAAATGAATGTTTTGTGACTGATCATGGCTTTTGGAAGCCTTTGTGAGAATAGGCAGAACAGAGTTGGAAGGAACCTCGGAGGTCTGTTCCTGTTCAAGCAGGAATCCCTATAACATTTCAAACAAATGGTTGTTCAATCTCTTCTTTAAAACCTCCAGTGTTGGGGCACCCACAACCTCTGGAGGCAACCTGTTCCATTGATTAATTGTTCTCACTGTCAGGAAATTACTCCTTAGTTTTAGGTTGGTTCTCTCCTTGATTAGTTTTCATCTATTGCTTCTTGTTCTGCCTTCAGGTGCTTTGAAGAATACCACATGCTTTCAAACTTTGATCGAATGCCTTTTATCTGATCACAAGATGTATAGTTTTAGGATATCCTGATAGCTGGTTCTAATTACCCAAATCTTAGAAAAGAACTGCAGAATTGGAAAGAATGCACATCCACAGCCACAATAACATTGAGATGCATATAGCAGAGGTTGCAGTTGCCAGTACCCACAAGTAGGGTCAAGAGGAAGCAAATGATCAAAGTAGTTTCATAGCCTCAGAACCTAAGCTGCATCTCTTTTCTAGATGCATTGTGACATTGCACACATGTACAAAAGGGGTGGATGGTAGGACATTTGTTCTGACCCGTATAGCTCTATGTAACTTCGTATAGCTCTATGTAACCCTAACTAGAGAGCATGTATCAGTATGTTAGAATATCTGGCAGTTATTGGGTTAAATGCTGATTTGTTAATGGGTCAGTGGGAGGAGTCTCTAAAGGGCATTGGGAGACTTCCTGGACACAAGCCAGATTGGAATGTCTTTGTCTGAAAGAAGCATGGGCCATCAGATGTCACCCGATGAGCCTGCGCCGTTATAAAGATGGTATGGAAGAGACCATCATTCAAAACGCCTTCTTTTAAATCAAGTTAGAATAGTAAAAGAATGATGCTCTCTTCCATACCATCTTTATAACTGCGCAGGCTCATCAGGTGACATCTGATGGCCCATGCTTCTTTCAGACAAAGACATTCCAATCTGGCTTGTCTCCAGGAAGTCTCCCAATGCCCTTTAGAGACTCCTCCCACTGACCCATTAACAAATCAGCATTTAACCCAATAACTGCCAGATATTCTAACATAGTGATACATTCTCTCTAGTTAGGGTTACATAGAGCTATACGAGGTTATATAGCGCTATACGGGTCAGAACAACACTTCTGTGGGTGCCCTTGTTTTGCACTGCTATAGCTAAGGCACTGGTCTTCTCCAGGAAATGTAACTCAAAAATAACAAGTGATCAAGCAAAAAACAAGAGAGGGATGGTAGTACATTCAGTGAGGCAAAACATGCCATCAGTCAGCCAAGTTACAAGAACAGCTCTCTCTATAACACAATGGTATCTTTTGTCCTTGCTTTTTTAAATTCAGACAAAAAAAATCTCATTCCCAACCAAGTGCCAATGTCTTTTGGTGAGATTTCTCTCCTGTTCATGAAGAGTTTATTAAGTATCCCAGTGCAACTTTCCATCTGACTAAAGTCTTGAGCAGTAACACTTCAACTGCATCCTTCACTTCTGGCGCCACTTCTTGGACACTTAATGAAATGCCCATCTCTGAATTCTCCATCAAATTGCTTGTCTCCTTCTGTAACAGAGAGAGAGAGAGAGAGAGAGAGAGAGAGAGAGAGAGAGAGAGAGAGAGAGAGAGAGACAGAGACAGAGACAGAGACAGAGACAGAGACAGAGACAGACAGAGACAGAGACAGAGACAGAGACAGAGACAGAGACAGAGACAGAGACAGAGAGAGAGAGAGAGAGAGAGAGAGAGAGAGAGAGAGAGAGAGAGAGAGAGAGAGAGAGAGAGAGAGAGAGAGAGAGAGAGAGAGAGAGAGAGAGAGAGAGAGAACATAAAGAAGAATCTTTGATAACACGCTGGTGAAGCCTACGACATTCAGCAACAATTTGACTTGAGAACATTTATTTTTCCAATCCCACTCCAATTATCTGCCACATCATGGCCATTTCAGTGCTTTGATAAAGTCCCTTAAACACTCTTGCTCATTCATTAAGTCACGGAAGAAAGATCTTTGTTTGGAATTAATCACAAAGAGAAACAACATGCCTCTTCCTTGTCAACTTCCTCAAAGCTTGTGAAAATCAGGAAGATTTCTCTGCAATCGTCCAACATCTCTCTAAATATCTCTTACAAAACAAAAGACTCTCAGTGAGTCATAACAGATCCACATTATTAGAACAACAACAGAAGTAAACAAAAATTACAAAAAGCAAGAGTAATAATAAAGCAACCCTCCCTTAAGATGACTACTCGAGGTCCCAATGAAATAAAAACTTTTTAAAATGTTCTTCTGAAAACCATTTCTCTTCTCCCAGCAGACATTTTGCATAGCCCTTGACTTTCAGCCATTTGTTTAATGACAGTTCAAAGTTTCAACAACACCGAAAAAAAACTGACTTATGACCAGTTCTCATGCTTACAACCATTGTAGCATCTCTGTGGTCACGTGATCAAAATCAGAACACTTGGCAACTGGCTTGTATTTATGATGGTTGAAGTGTCTTGGGGTCATGTGTGAACACCTCTTGAAACATTCTGACAAGCAAATCAATGGGGAAGCCAGGTTTAGTTAACAACTGTGTTACTAACTTAACAACTGTGGCAAAAAAAAAGATTGTAAAAATGGGACAAAACTCACTTAACAACTGCCTTGCTTAGCAACAGAATTTTGGGCCTCGACTGTGGTCGTAAGTCAAGGACAACCGGTACAATATTATTGAAGATGAAGTCTGTGGCCTGCATCTAACCAACTCCTATTGACTTAATTTCAGGCTGATGTGGGTATACCATCTTCCTTTAGATCCCCAGGACCTCTTTTGGGGAACCATTTTGAATCCTGCTTCAGAGGTCTGCCAACTCAACCATCAGCTGCTCCACAAGTTCTTGACTGATGAACTTGTGCAAGCAGCCATCTAAAATTATCACCGTTGTCATTGTCATCCCCATCATCATCATCTGCAATAAACAGCCTGAGTACAATGCCCAGCAACTTTGTAGATTCTGATGAATTCCTATAAGAACCTGAAAGGGTGGAGAATATACAGTCATATACATATGAAAAGATGGTGAGGGCAGCCATAACTATCGAAAAACCTGCTTGCCGGTTGCTATAAAATAAGATAATTTTATGCAAGACGATCTAAAACATAGAGTCACTTCGTTTCATTCAGAGTTTCCTGTGTTGTTCGTCCTTCTGATTTGGAACTTGGAAACTTGGTCTCTTCACATTAATGCTTTTGTGGAGAAATTTCTGCAAGGCATATTTTTAAAAAGGGAAGCCTTGCATCTCTACTTCCATATTTCTTTTGCCTGCAGTTTTTCTTATTACTAAAGTCTTCAGGTGTGCACACACATACCTGGATTTCATGATTCTACATTTGATTTTTTCATTAGCAGGCACCCCACAGCCATACCTAGCAAACCATGATTTTGTGCTATGGCTGTGGATGCTGCAAATCCAGGGAACAAAGGATTAATTCCTCCCTTCTAATGAGTGAATAGTTTTAGGCAAGCTCTCAAAACAAAATTAGAGAGGGTGAAATGCTCCAACCTGTTAAAGTCATAGATATGATTAGCTTCAACAACAGCTTAAATATTAGATTGGTATGCATCCCAGAATCATGATCTGAGACCAATTTATTCCTTCTAATTATTTGCAACAGATTTGCAGTTGCATAGAAATAAACCCTACAGTGGGATTTACTGCAGGGAAAAAAATATTCTTTGGATTGCAACATACACGAACACTCTTTCAAAAAGCACTAAATTCATGTCTAAAAGGTGCTCCCCAAACATCTGGCAGGGGTGGCAAGAACTGGATTCATAGAGCAGGATCCTGTCCAGTTCATGGTACTATTTCAACAAAAACTGTTTTTGGGTGGCTGACTCTCCATTTCTCCTGCTATTCCTCATAGCTCCGACAACCTGTTGGAGGGTGTTGGTAAGAAGAAAACAGGAGGAAGCTCTTTGCTCCCCAAGTCTTTCCCAACACCTGATCTTCAAGGTGGAAAGAGCTGTCTAGTGAAGGTTCTTCTCTCACCCAAAGTCTACTGGATGGTGAAGATTGTCTGATGAAGCAAGAGAAGCTCCCTGCTTCTAACATGACAAAATGGCTATTTATATTTTGCTGAAAGAGGATTATTAATGCTGAACATGACTGTTTTCAGTCAGGTCAGAAGAAAAGATTATTACCCATCTTGCAAAGAGACTCTAGCTATCTTAGTACCAGGTTTTGCTATTCCCCGATAGTAAGACACCCCCGATTGTAAGACGTATCGGGGTTTTCAGGGGGTCGGCTAATATAAGCCGTACCACGAAAGTAAGACATATTACTCCTGCCCACTTCCGCCTCCTGCTTAAAATACTTAAATACTTAAAATACTTAAAATACTTAATATACTTAAAATACTTAAAATAAAACTGACAATTGTTTTCCAATCAATATAAGCCATACCCCGAAAGTAAGACATAGTGGGGCTTTTGGGGATAAAAAGAAAGTGTGACCCTGTCTTGCTTTAGGGGAAACACGGGTAGATAGCTGAACACATGGTCTAATTACTGGTTAAAACTCACCTCCTGCCTCCATCTCATCCCCATCCTGTATTTTTCCACTATTGGTGGGAAAGGAAATAGAGCCAGGGAATGTCCTGACTGCTTTGTTTAGCGTGCCCTGCCTTGAATCTCTAAGGAGAGCACCAGTCACTGGTCGCTTCACTGAAGCAGAATAGTGTTCAGCCAACAGGCAGAGCAATTTTTGCTGGCAATCTTTTCTGCCAGCCCAAGTACTGAAGGAATATATATTAACATATATATTGAAGAAGATCCCCCTGCAGGTAAATAGGAATTTCGAGGCCAGATAAAACTCTTGAACTCCATTTAAAAAATAATAATAATTCCTAGAGCTTCTTCTGAGTTTGTAGAAAATTGATGAGGTTTTGAGATTGGAAACTTCCAAAAGCAGGATTAGATTATTTAAACATCAAGGAAAAACTTTTACATTCTTCATTTTTTATTATAGGAAAACCTGAGAAAAGCCTAACCTTGTATTAGACACTTCCTGTATTAGAGAGTTCAATATTCTTTATTCCATGTAGTATGGACTTTGTTTCTCCATACAATAGCCTCCCAGAGGGGGTTCCCCCTTTCCTTGCTTAATATATACTTATGGAAATATTTGGCATGGCATCTCCTTATCAACATCCAGCTTGAGTTCCGGTTCCGGTCACGAGGACCGGAGCCATCTAAAGAGGGCTCCGAGACGGGGCTCGATTAAATTCCCAAAAAAACAGACCGCCGAGTGAGAGAAGACCAGGAAGAAGCGGGACGAGGGAAGAAGAGCCCCGGACCTACCCAGGCAAGCAGAAATCACCACCGGAGGATACGAGGGGGCGGCAGATGGGGCGGAGGAAGCTGGCGGCGGCCGGCCGGCCAGCAGGCCCCAAGAGGCCGCAAGAAGCGGCAGGACGCTGCCAGAGGCCGCGAGATGCAGCACAACACCACGGGGGAGGGCAGGCACCGGAGGAGCACCCGGAAGGGGAGGTGGACACCGGCAGGAGTGGAGAAGGCCGCCGGGAAGTCTACAGGCTGGAAGAGGACCCCCGGACGAGAAGACGGAGAGAAGAAGCGCCACGAGGACAGCGGAGGGGGCCTGACAAGGAGGAAGAAGGCAGAGGCAACAGGTCTCCTTTAAAAAGTTTTTTGGGACAGGGGAAAGAAGAAGACTGTGGACAGCGACGGGACCGGAGGGGGCCTGAAAACAACGCCCCGAGAGGTCCCATCAGCAGAGGCCAGCAGCAGACAGAAGACCCCCGGCAGGACCCTCACAAAACCCCTCCCAGCCCCCGAAAGGAACCGGAGGAGGTAAGGAAGAGCCGGGTGGGTGGAGGAAGAAGGAACCGAACGGGCAGGCAAAGACGAAGAGGCAGCGAGGGAACAAAGAGGGGGGGAATTCCCGCAGACGCGCTACCTCCCCTTCACCCCCCCACAGAGGGCAGCAAGAGGGGGGAGGCCAGCACCATAGGCCTTGGAGGAAGGCTAAACCCCCCGGGCGGAGACGAAGCCCCAAGATAAGAGAGTCGCGTGGGGAGCGTGACTCAAGAAAGACCAGCCAGACGCCTGAAGCCGGTCTGTCTAGGGGTGTGGGTGGCTGAGAACTGATAGTGCTGCCCAGGGAGAGGAGGAGACATCTGCACGGGCCCCAAGCCACAGATCCCCCAGCCTTGGTGTCACCCCTGCCAACAATACACAATACAGAATTTATCTGAAGGCAGACTGCACCCCCTAGTGGACTTTGGGATGGTTGTTGAAAAGTGAACTGTGAGATATGTACATGTGCTGACTTTTGGCAGAGGAACTTGAACCAATCCATCTCACAAGCTTGAAAACCTTGCACAGGGACAACCTCCACACAACTCTCTACAGCAAAGGGTGGCCTTAAGGTTAGACAGACCGGCAGGAAGAGAAATTTAAATGGCAGCCAAACGGACGAAACAGACCAAACTGCATCACACAAAGGGAGCGGCATCCTCCCTAGACCAGCTCCCCAACCTGTCAGGCAACACCCCTCTCACCCCCATATCCCCCCATCCAACAACAGGCCTTCAGACCCATACACCAACCCATGCCTCCACAATGGAACACATGATCCAAGAACTAAAAGAGACAATAGATACGCTGGTAAAAAGGATGGAGAGCATGGATAAAAAATTAGAAGCAATGGTCACAAGGATGGAGAAAAGATGCATAGAAGCGGAACAGAAGATGGAGAAAAGATACAGAGACATAAAACAGATGTTGGCAGAACACAGTAGAGAACTAGAGAGAAATTGGGAAGAACAATGCCAGGCGATGAGTGCAGACATGGACCAAATGAAGAAAGCGATGCAAGATCACTACAAGAAAATAGAAGAGGAAAAGGAGAAGACCATTCAAGAAATTAGGGAGAATACAGAGAAGAAGATGAAAGAAATGGAAAACAGCATTGAGGGACAAACAACAGAGATGAAAGGGGCGGCCCAAGACCAGACCACCATGATACAATACTGGCAAATGGCGTCTGCGATCAGGTTCAGAGGGTGGAATGAGACCACGCATGAAACCCAAGGAGACCTGGTCAAGACCTTTGTAGGGGCCCTGGCAACATTTCTAAGTAAGGGACCCGAAGAAATTGCGTGGCAAGTCGACAGAATCTACAGAGTCGGCTCCTGGAGGTCAGCAAACGGACGCCAACCAAGAGATGTAGTCATCCACTTTGCAACACAGGGGCTTCAGAATCTCATCTCCACCACTTCCTATAGAAAGAAATTTTGCATAGGGGAGCAGGAAGTGAAGGTACTGAAAGAGATCCCCCCGGCGATGTTGAGAGACAGAATGGACTACAAATTCCTGACCAATGAACTGAGATCACGCAATCTGCACTACAGATGGGAAATCCCAACAGGGATGTCACTTATCTATAGAAACAAGAGATACCAATTGAACTCGGTCCAGAAAGCCAAAGACTTCCTGGAAAAGGAACTGAGGGCGGACGGCCCTCACCACGCCATGGGAGAAGACACAGATGGACCACTAGACAGCGGGAGGGATCGAGATCAACGAGCAAACCACGCAGACACACAGACCGGCACAGCAACAAAAGACAGGAACGATCCACATAGAGATACAAGGACACAGAGAACAGAGGGCAACAAACCCAATGAAGCGGAGCAGCCTATGGAGGCCAGGCCACATGGACCTACTACCGAACGCACTCACCAGCACGACAAAACCCCACAACTCAATATGTACATCACTCCGGATACCATGGGAACGAGACCAAAGAAGAAAACAGAGGAAACAACAACAGAAGTGGTCTTGCAAGAGTATCCTGAAACTGACAATGGCAACTAAATATCTGACCTGGAATGTTAACGGACTAAACTCACCTCAGAAGAGGAGGAAAATATTCCACTATCTGAACCAAGATAAAAGCGATATAATCTGCCTACAAGAAACACACATCAGAACGGCAGACCAGAAATATCTGATTAATTACAAACTGGGCGCACACTATGCGGCAACAGCGCCAAGAAAAAGGAATGGGGTTGCTATATATGTAAAGAAACACGTAATAGCTAAACTAATAGAGTCAGACCCCCAGGGTAGATACTTGGCAATCGAAATAACACAAGAAGATAAGAAGATCCTAATAATGGGCATATATGCACCAAATCAACAACAAGGCAAATTCTACAAACGGATGCACAAGAAAATAATACAACTCAACTACAGATCCCACATTATACTGGGCGACTGGAACGGAATCAGAGAGACCTCCCTAGACAAAAAAAGAATGGCACCTAACCCACAAAAGCATTCCAAGCTACCCAAATCCTTCTTCGACATGAAGGAAGACCTCGAACTGACGGACGTATGGAGGGAAAGACACGGCAAAGAACAAGAATTCACTTTTTTCTCCGACAGACACCAATCATTCTCTAGACTTGACTTTATATTAACATCAAGCGACCTGCTAGTTTGTCTAAATGCGGTGAAAATCCTGCCCAAAGTACTAACAGATCACAATCCGGTGAAAATGGAACTAAGACACGGCGTGAGACAGAAGAGATCCTGGAGAATTAATGAAAACCTGTTTAGACATGGAGAAAAGGTGGCGGAATGCAAAAATGCTATGAAGGAGTTCTTCAGCATAAATATGAGCAACGAAACGCCTATAGAAATGATTTGGGATGCTAGCAAGGCATACATGCGTGGGATTCTTATGGACATGAATAAAAGGCACCGTCGCCAACAAGAACGAAAAAGAAAAGAGCTAGAAGAGGAGATAAGCAAGAAAGAGAGGCTATTAATAAAAAGACCAGAAGACAAAATCACCAAAGAAGGAATTAAGATCTTAAGAAAGCAGTTTGACATGTTGATGGCAGACCAAGTTGCGAGGAACATACAATATGCAAAACACAAGACATTCTGCAAGGCCAACAAACCGGGTCAATGGCTGGCCTACATCCTAAGAAAGAAACAGAAATCCCGCATAATTGAAAAGATAGAATATAAAGGCAAGGAGGAATTCCGACAAGTAACCATTAAGAAAGCCTTCACAGAGTTCTACTCAAAGCTATACGCCAAGGAGAAGACACAGGACAAAGAGACAGAAACTTTTCTACAAAACGAAAAGATACAGGCAATCACCGATACACAGAGAGAGGCCCTGAACGCCGCAATCACAAAGGAGGAAATACACTCAGCGATCAAACAGCTGAAACCAGGAAAATCGCCAGGGACGGATGGGATAACAGCGACTTATTACAAGTGTCTCCAGGAAGAGATGTTAGAACCTCTTAGACAACTATTTGTCAATATACAGGAAGGAGGCCAAGTTCCACCATCCTGGAAAACAGCCTACATTTCATTAATCTCCAAGGAGGGGAAAGATACCACACAACCCGCAAACTACAGACCCATCTCACTACTTAACACGGACTACAAAATATTCACAAAAATTCTGGCCGATAGACTAATGACTGTACTACAAAAAACAATACACCCTGACCAAAGGGGATTTATACAAGGACGCCAGATGAAAACCAATGTGAGACAGCTGTTGAACATAATAGAGTACTTGGACAGGCACAAACAGGTACCAGCCGCCCTTATGTTTGTGGACGCAGAAAAAGCCTTCGACAGACTGAATTGGCCATTCCTGACGAACCTGATCCAGAAGATGAAAATGGGAGCACAGTTTCTCAACTCCATAAGGGCAATTTACCAGAAACAAACGGGCCAGATCATTGTGAACAGAGACCTAACAGACCCATTCAACATAGAGAGAGGCACGAGACAGGGGTGCCCGCTGTCACCCCTGCTATTTGTCCTAACATTGGAAATTCTACTGAACAGGATAAGAGCAGCAGAGGACGTACAGGGCATACAGATTAAACAGCAAGACTATAAACTATGTGCCTTTGCAGATGACCTGCTGGTGACAATGTCGCAACCAGCACAGTCAGCAAGGAAATTGATGGAGATAATGGAAGACTATGGTAGGGTGTCAGGCTTCAAAGTAAATGTATCAAAAACAAAGGTACTAGTCAAAAACCTGGACAACAAAGCAAAACGGAACTTGGAAAGAATAACGGGTTGTGAAATAGTCAAGAAAGTCAAATACTTAGGAGTGGAGATAGAATCAACAAATGCGAAATTATACAAGAACAACTACGAGGTCCTGTGGAATAAGATACAAACAGACCTGGAAAGGTGGAAATCACTATGTCTGTCCCTGCTGGGCAGGATAGCGGCAGTAAAGATGAATGTATTACCCAGATTTTTATTTCTCTTTCAAATGCTACCCATACTCAAGAAGGATGCGGACTTGGACAACTGGCAGAAGGGCATCAACAGATTTATTTGGGACGACAAGAGACCGAGGGTGAAACTAAAAATCATCCAAGACGCAAGGAAGAGAGGGGGACTCAAAATGCCTAATCTAAAGCTATACTACTATGCAGCAACGTTGGTGGCGGTGAGTGACTGGATCAACATGACAAATGATAGAATTCTGAATGTTGAGGGGCATAGTCTACTATTCGGCTGGCACGCATACTTAGTATACGACAAAAAGGCAGATAGGAACTTCAAGGAGAACCCACTACAAATCCCATTGTTATGGGTCTGGAAGAAATATAAGCACCTCCTACATGACAAGATTCCCATCTGGACGATCCCCGGACACGCAACAGGGGATATGAACACATCCCAAGGGCAAGAAGTGGTGCCCTACAGTGAACTTGTACTGGGAGAAGAAAACGGGTTCCTCTTGAAAACTCAAGCAATGCTAGCAAACAGAGGAATAGGAGGTACCTGGCTAGCATATATACAACTGCAATCAAGGTGGCGTAAAGACAAGAAGAAGGGCTTCTCCCAGACTGACGAGAATCTAATTAAACAGATTAGAGAACAGGGGATCATGCACATCAAACGAGTGTACAGCATTCTGATAGAAATGGACTCTGAAACCGAGCTAGTCAAGAACTGTATGATAAAGTGGGCACAAGACTTCGGACACCCTATCACCATGGACACGTGGGAGAAAATCTGGGTGAGGAATGTAGAATTCACGAAATCGCAACACTTAAGGGAAAACTTCTACAAGATGTTCTATAGATGGCACCTAGACCCGAAAAAAATATCACTCATCTACCCGGACTCCCAGCCCAAATGCTGGAGGTGCGGGGACGGGGAGGCTACCTACTTTCACATATGGTGGACATGCAGAAAAATCAAAGCATTCTGGAGGAAGCTATGGTGGACACTCCAAACCATTTTCAAAAAGCGTATAGAATTTCTACCTCAGGCTTTTCTGTTAGGGATCACAAAGGATTTCACTACCTCAGAGACAAATTTATTTTTGAACTTAATTACAGCAGCAAGATTGTTGGTGGGACAATACTGGAAGAATCCGGAAATACCACCTATTGAAGAATGGACTGTGAAAGTAACAAATTTGGCGAAAATGGCGAAAATATCAGCATACTTGAAAAATCGCTCCAATGAACAATTTTTGATGGACTGGAAACAGTGGATGGACTATATCCAAGAGAGACACCAATCAAACAGAATGCAGCTGGCGTTTAGCTGAGGCTCGATGGGAGGAGGGAAGAAGGGTTAACAAATCAAATGTTTACAAAAACTAACACCCAATGTTGAATGTATATGTTCTATAACTAATGCCTCTTAACATAACCTTATGACTAATGTTGTTTGCTTTAATATTGTTAAAGCGGACTGAATCTCTACCTCAGGATATGAAACTTTTACCTCAGGATCTCTGGTTAGGGACTATAAAAGATTGCACTAGTAATGGGACGAAGTCAATTCAGAAGCGCAAACGAACAATAGGCGATAGACTAGATACAATAGATAGACCATATATAGGAGAAACACCAATCAAACAAAATGTATTCGGAGTATACTTGAAGATGGAAGGGAGGAGGGAAGAACGTTTACTAAAACAGATGTTTACAAAGATTAATACTTAATGTTGTATGCTATGTTCTAGGATGATTGTTTAGCAATAGGATCTTATGTTTAATGTGATCACATTAATATTGAACCAGATAAGAGAAACACCAATCAAACAAAGTGTAACAGGAGTATAGTTGAGGCTAGACGCGAGGAGTGGAAAAAGGCTTACTAATTCAGACGTTTTCAAAGACTAATACTTAGTATTGTATATCAGGTGCCATGATGATTGCTGCATAATATGTTTTTATGTTCAATGTTGATTGTTTTAATAAAAGAATTTTTATAAAAAAAAAACATCCAGCTTGAGAATCCAAATAAAAATCCATTTCCGAAAATCCCCCCTAGTACATAACAGAGATTGAAATTAAATCGATTGAAATATTGAGCCCACCTTACCTATTTAGGGGACAATTTTCTTGACGTCTTTAAAGCTTCTATGTTCTTATGATCCATGCACACTTCAAATGGGGTTTTACTGCCCTCTAAAAACTGTGTCCGTGTTAGGAGATCCCAGCAGACAGCGAAGGCCTCATAATATTCTAGTTTGATTACTGTATCTATGTAGAAGAGCAGGCAAAGTTGTGGGGGTGAAGTTAAACATGCCATCAGCTTAGAAGCCACAAACAACCCAAGTCCAGTCCTTCCTTGAATTCCTTCGAACTTTATCTAGCTCCAATTTAGTGCTGCTTATTAATTGATTAGATTCTTGTGTACAGGTTTGAATAAATCTTCTGTGCTGCAACTTAATATATGCTCCTGATTGCTTGCACCTGACAATCTTTGATTCTTCCTCATCCAATGGCAATGATTCCATTAAGTTCTCCAAATTGTTTCTCCTAATTAGTCACTAGGAGGAATTTAATTTTAAGAACATTTAATTTAATGTTAAGCTTACTTCCTCTCCAAATCCCTCATCTCACCCCTTTTCCCATTTTCCTTAGCAGCCATTTATTTTAAAATATATGTTAGATTTCTATCTATGTTGTGAGCCGCCCTGAGTTCCTGGAATAGGGCGGCATAGAAATCCAACTAATTAATAAATAAATAAATAAATAAATAAATAAATAAATAAATAAATAAATAAATAAATAAATAAATAAATAAATAAATAAATAAATAAATAAATAAATGTTTGATGGCAGGACTTCTAAAGTTGCAGACTTAGAGTTTTCTTAGCTAAAGAACATGGGGGTAATAAGATTTGCCATAGAAAAATAAGTCTCATAAATAACAGTGGATACAGGGAACCTTTGTTCTAAACAGAATATTTAAATGACTGTCAAGCCGTTCCTATTACTATTGCACTATATCCACAATCTATGCAGTGTTTTTTTCCTTTTAAAAAACAACTTCAACTAGGCCAAAGGCTTATATCAGACATTCAGTTTTGCCCGGCTAAATTACTTGTGGCCCTGTGATAATTTACTTTTTTGATTCTTACTTGAAACTATCGATGTGGAAGTATTTGGAACCCTCCCAACCATGATGAAGGTTTGTAAAGTGATGAACTAAAGAAACTAAACAAGAAGGATTTCCTCCCTTCCCCTAATATTGTAACCCAGGGATGTCCAATGAAATTGATTAACAATGGCAAAATAAAATAGAGTCTTTTAGGTGGTCTAATTAATATATGAAATTAATTGCTGAAAGTTATAACTCTCCGCATTAGCTTGAAAGAGCTTAAGAAATATTGTGTTCATTAACATTTTATTAGCCATCTCTCACTGATCTACTTATGTCTGCCTGTTTCCCCATCCAGACTTGGTAGGTAGCCTGATCATTACACCAGCCATCTTCTCAGCAGCAGGTCCCAGATACAGACTCCCCTTCTTTCTTTCTTTTTTTGAAACAAATTTTATTGTTTTTTTTAATTCTTAGAACAAAGTGCTCAAGATACACTGTGGTGCTGGGGTAATCAAACATCCAGAAATAAAACCATATATGAATAACTCAAATCAATACATCAAATATTCCCTCTCTATTTCCCTCAAATAGCTTAATATATTTATTTTTTCTTTTAGTGGAGGCTGTAATTAATAAAAATTAAGCAATATCCACCCCCACAATTCCCATAGCTGCATCAGCTTATCTTTTCTCTTCGAGAGTAGTTTGTAGGTCAAGTCCATCTTATCTCCGAACAATAATCAGCAGTTGCAATGTTAACTTTTCACCACTAGATGTCCTCAGTAGATTAAAAAATCTTTTCCAGACACCATTTCCCCCTTTTTTCTATCTTTTAAAGGAAAAAGTGGAAAAAGAAATAATCTTCCAATATAAAATAATAGTACAACTCTTCTGTACCCCAAGTAAATGAGAATAAAATGTAGTCTTTTAAAAATTTTGTTCTATCCTTTTGTTTAGCGCCTTTCTTCCCACACATACAAAAGCTGCTTTTTCAAGACAGGGAAATAATTCCAACAAAGCTTTTACAGGCACAAAAAAACAGAATAGGGTGAAGAGTGGAGCAGAAGGGGTCTCACTCAGATCATCCACGGTGGGTCTATTATGCTTAGATGTAATTGTGACTTTCGGCTGGTGCAGCAGGGTAATCGGCCATCTTGCAGGACGATCTTTGCTCTGTCAGCCCTAAGGAGATAGCTGGAGCCACGAGAGAAGCTGCTGCCCTCCCGCAGTCACCAGCAAGCCTCCTCCTCGGTGGTCACCCCTCCAGGGTGACTTTTGACCCACTAAGGGGTCTACTGGCGAAGAAAACCCTGCTGGAGTGGAGACATGACCGGTGTTGCCACGTACCAGAACCGGAAGTCTAGACTCCCCTTCTTTAAGTACAGCTTCAACAACTCCTCCTTTGAGATGGAGGGAGGGGGGGCATAAATTCAGCAGCACCACACAATTTACTTGACATGGAGGAAATCCAACTATGTGGTCTCTAGGAGTCGAAACAACTTGATGGCGTGTATCTATCAATTGTCACAACATACTGACCTCAACAGTAGGATGTATCTAGAGAATTAAGAATTCCGCTGCATCCTATTGTCTATTACTCTTCTTGCTCTTCATCTAAGAGATTATTAACTTGAAGGTCCTTCGTCTGTGACTCTTCCCAAGCAGACACAAACAGAACACATGTTCTTTTAAGTTTCCCTCTGGTGGGAGGTAGCTTACTAGGTGCTAGGCTTTGCCTAATCCATAAATGTATTCCCTTAAGTAAATCTGTGTCCCCTTAGTCTTATAAAAACTGCTTCACCCATTCAGTTTCTGTTCTCAGGAAAGCTGGTGCACACAGAGGGAACCCTTCAACTCGCAACCATCTTTAAAGCCTTTGTAAAATGTCTTTATTTGCTGCTGTTAATTGCTTTAATTAAATGATTGTCTTTAGCTGTTTTGTGGTTCTCTTTAAATTATGAAATGCCCAGGTATCTGTATGAATAGCTGCTAGGTAAATATCTCGATAAACACCTACATACGTCAAACATATTTGCATACCTTAAAGAAACAAGCACCTATCGCCTGCACATGAATGCATGTTATATTTTTCAAATTTTCATGCATACATGCTGTTGCCCATATACCCCAAAGGCAAATAAAAAGTGATCAACAGGATTGAAAGACTTCTGAAATTGGTGTTAATAGTTGAACAGTTCTAAGCTAAAACACTCTGGAGAGAAAAAGAAGGCTCAGAAATAGCTTGTTACAGACACAGCTCAAAGCTCAGTGTTCAAAAGTGGTGATGGGGGAGTCAGGGAGATGGGAGGGGCACTCAGAAAATAGGAGAACTCTAACAGGAACCTGGCTTGCAATACCAACTGATATGGGGTGGAACTGGAGCTGTGATTTTTTTTTTTGTTATAGCTATAATTGCAATCATGGCTACTGTCTCCTATTTCTTTCATCCCAATTATTGTATGGTGGGAGACTAACAGATACAATAGAGACCAGAAATTGACCAATTTTCTAAGGTACCAGAATGGGCAGACTTCTCCCTGCTTATTTTATCACCATTGTTTAAAAAAAAAAAATCCTAAGTATACAGAAGGTGTTCAAAGTCCACATTTCTTGTTATTGGAGCTTCTTTGGGGGGGGAAAAAGTTTTGGTAATAAATACAGCCTTTCATAAAATACAGAATCAATCTTGCTGTTTTCTCCTGGTTTTCAACTTGACTTTTATCTTTTCCATCAGGAGATAAAATCGAACTGCATGGAAGAAGAGAAGAAGGGAGAGCCTAGAGTTTGCTTTTTGTGAGCTTTCTGTGGGTACATTGGATAGATTGCCTGAACCACAAAAATATTAGTGTTAATAATAATCTTAAAATCTTTACGACAACAACAGCATGCATAAAACCTGAAGGTAATATTAGGAGAACACATCATTTCTTGCTTCCATTCCATTAGGAGAACACATCATTTCTTGCTTCCATTCCATTAGGAGAACACATCATTTCTTACTTCAAGAAAAGTATAGGACACATTTCGATTCTTTATAACCTAAAGCAATCTCAAAAAGGTAGTGCAGGGTAACAAATAAACTGAAAGATCTGATCTACTGTCAGGAATATCACAGCCATGCGGTGTAGAGGAGAGAAATGGGGGGTTGATTTAGAACTGCGGGGGTGGGGGAGCAACAGAATGAATTAAATGAAGCATAAATACCAAACAATCAGCCAAGTCGTTCATTCACTCCGAGTAGGGGGGTAGGTTGATTGATAGGCATATGATCCAAGATGCAGAAGGTAACAATTGAGCTACTATGCTTTTTTAGATACCAGGACAACAAGATTTTAAAAAATAATAATAATGGTGGAGAAGAAAGTGGAGAAGTGGAAAAGACCCCTGCTATTGCAGAACAAGGGGTGGGGGGTGACAATCCAATCTAAAGGCATCAATGATTGTAGTTCAAAGAAAGGCAAAAGTCTTAGATTATTGACTGTGGGGAACCCAAAAGTGCTTTTCCAAAAAGCAACTGGACTTCCTTGTGGTTTTTTTTCCTTTGAATATATTTCACTTCTCATCCAAGAAGTTTCTTCAGTTCTTGGATGAGAAACAAAACATTTTCAAAGATAAAAACAAGAAAGTCTAGTTGCCTTTTGGAAAAGCACGTTGGAGACAACCATGATCTGTATGCTTGAGAATCTCCTGAGACATTTAGCCTACAGGGGAAGGGCAATAGAACTCTGTAAGTGTGATCTGTAGGGCTGTAAAGAGATGGGGAGATGTCAGACATCAGACCTGAAATAGAAGCAAAACAAATGAGGTAACCTTGATTAGATCACAGGTAAACCCTGCAGGATCTGTGTAAGTACCAGGTAAAAACAAAGATTGATTCAAACAAACCTGGAAAGCTAACACCAGTCTTGAGGCAGCAGCATGCAAATTTGCAACTCTAAAAGGTGTTGGGGGGCACAATGGGAGTCAAAATGAATGAATGGGTCTAGTATTGGATCCAGAAACAATGAGCATTCCGGTGAATACAGAGATTCTTAAGCTCTCTTATTAATGCAAGCAGATTTAAAAGCATAAAATAAAAGGCATACCTACCAAGCAAGATAATACAGGCAGTTCTCAATTTATGACCACACTTGAACCCAAAATTTCTGTTGCTGAGCAAGACAGTTGTTAAATGAGCTTTGCTCTGTTTTAAGACTTGTCTTGCCACATTTTTTAAGGGAATCACTGCAGTTAGTAACATGGTTGTTAAGTGAATCTAGTTTCCCCATTGACTTTGCTCAAAAAGTGATCACATGACCCTGGGACACTGCAACCATTCATAAATATAAACTAGTTGCCAAGCATCCATCTTTTTTTAAAAAAAATATGTTTTATTAATTTTTAACATAATTATCTTAATATTTGGTAAACACCATTTTGTCTGGGCTGGTATTTAAAAAGCAATCAATAACAATTAATTTCTATAATTCTATAGTGCATATAATGGCATTGCTTGATTTTCTATTCTTCCAATAATATTCTCTTTTGCCACCCTTAAATTAATATAGTTCTTATTATTTGAATAAATAACAATTGAATATAGACATTTTTCTGCAAATAATAACCACATCAGTATAAAGCTTCTTTTCATTCATCATCTTGATTGCCTCGTCATAGATCCTGTTTACAAAATTCTTATTTAAATTTGTTTTTCCCACAATATTCAAAGCATTCTTACTGGTTCAGATTTTCTCAAAATTAGTTACACTTAAGTATTTAAGTCTTTTTTCTCATACAAGCCATCACACTTTTACATTTCTCATATCTTAAAGAAAAAGAAGGAAAAAAAACAGAGAAAACATTTCTTTTATATAAACCATCCCAATATTTGTATATTTCTCATGTAAAAAAAAACAAAGGAAAAAAGAAAGAAAAAATACTATGTTACTTGAGGGGTTCATCCCTCTTAAACGAATCTTCATTTATATTCAAAATCTTTCTATTTCTTTAACCATATTCATACAGATGTTTAATTTTTAAATATTCCTTCTGGTAAATCCCATCATCTAATTTCTTAATTCTTAATTTAACCTTTTTTTTTTTTTGCCAAACATCTTTCCTGATCAATACCAAGTATCCAACTTTTGATCACATGACCATGGAGGAATGCTGCAACGATTGTAACTTTGAAAAAAAAGTCATAAGTCACTTTTTTCAGTGCTGTTGTAACTTTGAATTGTCACTGAATGAATGGTTGTAAGTTGAGAACTACCTCTATCCAAATCTTTTAGAGGCTGTCAGGAGCTCCTTAATAATAACAAGCAGAGATATCCCAAAGGCAGCCAACTTCCCCAGTACACAGTGCTAGGTTCTGTCAGAAAATCTCAGCTTAAAGGCCAGTACAGTACTAGGGTTTTTGTTACAACTTGGCACCATGACTTCATGGCCCCAGTTCTATGATCATAAGACTGCAGGACTTGTCTTTGACTGGGTGACCACATGAGCTTGGGATGGGAACTCAAAGTCTGAGTCTCTCACAGATGAGAAAAGCTTTACAGCTAGGTGAAGATTCTTCCCCTCCCTTCCTTTATTCAATACTTTTTTACAAGAATTTAAAAAAAAAAAAAAACCAAGCAGGTTAGCTGAGAATGAGCTCTAAACTTCTAGGTGTTTCTTAATGTGAAGGACAATTTGGGTTTGGCTAGTCTAAAGAAAAGAAGGACTAGGAGTGACATGATAGCAGTATTCCAGTATTCAAGGGGTATCAACCTATTTTCCAAAACACCAGAGGGAGGACAAAAAACAATGGATGGAAACTAAGCTGACATTGGATCATCATTTGTCGGCAGTGGCGAGGGGGGCATTTGCCCAGGTTCGCCTGGTGCACCAGTTGCGTCCTTACTTGGATCGGGAGTCACTCCTCACAGTCACACATGCCCTTGTCACCTCGAGGATCGACTACTGCAACGCTCTCTACATGGGGCTACCCTTGAAGAGTGTTCGGAGACTACAATTAGTGCAAAATGCAGCTGCGCGAGCAGTTGTGGGTCTTCCTCGTTGTGCCCACATTTCATCAACTCTCCGCACGCTGCATTGGTTGCCTATTGGTCTCCGAGCCCAATTCAAGGTGTTGGTTATTACCTATAAAGCCCTTCATGGCTTGGGACCAGGATACTTACGGGACCGCCTTCTGCCACATACTTCTCTACGACCGGTGAGAGCGCACAGGGTCGGCCTCCTCCAGGTCCCGTCAACGAAACAATGTCGTTTGGCGGGCCCTAGGGGGAGGGCTTTCTCTGTTGCGGCGCCCACCCTCTGGAACCAACTACCTCCTGAAGTCCACGTTTCTCCGACCCTCCTGGCCTTCCGAAAGAATTTAAAAACCTACCTCTGCCGGCAGGCCTGGGGATGATTGTTGATTGTGGTGTGGTTGATGAGTATGTATGGGGTTTGTATTTTTAATGTTGTTCGGATTTGTTCAATTGTTTATATATATATGTTGTAAGCCGCTCCGAGTCTTCGGAGAGGAGCGGCATACAAATCCGAATAAATAAATAAATAAATAAATCAAGGGGAGAAGCAACCTGGAATTAAGGAGAAACTTCCTAACAGTGAGAACAATAAACCAGTGGAGCAGCTTGTGGGAGCTTCATCACTGGAGGTTTCTAAGAAGAGACTGGATAGCCACTTGTTTGACATGGTATAGGGTCTCCAGATTGAGCAGAGGGTTGGACTAGAAGACCTCCAGTTTTATTCTGACAGAAATCAAAATATGTCACCAAGAGCATCCCAGAACATGTCTTACAATCCCAGTTTGTTTTTCCTGTTCTTTGGGCAGAAAGTACCCACCACCACCACCACCCAAACGAAGAACTGCAGTGCTGCCCTACTGCTTCTTTATTAGAGGACAGTATTCTCAGAAATGAAGATAATAGCAAAAGCTGGTGCCTTATTGCTTTGCCTGCAGCCTAAAGCCTGTTTCTTTGCCATTCAAAACTTCTTTAAAAACCTAAATTCAGTTAAAGCAAGGAGCCTGGAAGATAGCAAGGAAAGAATTTGGAAGCATAGACATATCTGGCAGGCATAGCCTCGAGGCCTCTTCTCCTGCTTTCTGATTTCCATTCAAGGCACACGGATCTTGTGAGCAAGCGGCAGCACAGTGATTAGGGGACAGTTCTGTTCATTCCATCCTATGTCCTCCAGGTGGCAGAGGAAAAAAAACCATTCCCATGTAGCTGAAATGCAGGAAACCATCTGCACACTGAAATAAATCCCATGAAGCCTAGTTCCTGGGAACAAACCAGTTCAATTCTCTTCCACATCAATATCTTTGTAAGAAGCTAAGAAGAGGGCATCTGCCAATGCTTTCTTCTCCCTAATGTACCAGTTTTCCCCATGCGATTAATTCAAGGCTGCTGAAGCGGACCAATTCCAGACATTCATCCTCATCAATCTGAGCTTTAGGCTGTTCCTGATCCCCATCAGTTAACTCTACCCACCACCAGATTGGAAAAAAAAAATATTTTCCTTAGGCGATTGTGAATTCTGCCACACAACAAAAGAAGAAAGTGATCCAATCACTTTTATCTTTTCTAAGTCCTGTATAGCTGCAGAGGCTTAAAATTTTCACCCGATGCATCACGCCATAGTCCCAAAAGGACACAAGCTAAACCACTGTTCTTAGATGTGCTAGCATTTCTCTGGAAAAAGATTGCAAAGGGCCTGAGGGTTCTTCTGCACGGCAGAAATTAAGGCCTGTTCTCTAGTGGGGAGGCTGGCTGGAAAAAGGTGTGGAAGCTTAAAATAAAGCTGCTTTCACTTCCCATCCCTGTTCTGCTTTGGCAATGAAACTGAATATGGTTGCTGTCCACTCGAGAAGCATGAGAAGAAAGAGAAGTGGAGAACGCTTCCTGTGGTGCCAATCTTCTGCAACGAGCCTGGTAATCCCACAATTTGATGATTTCCTGAATCAACAGAGCTGCTCTCCAATACTTCTCTCCCCACTCCTTCCCCTGTCATTCTTGAAGCAGGGAAGAGAAAATACTTGGTCTCAAATACAGGAGAATATATATATATACATATATACTTCAAGGTTGAAATGAGGGGTCTCCGGTGCTCTCTGAGCTTGGTTGTTTTCTTGCAAATGTTCATTACCCAAACTAGGTAACATCATCAGTGCTCACAATCAAGCTCAGAAAGTGCCAAGGACCCTACTCTCATTGTTCAATTTGACTTGGTATGGGTGAGAGAAGAAGACAGAGAAAGCAAATTAAGGAGAGGAAATACATTTTCTGCTCTCGCTTCTTCAAGCCAAGGGTTGGTTACTCCGTGGCAGTGCAAAGCTGAGGCTAGTCCTTCTCCTTTTTTCTGCCTCCACTTCTACCTGAAAGACAGAAAATATACATTGCTGACACTAGTTTTCTTTCCCTGTACACTGTGCAAGAGTAGTGATTGAAGATCCAGACAACATGGCAGGAATCTGAATGGGTGGGGGATGAGAGGGGAGGCTGGAGAAGTGACACCAAAAGACCCCCTTCCTCTCCTCCCCTCGCATGAGATAGTGCCTAAAGAACCACTTCCCCCTCCCCACTTTCCTCAAAAGGAAAAGAAATGGGGTAGGTATTGTTCCTTACCCATACCAGCAGTGAATCTCCTTCCTTCCCCCCTCCCCCCAGAAAATAGTGGAAGACCAATGGACAGTATCAAAAGTATACCTATCCAACACTTCTGAGCTGGCATGGTGGCCACAGGACTTCTTCTCAAATTCCCTTCCCCTGATGATACTCCAGTCTCACGGAATCTCATGGAACAGAAGACTCAGTGGAGAAGGAGCAATTCCTTTCCACCACGATACATTTTCCATGTGCCTATTGTCATAACTCCAAGCTTTGACAGCCTTGGCTGGGCTGCTAGGATTGGCGAGCAAAGTGAGAGGGATGCCTCTGGCTTAATAGAGCAGTCATAACTCTTCTGCTAAAAGGCGAACAGCCCTAAAAATCAAGAGCCCAGGACCAGACAAGAAACCATCGTCCAGCAGCCTCAGGGCACCTTTAGAAGCAAGGCAAGTCCCCATATCTAAACTGACTTTGATACAAGACACTACAAACAGGCTGCATGGCTAGAAGAAGGTAAAAATCGCCATTCCAGAAGCAGGATAGGAAAGCATGGAGGCCAACTGTTCTGTGTTTGGCTGGGGACAAACTGAAGGCAATGTCATAGATTGATGTCCATTATGTAAGGTGGCTGAAGCATCATCCAGTGCAGTTAGCTGCTATTGTAAAAGAACCCTAATGGACTGTCAATGGGAAAAATAAGGAAAAGAATACTACTGGCATCTCCTTCTTGTGCTAGGATGAAAAATAGACTCTGGCTAAGTAGCGCCTGTCTTCCAAGCAACTTCTCCTAAGGAGACAATGTGCTGAAAACAGATACTGATATCCTCATTAAAGAAAAGGGGAGAGGTGTTCTTTTGAAATAAATGTCTGGCGTCAGAAGGTAAGGAAGCCCTTGATTATTATGCTAGGGATAAGAATGGGGTGGGTGGTGGAGAACAGAGCAGTGGATTAATCTTAGTACCACACACTGAAATGGTAGGACTTCAGAACAGTGATTTGCCAGAATCTGGCACCTTCAGCATTTGAAAGGAAACTCTGCCCACAGCCTGTAGTTCGATCCTGATGGGGGCTCAAGGTTGACTTAGCCTTTCATGCTTCTCAGGTCAGTAAAATGAGGACCCAGATTGTTGGTGGCAATATGCAAATAATGCTTCTAGATTGTAAATTGCCCCAAGATTGCTGTAAAGAGCTATGGGGCAGTATATAAGCCTAAACGCCATTACTCTTTGCAAAATCAGTGGTTCTGTTGACCAGGCATCATGGCAAGCAGAACAGTTTCCAAATGAACTGGTAGCTTCCAAAATTGATGAGCAAGAACTGGTCAAGTCACCTAATGGAGAAGCAAAAAGAAAATCAAGCTGAGGCAATCAGTCCTGATCAGGACTGATAGAGCCAACAGGGCAGAAAAAGGAATAATGGGGTCAAGAGGTAGCGTTGGCAAAATTTTGCTTATTTCTGAAAGCTGGTTTGAGGAAAAGTTTGATTTCAGTCTAATTCCCACTATACCCTGCTGTGTGCTGATAAGGGCTGGAATTATGCTTTGATAGTATGCCATATTCGATGTTAACCATTTCTGTAATGGCTCTGGATAGCTTAGCCTTAGTAAATCTTTGACATTTTTGAAGATTTTCTGGGTAAGCAAAATATCCTCTTAAAAAGTCCCCTTGTTGATAACAAATGTGAGTGTGACTGTGTATGTTTTCCTTTCAGTTAAGGTCTCCCATTGAGGTAGAGAAGGGATGGGGACCTATGGCCCTTTTATGATCTATGAACTTCAACTCCCAGAATTGCAGGCTGGCTCAGGAATTCTGGGAGTTGAAGTTTGTTGTGTCCTGAGCCTGCAAAAGCAGGCTCGGGACGTTGCATTGGTCCCGGGCATTCCAAAAGCTGCCCGGGACCAGACAGAGCGGTGCCGGCCTTGCGTGCATGCGCAAGGTGTGAAAACGCTCTGTTCCTATTGGTTGACACTGTCCGGGCTTCTGGCCATATAAAAAGGCCTGCGAGCCTTTTGTTTTTGCTTGGTTGTTGTAGAAGGAGAATAAAGTGTTTGTTCAGCATTCGCCATGTGTCTTCATCATTCACACGCAAATGAAGTACATGACAAAGTTTACTGATCATAAAGGGCCATAGTTCCCCATCACTGCTGTAGGGGGATCAGGCCAACATATCTGACACCCTTGATCTTAGAAAAGTAGTCTAAGGATCTTCTCCAGTGCCCAAGAGCATTTTTTTTTAAAAAATGAGGAGGAGGGTTGGCAGAGCTGTATCGTGGCTCCATTATTGTTCAACTGATATATTAATTCACTTATT
Source organism: Bothrops alternatus (assembly GCA_034064705.1). Classification (NCBI taxonomy): domain Eukaryota; kingdom Metazoa; phylum Chordata; class Lepidosauria; order Squamata; family Viperidae; genus Bothrops; species Bothrops alternatus. Next base: position 1,548,197 of record JARGCV010000087.1, read on the forward strand.
GCTCATTTATACTGTCAAATATCTAAGTTGGTATATCCTTTATGCAAATGATGCAGTAATTCTCTCTAAAATGCCAGAAAGTTTTTAGAACTTCCACCGTCTTGTCTACTAATGTGACAATGAATCTTTTGAAATTAATCCTGATTAAACTAAAAGCAAGGCATGCACTAAAAGGTCAAGAAAACTAAATTGGTCACTAAATGAACATGGTTTAGAAAAAGTAAACTGCTTTAAAGGTCTTGAGCTAATCGTCCATGTATTAGGAAGAAAACATGCCCATAGGGATCATGTGATACAAAATTTATTTATATTTCCAGGCCTTTCATGGTTCATGGAGCTCCCAGTTCATTCTTGCTGCAATAAAAACTCTTTTCAACAAAGTTTAGTGTGCAACTCCTTGAAGAAGTGCTCTCTGGTATTGAATTTCAACTTCTCAGTGACTGACGCTGTTCAGTCCCATTTCCTAACAAATATTCTTTTGGTATTTTGCTAGTGCTGTTCTCCATATGGAAGTAGGAGTACATAAAGTTGAAGTCAGTCACAGGTTAATATCTTCATGTAGGCTTAATCCCATAGCTGTTAGAGACTTCTTTATCTTGAAATCGGGAAAAAAAAAGTTGGAGGAATAACTGTTTCACCATGGCTCATGCTGTCAGTGCTGCTAACATCGGATGTTTTTGCTTTGACAACAGAGGGAAATGTAGCCATCTTTTACCTTTTTTGCTTTTAGAGTTAGATGATGGTGGGAGAGGGAATATGAACGAGAGTCCAGCTAGACATAACAACACTGGACCCAGTGTGAGAAACAAGGTTATTGAAACCAGAGCTGATAAGAAATTGGCGGGCTGGAGAACGGAGAGGAAGCCCATGCTTCAAGCTAATTGGGGAATATAATTTATGACTGTTAATTGGAGGAGGGAATTGTGCTTTGATACTATGTGCTCAGGGGAGGGGAATTCACATTTTGGCTTCAATTATGCACTGCCGATGTTATGCTACTCAAAATAAAGATTCTTTAAGGTAAACAATGCCTCGAAGTTCTTTGAAGAGTTTCATCTGTCGGGACCATGACACATGCACAATAACAATGGCATATGACTTGGCCAGGAAGAACCTCACATAATGAAATTATTATATGGAGCATCAAATTGAGTACAGCCTCATTCATACTGGTGTCTTTTTAGGCAACTCAATTACCAGCCAGAAGCCTGTGAGATATCTTAATCTGATTACCATATCAACATTCTGAACTGCTTTGACACTCTTACATTGTAACACCCTGCAAACTGTGGTCCTGGAAAGGAGAAAATCCAGAAAATCTCATGTAATGAATGGCTAGGAACCTTGAAACAAACGCCCATGTCCTTTTAATGTCAGAAAGAGATTGGCAGGGGGAGGAGTCAAGCAGGGAATTAAGTCTAGAATCTCTGGGTAGGCAACAAAAGGTCAAAGTCCAACCCTCTTGAACAATAAAATAACTACTTGAACTCTTCATGTATGCACCTGATTGTTTGCACCTGACACTTTACAATCCTATCAAAATCTGTGACACAAATTTATCACACCTTCAGTATCTGGACGGTAGTGATTCTTTTTATCGCAATTATCTTTTAAATGATCACAGCAATGAACTCTCTTATTCAGTTGCCAAGTTTTGTTTAATAATCAGCAAAATTTGATAATATCCCACTATAAAGATAAAGGTTTCTCCTGTCCAACCATGTCTGACTCTAAGGGGCGATGCTCATCTCCATTTATCCCCCTAGGATCCCACTATGAATTGGATCGGGGTTCTCAAACTTGGCCACTTTAAGACTTGTGGACTTTAACTCCCAGAATTCCCCAGCCAGCCATGCTGGCTGGGGAATTCTGGGAGTTGAAGTCCACAAGTCTTAAAGTGGTCAAGTTTGAGGACCCTTGAATTGGATTAAACCTGCTTGAAGTTTAAAATGAACAGTTAAAAGTAACTGTTAATCCTCCTGTTTACCTATTTCTAACCACCTTTATGATGGTCTTTTCATTGAAGCCTTATTGCTAATATTCTCAGTGTTCAAAGTGGGTTACCTAAATTAAAAAAAAAAAGTTTTCACCTGTGTTGGTCATTTATCTTTTCCACTTCATTTCATTTATCTTCTTTTTATTTCATTTATTTATTTATTTTATTTCAATGTTTCATATTATCTAAAGATGGGGAAAAAACCTTTGAATCTGACCATTAATAAAGATAGATATGCACATAGGCAGTAGGAAGCTTCAGAGGGTACTTTGATTTGATGAAGATGAAATGAAACATCCCTTGAAGACTCTTATGAAGTCTGATGTTCACTTCCTTTCTAGAAGGGCAGTGGAGCAACCCTGTTGCTTTACCTCACTTTGCTTCAGAGTCCACTCTGGGAAGACAGGAGTCTTCTATAGTAATTACTGTAGGATGAGATTGAGGGGCTTTTCCCAAACTTCTGGCCAAGTACTTCCACGTTAGAAGTTTCAGCCAAAGGTATACAATTACCTCAGGGTGATCTGAAGGCAGTCAGCTTGCAGCCCTCATGGTGTATGCCAAAGTTTATCCAGATTATGCATCTTCAGTACTGGAGGCAATCCTGAAGCCATCCAGATGCTACATCCTCTTTTGGCAACCACTGCAGAGAAGGTCGTGCTTGTCTCCTCAGATTATTCACCCAGCACTTCACACATCAAAGGTTTGCAAGCAACGTTCAAGCTGCCCACACTGGAAGTATTTTGGCCAATGGGGCCTGACACCTCAGTTGTGTTGAAGTGAATAGGCTTATCTCTCCACTCATAAAGATGAATGACTTCAGTGAAGGATATCTAAGTCATTTCACACTTGATGGATGAATAACTTGCCAGATAGACAGATAGAAGCCTTCATAGAGTCCACAGCACAGACAACCTAAAACTCTATATGGCTTAGGCCCTCTCCTAAAAGATAATGAGAAAGAATCTAGCTTCAATTTTAAATACAGCTTGCTCTATAATGAACCTGACTGCAACTAGGTGGTCCATGGTTAGAATGCGGTATTTCAGGCTAATTCTGCTGACTGCCAGGAGTTCAATCTTGACTGGCTCAAGGTTGACTCAGCCTACCATCCTTCCGAAGTCGGTAAAATGAGGTTCCAAATGCTGACTCTGTAAACCACATAGAGAGGGCTGTAAAGCACTATGAAGTGGTATATAAGTCTAAGTGCTATTGCTATTGCTAACTGATCTGCACCTAATTTGTCCAGGGCTGAAGCTGTTTTAAAAAATAACCAGCAACCAATGTAGCTATTTCAACATGAAGGTGATAAAGCATTTCCAGGAAGCCCATTTATGAGATGTGCTGACATAGAGCAGCTGCAGTTTCCTAGCCATCATCAAGTGCTATTTGTGAAAAACCACACTTCATTACTTGTGGCACCACATTCTGTTTTCTTGGCTCTTCACCTTTCCCTCTGAATGGCTTTACTCTTTCATTTGTGAATCCTCCTCTCAGCTATGTTTTTGATAATCCTTACAGATATATTTTTTTGTTCACTGATATGAGAACTTGCATTGTTCTTACGAATACTGATATGCGGATGCTTATATCATGCCGTAATATATGAAACTATTTTATACTAAATCATCTTTCATTTTACAAAATCATTTTACATTTTTATTCTCTTTTATTTTATACAATGCTTAGTCATTGTTTTGATAGGCAACTGAGAATTTTAAATTTTCAAAACAGGAGGGATATATTTATAGGTAACAATTAGCAATTAAGAAACAACACTTCAACCTGGCTTCAAGAGCTGTAATAGGATATTGTCTATAATATAATACGCTAATATTCTTTTCTCTAGACCCAAATGTTAGTTTGCAGTTGAACCTTTTCTCCTTGGAAAACAGCACATGTTTTGCTCCAGTAACGTTTTGATTCAGCTTTCTTCATAGTTAAAAATCATTCACTGAAAGGTTAAAGACTTGCATGATTGTAGAGCTGGGCCAAGCAGTGTGAAATTGATTTTTTCCCCCTCCCCACTTAACAGTGAATGTCATGGATGAGCTGACTTGTACTAGATTTTGAGTTGGAAAAAATAATTCTCTTCTGCTGAGGTTTAACAGAAGTTTGGAAAGACAGAAGAGCCTACAGGCAGAAAGAATACTGAAATAACCATTGTGCCAACTCCCTCCATTTCACACAGGCATGCACTGACTCGGACATTTTGTTGACGGGCTTCAAGACCCAGTCACTGCAGCCTTCCCGGCAGAAGTCTCTGAAATCTGAACCTTCCAGACGTGGCATTTTCAACCGAAGGCAGAGAAGCTGTTCTGGGGAAGTTAGCAGAAAAGTAGAATTTTCTTCACTTACGTCAATCATGCCCTGAGATGATGACCTTAGACTAAAAATGATTATGTACTCTAGGACAGCCCCCAGAATGTTTTGGATGAAAACAAGACCCACAATTTTTCACCAGCAAGAAGTACTCATTTTGTCCGCCGTTATCTCAGAATGAGTGCTGAGGTCAAAGCTCCTTTTCACTTCTTGGATCTTTGAGCAAGGGTGAAACAGCAAGGGGTCAATGCTGTGACAATGGATGTTGTCGCTCTGACAACTGAGAATCAGCAGCCATTTTTACTTTTGCTTCTAACATGCCTTTTCTATTCTTTCAGACTTCAGATGTAGAAGGGGTGATGGGGTAAATGCTTGAGGATTTAGCTAGCCATAACAATGTAGAAGTGTGGGAACTCAAGGAGATGGTCTGATAAGGTTTTGGCGAGCTGAGAGGACAGTGAGAAAAGCCTGTGTTAAGGCTTGTGTTAATTGGGGAATGTGATTTATGACAGGCTGTGTGGGGTGGGAATTGCACCTTGTTACTTTATATCTGGGGGGAGGGAATCTCAGTTTTGGGTTCAACTATGTAAGTGCCGATAGTTTGTTTCCTAATAAAATGTTCTTTAAGGAAGAATTCTTGCCTTGAGGTTCTTTAAATGGTTTCATCTATCGGAACCATGACACAAGGCTCAGTTAGACAAATATTCACGCTAAATTCATGGGTAGAAACCTTGCTTGTTTTCAAAGACAGAAATAGCCCCAACCTGGAAGACCCTCATGTTCTCCCCAAAGACCTCTGCAAGATTACTCAGGATATATCTATAACCTTCAACCCACCCCCAGTGATTCCCCACCTCCTCCGCATCACCATCTGTTCTTCTGCAACAACCAATTCTACATTGATCTGTCAACAAGTGAAGCAGGTGTTTTGATTGAATATGTCCTATTATGATTATTTACAAGGAGTCCTTGACTTATGACCACAACTGAGCCCCAAATTTCTGTTGCTAAGAGAAACATTTGTTAACTGAGTTTTATCTCATTTTACAACCTTTCTTGCCACAGTTGCTAAATCAATCACTGCAGCTTTTAAGTTAGTCACATGATTGTTAAGTGAATCCTGGCTTCCCCGTTGACTTTGCTTGTCAGAAGGTTGCAAAAGGGGATCACGTGACCCTGGAATACTGCAATGGTCGTAAATATGAGTCAGTTGCTAAGTGTCTGAATTTTGATCACATGATCACAGGAAGGCTGAAATGGTGATAAGTGTGAAAAACTACCATAAGTCAGTTTTTTTCAGTGCTGTTGTAACTTTGAATGGTCAATAAATGAATTGTTGTAAGTTGAGGACTATCTGTATTAGATTTGTTTGCCATCCATCTCTCTACAAGGCAACTCTCTATCCTAGAAAACAATAAGAGACCAATCATTTTATTTTGGGCTGTGGAGCATAAGGCTTTTCAGAATTGTTTCCACCATTCCTAACTTAGAGACATGTTGCCTGAGGTCCCTGGGAAATGTAGTTCATTGAAATCTAGACAGAGATTTCTGTCTGATTTATTGTTTCAACTATACCGCCTCTTGGCCACAAAAAAAAAATCAAGGTGGAGTATTTAGTATATTCCTTCTCTATTTACGCTCGCAGTCATCCTGAGGGATCATTTAGGCTGATATCTATTTGCCTCCAAAAGATTCACTCAGCAAGGTATACTAAATGGCAAATGATATCATTATATGTATAAATATATATGCTTATGTACTAGAATCAAAATATATCAACTCTAGTGGTTAAGGAAGGCACCAGAAACTGAGAGAGCATGAATTTTAGTCTGGCATGAACCATCTGGGTGACTTTGGGCCAGCCAGTCCCTTTCAGCTCTAGGAAGGATGCAGTGGCAAACCATTTCCTAAAATCTTGCTACAAAAACTGCAGGGACTTGTCCAGGCAGTGATCAGAGGTCAGCAATGACTCAAAGGCGCACGCACACACACAACCCACTACCTTAAATTGTGTAAGTGTTCTGTCCCAGCCTATGTGAATCCTTTGTGCTCACGAGAAACCCCTCTTCCAAGAAACAGGCAGGAACCACAAGAAAAAACCAATCCCTTTTATTCTCACAGACCTGAGTCAATGTCCAAGACAAACAAACACAGTCCACAGAAACTCGATCCTCAACACGAATAGTTGCCTTTAGCAACCAGCACCTCCCACACCTTTCCTTTTATAATTCAGCCAAGGCGTGGCTTCCTAATGCCTTCTCCTTTGCCTTTGGAGCCACCCCGTTGCATTCCTCTGTCCTACTCGCTTCTTTTGCCTGCACTCTCAGGCACCTTGGATTTGTCCCAACTGTTCTTCATCACTATCCAACTCAGGATCCCAGCAGAGCTATGTCTCAGCCTGAGTGCGAGTAGAGGGGCCAGGCTCCTTGTCTGACTGTAAGTCTTGGAGATCCTCAGAGTCTTCCTCTGACTCTAATGTCACTCCAGGCCCCTCCTCCTTATCTGATTCCTCAGACTCAGCTGCCGGATCCACTGGCTGGCAAGGAATCAAAACAGTAAGTTATACAGACATAGAGAGAAAGTCTGAATGTGTGTCTGTGTGTACAATGGTTTTCATGTTAGACTAGGACCAAAGAGGCCCAAGTTAAGATCCCCATTCCAACAAAAAATTCCCTGGCTGATTTTGGGCCAGTGACTCTTTCTCAGTTCAATCTGCCTCTGTGGTGTTGTGGTGGGGATAAAAGATGGAGATCTCTTTAGGGAAAAGAACAAGGTATACAGACAACAATAAATTAATTAACTGAAAGTCAAATAATAACAGTCCTAACAAACTCTATGTAACAGAATAAGGTAAGGTGAGGTGAGGTGAGGTGAGATGAGATGAGATAAGATGAGATGAGGTGAGATGAGGTGAGGTGAGGTGAGGTGAGGTGAGATGGGATAAGATAAGATAAGATAAGATAAGATAAGATAAGATAAGATAAGATAAGATAAGATAAGATAAGATAAGATAAGATAAGATAAGATAAGATAAGATAAGATAAGATAAGATAAGATAAGATAAGATAAGATAAGATAAGATAAGATAAGATAAGATAAGATAAGATAAGATAAGATAAGATAAGATAAGATAAGATAAGATAAGATAAGATAAGATAAGATTTATTGACATTTTTTTTACTGTGGGCACAATGGCACACATCAAAAATGAAATTTAGCTGCCCGCTCTCAAAGTGAAACACATACACGACACACACCTAAAACATACTATATACAACATATGTATAGACCCACACCCCTACATATACATAACAAATAAATATTAAATACTGTCCTTGTAAAAGTATGTTTTTAAAGCTTCTCTAAAACTCTCTCAGAACGCATAAAGGGCTTCCCCAGGGATAGAGCTTAGTAGACCTGAGTTATCCCTTATAAATTAAAAAAAAAAGGCCACTCTAGTCTGTGTATCCACTGCAGGGATAATATATGGCCTATTTTATGTACTACAATAAATAATCTTGTGCTAAAACCACCTGATGACATGACAGCCGCACTGCTAGTGATAAATCCAAATTAAATTTCTGATGCCCAAAAGTGAAATATGAGCAAATTCTTGAGTCATTCAGAGATGTGTACAGAAAAGAACTTTCCTCTGCAGTTTTGAAGGGGTCAGGTTACACTCCATGACACTTTAATGGGCTTTTTCAGATGTGTCTCACTCCTTCTTCATTGGCCTGGAGAACTAGAAGACTCTTCTTGTAATCTTTGTCTTGCTTATCTTTCACCATCTAACCTATAATATCATCAGATGCTGGTTCTGACAGACCAATCAAGATTTCCTGCAATCTTCATTGTCACATCCATTGTTCATTGTGCCACCAAAGTGGCAATTTAGAACAGGATGCCATTCGGAAGACTTGCCAGGCTCACTTTGCTAGCTTACAAATTTCGGAAGTAAGGTAAGCCAGTTTGGCATAGTATGGTAGCTAAGGCATCAAGTTAGAGACTGTGAGTTCTAGTCCTACCTTTGGCATGACGTCAGCTGGATGATCTTGGGCTGGGTGAACTTTCTTTCAGCCCTAAGAAGGAGGCAATGAGAAACCACTTCTGAAAAACTGCAGGGTCTTATTAACTTATTTTCCAAAGCACCAGAGGGCAGGGCAAGAAACAATGGATGGAGACTAATCAACGAGAGAAGCAACCTGGAATTAAGGAGAAACTTCTTCATAGTGAGGACAATTAACCATTGGAACGGTTTCCCTTCAGAAGTTGTAGGTGCTTCATCACTGGGGGTTTTTAAGAAAAGACTGGGCAGCCACCCATCTGAAATGGCATAGAGTCTCCTGCTTGAGCAGGTGGTTGGACTAGAAGACCTCCAAGATCCCTTCCAGCTCTATTCTGCTTGATTGACTTATCCATGCAATCTCCAAGAATCAGACACAATTGAACAGAAGGGGGTGCGTGGGGAGCTAGGAACTTCATCATCCAGTGTGTTTGTGTGCAAGGCCATTACTGACAAAGTCAGAAATCACCTAACTGTTCTGTAGTTGTTAAATGCGATATGATATGAACTCCAGGACAAACCCCAAGACCCTTGTTACCGTCCAGTATTAAGCTTTCCACGCAGCCAAAGCCGGATGTGTTATTTCATTGCATTCTGTGTTGGGGATTTGTTACATGGCTGTGAGGTTGAAAACACCAATTCCATGCAGAGCTACAAGTTTAAAATGCAACACAAAACTCCATAATTGGTGACATGACTATTTTCTTATCAGCACTCCAATAATTCAATTGGAGGCTTCAGCAGTTTGCTCTTTCACCAGAGACTATGTTCTGCTCCTGCCTAATGTTTTATTCAGAAGAAGAAGCTTCTTTGACAGTTTCACACCTTCAGGCATGATTTAATTAACAGTAAGGCTATTAAGAGAAAGGCTAATAGATACAAGGAACTCTCTCCCTTGAAATGATGTGAGCTATTCCTAAATGCCCTAATGGTGAAATTTGGGGTCATTTTCATTTTTTCCTCCAATTGGTTATTATTATTAAACAGACACAAGAAAGCAATTACATTTCTAAATTCTTTCATTCCAGATAAATGGATAATTCTAATATGGTTCAGCAGGCTTCCCTGCAGTGGCCAAGGAAGGCATCCAGCAGTCAATAACGATCAGTAAAATGTAGAGAATTTATATAAAATCAGAGACAGATAATGGACGTGAGGGAATTTAATCCACCAACATCTTGTGCATCTTTCCCAGCCAGAAACCCGTTCAGATGTCCTAGAATTTTTAAGTCCTTTTTAAGTTCTAGAATTCTCAGTTGGCTGTGGAATTCTGTGAACTGAAGCTTATATCTTTTTTTTTACAAGATTATTTATCATTTTATTTTTTTTCCTCCAACTTATAACAAAATAGCATGAAAAATTAACGTGAAGAATGCAGTCTATAATAGCTTTATTACTACAAATAGTAATATTTGAAATATTTTAATATTTTGTTTAGTTTTGTGTTTTAAAAGTCTGTCTTCCAGTACAAGACTATAAAATCAAATGTTTATTAGCTGAAAGTTTATTTATTTGAAATGTACTTTAGGATCAGAAATTTAAAGAGGTATAAACAGTATACTACTAAACATTAAAAATATCCTCTGGATAATAAGGTTTTGGTTTTTAAAGGTTTGTAGAAATACATGATGACTATCAGTTAAGTTTACGTTTAAGGTTCTCAGATAAGGCATCTTATATAATCATTACACAAAGAAGCAATATTTTATAAATATTAAAACTATTAGTCACTGATCTTGATTTTACTAACACGTTAACTAAATTTCATCAAATACTACAATGAATTGAGATTTATTTCTAAGACATTATTTAATGCAAAAAAATTGAAAATATAAGACACAAATATCTAAACTGCATATGTATAAGAATCTGTGAATGTCAATGAATTTAAGAACTGATAGGCAGCCAGGTAAGGAAAAACTCACTTAAGGAATCAAATCTTTTCCACACTTAGAAACCATTCATCGTCTTCCCAAATCAAGCTTTGTGATCATGAGATAGGTTGTGATGATTAGACTGCCAATCAAAGCATGCCAATGTCAGGAACCTCCTCCCAGTTTATATTCCAGAGGGAGGGGAAAAAAGTGAGTGTATAGGGTAGAAAGAAAGGTGCAAGGAAGGTTCAAAATCCTAGGATGGGAGGACTCTTGTCAAGTGCCAGGGAAATCAGGCGATCCAGACAGTTCAAGTAGGCGTAAAGATTTAGTGTAAGCTTAAACTTTCTGCAAGAATCTGAACTACTAACAGTTAAGTGAAATTAGCGAGAGATAAGAATAGAAGGAATTCAAGGTGGGCTGGATTTAGATCTCTTGTGAGCCCAAAGGGACTCATGACTGATGATGCATTTGACCCCTCCCTTGGGTTCAGCCTGGTCATCTCCTACATCTCCATCTGTAGAGAGACAGAATTAAAATAGATAGTGCCAAGGAAAGCCGATGTTAACTGGCTATAGACCCATGTAATATTAATTGAACTTATTTGTTATCTTTTTAAGTAATTTAAGCTATTTCCTTGTTTCATTACTAGCCAACCAATTGTGCTGTGCTGAGTCTTCTGTACTTTCCATAAGAGGCATTCAGAAATAAAAGAGAAAACCTGAAAGGGGTTAAGGGTGACCGTTGATGTGAATTATTTTATTTTTATAGCATTTATGCCACAACAAATTGAAGTTAGAATGCTAAAATTGAATGCAATAAATGAATGAAACCATGAATAAAAGAACCCAGTTTGTTTTAAAAGAAAATAACAATACAATGTACATTTTCTCATGGCCTTGTTACAGATGATGATTTGGAAAAAATACTTTTGGCATTTGGCTTCAAACCAATAGCCTTTACCATTCATTCTTTAGCAGAGGACCAAAATAACAGGAAATGATTTTGTAATGATCTAGTGAGTTCTATCTGCAAGAGAGATTTAAAAAAAATTCTTGGGTTCTGCAGAAATAAAACAGGGACAGAAATATTTGCAACCATATTTGTTCCACACTGGCAAAAATGCTTTCTACCCCACATTTTTCTATCTTGTCAAGTAGTAGGTTGTGATCTACTTTATCAAATGCCTTACTGAAGTTCAAGTAAATTATGTCCACAGCATTCCTCTGATCCACTAATTTTGTCATTTGGTCAAAGAATGCAATAAGATTTGTCTGGCATGATCTATTTTTGACAAACCGATGTTGGCTTTTAGTAATGCTTTGTTTGCCTCTGGGTGTTCATTGATTTGTTGTTTGATTATCTTTTCCAGGATCTTCCCAGGTATTGAGGTCAGGCTGATAGGTTTGTAATTTCCTGGATCCATTTTTTTTCCTTTTTTGTAGATGGGAACTACATCAGCTCTTTTCCAGTCCTCTGCTGGTTCCCCTGTGCTCCAGGACCTTTGAAAAATATAGTTCAGTGGTTCTGGGATCACATCTGCCAGTTCCTTGAGAACCTTGGGGTGTAATCCATCTGGTTAAAACTTTGCTTTGGGTAACCAACATACAAGCCATCCCCTTTCTATCAACATTCTCAAATACCAATGCTTATATAATATGCTTTCACTATAAAGGATTGACTAGGAGAACCCAAGTCCCATCATAGGAAGATAAATAAAATACAGAGGTAATGGTAACAACTGATTTGATCAATTGCAGCATATTCAGGTACCATTTATGTTGAGAATTAGACTGTCCAGAGAGACTCCCCTTTCATTTATCATGGTTAATTACTATATCATTCTTATGGCAATACTTTCCATTCACGGTTTGTGGGAATAGGAACATGCCACTGTAGATATAGCAATGTCCGCTTTCTATTCAAGATCTTTGCAATAAAAACATCTGTCTCCTGCAAGATAAGTAGATCCTGGAGAGGTATCACTTTAATTTTGAAGAACAAAAAGACAGTAAGGAAAGGATGCCACCAACAAAAGAGCGCACAGGGCAAGTACAAAAATCTGAATATCAGCATTCCCACAAATAAGGAAGCTGGGATATTTGTTATTTCCAGTAACGGAGCTGAGCCCTTGTTTTAGTTTTATTTATTTATTCACATTTGTAAACCTCAAAGAGGGACTTCAGGCAATGTATAATAAAATGTTAAAATATAAAATAACATATAAAAAATGTTAAGAGGAGGCAGGATGACAGCTTTCAGGGGACTAACTAGCCCCTTGGTTGCATGCTCCCCTGGACTCCCCAAGAGGAACCATATCTTAACTCCTTTTTGGAAGGCCAGGAGAGTGGGAACCTGAAACATCCAGCTGCTTAAAGTTATCTCAGATGATGGGAAACCAGTCTAGAGCTCCCATTCTGCCTAGGAAATGGGTGTTGATAGTCTGAATTGGATGTGAATCTTTCAGTTGCCATCATGCGCCATCAAAGACTTCTACTGACCTAGATGTTGGAGATCACACAATATAGCTTTATTTCTTGAAATACCATTCTCATCTTTGATATGGGTGGAAAGTGTCTGATTTGCTGAAGCACAGCTCATGGCAGCACCACAGAAGTCCAATGGGAATTAACAATCTAGAGGACTATAAAGCCTCTACTTTTGTTTTTAAGGAAATGTATCACATTTTCCATCACATGCAAAAGAGGCAAAGCTGTATAATTTTAATAATCTCAAGAGTTAGATAAGCTTTGGTCTCAGATACTGTACCAAGTATGAGGTTGAGTTAAGACAGGAATTTATTCTGTAAAGTTAACTTGATGACCTATCATCCCATTCAAGAGCTCTCCCATGACTCAGAAAGGAAAGAACTCATTTCTGATAACTGATGCCTTATCAAGAGGTAATTGCAATTTTCCACTTTGATTTACAATGGCTAGAAATATTTATGGACTTCTTGAAGTACAAGTAAGTTTTTGATCCAGCTAATTGGGTGAAGCTAGACCATGTTTTTTTTCAATAGGTTCAAATCAAATGCTTTGAACTGAAATGTGTTCAAGTAAAGCCAGATGGAAACAACTGAGTAGATTAAAAAAAATTATCAGCACTTGGCTAAAAATGCAATTGCTTTTTAACATTGTGGCATCCTTTAAAATATTAAATCTTAGATCTGCTTTCAAGTTTGTTTGTTTTTTAACAAAACTTAGGGGAAAATGGGGCATAGCTATCATTTTCTTTTGTTATTTCTGCAAACTACTTTGTTCTATTTTCTTGGTCTCACTGTTATTTTCATATATATTGTTATATATATGAAAATGATATACATCATAAAATAATAGATAACCAATGTCTCAGGACCTTTTCAGTAAGGAGTGTGTAGCACCATTAGAACATTGCATGCAGCTTATTCCTTCTTTCTCTTATGTATGAAACTTTTAAACAGGAACAGATATGTGAGAAAATAGGAGAAGAGGCAGAGCCTGGGGGTGGAGTCAAGATAAGACTCAGCCTAGAATCATTATGTGTTCACAAACGCTCCAAGTTCAGCCACCCCCCTTGAATTCTGTTGACTCTTATATAACACCAATTTAGTGCTGACCATTAGTTGACTAGATTTTTTTGTGTATAAGTTTGACCAATAAATCTTCTTAACTGGAACTTAATGTGTGGTCCTGATTCTTTGTGCCAGAAGCCTAAATTTCTCAACTCATATTGCACATACATAGTCAAGTCTCACAAAAAGCCAGAAGTATTAAGAAACACCCAGATATACAAAAATGCATGGCTGTCTTTTGATTATTTCTTAAAGGAAAAAGAATTGTTCCTCCCCCCCCCATTTTCCAGGTTATTATTTTTGGGAGAGTGAAGATAAAAATTGAGAAATTGAAGATTGGCTATACAAAATGTTGCACATAATTTGCAAATGGAAAGGATTGTACTACTGTATGGTAGAACTCATCCACCGTAAAATGAAATCCCCATAAAATTTCAGAGTGTTTGCACAATAAAAGCCTTATTTGAAGAATAATTATATGCGCACTCTTATCACATAACTCTGATCATATAGTTTGTCCCCAGGGTGAATAATTCAAAGGCGGTTTAAGCAAACTTAATATATATGTCTCTAGAGTTCAGTGAAAAATAAGCTGAGAGGTTCAGTTTTCTCTCATTAGCACCCTGTAGTAGTAGTCGAGCTTGTCAAGGCAATGAACTGTAACAATATTGCATCAAACAAGCCAAGTGCTTGAAATTTGATTGTGTCAGATGCCAAATACTTTTCACTTCAGATTTTTTTTTTAAAAGCATGCATCATAAATTCAAACAGAATTTTTTTAAAAAAGCCTAGAAAACTCCCAATTTCACAGAAGATAAATGTGGTATTTTCACAAGAGTAAAGCTGTCATATTCCTATCACAGCTGTCATTTCCCCTGAAATTGGTATCTCCAGCTTTAATTCCCCTTGCTTTAATCAATAAAATGAGAAGATTTGATTTCCCATGACTTAATCTGACATCTTCTCAAGTTATTCTCTTTTGGGTGGTACATATTTATATATCAATTTACAGTGATATTAGAAGTCTCTCTTTTCATTTCATCTTAGACTTTTTTTAAAACAAATAATAGTTTTGATTTATCTTTTAAATGTTTTTTGATCGATAGAACCTTTGGCCTAGGCCGCTATGGTAGGCAACCTCGGCCCTTTTATGATTCGTGGACTTCAACTCCCAGAATTCCTGAGTCAGCTATGCTGAATCAGGAATTCTGGGAGTTGAAGTCCATGAGTCATAAAAGAGCCGAGGTTGCCTACCCCTTAGGAACATTTGCAGTCAGCATGGCAATAAATCAGCATGGAAACGAGAAGCCATGACACACTATCACTTTTTTTTTTTTTAGATTTTCTTTGGGAATTGTAACCATATTAAACTTATTTTTAAAGAAAGATTTTGCAGGTGGGTGGGGTTTAACATGATAGGAAAGGACACTATGCTGATTTTCAGCAATTGTTCCATTAGTTTCAGGAGCCAGAAAAATTGTATTTGGGGATCACCTCTAGCAGTGGGCCTCAAGTTTCCTTTCTCTAAATGAGATTTTGAGTTCATGCCATTATTTGCATAATAGGATAAATCTCAAAAAAGAATTATGTGAAAAGATACAGGATACGCTATATTTTTATAGACAGATCCTCGTGTAACCAAACAGGTTGTATTTGATTAAGATGGGCAGCCATATAAAATAAGTAAACAAAAAAAAAAGAAATACTTGTTAATGCAGTCTCCCTACTAAATGTTCTGAGTTTTGGAACTGGTTTCTGCAACTGGATTCTTCCCAGCTTGTATGCATTGTTTTTAAATAAAGTTTGCTCCCATATGCCTCCAATCTAATGAAATCAATTTTTGGCCTTCCCTGGGAAATCCAATAAAAACAACAGTGTTACCTACTCTTGGTGATAAACAAAGGCAAATTCATTGTTAATATATTCCAAAGAAAGGGATTTTCCTACAGAGTAAGACTAACAAACAACAGAGCATCCGCTCTTTAGCTTTTGCTCTTGCTTTCACAATAGAGAAGGGGAGCAGTCCAGGATTGCAAGAAGCAAAGAGGAGAGCTACCTACTAAGTGGAGGACAAGAAG
Organism: Bothrops alternatus; assembly: GCA_034064705.1. Lineage (NCBI taxonomy): Eukaryota > Metazoa > Chordata > Lepidosauria > Squamata > Viperidae > Bothrops > Bothrops alternatus. The sequence continues at coordinate 1,564,080 of JARGCV010000087.1, forward strand.
GGGAACCAAGTCAAGAATCAGGAATGGAAAGGGAAAAGATAAAAAGGAGGTTGTGAAGAAGAAAGACACTTGGTTAGCTGCAACAGAAAACAAAACGCCCTCTCTCTCTCTCTCTCTCTCTCTCTCTCTCTCTCTCTCTCTCTCTCTCTCTCTCTCTCTCTCTCTCTCTCTCTCTCTCTCTCTCTCTCTCTCTCTCTCTCTCACACACACACACACACACACACACACACACATTGAGAAGCATAGAGAACTCTCTACAGCCAACTTGTCATGGTCAGCTTGCCTTGGCCAACTTGCCGTGGGACAATTCAACAATTCAATTTAATTATGTAAAATACTTTTAAAAATATTTCAGTTTTTATCATTTGCATATCATTGCATCCCTCCTTTGGCATCCTTTTTGTAATGATTCTGTTCCACTATTTCTTTGATATTAGTGTTACTCTTGTCCCGTGGCCAGTTGTCCCATGGCAAGTTGGCCATGGCAAATTGTCCCGCAGCAACAATTGGCCACGATGAGTTAGCCACAGTGAGGTGGCTGTGGCAAGTTGTCTCATTCCGTCCCCAGAGGCCTGTGGTCTACAGCCACTGTAGACATTTATCTTGAAAACCAAGCAAGCTTCCTCTCTCCTTCGCTCCCTCTGTTTTATCATCTCCCTATCTCTTCTTTGTTTTTGTTGCAACCAGCCAAGTGTCTTTCTTCTTTACAACCTCCTTTTTGTCTTTTCCTTCTCCACTCCTGATGCTTGACTTGGTTCCCTTTCTTGTCCTCCACTGACTGTCTCCTTACTGGGTAGCTCTCCTCTCTTGGCAGCTGGCTGCCATTGAAGTTTGCTCCTTGCACTCCTGGACTGCTTCCCTTCTCTATTGTGAATTGGTTGGTTGGTTGATCATGTGACATGAAGTTGGTGACAACTCTTAGCACCCACCTATATATATCTGTTGTGGAAGAGAGAGGAATTCCTGTTCAATGTACAGCCTCTGTTTTTGATTTCTGTAGAGAGAAGGCTTTCAATTTCCCTTCTTATTCTTAAATATTTCCTAAGCCCCTTTTCCTCACTTCTATTTTCCCTTAAATCACTTTTCTCCCACTTGTTTTCCATGGCTCCCAGCTCTGGATCATTCCTTCCTCCCACCTCCTTTTTGGCATTGCCTTTCCCCCCCCCCTCATTTACTGCAACACCATTTGCATCTCCTCACCGCATTGGTTGACTCCTAATTGCACAGTTGAATCTGTGCAAATAATGTCAGACATAGATGATGACCCACAATTTATTTTGGACTACAATCAGCATAAACAATTCAGAGTTCTGGATAGAGTATCTGTTTCTTTTCAGTAGCTCACAGCTCAGAAAAAGGGAGAGTATCACAAAGGGAAGAGGACAAATGAGTGATTCTACCCATATTTTGCTTTGGGTCTATCCAACATGTATTTTTTTTAACCTCTATCACTATTTCCCTCCCTAATAAATCAAAGATGAAGAAATGTGACCTTAATTAGAACAGCTTATCACAGTTTGAGACAGAAGTAAGGTGATATAGAAGAAAATATTTTCTCAGCTACCTGATGTACAGCCGAAACACTACTTGTATACTACAGGTGTCAGAGACTAAAGTTTCAGAAAATCTTGCTATCCTTCCAAGAACATTAGATATAAGAATCTGAAGTGCAACAGGCTTTTCATATTTAGAACTGGGTTTGGGAGTAGAAAGAAGATATAGGCCAATCTTTCAACCATTTCATGTAAAATAATTTATTTTGATAAGGCCATTTCCAGTTATAATTGGGAGCAAGGTCTCCCGCGTATTGTTAAAATTCTAATTTTTATATTCGTGAATATATTCCTAAACAATAACTTGGAATACCAATTACAAATATTATCAGAGACAGTGTGTCTTTTGTACTCATTTCGATGAGATATTTGAAATGTATTAAAAAGGAAATCTGTTCTATTTTGTGCTCACTTTAGATAGACAAATTAAATCCTCTGAATGTGCAGGAATGTCAAAGCAATTAAATACACCAAATGCTTATTACATTTCAAGTTTTATTTTATTCTCATATAGTTTTAATTGGCAAAAATTGGGTGAAACTAAGTCTCTAAATCTATCATTAAGGCCCTCGGATACATGTAGCTGGACTCCCTGGAATAAAGACAAGGAAATGAAGGCAATAACGATTTGTATGATACAGTTCAATCAAACAATTTCAGGTTCTTACTTCGGATGATACGGTTCAAGAATTAAGAAATAATAACTGTTAATTAGAATTAAATAACTTTAGATCGATTGCTCAGTGTGCCTTATCTACTTCGAGGTAGATAAGGATGGTTACCTTCTCCTGTGTAGGAGAAGGGCAGACAGAGCCTGGGGGGTGGAGTCAAGAGAGGAATCAACCTGGAGTTGTTACATTCCCACAAATGGTCTACACCCAATCCCTCTTGAATTCAATTAACTCTTGTCTAGTGTCAATTTAGTGGTGACCATTAGTTTACAAGATTCTTGTCTATAGGCATGAGCAATAAATCAGCTTAATTGTCACTTAACATGTGGTCCTGATTCTTTACACCTGAAATCCTGTGGGTGAAGACAGAAACTGAGTTAGGGTGATTAGTCTAAGAACATTCTAGGAAGCTGGTTACCGCAGCAAAATCTGTGAGAATACCAGTCTCCAATTATATCTGCCCATTCCACCAGGTTTGAGAGGCTAGGCATGTTCCAGTTATCTTCTCTGAAACAGTGCCATCTACTTGGGTGCAAGAAATGTGCCTTCTCAGTCATGATGTCTTGACCCAGCCTTGTGGAACAGAATCCCCCTTGAGACCCAGACAGCCCCAAGTTCTAATTAGCCTTCTAGAACCCTGAAGACCCAAGCATTGGGCCCAGGTTGTTAGTAGAGTCCCGCATGTATGGTTAGAATGGATTATAGTTTTAAGAACTCTGGCTTTCTTGTAATATATTATGTATTTATCCATTCAATGTTTGTGAGTAGTTATATAAATTCCATAAATGGATACATGCATGTAGCACATACCTAATCTGTTGACTTCCTCAACTGCAACTTTCTCCTACAATAAGTCAAACATGGAAAATCAGAAGTCCAGGCAGTTAAGATGAATATAAAGGTTTATTGCAAACTTAAGCTCTCTACAAGAATCTGAACTACTAAAGATCAATGCAAATTGGCGATAGATAAGAATCGATGGAATTCAAGTTGGGCTGGACTTAGATCTCTTGTGGGCATGAAGGGACTCGAGGTAGATGAAGCATTTGAACCCTCCCTTGGGCTCAGCCTGGTCATCTCCTACACAGTATTTGTTGCCTATATCATTTTTCAACAATATGTTTATTCTTTTTTACAGACGTCACCTAGATTAAGTCCTTTTCAGTGAGTTTGACTCCTGGTCACTTCATGGGTATAGGCAAATAGTATTTTTTTTTCTTTTTACGACCCTTTAATCAGGTTTTGGGGTGAAGTCAGGGCAACTGAGTGATGCTGAGCCTTTATTGGCTGGATGCCTTTCCTGATGCCTATGTGGAGTTTACAGCAGATATTTTCTCTTTGTGCCCTGATAGAGAAACATCTGCCACTGCCTAGGATTGAACTTTCAACCTTCTGAATGGGAGGCAAGCGCCTTCATCTCTAGACCACTATGCCATTCGGATATATCCAAATAATATACTTGGCAACAATATGGGAGGGGATTGATATTGTCTTCTTCTCAGATGTTGGCCTTTAACTGATTTTTTCCCTCCAGCTTGGATTTCCAGCAAGCATTTTGGGGGAAAAAGTTTCAATTATGGTTTGGTCACACTGCATCTGCATTCGATATACTTGAACAGCATTGATGCATAAAGCTGGAAAACATTAGCTAAGCCCACAACAATACGATGTTACCATAGCTTGCATCTCTCATTACCATTCATCACATTTATGTTTAATTCTCGGTTGGCTCCATTATTTATTTGGAATGTGTTGATGGAGACCATAATGAGCATCTCTCTGAGAGGAATGGGAGCTCATTTTGCAGGAAAGAAGAAAGAAGCAGAGAAGGGAGGGGAAAGAAGAAATGAATAGAAAAGCTCTGTTTTACTGAAAAATCAATATGAATTCATCAGTACACCTGATGAATGAAGCAAAGCAAAACAAAATACTGGAGAGAAGAGGGTTAGCTCTGCAAGAAACACACTTTACCTTGGATAACAAACCCATTACTTATAAACACTTAACTATTTTGAAAGAGTATGTTGGAATAACTGGCCCAAATTGTTATTTCCTATTCATATTTATTTCCAACATGACTACAATGGATAGCCATTACGCCCATCCCCAATTGACCTTTAGATTACACCTTATAAATCCTGGAAAAAATGTTTTATGAAGCAATTATGAATTCTAGTCCCGCCTCAGCCATGAAAGCCAGCTGGGTGATCTTGGGCCAGTCACTCCCTCTCAGCCCAATCCACCTCACAGGTTTTTGTTGTGGGGGGAAAAGGAGGAGAAAAGTGTTTTGAATATGCTCGCCACCTTGTAAAAATAATAAAGGTGGGATATAAAATAAATTACAAACAGCAGTCAAGAGATCAGAATCCTCTATGGTCAAATCCCGGAGAATTTAACAAAAATAGAATGAAATATGGCTATACATCAGCTCTTGAGATGAACAGATTAGGGTACCGGAAGCTCTGAACTGGCCATCCATCATATAAATATTGACCTTCTTATCTAATCTGGTTCAGTCAACCATATAAACCATTGCTCACCTGGGTTCCAAATTCATCTTTTCAATAAATTCTTGGCTAAAGGCAGCAATTTATTTTCTCTTATATAGCATTATAGAATCGGCTGGATGTGATTAAGTATGCACTTCATTTTCCTTGGTATTTCAAATGTGCAAGGCAAGACCCAGGAGCGCACATTGAGAGTTATCGGGTAGCTTTATCTTTAAAAATGAGGTGATTTGGAACAACATCATTCTAAAACCCATAATGACAGTTAAATATGCATGTGAAGCCAGCATGGGGGAAGGTTAAAAAAATAAAAATAAACATCTGAAATGGGTTCAAAGAGAATCCATTGTTTATGTCAGGCTTCATCTAGCAGGGGCTCTGGAGGATAAAAGGATGCAAAGGAATGGCATTTGATTGTAGAAGAAGCTGTGAAGCCACTATAAAAGAATTCCAAAAGTGCTGGGGGAGTTTTTTACAAAAAAGAGAAGAAGGGAGAAAGATTCTTTGTTCCACGTCTTTATCTGTTTTCTCCTGCCAGGTTTATTCAGTAGAAATACTGCCCAACACCTCTGATTCCACCCATCCCCTGTCTATTCCAAAACCACTTTGAACATCAGATAGTTGTATTTATTTAGCCTAGTCTAGTCTAGTTCAGTTTAGTTCAGTTTAGTTTTAGGGGTCTTTAGAAACCTGGAGATGTGGTTGCCATAGATCCGGAGGCTCACTGCTGTAGTATCCTTGCATAACTATGCATAAACTTAAATTAGATAGATAGGTAGGTAGGTAGGTAGTAGGTAGGTAAGGATTTGGGATGGTGCATTGGTTTTAGTGGCAGCATTGCAATCTTTGAAATGCCATTGTAAAGGTGATATATTTCAGGAGGAATCCTCTTATTCCTCCTATTGAATTTTCACACCAGAGCAGTTACATTTTTTTTGTATTAGAGCATCAACCACTCATTGGTCTAGCCCTGCTGCCATTCCCAATATCTCTTCCATGTCACAAATCTGTTCTTCCTCTTGCCTCTCTTCCTCAGCAAAAGGTGATTGAAGAGATGCCTCCATGCTCTAACAATGAGGATTGCACAGATGGTTGCAGCTGGAGGAGGAATTATAACACCAAGGTCCAGTGTCTCTTTTATCAATGAGATACAGGCTACAGTATTAACCAATAGAACAGACGTAGAGGCCTGTCCTTGAAATAAATGGGGAGCACTTCTCCCAGGCCACCTTACTGATAGCAGGTCTTCTATTGCAGAACTGAGAAGATCTGGGCTTGGTGGGGATGCAGTTATGAACATTCCTTCTTTTATAATCATATTTTTTTTATTTTATATAGCAACCATTTACTCTACTTGTTTGCAAAGAACAAAATTATTTTGTTGACAGTATACACTCCAATGAACCCAGCAACATTTTGGCAATAAACTGGCAGAAATGCACAACAGTTGCATTCACTGTTCTTCCCTTCCCTTCCCTCCCCTTCCCTTGGAAAAATCCCTAAAATTCCTCCCCAGCTCAGTAATAGGAGGGAATGTATTTAGATTCACTAAATTGCATTTTCCTAATCATCAGGCCTATGATAGATGGTGTTTGTCTATGTCTTCCCCTAATCACATCTTCTGTTCTGACCAAACTGATGCAAACATTTCTGGCAGCTAGAAAAAAAACAGCTTTGACAAGTTCTCTCCCCCACACACAAGTCGTCAGGTGATTGCATAGCCTGGATATGCTGTTTATTTTTATTTTTATTGCTCTTGATGTGTAAACAACAGTATGTCCTGCATATGAGCTCATTTTTAGGGCAATAAATGATCAATAAATCTCTTTTTGACTCTTTCTCACTCTCTCCTCTCCCTCTTTCCCTTGCACACACACACACACACACACACACACACACACACAGAGAGAGAGAGAGAGAGAGAGAGAGAGAGAGAGAGAGAGAGAGAGAGAGAGAGGCATTGCAAAGCACTTTAAAGGCTGTGCTTTTCTCTCCAAAGTAGGTTTGTAGTGGTTTATAATAAGAGTTAATCCTTGAAGTGTCACTAGGGCTTTCAATGTGCCAAGATAAAATGCCTTGTTATTTTAAAAGTTTCCAAAAAAGAATATAACCACTTTGCTATTAATGGGGGGGTTTTTTTCCCTTTACATCGAGAGAACTATATTCATAATGGAAATACTGTATTCACCCATTCCAGATAGGAAGAATGACTGGTATTATTGTTCAGGAACAACGGGAAACAAAGAAATTTAATAAGCAAATAGGACCATTTCTTTTTAAAATGAGGACAATCAGCTGGCAGGAAATATACCAAAGTTACTGCGATTCTGGCAACTGTTATATCTCATTTAAAGTTTATATCCTCCTGCAGGAGGCTGGTGTGCTTATAGGCTTATGATACAATTCAGATGTACCTGGCACTGCAAAATAAACATAGTGGGAAGTAAACACTGCATCTTTCTAAAAGCATCCATACGTTAGATAAAAACAGAGCTTCCCATTCAAAATATTCAGGTGACAGTCATCCCTGAACACAATATGTATCATCAATGCAAGCCTCATGGACTTCCAAGACAGGGTGTGCCAAGTCTTACCAAACGTAATATAATTGGAAGTTATACTCCAAAGATCTTTGCATGATTAGTCTTTGTGTGGTAATTTGTGAATGTACTGTACAGTGGAAGCACAATCACAAAGCTAGAGGATTTCTTGTAGTTCAACCAGAGAGTGCCTTCAAATAAATAACTACCCACCCTCTTCTTGAAGCTGATCCATAAGGAAGCGCTCACTGCTCCCCTGGTTGGTAAACTGCTTAGAGAAATAGCTGTTGTGTCCTATTAGCATGGCTCTCAGGAACTTTCCAGACCATGGTAAAGTCATTCAACTCATTTGCAATGCACCACAGAGTATGCCCTCTTTTCACTGCTAGAGCAGAGGTCCCCAATCTTTTGGGCACCAGGGACTGGTTCCATGGAGAGAGATTTTTCCGCGGATCGGAAGGGACATGATTTCATGTACTGCCTGCATCCCACGGATGGGGCTTTGTTTGTTTGCACAGACCAGTTTCTGGCATGCCGCAGCCCAGTGCCGGTCCATGGACCGGAGGTTGAGGACCCCTGTGCTAGAACAATCAATAGGATCCTACCGGTAGTAGATTCGTCTCTACCTTACATTTTTCCTACCTTCAGACAAGATGCATCTCTTTCTTTTATTTCATCTCCCCTTGCCCTTTGTAGCATCAGAATATAAGTCTCTACCCTTTCAGGTATTGGGGGGCAGGAGGGGAACCCATCATGTCTTTCCTTCCAAAGTTAAATAGCATTTCCAAAACTTTTCATCTTTTCTCCCCAGACTTGGTTTCTTCTTATTGACCATCCCTGAATATATTTCCATTTGTCTATATTCTTCATGACGTGCTACGTAAGTATGGATTTTTCTAGACTGGAAGTGCAAATCTAATAATGCTGTAACTGGGGGGTTTATTATTCCAATAATTCCTTGTATATCCAAGCAGCATTCATGTTCTCTGCTTCGATGCTTGGAGCAAGGTTATTTAAAGGACCATTTTTTCCCAGTTACATCTACCCGACATACCAGAGTGGCAAAACAGGGGATATTAGGGGTCCCCTCTCTTAGCAAGGTCCACCAATGGGACCAAGAAGAAGGAACTAAGATGATTAAAACCTTGGAGGCAAAAACATATGAAGAAAGATTGCAGGATTTGGGTTTGGCCAATCTAGAGAAAAGAAGGACTGGGGGGGGGGAAGACACGATAGCAGTATTATTATTATTATTATTATTATTATTATTATTATTATTATTATTATTATTATTATTATTATTTAATTTCTATGCCGCCCTATTCTGGAGAACTCAGGGCAGCTCACAACATGATAGAAATCACAATAAAATACATAAATATAAAAACCCTTAAGTTAAAAAAGAAAAACCAATCATTCCAGTATTTGAGGGGCTGCCACAAAGAAAAGGGCGTCAACCTATTTTCCAAAGCACCAGAAAGCAAGACAAGAAAGAATGGATGGAAACTAATCAAGGAGAGAAGCAACCTGGAATTAAGGAGAAACTTCCTAACAGTGAGGACAATCAACCAGTGGAATAGCTTGCCTTCAGAAGTTGTGGGTGCTTCATCACTGGAGGTTTTAAAGAAGAGACTGGACACTAACTTGTCTGAAATTGTATAGGTCTCCTGCTTGAGCAGAGTGTTGGACTAGAAGACCTCCAAGTTCCCTTCCAGCTCTATTCTGACTAAAGGGCATTCTCCCTAGTGGCTCCTGCCCTGTGGAACTTCAACCTTGCAGTGAGAAGATTAGCCCCCACCTTGTTATTCTGAAGTGAGTTGCATGACCATATAATTTTTCTTAATAGGTAATTAAATAAAGCAAAGACTGGCTTGTTCCATCCTTGGAGGAGACCCTTAGTGCAACAAGATTCCTGATAACCAGCACTGTTATCCTGATGTCTCTGCATTGCTAGGATAAGTTGCATTGAAGGTGAATTTCTACCATGCGAAGGAAAAAAGCTATCAAATGCTTTATCATTTTTAAGTGGGGGGGGGAAGCTGAGTGGGTGGGAAAAGGCATTGTTTATTAGCCAATAGCTTAACAATAATTGGCTAACAGTTCTCTGTCTCAGCAATTGGCTATGAAAAACAAGTGCTAATTGCAATTGTGTCTTGGTGAACTCCATAGACTTATAAATAGTCAAAGCCAATCCAGTTCAATTCAGGATATCATTTCAAGTAGAATCAGAGGAAAGGCTGGTTATCTGGGATTATCTATATTAATGCAGCAATCTTTTCAGGATTATCATTTTCCAATAGCTGCAGAGGTATTCATTCAGGGAGCTAATTAGCCAACATGGTGCAAGACAATAAAAGAGATACAGTCTATGGGAAGTAGACACCAAAGCTGGCCAGAGGGAAAACAAAATTCCTCTTAATCTACTCAACCAGATCTGCTCATTACTTGGCTTCAGAGGTATGTAAAGAAACCGAAATCATTGCCTTTTCTTCCATGATGTTTACTGAGGGGATCAGCCATGCAGACTTTATACAGTAATGAAGAGAGTTTATTAGGCAGTGACACATTATCAGCCTCTTCATTTATACAAGACATTTGTACTCAGCCACTTCTCGTTTTAGTCTAACATATTGGCCGTGACAGTAAAACTGGGGGCGTGAAAAAGCTTGACAAGCCCATTTGACCTATAAACACAAGATGCCTCAAACTAGATTGAGACTGCATGTGTTTTTAACCCCTGTGGTAAGTATACACTGAACAGTATAAAAAGTGACAGCTTAAATATCACTGGCATGTGGTGCAATTAAAAGACCCAGAATTCTTACTTGAAGGCATAACAAAAGTGCCTTTCCTCTATTGACATTTCTTTTGCTTGGCTTTGAAGTAGCATCTCTCGGTTGGTTTACATTCATCCAGTTCATGTAGGATTGATGTAAAGCATATGAAGATGAGATAGTCTTCAATCCAAGAATGGACTTGAGTGATATCACTAGTTAGAAAGGGATGCAATATCAGGGTCCACCATTGTGGTCCACATCAAGAAGAGCTGGTTCGGTCTAGTGGTTAAGGCATCAGGCTAGAAAATGGAAGACATTGAGTTCTAGACCCTCTTAAGCAAGGAGTTGGATTAGAAGACCTCCAAGGTCCCTTCTAACTCTTGTTATTTTGTCAGCTATGAAAGCCATCTGGGTGACCTTGGGCTAGTCATTCTCTCAGCCCAATTCACTTTACAGGGCTATTGCTGTGGGAAAGTAGGTAGGAGGAAGAAAGAGTATTGATTATGTTCACCACCTTGAGTTATTTCTAAAAATAATAAAGGCAGAATACAAATAAATAAATAAATAAATAAATAAATAAATAATAAAAAGACCTGGTTCTGCAAGTTGACTTGAGGCTCCAATGGTGGAATTTCACATTGGAGGTGGTTGACAGACGAATCAAAGATCCCACCTCACCTCCCCCACTCATCGTACTCCCTCCCTCCCCATTGTTTGGTTAGGATTGAGTATAGATAGTCCTCCAACATATGACCACAACTGAGCTAAGTGAGATATTTGTTAAGTGAGTTTTGCCTCATTTTACAGCTTTTCTTGCCACATTTGTTAAGTGAATCACTGCAGTTGTTAAATGAATCTGGCTTCCCCATTGACTTTGCTTGTCAGAAGTTTGCAAAAGATGATCGCATGACCCCAGGATACTATAACCGTCATAAATGTGAGTCAATTGTCAAGCCTCCAAATGTAAATCATGTGACCATGGGGATGTTGCTACGGTCATAAGTGTGAAAAATTATCATAAAAATGATCAGCGCCATTGTAAAGTTGAACAGTCACTAAGCAAACTGTTATAAGTCAAACACTACCTATGTTTATCTTTTTATATTATTTAGTTTGTATTGTGTATATTTTTTGTGATATTTTATCTTTTTAATATTGTAAACTGTCCAGAGTTACCTTGTGCTAAGATGGGTGGTCAATAAATTTAATAAACAAACAAACCACATGGATAAACAATGAATGAAGTCAGGATAGAGGAGAAACTAAAACCTATCTCCCGTGAGCAAGAACAGAAACAAACTCCACATGAATTTTAAGGTGGTATGTTCATACATTATCCTTAGTGAAGCCTGCAAATCAGAGTTTGCATTTCTTGTGTCTGATGAGGAGATCACATCTTTCTCCTTCTGTCCTGGCCACTTTTTACAGAGGCATAATTGAGAGCATTTTAACAAACTGCATCACTGTTCGGTTTAGTGGTAACAGTGCTCAGATAGACGGTCCATACAGAGAGTGGTAAGGACAACTGAGAAGATGATAGAAGCCCTCTTCCCATTATTCAAGACACTGCTTATAAGTGTCGCGTGCTTAGAGCTTAAAGCATTGTTAGAGATCCCAGACACCTACTTCATGGTCTGTTTCTGATGCTTCCCTCCAGGAGGAGGTTTCAAAGTATTTATAGCTGAACTACTTAGATTCTGTAACAGCTTTGTTCCTTATGCCATCCATCTTGTACATTCACAGGATTTTTTTTTTTGCCATGTATATGTATAGACTCAAACTAGACTGTGATATTTCTCTGTGTCATATATATGCATATGTGTGGGTATATGTATAATGGTTACCTTTTGAGAGCTGAATGCATTGAAATTTCATTTCAATGTATGCTGATTAGTGTACATTTCAAGTGACAATAAAATTCTATTCTATTCTATTCTATTCTATTCTATTCTATTCTATTCTATTCTATTCTATTCTATTCTATTCTATTCTATTCTATTCTATTCTATTCTATTCCATTCCATTCCATTCCATTCCATTCTACATTCATGTAAAAAAACAGGCTGTAACATGCAAATTGGCTTTCATATGAATTAGGCGCATCTTCAGGATTAAAGAGGCCACCAGTGAATAACTGTGATCTTTACTGAAGAAAATTGCTTATTCTCCTTTATGGATAAATGCCCTCATTTACAGTGACAGATTTTCAGAGAATTACTCTGGTCCTGCAAAAAATAAATGTGCTCAGTAGTTGTGCAATTCAATCAATTGCACTAAATATCCCAAGGACAGGAGGAAGAGAACAGCAGCCAAGAAGCTCATCAACCCTTTGAAGGGGAAATTCTATGGAGACAATAGCCCAGCAGAATTGAAACTAGACTCTGTTGTTCTCTAACTTTGATCCTAAATAATATGCAAACATACCATTTTAAGATTGCCTACCTCCAGAAAACTGCATCTTCTTTGACTGAGGTGTCCCGAATATGCAAAGGCATTTTTCAGTAAAGTGTAAATATTCTGAAAAATGTCTGTGAAAGGATATTGACCTATTTAAGTTTCATTGTAATGTAACAATGGCCTTTGGCAGGATTAAGTCAGGCCAACAGGTGCCAAATAATGAAAACAATCATTGTCTGCATATTGTATTGAGACACAGCAATTCAGAATGTTGCAAAGCTTTAATCTTCAATTTGCATCCATTGCATTCCTAACAAAACTCAGGAAGAAAATGTCTCTTTTGCCGGCATTTCTATTGCTCTATAAAGCTAATGTTTTTTTCCAATGAGCAGGAGATTTCCTCTCCCCAATCCCAACATTTTCAAGGCCAAAATTAGATTAGATGCTTAATTCCCTTCCAAAAACGGTATGTAAATTAGTCTAAATCTTCATTTTGATACACACACACACACACACACACACACACACACACACACACGCAGAGAGAGAGAGAGAGAGAGAGAGAGAGAGAGAGAGAGAGAGAGAGAGAGAGAGAGAGAGAGAGAGAGAGAGAGAGAGAGAGAAGAATTCTGTGTGTACTATTTTATACAATAGTATAAATCTATCTAATTGGTAAAACTCCAAATCAGTTTCATTTTTTTCCACCTCAAGTCCAAAGTCTGGAAGCAGTTTCCAAGTAGAAACAAAAGTAATTGTGTTTTTTTTTCCCTTTTATCAAAGCAGTCAACTTAGCCATCTCTGCTAACTCCATCAGCTTTTGCAACCACTCATCCATTATGGGGACTGAAGCGTCCTTCTAGAGGTTAACTCTCTTGTCTCTTGAGTTCAGGATGGCATCCGTAACATCACAAGTCAACCCCTGCCCCTTTTTATATGAGATGCATGCATGGTGTATGTTAAAAGGGTGGACTTTAATTGTAAAATCACAATTACCATCTTGATGTTTTTACCACTTTCCTCCATTATGGGTTCTGTATCTGTCCACTTTTTCCCCCCTCTTTTTAAATAGATTTACACATTATAGTAACCTGTATTTTTAACTATATTTGTTAGGCAAGACCCAACTGAGTTCACAGAAAGCCATACATTTATAATCCTCAGGCACAAACTTTACAATCCTGAGCAACTAGGTTCCCAGAACATAGTAAGCCAAAAGTAAAACCACGTGATGGCTTAGAGAGTTATGTGAGTGGTGTCCCATTCCATCTTCCCAAACCCACTTCTTTCTATAATGATCTGTGAGAATAGCATTGGGAGACAGGAGGAAGAGCCACAGCCTAGATAACAATCATACGAAGGATATCTCATCCCACAAGAAGAAAGGAGGTGTGGGAAGTGAAGAGACCCTCCCTAGTTTTCTGGAAAATAAAAGTAAGGGTGAGGAGAAGTGCTTTCAGACTTGCAAGATTCTGTTGCTGCGATTTTATAACAAAGGTACTACTAAGCCTCATGGTTTGCGCTTCTTGTCTGGATGTACCTTACTGCCATGTGACACATTTCCTTTTTTCCCTCTTTGATTATTCAGTTTTCTCTGAGTTTGTATTTGTATTCAGTTTGCATTCAATCTAACTTCTGCACACACAAAAATCTATTCAGTATATAAAAGAATGTGAGTAAGATTGAAATTGCATCCAAGGTTCCACGTACCGCCTGCACTCAGTGCATCTCTGAGTTTGGACAAATGTGCATAAGCATTGTTGAAAGTGGTCTCTGTGGTCCCTGGTGCTTGTAGTAGGTATGTGCCCAGAATTATTCTTCCTTGTACTCTTTTGCATGTGGAATAAGCAGTGGAACCAAAGTTCTCTTTTAGGCTTCTTGACTGGAATAAATGACCTATAGCTATGCAAAAAAGAACAACTACGACGATTAAAGGCCTGGAGACAAAAACATATGAAGAACAGTTGCAAGAAATGGGTAGGGCCAGTCTAGAGAAAAGAAGGATTAGGGATGACATGATAGCAGTACTCCAGTATTTGAGGGGCTGCCGCAAAGAAGAGAGGGTCAACTTATTTTCCAAAGCGCCTGAAGGCAAGACCAGAAACAATGGATGTAAACCAATCAAGGAGAGAAACAAACTGGAATTAAGGAGAAATTTCCTGACAGTTAGAACAATTAATCAGTGGAACAACCTGCCTCCAGAAGTTGTGAAAGCTCCAACACTGGAAGTTTTTAAGAAGAGCCTGGACAGCCATTTGTCTGAAATGGTGTAAGGTTTCCTGCCTGAGCAGGGGTTGGACTAAAAGACCTCCAAAGTCCCTTCCAACTCTGCTATTCTCTATTCTGTATTCTAATGTTCATAAAATCAAAGTAGCATTTTCTTCATTATCTCATTTCTTTTTATATATATAAATACTTTATTAATTTTCTAATTTTACAATCATGAGTACTTAATAAACAACATGTTGTCTGGGTCTATTGGTAATTCAGTGGTACATATTAACTTTCTCAGTCTAGTTCCAATACAATCCTTGGTCCTCTCTTCTTCTGGTGGTATGCATTTTTCCACATTGGGCAAATACAATTCTTGTTATTGTTAATAGGTATACAATTAAATATAAACATCCTCATCACATTTTTCTGGTATTATACATAATATTGATAGTGTCAGTTTATAAAGCTTTTCTAGCCAGAACATATCTCAACTGTATTTGCACTTAAAATCCATTTGTTCAATCAATATCCATTTTTTCCCACTTTTTTTAAAAAAAATAATTTCCATCAATGTTCAAAATATCTCTATCACTTATAATTTTCTCATAATAAATTATATTTGGGTAACCAAAAGCTTCTCTTATTCAAACCCTTTTAAAATTTTCATATTTCCCATCTCATAACAAAGTACCGGTATAATATTCTAGTTACAAATCCCATCCTTCTAATTATAATAATACTTTTATTTCTAACAATTATATATTTTCTTAACCATATTCAAACAACTTTTCAACCATTAAAAAACAATCTTCTCATTCTTCTTCAGGTCAGGGTTCCAGGTTGGCTTTCTGTAGCTTGGCAGCCTCCAGATGTGCTGGAATCTTTGGACCTGTATTCAAAACATCTGGAGATCAACTGCACCTGGTTCCATTTAGTCTTGCTTACATTAGGTTTGGTACCACATATAAAAGAACTTCTTCTAAGAGAGAGACAGGAATGGTGTTGAATATGTTGGACTTCAATGTCTTTCAATGCTACCTGTCATCCTTCTTAAATAATCGGCAATCCTATAATCCATCCTCCTTAAATAAAATCAACACAGCTTTTACACATGCAACTCCCATATCACTAACTAGTCTATGAGTTTCAAGAATATCAGCAAATACATCAATAAAGTCTTTTACAAATCACTGTTCCCAAAAATATAGCATCAACTAGATAAGGGGTCTTTATATGAATTGGCATGTGGTTAAAAAGTACTTATCTGAGACAGATTTGGAACAGATTTTGAGATCAGATGGCTCTAAACATCCTCATGTCCTAATTCAAAAAGCTTCATGAACTTCCTGATCTCATTTGTTAACTTAGTGCTATGGCTTGAATATCAATAAGGCGGAATATGTTTTGGTTTTTGTTGCTTGCTGTTTTTTTTTTTTAATGGCACTTGCTTGAGTAAAGTTGGGAGGGGAAAGAAAGCAATATTTCAGATCCCACCCAAAATCCACCCTCAAGGTAGAACAATGCTTGCCATCAGACCATTGGTGTTCTCCTTTATAGCTTTCAGATGTGTGGGAAGATCATATCTGTTCAGTCAGGGAGACTGGTGAAGGACACATCTCAATCTACCTGCTCTCATGAAGAATTACTAGAAGCTTGGGAAATGCTGTAGAAGTAGTCTGAGCAAAGACATGTCATTGTCAAAAAAAATTAAAAACATAAGATGAGATCCCTCTGATGAGTCATACCAGACATAGAGTTCCTTTAATTCTTTCCCAGGTTTAATGAGCATTGAACACTGTATTCATGTATATGAAAAATAAGCCAAGCATAACAGAGTCTACTGTTCTTTTAGATCATAAACCACCTTAAGCTGATTGAACATGGAAAGATCAAATCCCCCAGCTACGTTGGTCATTCCTATCCATTCATGTTCTGCCAACTGGGACAATGACATAATTTTACATATCAACTGTCCAGTTGGCGGATTCAGAAAAAAAAACTCCTTGGACATTATTTTACAAGAGTATAAACTTTACTTAACAAACCATATTGGCACAGATGAAGTGAAACCAGCTCCCCTCTCCCCCCCCCCCCGTTTTCTTTGTCAAGCTGCAAGTGAAGTGGAATATAGGTGAAAGTGCAAATCAGTCTTGACAGTTACAAAAACAGGCTAATTTTCTATACATGACATACATTTGCTAACTCAAGTTGGGTTGAAGCAACATGAAGGGGCCATATAACTAATGGCATTCCACCAAGTGAGAATGAGATCAAAAACTCTTTCTAGTTTCTACTCATCACTGGCTATAATGCACCACAATTTTGTCCAGCTTCTGGTTTTCCAAAGTGGCCCATCTCAAAGATTTAAAACCTAGATCCTTCAGAAAAAGAAAAAGAAAAAAACCCTAGATCCTTCAGTAGTAACTAAATAAGAGGCTTTTGATCTCTTTCAGATCTTTCTCATTTATTTTATTCCATTCTGTTCTGAAGTGCTCTATGAAAATGAGTTATATTACTCAACACAATTTGAATCCAGCACAATAAAAACCTATAGCTCAGATCTGGGCATTTGATGTTCAATTCATTCCTCTTTTCTCTAATTAGAGGTGGATACCTTGGTGTTTAGATATTTTAGACTTCACTTCCAATATGTCCCAGAAGATATATGAGAGTTGTAGGCCAAAACATCAAAAAATGCATCACGAAGAAAAAGATTTATAAGGAAATGACTTGGGACAAAAAAGTAGGCATATATTAGTTTATAGATATAAGCCTTTGGGAAAAATTTATAGTAATGATGTACTATCAAATTGTTGATTGATTGGTGTATACATTAAAGTGCACAATTATATTGAAGTCCCATGTTTGTTTGTTTTTGGCTTTCCTGTACTGATGACAGTCAGTAATAAGTTTTCCCCATGTTGCAAAATCAATTATTACCGTGATGGTAGAACTTTAAGAAAACATTGTGCAAACTTTATAGACTGCAGAAAAGTCAATTTCATGTGATGGCTTAACAGTCATGTTGTCTCCTTCCCTTTGTCCCCTCCCAAGCTCTGAGCACCTATCCACAACCAAGTAAATCAAGCCTAATTGATGTGGCTTTATTGGAGTATTGCTATGTTGCAAAAATATAAAAAATGTCTAAAAAAATTGTTGATTCTTACAGATTACTGTAAACTCCCTTTTTATGACCCTGTAATCCCTTAATTCGTGCTATAGTTGAGACAACTGGATGGAACTGAACATTTACTGGCCAGATGCCCTTCCTGACACCACGCAGAGTTCGCAGCAGATTTTTTTTTTCTTTGTGCCCTAGGAGAGAAGCATCTGCCACTACCAAGGATTAAACTCTTCTGAATGGAAAGCTAGCATCTTCACCACTAGGCCACCACACTGCTCTTAGAGATTACTGCACATAAGTAGATTTTCTCCAGGACAATTTGTCTTTAACCTGGTCCTTCAGGGCTGATGGTACACTATTGCTAGTGCAATTATGTTTGCAGCTGGTCGTTCTCTTTTTTTCTCTTTCCTTCCACTTTTTCCAGCATTAGAATCTTCTCCAGAGAGTAAAGTCTTTGCATAATGTGTCCATTGTGTGAGACGTTGAGCCTGCTTGTTTGTATCTTGTGTGAGACCTCTTGGCTGATTAATTGAATAGTTACTAGACTGCAAGTAGAAATATAGTAGTCAGTTTTGGAAGTAGTGGTGAAGGCACCAGACTAGGAACCAGGAGAACATTACTTCTAGTCATGCCTTAGACACAAAGTGAACTGTGTGACTTTGGGCCAGTCAGTCTCTCTTAGTCCAGGAAGAAGAGAATGGCAAACTACTTCTGAAATCTTTGCCAAGAAAACTGGAGGGACTAAGTCCAAGCAGGTTCCAGAATCAACACTGACTTGAAGGCACACAAAAAAAGTGTGCTGCTTTTGAACATGGGTTGGAGAGATCTGGTATTTTGTCTTTTGCCTTGCAAACTAAGAAACTACCCAAGTCAGCATATATAGTAAGTAATTCTACTCTGAATGATATATTGAGTTCATACAATGCCAACAGCACCATTCAGTGAAAAGTAGATATATAGGTATAGGTCAGGGGTAGGCAACCTCGGCTCTTTTATGACTCAGGGACTTCAACTCCCAGCATAGCTGACTCAGGAATTCTGGGAGTTGAAATCCATGAGTCATAAAAGAGCCGAGGTTGCCTACCGCTGGTATAGGTATAGTGTAGTTATCATTAGATACCTCAAATTCAGTTATTATATAAAATATCTGGCAAATTTTAGATTGAAGATCTGTCTCATTATTTGTTTCACTTTTCCCTACATGCATCTCTGGGAGAAAAAGAATTAGCAACCTATTGAGTTTTCCCTCAGCCAGATTCTGATTAGCATTTTTAAAACTGATTTTAAAAGACTCAACTATACTTTTTCACAAGGTAACTGGACTTCCTTGTTTTTCTTTGAAGACATTTCACTTCTCATCCAAGAAGCTTCTTCAGGTTAGATTTTAAAAGTAGTATCTTGCTTAACATGGTAAGCATTCTGCATTTATGTGAGAGAAATGGGACAATAGTTGGTAGGTTTTATTTTAGTTTACATTTGAATATACTTTATACAATGGGCTATACATACACTATATATTCATGAGAATAAGATTAATTATGAAACACGTCATTTTAGACCACATCATTATCTAGTAAAAACAATAGATTATTAAACTTAGATGCTATCTCTTGTGTCCTGGGCCTGATGAGGGAACTCAGCAGGCCCAGAAATGCTGCAAATGGTCCCAGGCAACCTAAAAGCTGCCCGGGACTAGATGGCTACTGTGCATGCGCAAGGCGCAAAGAAAGAGGAATTCCTATTGGCTGGACTGCCTGGGGGTTGGAAATCTATAAAAGGCCTGCGTGCCTGTTTTGCAGTTGCTTGGAGTGGAGTTAAAGAGAAATAAAGAAGTTTGCTTTACGATGTGTTGTGTTTCAATGCCTCGAATCTCAAAACACAAAACTATCATTGACTTCTTTTAAAATGCTATCATTGATTTCTCTTAAAATACATCCTTACCACAGTGTCTACAATTAGCAGTTCTACAATTTCAATCCCTCATTCCAGATCTGACTTTACACAACTAAAACTCTCTTGGTTGAGGAAGGAGTTATGGCATAGAAAAGAATAACACAATCACTATACAGTTATGTCCTTAGCCTTATGTTTACAATTGCTTATATTGTACAGTCCCAATGACAAGAAAGGAAAGACAGCCAAATACCACAAAGATAAAACATGTCTTTCCGAAAGGATTGGAAATCATATTCCCAGGAACTCAACGTCATTAATGTGACATTAAAATAACCTTTTAGAAAATTGTTCCTTGGAGGCAGACCTAACCTTTTTGCTTCAACTATATGAAACAAACTCTACATGGGGCCACATTAGAGCTGACATTTTTGATCAATCGGAAATCTGTACAGAAGGAACTCCAGGTAACTAAAACTAGGGAAGCATCAGCTGCCATGAGAGTCTCTGGCTCAGATTAAAAATTTAGAAACAAAGTTCTTTGCATTTCAAAGAGTAAAGAGTTGGAAGCATTGCCAGTTGTACAGATATTTTCCTGGCTGACTTCTAGCACTCCGAAAGGTCTCAAATTAACCTTTGAAGAGGGCTAGGAAAAGCCACCAAAGGTGAAATGGGCTGTTGCTCTCCTGCAATTAAGCTCCATTATCCTTTGAAAATTGTGCTGGAGGCCATATACTAACAAGTTGGTGGGACTGTACAAAAAAAAAATGAGTGGGGCCATGGCCCTCTGGGGCAGCATGGAATTCAGCCCAATACCTATTTAATATATCTTGATATCGTTTCTCATATATCTGCAAGTCATTCACAACAAAAGCACTTCAAAGGCAACAATTTATGTTCATTTTAAAAGCGTTTGGGAGTGAAGGAAAGCAAATCAAACAAAATCACTCGTCCCATGTGCATACAAGGAGAATGTGAGTGAAAGAGATTTCTAGAAGGTGTATAAATGGCACTAAAGAAAAGACCGACCTGTGAAGGATGGATCACAAAGTCAGTCACTCTGTACATGCAGCAGAGCCTCTTCTAATGACCTTACTGTTTAGCTAGCTCTGTAATGATGAAAATAGTCCAGTGGGTATCACAGTCCCCAGTTATATGAGGATTTATATGTCAGAAGCAAATCTTAGATCAGTAGCCCAATTATGATTACTTCAAAAGGGGTGTACATTGTGCATGCATGATCATATGCCCTACTCTGCAATCTATCATCATTTTCATTTTTGGACCAGTTCCAAGAGTATCCTCACTTTATGAGGTCAACAGTGAATGAATTACTGCAGCTAGGTTGTCCACTCCAGAAAGAAATATAGCTGGGTCAATCAACAAAGAGCCACTCCCCATCACCAAGGTTTCTAGAGACTCCAATTATTCTAGAAGCATTCAATTGTTACTCAATCCGGGCCCCTTTAAAATAGCAATACCCTTTCTCATACCCAGGAACCATCTATCCATAAAGTCCCTCTATTGTTAGTATATTGAAAGTGCCTACTTTCCAAGCCTCTGATGACTGTACCTAGCAGTGTCATACAAATGAATAATTACATTATACTACGGGTAAAGGGACACTTTCAACATACCAACAGCATAGCAGCCAATACGCAACAGCACTATCATCCAACATTTCTTTCTGAGACAATCTTTGCAGTTGGGACAAAAACCACTATGGTATCCCTAATATACAGAGACAGTCCAGGAAAATACCATAGTCAGGGTGGCTTCAACACTTACAAGAAACAGTGGTTGTAGATAGAAAGTTAACAATTTAGACTTTGTGTATCTTTCTTAAAACATATTTTTGTTATAGTTATAAAACTTATTTCATTAAACCTTACTCAGGTCAGATTTTTGCTTTCAGGAAGACTCATATACACACACAGAATGCTTCTGCGGTACCTCCAATAGGTCCAGGGTATTAAAATTGCTGAGAGATCAAGATGGACCCTCTCTCTATCTCCTTCCCATATGTGATAGGGGTAGAATCACCAAGGCAGCCAAGAATGATTCTGTCCCCAAGCCAGACTTGAACTCAGACTGAGAAGCATCCTGCAAGAATGACTGCATTGTACACAAACTATGTTCACAAGTATCTTGCACAAAAAAGGGGTATCTGTCACTGGGTAGTACTGGCGTGTCCAACCAACAGCTCATGGGCTGTTTGTGGCTCTGGGCAGATAGTAATGTGGCCCCACCAGATCTCAAAAACTAAAGGAAGTTTATTATTTATATACATTGTATAAATCATATACTTTATATGCAGCCCAAGTCAATTCCACTTTACTCAATGCAGCCCAGGCAAGCCAAAAGTGTGGGCACGTTTAGGGTAATAGGTGGCACGGTCCTCGGTTGAAGGATTTTTTTTCCCCACAAATGGTAGTACTGTCTCTTTTAAAAGTGAAAGTTAACACTTCATGCAATAATGTGTTCACACTCCCTGGACCTACCCAGTCAATCTCCTTGAAATAGCTTAAACAAATCAAGTTGGTCTACACAGGAAAATGGAACTGTATTCAGAGTTAAAGTTGGAAAGTCATCTGATATAGAAGGCTTAAAAATTCAGAGCCACTTGATCTTGCCTGGATTTGGCTCCATTTAGCTTCTGAGTGAAATGTTGCCTTTCAATTATCTGAGTGCTGGTTGATTCCATGCAAATTAGTGCCATCACAAACTCTTCTAAATTCATGTTTTCCATCAAGGCTGATCGAAACAGGAAACATTATGGCAACAGTGAGGACCTGTGGGTCCCTTTCATTACAGGTAGTCCTCGACTTGCAATAGTATATTTAGTGACCATTCAAAGTTACAACAGCACTGAAAAAAGTGACTTACGACCAATTCTCACATTTACAACTAATGCAGTATTCCCCATGGTCACCTGGAGATCATATGCTTGGCAATTGGTTCATATTTATGACAGTTGCGGTGTCCCGGGGTCATGTAATCAACTTTTTCACCCTTCTGAAAAGCAAAGTCAATGGGGAAGCCAGACTCACTTAACAACCATGTTACTAACTTAAAAACTGCAATGATTCACATAACAACTGTTGCCCGAAAGGTCATAAGGTGGGGCAAAAATCACTTAACAAATATTTCACTTAGCAACATAAATGCTGGGCTCAGTTGTGGTCATGACTCAAGGACTATCTGTATACGAATCCTAGCCTTGACCTCTTTCATGCAAATCTTAGAAATATGGTGTCAAACCTGACCTGACTCCATAGTTGTCTGCACCTGCCTTTACTCATAGCTGTGCCAAACAGGAGGAGGGTGGTGAATTCCAAAGGATGGGGGGAGGCTATGGAATGCAAGTGATCCTTCTGTTGTTGGAGAGATGTTATCTACCAAGGCCAAGTCATGAAGAATGTTTGACTGGAGCAGACAGTTTTTCCCAAAGCAAAAGAACTGAACTCAGTAGGTGAACTATGAACTGTGGGTATGTCCAGAAGGGAAAAGGGAAGTTACTGTTGTGAGTGTCCCTAGACCAGCTTGGGAAGTATCAGATGATGAGGATCAGCAGCCAGGCCCCTCTGGGTGTTTTCCCCTCCCGGCAGCCGAGGAAGAGCAGCCAGGCCCCTCTGGGTATTTTCCCCTCCCGGCAGCTGAGACAGACAGGGAGGAGATTTACAGGCAGTCTGGGTCAGATTCGCAAAGTGAGGGGTCAGATTTGGAGCAAGAAGATAGATGGCTTGATCCGAGATTCCGAAGGTTTGATAAACGAAGGTGTCAGTTAAGTGGGAAAAGGAAGTAATGGGGGGAAGTGACGTATCGGAAACTATATTAGAAGGGGACAGAGAGACTACGCCTTTGTCACGAGCAACGTTAATCAAGGAGTAGCCTGATATCTGGAGCCGTGCGTTTGAATTCAGTCTTCTGATGTTTTGGAAATCTACGGGAGAATAATGAGGCCTTGGACAATGTGATAAAGAAAGAGTGAGTTAATTGGAAGGTGTGGAAGGAGCATGTTTTAATCTAAATGTAAATAAATGAGACTTGGCTGTTTATGCCAGCAAAATGCCAGCAGCGGGCTTTGAAGTGAATTCTTTTGAAATGTGTTAAATAAACCTCTTGAAGACATATTTATGTGGATTTTAATGAGCTGAGAGGGGCCAGACAGAACAGTTACCTATGTGGGTTTTCGCTGGAAAATCCCAGAACTGACTTTGTTTCCTTTGCGACTAGATGGGTTTTTCAATAAAGCTACACTTTTGGTCAATCTAAAGAACCGGAAGGTTTTTTTTGTTGAAAGTGCCAAATGGGACAGTTGACATATGGAAAATTAAACTGTTGTTAATAGAGGATGAATAAATTACGAGCCGTGGTGGCGCAGTGGTTAGAATGCAGTACTGCAGGCTACTTCTGCTGACTGCCGGCTGCCTGCAGTTTGGCAGTTCAGTTGTCACCAACCCAAGGTTAACTCAGACTTCCATCCTTCCAAGGTCAGTAAAATGAGGACCCAGATTGTTGGAGGCAATAGGCTGACTCTGTAAACCACATAGAGAGGGCTGTAAAGCACTGTGAAGCGGTATATAAGTCTAAGTTCTATTGCTAATTGACTAATTTCCAGGGGAAAAAATAGGTTCAGTGCTCCTTCTTTAAAAGGACACTAGAAATCATCTTCTCTAAGGGTTAATTTTGATTGCCATTTATTGGAGTGATGGGAGAAGAATATATATATATATATATATATATATATATATATATATATATATATATATGTATGTATGTATGTATGTATGTATGTATGTATGTATGTATGTATGTATGTATGTATGTATGTATGTGTATGTGTATGTGTATGTGTATGTGTATGTGTATGTGTATGTGTATGTGTATGTGTATGTGTATGTGTATGTGTATGTGTATGTGTATGTGTATGTGTATATGTAATTTACTTATTAACTTTTGCAAGTTCATTATTTTTTTTGTAAATATTTTATTAATTTTTTATAATTATAAACAAAAAATCAAATTAAATACAACTCAACTTAATACAATCATTTTCGACTTTCTCTCACACAAAACAAAACATACATTCTTTTAAAAACTTACATAAAATAGAATAACTATAGATGTTGCTCGGCAGCACCCCCTCCACCACATCCACCTCTTCCTACCTCCCTATCTCCTACTTCCCTCCCCCTCCCTCTCTCCCTCCCTCACTCTCCACCCTCCTCTCCAACAACCTTCCTACTTCCCTCCACTCCTTCACTCAGAAGTGCATGCAAGTTCATTATTAACTGAACATTTTTTAATATCTGACCAGTCTTAACACTATATTTTTTGCAAGAGCACTAAACATTATTCCTCTTTCTCGTGCTCAGTTCAGTTTTTGCAGGATGAGCAAAAAAGAAAATTGTATTGAACAGGGAATGATCTAACGAGAAGCTGACAGTTTTCTCCAGGTAAATAGTAAATGGGAATTTAAAAAAAAAAACCACAGAAATTGAAAGCAAGCCACTAATATCAATTTGCATGGATCCCAGCTTTTGTCAGGCTCCTGCCTAATTACCAAGATGAAACAATTTACTTGGAGCAGATATTCCTTTGTGACAAAGGAAATGAATAACGCAATGCAGAGCACAAAAATGCCTCATTTTAAACAATTACGGGCAGCTCTACACTCATTCAATTCAATGATGTATCATCAAGATCCTTGTTCCATCACTCCAATCAATGGCAATCAAAATTAACCCTTGGAGAAGATGATTTCAACTGTCCCTTTAAAACAGGAGCACGCACTGAACCTATTTTTTCCCCTGGAAGCAGTAGAGGGATTCAATCAGTTCGCACTGGTTTGGGAGAACCGGTAACTAAATTTACCTGAATTCAGAGAACTGGCTGGCTTCTGGAAGTCCAGTCTAGGCCTCGGAGGCCTCCCGGGCCTAGAACGGCCCACCAGAAGTGCATGATGCCACTTCCAGGAGTCCATTCTAGGCATCGGAGGCCCAGGCCTGCATCACATAATACAGGGCTTTTCAACCTTTTCACCCATTGTACCACTTATAGGATATGGCAATATCCGAGTACCACCAGTTGCCTAGCAAGGTGTCAAAACCTTGATGACCCCCCCCAAAAAGGAAAAAAGTGATAAAGTACAGGTGGTACCCGTACCATTGGTTGAAAAGCCCTGACATAATAGAACCGGTTGTTCAATTATTTGAATCCCACCACTGCCTGGAAGTTATCAAATTAATTAATCTTCCATTAATAAAATAGTTTTCCAGGGGCCGCGTAGCAGATGTGGACGGGGCAAAGCCACAAGTGGACGTCCATACACACCCTACACAGACCTGGGGAAAGAAATCTTCAAATGAAACCAGAAGTGAACCTTTCTTCGAGCAGGATAGGATTTGGGGGACGGGGGCAGTTGAAGCCGGATCAGAGTAACCTCTATAAATGAATGGTGTTATTTTCAAGTCAAACTGCTGTCATTAGTAGGGTCAAGAAAGTAAGGTGGGTGTAGGAAGTGATCCTAAATATCCTCCCAGATTTCGCAATTGGAATGACCGCCCTCTCCCTTGGTCCTGTTGTCTAGACCTTGGCAATAAATTAACCAATAGACAACTCACTGCATTTGGGTGTTCCTACTAGGCCTTGCTATGGGATGAATAATATTAGATATTAGTATTTTTCTCATTTTAAAAAATAACTCAGAGGACAGACTGACTGATTTGCTCTTATCAGGAAGGAAAAGATTGGACAATCATTTGTCCAAGATGGTATAATAAGGACTCCTGCCTTGGTGTTGGACCAGAAGATCTCAAAGGTCTCTTCCAGCCCTATCATTCTATGATTCTAAGAGGTACTCTTCTGATTCAAACATCCTTTTGTTTGAATGTCCATATATGACCATATATATAGGGGTCTTCAAACTTGGCAACTTTAAGACTTGTGGACTTCAACTCCCAGAATTCCTCAGCCAGCAGTCCACAAGTCTTAAAGTTGCCAAGTTTGAAGACCCCTGATATTTATGATCTTCTTGGCAATCCAGGAGGCATTTGTGAAAAGTAGCCCTTTTGGAGAACTCTGCACAGCAGAATGAGAAGGAAATCAGAATATTGGTTGATGGATTTTTTTTTTATTTGTTTAAAAAGCAAATCAGAATCCTGCCCGTCTGCAGCAAATTGCTATGTTGGCATTAACCATTCCTTTTTTTTCAAACTTTTCTAGTATTCTAGACCTTATCCTACAATTTCCATAGTCTGACTCAACTTCTCAAAGTATTTTCTTTCAATATAACATTTTCAACATTTCTCCCAATGTGTATACTAAAAGTGATTGAATGAGAGTAATATCCAAAATCATTTCAGTCTGATTCTGAGGACAGTTTTCCTTTAAAGATTGGCAGAGTTTGTCCTCAGACCACAGCTGAACATTGTAAACAAGAATCAAGATTTTCTCAAGGGCTAATAAAATTATTATTTTGCGACTCAGCTGATTTGTATAATCTTAAATTGTATTTGTTATTGTTTCCTGTCTCATTGCATTATATTATCTGCATTATATTATCTGTTGGAACAATACATTAAATTAATGCAGAAACAAAGACAAGCTAGGATGCATTTTAAACTGGATGCAATTTTTGTGATTTTATATTGAATTTTGTCAGGTTTGACTTTTTAACAGAACAGAAGGTACATTTCGAATGTTGTCAGCTAAGAGTTTCACAAGATTAACAGAAGCAACTTAATAAGAAAGTATAATAAGAAAGCAACATAAGACAGACTATCCCCACTGTTCCTTTTCCATATTTAGTGACAGTTTAAACATTCATATATCTGATTTCACATTAAGTCACATTGCACAACGTGTAAAAAAAACTTTCAGTGGGATAATAAGTTTCATCAAAAAGTGATCATTAAAACACTCTTAAAAATGACAAGCAAATATAGAAAAAGTTCCTGGGTTTTATATCTTTGTGATATTTTGATGTGATCAAGAAATGCAACCTGGGATGAAACTAAAATAGATGCTTCATTTCATTTCTAAATACTGTAGCTTCTATTAAATAATAGAGCAGGAAATAATTTGACTATTGTTTGAGATAAAGAGGTAAGGGAGAAACATGTTCCCTTTCCCAGCCTCAAAAGTTACCCCTTAGCCAAGTCAAATTCTTCCCTTTACTTACTCAAGTAAGTTACTCTATTCTACTTCCCTTAGGATAATTAGCACATAACCTTAGACAAGCTGGAAATTCCTGTTGTTTATAGGTGGTGTCAAAAGAATAATTTGGGATTCCAACTGGAGTCGGAATTGCACAAGAACAAATAAAAAATGAAATCCAGACAGCTGTGAGGAAAGAAGAAATATTTATTCCTAAAAGGAAAATAGTTTGCTTTTAGGGGCAGGATGCAAAGAAATGGGGTAAGGCAGCAGATTTTTATAGGTTGAGCTTGACGTGCTAATTCTAGGATGACATCTGAGGTATTTCTCTTTCTCTCTCTCTCTCTCTCTCTCTCTCTCTCTCTCTCTCTCTCTCTCTCTCTCTCTCTCTCTCTCTCTCTCTCTCTCTCTCTCTCTCTGTGTGTGTGTGTGTGTGTGTCTGTGTGTGTGTGTGTGTGTGTCTGTGTGTCTGTATGTTTATTCTTGTGAACATGCAGTTCTTCTGGGAAACATAATTTAATTAACTGTTTGTGATTGCAGAGCTTATGTGGATTGGGTCTGGGTAACTTTTTTGAGGGTTTGAGGAAGTTTAAGAAAGGGATTTTCCCGTTTGCTCTTTTTACTTGATTAATTTAGTTTCAGCTTGACCATCAAATATTTAGTAGAGACACTGATTCTCAGACCATTGAGTATTCTGTTAATAGTTTAAGGGAAGGTGGAAACAGTATAAAGAGTAAAATATATTTTGATATAAAACTTCTCACAGTTGTGAGGTATACAATAAGTCTGCATGTTGTAATTTTCCATTTCTGTTAAAGGAATAGGCGTATAGGAAACAAGATGTAGTAAGCTCGAGGTATAGAGAGGAACTATATACACTGACTCAAAGCATTTTTTTTAGAATAGTGCACACTAGTGTAGAATAGCATATAGCTTATGAATAACATATTATTCAATTTATATAAGGTTTATTTTTTATTTTAAAAATACTGCCTAGAGTTAGTATTCTAAAGTCTAATTACAAACCAAAGTGCAGCCATCTTTAACCGAAACATGAATTCTGTTACATACATAGCTTCTAGATCAGTGGTTCTCAACCTTTCTAATGCCGCGACCCCTTAATACAGTTCCTCGTTGCTATTTTATAACTGTAATTTTGCTACTGTTTTGAATCGTAATGTAAATATCTGATATGCAGGGTGTATTTTCATTGTTACGACTTGAACATAATTAAAGCATAGTGATTAATTACAAAAACAATATAGCAATGCTCAAAAATGTTGGGAGGGAGGGAAGGAAGGAAGGAAGATTGAAGGGGAAAGAAGGAGATGGAGAAGGAAGGAGATTGAAGGGGAAGAAAGGAGATGGAGATGGAAGGAAGGAAGGAAGGAAGATTGAAGGGGAAAGGAAGGAGATGGAGAAGGAAGGAGATTGAAGGGAAAGGAAGGAAGGAAGATTGAAGGGGAAAGGAAGAAGATGGAGAAGGAAGGAGATTGAAGGGGAAGAAAGGAGATGGAGATGGAAGGAAGGAAGGAAGGAAGATTGAAGGGGAAAGGAAGGAGATGAGAAGGAAGGAGATTGAAGGGAAAGGAAGGAAGGAAGATTGAAGGGGAAGGAAGAAGATGGAGAAGGAAGGAGATTGAAGGGGAAGGAAGGAGATGGAGATGGAAGGAAGGAAGGAAGGAAGATTGAAGGGGAAAGGAAGGAGATGGAGAAGGAAGGAGATTGAAGGGAAAGGAAGGAAGGAAGATTGAAGGGGAAAGGAAGAAGATGGAGAAGGAAGGAGATTGAAGGGGAAGGAAGGAGATGGAGATGGAAGGAAGGAAGGAAGATTGAAGGGGAAAGGAAGGAGATGGAGAAGGAAGGAGATTGAAGGGAAAGGAAGGAAGGAAGGAAGGAAGGAAGGAAGGAAGGAAGGAAGGAAGGAAGGAAGGAAGGAAGGAAGGAAGGAAGATTGAAGGGGAAAGGAAGGAGATGGAGAAGGAAGGAGATTGAAGGGGGAAGGAAGGAAGGAAGGAAGGAAGGAAGGAAGGAAGGAAGGAGAGAGATTGAAGGGGAAGGAATGGAGATGGATGGAAGGAAGGAAGATTGAAGGGGAAAGGAAGGAGAAGGAAGGAGATTGAAGGGGGAAAGAAGAAAGGAAGAAAGGAAGGAGAGAGATTGAAGGGAAAGGGATGGAGATGAAGGAAGGAAGGAAGATTGAAGGGGAAAGGAAGGAGATGGAGAAGGAAGAAGATTGAAGGGGGAAGGAAGGAAGGAAGGAGAGAGAGAGATTGAAGGGGGAAGGGATGGAGATGGAAGGAAGAAAGGAAGATTGAAGGGGAAAGGAAGGAGATGGAGAAGGAAGGAGATTGAGGGGGAAGGAAGGAAGGAGAGATTGAAGGGGAAGGGAAGGAGATGGAAGGAAGGAAGGAAGGAAGGAAGGAAGGAAGGAAGGAAGGAAGGAAGAAGAGAGATTGAAGGGGAAGGGAAGGAGATGGATGGATGGATGGATGGATGGATGGATGGATGGAAGAAAGGAAGGAAGGAAGGAAGGAAAGAAGGAGAGATTGAGGGGGAAGGGAAGGAGATAGATGGATAGATGGATGGATGGATGGAAGGAAGGAAGGAAGGAAGGAAAGAAGGAAGGAAGGAAAGAAAGAAGGAAGGAAGGAAGGATTGATCGATCTTTGGAGAGTCATGTTTTTCCAGATGGTGATGAACTGCAACTCCCAGCATTCCCCACTCTTTCACAGTGCTTTTTAGGGCTGCTGTGGGCGGAGCACAGCCAGGCAACCAGGAGGCGTGGGGATTGGCTCGGCGCCGCAGCTCAGCTCAGCCAGCAGTAGCAGCGTGTTGCCCAAGCAGGGCGGGAAGAGATGGGGTGGTGGTG
The DNA here is from genome assembly GCA_034064705.1 of Bothrops alternatus. NCBI lineage: Eukaryota > Metazoa > Chordata > Lepidosauria > Squamata > Viperidae > Bothrops > Bothrops alternatus. Next base: position 1,594,785 of record JARGCV010000087.1, read on the forward strand.
GCAAGTCATGAAAGCAGCATCCACATGTTCAGGGTGCAAACGCCTTGGACAGTTTGGCTCCCCCACCCCTTTATTTACTTATCTGCCACAAGCTCGTGCAAACAAGCCCCAAGGAGTTCTGAGTGAGCTGTCGTTTTAAAAAAAACAGGCGGGGAGGGGGAGCAGGATGGGAGGCAGCGGTTCTGGCGGTGGTGGCAGTAGCACGGCAGCATCGTTGGGGTTCCTCACCGCCGGCCTGGCCGCCACCCCGCCGCATCCTCAGCCAAAGGAGCGGGCAGGGGGAGCAGAACGGGAGACAGAGGCTCCAGTGGCAGCGTTGGCAGCACGGCAGCATCATTGGGGTTCCTCACTGCCACCACTGCTGCCACCACCCCTGGCCCGGCCACCGCATCCTCAGACAAATGGGTGGGGAGGCGAAGCAGGACGGGAGGCAGCGGCTCTGGTGGCAGAAACAGGGCAGCATTGTCAGGGTCCCTACTGCCCCTGGCCCGGCTGCCACCCTCGCTGGGACTCTGCGCTGCCTGGCCTCACCCTCTGCCCATCGATGGAGCTGCAGTGGAGGCAGCGCCCGCCCGAGCCACCTGGGAGAGCAGCAGGAGAAAAGAGAGGAGGAGGGCGAGGAAGTAGTCACCCTAGCCAGGACTCCGCGCTGCCTGGCCTTGCCCTTCACCCATCCAATGGAGTCGCGGTGGGAGCTGGTGCTGCACGGCCCCTACCAGCCCCTCTGCCAGCCCGGCTGCTCCCCCAGGCACCCCTCTGCCGCTTTGGGGGCAGCAAGAGGAGGAAGGGGAGGGCAAGGAAGCCACCACCAGCACCAGGCCCCAGGAGGCGGCTCTCCTCTCCTACCTTTGCTGAATCTCCTTCTTCCTTTCCAGCAGCCTGGATTCCGGTGCACCTTCCTGGCCAGCAGGTCCAATGGTCGGGCTGGCTGGGGATTGCAGGGGCTGGTCTCCCTTGGGCCGTGGCTTTCCGAAGGGCTGGCCCACTCAGCGGAGCCTCCAGCGGGCCACTCCCAGCAGGGATCCCGGGGCTTCCCAGGGTGGCTCCAAGCCATGAGGCTCTGGCCGCGCTTCTCCCAGGGGGTGGGGCACCCAGGTGCAGGGCCAATTGGGAGCCCTGCAGGAGGTAAGTCCGCCTGAGAGAGAGAGAGAGAGAGAAGTGAAGCGAAAGTGCCTCTCTGTCTCTCTCTCTGCAAATGGCAGAGGAGGCCATGCGGAGCGGAGTCTCGGTTCCTAAGACCATCGGAAATGTGTGTTTTCTGATGGTCTTAGGCGACCCCTGTGAAAGGGTCATTCGACCCCCAAAGGGGTCGTGACCCACAGGTTGAGAACCTCTGTTCTAGATGAAAAGCAGGTATTCTTATAGATAAACAAGGGAAGATATAAATCCTTTTTAATTGCAATTATCCAGTTCAGGTTGACAGACTCACCTTGTGAAAAAGCTATACTCTTGGTTAGCAGGATAGTACAAATCAGGCCACAGACAAGGAAGGGGAGATAAGACAGGAACAAAAGGGGCTTTTGATCTAATAATTGGAGGGTTTGGTAATTGTAATGGTTGCTAGGCAGTGGGAAATCATGTGACTAATTCAGACCTATCAACTGGGTTTGAAGAGGAAGGATGTGGAGTGATGCATGGAACAAGGTATAAAAGTCAATGCTGAAATTGATTCAGGTGTGGCTCTTTATTTGCAAGTAAAAGAGTACACCAGCTTTTGCAAAAGCTGTAATAAAACTTGTTTTGTTTTCCAACACCCTTGGAGTTGAATTTTTATTCCTCACACAGTGGACAAACTTAAGGAATAGAAAATGGCTACATCAAAGCCTAAAATCTGAAAGTTGTCCAGCTGACTGTAGCTTTTGGCTTTAAATATTTTAAAGTAGATGGTACATAATTGTCCCTCCTCATTTTATTTAAAAAATTAGATCTTAAAATAATTCAGAAATGTCTTTCAGCATTATCAGAAGTGGATCTTCTTTGCTCCATCCAGATATCAGAGAACAGAATAGCTACCATGTGGTGTTTAAAGGCCCTAACTTGATACAAGACATTCTCTTTTATCATGGATCTACCTTTATAACTCACTCTCTTGAGAAGAGTATAACCTAGGTTTTGCAATAATTGAGAATCAACTCCCCCCCATAAGACAAAGACAATTGCTTTCTTCAAGTAACTTTAATTAGTAGAGAGAATGGTTACACCTGGAGAATATGAAGGCACAGTTTCCCCATGTTAATCCCCTTTAGATAATTTAAAGAGATTGCTAAATTACTGAGAAAGTGTTTATGGAACGAGAGACCTCCTAGGTTTTCTGTAACCAAGTTGTTATGTCCAATGAAGAGGGGGGCTTTAATTGTCCTAATTTCCAATTTTAGCATTGCACTTTGATTTTGTGCTTCTTTAGAGGATTCAATTCAATCTGCCACAATACCCTTAAGAGCCCAACCAGAAAGTCATTGTTTTCAGAAGAAACAATCATTAGCTGAAGCAATGATTACTGAAGCAGATTATTTTTAAAAAATCCATTACAAAAATTAGCAAAGCCCAGCACCTAGTTGACCACATTCTATCAAGAACAGAATCACTGCAAGGCTCAAAAAAAAACAACAACCCCAAAACAAACACATTGCAATTCTTCTAAGCAGATATCTTAATTGTTCCTTGCCTATAGAAAGGAATTGTGTCAAACAAAAGCAGGCTATTTGCACTGTAAAACATACTCCAGGAACTATTAGGCAGGAGCTATCTTCACCTTCTTTCTTTCACGCAAATCTGTGGTCCCAAAGGTGTTTTTGCAAGAGGCAGCTGGACCTTCTTGTTTTTTTCTTTGAAGGCGTTTCCCTTCTCATCCAAGAAGCTTCTTTAATGTTGACTGGATGGTAGGGAATGGGAGGATTTATATCCTTTGCAGACAGCTGGTCATTTGCATTCTTTTTAGCGAGTCATTGAAGCCATTGGAGGTTTATCTGTGTAGTCAGGGTCACCTGAGTAGTGCAAATGGGTGTGGAGCCTTCTTGGAACTGCTGAAAGGACTGTGTTGTAGACTGGAGATAGATGATGTTGTATCCTTCCCTCTCCTCTGTTGAGAGAGGGCTGTTCAGTTTTGATAAAGATAGCCTGTTTGATTCCTCTTTCAAACCAGCCGCCCTCTCTGTCCACATTTTGAAAGAGGGGTGCAAATGACCAGCTATCTGCAAAGCAAAACGTCTTCAAAGGGAAAAAAAAAGAAAGTCCAGTTGCCTCTTGAAAAAGCACCTTTGGGACCACCATGACCTGGATAACTGAGAATCTCCATAGACATGCATTGTCTGTTTCTCCTCCGGAATGCATTCCCTGCCTCTTGGGAATCCAGATAACATTCCATCACAGTCACAGAGCATGGACTCAATTTGAGTGTATTTGGAAAAATAAGGACCAGGAAGGGACCTAAGCTTACCAATTTCTCAGAACAAGTATAAGCAAAGTAATAGGAAAAAGAAAGGACATGGAATCTATTCTTTGTCTACTCCTACTTCACTGAGGGGAGAAGTATTGAAGAATAAGGGCCATTGAAGTCAAACTTCCAACTATTCGTTAACCTCGCTATTCTCATGGCAAGGGCTTTGGTTCCTCTGATAGACAGTATTAGCTTTTTCAGTATTAGAAGCTCCAAAACACATTTGGAATAGTTTGAGATGGAAGTTTAAATTTGATACCTGCTCACATGAAAAATACACACTTGAAATATATATTTTATATTGGAGATAAATTGCTTTGTAATAGTTAGGCAGAAAATGATATGAATACTGTTGATTAGTTTATGGTTAAATAGTTTATTAAGACAATTGATGTATTTACCAGAATTGCCAAAAAAATGGACAAATGGCAGTATCTTCAGTTAAAATATCTTTTAGTTTTACAGTTTGATCCAGATGCATGAGCAGCTTCTAAAGTTCCTAAATTAGAAAGAGTTTTGTTGATGTCGAAATTTTTTTTCATTTTTATACATAGCTGAAACTATTATTAAGATAGGAGTGGTAATTTGCATGAACTCTGAAATAATGATTTAAAGAATCTCATTTTAACAAATCACAAGTCCTTGTTTTGAAGAATGTTAAAGATGTTTCTTATGATCCAAAAATGACACAAATTCAAGCAATTCTTTTTTTATGTGAATTGTATATTGCAATGGATGGTTAAAGATAGATATTTAAACCATTATGCTGGAAATATAATATATTGAACAGGAATTTGACTCATGATTTTGGCTTATTCTATGATTGTCTCATTTTGGCTTAACATTTATACTATTATTACTTTAACTTTGAGTAGAGAAATAAGATTTAAAGATGTTAAGGTGTTAATTCCAGCTCTTGGAATCTACCTTCAGTTTATGAAGGTAGATTTGTCAAGAATTGAGTGTACTAAAACAATTGCTTTACTCTGTCAAAAAAACTTTTTCACTCCAGATTGAAAATTGTAGATTTTACCTTTACCTTTGAAGTGGCTCTTTACTGACCTGGAAAGATTGGTTGATATTATTTTGTATGATGAAGAGTTAGTTTATGCTTAAAACCTTAGTAGTTTCTTTTTGAATTTTTCTTTCCATACTGCACTTTTTATTTTTTCTGACACTTTTATTTTTGTTTGTATTAGTTCTTACTTTTTTAATAATAATATTCCATAAAATTATTATAAAGAAAAAGAAATACATAACTGACTTACCGGTAGTTGTAATCTCATTATAGTACTTATGGCTGAAATAATTTCATCACTGTTCTCCCAGACAGATGGACAGGAGTATTCCCTTTGTACCATGAAACACACTCTAAAAATACAGAATCATTAAAAGAAAATAAATAAAGCACTGTTGCTGGGGAAAATATTTCATTCCATTCCATGCCAAGCACATGACTTTGCGTGTCCTGTATTTATGTACAAGCACAGAAAAAGCATGAAATGTTAGAGTGATATAGCTTCTTGAAATCCTCCCATTTTTCCTTTTAAAAAAATCTAGATCTTGAGGCTTTGGAAGTATTCTTGAAAGTTTATTTATTTGTACATTTATTTGTACACAAGTTTTTTACCACTTTCTTGCAAAATATTATACAGAGAACATTTTATAAAATTACATAAGAATTAAATATAATTTCTATCCTTACGTGCAATTTTTTTTTAAAAAATTAAAATATTTTGCTTGCCAAAGCAATGCTGGACAGATAACTGAATAAATCAAAATATTCCTTGTATAGCTCCCTTTTGTTTTTTTGGATGCAAATTTCTCTGCATTTATTGGGAGAATAATAATTGACCTGTATGAGACTCAGATCTGTGTAAAAATATAGAAGATGTAGCTGTAACTTATCCATATCGATAAATATTAGGTAATGATTGCTGTAATGTGTGTCAAAATGTTCCTGTGCAATTTATTTTTGAACAATCTTCAGTTTGTCAAGGAATTAAAAAAAATGTAGAACTATATGAATTGATAGCAATCTGGCTTCCAGCACACAAATTGGTTAGAAGACAGCTGAGACACATATATGAATGTCTGACTTCTCTTATACAATCATCTCTACAGCTTCTCTGAATTCTCGTGCTTCCGTTAAATTCAGATATAAAGTGGGTGTTCCTCCTTATAGGGAAGCCGCAAATTGATGGAAAGATATATAAGAGAAAAAAGCAATGTTAGCATCTCCTTCCATATGGTAAGATCAAAAACAATACTACAAGGCATCTGCTTTTCAGAGGAAGAACTGATAACATTGACGTTATGGTTCCGACTATGAAACATTTCAAAGAACTTCCAGGCATTGATTTTCCTAAAAGTCATTTATTGTTACAAAATGTCGGCACAGACATAACGGAGGTATGCCAAGATCTAAATTCTCCTCCCCCTAGCAATTAAATTATCAGCATGTTCCCTCCCTAAATTAGCAGTCATATATCACGTTATCCAATCAGTGTGAAGGTCAAAGGTTTCCTTCCTCTCTTTCCCCCCCCCCCCGCTTTTCCCCTCACCCTCTTCTGCTCTGCATTAATTCTAAAGATACCAGACAGTTCTGCATATTGTCAAAGCAAGAATATACAGTATTTGCAGCATTGACAATTATTATAATAGATATTATAAATATTATCAGGCCAAATCATTTTTTTTCTTTACTGCTTTATCATTATATTCATCCAGATAGCATTGATATCCAAAGTAATGATTCATCAGAAACTTATATTTAATTTGATCTTTCGCTATGCTATTCCAGTTGGGATCAAGATCTTTTCATCATCCATCTCTGCATCTTGTGTTTTTTTAAATATATATATATTAATTTTCTATTATTACATTCGATTAGTGCTCAATAAAGCTCTGCATCTTGTAGGTGGGCATCTGAAGTGGGCCTGTGTGATTATAAGGCAGCTCACATGTCACTTTTAGTATTCACCTGAAGTTGTCAGGTAGAAGTACAAAATGCCATGTTCATTTATATATCTGTTTTGTGCTATTTTAGTGACATCTTTGAAAGTCCACCACTTAGTTCCTCGCTTCTGATCTGATCTCTAAAGAAGTTCTTTAGCATTCTTTTCTGCATCTGATTCTGTAACTGCCACAAATATGCTTTTTTCAAAAGATAACTGGACTGTTTTTTCCTTGAGAAGAAAACATTTTGCTTCCCATCCAAGAAGACTCATCATTTCTGATGGTGGGGGGATAGAAGGATAGGCTCTGATAGGATGGTGGGGGTAGACGGAAGGACTGCATTTCTTTGCAATCCTTCCATTCCCCCCTCACCATCCTATCAGAAACCTATCCTTCCACCCCCCACCATCCAGTCTCAACTGTCACTACCTATTATTCCATCCTTCCACCATCAGAACTGATGAAGCTTCTTGGATGAAAAGCAAAACATATTCTTCTTCCTCAAAAATTGACTTTTGGAGCAAAAAAAAAGCACCTTTGAGACAACTATGACCTGGATGACAGATATGTACATATCTCCACAGATATGTAACTGCCATACTTCACATCCAGACTATTGCTAGAAGGACCATTGCACTGAAAGTGTTGGTTGCTATTATTGTCGCTGTTGTTTTATTATTTATTATTGTTTTGTTAAATATAATATATTTAATCAGAACTAGACTGAATTCATGAGACATCCAATAAACTTAATATTCTTCTTCAGCTTTTCGGTTTTGGGGGAAAACAAAAAAACCCCTCAAGTTAATATTACCGCTACATCCTGCATCCTATGGAGGACCCTAAAATAGGCATTCTCCTCCAGTTAAAAAATGTTTCCCTGCAAGCTGACTTCACACAGCTTTCCAGATGGCAAAGAATTCCATTTCCTTTGAAACATGGAGAAGAGTGGGTTAGTATAAGAAACAGAGAACACACACAATAAATCTCACAATGATACATAGTTAGAAAGACCATCTGCGATGCTCATAGAGTTTGTATCTGTCATCTGACTGATACTCTTCCAGTTTCACCTAAGCCTAGGCATAATCACTTAGCTCCAAAACCTCTTGAAGTTTTCATATCCACAGGTAAACCTTTCACTTCCGCAAAAACTCGTTTATCACTGCAAGATGAGGCCAAATCTAGCTACTTCTACTTAGGAATTTGAATTTCTTTCTCAGTTTGCTCCAGATTTCGTCTCCCTTGTTCTAGCTTGCTTGCACTAATTAGGATGATGGTAAAGAACTAAGAAGCAGAAAATTTGATGCCTAGCCTCTTTAGGCTTAGTGTACATTCTTTCTGAAGGTGCTTCAAGATCAAAACAAAATCCTGCACATGGGCACGCTGAAGACCAACCTGAAAAGCATTCTAGCCTGGATTGTTCTGTCTTGTTTTGTTGATACATTTGCTTGTTATGTGCAAATCATTTTCATTTATGGGGGGAAGGGGGAGGACATCAAAATGTTGTTAGACAATTGCATTTGAAGAAGTCTGATCTAGCAAAAATGCACCCAGGATTTTGCTAATCAAACAGCTTCCTGTTTCCTCTGGAGACCCACATGACCCTTTATCCCATTCAAACACTACAGTTTCTATTTATTCTTCACTGGAAGACAAACTGTATTCCTTAATGGCCACAGCAGCAGATTTCATCAGTCCTGCCTCTAGGGGAAGAGAAGAGGAAAATGAAGAATAAATTAATTTGGATCAGGACATTATTTATCATTTATATTGTATTTTTCCCTAATTCACTGTATTTGCATATTTGGCTTTGGCTTTGTGTTTTATGGTGTTTTTAACTACCTTAAGTCTTTTTGATTTGGCAGCTATACAAATCTAGGGAATTATTCTGATAGTAGAATATAAATGTAGCTCAGGGTTGAACGGTTACCTAGCCTGACAATGAAACATCTGCAGGAAAACAATCAAACTCAGAGAAACCAAGACATTTATTATTATTGTGTGTGGATAATATACAGATAGATTCACAATCTAAGACTGGTAGAAACTTAATAATTCAAGTTCTTTTTTTTTTGAAAATATATTTTATTAATTTTTTTAATTTTTACAGAAAGAAGAAACTACTCAAATCAAATCATAGTGTTAAAATAAACAATCATCCATAAACAAAACATAAATACATTTTTCAATACATCTAATACTAATAACTCAACTGAAAATAATCATACCACACCATTAACATTACTGCTCGGTACCCCCACCACCACATCCCCCCCGACCCTAACCTTCCCCCCTCACTTACCAACTAACTACCTACTTTCCTCCCTCCTTCTCTACTTCTCTAAAATCCACCCTCCTTACTCATCCCCCCTCTTACCAACTTTCTTTCTACTTTCTTTCTACTTTCCTCCCTCCTTCCCTATCTCCGTCCTACTCTTCCCCCTTCTTATCAACTTCCACTTACATCAGCCTTCACTCCTCCTTCCTCTTTCCAACAGATGTGGTGCCCAGAGGCCACCCGAGCAACCCCTTAATGACAGTAATTACATATTCTTACATCCACCCCCCCAAAAAAAAATAATAATTCAAGTTCTAACCAAGAACCTAAGAATCGTTAAGGTAGGGTCTAAGAATTATAAGCAGTTCAAAGCAGGATGCTTCTTTTGTAAAAAAAAAAAAAAAATAGAGCGTTCAGGTTCAATAAATGCAGTATTTCCATATATCAAGGGAGTCCTTTAGTTATTGCTCTGAGGGCTCCAATCATGATTGTTAAAACAATGGGTTTCTTTTTCCATAAACATTCAACTTTGATGTGCAAGTACCAGTATTTTATCATTTTCCCCCGTTGCTTTTCCTCAGTCCTAGCATCTCCCAGTATAACAACATTAAAGTTGGTCACATAGTCAGCCAGAGGTTTAGACTGAATTTGGCATTTTTATCCACTTATCAAGTCCTTCCCAAGGACCTGGGAGAGGCAGATGTTGTTGCTGGATAGTGTTAAATGTATTGTCTCAGGATGTAAGCTATTCCAAACCCCACCCACCCACCCACCCACCTTTTGCAAATAGACTGTTGAGGATTTTGTCAATGCTGGTGGTGTTGAAGTGGTGCTCCAGAAGTTTTGGGATTGCACTCCGGGCGCCTATTGCTATATTTGCTCTCTTTTGCCATAGTCGTTTTACTTTTAGGTGTAGGTCTTTGCATTTTGTGATTTCCTCCAGTTCTTTCTCTTCTATTCTGTTATCTCCAGGTACTGCCACATCCACTATCCAGACTTTTTTGTTTTTCTTATTGACAATTAAGGGTTGCTTCCCCCCCCCCATTTTTTTTCTTTCTTTCCTATTCCATTTGCACATGGTTTTGTCCCAAGGCTGACTAGTTGGTTGGTTGGTTGGTTGATTGGTTTTCTACTCAGTAATGTTTGGAGTTTTTGCCTGGATGTTTCATTCATTCAATTAAAAAAAAAAACAAAGCAGAGCACAAGAGAGTCGGATGGAGGCAAAATAGGAAACTGTCCAGAAGTTGGAATGCAGCCAGAAAAAGTAGAGGAGGCCAAAACCACAAGATGGCAGATGGAGCATCACAGTACCAGCCCATCCTTTTCCTAGGTGCATCATAGCCATGTTTGAAATGGGCAGGGCTTGTATCAGGTCTTTTCACCTGCTCACTTGCCAATTTTGATGCAGGGATCCTCCCTAGTGGATGGCACTGAGCATGAGCAGTTGTTGTCCAGGTGCATCCAAGGAGCTAAGCTGATTCTTTCAATGCTTCTTGAGGGCTAAATAGACCTGGGCCTAAGGAGGCATGATAAAAAAAATCCCCTACATTCTCTTCTTAGACCCAGACTGGGACTAGATTAGCATCCTCATTGCTCCTGACTGCTCGCCAAACTGGGAATAAAATAAGCATGGCCTATTGCCACTGCTGTAAAATCGCTACAAAACTGAGAGATACAGAAGGCCCCAAAGAGTTTCTTTCTGATATGATTCTAGGGGGATTTCTCAACTGAGAGGAAGCATCCAATTCCCATTTAGCCATTGAGGGTGTTTTTTTCCTAAGAGGGTAGGTAGATACAAGATACAATAACAGAGTTGGAAGGGACATTGAAGGTCTTCTAGTCCAACCCCCTGCTCAGGCAGGAAACCCTATACCATTTCAGACAAATGGTTGTCCAATCTCTTCTTTAAAACCTCCAGTGTTGGAGCATTCACAACTTCTGGGGGCAGGTTGTTCCACTGATTAATTGTTTTAACTGTCAGGAAATTTGTCCTTAGTTCTCAGTTGGTTCTCTCCTTGATTAGTTTCCATCCATTGCTTCTAGTCCTGCCCTCAGATGTTTTGGAGAATAGCTTGACTCCCTCTTCTTTGTTGCAACCCCTGAGATATTGCAATACTGCTATCATGTCACTTCTTTTCATTAAACTAGACATACCCAATTCCAGCAACCATTTTTTATATGTTTTAGCCTATAGTCCCCTGATATTTTTTTCCGCTCTTCTCTGTACTCTTTCTAGAGTCTCAACATCTTTTTTACATCATGGTGACCATAATTGGATGTAGTATTCCAAGTGTGGCCTTACCAAGGCATTGTAAAGTGGTATTAACACTTCAGGTGAGGGAACTCATTGTAGTCCCAAATTCCCTCTGCTTCTGAAAGACAGTATATCTAAAATCCAAACCAGAACATGTTTTTAAAAAAACACCTTCCTCTTCCTTCACTGCCATGCCATAACACTGATTGCCATGGGGAAGTAGCTGATCGATATTCTCACAGCAGTGACCCGCCTGCCCGTTGTCTGTCTGGATAGATTCATCATCATCTGCATGTTGCTCAACAACAACACCCCCCTTATTGCTCCCTGACCTCAGCCTGCAGCCTCACACTGCTACGTAGAAGCTGCACTGAAAGCACATTATATTGGGCCCCTGCTCCTCCAATTGCTAGAGAGCAAGCAGCTCTCTACTCTTTACTTTCTCCATCTGCCGGGATATGTTGTTCTTGCATAAGCTCTTACTTTTTAGCCAATATGGGTGAATAATCACCTTTTCTTTGGCTAAACCTCAATAAGCCTGCGACCAAAAGGAATCCAGCATTTCCTTGGGGATATTTCAGAAAACTAATCAATGGAGAATTGGCAGTTAATCTTCTGAAGTCAAAGGAGGCTGCGGAGTTGACTCCTCCAATTGCCTAGCTGCAGCTCAGACACCATGTCAAGGATATAGAGAGGCAGTTTTTAAAAGCAACCTTGGGAACTTAAGACAAGGAAGAGAGAACTGAGAGAAGGGTGCAAGCATGTGGCTATGAGACTTGAAAAACAAGAGTAAGCAGATTTGTTTGGCTTCCAGGGATAACATCAGGATCAATATTCTATAATGGGACTCTAAGGAGCCAGGTGGCCTAGGGACAGCTAAATATGGTGTATGCGATGAGATGCAATGCAATCTTGAACAAAAAAAGGTGTATGAGGGGTCCTTGGTGCTCTCTGAGCTTGCTTGTTTTCTTGCAGAAGTTTTATTACCCTAACTAGGTAACATCATCAGTGCTAGTAAGGAGTGATGTTTGCTGTCGGTTTATATTCTGGTGTCTTGCCTGTCTATGTGGGGGGCAGGGGGTCTTGGGGATTCTTTCATTGGGCTGTTTACTAACGGCCCTTTGGCAGTTTCTTGATTGGGGTATTGCTTACTTGATTGTTGGTCTGAAATTGAAATCGAAGATGAAGTTGATCTTTGCCAGGTCCCTTGTCCCCATGAGGGCCAAACAGACCTTCTCAGGGAAGGTAAAGGCCCTTTCCTATGTACTACTAATGAAGCTTCTTGCACTAAGGGCATCTTCTAAAGGGCTTCCTTTGCTGATCTGAGCATGTTATTAGTGGAAGCATCTGCTTAGCGCTGTAAAGGTCAAGCACAATAGCCAAAATTGTGTCTGATAGGGAATTAGTGCAGATCTTTCAATATAGTGCATCATGTCTGTACCTTCTGTAGTTACTTACTGCATCAGCTGAGAATTCCAGATACTACTAAAGTCCAGCTAGTCCTCAACTTCAAACCACAATTGGGACCAGAATTTTAGTTCCCTAAGCAAGGTGGTTGTTAAGTGAGTCACGGCTGATTCTGTTACTATTTTTTTGCCATGGTTGTTAAGCTAATAGCTTCTGTTGTTAAGTGAAACACACAAGCAAATCCAGCTTTCCCAATGACGTCTCTTGTCGGAAGGTGGCTGGGAAGGTCCACAAATGGCAATCACACAACCCAGGAGGCTGAAACCATTGAAAATGCATGCCCGTTGCTCTCAGAGCTTTCATCCTTCCCTTTTTCCCTATCTTGCTTTTACCTATGTATTTTTGGGGCTTTCCATACTATTGGGGGAGGGTGCTTGCAGGGGGAATATTATCTGTTTTGTTCTACTCTGTGCGAGATGCCCTCCACCTGGCTGAAAGAAATGCGACCTGAAAACATCTGCCTTATCTCCAGACAACGGAGCCAGAGACCGTTGGGAAATGAAGCCAGGAGAGACCTTGAGAAGCCCGCTAAATCCCCGGCTTCTCATAACATGGTGGCATCTGTGGATTGGCTGGATTTCAACCAGATGATTAGACACTGGGGGGGGGGATTGCCTTTTTAATGTAATTCTTTACACGCCAAATCTTAGACCTTGCTTTGCTCTCTTGCCATCACTAGCTCTCAATAAAAAGTTCCTTTTGAGACAATGCCTGTTTCAAGAGTTCTGTTTTCTTGGGAGAGCTAATTGAGGCAGGTGCTTACAGTTGCCAAATTTCAATCACTTGACCATGAGGATGCTATGTCACTTTTTTCAGTGCTGTTATAACTATGAATAATCACTAAACTAATGGTTATAGTAGAATTCTTTTTTGGCCAGGTATGATTGAATTTGTCTCCAATGCAGAAGCTCCCAGTGTATATATAAGCAACAGGTGATAAATCATGATCATAATCATCATAAAAATACCTTCATCATAAATCATGAGATACAACACTTAGTGATAGTCATAGGATACTAAATAAACAAACAACATAACTCGTACTAGGATGCTAAATAAAACAATTAATATAAATCGTAAGATACAAGCAACAAAGTCATAAGAAGATAAGGAGATAGGTAATAGGAAAGATGAGAAGAATAATACAGCCTTACTAGGTAGTTTGAGAGTGTTGTGGGAATTAGTTATTTAGAGAGTGGTGGCATGGGGGGGAAAACTGCCCTTGTGTCTAGTTGTTCTCAGGTTTTCTTTTCTCATAGAACGCCCAGAACGGAGTTCCGGCACCTTTTTTGGATGGAACCTTGTAGGGTAGGCAAGGCGGGTTGTATGACGTGTGTGAGTTCCGGCACATTTTTTTTTTTTTTTACAAAAAAAGCACTGGTTGTTGTTATAAGTAGAGGAGTATCTATATATTGATTGCCATAATCTAGATAAATTGTCCAGACAAGTCATGCATAACTCTAATCATCTCAAGAAGGGTTTATAGGTGGCATACTAGTCAATTGGGCTGACACTGTCCTTGCCACAGTTGCTACCTGCAAACTGATGAACAGTTAAGAGATCAAGGAACAGTCCCCATATTGTAAAGATTTTTTTTCCCCCAAGATGGTACAATAAGCTTCATCAGAATCTTCAAGTCCACTTTTCTTTATTAACAGCATCAACTCCATCCAGCTTGGATTTGATTTCTGATTCTTCTCTCTCTCTTCCACAAAGTGATGTTTTCATTTTATGCGCAAACCAGGCCATTAAGCCTTTTTCAAAAAAAAAAAAAATCCACACAGGGTTTTTTTTTAAAAAAATAAATAAATGCTGGTTTAGCGTGCTATATGTGGACTCAGACATTCAAAATTGAACTTGCAGAATGTGAAAACCTGCAAATGTCAAACCATCCCTATTCAGAGGACTCTCCAATATATATATATAGAAGTCATCATCGTCTGGGGCAAATCACACCTTTCTTAACCCCAAATTTCTATTTGGAAGACATGTGTTTTCTTTCTAATGATTGAAAACTCAAGAGTGAAGTTTTTAAACAAATCTGTTTGCACATTTATCTCCCACTGTCTCTGAGTCAGCCATTATTCTTTTGCCCAACAATCTGTGTAAATAACCTCAAAGTAACTCTTATTTGGACATCTAACAAAATTAATTGCTACGGTAGTTAATATTTTTTTATGTTTTTAAAAACACTGTCTTCCACATTCTAGTATCCTTTAAAGCAGGGGTTCTCAACCTTGGCAACTTTAAGACTTGTGGACTTCAACTCCCAGAATTCCTCGGCCAGCAAAGCTGGCTGAGGAATTCTGGGAGTTGAAGTCCACAAGTCTTAAAGTTGCCAAGGTTGAGAACCCCTGCTTTAAACTCAAGTTGTCACATTTAGAGGTAGTCCTTGATTTACAACCGTTCATTTAGTGACCATTCAAAGTTACCACAGCACTGAAAAAAGTGACTTGTGACCGATTTTCACACTTATGACCATTGCAGCTTCTCCATAGTCATGAGATTTACATTTGGATGCTTGACAACTGGTTCATATTTATGATGGTTGGCAGTGTCCAGGATCATGTGATCCCCTTTTGCGAACTCTGACAAGCAAAATCCATGGGGAAGCCAGTTTCACTTAAGAACTGTGTTACTAATTTAACAACTGTGCCAAGAAAGGTCGCAAAATGGGGCAAAACTCACTTAAATGTCTCAGCAACAGAAATTTTAGGCTCAACTGTGGTCATAAGTTGAGGATTACCTGTATTGTTCGTTCAGTGAGGCAATCTCACTGAACTTTACACTTTCTCTCTTTTTCCGGGGAAAAAATGGGGGAGGGAAATACAGAAGCACATCTGTAACTGAAGTACATTAAATTTTAGCAGATGCCCTTGGGAATAGACAGAATCCTTTACTAATTCAGAATCTTCAAAAAAATGGAAGGAAGGTGCTAATTATTTTTGCTATTCATGGTTTAAAGGAATGATGAGCTACCTGGGGTTTCAGAATACGCTGTTTGTTGATTATATTTCAAGTGTGCTACATCAGTGTCAGATGCAAATCTAATGATGTCAAAAGGGGCCCAAGCAAATTACAGTCACAAGATGCACATTAAAATGCAAGCATTCATCAGTGGAAACAAATATCCAATTCTGATTTGTCAAAACAGCTTATGACTTATCTCTCTTCTCGAGACTAATTTTCCCATCATTACTGAGCACTTCCCACCGAGCTTAACTCTATCAACACACCTAGTTACTCTTCGTGGTTTACCTGCAATAAATACTGTATGTATGTTCATGAATTTGAATGGGGGACTTGTAGGGCTACAGACTTGAAGTACGTGAGAATGCAGGAAGTGGACTGAGCTCAAATCAAATCAAATCAAGGAGAGAAGCAACCTAGAACTAAGGAGAAATTTCCTAACGGTGAGACCAATCAACCAGTGGAACCGCTTGCCTTCAGAAGTTGTGGGTGCTCTGACACTGGAGGTTTTTAAAAAGAGACTGGCCAGACAGTTGTCTGAAATGGTATAGGGCCTCGGGCTTGAGCAGAGGGTTGGACTAGAAGATCTCCAAGGTCCCTTCCAACTCTATTATCCTGCATTCCGTATTCAAATCAGGGTTCAAAGCCTTCTGAAGATCATCTAGAGATGAAGTGCCAGAAGAAATAATTAGCACAGAGCAGACAGAAGTTGGGAAGTTAACCTGACCAGACATGAGCAGAACCCCAGTTTGGGCCAATTTCAGAATAATAAGCATGGTGAAGGAAAATGACTGCTCTATTGTATCTGCAGAGTGCAACCCAGAGTGCACTTCTTTTTAAAGTAACCTCCAAAATTGCGTAGAAGAATGTGCCAGAAGAATGATCAGTGGCCTGCTGTGATGTATTAGCAATGCTCTTTGCAGAGAGATACATTCGCATTAACTGAAAGTCAGAAGTTAGTCCAAGGAGATGCCAAGAAAAATATCTTGCAATGTTATCTTGGAAGAGTTTGGACCTGTTCATACACATAGTCCTTGATTTACAACAGTTTGTTGTGACCATTCGGAGTTACAATATCACTGAAAGTGACTCCTGACCATTTTTCACACAACCGTTACAGCATGCCCTTGGTCACGGGATTAAAATTCAAAAACATGATGACTGACTCCTATTTATGACGGTTGTAGGTCCCGGGGTCATGTGATCACCTTTCGCAACCTCCTGACAAGCAGTCAATGGGGAAGCCAGGTTCACTTAACAACTGTGTTACTAATTTAACAAGTGCAGTGGTTCACTTAACAACTGTGGCAAGAAAAGTCGTAAAATGTAGCAAAATTCATGTCATAAATGATTCACTTAGCAACAGAAATTTTGGGCTCAGTTGTACTCAGGAAGTGGACTGAGTCCTTATTGAGACGAGGTCTGTCACTCAAAGGCTGAGTCCTGTCCCATTTGATTTATATGTACCAACAGAAATTTATTTATTTATTTCATTCCACAGGCGCCAATCACAGACAAGTGACTTTGGGCAATGAATAGAAAAAAATAGTTGCAGGGGGGTTGGCTGAGTCCAGTTTGTTAGCAATGGTTTTTGTGGGATGGGAAGATCCCAATGTCCTGGGAGAGGGCACTGTTCTGCCATCTCCTTTGTGGCCAAACAGACAAAACACTTTTTAACTTTAAAATGTAGCCTTGCAATTACAGTATGGCAGCATCTGAAATATAGAGCTGCCTAATTAACAAGATACAACAGCTGGTAAATTATTTAAAGCAAAAAATACAAAAGACTGCAGGAGGGCACTCAGCTGTTAAATTCCCCCAAAGCTCCAGGTTTTATGGATGAAAAATAATTTCTTAGGGAAAAGTGAGATGCTTTAAGCCAAGGGTGTCAAACTGCTGGCCCACGGGCCAATTTCATCATACTGAAGCCACGCCCACCCCGTTGCCGGCAATGGCAAAACCGACCCAATACGTTGCGCAATGTCACGTGACATCGCAAGTTTGACACCCCTGCTTTAAGCTGAGTTTGTCCCCTACCTGATCTATACCTCTTAAATTACATGAGTAGACATCAAGCTTGCCAATATGGCGTCCTGCCAGCAAGTGCTGAAGAGACAGTAAGGTGACCAACATCCAATGTCTTTCTTTAACCAAGTTGAGTTTTGGGTTTTTGTTATATCAGTTCCCTTTGTGCCCATCTCACACTTTGCTCATGGAAACGTGACAGGTAAATAAGGCAGAGTTCTGCTGAAATCTCCATTGCTCCTCACATCGAGAGGAAGTTTAAATGGTTTGTTTTGTGTCTTGGTTTATGCAGGAGGAAACAGCTGAAGCATTTACATAAATGTGGCTGAAGTCCATTTAGTTTAGGAATTATATTTGAGAAATAAAAAGGAAGCCCCAGAACTTAGATTTGATCCCAAACTGTCAGCTGTTGATCCCAGCGGTAAATGTTTGCCCAAACCTGCATTTAATAGCAGCACGCATGATTTCAGCTGCAGGCTGGTTCCATTAAAATTTGAACACAACTGAATGAAAAATGTTGCTAGGAAGTATTGATGTCATGAATGCAATCAGCCTAGCCCAGGGGTAGGCAACCTTGGCTCTTTTATGACTCGTGGACTTCAACTCCCAGAATTCCTGAGCCAGCCATGCTGAGGGGAAAGGGAGAGGTTTCCAAGCTGAGCCGTGCTGGCTCAGGAATTCTGGGAGTTGAAGTCCACGAGTCATAAAAGAGCCCAGGTTGCCTACCTCTGACCTAGCCCTCTTTGAAACATATAGGGGTGAGAAGGATGAAGATTTCATAGAGAAGCTATCAACCTTCCCTTTTGGCCTTCCAGAAGGGTATCAAAACCTGGCTTTGCTGGTTGGCCTGGGGCCCTGAGGAGGGCACTGACCACAGGAGGTGGCAGACAAAATAAGGAGACCTCCTCCCTGTCCGGTCCGTCTCTTGGCTCTTGTAGGTATGGTTTTTAGCACAGTTTTTAATAAGATTTTAATGTTGATTTATTTTAATATTTTAACTAAGCCGCCCAGAGTCACCTTGTAGGGGAGACAGATGGGATAGAAATTTAATAAATAAAATATCAATCAATCAATCAATCAACCAGAATAGAGATGGAAGGGACCTTAGAGGTCTTCTAGTCCAACCCCCTACTTAAGCAGGAGACCCTATACCATTTCAGACAAGTGGCTGTCCCATCTCTTCTTAAAAACCTCCAGTGATGAAGCACCCAGAACTTCTGAAAGCAAGCGGCTCCAAAAATATAAATAAAATGGGTTTTATTTTACTTTCTTTATAAATAAAGTAGAAATAAATAAACAGGTTTTCTTCATGACTAGCCTTCAGAAAGGATTCAGCATTTAGCAGAGCATTATTAAAATTAAAATTAAAGGCCCTCTCTGAAAAGTTCATGTGTGTCCTTAGTCATACTGCAATCAGCTTTCTTTGCTGATTTACTGCACCTGGATACGGTGGGTTGCTTTCTTCACCACACAGCGAATAACTGGATACAGTGGATTAATTGGGCTTTCCATGTGGTTAAGCCAGGGGTCTTCAAACTTGGCTTTTATGACTTGTGGACTTCAACTCCCAGAATTCCTCAGCTAGGCAATTCTTCTCAAGTTCTTGTTGAGCTTATAATACCGAATGTCAGTGTTACCATCTCCCACCAGATCTCAAAAGCATCCCAGGAAGTGACAATCAAGCATTCTCAACACAATATAAGCAGATATGTAAGATCATTCATAAAGGCCAATAATGGTTGCTCATTATTAATTCTAGAAGTTGTGAAGCTGTCCTTTTTGTGTCACTAATTTTACCACCTTTCCAATATTCCACTTTTACCTTTATAGCCTAAGCTGCAAACCCAGTATGGTCAATTCCAACAGTGACTTAGCACTAACAGTGCTGCATTTTATCAACTCCCACTTCAAAGAAACACATGCAATATAAACTCTTCATTTTGCATTGTGTGGCTAGTAATGGTACGCAGAATAAACTTTTTCGCATTGTTGCTTGATAAAGCCACTTCTTCCCTCAATTAAGAATATAAAAATTGTTTTTCTGGATCATATCGATACTTCATTCCTTTGCCAACAGTGATTAGTTAGATATTTTTGTAACTGTTTCCCAACAGCCTGTAAAGGTTGTGCTGGCTGGGAGTTATAAAACTCTACAGGGGTCCAGATTGGGTAAAATTGCTCTGAAGATAAACACTACAGTCTTCAATTCTGATTTCCCTATATCCAAGACTGAGCACTTGTTTGTATGATGCCTCTATACATGGAATTTCTATTTAGAGATCGTGTTATATCACAGTTTTTATTTTATCTTTGTTTAATCTTTCTCAGAAAGCTTTTTCAGGGAGCGGGCACATGAAGTAAATTCCGTCAAGAAGGCAACATGAAAGCTTTCTTCCTTAGCTGGTAGATGATCAATTTGCAACCTATCAACAGAGCTAACAGCTACATGCTTAGCTTCTAGCCCAAGGCACATTGGGCACTACTAAAAACAGCATAAGGTCTGCACTGGAGAAATGTCCATACATTAAAAAAGGGGACACAAATTATTGCCCATAGGTCCTGAAACATATTAGTACAAAGTAGGCGCCCACAGTGCTTTTTTTGTCATAGAAAGCACAGAATGGCATTCCGGCACCTTTTTTTGAACGGAAAAAACGGTTCCTTCTAAGCTGCCAGCGCGAGTGAAATTAGGAGCATTCATTTAATGCTCTCATGCTTCCCCCTCCCTTCCTGCCATGCAGGACTCACCTGGAAAAGGTCTGTCTCCTCTCTGCCACAGTTCCTGCTGCCACTCCGATCTGAGGCCAGGGGACAAGTCCACAGCCCCCCGCAGCCCAATCTGGGCTCGGGAGGCCTCGAAAAGACCTCTGCCAGCCAAATCTATGGCCACAGAGCGATTTTGCCCCCCCCACAGTCCAATCCGGGCTTCAGAGGCCTTTTCCAAGCCTCCGGAGCCCGGATCCATGGCCGCGGAGCAATTTTGTGGCCCCCCCCAATGGCCCAATCTGGACTCTGGAGATCTATTTTCATAAGAGCAGTGGAAATAATAATAATAATAATAATAATAATAATAATAATAATAATAAGAAGAAGAAGAAGAAGAAGAAGAAGAAGAAGAAGAAGAAGAAGAAGAACAACAACAACAACAACAACAACAACAACAACAACAACAACAACAACAACATTTTCATGTTCTAAATCTTTTAGAGGATGATATGAAGTCATCCATTAATATCACCAAAAAAGAGTGTGGCTGAACTTTTTCAGCTCATTTATGCCTTAAGGAGGGAATTTTTAAAGTCAGGAGAGGAGTAGGAGGCCCCAAAACATTTGAAAAACATTTCAGATTTGCAAACTACAACACTATTAATTGCATTGCTGCTAAATTACAACACAATACTGGGATTATGTGGGGCTTTATTTTGCAGAAGAAGTGTATTAGTTTACTAAATAGTACATATTTATTTATTTGTCCAGTTTATGTAGCTGCCCATCCCAATAGGTAACTCTGGCTGGTGAGCAGAATTAAAATAAAATAAAAACAATTATGAGCATTAGAAAAATGAATATGCAACTTCAAAATGTGCAAATACAAAGCTTCAAGCGTAGGCTTCAACAAGTTTGACTTTGTTATGTACCCATTTTGAACTAAGGTTTGCAACGTTTCTGGAACTGAACTTTGAAAAAACTAACCTTACACCGTAACCATTCTTGTGTAATAATTGCTGATAGAGAGTACAGGGTGTATCATAAATCAGCTTGCATAGACAATTTATTATGTAAATTACATTAAATGTGCAAATTGGTTGCCATTTCTTCTAAACACTTCTTTACTCATTTCATGCATGACCTTTGAACATTCCTATATACAGTAACATTTTCTCTGGGGAAAAAATTAAACGTATTATGAATGGCCCACGGGATCTGAATTTTGGTATACCCTGCATATTGAAGGCCACACAAATGCTGGTCAAATGCTTTGAATATTATCTGGGATTACAAATTGGATCCATGGGTTGAAGACTGCCCACCTCTGCCTTTAAAATAAAACTTTAAGTTATTGGTGCCACCTACTTGGTTATTTTCTCAGAAGATGGCAGCACCCTGGGATGTTATAATTCTTGATATTGTGTTATTGCATCAATGGTTATTATATTCTATGCTTGTGCTGTTCTTAATTGTAAGAGAATAATAAATACTAATTACTAACAAACTTGGTTGAGCTTGGAAAACTAAGGCATTAAAGATCTGGTTGATATTCAGCTGAGAAACCTCCAAGTAATATTAAAGCTATAGGCTAGATTGGGAGGTTGGGGAAAAAAATCCAGGATAATGGAATAACAAACCATGTCTACATTGTTTCCATGAAGTCACAGGAGTCAAGTTTAATTCAAAGGAAACTTTTGTACACATGTTGGCTATAATCCACCTGACCTCTCAATCTTTTGTAATTTAGTTTGTAATTCAATAATGGGAATATTTAGTTATTCCTAAATTGGGAATGGACATGAAATTAAAACATGAAGTGTACAAGAAATGCAAGCTGAATAACTATTCCAGAGTCACTAGTACAGGTCTTATGCTCAGTGTATTTCTTAAACCCTGTTTTTAACATACTTGTAATGCTTGCTTGTTTGTTTGTTTTTGTTTATATGCCCCCATCTTTCTAGTCAGAGAGACTCTGGGCAGATTACAACGCAATGCAAAACTAATATGCAAGATTCTTCAATGAATGCCAAGATGGCAGTGCTGTGTTCAGATTCATAACATCATGCTAGGCCAAGATGTAATAAAGTTGAAAAGTCACTTAGGAAGAATTATTTTACAGAAAGAGTAGCATAGGCTTGGAACCAACTTCCAGCAGAGGTAGTGGGTCAGTTGTCAGTAAACAAGTTTAAACATGCCTGAGATAAACACGTGTCAATCATCTGACAAAAATTTTAAAAAATAAAATCTTCTTCTTGTGCCATATCCATTATCAGATGTTGGTGATCATGTTGGTGATCCTGTTTTTATCAGCAGCCGCACAAAAAAGTGCTGCTAAGTTTTGTCCAAACCAGTCCCTTAGATTTTGAAGCCACGATGTTCTTTTTCTGCCTGGACCTCGTTTGTCTTCAATCTTTCCCTGGAGGATTAAATGGAGTATGCCGTATTTTTCTGGGTGTCGCATCACATGTCCGAAATATTCTAATTTTCCTTTTTTAATTGTTTTGATGATTTCCCTTGGCTTTCCCAGGTGGCTTATCACCTCCTCATTTCTGATCTTGTCAACCCAGCTTATACGTAACAGCCGCCTGTAAATCCACATTTCAAATGCTTCTAATCTCTTCAGGTGGCCTTCTGTCAGAGACCAACTCTCTACTGCATAGAGCAGGATAGAAAAAATATAGCATCTGACAAGCCTGATTTTCAGTCTTAGGCTTATAAAATAAAATAAAAAATAAAAATAATAATTAGAAATTAATTCATTAAAAAAGAGAACAACAATGAAAAACACAAAGGGCTGACTCGGTGGAGCATTAGATCTTTTTCTGCCCTCAGTTTTCTATGTTTCTTAATATGATATAGTCATTGTGGTTTATAAACATGGTTTATAGTACCTACCTTCCTTTTTTCTTTTGTTAGCTCTGGTCTTCTTATCAGTATTTTCCATAACAATATGTCCTCTTCCTGATTTACTCCATAATGGCAACCTTGTAAAGAAGACTAGGCTGAAAGCTGGTGACTGACCCAAAGTCCTTCAGCGAATGGATTTGAATCTTCAGCTTCACCATCCTAATCCAATAGCTTCTATATCACACCAGCTTTATATATGAATCAATTTACTACAGCTCATTCAAAAAAAAACATAGCTAAAGAAAACCCAACAATTGCTCCTTTGCCCTAGTGACTGTCTGGCCAAGATGCTGGTTGTGACCAGTGCCTTTCAGATCAGATTTGTTGGGCTACTCATCCCCACCCCTTAAATTCCAACCAGCATATTTTTCTTTTTCATGTTGGTGTTCTATGTTGTTCCACCTTGTGCATGGTGCACTGCATAGGACAGTGGTAGCGAACCTATGGCACGGGTGCCAGAGGCGGCACTCAGAGCCCTCTCTGTGGGCACGCACGCCGTTGCCCCAGTCCTAGGCCTTCAGCTGGGTTTTATAAAACTTTTTCGCTTTAGGCCTCCACTACCATGTGCAAAAAAAAAAAAGGTTCAATCAATCAGTCAATTTCAACTTTTTGCGGGGAAAAAAAAGATCTTGCAAAGTTGGAATTGATTGATTGAACTTTTTAGTCCCATCCAGTCTGCCGTTACCACCGCAGCCATGCCCAGCCAATGGGCCACACCACCCAATGGGCCACACCCAGCCAAATGGCCACGCCCACCAATGGCCACACCCATCCAGCATCCAACGATGCATAAATGGATTTTGGGTTGCAGTTTGGGCACTCGGTCTCTAAAAGGTTCACCATCACTGGCATAGGACATTAATACATGTAGGGCACTGATGATGTTACCTAGCTGGGTAATGAAATATCTGCAAGAAAACAATCAAGCTCAGAGAGCATTAAAAAAAATCTCATTTGGGTATAATATTCCAAAATCAACTTATGCCCAACTTATCTGTGTAGAAGCTCTCTATCACTAGCTAGACACAGAGAAGGCCAAAAAATGTAAATTTGTGCGGTCTTTAGTAGAATGTGTTCAGTTCTGAGCAGAGATGAAATCTCAGTCAGGGAAGGGAGAAGATTGGGGGGGGGAGCAGGTGTGGAAAGCAATCCTTTCCTTAATCATCTTTGTTCCGAAGTGTTAAGACGCATAGAAGACCCAGATAGTATGCCTGCTGGGACACACAGGAGCTAATTACCCTGGCAATGTAGCAACTGAACTGAGATCTATGTGGTTAGGTTAGCCCCATGGGGGAAAAAAAAACATTAAGGCAGAGGCTGATGCCAGTAAGACCTGCGGCCATTGCTCTTGACTCACCTTGACAAGCTGGGTTTTTAGCCTGCTCAACTGTTCTAAATTTGTGGGAGTTTTTTAGGAGTTAAGGGGTGATTTATTGCTTAATTAGGCAGTGAGAACCTCATAAAAATAAATGTGTGGATATTCCTATTGAGATTTTTGCAGAAGCTCCAAATCTTGTTTTAATTGGAAAAAGGAAACATTATGGTAGCACTCCTAGAGACACCCGCATACAGACCCATTATGCTACACTAAGTCTCCTGTGCAAATAAATGGTTAATGAACAGGTATCACGGCTGCTTCTGCTGGAATCACAGTTTGTTCCAAGAGGCAACCTTCGTTTTAAAATGCTGCAGTGCCTATCAGGCAGAAGTTTCAAACTTGGAAAAACAAAGGAGTCCTGCTAATGATGATTTGTATTGACAGCGCACACTTCATTATAAATTTAAGTGCTTGTTCGCCTACCTTGTTACAGCACAAGCACAGTAAGAGGTATCCTTCTCTCACGCATGCATGCACACACTTTCCCTCTGTCTGAGCAGAAACCGATCCACATTCCTGCCACCCTGCAAACAAATTAAAAAGCCTCTGTTGAGATGAAGCCCCATGTTTGGCTTTTGACTCTTTAGAAACTGTGGATAGACTATAAAAAAGAGAAACACCAATCAAATAAATTGTAACAGGCGTATAGTTGAGGCTTGATGTGAGAAGTGAAAAATGTTTACCAAACCAGACGTTTATAAAGATTAATACTTAGTGATGTATATCAGGTGCTATGATGATTGATGCATACTATGATTTTATGTTCAAAGTTGATTGTTTTAATAAAAGAATTTTATATATATATATAAAAAAAAAGCTGTCATCCTTTCCCCAAAAGATGCTGAATCGTTTTACTCCAGGACATGAAGAATAGGCCAATCAGGAAAAGATCTTAATCCATTTGGAAAGAGGGCTGTTGATCTTTTCAAAATCCGGGCCCTGCTAAAAAAAGAAGAAAAGGCAGGAATATGTGACTATTTTTATGTACAGATAAATATGTAAATATTGCTGTCTTCTGGCACACAGATGAGTCTGAAAAACATTTAAAAGGAGCTTTTCAAAACTGTATACCAAGGACTTTCTTCCCATGCCCTTCGAAGTGTTAAATGTAAAAAAAAATGGGAATGGGGTATATGTGTAATAGAACAGTTATAGAGAAATTATACTCTTACAGAAATGGATTTCTGCATTGGATATTGGAGTAGGTGAAGATCTCAAAGACTCAAAGATAATAAATCTTAGAAAAAGGTGGAAGTGCATGGGTGGATGCCTCTCTCCCTTTTAGCAGACATTAAATAAATAATGATTATTACAGCCAAAAGTCTAATTAAGGTATAGAATGATATGGACTCTTCCCCTTCCAGGGGTTTGTTTTTTTTTCATGTTCAGCTGGTGACTCATAGACATGCCCAGATTGTTGTCTTGGCAACAAGATGGGAAGGGTCTGCTAGTGGCTCCTCTCAGGATACTTTTTCAGCTTCCAGGCCTACCTTAAAGCCATGGGGTGCCCTCTGACCTTTCATCCAAGTATCAATCAGGTCTGACCCTGCTTAGCTTTTTGAGACAGAGTCACTATGATCTAAATAGGGGAGGGCCTATTTGGTCTAGTGCAGGCATGTCAAACTGCTGGCCCGCGGACCGGATGCGTTACGCTGAAACCACACCCACCCCATTGCCAGCAACGGGGGGAAAGTTGTGATACATCACGCGGCATCACGTGACGTCGCGAGTTTGACATGCCTGGTCTAGTGGTTTAGGCAGTATGCTAGAAACCAGGAGACTGTGAGTTCTAGTCCTGCCTTAGCCTTGAAAACCGGGTGGGCCAGTCACTCTCTCTCAGCCGAACTCACTTCACAGGTTGCTGTTGTGGGGGAAATAGCAGGAGGAAGATATATTGGATATGTTCGCTACTCTGAATTATTTGTAAAACAAATAAAAAGCAGGACACAAATAAATAAATACAATAATAATTACTGATTATTATTACTGGAGCCAAACTAATCACTCAATCCTATGCATCTGTAATCAGAAATAGGTGTCTATGTAAAATTACATAACGGATCTAACATGGATCATGATTAATATTAACTGTAATTCACAGGCTACAGTTCTGTTGATACTTGCCCAAGATGAGGACTGCTCAACTCATTAGGATTCAACCAGTGTTTTCTATACTTTCATTATAGTAGTGCTGCCTACATCCTGACACCATCCCAGCACTTGGTATTTCCCGGTGTCTATAGCTTGTTCTCACATTCTTTCAAAGCCTAACCAAAGGCAAACTCATAGTTAGAGCATTGGACTTTGTTTTCTTGTTCCACTCCTTTTATTTTGCTTTGTTTTGTTGTTTTGTTTTGTTTTGTTTACCATCGTGCCTGATCAAGAAGACAAGAACGCCTGTAGATTATCTGGTGGCCTCAAGCAGGCATTATAACATTATTGCCCTAAATATAGCCTTTTCAAATTTCAGTAAGTTGCCCTTGATTTTTTAATGCTTTATTTATAAGATAGTTTTTGTCAATACAAATGTCCTCAGTTAGAAATTTTTAAATCAAGGTAGAGCATCTTATAACCTTCAAGCTCCAAAGAAAATGAAGTCACACACAAAAAAATTCCAGAACCCTCTGAGGATACTAAAAGCAAAATAGCCTCCTAGATGTCTTCATCCCTAAACATGAATAACATAAACATTTGTTCTAAAGCAATGGCATCATATTGGTGGATAGGGATGGGAAACATTCCCTATTTTGAAAAACACCGTCCAACAATGTCTATCAATATTCTAAGCTGAAAGTTTAAAATGTCCGTTTCTAAAGTTTTTATAATTCTTTGCTAATTCCCAGTGCTGAAGAAACGTGCATTAATTAACATAATCACCAAGGCAGCAAAATTTCCTAAAGTACTCATCACTCATTGGTAGCTGGTATTGTAATAGACTTGATATTTATAGCTTGTATGCTTTCCACTGTGCTAATCTATCCACTTGTGCTAAAAATAAATCAGTCATAAAGGCCTGTCTTCCCACACTTATGACATCTCAGTGAAATTTCTGCTTTGCTGTTTCCGATTTTAGCAAACCAAGTGCAAACCACGGAATGAATGTTTTTTGTCCAGGCTAATCCATTTGGATTAGCCTGTTTCCATAATGCAGTAACTTGTATTATTCTGTCGTGTCCATACCCTTGAACAGAACTATGTTAGAAAGATAATATCATGACAAGTAAAACCACTGCTGCATTCAAGCATGTCCTCATTGCTAAATTATATTGCCTTGTCTGAATAACATTATTTGACTGAATAATGGAATGTTTACTGTAGGTTTAAAATAAGTAAGGGGAAACTAGTTTAGTGTCTTACTTATTACCTATATTTACTTGAAGGGTAAACATTTTTGAGAGCAAGATAAAAATCAGTATTTCTAATTTTCCTCCACCTGTTGAATTTGAACTGCAAGTTTATCTCAGTTACGGTATGTTACTGGAAAGCCTGAACAGCTAGCTACATGTCAAATATAAAATCTCCCACTGTCAAATGCTAAATGCTTTGTCAGTATGAAAGCTGAAATTAATTCATCTTCATTTTTTCCCCTTAAAGACCTTCAATTTTGATAGTGAATATTACATAGGTAGTGGTTAGACATATAGATATTTTGTGGATAGGCAATCATTAACATTGACATTCACATCCCAAATTTTTACAATAGGGGAAAAATACATTTGACAATATAGAATGTAACAACTTTGTCAGTATTTAATCATGTTCGATATGTAACAGTCTCAACATGTGTTATTGGACAAATTAATAAATCACTAGACATGATGTTTAACAGCTGAAATTTCATTTTCAGTTGTTTTGTCAGAGAGCAAATGCCAGACAATATTTGATAGGCAGCATCCACCATCAGATGGCAACTAGTGTGGTGTAGTGGTGAAGGAACTGGAAAAATCCAGGTTAACGTTCACCTTCAGGCATGGAAGCTCACTGGATTTGGGTCAGTTTTCTCTTGCAACTTAAACTAGCTTACCAGGTTGTTGTGATCAAACACTGAAGGTGAGAGTGTGTTCCCCCTTGGGCTCTGAAAGGAAAAGTGAATACGAGTAGTCCTTGGCTTACAACCACAACTGAGACTAGAAAAGTTGTCAATAAGTGGTGTGGTTGTTAAGGGAAGCATCACATGACTGTACCTGATTTTACATCTTTTTTTTGCCATGATCGTCAAGTGACATATCATATGATAACTATTTTCAACCTTCCCTGCCAGCTTCCCCATTTGACTCTGCTTGCCAGGAGCCAGTTGGGAAGGTCTCAAATGACAATCAAATGGCAACCTGGGATGCTGCACCCATTGTAAATAGTTGCCAAGCTCCTGAATCACAAGCAGGTAATCAGGTAGGTGCTGCAACTGTTGTAAGTGTGAAGTCCAGTCATAAGTCAGGTTTTTTTCAGTTCTGTCATAACTTTGAACATCAAAAAATGAATGGTTGTAAGTCAAGGTCTACTTGTATCTAACAAATGGATGAATAATATTAAAGCGGGTGGAACTATATATTGCCTACCACAAACTAACTATCCATGGAAAGTTTCTGATTTTGCCCAATGATGCAGATCTTCCCAATCCAATTATTGCTATTTTTTTTCTTTTTAATCTGGATCATGTATTCTCATTTGAAATCTCTTGCAAGAATGTTAGAAAACTCATTAGATTTGGAGCATTTGAAATATTGTTTAAAATATTGTTTTGTTTTGATCTTGGAAAGGTATAATGCAGTAATATACTGTACCTCTTTTTCTCCCTAGTCCTTCAGCTTGCGAGGTTACATGGGGCAGGGGAGGACATCTTGATAAACAGCAAACGTTTTCAGAGAAGTCCTGCTATTATAAAAGACTATTTTGTGCCTTTCAAAACAACATAGGAATTTTCAGGACCAAATGTTTTTAGCTCTCTGACCTGCTTTTTCCCGCTTTCAGCTTCCTTGAAACAGGACAAAATACAATAAATCTGTAAGAGATAAAACATCATATACATAATGCATTCATACCTTTTCCACTGGGATACATAAATATGTGCTAAAAGAATCAGAGGTGCCCCAATGTCAAATGTAGCCTGTGTATTAAAATGGTTTAAGATAGGGGCAATTCAAGGTGATGATTATCCCCCAGAAAGCTCTACATGGGGCCAGTTATTTGAGGAACCATTTATCACTCATGGTTTCTGTCTTTCCAGTAAGGCCTAATCCCTCAATTAAACAATGTCTTATATTGGGACCAAGAATCACATCTTCTCTATTGTGGTGCCTCCCTCTCAAATGAGGTCCCCTCTGAGATCTGGCTAGATCCCACCTTGATGACATTCTGGAAGGCTTTGAAAACTGGGCTATTCTCCCAGAACTTGAGCTAGTGTGTTTCAGATGTTGACTAGATTGCCATCTTTTAACTGTCTCATCTTCTTTGTCCGGCTTATTCTTTATGATATTTCTATTTACTCTTTTTATATTGTTCTGTATTCTGTGAGCCGCCCAGAGTTGGCTGGCATCAAAACTGGATAAATATTTTGTTGGTGTGTTGGTTTTTCCCTACAGTATTGGATTATTTAAGACTGGGCTGTCTGTTTGATTCAATGTTTTTAGCTGTTTGTATATTTTTCCTAGTTTTGTATATCACCCAAAGTCCACTGAAGGTGGGAGATCGATCAATCAATCAATCAATCATACTGCCTACAGGACTATTGAACTGGTGTGCAGGGTTTCCCAACCTTGGCAGCATTAAGATACAGAATTCTCCAGCCAGCACAGAGCATGTTCTGTAAAAGACAGCATGGCTGGCTAGGGAATTCTGGGAGCTGAGGTCCACATGTCTTAAAGTTGCCAAGGTTGGGAAACCCTGCATAAGTGGAAAGGAGCATCTAAACAAATGAAGATGTTGGACGCATCCATGCAACTGAAGCTCCATCTATTTTGCATGTGCCCTGAGTGCAATGCACACTTCAGTTGTATAGTTGCAGGCTCCATTTTGAGAAAAATTTTACCACTCTGCTTTAAATAATCCTACTGTCTGTCTGCCTGTCTCTATCTCAGTCTCTCTCTCTCTCTTTTTCTTTCATCCTGCCCCCCATATAATTGATTATTCTTATTGCATGAAATTTTAATATAATGCTCTTCTGTTAAATTCCTTGTCTGAAGCTTTGTTCCCATTCAGTGTATATGTCTAAATTTAGTATGGTATGTGATATTAAGCACTGAAGTGCTTTAAGACATGTGGATACATGCTAAGAAAATACACTTATGTGTTGTTCTGAATTGTTTCTAGATGTGTTCCCCCCCCTTTTTTTAAATGCTTGGCTGGATGGCATTGTTTTCCTTTTGAACATCTCATCCAGCTTCACTGTGAGGTTGTGAAGGACTGACAGAAGACCTGTTAAAATGAAGACTCAAAAACTATGCTTAATTTACAGACACAACCTTCGCTGATGTTTCAGACACAAGCAATTCTACATCATGCTTTTCAGTCCCATGAATGGCTGTAAATGAAATAGTCAGATAGTGACAAATAACGTAAGCAAATAGAATTGTTTATGGCAATTGCCTTTAAAGGGAAATGTGACACCACTTTTCTACTGCTCTCCTGAGTATTTGCTCTCAGTTCAAGATGAAGCCTGTATTTGGCAATTTCCCAGCTTAAATGCTTCTGCACTGAAGGTCTCATAAATTGGTCCTGTGAGATTCATTTATAGATTTCCATAAAGTGAGTCTAGTTTTCATCTAGGTGGATTACATTTGCATCCTGTCTCATTCCATCGGGTGGTTTATGACCTTCTCTAACTTCTGCATCCCATCTGTTGTATTACCAAACTATGGAGGAAAATTGCTTGGTGAACTTTAAAAAAACACCACCAACAAAATCCATACAAATCAAACTCCCATCTAGGCCACAGGTGAGGAGCATAATTCATTTTTGTGGTGTGTCCCTTAAGTTACGTTTATGTTAGAAACACAAAAGAGGAATATGTAATATAGTTATGCTCTTGTTCCTGGATCAAGGAAGCCCTTCAGATGGTCATTTACATCCTTGCCAGTACAAAGTTGGATTATTGCAATGTGTTCTACATGGAGCTACTCTTGAAACCATTGAGAAGCTAGACTTATTCCAAATGCAGTGGTACAGGCAAGGATGGGCATGCCTCGGTATGCCCATGCTTCCTTTTCTGCAAGCTGCAGTAGGAACCAATAAACTTTCAGCTCCTGTTCAAGATAATGCTTATTACCTATAAAACTATTCATGACATAGAACCTGGCTATTTGAAGGTTCCCTTATCTCTCAGGTTCTGTTTCTATTCAGTAAAAGTTGATGCACTGAGGGTCCCATCTATTAAGCAATGCTATCTATTGGAACCAAGGAAGCATGTTTTCTCTGTCATGGCACCCATCTTTGGGAATAATGACTGTCCAGAAATCTGTCTGGCCCCCATCATAATGGTGTTCCAGAAGGCCTTGAAAACTTGGCCCAGTCTCTGGAGTTGGGCATCTGCTGAATCTCTTGAACTTGTGATTTGTATACTGTTTGGATCTGATGGTCAGAATGAGTCTCTCTAGCTTGAGTGTTCAATTTTTTTCTGACATGTCCCCCTCTTTGTAACTCTTTCCAGTTTCAGGGCATGGCAACTTTGCATTGTTAAGAAGAATTTGTGAATTCTGTGCAGTTCTGAAGGTAAAATACGCCCTTGAGTTGAACTCTATTGCTGGTAACTATGCAGACCTATCACTCTATTTTGGAACTGTATGGAAGTGGTGGGAAATTGCTTTCTTCCAAGACGTTTTCTCAACTCTGCAATCTAGTCTATAGTTTGGATTTTCTGGTGGTCTCCCGTGAAAAGCCCAAACCTATTCAGATGTTTTTGCAATCAGCCAAGGACAGCAACATGCTGCTAACTACTATGTTTCCCCAAAAGTAAGACCGGGTGTTATATTAATTTTTGCTCCAAAAGACACATTAGGGCTTATTTTCTGGTTAGGGCTTATATTCGGGAAATACGGTACTAAATGTGTCTGGTTGATGATCTTAAGTGGGGCTTATTTTGGGGGTGGGGCTTATATTACAAGGGTCCTGAAAAATCATGGTAGGGCTTATTTTCCTGTTTGGTCTTATTTTTGGGGAAACAGGGTACTCCCACACAACTCTGAATTGTTTATGAAATGAGTGAAGAAGATAAACAGGAGAGGAAAAATCTGGCTATGTTTACCCATGAGCCTTCTTTCAGGTTTTGTAGTTGTTTTTCTATTTCTTTCCTTTCTTTTCCTTGTAGTAGTTTGCGGAACTGCAATATGCTGCAGAAGCCACATTTCTGTCAAGTGATTTATTGCCATGAAATCTGACATATTTCACATCTTGGCAACATGTACTTCAGCGTCTGTAGATTTGAGTCACCGGCTTCAACTTTTCTTCCCACGCCTAGTTAACGCCTCCATACCACACAGCAGAAATTCTGAGTGTGTACGCAAATGGTTCACACATTATCCACAAGCACTGTGTTTTCTAACTGGAATTTCACAACCACCAGTTATCTCTAAGCCACCTCGCCTTTACTGTAGCTTTTTTATTTTCTCATAATGAAAAATTATATTATTTGCAAAGCAATCTTTAATAACAGGCTTACTCAATTCAACAGAGCTGTTTAATGTGTAAAACATTGTCTCATGAAATATTATTTGATTAAAGGTTGGCAATAGCTTTATGCACCCATGTACCCATTTTAGAATCAGTGTTTTCATACAAAGGTATAGGAATCTTTCTCTTAAAAAAAATACAGGATACTAATTTACAAATCGATCAGTGGTGGGATTCATATATGTGATCAACCAGTTCTCTGGGTAGATGCCACTTCCGGAAGTTCATTCTGGGCCTGGGCAACAAAAAATTAGCTTCCGGTTCTGCCAAACTGGTGCAAACCGGCTGAATCCCACCACTGAAATTGATCATTCTGAACATATGAAGGAAAGTAAACTTTTGATTCTAAAAGTGAAGACATCAATATAGTTTTCTCTTTTTAAAAAAAAAATCTAGCATTCCGGTGTACAACTTATGTACAGTTGTTAGGGGACCTGAGGCTAAAACATATAAGTTTAATGAAGATAAGGATGAGGAGTGACATGATAGCAGTGTTCTAATATCTCAGGGGCTGCCACAAAGAAGAGGGAGTCAAGTTATTCGCCAAAGCTCCTGAAGGCAGGACAAGAAGCAATGGATGGAAACTAACCAAAGAGAGAAGCAACCTAGAACTAAGGAGAAACTTCCTGACAGTTAGAATGATTAACCAGAGGAACAACCTGCCTCCAGAAGCAGTGAATGCTCCAACACTGGAAGTTTTTAAGAAGAGACTGGACAGCCATTTGTCTTCAAATGGTATAGGGGGTTGGACTAGATGACCAAGGTCCATTCCAACATTGTTGTTGTTGTTATCCAGATGTTCTAGAAAATAACTGGAAAAGAGAAGGAGGGAGGATAAACAACAGAGACTTCAAAGTTCAAAAAGTTTAACTGAGCAAAGAGAATAGAAAATTCACATCTGGAGAGATCTGACCTTTTGTTACAAGACTTCCAGTCACTGTTAAGAGGAAAAATGAACATTAAAATATGGGCTGGTGGCCAAAAGAGGACAACCACAGAGGTATGAATGTCCCCTTTTCTCTTCTGCAGTTGTCACTGAACCTCTAGTGGAGAGATTCACAATACAAGAACCAATACTATATTAGCATTTATATTAATCTTACTCAACGTAAGATCACTCTGTACACATATTCTTTGATTTTCAGTTCAAACCCAGTAAAAACTATTCCTGAAGTTGTATAGGCTTTTTTTATTTCATAAAGTATCCATCCTGATGATAAATAGGAACAAGATGGGTTTTTTTTCCTGCTTATAATTCCTACCAGCAAGCTTACAGCAGAAAATACATAGGCTTTTAGGATTGCAATTCATTTTTTTTCTCTTTTAAATATCTTGAAACGTTATT
Source organism: Bothrops alternatus (assembly GCA_034064705.1). Lineage (NCBI taxonomy): Eukaryota > Metazoa > Chordata > Lepidosauria > Squamata > Viperidae > Bothrops > Bothrops alternatus. Next base: position 1,629,176 of record JARGCV010000087.1, read on the forward strand.
AGCTAAAAAGCTGGAACAATTAATGTTGAGAAATTCTAATTCACTTGTGGGGAAAAAAATCAAATGAGACTTTGACAGGCAGAGAACAATTAAATCTATCACTCCTAGATAAAGCTATAATACAAATTACAATCCTTTCTTGCTTTTCCGCTCATTGCAAAGTATTCCCATTATGCTCTCAAATGAGAAACTCAAACCCTATTAATCTCTTATGGAAACATTTATCAACCAGGGCAAATGTTTTCAATTTCTAATGTAGTTATATATTTGGGGGGGCAGTGGTGGATCAGATATTCCAAGGCTTGGTCTACACCAGGGGTCCCCAACCTGGCTGGGGAATTCAGGGGGTTGAAGTCCACAGGTCTTAAAGTTGCCAAGGGTGGGGACCCCTGGTCTACAGCACAACATATTTGCAGCATGTCATATGCACAATATAATATACCTGGTCAAGGAATATGCATCAATGCCCCCCAAAACATGATGGAATTGCCTCCCATAGAAAGACACAGATATGCCCATCATTTACTGCCATCTGTATTAACATCCATCTCTTTACACTCAAAACCATGAATGAACTTTATTACCTTACAGTAATCCACATAACTTCTCCCATTTTTGGAGCACGAAGCACTTACAATGCCAACCAAATATACACAATATGATATAAAGAGGAAGAAAGAGGCCTGTTCTGGGGCATCAGATTTAATTTTAAATATGTTTTGGTCAGTGGATTTTATTTAAAGCAAACTGGAAGATCAACCACAGATCTTCATTCATTTATTTTAATATGAAAATAGGAGATTGCATGAGCCCTACATAAAAATAGAATAATCTTATGTAGCCCCAGAAGGGTTGTCAAAAGATTTAATTTCAGAAGTTTATGAATGATTGGTTTAGCACTCATTCATACCTAAAATCCTTGTGGGAAAATGTCATTATCTGATTCTCATTTGGAAGGGCTGAGGAATCATCTGCTAGAAAACAGTTTCAGCACAGCTTGGAAAAACATTTAAAACAAATATATGAATGTGGCACTTTACCTCCATTAAATTATATCAATTTCTTTTTCCATCCATCTAGTGAGTCTGGCACTTCTCAGCACATGTGGCTTATCTGACCAACTATTTTAAAAAAAAGGTTTTTGAAGCTTTACAGTTTACAAACTTTTACAATCTTGTAAAAGTGGTTAGATTGTTCAACTCTGTAGAGTGTTGATTCTTTTCTCTATTTAATGTGCTTTTGGGTGTTTAATAATAATAATAGTAATAATAATAATAAAGTTGGAAGGGACCTTGGAGGTCATCGAGTCCAACCCCCTGCTCAGGCAGGAAACCCTATACCATTTCAGACAAATGGCTGTCCAGTCTCTTCTTTAAAACTTCCAGTGTTGGAGCATTCACCGCTTCTGGAGGCAGGTTGTTCCACTGGTTAATTGTTCTAACTGTCAGGAAGTTTCTCCTTAGTTCTAGGTTGCTTCTCTCCTTGCTTATTTTCCACCCGTTGCTTCTTGTCCTGCCTTCAGGTGCTTTGGAGAATAGCTTGACTCCCTCTTCTTTGTGGCAACCCCTGAGATATTGGAACACTGCTATCATGTCTCCCCTCATCCTTCTCTTCATTAAATTAGACATACCCTATTCCAGCAACCATTCCTCATATGTTTTAGCCTCCAGTCCCCTAATCATCTTTGTGCTCTTCTCTGTACTCTTTCTAGAGTCTCAGCATCTTTTTTACATCATGGTGACCCAAAGACTGGCAAAACTGAATAGTCAAAAATATGGAACATGGTCCTCGCCCAAAACTTAACCAAGGCTAATTGGAAACCAAGAAACAGAAATTGCAAAGGCATTTGGAAATACAGCGTCAAGCTTTCTCCAGGCCATTACAAGCATCATCATCATCCATCAGACATCCACATCTGCCTATCCCAGGTCCTTGGTAAGGACTGGATAGGTAGACAAAAATGCCAAATCTAGTCTGAACATCTGGCTGACTGTGCGATGATCAATAATAATAATAATTCCAAGTCTATCTTTGAAAGTCAAAGACAAATCAGTGTGATAAGATAGTTATTAGAGATACTAAAAAAAGCCATGATTTAAGCAGAAAACCAAGTATCTACAGGTGTATACAGATTCTCTTCCTCTCTCTCTCATACATACATGCTTTGCCTTGCCTTGCCTTGCCCTGCATCTTTGTCATTTCTTCAGACCTTTACATGCTCTTTTCTCCCTGGGAAGGTCCAATAATATGTTTGTTACTGCCCCAGACTGGCCTAGTCTCAGACATATTGTATGACTTCTGACTGTGGTATTTTTAAGGGACCTCACACATGGTCTCCTTTAAATTCCTTTTTGCATTCAATTATGTCAGAAAATCCTTCCTTCAACCAACCAAGTGGAAGATAGTACTTGAAAATATTATCTAATCATTTTCAGGTTAAACAGTCAATCCTTCTATTTATGGATGGCCTCTTTTCAATATCAGCATTATGGGAGTTTTTAAAAGGTTTGGTTTATTTTCCTTAAAAACGAACTGTGCATTTCACATTTGCTGTAACAGGTAAATGGACTCTTAAGGCAGACACCAATTGTTTGAAAGCTTAACTGGGCAAGGAGATTTGTGGAAACTGAATTTTTTTCCTCCCCATTCCAAAAAGCGTTCTTGGGCTCCATGGAGGGGGAGGAATAAATGTTACTATTGTATGTTTTTGGATAATGCTAAGAGGTGTACAATTTTAAGTATGGTTTTAGTCATTTTTGTCACTTTATTTGACTTATAATTCCATTTGAGCTTGGGATAATTGTGGCCCAGTTGCAAATGCTTTCTTGGACAAAAAAAAAAAAAAGTACAATAGCCACGTAACTGCAGTGCTTGGAAGAAAATCTAGATGGATTTCTTCTGGCTTCAGATTTGGATATCCCTTAGAAATAGCTGTGGTTACTCTCCATAGGCATAATGATGGCAGAGAGCTTCTATGTTGATTCTTCTAGATCAAGGGTTCCCAACCAGGGTGCTGGCACCCTCTGGGGGTATGAGACAATATTCCAGGGGGTGTGAAAACCTGGGTTTAGAAGTTTTAAAATTATAGTGTATATGCATAATTTGTTGCTGTTATTTCGAACTTTTGTAAGGGGTGCGAGAATATATCAGAAGCGTTCTAGGGGTGTGGGGTATAGAAAAGGTTGGGAACTTACTAACTATGCAATATTTATATATGAACTTGTTGGGTTGGGAATTGGTGGTGCGGTGTTCTGTTCCTACATCAGGAGAATATCAGTGGAAATTTACTATCTGGCTCCATGGCACTTTTGAGATCCCACAGGGTTCCATTCTTTCTCCCCTGCTGTTCAACATCTGCATCTATATGAAGTACCATACTTTGGGGGGATCATCTGAGCATTTGAATAGGGGTCCTCTTTTCCACATGAATTAGGGGCAAGGAATTGTGAAATTTCTTAATAGTTGCTTGGAAGCAGAGATGGATTGGAACCAGCTAACTAAAGAAAGTTGAATTCAGATATCATGGAGTTATTGTGAATAGGGGGTAGTTATATTTGGAATATTTCAACTCTGTTTAAAGGAAGCTTATCTTATCTACTGCCTATGAACTGAATAGTAATTCCTGGATTTTGAGAGTAAGAGAGATACTACATGTGGCTTGTGAATTAGTAAAGAAGAAAAAATTGCCCAGCAGTTTTACCGCCAAACCTCCAACCCTCTCTTTTCCAGTAGGTTGTTAACATTGTTATGAACAGAAAGGTTATTGGAGAAATGCCCTGACACATATTTCAATTCTTTTTATTATGACCTTTATTTAAATGTTCCAATCTCCTTTTTCAACAAACAGCAGAAATTCTGTCTCTGAATGTTATGTCTTTATGTTCCACTACTTCCTCTTTGGATTAGCTTGTTTATTGTGGTATCATCTGAATGAATCACTCAATCAATGAATGAATTTTGGCTACCAGGAAGAAGCATAATCCTGATTTAGGCAAATTAGGGGATTTCATGGTTTGTTTATTTGTTTTTCATTCCCACTTTCTACAGGCCCTTCTTGCACAATATCCAGTAGTGTTTTGATTTACTAAACAAATAAGCAAAAGTTGTTTCTGGCAAAACCATTTCTTATCCCTAGTTAAAGGGATATGAAATAAAACTGCATGTGAATTTATCACACAGCTAGGGATACTAACCTGTGTTGTAGAAATCCATATGATCATTAGATGACAGCAAATATTTAAATTGTTGATATCTTCTCCTGTTCATCTAGAGGTCTACAGCCCAAATCTTCTGGCTGGAAATAATTTTGGAGCAGAACAAATTCTAGAATGACTATCTATATAGCAGGAAGAGGTTCACCACTAAGATAAGAAAACTACTTTGTTCTCCAATTGTTGTTTCCTGTGTCAAGACACAAAATGCCTCTAGCTGAGAAAAAAACAGAGCGTAAGGAAAGAAAAACTGAATTTTTGTCTCGCTAATGTTTGGCTGTTAAGAAATACTTTTAAGAAACAATCTATCTCCATTAATCCTTTTCCTGCCAATCCTCACCCTGAACGGATAATCTAATCCCAAATAAACTATTGCATAGCTTAGATTAATGGAATCAAGAAGTTAAAAACAGAATATGTTTCAAATGACTTGGCCAGAATCATTGGCTTGGTATGATATTTCTCTACCTCTTAATCAAAAGGACGCAGAGCAAGAAAAATAAAATTTCAGGCAAGATAGTAATATTGTGGCCAGTAAGACACAAATCAAGCCAGATCATTTTACAGTGCTAATAATGATACAGATGTTTGCCATTTTTTGATCACAATAGTCTATGCATCATAAATTGACAGCTACAGTAAGATACACATACATAGTGGTGTATTTAGAAACTAAACTCAGTGACATAGCTGTGAAATACTTCTAGTACTTTCCGATTCACTCTGTCGAGTCCAAGAAAGCCCACAACATAAGAACATAATAACATTTCGTTCTTTTAATTATTCCCACTGAGCATTTTGTCTGAAATGCTTCATCTTATATATGAATGAGATCTCCGGTGGTACATTCTAGACCAGTCCTTCTGCTAATGAAATCCAGCCATACTGCTGCAAGGGAACAATAAACTACAAATATTGATTCAAGAGCGACAAAGTTTCGAAATGCTCATTGGCCTGTAATTCTGGTTCTTTGCAACACTTTTGATGCCAGTTGGGCATACAATTTATCTAAGTACCAACTGCTGTCAGTGCTTGTACTGTAGCATCATTTCCTCAAGAAGCTGTACAAGCAATGGAAGTTAGAGCCATATTGTATTCAGCCCAAGATTACACCATACATATACCCTGACTACTGATGGTACTTAATCTGATCTCTGTGAAATGAAAATATATAATGCACCTATTTGTCCATGAGCATTAATTTTAGGTTATGTACCTGCATACTTTTTAAAACTAATTTTATTAAAGCAATAGCACTTAGACTTATATACCGCTTCACAGAGTTTTACAGCTGAGCCGGTGAGAATCGAACTGCTGGCAGCTGGCAGTCAGCAGAAGTAGCCTGCAATATTACATTCTAACCACTGCACCACCACGGCTCTTAAATATTATAATGGCAGTAGTAAAAACTGATACAAACTAAAAGATACAAAGATAAAATAAAAAGTGCAATGGAAAGGGGTTTTTTTTCAGAGTTTATATTAAAAGTGTGCTGTTGCTTGTTGTTATTTCCACCTTGTGTACTACATAATGTTTTAGATCCAGGATACAAATCTTATAAAACGAACAAACCAATAAACATGTGATTTGAACTTATTTTTCATTGGATGTGTGGATTTATGCCTATAAATTACAAGTATAGGTAGTCATTAACTTACAAGAGATCATTTAGTAACTGTTTGAAGTTACAACGGCACTGAAAAAAGCGACTTGGCATCATCGCTTGGCAACTGGCTCGTATTTATGACGGCTGCAGTGTCCCAGGGTCATGTGATCGCCTTTTGCGACCTTCTGTCAAGCAAAGTCAATGGTGAAGCCAGATTCCCCTTAACAACTCTGTTACTAACTTCACAACTGCAGTGATTGGCTCAACAACTGTGGCAAGAAAGATGAGGCAAAGCTTACTTAACAACTGTCTTGCTTAGCAAAAGAAATGTTGGTCTCAATTCTGTTTGTAAGTGAAGGACTACTTGTAAAGATGCATCTAGAAAACAACAACTATTGATGAAACAGAAACTCATTCCATCATTGTGGAAAGGCTGAGGCCTTGTGGGGGTTCTTTATCTTTAAAGCAGACTTGGATCTGACTGTGAGGATCACTGTAGCTAGAAAATTGCTCTTAAACCCCATCTGGGAATTGCTGGGGCTAAAATTGAGAAGCAGCCATTTGGATAGAGCACTAAGCCATTCTCTCTGGCCCTGATTCAATCCTACAGATAAAAGTCTCCAACTTGGCTTCTGATTCTTGTACAAGAACTGCATTTGTCATCCATCTTGGCACATGAAGCAATTGCCTGCAGTTTCTGCCCATTCATGAAGGTGACCTTAAACAAGCCTCACATAGGAAGCAGCCCTAAGCCTTCCCAGCTTAAGGGATCCAGTTTCTAAGGAGGGCACAATCAAGTCGGCACCATCCTTGCTTTCCATAAGCGATAATCCTTGCTGTTCAACGGCTGACAGCCACCGGTTTTTCTGCTTGCTGGCACAATTTTTCTGCTGACATGATTTCTAAATATGGCCCTTACACTGGACGGAAGCCTTATGCTCAAGAGCTTGGCTCTCTGAAAAGAATGCTCTTCCTCTTTCCTCCTCTGAGAAGAAATAATAGAGTAAACCAGTGATGGGATTCAGCCAGTTTGCACCAGTTTGGCAGAACTCGTAACTAATTTTTTTGTTGCCTAGGCCCAGAATGGACTTCCGGAGGTGGCATCTACACAGAGAACTGGTTGTTCACTTATTTGAATCCCACCACTGGAATAAACCATATCTCTCTGCCTGGAAACAACTGAAAATGGCTTAGCTGGGCACAGCCAGCCAGATGAAAAAGCTGGTGCATTGACATTCATAAATAAAATAGCCGTAAACCATTTAAAGGCAAACTTACCGTCAGCTCTGGAAAGATACTTACTGCTTTAATTTTCCTTCTTTGTGCTATTTTCCCAGAGGTTTAAAAGCCACTGAGGCAAACTTTGGACTCCAGCAAAGCAAAAAATTAAGGTTTCAGCAGCTTGATATGATTGCAGATGCAGAATTCCAACACACACATATATATTTGTTTTCTGAGGTTTTCATGGGTGTTTGTATGTAGGTCTTTGGTTATTCGGGTTTTCTCCTGCATGAAATTGGAAGTGTCTTGGCGATGTTTCGACGAAGTCCCATTCGTCATCTTCAGGCTGGTGTTTTTGGCTTCATGCTTCTAGGAGCAATGTGTGGTTGTAGCTGTTTCTTCCTTTTAACTGCCAGTGGAGGTATGAACTGATTGGGTGGGAACTTGGCTGTGTTTTGATTGGGTGGAGGTGTGTTCTGATTGGTTAGGGGATTGGTTGTGCTCTGATTGGATGGGGGTTGGCTGTGCTCTGATTGGATGGGGGAGTGTTCTGTTTGGGTGGGGGCTTTGTTGTGCTCAGGTTAGTCTGAGTTGCAGGGGGATTTGAGATGGTGAGCTGTCTTGCTGTTGTTTGGCTTCACGTTCATGGTCATGCCTCATCTTCATGGTGGGTGTCAGTTTGCTTCATGTATGGATTGGAGGGGTTTAAAGTGGCTAATGATGCAGCTGTGGTCTGGCTTCTGGTTTGTGGTCATGCCTCATCATCAATGTGGGTTTGGGTTTGCTTTTTGTGTGGATGTGTGGTGGTGACATCTTGTGTCGTTTTCGTGAGTGTGGGCCTGGTATCATTCTTTGTGTTAGGGACTCGTTTGTCAATAAGGGCGGGTTTCCAAATGGCTGGTAGGCAGGAGGTATCATCTTGTTTATTGTTGTAAGCCACCCTGGGTCCCAGGAGAAGGGCGGCATAGAAATTTAAATAAAGTAAAGTAAAGTAAAGTATTCATGCTATCTGGACGTTTTTCTATCTCGATGGCTTCTCTCATTATTCTGTTATTAAAGTGTTCAGTTTTGGCGATAGTTCTGGTCTTTTTAAAGTCAATTTCATGTCTTGTAGCTTTAAGGTGTTGGACCAGGGAAGAGGTTGGTTCCTCTTTTTTGACTGAGTTCTTATGTTCTTCAATGCGTGCACTTATTCTTCTGTTGGTTTGTCCGATGTATGTGGTGGGACAAGCGGTGCATGGGATTTCATATACTCCTTGATTTTCTAACTCAATTTTGTCTTTGGGGTTTATTAGGATGGTGGATATTTTTCTGTTTGTGCAGAATGCTATCTTGATGTTGTGTTTGTGGAGGATCTTGCTGATTCTGTCTGTGGTGCCTTTTATGTATGGGAGGAGGGCTTTGCCGTTTTCTTGTTCTCTGTCTTGGATTTTAGTGGGGGTTTCTTTTTGGCTTAGATTTGTAATCTTTGGTGGTGTGAGAGAGCATGCAGATAGTGGTTTGTGTGTGTTTTCTTCTGGTAGATGATGTGTCCTAGGGAGCCGTTGGATTTCTTGTAGACTAAGACATCCAGGAAGGGAAGTTGGTTATTAGCTCCTGTTTCCATGGTGAACTGTATTTTGGGGTGTAGGCTGTTGAGGTGTGTGAGGAAGTTGTCCAGTTTTTCTTTCCCATGTGGCCAGATTATGAAGGTGTCGTCTACGTAGCTGAGCCAGAGTTTGGGTTTGTGATCAGATTTTTCTAGAGCTTGGGTTTCAAAGTGTTCCATGTAGAGGTTTGCAATGACAGGTGCAATCAGAGCACAGCCAAGCCCCTAACCAATCAGAACACACCTCCACCCAATCAGAACACAGCCAAGCTCCCACCCAATCAGTTCATACCCCCACTGGCAGTTAAAAGGAAGAAACAGCTACGACCACACATTGCTCCTAGAAGCACGAAGCCGAAAACACCAGCCTGAAGATGACGAATGCTACTTTGTCAAAATGTCGCCAAGACACTTCCAATTTCACGCAGGAGAAAACCTGAATAACCAAAGACCTACATATATATATATATATATATATATATATACTGTCCATAAGGCCAAGCATTTTTGTATTTGAGATATTGGTACTGTGCTCTTGTACGCATTTATCCTAAGTTCTCTTGCTTGTATTCAGTACTAAAAGTTACACAGTACATCCAAGGGGGGAGGGAAATCACATCAAGCACGTACATTTTTACTCATGAGGCGGGAAGATTGGTCATTTTGCTGTCACAGCCCTTAGCAGTATATTGGGATGCACAGCAACAATAGGAACTGGTAAATTCAATTCAGCTAAGAGGACAGCATCTGGCAGCCAAATTACCCTTTGTCTCGCAGGCATCCTAAAATCAAGGAGCAAAATATCAAGGAACAAAATGCTATGACACATGGGTGTGGCAGGACTACTTATATGTTCTTTGAAATGCCCTCTATCCTTCTAAGATATTGATACCTTTCAGGATGGAAGATGGATTCAGTATAAGGACTCCTCAACTTACGGCCACAGTTGAGTCCCAAATTTCTGTTGCTAAGCAGAACAGTTGTTAAGTGAGTTTTGCCACATCTTTCTCACCACAGTTGTTAAATGAATCACTAGAAGACCTCCAAGGTCTCTTCCAATCCTGTCATTCTATGTTACGTTCTCTGCGAAAAGGTGGCACACCAGAATTATCAAAAGCAACAAGCATCAGAGAGGTTGGAAAATTTCTTAAGCTCTCTTAGCTTGTTGCAGTACTAGCAAAGCTAATGTCATGGTTCCGATAGATGAAACCCTTCAAAAAAAGTTTGAGGCATTGTTTACCTTAAAGAATTGTTTATTTCAGGAAACAAAGTATCGGCACTACATAGTTGAACCCAAAAACTAAATTCCCTTCCCCCAATACAAAGTAACAAAGTGCAATTCCCACCCCCAATAAACTGTCATAAATCACATTCCCCAATTAGCTTTAAGCCCACCAAAATGTTATCAGCTTGTCCTTGGGTTCCCACCACAGCATTATGTTATGGCTAGCTGAGTTTACATTCCAATCCCCCCTCTCTCTGCTGCACCTAATTTCTAGAGTAAAAAAGTGCATGTTAAAGGAATAGAGAAAATGGCTGCATTTTCATCAGTTGTCAAAGTGGGAACATCCAATGTTAGCAGTGTTGACATCCATTCCCCCCCCTTACAAGAAGGACAAATCCTGTAATTCAAACAAAATTATAGGTTAGGGGTTACCCCTTGGTTTATTAGGGTGTTTCTCATAGAATCTATTAATGAGTCTATTGGCTTTTACCTCACTAGATTTTACCCAGGTGGCTTCAGACAATGGATATCCTTTCCACTGCACTAAGTACTGTAACTTTCCCTTAAAAATTCTAGAATCAAGAATACGCTTCACTTCATAATGAGTCTGTCCAGCTACCATGAGAGGTCCAGGTGCCTTCTTACGGGGAGGTCATAAAGTGGAACCCCGAAAAGGTTTCAATAGGCTACAATGGAACACAGGATGGACTTTCCCTAGGAGTCTGAGAAGTATTAATTCGACCGTAACTGGGTTAATGATTCTCACTATGGGGAAAGGGCCCAGTACTTTGGTCCAACTTCTTAGAACAGTGGTAGCAAACCTATGGCACATGTGCCAGAGGTGGCACGTGAAGCCCTCTCTGTGGGCACGCACAATCACCCCAGCACACGTGGTCTCTAAAAGTTCGCCAACACCAGCCCACTGTTGGGGAGGTGTCGCCTCCCCCCGCACAGCAGTGCAGACATGCCTCGCTTATGGGCAGGCACGGTGGGGCCTCGCAGAGGAGAAGAAGGAGCTCATCCCTCCATGGGACGAGTTGTGCTTGGCAGACAACCTGTAGGTGCCTGCAGCGACAAACTTGGCTGTGTCCCAACTGCGGGGGAAGTCGTAGGAGAGGCAGTGCTGGTCAGCTGTCATGGTCAGTGTGGGGTGGTGGGCCTGGTGGGTGGGCCTGGTGGACACAGGTGGCCGATCTCTACCCAAAGCTCTGACTCATAGGAATGGATGGAAAATATCCAGCAGCAAGAAGGGAAATCAAAAGAGACAGTGGACAGGGTCTTGCAAGCAGAGCGTGAAAGGGCGCTCTGCGAAGGTTGGGTCAGCGGGAGAACACTCCATGCGAGGGTTTGGGGCGGCAGGAGCAGGACACTCCATGTGGAGGTTGGGGCAGTGGGAGAACGCTCCATGCGGGGGTTGGGGTGGCGGGAGAATGCTCCATGTGAGGGTTGGGGCAGTGGGAGAATGCTCCGTGCAAGGGTTGGGGCGGCAGGAGGATGCTCTGTGTGGGGGTTGGGGTGGCGGGAGGATGCTCTGTGCAGGGGTTGGGGCTGCAGGAGAACACTCCATGCGGTGGTTGGAGCAGCAGGAGCAGGATGCTCTGTGTGAGGGTTGGGGCTGTGGGAGCAGAACACTCTGTGTGGAGAGGGAGCAGAACGCTTCGTGCAGTAAGTAAACTTTAAAGAGAGTTTTAAAAGTATGGCAGTATTCGAGAAAATCTTGCCCCTTACATGGGATCAGGTTTTTTTTCTCCACTCCCTTTGGCTGTTCCCTGCCAGACTGTCTGGGAGCAAAAAGCCAAGGAGAGAGGAGAGAAGCCTCCTTACGTGGGATGGGGAGAGGCGTTTCAGCTGCCAGACTGTTTTGCTTGATGCAGCAGAATGGGAAAGATTGTCATTCTGCAATAAGTAAACTTTAAAAAGAGTTTTAAAAGTATGGCAGAGAAAATAATGTGGGATCAGGGTTTTTTTCTCTGCTCCCCCCCCTCCCCACACACCTCAGTACCTGCCACGGCTGCCAGCTACTCGAGCAGGTCATTAGGCCACTGCCCAGAGCTGCATGCCTGCCCAGCCCAAAGGAGATGAAGCAGTCAGCTAGGAAGCTCCGCTTAGGCTTAGAGGTGGTAGAGCACACCCAGGGCCAGCAGGCAAAAGACCACTCCAAGCAGGGAAAGCCGGATCCACCCAGGCCCAGCAGAGATGGAGAGAGGCACACAAGCTTAGCTGGGACTGGGGGTCCATGGTGCTGATGGAGATCCGGCTTTCCCCGCTTGGGGTAGCCTTTGGCTTGCTGGGCGTGGGCGTGCTTTACCACCTCTACTGCCCTGCCCCCTGCCTCACCTTGTCTTGCTTCACCTCACCCTGCAGGACGAGCCTCCTGCCCACCATCCCACCTGCCAGAGACCTCCTGGATCTCCCCCAACCCTCTCCGGCCCCCACAGGTGTCCATCCCCATGAGTAACATTGAGGTGGCCACGCCCACCCAGGCCATGCCCACCCATGCTATCATGACCACCATAGCCACGCCCACTATGTGGCCATGCCCACTATGTGGCCACTCCCACTCTGGCCATGCCCCCGGCACTTGGCGATACATAAGTGGGTTTTGGGTTGCAGTTTGGGCACTCGGTCTCAAAAAGGTTCCCCACCACTGTCTTAGAAGGCAACTTAAGTCGTAAATATTTTGTGGATAATAGATTTTTTCCCCAACTTGGAATGATCTTTGGGGAGCCCTTATTTTATCTGCTTGCTTTTTATATGTCTCAGAAGCCTTTTTTCAGAGTGGTTTTCATTTTTTCCATACCTCCTTCCACCCCCTCACCCACTGGTCAAGCGTTTGGGAAGTAGGGGGCCCCTAGGATATTCGAGTATTGGATTGAACTCTTTTCCTGTGGCAACTTTAAAAGGCATAAAACCAGTGCTGCTGTTAACAGAGTTATTGTAAGCCACCTCTGCAAAAGGGAGGAGGTCAGTCCAGTTCGTTTGCTGATAGTCCACATAGCATCTGAGATACTGCTCCACCATTGAGTTCACTGATTCAGCTGCCCCATCTGTAGATGGGTGAAAAGCCAATGATAGACCTTGCAATGAGCCAATTAACTTGAGGAAACCTCTCCAGAACTTAGTCGTAAACTGCACCCCTCAGTCTGAGATTATTCACTTTGGCGCACCGTGCAGTCTGTAGATGTGCTTTAAAAACATCTTGGTTAATCTTTGGACTGACAGGACTCCTTTACAGATGATGAAGTGAGCTTGTTTTGAAAATAGGTCTATCACAGTCCAAATCACCATATTTCCCCTACTTTTAGGTCATTCTAATATAAAATCCATAGCAATTTCTTCCCATGGTTGGGAAGGGTCCACTACTGGTTGTAATAGTACTCCATCATGGTTCTTTTGCAATAATACAGCTCTGACAGCCACGTTGCTGGTGTCAGCTTGAATTACAAAGGGGTCCCTGGACAAGGATGCTTTAGGACTGGTTCAATCGCAAATAGTCTTTTCAAATTTTCAAAAGCAGTTTGACAGTTCATAGTCCATGGTCACGGCTCCCCCCCCCCTTTGCCTGTTTTCAGTAAATCTGTAAGGGGTAAATCAATTTCAGCAAAGGAGGGGATGAACTGTCGGTAAAGGTTGGCGAATCCTGGAAAGCTCTAAAGCTGTTTGCGAGTCTTTGGGGGTTGCCATTTGATTATGGCTTTCACCTTAGCCGGGTCCATTTCAATGCCCTCACTGGAAATTCTGTACCCAAGATAATCTAGTCGGGTCTGGTAAAACTCACACTTTGATACTTTAACATAAAGTTTGGCCTTCAACAGTTTCTTTAGCACCTCTCTAACTAGTTTTATGTGGTCAGCCATATTCGTGCTGTATGTAGGATATCATCAAGATACACCAAAACTCCTTTGTACAAATGGTCATGTAGTACCTGATTGATCAGCTGCATGAAGTCAGATGGAGCCCCCTGAGGTCCAAACGGCATGACTTTTAATTGGTAGCTCCCCATGGGACAGTTAAAAGCAGTTTTCCATTCATCTCCTTTTATTTTTACTTGGTAATATGCCTCTCTCAGGTTCAATCTAATGAAGACACTCCCCTTCGGCAGGTGGGTTAGGTTAGTATGTCCTTCAGGAGGGGAGGGGGTATTTGTTTTCTATGCTCACAGCATTTAACCCTTTATAGTCTATGCAGAGACGAAGTGAGCCATCTTTTTTTCTCTTTAAATAACACCAGAGGTCCCACCTGAGACTTGGCCAATTCAATAAATCCCCTTGCTAGGTTCTTGTTCACATACTGCTGCATTTCCTCCATTTCAAGGAGGTCATGGCATACATCCTCGGTCGTGGGAGCTTAGCTCCTGGTAACAGTTCAATAGAGCAATCATTGGGTCAGTGGGGTGGCAGGGTATCGCATTCTTTCTCACTAAACACCTACGCTAGATCCCGGTATTCGCTGGGAATGAGTGGCTCACCTAGTTGTGGCAGGGTTGCTATCTTTGCTAGCTCAGTGGATGGCCTAAACTCTCCAGTAACATCGGCCGAATTAAGGGAGGGGTTGGGCCCTATAGGTAGTCTCACAGTCCTCATCCCATTTTCCCACCAAAGAAACGGTCTCCATTTGTCCATCCAAGCTAGTCCTAGAATCACAGCCTCAGTCATCTTCGGAGCCACCATGAAGCGAATGAACTCCCAATGTTCACCCATTAAAGAGCCCATCCATTAGCTGGTCACCATCTGAGCCAATGGTTTTAGCACTCTTTAGACCCCACCCAGCAGAAAAAAGCTGGCCACAGAATCGACTCACCAAATTTTGAAGTTAGGCATACCATCAAGCGTGGGGAACTGTGTGGCTATGGGGCAAATCCTGTTGTCCACTAATTTCCTGACTATCACTTCCCATCCTTTCTGAATGCATTGAAATGAATAGGCTGCCCCAGCTTACTAAATAAGACTATAAATATCAGGATGTACCTGATCTAAAAATGAAAACCTTCTGGAGAAACAAACCTGGCCTCAGAAATTCACAAGGGGCATACTTTGCACTCTAATCCAAGGCCTGGGGGAAGAGCCAGAGTTAAGGATTTGTTTAATAAGGTCTGGAGGGAGTAAGAGCTTAAAAGCAATTTGAAAGCCCTTTCTCTTCTTTGTAGCATTTCATTTGGCCCTTGTCAAGATGTGAACCGCACAATTATTGCTGTGTGGTTTAGGAATCCGTTCCTTTGGAAATTAGCTGAACAGAGAGCTTCAGCCTGAAAGACAGAGAACTTGCACATCTACATTGTGCTGTTTCTCTCATTTTCTCTCTTTCTTTGGCAAAAAACAGGGACCTTTCAGGCATTGGTGATAAATATAGAGGATTATTTATAAGTCATTTGAAAATAAATGCTACCGAAGAAGCTGCAGCGGCTGCTTCACAGTCTACTCAAATGTTCTGAAACTGCCAGAGAGACTTGGTTTTTATCATTCAAAGTAACTTCAGACCAGAGTATTGGCAACTACAGGGCAGTGGGCTCCTATATGGAAATGAATAAATGAATGTTACATTTTTTTTAGTTTTCTTGTGTGTTGTATGCTTGCTTCAAGATGCTACAACTGACAAAACTCTCTGGTTTAGACTAAACAGCCTTTGGGATATTATTGTGTTTCACATGAATCCTTCAACCCACACAGATGAACTGCAAATATGTTTTAGATGTTGAAATCAGATGTACAGTCCAATCCTACTCATATTCTTTTCTTCAGATTTATACTCATAGAAAGGAAGGCTACTGTCAATTTCATCCCTTACATGCTTAAATGCTGAATACTACAGAACCAGAATAAAATACTGAGTTAGTAAGAAGGCCAGCTTTATATTTGGCTTAATATCAACAAGGTAATTAGTTGTTAAGATTTGACTAGCAGATCTGATTTTTCCATCGTTTTTCGATTCTTACAATGTCCGCAATGTTGCGTAGATTTGAGGCATCATGAAAAATTTTATTTCCTATTATGTCTTCAGAAGAATATTATGTTGAAGATGCTACAATACAGGTAGTCCTTGACTTAACAATCGTTCATTTAATGCCATTTGAAGTTACAACAGGACTGGAAAAAAGTGATTTATGACTGTTTTTCACACTTGCAACTGTTGTCATATCCCCATGGTCATGTGATCAAAATTTTGGTTTATATTTATGATGGTTGCAGTGTCCCAGGGTCATGTGATCACATTTTGTGACCTTCTGACAAGCAACGTCAATGGGGAGGCCAAATTCATTTTACAACTGTGTTACTATAACTTAAAAACTGCAGGGATTCACTTAACATCTGTTTCACATGGCAACATAAATTTTGGGCTCAATTGTAGTTGTAAGTCAAGGACTACCTGTACTGTCTCTAGGGAGATCAAGACAATTAAGAAAGTCATTGCAGCAGCACAATTAAATCCCCATCCATTTGTATATCTGCGCAAAGTCAACACATGTCCAAAAGTGGTAGGATTTCAACTTTGCTGGCCTGGCTACCGTTCTGTCTTTTCTTTTTTAGCCTGCCTCCCCCCCCCAAAAAAACCCTGCTGAATACTGTGGATTAAAATGGTAGCCCCTGAAATGTAAGATTCAGTTCTTTTAATAGAAGAACTGGATCTGACTGCTTTCTGATCAAAGTTAAAATGGAGCTCGTGTTTTCAGATCCACAAAACTTGATAAACTATAGAGTGAGGAAACAACTTCAATTCTCTGGTACCACTGGGCATCAAAAAAGCAGAAATACATGAGGTGTAATCTGAGATGTAATCTTTACTTGCATACTGTTATTTTGTGACATGTTTTCTCTGTCCTCATTTGCAGCTTAAGTAAATAATGAGTTTAGTTCAGTCTGCAGGATCTAATCTGAGCCGGTCACTGGGAGCAGAGGTTCTGTCTTCCAAGCTTTCAGATTCATGCTGGAGCCCATCTTCAGGAACCTTCTCTCTAGCATAGTATGTGCTTTGGGCTGTTCTATGTATGATATTTGTATGGTACCTGTTGTATGAGGCTTTTCGATGTTGATGTTGATAGCTGGCTATTAAGTCGTTGGCTTTGTTTGCTTGCACTGCCAAGCCCTCGCCTCCTAAGTACTTGATAAGCTGGTGATAAAACAGCACTCCTGTAGACTGATACGGCCCATTTCCCAGCTTCAATCACTGGCTGTTTTAGTGCCTGCTCGTCCAACAATCTTAGTAGCTGCAAAATTGAATGTATGTCCTTGTTCATTGCAATGTGAGACTACCAATGAGTTTGGGCCTTCTTATCTGACCATTCACTTGTGTTCTTGCAATCTGGTGGTTAGCTTCCTCCCTATCTGTCCTACATAGTCACAGGGACAGTCCATGTAGGGGGTCCAGTAGATTACATTCATTCAGTTTCTTCCATCCCAGTATTTTTGGCTGATCTAGAATTACAGAAATTGAACTCCAACACATTGGGGAAAACACCAATTTGGGGAAGGCTGGTTTAGCAGGAAATAATAGATGAAGCAAATTTCTAGAACAGAAACAGGTTGCTCAGACCTATTATCCTGATTTGTTCCAATTAACTTCAAGTCAGCTTTTGGTCAAGTCAAATTCCTACTAATGTTCTACCAACTTTCTTTGACTTCAGGCCCTCCAGATAAGTGTGGCTGGGATTATACTTGGAAAACTGACTGGCTGACTCTGTAAGTTATCAAGATGTAGGAGGTGGAACATCAGACAGACTAGCATGAATTTTAGAGATAATCCACATCACTTAATTCCACTGAAGTTGCCACAAGAAAGGAAACTGTAAAATATCAGACATAGCTTGGGATATTGTACCTCAGTTTCAATCCTTACTCAAGTTATGAAGTCCACTGGATGAATCCAGAGAATTTTCAATTTATTAAAACATCTAGCCCATAAATCTAGCTTAAGGGTGAAGATAAGTACACTACCCTGATCTTCTTATTGGAATTGTACAGGAAAAAAACAGATTGTATAAGCTGTCCATTTAAAAGATGCTTTTATTCTCTATCCTGATTAAATAACATGCAAATATTAAAATATAAATCTCTTAATGGTTTTTATAACATTCTAGACGTTTCAGAAAAAATATCCTAAAATGAAGGGTGAAAAAACTCTTATGGACTGAAAACCTATTTCTAAAGGGGAATCTATGATGCAAAATGAACAAGATCAAGTTATGCACATAAATAGAACTAGGATTATAATTCTAGGAAAGGAAAGAAAGGAGAGGAGAGGGGAGGGGAGGGGAGGGGAGGGGAGGGGGAGGGGAGGGGGAGGGGAAGGGAAGGGAAGGGAAGGGAAGGAAAGGAAAGGAAAGGAAAGGAAAGGAAAGGAAAGGAAAGGAAAGGAAAGGAAAGGAAAGGAAAGGAAAGGAAAGGAAAGGAAAGGAAAGGAAAGGAAAGGAAAGGAAAGGAAAGGAAAGGAAAGGAAAGGAAAGGAAAGTTAATTTTTAAAAACTGATCTGCCTTGTTTGGAGTTTACCCTATACATTTAGGGTGTTTCTCTCCTTGAAATATTAGAATACTACATTGTCTGTTTTCAGATATTTCTCCATCCCAAATCGACTGTGTGGTTGATAGGGGGCTTAGCCAAGTAGCAAACATAGGGGAAGAGGGTTGATCCCATGGCATCATGATCAAGCAGCAGTTCTCCTCCTGTTCTTGCTCATTGCCTCTATCAATATCTCAGATGTCTTGAGCACCAGATACCACTTCTTTAAAATAAAAAAAACTCCACCAACATTTGACATGACTATCACATGTTGCAGAATTTCAGTAATCTCAATTCTCATGATCTTGCATGAAAACACTGAGTTTTCATTATAATATTGTTATCTGTATCTAACTCCAGGGGCTGTAGGTACCATTTAAGTGTATTGTGGTTGTTCTAAAAACATGGGACCCTTATTGCTGATTTCTGCATTACCATCTGCTCTCACTTTTACTTCATAAGACCCCCTTATCTATATCTAGAACAGAGCAGTGACATTTATCACTAGTCACTAGAATACAGAGGTAGTAGGCAACTAGCAACTAGAAGGCATGTAAATGTGCATCTGTGTCAGTGATCAAGAACTTTTGCAGTAAATTAAGCCACAACTATTTCCCATGAAAGCAGCATATTGCTAATGAAGGACAAAAACACAAGGAATATAGAATCTTATTAGTTCACAGTGCTTCAGTAAAGAGGTACTACAGACAGAAGCTCTGTGTTATTAACCAATAGTCTAGAAAATAAGCTACAGTTTGATTTCTCTAGGAAACAAAAGCAGCTATGATTGTAGCAAGGCAGCTTTGAGGTAATCCTTAACACAAAAAAAAAAAACCACACCAGAATCCATCAATGCAAGAGAAAGAAGAATTCTCTGGATTGATCAAGGGCACTGAATCAAATACAGGAAACAACAAGAACCAAACTGTGTGTATGTGTGTGCTTTAGAAAATATTTATACCATCACTTCAAATGGCTCTCCTCAATTAACAGTTAGAATTGAAGAATGCTTACAAATGAAGGCGAATATACATATCCCAGAATAATGTTGCAGGATCCAATCTGGGTCAGTCACCGGAACCAGAGGTTTAGTCTTTCGAGTTTTTGGACTTGTGCTGGAGCCCCATCCTCAGGGAACTTCTCTCTCACCAGAATGTGTGCTTTGAGCTATTCTCTGCGTAGTATTTATGAGGTGCCAGATTGTGTATGGCTTTTTAGTTATTAATTGGAGTGTTGATGGCCGGTTATTAAGTTATTGGCTCTTGTTTCCTTGTGCTATCAAGTCTCCTGCTCTTAAGTACCCGATAAGCTGGTGGTAAATCAGCACTCCTGTTAACAATTAACCAGTGGAACAACCTGCCTCCAGAAGTGGTGAATGCTCCAACACTGGACAGCCATTTGTCCGAAATGGTATAGGGTTTCCTGCCTGAGCAGGGGATTGGACTAGATGACCTCCAAGATCCCTTCCAACATTATTATTATTATTATTATTATTATTATTATTATTATTATTAGTAGTAGTAGTAGTAGTAGTAGTAGTAGTAGTAGTAGTAGTATTAGTATTAGTATTAGTATTATTAGTATTATTAGTATTATTATTATTATTTCACAGGATCCAATCAATCAAGGTCAAGTCAATGGGACCAGAGGTTTAGTCTTCCCAGCTTTCAGATTTGTGCTGGAGCCCATCCTCAGGGAACTTCTCTCTACCAGAATATGTCCTGTTGACTGACAAAGGGGCAGTCAAAAGGTATAAAAATAGCCAGGGAAATTATTAAAGCCTAAGAAACGGGCCCCTTGTCAGTCAGCAGGAGTGCTGATTTACCACCAGCTTATCAGGTACTTTGGAGCCGAGGACTGGGCAGAACAAGGAAACAGCCAACAATGTTAATAACAGGCCATCAACACCCAATCAACAACTAAAAAGCCACACACCACATAAGTATTATGCATAGAATAGCCCAAAGCACACATTCTGGTGAGAGAGGATGGGCTCCAGCACAAATCTGAAAACTCAAAAGACTAAACCTCTGGTTGTGGTGACCAACCCAGATTGACATCTGAATAATGCTTACTACACCACAGCAGCAGAGCAATAAGTGACTATGCTTCAGAGATCAGAAGGAACTCTTCTTATTGCCCTATTACCAGTGGTGGGATTTAAATATGTGAACAACCGGTTCTCTGTGTGGATGCCACTTCTGGAAGTCCATTCTGGGCCTGGGCAACAAAAAATTAGCTACCAGTTCTGCCGAACTGGTGCGAGCTGGATGAATCCCACCACTGCCTATTACTATTTTAATTTAATTTATTTCACTTTTCTGAACTATTGCTCCATGTTTGTGTTATTTACTTTTTCAGTTAAACCTTGAGCTGACTGATTACTGTATGGAAATCTTGAGCATCTTGAAATCTATCATCAAATCTTGCCATGTATGGCTCCTGGAATCTTAGAGGCATAGTAAGCTCTCTGTAAATCATTCCCCGTGGCAAAGAGTACCTTTCTTTTTATGAAAACCAAGTCTATTAAAGAATCAAATGCATCATATTAGAATCAGCATCAAAGGATTAGATTGATAGCACACATGAATAAGTCATTAAAGTATTTTTACACCAATACACAAATATGCCAGTGCTTCTCTCTAAAGCAGCTGCTCACCAGTTTAGCTGAGACAAGCAAAGAGAGAGGGGGGAAAAGAGCATTCTACACTTCTTTGGGCTTTGGGTATTTTTACTCTTCCAACCTGTTTACCTATAATAAATATTTCATGCTGAGGTGTTAGATCAGTGTTTCTCAACCTTGACAATTTTAAGGCATGTGGACTTCAACTCCCAGAATTCCACAGCCAGCAATGCTTTAAAATTGTCAAGGTTGAGAAACACTGTGTTAGATGGAAATGCTTCAGGTTAGTTAAGGACTGATAACTATACTTCAAGATTATTAAGGTGTCGGTCTTTCACACAGGCTTAAAATATAGTGGTAAAAGTAAAATGAGGTTCCTCTGAAGTCCCAAAGGTGCTTTTTCAAACGGCAATTGGATAAAGAAAGTCCACTTGCCTTTTGAAAAAGTACCTCTGGGACAACCATGATCTGGATGACAGAATCCTCATAGACATGGGGCAATGGGGGGGGGGGCAGATATTCCTGCAAAAGATGAGGCAACAACATTAGCAATCTGTGCCAGGAATATGAAATAGGGTCACACACACACACACACCCCAGCCAATGTATTTTTATTGTCAGGTTAGTATGATTCAGTTTTTCTGAAGCTAGCTAGTTGTTTTTTTTTATACTGTCTAAAACAAGGCAGACCTTGGTCACCCATTGATTACATCATTAATGGTAATATATTGCTATGTCTTCTTGTGTTGGTTCTGTTTAGTTTTGTTTTATTTGAATGTTTAATTTATGTGTTGGCCTTCGACTGTAATAATAAATTGATTGATTGATTGATAGGGTCATCCTAGCTGCCCAACTAAAGCAAGCAGACAGTATGTTGAGCAGCAGTGATATAGAAAGATGCTGAAGGCAGATGAGCGCTTGAGTGACGAAGGCAGAAGCATGAATTCATACGACACAAGAAAAAGGCAAAGTTAAATCACTCCTGTATTCTTGGCAAGAAAACCGTATGGTTATAAGTTGATTGAACACAGAGTGCCACAGGATGGGCTCCTGAGGTCAGAATGCACTCAACATGCTATAACTGAGCAAGAGTCAAGAATGGGTGGGATGGCAGACACATTTCTAAGACAGCAAGGGGCACAGATTGTATTTACAGCTGATAAGTCTGAATCTTTGGTGATAAGTGAATGTTTAAATAATGTTCATCTGGCAGAAAGATTGTACTAATACATTTCCATTTTTAAAATGGAATGCATTATCCTGGGAAGAATCGAACAGTGTTTACAGCAGTGTATATTCCTAAATATACACAGCTATCATAAAAGTAGGTCGGAGGGAAAAATAATTGGACATTTGATATGATTTATGGGCACACGAAACTGCTGATACCCACAAAAGCAAGCCACAAATGAGACTACACTTTAAAAAAAAAAACACCAGAGACAATGCTAAATTAACAAATGGTGCCTGTCATTCTGTAAAGGAGGGGGTTTTATCTCTTTTTTTTCCCCTTTCAAATGAATCTAGACAAATCATCTTGGAGAGAAGCATTAAGACACTGAGTAGAATAGCTGACATAAAGGAAATGACAGATTGATATGAAGAAGCCTAAATTGTCCATTCCTTCTTTTTCAGCTGGGGCAGGAAAAGAGCAAATAATGTTTGTAATTCAACCCTTGAATTTTGTGCCAAGTTTAGACGTTTGGATATTTTGGGAATTGGTGTCACATTTTTAAAATCAAGTTGGAGCTGTCACCTTGAATACTACTTTTACAATCACCTCATTAAAAACTCTTCCATTTCCTCATGTCCCAATGTTGCCTCATCAGTCTAGAGTAGGCATGTCAAACACATGGCCCGCAGCCCACATGTGGCCCATGCAGGCTACACCCACTCCAGCCTCGCAAGGGCAAAACAAATCACGATATGTCACAATATGACCTGCAATGCGATCTGGTTTGACGCCCACGGCCTGGAGAATCCTGAACTCCACACCAGATATTAACACTATCACAGGCAGTTCTGGTTCTGGGCTTCAGCTAAGGTAGGCTTACATTACCCATAATCTTTAGAATTCCAGAATGACCTTTTCCAATCTAACATAAAAGCCATTTATTTTTTTTAGGTTCAGCAACTTTATTAAACATACCACTCTGTGTTGCATTTTTTACAAGGAAAAAAATGAACTATTGTTAATGTTTTATATTAAAATAATGAAAACATTTGGCAGGTCTATATTTTAAACCTATATTTCAAGCATTCTTTGCCAGAGGGGACTGTACCCTACATTTTTTTTAAAAAAAAAAAGCATAGTAACATTTGATTAGAAATAAAAGACGCTCATAGGATAAATCAAAGATGAAGCATATTAAAGTTAATCTTGCCAAAGCCAGTTTGGTTACATAAACTTTACATAAAATGTCATTCAGTGAATTAAGACAAAGGGAATCATCATTTCAAGAGATTCAGTCTCAGAAGGTTTATCAGCCAATCCAGATAAAAGGCATGCAATTGCACAATAAGAAACAGAATTACAAACACAGATATCAGATTGGGTGATGACTCATTTTATTCCAACAGTTGTTTATGGCAGTGGCCCCTAACCTTTTAAGCATCAGGGACCAGTTCCATGAGAGAGATTTTTCTGTGGTTTCATGTGCTGCCTGCATTCTGTGGATGGGGCTTCGCTTGTTGCCGCGGACCGGTTTCTAGCATGCCGCAGCCAAGTACCAGTCCACAGACTGGAGGTTGGGGCCCCCTAGTTTATTGATTAAGCAACAAAATGACCACATGGATGCTGAAAGTCCAAGTATTAAAAGCCTCCTTGAAGAACCAGCCATTTGTTCTGTGTAAGTACTGAGGTACAAAATCTAGGGGGGGGGAATTGAAGGGATTCTCTCAGTTGGTTAGTCTCTTCATCAGAAGGATCTCCCTCTGCAAGCAGACCAGATCAGATTCAAATTTGATGTAGAGGAGAAGCCAGAAAAAGAAAGACAAATTCAAAAATGGGGGCTTCAAAATATCTTTGTTCTCTTCCAAATTCCTTTCTATGAGGAAGGAAGTTGGACACTCGCTTGGAATGCTGCTATCTTCTCCTTTCTTGAGATTCCTCTCTCTTCTTTCCCAAAGTGGCATTTATGCAACCCACCCTGTGCTTCTCAGAAGACACGTACACACAGCAATGCAACGAGGGGAGAGTAGAATCTCACATCAAGACAACACATATGCATCAAGCTTCATATGGAAGAAAATGCAAAGGTCTTCTATGGCTTCGGCTGGTAAATCATTCCAGAAGCTGTGCCCTTGAATGCCTTCTCTATATGGCTGATCTTGGAGTAACTATCAGCCAAACCCCAACCCCGCATTCTTTTGGATCCTTAGCAAATACATCTCTTAAAAAAAAAACCTAATAAGTCTGGAGATTATGAAGCCAGATTTCTGGAAGACACTTGCAGAGGTGGAGAAAGATGAAAAGTTAGAAAGAATGTAAATAATGACTGTATCCATGTACTAATGAGAGTGGGATGTCAAAAGGACAGAATTCAAATGCTACAGCAATTTGCTTACTTGGTACAAGGGAATGATAGATCTGTTCTTCTGCTTTGCCTTCACATCCACATTTTAGTGGAAACAGAATAATCCCAGTATTGGGAATATTTTTGCCCGTGTTACGTCCCTATTCGTTTTTTGCTTAGAATTCTTCTAGGTCTTCATTCTGGAAGAATAAGCCGTATATATGTGGGGGGAGGAGTGTGTGTGTGTATAGATAGAAATGGAGGAGGAGGAGGAGGAGGAGGAGGAGGAGGAGGAAGAGGAGGAGGAGGACATGGACATAAGCATAGGCATAGGCATAGGCATAAAAAATAAAGTGAGGGCAGAAAGAATTGTATTTTCATTAACTTTGACCTACTTGGAAAAGGCAGAGTTTACACAGTTTGAACTATGAAGAAAGGGAGGGTTAATCTCTAGAAGCACCTGCTATCTTCAGATAAGGCACATGATTTGTTTAATTTCATAATACAAAGTTGGACGAGAAAGTTACAATTACTGAAAAGCCCGATACACATCTAAAAATTGGGAAAGGACAAAACTAGCAATTAGTGGTTTCCCACACTAATTATTTTGAAAGATACCATAATTTATAGAAAAAGAAACAAATGTGGATGGTACAACTGTTCATTGTTAAAAATTGCAAGTGCCGAATGAACTTGATTGCAACTAAGGTCTTGGCATTGCTTCATGCCTTCTGTGTCAAGGACAAATGCTCTGTTGTTTCTATTGTGATTTCTCACCAGCCAGTAGATCCGGCAGCTGAGTCTAAGGAATCAGATTAGGAGAAGGGGCCTGGAGTGACATTAGAGTCAGAGGAAGGCTCTGAGGAGCTCCAAGACTTACAGCCAAATGAGGATCCTGGCCCCTCTACTCACACTCAGGCTGAGACATAGCTGTGCTGGGAGCCTGGGTTGGACAATGATGAAGAACAGTTGGGACAAATCCAAGATGCATGAAAGCGCAGGCAAGAGTAGGACAGAGGAATGCAATGGGGCGGCTCCAAAGGCAAAGGAGAAGGCATTAGAAAGCCACGCCTTGGCTGAATTATTAAAGGGAAAGTGTGGGAGGTGCTGGTTGCCAAAGGCAACCATTCATGTTAAGGATCGAGTTTCTGTGGACTGTGTTTGTTTGCCTTGGACATTGACTCAGGTATGTGAGAATAAAAGGGGTTGGTTTTTTCTTGCGGTTCCTGCCTGTTTCTTGGAAGAGGGGTTTCTCCTTATGAGCATAACGAGGACTCAAGTAGGCTAGGACAGAACAGTTTCTAATCAAGGTAAGGGAGGACAAGATGTTGTATTCTTCAGTGGCTACAGCTTATCCACCTAGGGTTTTTCCAATGAATAAAGGTATGCAGTCTGATTCAAACTTATGGAGTATCCTGATCATATAGCTAGGAAATACCAACCAGTTTTAATTTTTTCGCATCTGCCTTTATAGCAGGAATTTAATCCCCATTCACACTAACAGCTATGAATCCATTCAAGATCATTTTATCAAAAATCTTAAGAGACTGTCAATTTCTGTTTTCCCACAGTCATAAATGATGGTATTCAGTGTTACAATGTCATTATAATGCTTATCTAAATCAGATGGTGCCAGATTGGAGATGAGCAATATATAGCTCACCAAATGTTATTCAGTCATCTAGTTAGCTAGCTATTAAATCTTTAGCTCACTTTTCTATTTGTAAAAGCACTTAGGGTAGCTTATGGTTCTCATTCTTACCATTGGTAAGGCCATTCAAGAGATATGCTGGAAGATAGTTGAGCAATAAAACTAGATAATCTGGATAATCACGTATTTCCCATCTATGGGCTATGTGATCAATAATTTCATTAATGCTGTAGAAAATATGGCAGGCAAAAAAACCACAGGAAAATATCTTACAAAAATTTGCTCTAGCTACAATCTTAACTTTGTTTTGGCCAGCAAATGGTACTGTTTTAGTTTAAGACAAATTAAGTTGCAATAAATGCTGGGAGGGGGGGTTCTGCAGGTTGAAAAAAATATATTGTCCAACCACTCCTCTTAAAATGGGTACAGACTGTGGTTGGGAGAGGTGGTGAGTTCTAGCAGATTGTTACTGCAGTGTGTTCAGTCATCTGTTAAAACCTCTAACTCTGTTCTAGCGATCTTTGATCAATCTAGCTGTCAGACCCATATAAGAAAAATGTAGCCCAGCTGACAGGCAAGATGCTTTAGAAAAGTCCTGATCACCTCATAAGGGATCACGGCATTATTTTAGCCATAGCAGACAAAACAGAACCTAAATAGTAGACCGGGATCTTTCTAAATCGACCTGTCTGATGAGGCATTTATTATTAAATGGAGCTGACAGACTGATCACTTAGAAGGACACCAATCAATACTTTCTCTAGCAATCTTAAAGAGGGAAGAGTCTTGATAGTTGAGGCTAAGTTGAATAAAAAAAATATAATAATTGTTGTAATATAAGCCCCAAATGGAGCACAAGTATCCTTTTTTAAAAAACCTTCATAATAAGCTGAGTAATATAGAGGGAGATGGTTTCTGTATAATCGGAGATTTTAATGCGATTACAGATAAAACAAAAGACCATAAAGGCACAGAGGCAAGGAAAGGAAACAAAAAAAACCTCTTCCCAAAACCTTTTTTGAGATGTATACAGATCTTAGCTTACAAGACGTTTGGAGGGAAAGGAATTGTGATAAGCGGGAATACACATACTTTTCTAATAGGCATAGATCATGGACCAGGATAGACATGCTATGGTTCTCAAAAGAATTGGCCTTGGAAATTCAAGAAATTGATATCGAACCTAGTCTGTGGGCAGATCACAGTCCGATAAGTTTTCGCTTGAAAGGACAAAGGAGCAGGCCAAGATGGACTTTCCAAAGAGCGATTCTTTTTTTTTTTTTAGATACTTTGCCGTATTTATTTACAAAAGTTGCATTTTAGACAAGATAAATTCATAAATCTTTATATTTTCTAGGTTTTAAACTCACAACTGGCATTGTTATGCATCAGCAAGACAGCTATTGAATTATGCTTATGGCAATCCCTGAAGCACTTTGGTGCACAGCCCAGTCAGTATTATGCTGGAGAAATATACACTGGAAATTAGCCAAGAGCCCACCAGAAACATTTCATATTCGTATACCAAAACTATAGTCAAAAACCAGAAAAAAAGTCCTAGAGATTATTCTGCCACCACCCAATAGCCTCATCCCTTACGTATGCCAGCAAGAAAAGTAGCAGCAACTAAACAAAACATCACTTATTTTAGAAACATTGTGGACCAAGAAGATATTGCCAAGACAATCATGGTAAAGGCCAGGAAGAGCTAATGATTTTAAGATCAACTTTTACAATTGATCTTAGCAATAGTGTAATTTTGTATATATCTTGTCAAGCGTTTGATACTCTTATCCTTCCAAAACCACAGGCGTACATCTCACCCAAAAACAGTAATAGCCACACCATCCTTTTTAGCTTCAACTGTTCAACATCTTCCCAAGTCTACCCAAGCGTTCTGTTGATGCACAAGCCTTCCCAGTTAGGAAATGAAGTGTGTCTGTGGCGTGATCTGATCAAGTTTGTGATCGGCCGGGTTTGCTGCTGCTTCATAGTTACAGATGGTCACTTCGTGTTGATGAGGTTCTGTCCATTCTCCCCTTAGGCTGATGTAAAAGATTTTTGTTGCCTCGGCACCAAAGTTCTTGGAGAAGTGGATGGAGAGATGATAAACATTTGAGAAGCGAGCAATTTTTGTGGGATATTCCAGTTCTCCTAAAACATCACGATTCAGGCTGAAGATCTGATCTGGCTCTCGGGCAGTATCATCAAAGGACATGTGAGGAATATTCTTAAACAGTCTCATTTCCGAGGGGTGCGTATTATCATCCTCTCCCATCACAATTACTCCTTTTAATTTCACATTGCCTGTAAATGGAATATTAAATAGCAGCTCTTCGTCATCATCACTTTCTACAAACTTCTGCCTATCCCCACGGTCTTCCCAGGCGCGGAACACCAGCGCCCCGCTGCCTTCCCTCCGCTCGTTGAGGCACTCCAGGCGATCGCGGTCGATGCGCAGGTAAAGGCCCCAGGCCTGGCCTCGCCGCTCAGGAGGCTCCTCGTGGTCGTCGCCATGGCAACAGCTGCCCCCGCCGTGGCTGTGCCCGTGAGACATGACCGAGCGCGCGCGAGGGGGACGCCCGCCCGCACGCACGCTCGGCCAACACAAGTGAGGGAGCGCCTGCACCGGCTGCAGGCGCGCACGTCCCCAAAGAGCAATTCTTAAAGAAAAAGAATTTAAGGAAAGAATGGAGAAAGAGATGCACCTTTTCTTTCAAGCGAATGATAATGAGGACACTTCCTTGCAGAACATCTGGGATACGGCAAAAGCATATATGAAAGGTGTAACTATCTCGTACATGGCCAAGAGAAACAAAGAGAAAAAACAACATAGGAGGAGGCTCGAGGAAGAATATAAACAGGCCGAAATACAATTTCAGAGAGATCCTGAAAATAAAGGATTAAAAAACAAAATGGACTTAATTAAACATAAACTATCCATAGACGATTCGGAAAAGTTAGCACAAAAATTACAAGCAGCTAAGCAAAATGATTTTGAATACGCGAACAAACCGGGTAGATGGCTAGCATATAAATTAAGAAGGCAGAAAGAGAAGCAAAGAATTATTAATTTGGAAGACGAGAAAGGAGAGATTCAGGGGGAGGAGACTATAAAAAGGGAAATTGCTCAAAGATACTATGAAAAATTATATAAAAGAAATGAGGGAATAAATGCAGAAAGGATAATAGAATACTTAGAGAAGGTAAACATACCCAAGATTCTGGAAGAAATTAAATATATGTTAAATGAGGAAATAAGAATGGCTGAAATAATTAGGGCTATAAATAAACAAAAGATCAATAAGGCGACTGGCCCAGATGGAATACCAACAGAATTATATAAAGAACAACAAAATGCACTTAATCAATACCTATAGTCTTTAATGTCGTATTAACCGATGCTAAAATACCTAAGTCTTGGTCAGAGGCAAATATAGTATTGATCCCAAAAGAAGAAGCAGAAAAAACACGGATACAAATTTATAGACCTATATCATTATTGAACTCTGACTATAACATTTTTGCCTCAATAATGGCGGAGAGATTCAAAAAGTACCTAATTGATTTTATACATTCGAACCAAAATGGGTTTTTACCAAATAGACAGACTAAGCGGAATATAAGAACAATCCTAGACACTCTCGAATTTTATGAGGCGCATAGTGATCGTCAAGTGGCACTTCTGTTTCTGGATGCACAGAAGGCTTTTGACAATGTCAATTGGCAATTTATGTTTCAACAGCTAAAATTAATGGCGGTTGGGGAAAAATTTTAAATGTGATAACTGCTATATATTCCGAACAAAAAGTTCAGATTATAATAAATGGAGAGGCCACCGATAAATTCAGCATACAGAAAGGTACAAGACAAGGATGTCCTCTTTCGCCATTGTTATTTATTTATACATTGGAAATTCTTGCTAGAGTAGTAAGACAAGAAGAGCAGATTAAAGGATTTAAGATTAAGAAAGAAACATACAAACTTCAAGCCTGTGCAGATGACTTAGCATTTATATTAGAAGACCCAGAACAATCAGGGCAGAAACTATTCGAAATATTGGAAGAGTATGGGGATCTGGCAGGTTTGAAAATAAACAGAAACAAAACAAAGATTATAACAAAAAATATGACTAATATACAAACAGGAAATCTCGAGGCAAAATTAGGCATACAAGTAGTTTCCAAATTAAAATATCTAGGGATAGTTATTTCAGCATGCTGCTCATCAATTAAAGAAGACAATTATGGCAAACTGATTAAGAATATAAAAGTAGATTTAGACCGTTGGAAAAATTTGCATCTTTCGTTACTTGGGAGAATTGCTGCCGTGAAAATGAACATCTTACCTAAAATGATATTCCTGTTTCAGAACATCCCAATCCAATTAGACAAGAAATTTTTTAAGGAGTTAAATAAAATAACCTTAGAATTTGTGTGGTCCAGTAAGAAGGCAAGAATAAAGTTAAAGGCTTTACAGGATGCCAAAGAAAGGGGAGGTTTAGGTTTCCCAGATTGGGAGCTATATTACCAAGCAGCGGCCCTAACTTGGATTAGAGACTGGATAACCTTAGAAAATAAAAGATGTCTATATTTAGAGGGTTATGATCTCCAGCAGGGCTGGCATGCTCATATATGGATGGGGCAAAGTAGAAATCATCAATATTTTTTAAGACATAAGGTTCGGCAAGAATTAATAAAAAGCTGGAATTTAGTTAAATTTCGATATTACACAAAGATTCCGGCTTGGCTATCCCCATTGGAGGCAGTCACTTATCCCAATTTGTATAGGAAAGATAAGGCTATTATATACAAAGACATTTTGACAGAAGAAGGTTATTTAAAACAAAAACAAGAGCTAAAACAACAAGGAATAGACTTGGAGTCTATTCTGGTCTTATCTCCAGATACAAGCTAAATATATGAAGGATAAGCAAGAATGGGGTATTAATAGACAAGATACGGGGTTAGACAAGATATTGCTAGGCCCAGATAAAAAACAAATAAAGAATATTTATAAACATCTGTTGAAACATAAACTATATGAGGAGCAGGTTAAAGAAACAATGGTGAAATGGGCAATAGATTTAGGATATAATATAAATACGGATCAATGGCAGCAACTATGGGAGCGAAACAATAAAATTACTTTAGCAACATCATATAAAGAAAATTTGTATAAAATGATTTACAGATGGCACCTTCCTCCGGCCAGACTAGCTAAAATGTATAAAGGATACTCTGCTACATGTTGGAAATGTAAAAAAGAAAAGGGCACCTTTTTTCATATATGGTGGACATGTAGAAAAGCACAGGTGTATTGGCGTAGGGTCTGGGAATGGGTAATAGAAATGACTAGCCAAAACATTCTATACAAACCTGAGGCATTATTACTAGGAATATTAGAGGAAAATGTTAATAAAGAGGACACATATCTAATCATTCATGTGGTTACGGCGGCAAGGATTTTATTTGCTCAAAAATGGAAAATAATGGAAATATCGAGTGAGGAAGATCTAATAAAGAAAAATATGTTTTGCGCAGAATTAGATAGGTTAACTAAAAGATTAAAAAAACAGGAAGATACAGAATTTTATTTGATATAGAACAAATTTTATAGATGGAGGGGAAAAAATATAGAGGTCACAAATGATGAGACAAAATAAAAAATAGAGATTAGAAATGTATAGTTTATATATAGATAAGTTATATGTAAATAATTTATAATATGGACTGAGATGTATGTCAAAGACGATTTACCATGTTCAATGTTTTTAATCCTTTCTTTCTGTATTCAATAAAAAACTTAAAATTAAAAAAAAAACTTTCTCTAGCAATCTTGATGGCATTTCTCTACTAAGTGTCACATCAATAGAACAAACCCTACCCAGGGAGGGAGCTGGTTGCAAACGGAGAAAAAGAGAGACCTGTCCACAGCAGCTCAAAGCAGACAATGGAGGTTGGGTGGATTCCAGTCCTTACAATTTCATCACCATAGACTAGATGGTTGGACTAGATGACCTCCAAGGTCCCTTCCAACTTGATGATGATGATGATGATGACAATAGAATGACACAAATCTTGCCTATGAATAAGACTAGTAATTGGAAAAGAAAGAAAACACCAATCTAATATCAGAAAAAAATAGTTAGCTATCCTTGACTATGGGTCAAGATAAGAGGAAGGTTACGTCATGCAAATATGTCCTTACAGAATGGATAACAAGGCATTTTCCTATGGAAGTTTGGGGGCTGTGAGGTTATGGGTTTTCACTGACATATGATGATGGATGCATTTGTTGTGCAAAAGGTATTATAGCACGAACGTCACACTCAGGCTGAGATACAATTACTAAGATGTAGGAATCTTCCTTTGAATATTCATCTATCAATGCTAATTTATCTAAATTTATTCTAAATAAAAACCTGTTTGCTTTAATGATTAATTATTGCACATTACTACTGAGACCCAATTGGGAATGACAGTACGGTTATGGAGATGCGGCTTGCATACACATCTTTTATTAAAAGAAGTAAACTTTCATGAGCTATAGCTCACTTTATCATAGACATAGAATGACTAAACTCATATAGAACTTAACCAGAATGCGGTGGAGGAACTGCTAAACTCATCTACATTAAAGTTTCAGATAATCTCTAAAGATTTCAATAAACACAACTGAGGTTTCATATATTACAAATGTCAATTGTTGACATACTCATGACCTGTCTAACATATAACCTGCATGTCTTTTTTCTTTTCTGTGGTCTCTGAGCCATTTTGGCTTGGACTGCAGCAAGAATCTCCAAATTCATCCCATTTGCCTCTTCCGACAGTTTATTCATTGGCTGTTTTTGGACACAGTGCTCTTTCTTTTTTGAAAAATAAATTTTATTAAAAGTTTTACAAAGAACATAAAAATTATCAAAAAGGACAAAAAAAAATCAAAGAAAGAAAGGGAGGGAGGAAAGAAGAGAAGAGAAGAGAAGAGAAGAGAAGAGAAGAGAAGAGAAGAGAAGAGAAGAGAAGAGAAGAGAAGAGAAGAGAAGAGAAGAGAAGAGAAGAGAAGAGAAG
This sequence comes from Bothrops alternatus, assembly GCA_034064705.1. Classification (NCBI taxonomy): domain Eukaryota; kingdom Metazoa; phylum Chordata; class Lepidosauria; order Squamata; family Viperidae; genus Bothrops; species Bothrops alternatus. Next base: position 1,662,379 of record JARGCV010000087.1, read on the forward strand.
AGAAGAGAAGAGAAGAGAAGAGAAGAGAAGAGAAGAGAAGAGAAGAGAAGAGAAGAGAAGAGATGTAGAAAAAAGAAGCTTTCAATTTCTTCTGCAGCAAATTCATTTACAATATTGGTTCTAAGTCTATGATTACAAAACAGATCACTTTTTTCTATTATTCAATTTTTCCTAATCATCAAAACTCACAAATCATTAGTTCATTTTTTTTCTGATTCATACAAAAAATCTGTAAGAGGTTTCCACTCAGCCATAATATTGTTTTTGATCTAATCAAAGAGGTTTATTTAGCCACCTCTCCAAGTTCCATCATCTTCACCAGCCTTTCCTCCATTGTGGGTAATGTCGAACCTTTCCATTTTTTAATATACGACGCTGTTGCTATATATAAAAATAAAGCTCCATGGTTTTTTTTCTTGTTGTCTGCCTATTAGTCCAGAAAGAAAATTCTCTGGTTTTAGCTGCACATACCTCACTACATTCATGTAGTATCTCTACTTCCCAATCTGCACTGGCTACCAGTGGATTTCTGGGTGCAAAGCAAGGATTTGGTTCTTCTTATCTATAAAGCTCTTCATGCCACAGGGCCATGCTACTTGAAGGACCATCAGCAAGTCATTATTTCTGCCCATTCAATAAGGTCTGGCAGGCTCAAAGTGCTCTGAGTCCTGCTGTTGAGTCAACATCTTCTGGTGGGACCAAGGACAGGTGTCTTCTCTGTTGCTACTCCAACCTTTGGAAAAACATCCCCCATGAGATTCAGCTGGCCCTGCTCCTCCTTCCTTCCAGAAGACATTCACCATTTATTTTTTCCCTCAGGCACTAGATCTGACCTATTTGGATGAGTTTTTCCCAGCACTTCATGTGTTTCTCTGTTCCTATTTTGGATTTTATTCATTATGCTTTGTTTTACTGTGTGTGTGGTGTTTTTTTTAATTGAGTCATTATTTTTTATTAGTGAAATAAGCTACCCTGTTTCATTTGCTGAGTGGGCAGCAATATAAATCAAGCAAACAAATAATTAAAATACTACGATGTTTGAGTTCAGCTGTTTGGCTTTATAAATCATGGTTTATAGCCTGGCATTACACATAAGCCAGACCAATATGGCTTGTTTAACTAACCTTGGTAAAACAAAACATGACCAAGGAGGTCATGAATTCCCAAGACTGTCTTTCATTCCTTAAATTGTTCTAATAATCCCAATTCATATCTAGCCTTATATAACTGCATATGATCACAAGAAAACCATTGTAGATATTGTAGTTGTTTGGTCAGAATACTTCAGAGTAACCAGAGATCTTTTAATGCCGTGTATAATTTAGCTGAAGAGCACAGGTGAATCATTGTTTAAAGAAATAAATTACTGACCCTTCTCTCCCCAAAAATATGACATTAAACATTTTTTAAATAGTTCACACTCATTGCCCTTTAGTTAGGCTTAATTTCTAATTCATATTATCTATATTTACAGCCTTCCTGCATTTATGTGTAATCTTGCATAAAGCTGTTAATTTCTCAAACATGGCCCCTTAGTTTCTAGTTACTTAGCATTGGTTTTTCAATTAATAAGCTTTTTTTTTTCATTCATATCATCAGTCCAAAGGCAATTTCTGCTTAGAATGTCACCCCACATTATGGAAAAGAGCACAGTTGAAGAACAGCCATATGTGGAAATAAATGGAGAGAAATAAGAGTTTCCAACTTTCCACAGAATCTAGAACCTAACTCAGAAGAATATGCTCCTTTCTTTTTTTAAAAAAAAAAATGAGTAACTGGAACATTGCCTCTGGCAATTTGAAATTGAAGTATACAAAGCATTTCTTGGCTGCAAGCTACTCACACAAAATCTTCATGATCAAATAAGAGTTGGCAGCTCCTTGTGGTCAAGAGCTCCTGGTGGTTGTAGGAAGTACAAAGTCATCAGCTTGTGATGCAAGCTTAAGGGTTATACTCAGGTTCCTGCTCAGACACCTTAAGCTTAATAAAAAGAAAACAGCTGCAAATCTTGGTGTACTCATTCCAGGAAGGAGATATATCCCTAGAACAGGGGTAGGCAACCTTGGCTCTTTTATGACTCGTGGACTTCGACTCCCAGAATTCCTGAGCCAGCTATGCTGTTCTAGGAATATAAATGATGGAGATGCCACCTGGCCTATGAGCCATGTAGTTCCCTCTATACAATAGAATTATGAGGGAAATATGGGCCAACTTCCACCTGCCCATGTCAACCACCATGAAGCCCCCCCACCATTGGACGGCCATGGTAAAGGCATTCGCCCAGGTTCGCCTGGTGCGTCAGTTGCGGCCCTATTTGGACCGGGAATCACTCCTCACAGTCACCCATGCCCTTGTCACCTCGAGACTCGACTACTGTAATGCTCTCTATATGGGGCAACCTTTGAAGAATGTCCGGAGACTGTAGGTGGTTCAGAATGCAGCCGCGCGAGCCGTCTTGGGTCTCCCAAGACATGCTCATGTCACTCCAGCCCTCCGTGAGCTGCACTGGCTGCCAATTGGTCTTCGAACACAATTCAAAGTGTTGGTTATGACCTATAAAGCCCTATATGGCAATGGGCCAGGATACTTGCGGGACCGTCTTCTGCATCATGAATCCCAGCGACCGGTTAGGGCACATAGGGTTGGCCTCCTACAGGTCCCGTCTGTTGGACAATGCTGTTTGGCGGGACCTAGGGCTAGGGTCTTCTCTGTTGCTGCCCCAGCCCTCTGGAATCAACTTCCCTCAGAGGTTCGTACTGCTCCTTCCCTCCTAGCTTTCCGAAAACTTTTAAAAACATATCTATGCAGACAGGCTTGGGGCTTGTGAGCTGCGCTCTGCCCCTGGGCCTTTGATTGGGACTGTATGTTGTATGAGTGGGTATAGTTTTATTGTTTTTTATATTGTATATTATTATTTTAACTAATTTATATTTTGTACTTGTATTATTTGCTGTGAGCCGCCCTGAGTCTGAGGAGAAGGGCGGCATATAGGTCAAAATAAAGTAAAGTAAAATAAAGTAAAAGTAAAGGGCCACAGGATTGGCCTTCTCAAGACAGTAGAAGTAAAATTATTGACAGGACATACAGAATTATAGTGTCCAAAAAAACCCACAACAAATTATATGTGATGTCTATTCTTAAGATGTGTGACGTCTGTTCTTTTTCCTCCAGTTCATCAAGATGCTGGACATGTCAGTTATCCTTCTATAGGCAACTTAAGTCCCAACACTGACAACCAACTTAGAAGTGGCACCTTAAGAAATGGAGGCAGGGAAAAACAGCCAAAGCACTGTACATTCCCGAAAAAGACATCTGTTATGTATTAAGCAATTCAAAGGGTCTGTTATAAGAACGGTTAACTGATTGCTTTATTTGAATCTTAGACTGTCTGTATAATTTTAAACCTTGTGTTTTAAGTGGGAATGAGTACTTTAAACTGATGGGCCGCCGCCTAGTTGCAGTCCGTATAAATATAAGTCAAGCAGCTGCTAGAGCTTGCTTCTGTGAGAACCTAATAAAGCACTGTTATTTCAACTCGGTGTCTTCAATGCCTCGCTGTTCCCACTACACAACAACATTGACTTCCTGTTCCTTGCAATTCAGTCATGCAAATGTTGTATACAAAACAAATTACAAATTACAAAGTGAGACAAATTTATAATAAATATCCTGGGGAGGATGGGCAACCTGTGGCCCAGAACTATGTATTTTCCTAACCTTCAGCTGTGCCACCACAAACTGTAATACGGTATTCAAAAATGCCAAACTGGAGGGGAGTGAAAAACTCCAGCCCTGTCTATCAGTATGACCTATCACTAGCAGTTTGGATGTCATTGCTCATCCCTTGTGGTTTTGACATACCACAGAAAAAAGGGACTGTGTGATCTCCAGCTCCCTAAATTTTGTTTGGGTGATGACTCTGCTCCATCATTTCATAGCAGTTCCATCACCAAGAGATCCATTTGGTACCCTCTGATGTAGTGAGACTGCAATATCCAGCATCAGGAAGGCGTCAAGTTGCCAAACTGTCCTGGTATAAAATTTGTAACGTTTATATATTATGGAATAGAAAATCATGTGGCCAGGTGACCTTTGGAACTGCAGCTACTGAGTTTCTTGATTTCGAAAAATGGCAAAAGAGCAAAGAAAACCTGGTGTGGATTGATTTAGAAGTGTTTCTGAAGAAATGACTCAGCCTTCATTCCATGATAATAATAATAATAAAAAAAAGCAGAGGGCAAATACAATGAGGCATTCATCTCATTTGGGGCCAATTCCTCTTTATACATGCACAATGCAGTCAAAGACATAAGAGAGGGAAAAAGAGAGGAAAGCAGGAAGATGTGGGTTAAAGCATAATTCACTGTACCTTCAGCTTGTCTGGAAGCCCATCAACAGCCAGCCTAGAGCAAGATGGAAATAAAAAATAAAAAAAAGCTCCAGGCACAGGCCTTTGATCAGTGTATGCTACAGATACAGCCGGAACAAGAGAAGCTTCTTTATGCTGCTCAACATCAAAACTTGTTTTGTGAAATGTTTTTGCCTTGGACAGAGGCTCAGGGGTTTCTCTTCATTCTTCTTTCTTTCCTCACAGAAGTAAATAATAAATTAAAATCTCATTCCTTTCTATTCATCACACACTGTATCAGAGAGGCAGAAGATGAGAAGTCTGAATAGAATGTATAGATAACTAACTAACTAGAAGCACAGAGGATCTGAGATTCTTCAAAGGGCAAATCAGAGAAGAATCGGCTGGATAACTTGTGAACCAAAGGATTCTCCATCCACTCTTGGCTACTCATCACCATTCACTCACTGCCTTTGGCCAGTGAGGACCTCTCAGTGTGGTTGGGATGATGTTTATTATTTATTGGTCAAATTTGTATAGCCATCCATCTCACAAAAAGCAACTGTGGGTGGCATACAACAATAAAAAAAACCCAACAGATATAAAAATACACATTAAAAGATAAGTATTAGAAAATGTCCATGTCATTTTCATAGCCCCATGATAGATATTAGAAAGAACAACAGAAATAGAAGTTATAAAACGTGAGGTTTTAGATGCTGCAGAACCAGATGTCTGGAATCTTATGTTCTAGTCCAGGGGTAGGCAACCTTGCCTCTTTTATGACTCGTGGACTTCAATTCCCAGCTATGCTGGCTCGGGAATTCTGGGAGTTGAAGTCCACGAGTCATAAAAGAGCCAAGGTTGCCTACCCCTGTTCTAGTCTCAGAATCTTCAACCTCAAATTGTCACCAACAACTCACGAGACCGGCTTTTCATCCCAAGGGTTGCAACTCTGGAGCCATGTCATCCATTGATACGAAAGCCTGCAGATGCCTTTGAGTCTGTTTTTAGCTCCTGGCAACTGTTAGGACTAGTCCTGCAGATTTCTTGGTGAGTTTTTTCGCCATTGCCTCTTTCCTAGGGCTGAGAGAGGGGGACTGGCTCAAAGTCACCCAGCTGGATTTGTGCCCTAAGTGGGACTAGAACTCAAGAGTCCCTCAGTTACTAGCCTGGTCTCCTAACCAAACTAGCTTTCTACAAAAACCACTGGTGAGCCAAAAATGGAGAAGAGCAGAAGGTCCAAGATTCATACCACACATACCATTAAGTATATATCTATTAAATAATTGATTGCTGAAAAACAGAGCCCCTCCCCCAAACCCAGCCATTTCACTTTGGCCACTTATTCTTCATTAAACTGTGCACTTTCTAAGTTCCTATCTAGGAATGATATAACTAGGGAATCCCATCCAATTAAGAGCTGTTTGAACTGTCTTTTTCTTTTCTCTCCTGACTGAACGGTCAACACTTCCTTTCCTTTGGTCTTCTCATTTGCTTTTCCCTTGACTTTCTCTCTCTCTTTTTCTTGTCTGCCATCTTCCCCATTCTGGGCCCAGAAGAGAGACTCTTATGCCAACCTGCCAGATCCAGCCCTCTTCCTTCCTTCCTTCCTTCCTTCCTTCCTTCCTTCCTTCCTTCCTTCCTTCCTTCCTTCCTTCCTTCCTTCCTTCCAGTGCCCCCAGGTTAAGCCTTGATTCCTTGTTGCCCCTTCCCAGAGAGTCCAGGAGAATCAGATTTGTTCCGTCCCCACGTGCTGAAATGGGCAGGACTTTCCCCAAAGACAGTCTTACTCGGGACAAAAGGACTGAGGCTTCAGAGCAAAATGAATAGGACCTGAGACAAAACCACTGTTCTCTCTCTCATCCCTAACACTGATGTGCATCAGGTCGCATTCATTACATCGGCTCCAAAGAAAAAATTGCAACTGTTGAAAAAGGTAATAGCCATGAATAGAAGCCTTTCACAACTCTGACTCATCTCGCTATTGATTTGGTTTGCCGTAGTCTATAAACCTTAGTTAGAGATTTAATCTGTTTTGCTCCTTTGGTTTTATATCTCCTCTACCAAAATAATTTTTCTGATGCATCACAATGGCAGCTCAAACCAACCATTGTGTTTCATCTTCTGCCAGCCTAACCTGCATTAGCAAACAATTTTCTTTATCCGCAATAAGGATGACCACAGTTTATCCTGTCTGGGTGTGAGGCACATTATACCCCCAACTCATACATCTGGAGAGCACCCAGTTGGGAATGGATGGACCAGACCTTTCCAAGACAGAAGGAACCAGTATTTCCAACTCTTGTCTAATATGGGGTATCCCATACTATCTATCTGACCACTTCAGTCTTGCATGGTTGGTTTGCACTCAGTTCTGCAGATGACGAGGCTGAATCCGAGGGAGGGATCAAACATCTCGACAGTCATGAGTCCCTTCACACCCACAAGAGTTTTATGTCCACCCCACCTTGAATTCCTTCTATTCTTTTCTACCCCAATTTTCTTTGGCCGTTAGTAGTTCAGATTCTTTTTTATTATTATTATTATTATTATATAACATTTTTTATTGTTAGATATATATTTGTACATGTAAACCAAGAAAAAATTCAAGTTAAATGCTATTCAACTTAATACAATCAATTTAAGTTTGTAAACATTCTTCACTCCGTATATCAAGATTTAACTATAAGCCAGATACATTTTCTTTGAATGGTGTTTCTCTTGTATGTAGTCTATCCAATATTTCCAGTCCAACATATATTTTTCATTTGAATGATCCTTCAAATATGCCGATATTTTAGCCATTTCTGCCAAATTTATAACTTTCAAAGTCCATTCTTCAATAAATGGTAATTCTGGCTTCTTCCAATATTGTCCCACCAGCAGTCTCGCTGCTGTGATCAGGTTCAAAATTAAGTTCGTCTCTACGGTGTTACAGTCTTTTATGATCCCTAGCAAAAACAACTGAGGTAGAAATTCAATACGCTTTTTCAAAATGGTTTGAAGTGTCCACCATATTTTTCTCCAGAAAGCTTTAATTTTTCTACATGTCCACCATACATGAAAATATGTAGCCTCCATACTATCACATCTCCAACATTTAGGTTGGATGTCAGGGTAGATAAATGATAGTTTTTTCGGATCTAGATGCCACCTATAAAACATTTTATAAAAGTTCTCTCTTAAATGTTGCGCTTGCGTAAGTAGTTCAGATTCTTATAGAGGGCTTAACCTTGCAATAAATTTTTATACCCATTTGAGCTGCCTGGATTTCCTGATTTCCCTGATGTTTGACACATTCCTTCAGTTAAACAACATCATCTATTCAAGATTCTTTCCTTTTACTCTTCAGAAAAGAAGTGTCAGTTCCACCATCTTCAGCTTGGCCACAAGCTGGCATCCTGCCATCAAAGAGCTAGGAGGGAGGGATGGGGAACAAATGGGTAATAAACCTATATGCATCAATTGTGACAACTTGGAAGGGGATGTGACAGCTGAGGAAGAGCAGATCTACATGGAACCAGTTTGCGCCAGGCATCTTCAAGGTCGTTTACTCCGAGTAATAAAGAGCCTTTCTCTCAACAAAGCAGCAGAGCCTAATTAAACATACCTACAGTATTTCCATTCCCAGGCAATATCCATGTCCTTGACAATCCATCCTTCAATTAGAAAGAGCTGGACAATTTGTGGGGATAAAATGTATCCATCACGTGCTTTATTACTTATTTATTTAAACCATGTATATAGCCACCCATCTCACAAATGTTGCTTTGGGTGTGTACATGGATTGAAAACCACAATGTACCAAACCAGGCACAATGCCTGTAGTAACAAACAAACAATGCCAATTCATAATGATAACATTAACCAGCTCATCTACCCGTCTGGCCCATATGCCTGAAGAAATAGGCAGGATTTTGATTTATCAATGCTTAAAGCAGGGGTAGGGAATAGTTTAAGAGTAGATATATGAGCAGTTTGCCCCACATTCTTTGTTTCACCTTTAATTTGGTGGGTGGGATGAGAAACTTCACTGCTGAAAATATTCACTTTGCTGCTGGATTTGGGTATCAAACTGGCTGCATCTAACTTAGCATTTTATGGCAGGAATGGGCAAATAATTTTATTTTGAGGGCTGCATTCACTCAAGGATCATCTGATGAAGACCTATGAAATGGGAAGGACCAAAACCAAAGGAGGTGTTCCTTTTGTATGGTTCTGCTGATCTTCTGGCAGATTAGGCCAATATTTTTAGTCTTGGATCCCCAGATGCATTTGGTTTAAAACTCCCCATTATTTCTGGAAACATGGGACACCTGGGGTCTCCAGCTTGGTAGCCACTAGTCTATACGGAGTCAGCAGTGTGCTGCAACCACCAAAAAAGCCAATGTGGTCCTAGGCTGCATAAAAGAGGGATAGAATCAAGATCATGTGATGTGTTAGTACCACTTCATAATGCTTTGGTAAGGCCACACTTGGCATCCAGATTTGGTCGCCACAATGTAAAAAAGATGCTGAGACTCTAGAAAGAGTGCAGAGAAGAGCAACAAAGATGATTAGGGGACAGGAGGCTAAAACATATAAAGAATAGTGGCAGGAATTGGATATGTCTAGTTTAATGAAGAAAAGAACTAGGGATGACATGATAGCAATGTTCCAATAGCTAAGGGGCTGCCACAAAGAAGAGGGGGGTCAACATATTCTCCAAAGCATCTGAGGGCAGTACAAGAAGCAATGGATGGAAACTAATCAAAGAGAGAACCAATCTAGAAATAAGGAGAAATTTTCTGACAATTAGAACAATTAATCAGTGGAACAGCTTGCCTTCTGAAATTGTAGGTTTTTAAGAAGAGATTGGACAACCATTTGTTTGAAATGGCATGGGGTTTCCTGCTTGAGCAGGGGGTTGGACTAGAAGACCTCCAAGGCCCCTTCCAACTCTTGTTATTCTGTTATTCTCTAGCCAAGCAGTTATCTGAGGTGTTTAACAAAATACTTTCCAGTCCCACTGGATTTCAGATTAAAATCAAAAATTTCTTCATACAAAACATGTGCTTTCTCTCCCAAAGAATTTTCTTTTTTTCTTTTTTTTTTACAAATTTTATTTATGATACAGTTAAAAACAAACAAACATTGGATTTGACATGACATTCCCGTATATACATTCTTATCTGATTGTTCCACTTTTTACAATAACTTCTTCATCTCTACATATACATCTAAGATTTATATACAGTACTTATTCTAAAATAAAATAACATATATTTCTATCTTAACATTCATCCTTAATCCCAACCATCCTCTTCAAATTCCTCCAGCGGTAAAATTTATCCCAGGTTTCGTAATAAACTGATCCACATTTATCTTTTAATATCATTGTGAGCCAGTCCATTTCCGCACATGCTAATATTTTATGTATTAACTCTTCCTCTGTGGGAATTTCCTTGCTCTTCCATCTTTGTGCAAAAGCAAGCCTAGCTGCAGTCAGGATGTGTAGCAGCAGGTAGATTGTTCCCTTGTCATATTTTTCTGTCGTTATTCCCAACAAGAAGAGTTCCGGTTTTAACTCTAAGTCCAGTGATAATATATCCCTCAACCAGTTTCGTGTCCTGTGCCAATACTCACAAGTCTTTGGGCATTCCCACCACATATGGTAATATGATCCTATTACTGTTTTACTTTTCCAACATAAGGGTGAGATATTTGAACCCATTTTGGCTAGCCTTGCGGGTGAGAAATGCCATCTATAGAACATCTTGTAAAGATTTTCCTTATATGAGGTAACTAAGGTGAGTTTCCTATTTCTTTCAACCAAGGGAATTTTCTTGAGGAAAAAAAATCATCAGGTTAGGAAAAATAATGAATTCAGGTTTAGCAAATTCAAGTATCAAGGCATTATAATGAATATCAACAAATTAAAGATGAGACAGCCAAGTGACAGGTCCTCAAGTTGGCTATGTGATGTCAAGGCTCCATGTTCCTTGCAATTCCAGGAAGATTAGCAGTAACAAAATAAAAAGAGAGAATCAAACACTTTAATTAATAAGAAAGACAACTAGGAAAACACAGGGCACACTTGCTTTAGAGAAAGGTTGGCAAGACTAAATATAATTGTCCAATGGCTCTTCTACCTTTTTGAAGTTGAAAGATTAACCGTCTGGAATTGAAGACCTGAGAAATGATCGCATCCTTATACAAGTAATTGGTCCACTAAAATCGATACTCGTTTTCTAAGAGAGGACACCTCTCCAAAGCTTTGGGTGAAGGCCTTCTTTGGGCCTTTTATTCTTTTATTGAAGATGCTGCATCCTGTGAGTTCTTGGACAAAGTGGATTAACAATTTAGTGGTAAAGCAGCTGTTTTGCATGTAGAAGGTCTCAGGTTCAGCTCCTGATATCTCCAGGTAAAATGGGGGAGAAGCCATATGAAATTGGGTGAGTTAGATCAGAGATTCTCTCAACTTCTCCAAAGCAGGACAAGAAGTAACAGGTGGAAGATTATCAAAGAGAAATCCAACCTAGAATTAAGGAGAAATTTCCTGACAGTGAGAACAATTAATCAGTGGAATGGCTTGCCTCCAGAAGTTGTGGGCGCTCCATCATTAGAAGTTTTTTTTTAAGAAAAAGGCATTTGTCTGGAATGGTATAGAATTTCCTGTTCGAGCAATGAGTTGGACTAGAAGACCTCTAAAATCCCTTCCAACTCTGTTATTGTGTATTCTAAGTCCTGGAGCACAAAAATATGCCTGCCCTGATCTACTAAGGAGAAATGCTGCATTTATTTAAAGTTTGTCCAATTATGGTATTTCTCCAGGGTTCGAAGGTTTGAATCTTTTTTGTCAGCCAACAATGCTCACCTGCCCCTCCTCTTAATCTGAAATTCTCCATTAAGTACTAATTTCATTTAGAACCGCAACATTATAATAAACAACAAAAGCTGTGAGTGTGATGGATTTTTTTCCCCATGCCAATTACCAGCTGGTAAGCAATTTAGGAAATACACAAAATTGTTAAGACTAAAGCAACATCAAAATGTTATTAAATTACATCCCTGTATTATTCAAGTAATTTGTGATGCAGATTCATGGGAAAAGCTTGATTTGTAGATGAAAGTACACATGGAACAAGAAAGCATGTCCTTCACCCTCCCTGTCTAAAATCTAATATTCCTGTACCTTTTAAAAATCTAATTTAAAAAAAGAATAAAGAAAATGTGTCAAATATAATATGCGTTATACCTCTGCCTTTTCAAAGCAAGTTTAATCCACGTGTCCAAATGCCACAGAAGCAGCAACATATGTGGGAATTTCAATATAAACCTTTAGTGCCATCACTGGGAAAAAGTGGGTATCACTAGACAACTAGAGTAAACAGGAAGGTTTCAGCCTTGAGGTTGAGAATGCTGGCTTCAGCATTTTGCTTGCTACTGAAATAAATTTAGTTTCCAAAGTACATGCTGTGTGACAGGAATCAAAAATGTACCAAGGGTGAAAGACTATATGAAGGAAAGGATTGTGAGGATGGTAGGGCTAATAGAAATTGCTCCATTGATTTATCTGATTTGGGGGGAGGGCAATAATTATTTTTATAAAAGACTGGAAGCCCTATATGAACTATATATGTGTATGTGTATGTATGTGTATGTATATATAATTAAAAGAATTGAAAAATACTTTAGAAAGTTAAACTGAGAGTTTTGTATTCGTGGGTGGGAAGAAGGGGGAAAGGCTGTTACTCCATGCAAAAGCACAATTCACTTGAGAGGGGAAGCTATCAAGGAGGGAGGGAGGGAGGGAGGGAAGGAGGGAAGGAGGGAAGGAAGGAAGGAAGGAAGGAAGGAAGGAAGGAAGGAAGGAAGGAAGGAAGGAAGGAAGGAAGGAAGGAAGGAAGGAAGGAAGATACCTCCAGAGATGCTGAGGCTGTTTTAAAGGAATTACATAGGAGTGCACAGGCCAATAATTGGCATTTCCTGATGGATCTCTGGCTGAATTCTCTTGCTCAGATTTTATAGGATCAAAACTCTTGCTTGAAACAGCTGGTTGGAATGAGAAAAGCTAGAGGGATAGATTTGCGTGCATGACCAGGAGCTGTGTTTCATTTTGTTACACAAAGTACGGTTGTGCTGCTACATTTTACATCCCCCTTGTAGAATTTGTAAGATGTGGATCACTTTGTAAATGGAATGCTGATGTATAAAATTCTCCCTATACACTACACTGTGATTACAATCAAACAAGGTGCAAATATCAATACTTAATCCTTCATTGCCATCTCAACTTCTGTGTGTCAACTTGAATGCATGCTGTGTATAAGCAGTCCAAACATTCAAGGGTATGCAAATTTTTGTAGAGGAACATTTTATTATTTTATTGTATGGTTTGTTCAATGATTGTGCTGTTCTGTGACATCCAATAACTTAATTTGATTCACATTAGTTAGAAAAAAAGTGTTTTGCCTGATCCCTCATGTTTGTTTACTAAATGGTCCACATCTTACAAATTCTACAAGGGTTGTATAACCCTATGAGCAGAACTGTGCAGACCTGGACTCAGGTTTTTTTTTTTTAACACCAAAAGCCTTATTTCTCCAACCAATTCCAACTGGTCGATGAATAGTAAAAACGAATGGGTGAAGTTGTATATAAAACTATAATGCAGCAGCTCCATCTGTCAACATCAATGATATTGATAGGCACTGGAGGCTCTTAACAATTATGAATAGATTTTTGTATCAAAATGTTTATGTGAAGACTATATAACTTATGCAGATCACAAGGTTGCATTTTGTAAAATTAATGCAAAATTTTAACCTTTTTTTTTTTTGCTCTGGGTATATTCAGCAAGAAATGTTAAGCCACCATGTAGGAGAAATCAAGCATGCTATCTCTTACGGTGGGAGTCTCTAAGCTTTTAAACAGTGTCGCAAGCAGCTCAACAAAAGGACTGCCACAGGTACATAGCCAATGATTTGTAGTATTTTTTTAAAAAAATAGTTACCTATAAACCTCTTGTGTAAAAGTGAAGAACTATTTTTTTACAGTGCTAAAATCATTACTGGAATATCTTTAAAATGTCTCGTGTATGCATTGCTGTGATATCAAAAACCACCAGTGGCTTGAATTTTACAACGCCGTCTCCTGAAGTCAATGCAACCTTTAGTTTGATTGGGGAGGGGCTATTTCATGTTAAAAGAATATCACAAAATCAAGGTATACATATCTAAGTTAAGTTTCATCCATATTTAAGTTAAGTCAGTTAATCCAGGATCTAAAGATTCAAGATCCATAGATGGACAACAGTTTGATTAGAATCAAAAGACATAAATGTGTGTGCGTGATAGAGAGAATTCTTCAGAACTTGTCAACAGGTGAATACTACAGTACAGAAGCAATAGATTGGTCAGTCAGTCTGTCCGTCAGTCAGTTGATTGGTTGGCTGGCTGGCTGGCTGGCTGGTTGGTTAGATAGATGGATGGATGGATCTCAACCCAGCATTGCCCTCATTGCAACCATGAAGTCTGCTGACAGGCTGGTTCTAATTTGCAAGCCGTATGGCTGGGCTAAATTTTGAATCTTCATAAACCAAATGCATTAGTCAACCAAATGCATGTAGATAACATTATACCAGGTTTCAGACCCCAGAAAGCCCATATAGATCCCTGAGACATAAATTTGCTATCTGCCATGGGATGGATTCACAGGCCGCTAGCTTAGCAGGAAGCTTTTTCATTGTGATTGATTGACTGATCATGTGCCATCAAGTCAGTGTCAACTCATGCCAACTACAGAGATTGTCTCCACGACAATCTATTCCCAAACTGATCTTTCAGGTCTTCCATTAGGGCATGTACATTGTACTGGATTCCAAAGTTATTTACAAACACAAAGAGAGATTTGTCTGTTACTTTCACACACTTGAAAAATAGAGATTAGACAACTTTTTTTTTGCTTTTATTACAAGCATATAATATTAATTGGCAGAACACTGAATACAAGCTTCACTATCATAAAATCAAAACAAGCAATAATTCCCAGAAAGGCTTATTTCAGACAAAAACTAGTCACCAATAGTACAAAAGTTACACAGCAACACAAAGCATAAAAAAATGTAAACGTCCAATTGAAACCAAGCCAAAACTGTGATTTTTTTCCCCAATACGGCAAGAATTTTCAGTCACTTTATTATGCTACATAGTAAGGATAAAGGATTAAACGGTTGCACTGGCTTATTGTCCTATAACCCTAAATTGCTTGTTTGCTATACTGATCACTTTTTTAAAAAAAAATTAGGGTATTTTGGAGGGCCGTGTTATACAACGGGGATGCACAGCACATCTTAGTTGACTCCTCATGCAAGAACATGTGCCTGATCACAAAAAGTATAGGGGACAGGGTGACTTACCAGTATGTTTTAATTTTTATGGACCTAAGTACGAATTTAGACACCTGCCCTTGGCAAAAGCTATTCATTCAGCAACAGATCTAGATACGGGATTCCAGATGTTTACCAAAGAACTGCAGTGCATTATGTTTTGAGTGTGTGTTTTGTAATAAACAGATGGCGGGCAGCCAAGAGGGGAAGCACATGGTGCTTCCTCTACTGCTTTTCCTTATTAAATTTTCTTGTCTCTTCAGCCATGGATACAAATGTCGGGTGGATTGCTGGGTTGCAAGACAAGTGGTGGATAGGGAAAACTGTAAAACACACACACTCCTCCTCCTCCACCGTACATCACCCTTTAGGGTTAGCTATCTAAGTTCTTGGAGAATTTAGGATTAGATACAAATTCTTGGAGCATGTTTATTTCACATAAGTTCCACTTAGAAAGGAAAGCGTGCTTCCAAGCCCACAGTACACCTCTGAAGAAAAGGGGCGTTGTCTTACCTGAACGCCTTTTCTCAGCATTTTGATGTAGAATCCACCGGTGGGTAATTATAGCCTTCCTGCTCAGCTAGACTAAGTCAGAACTTTAGCCACGCCTCCTTCAGGGAGTGCCTTCCAGTTTTGACGAGGCAAAGCTTCCATGACGAAGTCTAACTCAATGGCTCCAGAACAAAAAACAAACAAAGATACCTGCCTAGACTGGTTAGAGGAGGGTGTGGATTCTACATCATCATGCTGAGAAAAGGCGTTCAGGTAAGACAACGCCCCTTCTCCAGCATGATTGGATGTAGAATCCACTGGTGGGACATACCAAAGCCCTACATGTCCCTACGGGTGGGAGTCTAGGCTAGTGTCTCCCGAGAAGAAACGACTTGCTGCAGCACTCTCCTGCCAAACGAGGTATCTGCTGCGACAAACCTGTCAATTTTATAATGCTTGACAAAGGAAGAGGGGGAAGACCAGGTTGCCGCCCTACAAATCTCCTCCACGGAGGCCTGAGTGAGCCAGGCTGCAGAAGTGGCGGCACTTCGTGTGGAGTGGGCCGTAATGTTTGAGGGAACCGGGAGTGATAATGAGACATAAGCTTTAGTGATACAGGCCCTGATCCACCTGCCAATGGTCAACGAAGACACCTTCTGACCCATGGACAATGGCTGAAAGGAGACAAATAATGCCTCCGATTTACGGAAAGCCAAAGTCCTTTTGACATAATGGAGCAGGACTCTACGAACGTCCAATGTATGCCATCGTCTCTCCAGACGATGGGAAGGACGCGGACAAAAGTTGGGGAGGACGAGGTCCTGCGATCTGTGGAACCAAGAGTTAAACTTTGGCACAAACAAACGTAGGATGACCCTATCTTCGGAAAAAGTACATAAGTCCTTGTGAACTGAAAGAGCTGCCAACTCCGAAATTCTCCTAGCTGGAGTAATAGTCACGAGAAAGGCTACCTTCAGTGAAAGGTAACGAAGCAAACAAGACCCCAGGGGTTCGAATGGCGGTGAAGTCAAAGCCTGCAGGACCTTGGACAGGTCCCAGGATGGGAAACGATGGATTACAGGTGGCCTTACCGTAACAGTCCCCTTCAAAAAGGCACTTACGGCTGGATGTTGTGACAAAGGGGCAAGGTTATCACAGGAAAGAACCGTTTGCAAGGCCGCCACCTGTCTACGGATGGTGTTGAGCGCCAGACCTTTATTCATGCCCTCTAAGAGGTACTTCAGGATGTTAGGGATAGTGACAGAAAGGGGTGCTAGGTTGTGCTTGCTGCACCAGGTGGAGAAGTTCCTCCACATGGCGTCATATATCCGATTAGTGGAAGGACGTCTTGAGGCCTGGATGACCGAAATAACCCCTTCCGAAAAGGATTGTCTAATTAAACCCTCCCGCTCAAGTGCCATGCGGCTAGCTGGAGCCACTGAGGGTCCGGATGTTGAAGGTTCCCTTGACTGAGAGACACTCGGTGCGGGGGGGTTTTCCACACTGGCGAGAGCAACAGGTCTACAAGGTCTGCAAACCACGGGCGCCGTGGCCAGTACGGAGCAATTAATATCACCTCTGCCCCTTCCAGTAATAGTTTGCGGATCGTTGCTTGCAGCAACGGAAGTGGAGGGAAGGCATAAAGCAGCCCCTGCGGCCATTTGCACCTGAGAGCATCGTTCCCTCCGCTCCCCTTGCTGGAAACCTGGAAAAGAACCGGGGAAGCTGAGTGTTCGCCAGAGACGCAAATAGATCCAGGAGATGGTGGCCGAACCTGTCCGAGATTTCCTCGAACAGAATCGGATCCAGCCTCCACTCTGAGTGATCAACTGTGACTCTGCTGAGCGAATCCACTTGGCGATTTGCTTCCCCCGAGATATGTTCCGCTTTGAGGGAACCCAGGAATGACTCCGCCCACAGGCCCAGATCCCAGGCCTCCTGCATGAGTGCCGCCGATCTGGTCCCTCCCTGTTTGTTCACATGGGCCTTGGCTGCCACGTTGTCCGTTAGCACCAGGACGTGGCGATCCGCCAGAAGAGAAGCGAAGGAGGGCCAGGTGTATGGCCCTGAGGTAGAGCCAATTTATATTGTGTTTTAAGTCCTGTTTTGACCACCTGCCTTGTGCGAGATGTGTTTGAAAGTGAGCCCCCCAGCCGAACTGGCTGGCGTCCGTGGTCACTGTGATTCTGGTTGGTTCTCTGAAGAGTGTCCCTTTGGACATTGCTGACGAGGCCCACAACAGGAGAGATGAGAGGGTGTGCTGAGGGACACTGACCTTTCTTGAGGACGCACTGAGATTCTGCCTTTGGAAAGGAAAGAGGAACCATTGGAGACTTCTGGAGTGAAGTCTGGCCCAGGGAACGATCCCCATGCACGAAACCATCTTTCCCAGGAGCTGGGACAGCTGCATGAGAGGAACCAATCTTTGTCTCCGAATGGCTTGTGCGAGCTTTCGGATGCTTACCCGGCGCTCCCGGGAAAGATAAACCGTGCATGAGTCTGAGTCTATGATCGCTCTTAGATGGAGTAATCTTTTTGTGGGAATGATGTGACTTTTTTTGTAGTTCACGGAAAAAAACGTGATCCTGAAGGGTGTGTAGCGTGACCTGTAAATCTGCTTGGGCGGACTGGAGGGAGCTGGACTGGATTAAGATGTCGTCCAGATAACATTGGATGTGCACCGGCAACATGCGAAGGTAGGCCGCCATGACGGCCAACACCTTTGTGAATACCCGAGGGGCTGAGGATAGGCCGAATGGAAGGGCCCTGTATTGGAAGTGCCGGTGTGCGTAGCAGAAGCGGAGAAATTTTCGATGTTCCTTAAGGATTGGGAGTGTAAGTATGCCTCTGTTAAATTGATGGATGAGAGCAAGTTCCCTTTCCTGATGCTGGCCAGTATGGATTTGAGGGACTGCATCTTGAACCTTTTGTAGACTACAAATTGATTTAGACTTTTTAGGTCGAGAATGGCTCTCCAACCCCCCGAGGCCTTGGGCACAACAAACAGGATGGAGTAAAACCCCTGTTTTTCCTGTTCTTGTGGTACCTGTTCTATTGCCTCGATTTCTATTAGGTGGTCTATGGCCAATTTTAGCAGCCTTGCTTTGGCTGGGTTGCGTGAGACTGGACATTTTATAAAGCGACTTGGAGGGGAATAAAATTCTATGGCTAGTCCTTTTCTTATGGTGTCCCTCACCCAAGTGTCGGTAGTTGTTGCCTGCCACGTGTCGCTGAACCGCGCCAGGCGACCTCCAATGGGAGCGCTGTCTCTGGCGTCACTTTATCCTCCACTTTCAGGGCCTCAGCCATGTCCCCTGGAATGGCGGAAGTGGAGAAAAGAGAAATTAAGGGATCGTCCACCGACGGCATCTCCAAGAGAGATGCAAAGGAGGAGGAAACATTAAACAATTTTTTCTCCGTATTGTTGGGAGAGGGAACAGTTGCTAAAGACGCCCACTGTGTCTGCACCGTGAAGCAAAAAACCTTTGGGCAAGGAATCTGTTTCTCCTCTGCCACCTGAGTGGTAAAGAGAGGATTGGATTCATCCTCCTTGTCGGAAGTGGCGGGTTTAGCCACCTTGGCCGAGGAAAGGTTGACCATAGCATAGGCCTTAAGGAGGAGGGAACGAAATAATGAGGGGTCGAATAAGCCTGAGGTGGATGCCTGTTCCGGGGCTGCTTCCTCATCCGCAGACATCGGGATGTCAGTCATCTCCAGGTCCACGGATCCCTCCTCTGCTACCTGCGAAGAAGTCTCTGAGATGCCAGAAGCCTGGGTTGCGGCCCGTCCCGTGCGGGGAGGGAGCACAGATGGAGGCAGGGGGCTTTGAGGAGGATGACCCCTGGAGGAAGACATAAACTGGTCAAATGCCTGATGCATAAACGAGTGGAATTGTTGAGACCACTGACTATGCTGATCCCTAGAACTGGCCCCTGCCTCAGCGTGAGTGGCTGCAGACCCTGGGTCTTCGGGTGAGGATGAAATTGAATGAGGGGAACCAACCTGCTCAGTTTCCCCCGGAGGAGACCATGCCCTAGGCCGTTGCCCAGATTCCAATTGCGGCTCAAATGGAATACGAGTGTCCAATGGGGCGGGGGAAACCACTTCAGCCCCACTGGCCCTGAGCCTCTGGGCCTTGGAGAACTCCCTCTCCAGTGCCTGGTGCCTCCTCGTGGCCTCTCGCTCGGCTGCCTTCGACGGCTCCTTTGTAACCAAGTGCTTAGTTTTAGCTTTCTTCTTGCCCCCCCCCGCTTCCAAATCAACAGATCTGCGCTTTTGCGATGTGGGGGGTGGTGCCTGAGCCTTGGTATGCCTGGGGCGAAGCACTGTCTGCCATGCTGTCTGGATGATCCGGTAAAGGTACCCAGACGGTGGGGGGAGAACCCAAGGACCTAAGTTCTGACTTAGTCTAGCTGAGCAGGAAAGCTATAATTACCCACCGGTGGATTCTACATCCAATCATGCTGGAGAAATGCTGTGTTTTCTGTGCATATTTTGACTACAAGGTGAAGATGTCCACTTGCAATTTTGACATGCAATGGTCTGCCTGTGTGCTTGTCATTTTATATTTTAAATCCCAAAGCACACACACAAATATATGCTAAGTTAAGGTATCACATGAAGTGTTTAACACCAGAGCAATTACCTGAGGAAATACAGAAACAGGATTTTTCTGTAAAATACAGTTTGGTCTGCAGTAAATGCATTTCTTATGTACTGATTAAAATATAAAGTTATCAAAGAGTTATAGTGTAGATGTACAAACTGGTTGGCTTTCTCCTATTGCATTTACAGCTCAGTTTCAAATAATTGCAAATAGGTTAACATTAACTTAATGCTAGTAAGTTTGCCATCCACTGGAAAAGAAGTAAGACAGTAAATTTCCCAAAGATTAATTAAATCGTTATGAAAACAACAGGAGCCCGATAAACTTTCCAAAAGCTCAAATCCAATTGAAGAAAAAAAAGCACCATCATAGTTTGTAATCTGATATTTAAAATTACTGTATTACTCCCAGAACATAAGAGATTGTGTCTAGAGAATTGCACAACCGCAAAGAAATAAATATTTCCAAGTTCAATGGTATCATTATGAGAAATACCAGACATACCAATGGCACACAAGAAACATTTCTGATAGGCTGCAAGTTTCCACGGTTCACATTGAAGAGGTCTTGCCAGATCACTGTTAAAATATTGCTGACAGGTAGTTCTTGCACACAGGAACAACTCCCCATTTGTCACTTACAAATCCCAAGAAAAGGGAGAAGGAAGGAGATCCCATTTGAATGTAAACTTAAAACTACCTACATCATTTTTTCTCCAAACTGCAGTTAGTCAATGCTACATTTACCATTTAAAAAATATGCCTAACAGAAGCATGTTTCCAACCTATTGCACAAAAAGCATAAAGTAATGCTCTCCTTATCCATACAAAAACATACCATTTTTTTTTTAAAAAAAAATAAGAATAAATGGGGCCAAACTAAAATTACACTAAATGTGGCAAGTATGGTAGCCAATCACTGTTCTATGTTTGTTTGCTGCTTTACAACGTCTCATTAAACTTAGCCAGGATTTAAGTTACAAAGTTCTCTGAGCTTTCCTCCCTTGAAGTGATGGGAAAGAAATACAGAATTGTAAAGATAACCCACGCTCTTTACATCAGTCCTTAGAACAGGTGGAAAACAGGCAGACAGATGCCGGTTTTTGGTAGGAGACCCTCATTTAGTGCAAAATCTGATTTGGCCCCTCACAAAAGGAAGGAAGAAGCTTGTAAAAAACATCTCACAATTTCATTTTATATGCCCATAAATAAAGCTGGACCATCGAAACCAAACAAAGTAAAAATAATAATAAAAAAAATACTTAAGATGGTAAAAAGTAAGAGAGAAAAAGCTTAAAATAGAATAAATAATTTTATAAAGTTAACTTCTCAACCCCCCCATCTTATTTAAAATTCAATATTATATATTCTGATTTCTCTATCTTAAAAAGAAAATTATACCAAGCGAGACCATCAGCCTGCCTCGTCCTGTCTTTTTGTTGCTAAAGATAATGCAACAAGACCATTTGACTGCTTTCGTTTACCAGTGGTAAGCAGTTAATTAAAACAAAGAACAGAAATTACTTCACAGTTAATTATTTATCACTTAATCAATCTAGACAAACTTAATGTGGCCGGAGCAACTCCAAGTCACTTATGGTAGAAGTGAAGACCTAAAGCCAGAAAAATCAACATGTTTCCCCACCCAAATCATTGTGCAACCTGCCCCTTAAAAGCTTCACAGAAGAGAGACAGCTGATATAACAAGAATCTGTTCTACTGGTATTAACCATCGTTTTTCTGATAAAACAAGACAGGCCTTTGAAACTAATAATCCCCAAAGGATGCCGTTTCCATAGGAGAAGAAATATTCTGAGAAACTGTTTAGAAGGAAAACAAAAAATCTTTTTTTAAAAAAAAGTATTTTCTGCCACTGTCGTCAGGCTGTTAGAAAATAATCATCTATGAGTGATAAAACCAGCCTAGGTGTCAACAGCTGGCTTTTGTTTCATGCCCCTGATTATACAATGTAGTAATATAGCACCATATCAAATTCAAGTGATTCAAAAACTTGCTAAGAAATGTAGCAGTGCGGGTTCCGTAAACCGCTGCAGCCAAGAGTTGTGGAGTTACAGTTTGCACCTTAATACTATTTAATCCCTCAGTTTAAATTATGCAACGGGGGAGGAGGGTGTTGTATTCTGCATTTTAAGATGGCATTGGTGGAACAATTCAGCTGTGTATCTATTCTGAGGTAGAGTTAATAGTTGCACAAGGTCATTATACCCTCTAAAGGTTGAACGCACTTCTCCCTAACCTGGTGTTCTTGAAATAAATGTGTTGAAATAAAACCCTGATCAAGCCCGCTGGCTTTGTCTAGAGAGCAGAGGTTTGGGAAAGTCTGAATCAAATGGGTGTTCAACAGGCTGGCTAATTTAAGGCTCACTAAGCACTGTTAGCCAGGATGTGTTCAGATAGCACCTGGTGACCTGCAAAAGGAGAAGATGGGGAATTTTTAAAGGCTGTCGTATTTACGGCAGCCTGGCACATTTTCATACTGCCCCCTCCCCAATTCAATAAAAGTGTCTTCTTCCATTCCCTAATCATTTTATTTGTATCTCATCTGATATTTTCCAGAATAATGGCGAGCAATCATCTATCATTAGTAAGCACTTACTTATTGTACAAATTTTATATAATTAAGAACTATTACCTTTTAAGCGCACTTACTAGTAGAAAAATCTCCTGCAACACGCCCCACTTAAATGAGGGCAAATGTTACAAGAGGTGCCAGTGCACTCATACTCATCTCATACGGAGAGTGGAAAATTGCTTTTACGGTGTGTGATGTACTTTTTCTTTCTTTTTTCACAACTCTAGCTCACCGCCACAAGGCATGCGCAGAACGCTCTCTATCAAAAGGCTGCCCAAAGTTTTCCCTTTGCCCTCCGTTCCCACGTCCACTGCTAATGTGCAAGCTGACCCCTCATACTTTTCTCCAACTTCTCTTGCTACTCCTTTGTTCCTTTCTTTTGATTTCCATCCAATTTATCATTATGAAATTAGAGAAGGAAAATAGCTCAGAGAGAGATGGGCTCCTAACATACCCATGTGCTGCCCACAGGAGAAGCTAGTTGGTATTTTACAAAAACGTGACCCTTTTAACTTCAGCTGATATACAGGAAATAATCAGCATTATGAAAGGAATGCGTTTTTTTCTCCTTCTAACAGAAATTATAAGGGGTTTCCATGGTGTGAGGACAATTCATTCCAGAAAAATGAGATCTAATAGCTTAACTGAATATGTACTACTGATGTCTAAAAATCACTGAACGGTGTGAAAAGAACCCTTCCTTGCCTCACATTTGCGTTTATTCATTTGCAATTGTTTCCTGCCCCATCCCTGTACTTATTTGGGTTTGTCCACTCACTCACACCCCTGTCATGTATCTTTTTTATACTCTGCTGAGGGGCTTGCTCCCTATAGGGAAGATTCCCTGTGAGGCACACCTGCAGAGCAAGGATATGCCAAAGAACAAGAAACAAACACTAGCAAATTGCTACCAATCCTGAATAATCACCATCAGAACACAAACCTCCAAATGGAAGTGTCTTTCACAAAGAATGGAGAAAGTTTCCGTCTTCCTAGTGATCTCTCTCTGAAACTCAGCCATTTTAACTCACTCTCGTTGGGCTATCCTCTGCTTCTGTCCAAGGACCTGTTCAATCGGCAGGAACAGAGCTAGTAAGACAGCGTAAAGGCAACCTTCTCCATCAAAGAGAAAAGGCTTGAGAAATAAAAAAAAAAATATACCCTCTCAGCAATCCTTCTCAGCAGCAACTTCTACCCTGTTCTGGTCATATCCCATCCAAACTGGTGTCCAATGGAGGAAAAGCAGACTTGTGTTCATGCAAAGAATACTTGTGCCTCTTCATAATGTATGTGCATATGGAAGAGAGACACAGAAAACATGCCTATATCCATGCAACAAGGAGTATGCGCATGCATTTTTGAACACACTGGAGTTATTTAAAATCAATGACGTGGTTCTCCCAGATGAAAGAGTCTTACATATCCTGTCCAGATGAAAGAACAACATATATTTTGCATGGTCCATACTTGCAACACCACCACTGAATGCAACCTTTTTTTAAAAACAAAACAAAACAAAACAAAAAACAACCTTAAGATATTAAAGGGAAAGAACATTGATCTTCACACATCGTTCCCACCTCTACTTAGAGAAAGTGCACTTACATAGTCTAGAGGGAGAAATCAATCCCTTGGGGGCTGGATTTAAAAATAAATAGATTTTATAGGTTAAGGCCCAAACGTACCATAGTGCCAACTAAATCCGAACACATAAAGATAGTTCAAGTAGAGAATTAGGCAAACACAATGGTCTTCTTACAGAAGATAGAACCCAGTAGGAAAGGTCAGTGAACTCATGCTTGTCATAGAATGCATGCTCCAGCATTGGTATTGTGTATTGTTCAAAAGAACAATACTGGAGTTCAAGTAGTTAAGGCTGCTAAAGGCTTATTTCATTTTCAGAACAGGAAATCCCCCCCCCCGTTTCCGCCCCAGCTATGTAAGTCACACATATTACAGAAAAAGGATCTTTTCCTCCCCCGAAATGCTCAACCATTTGTGTGATCTGATAAAACTGAAATAAAATGGAAATCACTCATTCCAATACCTCCCTCAAATGAATCAGCAGAGGAACAAAGGAGCAGAATCCAGAACTGTATCATGATAGCAAGTCACTGCCAACCATTACATCTTTTTTTTTCCAATGTTAAATACTATGAAGGGCTTACTGGTCAATAAGATGCCCATGAGGTTTAAGAAACAGAATACCTGGTTTGAGGAGGGAGGGAGGGAAGGAAGGAAGTTGGAAGGAAGGAAGGAAGGAAGGAAGGAAGGAAGGAAGGAAGGAAGGAAGGAAGGAAGGAAGGAAGGAAGGAAGGAAGGAAGGAAGGAAGGAAGGAAGGAAGGAAGGAAGGAAGGAAGGAAGGAAGGAAGGGCTATGTTTAAGCTAAGTTGCAAAAGAATCCAAGAGGTGCTTGGTGACAACAAATTGAAAATTATCTCCTTCCCTACATTTTAACCTATTTTGCATCTTTCAAGATGATGACCAAGAACTGAGCTACACAGAGGGAACTGTGAAGTGCTTTCAATGTCTGTAAACATCATGCTGGTAGTGTCTGTTCAAACTGCACTTTCCTTTTTTTTTTTTTTTTGTAGAAAATAGTATAAATATTTTTTTACTGTCCTGAAAGTTGAGTTTAATGCATCTCTTAGAGAAATATTCAGAATGGCGGAGTGAGAAAGTACTACTGTTTTCAGGGATGGATTTTGCTGGTCTATGTCACGAGTGAATTGAGTAATGATGCACTAAGAAGGTGCCTGATGATAGTCTCTGCAAAAAACCGTCCACAAGGACAAAACAGTTCTTACAGCAAGTCCATTTTCGGTCTGTAATGTAGCAGTAGAGGTGCTTTCTGAAAAATAAATATAATTGCTTGAGGAACTCTCCGATGCAGACCATTAATAAACAAACCAACATGTTTTTTAAACTTAACCTTCATTTAGGACACTAAATGCCCACAACTGATGGCCCAGGGCTCAATATCTCAGCAGGTTCTGCAGGGCTAACCCTTGGTGGGGAAACGGGACATTTCTGGTCTGAAGATTTTGGCAGGCACTATCTCTATCCTTGCCCAAAGCGAAGATGTCCCAAAGCCTAGCATCTCCCTCTATTTTCCTGCCCAAGCTAAAATAAAACAGTAAGATAATTTCTGACCTGCGATCATGAAAAGAGAAGGGCCACAAGGAATCAGGACATCAGTTATATCTTTATGAATGATAAAGTAAAGGTTTAGAGTTTCAAATGGAAATTACTAAGTGCATCACTCAATTATCGGTGCTCCATACCTTAAATCTCCATCTTGTAACAACTACAAATTTGAGAGTATGGTCCTTGCCCAGAATTTCTTCATTGCATAATATATCCAGCTGATAAAAGAAACAAAAGATTTATATTTTTACTAAAGAGATTGATTTAGGGGATCCAAATAATGATGCAATTAAAACGAGTTTTCTTTTGTTTTTAATGGCATGAAATGGTAGAAAACTACAATTCAAATATGGCCTCCCAGAATCTCTTCAGGTTTCTGGACTTTTCCAATACTGTAAACTCAGCTAGGGTTTTAGTTCTAACTAACAAGCTGCAAGCTGAATAATATGTATATTCTGTCTGGTGGGTGAGAGATAAAATTTCAGCTTACAGGAGATGCAGAGTTATTTCAGGGCATAAACTTCACTCCTCACTCTGCTGGATCACCATCTGCTCCATAATCTAAAAAAGACCAGATATTCTGGCCTTATAGAAATTAACTAAATCCAGATTGAGAAAATTAACAAAGTGAATATGTGCAAGTTCTGAGTATCATTGTTTGAAAAACCTGGACATGAAGGCCTGAGAAAATGAATTCTAAAACTGGTAGTTAAGAAAAATGAACTCCTGATAAGATTCTATATAGGATACATGGAGGCTAATTTAATTAGCTATCCAGGGAATGATTATTTCCAAATAGGCAAATTACAAGTAATAACAAAGAGAAAATGGTAGAAATAAGTCTCTCTTCAGATGTGAAATTTCTTGCCTGCTTTTGATTTTTAAGCCAGAGTCTGATCTCATAAAAATCAAAAACCTCACATAACTATTTCAGCTATAACCTATCTATGTATGCTCTCAAAATATAGCAGATGTCCTACTTGACACGTAAATGGTTTTACATTTATTTTCTCCTTCTGTTCCATCAGTTGCTGATACTACATTTTACACTTAAAATCCTCACACTCCAAAGTTTCTGATCACAATTTGCCAGATACCACCAAAAAAAGCATATATTGCCCAATAATTGGAAAATCTTTTCTTTCAGGATCCTTCCAACAGGGACTAGAACTTCATTCCCACTTCCAAAGAGCTACCAAACCAGCCTTGACTCTCTCAAGTCTCTTAAATTCACAAAGTAAAAAAAAACAAAACTCTGTGGTCCAGGATGAATAGGCAGTTATTTTATCTGAAATAAACACTATCCCTGAATCAGATTAATGATCAGTAAGAGAATAATTTAGATATTAAATTCTAGAAATTCTTTTGAACCATTTTTACCACCCATCTGTTCCAAATTACTCAAGTAGAACTGCTTCTCTAAGTAAGGAAACAACCCCAAATCCTTCTCGTATTTGTGAACATGCTCACCACACATTAACAAGTTATCAAAAATAGACTAGAGAAACCAAAGGCGAAATTTCTAATGAACTGGAATTGTTTCAAGACATGCAAGCATTTAGATGAGTCTTTCTCAACTTTGGCAATGCTAAGTTGTGTAGACTTCAACTTGCCATTGCTAGTTGGTTAATTCCGGGAGTTGAAGTTCACACATCTCAAAATTGCCAAGACCAAGATATACTGATACAGATCAAAGTGAACATGTTCCACCATAGTCTAAGTGGGGGAAAAAGAGAAAACTTTGAGATATGCCTGAGTGAACATTTTCAATGGAAAAAAGCAGTAAGAGGAGGAAACCTTACATTTATCAACAGATCATATTAAACTCTGTGTGTGTGTGTGTGTGTGTGTGTGTGTGTGTGTGTGTGTGTGTGTGTTCTTTGTCAAGCCTGCAAATCAAATGCAGGTTGAATTGTGCTATGAAACAGCCAAAATCTTTCTGCCTTTCATAGAATCCGTTTTTTTCAAAATCATTGTACTGAGAGCTATTTTCTTCACTTCAAGTTGATTTTCCAAAAAAACAAAGAATCTCTGCATGTTAATTAACAGATCTTCATTAACATGTCTTAGAACATTTTGGGGCTTTCAAGGCAGTGTTGACTCCTGGCAATTGGCTGAACAAGTCCCTGGAATTTTCTTGGCAAAGCTTGTCATTGCCTTCTTTTTAGGGCTTAAAAGGAGTGACTGGCCCAAGGTCACCCAGCTGGCTTTGTGCCTAACAAGGGACTAGAACTCATGGCCTCTCAATTTCTAGCCTGGTTCTTTAACCATTTTAAACCACTACACCAAACAGGCTGCATCTTACTCAAAAGCCCTAGTATACTGCCAGACAAGACTTTTCCCCAAATGTAAAGCCAATGTATTTATATGCTAATGAAAAATGGGTGAAATTCAATTTCCTTGCAATAAATACAGCAAATAACCTAGACATGAGGGATCCTTGGTACTCTGAGCGTGCTTGTTTTCTAGCAGACATTTCATTATCAAACTAGATAACATCATCAGTGCTAGTAAAGAGTACAGTTTGCTATCAGTTTATATTCTAGTGGCTTGACTGTCAGCGTTGGTGGGTGTGGTCTTAGAGACCACACATATTAACCCTGAGCTACAAATATTCTCTTTTATTAGCTCTTTTATTACGCAGCTGGCTTTCCAAGATATTATTTAAATAAATGCATGGCATTTTAGCAGACATTAGTTGTAACAGATTATTCTTCAATTATTTGCACTTAAATTTTACATCATTTCTTTCATAATCCATCCACAATACATATGTAATTTGAAATCCTAAAGTTTAAACTGGCAGCTTTTTTATTTTTAAGGAAATTATGTGACCTTCAGAATTCATATAAAGGGCTGAAGGCACTTGCTTGTTCTGCAGAAAGAGAGTACCCTGTCAATTTTAAGCACTTCTCCGCTAAAGGTCTTCCCCACAAATTTTTCTCACTAGATATATTTACATTAATGCTTCAAGTGCAAACTAAGGAATACTGGGAAGCTTCAGAATCATATTTTAAAAGCTTAATATCTTTTAAGGCACTGCTTCATTTATTATACATCAGTTAAGTGACTGAAACAGCAATTCTGTTTCAGGAAAAAGCAACCAATGCTAAGGATTTAATATGACTTTTTAAGAAAAAAAAAAGTTACACAATTTTTTTTAAAAAAAAAAATCAGCCACACTTTTTTCGTTCTTTTTTTGTTCTACTCTATCAGCATTGATTACCTCATTAAATGAAGAAAGATTAAGTTTTTTGGCAATGAACTTCTTTAGATGCAAGACTGTAGCTTGTGCTGAGCAACGAATCCATTTCCTCTTCAATCCACGCAATTTGCTACTGTTGCATTCCAAGCAGATGCTTACCTTTAAAGAAAGAGCCAATACTGGTTACATTTTAAGTTCTCATTTCATAGCAGCAGAAGCAGAGAAATGAGGACTCTAAACCAGCGGTTCTCAACCTTTTCCGGGGCTCGACCCCGGCCCACATCGCGCATGCGACGGCCCGCATCGCAAAGGGGAAAAAAATGGCGGACCCAAAAAAATTGGCCGACCCCAAAAAAATGGCGGGCCCGCATCGCGCATGCGCGGCGTGACGGCCCACATCACAAAGGGCAAAAAATGTCCGACCCCCCAAAAAATGGCCGACCAAAAAAAATGGCGGGCCCGCATCACGCATGCGCGGCGCGACGGCCCGCATCGCAAAGGGGAAAAAATGGCGGGCCCACCAAAAAAATGGCCGACCAAAAAAAATGGCGGGCTGTGGTGTTTGGCGACCCCCGTGAAATGGTCGTTCGACCCCAAATGGGGTCGCGACCCACAGGTTGAGAACCGCTGCTCTAAACCATGCAATGCTCATATTACTTAACAAGCAGAAACAACAGATCAGTGGTGGATCCGCTTAAATTCAAAGGAAGCCTATCTGGCATTGCTTGCTATGAAGAATTGGTTTTCTATGGTGGGAAAGTCCTCCTTTCTGTAAAAGCTTCAGGACACAATAGAGAATAGTGTACTAAGCTGTTTAATCTACAAAAAGTACTAAGCTTTCGTCGGCCAAACTACCGACATCGTCAGAGTGTAAAAAACGCTGGATCCAGAAGTTAGTTTATATAACTGACCGCCTCTGCGCTCTAACCCTTGAACGGGTTATTGGTCCACTCATCAGTACCGGCCATGCTGTTCTTAAAGGGCCCGTGCTTGTCAATGCATCCTTGGCTTCCAAGGTTGTTCCCTTGCTCCCAGTCATTGTTATTCCCCTGGCGTGTGTGCGAGCGCCCAGGGGGTGGTTGTCAGGTTCCTCCTGCTCTTCTCCCCCCACCCCACTTATCCTGCCAAAGGTGTGGAGTTCAGCTCTCAGAATTATCCAGACAGCATATTGAGAATTCTCGGACTTAACGCTACACATCTGGAAATTCCCTCACTGAGAAATGCTGTCTTAAATCACCAAAAAGAGGAACAGCTGCTAGTTCTGCTGAGTTCAAAGGTTATATTTCAACAATACCTGTTCATCACTTCTGTGATAATCATTATCTTCTTCCTGCTTCTCCTCTGATGTTTCTTTGTTTGTGCTCTCATCTGCTTTAGTTTCCCCTTATGACAAAAGCATAGAGGATCTGTTATGAACTGGAAGACTCCAAAGATACAAACATTTACATGAAACAAAATTACATCAAGTTCAACAACTTTTTTCAGAATGAAGTCTGTTAGTCCCGCAGAAGTCAAATCTCTTCAAATCTCAAATTTCTGTAGTGCTGGCATTATATTTTGATAAGTTGTGCTGCAATATTTGCAATCTATTTTAGGATAGAATTTGCTAAGTACTATTGCAGCACAACTTATCAAAATACAATGCCAGTACTACAGAAATTTGAGATTTGAAGAGATTTGGCTTCTGCGTGACTAACAGATCTATTTTAGCATTGAGAAATCTACTGTCAGTTAGTCAGTCTGTCTGCCTGTCTGTCTGTCTATCTATTCAATTTATATAGCTTACTATCTCACATATATAACTTTGTGCTACTCAACGTTAAAACACAAAAAACCCAACACAACTGTTTTAAAGTCCGACCCTATCACTCAATTGTACCTGAAGAAGCTCAATCAATTTATAACAAAGTAAAAATAAAGAATTCTACAGCCAGCAAGCTATCTGTACTACACACCTTCCTAAAATAATGCTTGTAGAGACAAAATGACCACATAGTATTTGAGACAAAGTGGCCCTCTGCATTTATTTTATTTTATTTTTCTATCTCATATCCAACGAATCTGGGTGCCTTATCCTTGTAGAATGGCAGAATCTTCCGTAGTGATGCAATGCTCTGTTATGAAAACAATTCTGTCACTGGTGCGGCAATAAACAGTTTCCCAGCACAGCCAAGTCTAGCATTTACTATTGTATCTGCCACGGAATTAGCAGCATGATCTTTCCTAGGAACTGCCCTCAAAAGAAGCTGCTGCCATAAGACTTACCTAACCGCCTTAGCACATAAAAAGGCAAACATTTTTGGAGTGTTATTAAATGCAGCAAGCTCATGGGACTTGATTATTTGATCATCAGGTTTCTTACTGTGGAACTGTTTAATTGACAATAACAACCAGTTTGCAGAGGACTGTGAAGACTTTAAAGTAGGATTAATGTCCTAGATCAGCAGAGAGCAACTATTGGCCAAAAGTCTCAACACTCCATTTCTAGCCCTTTCCTAAATCCCAAAGTAAATGGGATGGAAAATTTATGACCTTCTTTATTTTGTTGTTATTTTTTACTTTTATTTTATTATTTTAGCAATTTAAGAAGCATTTTACTCCTTTAACCTTGCACAAAGCTACAAAAAAAAAAAAAAGGCGGCCCTATCTACATCAGTGATTTCTTAACGAAACTACTTTGTCCCATAGTGACACACACAGAACTTTGCAGACTAGCAAATCTTGCAAGAGCCGTCTTCCTGCATGAGATTTTGGATCTTAATGTTTACATTTATACAATTGTTTATCTATTTCTTAGTGCCCATAATATGTGTGAAATCGCGAAATGGTTTCTGACAATGAAAAATGGTTGCTAAATCCTGTCCTACAACAGAAGTTCTCAACTTTTTCGTTCTAGTGGGAGTAAACGGAATTTTGGAAGAGTGCTATGCTTTGGTCAAACTGATACAGGCTAGCCACCATTTATGGGTACTCATAAGTCTAAACAGAGAGGCTAGGCCATTCCAAATCTTGGAGAGAAATCCAGCTATGAAGATCTTGTTGCAAACACATCGATCAGAAAATTAGTGAATTTTCAGCTTTCCAGTCAAGTACTCACAGCAAAGCACTAATTTATGCAAGAAATTGACAGTTTATATTTCTTTAGCAAGGTTGTGATAAATGTACTATATGACACTAATCTAGTTAAACAAAGAGCAAACCATTTCCTTTGGCAAACACAGTAATTATCCTGAAAAGAACAAGCACATGCATTTCTATTTACCATTACGGTGAGAATCTAAATGCTGCTTGGCTGAGCACGTCTCCCCTTTGATGTCACCTGGTACTTCCATGCCCAATTTGTGGTAGAATTCCCTCTGCTTCTTCATTTCCGCTATTTGACATTTTAAAATAGTGTCTTTAGCTAAAAACATGGACTTCATCAACTCAGGCAAACAATGTATTCCTCTCCCTTGTTTAGAACATGTAACAAGAGCCCCCTCTAACGTTCAAATGCTTTTTTTTTTGTGGCCAACTCATAACACAGCTGGGCAAATCTCAGGATTTTAAGAACATCCCACACAATGAAATACTACTTTTCAAGTGTTACCCAATACTGTTCTCTCACTTGTCTACTTGTACAGTAACATTTGGCAAAAATTAGAATCCAGAGAACAAGCTAATTTTTGTTTTATAACATTGACTTATGCATTCATCTTTTTGACTTTTCCCCTCCTATTTACATACATCAGAGAAGTGTATTCTCCAACCACACTTTGGGGAAGAGAGTCTAGCAACTGGGAGTTAACTTCTTACATTAGTCTTCTCTCAAAGTAACATTGGATTTATCAACAATATGATCCCCAACTGTTATTTTATAATATAATTTTCAGTAAAAAAAAACCTAATTATGGTATTTATAGTCCATCTATCACAGATACAAAATATAATAAGTAAATGTAAAATTGGACCCCGTAATTGCTTCTATACTATCAAATTACCTCTGTATTCATTTTATGTTTATAAGTATGAAGAACTTTGGGAGATGCCAATATTCCTTCAGAGTTAGAAAATGCTCTGGGAAGTGCCAGGAATCTTAAAATTTTAAAACCTGTTTCTGGCAATTGCTTCTACTATTTTTTAGAAAAAGACCTTTTTGAGTCATGTGACTAAAATGTTATTTGAATTATATGACTCAAAAAGGACCTTTTTGAGTTATATGACTAAAGTGGGGATACCACCATTTACTGAAGATACTTTAACCTTTTACTGATTAATGTTGAGCATAGCTGCCTCTTTATTCCTCTTCATTTCTTGTAAACCATGATATGATTCTATGACTCTATGGGGACAAGGAATGAAGAAATTTAGAACAATACCAGCTATACCGGTTGGGGAATTCAGTGGGAATATATCTGGTGGATATCCAGGTTGGAAAAGGCTTCTGTGATTAATTTTTTTCAATCTTAAGGATTCTGCCATCACATTTAAAAAATAAAACTTTTGCTGTGAGCTCCCCTGTAATGTGTGACCGTCCTTGCTTTGCCAAAGCAAGCGAGGAAAAGCAAAGCAATGGTAAATGGCACCACTTCCTGCAACCATTTGACAGTTTGAACCGTGCCTCCCAAACATCATACGGAGGGGATTTATTCACATATATAAATGTATTTTGAACAGTTTACTCTTGACTCACCTTCTTGAAGACCTGGAACAAGCTTGTAAACAATATCTTGCATTGTTCTGTCATGACTGACAAGACAAAAAATTAGAAATTAAAATGGCTACTGCAAATACCTATAAGAAACCTTTATATATTTACACCACTAGGATAACTGAAAAATATCCTCTTCCTTTGGGCACAAATGAAAGGGAAACTAAAGAAAGAAAGAAAAAAAAGTGGGGGGAGTTCCTATACCATTTCCATTTCCATTCTGCTGAAACACAATGGACAAAATCCACTCATGGGCACAGCACACCCTTTTCCCAATTCATGGCTTAAAAAAGGTACATCCAACAGATTTCTGGGTGTATTTTTTTTTTAACCCCATTACGTACCCAATATACTGGAGAGGGTGACTCTGGTGTATTACTATCCTGCAGGTGGGACAGGTATTATTTTCTTCCAAATATTTTACCAAGCAACTCCTGCAAACTGTTTTACCAAAAAAAAAAATGTATCAGTTAAAATGATTACAAGAAAACATTTTTGTTTATCTGCGAATAACATTTTAAACTCTGGACGTAATTCAACTTGTATAACTTCAGGAAGCAAAGTTAAACAAATGTCC
The DNA here is from genome assembly GCA_034064705.1 of Bothrops alternatus. Lineage (NCBI taxonomy): Eukaryota > Metazoa > Chordata > Lepidosauria > Squamata > Viperidae > Bothrops > Bothrops alternatus. The sequence continues at coordinate 1,696,409 of JARGCV010000087.1, forward strand.
CTATTTCATAGCTGTGAATGCAGAAAAAGCAGTAGCATTCACAGCCCGGTTGTAACGAACACAGAACCTGCTTAAAAAAAAAAGTGCTTGTAGTCTAATGAACATTTTATAGGGAGTATTTTTCCTTTCTGAATAAATTTAGTGTACCCCAAATTTGCATCTGAAAAATGCCAATATAAAGGTTTTGGATATAAAAGCTATGTCTTTGTTCTTGTTATTGGAGATATGTAAGATTGTAATCAATTTAAACATTGCAGGGTCATTTCAACACAGAATAAATAGTTACTGTACTCTGAAGCAGACTTTTTGTTAAGAAAAAGGAGTATTATTTAGTATTTATAGTGAAAGATCTTTAGTCTTACTTAAAAATAAACCCTGAAATATATACAAGAGCATGACATAGTTGGTTGTTGACTGTCGGTATACTTGCAACCAAGCTTATTCTGAAGCTAGAGATGGCTGTTGCAAAGTGAAACTTCCTCAGTAATAATTCAATTAACATTTCGCTGTAACCTCTTGAAAAGCGACAATACCAAAGACTAAAAGCTGCAGTTAAACAGTGCCATCTACTTTTCATATATGAAGATACACACTGTAGGATATAAATGAGCAAACTGGTGGTAGTGTTTACAGAACAGAGAAAAAAACATTCCCTTTAGAGGAAAACTTGGGAAAAAAGTGGGTAAATCTACACACTTATATACTAGTAGCCTTCCAGAAGACCTTGAAGATCTGGTTTTGTGCCCAAGCCTGGGACCACAGCCATGTGAGGGAGCCTATTCCTATTCCTACTTCCTAGTCCTAGTCCTTTGGAGCCTCCCCGAAAAATGTGTGCTGTTAACACACTTGGTCATCCCCTGAACAACAGTTTATAGCTGGCCAATCCTTTCAATTCAGAAGCATCCAAAGCATAGTGTGGTGCTCATTCGTATGTATGTATGTATGTATGTATGTATGTATGTATGTATGTATGTATGTATGTATGTATGTATGTATGTATGTATTACCAATAAAGGAGAATATCTGTAGTTCAGGGTTGAAATGAGGAGTCCTTGGTGCTCTCTGAGCTTGCTTTTTTTCTTGCAGATGTTTCATTATCCAAACTAGGTAACATCATCAGTGCTAGTGTTAGCACTGATGATGTTACCTAGTTTGGGTAATGAAATGTTAGCAAGAAAAAAAAGCAAACTCAGAGAGTATGTATGCATGTATGCATGTATGTATGTATGTATGTATGTATGTTGTACATCACCCGGAATCATGTATGTGAGAGGAGGCCATCAATCAAACAAATATATAAAGCATTATTATCATTATTATATGTGGGTAATCTACATTTAGTTTAGTTTAGTCTAAGATCGGGAGAAAGTTAAGAATTCAAATCCTAACCAAGGACCTAAGAATTATTATGACAGCATCTAAGAAGGTAGGCAGTTCCAAGCAGAGGCTTTTTTTTTGTTAAAATATGGTGTTCAAGTTCAATAAATTCAATATTTTCAGATATCAAGGAAGTTGTCTAGGTATTGCTTTGAGAGCTCCAATCTCAATTGATATAAGAAATGATTTCTTTTTCCATAAACATTCAACTTAAATCTGCAAGTCTCGGTATTTTTTCCAGTTGTTTTTCCTCAATCGTAGCATTACCTGGTGTCAATGAACCAGACTGTCTTCTATTCAATGACTATCATATAAGGCATGTTATGAACACAATACCTGCCTGTTTGGATCTTAGCAATCCATAAGATCTTAACCTGCTCATTTTCCTAACTGGATGATTCCAGTAGTTTTTACTACATTTGAATCCAAACCTCTGGTAAAATTTCCAATGAATAATTTTGGCAACTTGATCATGAACCTGCTTGTAAACAGTTTGTGACATTTTGCTACAGATATTGATCAAATGGTCAATTGTTTCATCCTTTTCACTAGAAAGACAAAATTTGCTGTTGTCTGTTACATGTTGAATTTTCACCTTCTTCTGACCCACAGGCCCTACCTACTTACAGTCACATACACCGCAGTCACCTTCCACCTTGACTGCTGCAATGAGTTCTAGATAGGGCTGCCCTTGAAAAGTAACCAGAAGCTTCAACTGGTTCAAAATGTAGTGACCCACATTTTTTATTCTAGATTTGCACACGTCATCTCTCCTACAGGAGCTAGATTGGCTGATGATTTGTTTTCCAGGTCCAATTCAAGATGCTGATTATCATCTTTAAAGCCCAATAGGGGGCCAGGTTATTTGAAAGACCATCTTTTCCCAGTTACACCTACCCAATCCACCAGAGAGGGGAGGCAGGATATGTTATGGCTCCCCTCTCCTCAGAAGGCCTATCTAAGAGGCCCTTCTCCATTGCATTGCTTCTCCTGTGGAATATCATCCCTGCAGAGGTAAGATTGGCTCCCACTTTAACACTCCTTCAAAAGGCCCTGAAGACATGGTTTTGCCAGCACACGTGGGGAACCCCAGGGTGATATGGAGCCCATTAAGTGGTTGGGTTGATAGTTGTTGCCGGGGAGGGGGGAGGGATTTATTGTTGTTGTTTTTTAAATTGGGATTTTATTTCTGTATGTCATCTGGAAGTCACCATGAACGAGTTGGGCTACCGTATAAATTTTCTAAATAATTAGTTGTGCACTCGAGGAGGCAGAAGAGAAGCCACTGAAAGAAAGTTTTTGGTTTTGGAAGCACTGAATAATTGCAATAAAGTCTAGGAAGATGAGATTCGTTGTATTTGATCCATTTCTTTCGGTTTACGGAAAAGGGGGATCTTTAATATGCCACCATATTCATAAAGCCCCCAGTACGAAAAGTACAAACTAGAAAAAGCAAAGAAAGGTTCGAACTTAGGAATAGTAGGTGATTAAATGCAGTGCAGCCACCTGAGCTAAATAAATTTACTGTAAGCCTCTCAGCTTTTTGACGATAATTACACATTACATAATTCTCATTAGCTATCCTGTGACCTGTCAGTCTTGTAAGAAACCCTAGCACCCAAATTAGATCTGTCATCTTGTTAAACAAAGCCATAATTGGGTCTACCAATCCTTATATAATCTGGCAAACATTCTTTTAACTAAATCAATTTATTTGTTATTTCTAATCTCTTTTCATGCACTATCAGCAAGGAAGGAAGGAAGGAAGGAAGGAAGGAAGGAAGGAAGGAAGGAAGGAAGGAAGGAAGGAAGGAAGGAAGGAAGGAAGGCAGGCAGGCAGGCAGGCAGGCAGGCAGGCAGGCAGGCAGGCAGGCAGGCAGGCAGGCAGGCAGGCAGGCAGGCAGGCAGGAAGGAAGGAAGGAAGGAAGGAAGGAAGGAAGGAAGGAAGGAAGGAAGGAAGGAAGGAAGGAAGGAAGGAAATCTAATCCTGCCAACTAGTGTAATTCAGAGCTCTCTGAATTTCTTAGTAATGGCACAGGAATGCAATTTAAAAAAAAGATTCACATCTGAATAAACAATTTGAAATTAAGAGGTAACTTAACAAACATTAGCCATTCAAATAAAAATCAAAGCTAAATAATTATGTTTACATCGAAGTAAATCTAAATTCGCAATACACAGTAATTGTCATACTCACAGGTATGCAAGCATTCCGTTACAGTGGTAGCATCAATAAGATAACCATTGCAAAGGCGGCAAGTTATATGGGCATTGATGTCCCAAAGTTTAATTTTTCTTGTCAGCATCTTTGGTGTCTGTAAGAAAATGAGGCAGGTATTTGAGATATGTCTACTGCTTTTAAAATATCTGACCCTCATAATAAGCCTTGAATGCAGGGGGGGGGGATTATGAAAACAATCTAACAGCTTTCTTCTCCGAACAACCTTATTTGGAAAAAAAAATAAGCCTGGTTTAAGAATAATGCATAATCATAAAGCTAAAGACTGCAGAAACTGTTGTTCTGGGCTTTGCATTGCAAGATTTATGGCATTCCATAGTATAAACTTTAATCAGCCTACTTTTCAGGAACAGTAAGTGAGGGGAATATATCTGTTTTATCTGTAATCTATATTCCGGAAAATGCTTAGCTCTTAAAAAAAAACTATAGTTTTCTAAAACATATTAGAAATTATAAGAAAAAGCAAACTCTAGCCAACATATCTTTTCAGATGATTAATTTTTAGAAGAATATACATATAAGATAAATGTACAGCATTTTAGGAAAACAAAGTAGTGTTGCCTGCTTAAATATGTTAAGGAGTCCCCTACCCACTTTTAAACTATAGATAAATATGCATCATAAAGTAGTTTTCACAAATTGGAAAACAAGTGCAAAATAAGCACTGAATTATATTTGAACGTTATAAAGCATAGCTCCTTCGCTTTTAGAAAATATTTCAACAGAACTTGGTTTCTGAAAAAGAAATTGCTGTATGTCTATATGCAGGGCTTTTTTTCTCATAGAATGCCCAGAACGGAGTTCCGGTACCTTTTTGGGATAGAACCTCGTAGGGTAGGCAAGGCGGGTTTTATGACGTGTGTGAGTTCCGGCACCTTTTTTTTTTTTTTTTTAAAGAAAAAAAGCACTGTCTATATGGAGCATATAAAATTTCAAGGGAAGCCATGGAAAAACTTTTGTATTTTTTTTTTTCAGTTTTCCCACATTATTTGGGAAAGTCTTCACCTGCCAGTCAATTAAAAAATAAGTAACAGATGGCTGCACACTAACTACAGAACTTTTTGCGTCTTTAGTTTTAAGTATACCGTTCCGTATGATTTTAACTATCTCCTTTCCGACTTGGGATTTCCCTGTTGTTTTAAAATCTATAAATAGCTTTAAAATTTGAAGTTGCTAGTTACCTTGGGACCCCTTCTGGATGAAAAGGTAATTTAGGTAATCCTATATAAATGTTTTTGAAAAACCTTCACATCGATCAGATATAACATAAAAACATCTGCTTTTATTTTCTCACTGGGAAAAACCGCACCAGAGGAAACGAAATAGAGTACTAAATAATAAAGACAGGAGGGAAGTATTTTTACCATATGCTGCAATGAATTTATGCACGGCAGGTGTCACCAATAAAAATTGCTGAGACATTTTGGCTGAAAAGTTGTCAATTGTTGTAACTTAGCCTTATAATTTGACTGAAATTAAGACATTCAATATGTTTATGACCTTATTTCTCATATTATATGTAGCCGGCTCAATTAGCAGATTTTTTTCCCCCTTCTTTCATTTTATAAGTCACTACAAAGACTTGCAGCTGTTCTCCCCATCCTTATCTTTTTCTAACTGACTGGCTGGTTGGAGCCTCACCCCAAGAATTGGGACAGGGAGGGATCCTGGAGGAGATTTTTGGGAAATTTAGTCCCCAACAGAGAGAGTTAAATCAGAATGCTGGAAGGGGAGGGGGGCACAGATTCCAGCAGCTCAGAGAGAGAAAGGGAGGGGCAGCATCACAAAAGGTGATTTGAAAAAAAAAAGTTTTAAAAGGACCGGGGGATCAAAAAGAGGAATACTACTACGGGGAAGGAGACTGGACTCCTTTGGAATGAGAGAGAAATTGTCACCCCAAGGAAGAGCAACTGCTATATCTCAGCCTGGAGAGTGTATCCTAGCTGCCATGAGAGGGGTGACAACCTTATCCCAAGGTAGGATTCTAGATAAGTTGCATTCTTGGTTTGGTGAAGCTCCTAGGCCAGGGGTAGGCAACCTTGGCTCTTTTATGACTCGTGGACTTCAACTCCCAGAATTCCTGGCTCAAGAATTCTGGGAGTTGAAGTCCACGAGTCATAAAAGAGCCAAGGTTGCCTACCCCTGGCCTAGGCCATTGCCCCTGGCTGGAGGGGTGGACTCCATAGGCCTCTCACTGGACTACAGAGGCAATAGAATTGGTGAGGAGTCATTTGGCCAGTCTTTGGGACCTATTTGGGTGTTTTAACTGAACTGAGGCTTGGACCATTATGCTGGCCGTTGCTAAGCTACATGAGAGACGCTGAGACATTTTTAGTTTGAGCAACGTTGCTCACTGTAAGGTTTAACATTTTAAACTATTGTGCTGTTTAATCTGATTTTATCTTAAGGCCCACCATTTTAATGTGTTTGTTGTGTCATTGTTGTGTATCTACTGCACGGGATGCTTGTTGCTATTATCTGTAGTTGTTGCTTAATTTGATTTTATTTTAAGGGCCACTATTTTAACAGGCTTGTTGTGTTAACATTGATGTGTATTGCACTGGTGCTTATTGTTACCTGTAATTGCTGTTTAATTTGATTATTTTAATTAAAGCCCATAACTCTCTCCCACGTGGGTTGGTGTGCCTGGGCCAGGTGGGCTGGTCACGTGGGGAAAGGGATAGAAGGGCCCAATTATTAGCACCCCCTTTGGGGGAAGTGCTACATATATTTAGATCATCCCTTCTTTTTTATCAAATGCATATTTAAAGATTTAGCTAACAGTATCAAGAACCAAGTTTGAGTAGAAAAATGTAAAATTTTCAAGTGCTTTACTTTCCTTTTTCATTCCCCCTTCTTCTTCCCTTCTTCAAAATGCTAATTTATTTTAAATAAAATTGTGTACTCCTCAAGCAAAATATTTTTATGTTAAAATTCTCAAGGAATTCTGCATAACTCAGGGCCCAAAATTGTGATGTGATAATCATAGGGTCTTTAATATATCTGATAGAATATAAATATAATAGCTAACAAAAAAGCGTCTTCTATTTCTATCTTCTTTTCTCCAGGATCAGCCAAATATTTATATAACAAGATTTAACCATTATCATTTCCTCACCAGCTAATGTTACCAATTAATTATCCTTTGTGTAAGGAAGTAAACAAAAATGCAAGCCATCTACTTAATCCAAAGTACAATGAAAAATATTTTTAAAAATCCGCAATAAGTAAACAGTGTACCATATATATGGGCTATCCAAAGTCCAGAGATAAAAACTGAACAAGTTAACCTAATCCTCAAAGAATATAACTTAATCCCACCTAATCTATGAAAACAGAAAATTCAGTTATTTTAGGAGAAGCGAGGATGAATTAAGTTTGGACTAGAAACCGTAATGGAATCAATCTGCAACCAGGACTATAGTATTTAATAATTCAACTGTCAGAGAATTTATACTTTCCAATCTCCACGCTAGTCTGTTGCCGAATTGTTTGGTATCTTAAAAACTAAACCCTCTCCAATACTGTTTCTTTGAAAAATGGTGTCTTCTGTTGAGCAGGCGGGAAGTGATTCTTAATGAAAAATGGCACCAAGAAAATACCGCATTTGAAAGTTCATTATATCTGAAACTGTAAACAAGCATGCATGTGTATGGACTTATATTTTATATGAAGTTACCGGTATTAATGGTACTGACACAGGTGCACAAAGCAGACTATGTTGGCTCATACCAAAGAGCTATTGAAACAGCATTCTGTCAATCAAATGCCAACAGGAAACAGAGCAGCAGAACGTGATCACAACACCATGCATGTTCCCATGATTTAAATTGAGAAACCTACTGTCTTGCTATTATAGGTGCTATATACCCATTTCAAATAGCAGTCACACCCTATCCTGATCAAACTGTAGATACAGGATTCAAGACCATGCATGGAAGGGGGGGGGAGAAGAAAACTGAATTTTAGCTCTCCCACAGTTGTACCTGGTTTGGTCCTGAGATACTCTTTCTTCCTTACAATGGGAAGTTTTTAGTTATTTTTCAGCTTGTTTATCAGGAATTGTTGTTGTTGTTCCAAAAACTAGTATAAAATTGCACTGCTCACTTTCAGAGAAAGTTAGCCGTCAGTCAACACAACCATTTTCATTATTTCCTTAGTTTTGCCTTTTACACAATATATATTTTTAAAACCTTGCATTTGGCCTAATTTCTCAACTGAGCCAAACAATTTATTTAAAAAACAACATATACCTACAACATTTTATTGATATGCATACTTCTGGATAAAATTCTAGTAACTTCCCTCTTTTATTTCTAAATCATTGGGAAGACTCTACTACAGGGGCCATGGGCTCTTGGTCAGTAGGCCACAGAAATTGCTGGCCAGTGCACACATGCATGGATGCACATTCCCCCCCCACTTGCGCTAGTGCCCACGGCGCTGTTTGCACATGTGCATGGGTGCAAACGGGAATGCTAGCGTGGGACAGATGTCTGCAGCTTCTTTTCGCATGCGCCGCTAGCCCGGGCAATTTTGAAGCTGTTCTCTTTCCCAGAAAGGTTGGAGACCACTGCTCTGCTGTACTTTTCCATTTTTCACCAATGGTGTAAAGGTTGAAATTTTACATCATGCTCGTATGAAAATGAGACAGCAGCAATTATTTTACAAATCTGTGGCTTGCACATTTGTGTAAATGCTGTTATCAAAGTACTATTTTTAAAAGATGAGTGACCAATCCTAAGCTGATAGATCATATGTTGGTTCACTAATTCCCAAATTATAGCCACAGGAAAGAACATACACTTATTTTGAAAGGTTCTGCAAGCTGAATGCCCACCCACAGAGTTGGTTGTATACCCCACTGCTTTATGAGTCACTCTGTACGCACTGGTAGCCTGATGAACTTCCTTTTCAGTTTCTGCAGAAGGCTCCTATCAGAGGTCTGTCTGCATTCAGCTTAAGGCAGCTGAACGTTTCACTTGATCTGGATGGGGAAATGAAGCAATTTCCCCATTGACTTGTTAAGTATTTCAATTTCCCCCTAGATTTATCAAGTATTTCTTGTTAATGATTACATTATTTTGAATATTTTTCCTCCGATTGCTAATGTAACTGCTAAAAAGCTTGCTTGCTAAACTTTGTGTGACATGTCAAATCATTAACATAAAAGAGCATTTGCCACTAATAGGAATTCCCTAATTCCTATTAGCAGGATAAGTGATATGGGAAAATTCAAATACATTTAAATAGGTTTTAGGAGTTCGGCTGAAACACTTTCACACATCAAATATTATGATTAAAACAGTGAAATTATTTCTTTTTAGTTTCAACATAGCAATCATGCTGTAGCACTTGAAGCCAGTATAAAATCAGCTTATACCTGGCCTGGAAAGAATGGGATGTTCACGTTAGAAATATTATAGCTGTATTTGGTGAAACTGCAGCAATGTTTCATATATATACATACATACACATATACATATCAAAAATAAACATTCCCCAAAGAGAAACACTCTTTAAGTTCTAATTAGATCTCAAAAAGTTTTTGAGTTTTTTTCAGAATACCTGTTTTTTTTAAAAAAAAATCAGAACATCTTTGAGATATTTTTACATTTATTTAAAGCAGGTTGTAGAATTCAATCAGGAAAAAAAATCTCTTTACATACTGAAGAAAAATATTATTTTCTCTAAGCATACCTCTTAAAACAGCATTTCGTTTCAGAGTCTGCCATCCAGAGACCTGAAAAGATTAAAAAAAGCAAGTCTGAAAATGAACACTGTAGCTACTTAGAATACATTGAAGGAAATTCAACGGTATCTATTAATAGAAAATTATTATTTTTTATTTTAATATTTGTTTTTAACATGAAAATTATTAATTTCTGCTAGAAATCAGTGTCTATAATCTAGTCTGAATTAAATATGCTAAGTAAAACTGATGCCATTCTTCCTACCACCACAGGGTGACAGAAATGAGAAGACTTGTGTTTTTCTATTAAACTTTTGTCAGCTTAAAATTAAGTAGACTTTGACCTAACTTTGATATCACAAGCCAGTTACTTTGTTATGTAATGTAGAGCATTCAGCAAAACAATTCCCAAGACCTATATGATGCTAGTTCATCCCAATAGTTAAAGGTCTAAATATATTTCTTGTAACAAGTTAAATAATTTATATATGCTGCCAAAATGTATTGGCACATTTATATTCCCATTTGTTTTCCCAAGGAAAAAACACATACAAAACAATCTTAAAACCCAAGATAAGCAAACAACAGCATAGCACTTGACTGTAATTGCTTAAAATGGTTTAAAAGAGGTACTCAAGGGCTAATAAAACTATTAACTAATAATGAGAGTCAGTAATAAATGAGAGGCCCCTAGAAAGAGCTGTTCACTTCTTTCCTGGGTGCGATGGCTGTTTCTGAACAAGTTTAGGAACTAGCTTTAACTTACACCTCGGGTTTGTCAATCCCAGTTTTGAAAGGCAAGGTTGTTGTTGTTTTTTCCAAACATTGTGTGCATTTTACCACTTCTCTAGCTCCTGTGCACATAAGTAGCCTTTTGACCAAAATTTCACAAACAAGATCCAAGACCAGGGATGTAAGAAGTATCTTGAGAGGACTTTTCAATGTTTCCTTAATTCTCTGAAAATAAAACCCAAATCTTCAAAATGAACTTCAACTAAGCACAATTGGTCCCAAATTACACTCAAATACCCTTCAGAATTATTCTTTTTAAATGAAAGATATTATATGTCTTCAAGGTTTAAAGATTTCACAGAAGATCTTCCTGTTCTGCCTTTCAGCAAAGTCACTGGATATAATATAATAATAATAAAGTTGGAAGGGACCTTGGAGGTCATCTAGTCCAACCCCCTGTTCAAGCAGGAAACCCTATACCATTTCAGACAAATGGCTGTCCAGTCTCTTCTTAAAAACTCCTAGTGTTGGAGCATTTACAGCTTCTGGAGGCAGGTTGTTCCATTGGTTAATTGTTCTAACTGTCATGAAGTTTCTCCTTAATTCTAGGTTGCTTCTCTCTTTGGTTAATTTCCACCCGTTGCTTCTTGTCCTGCCTTCAGGCGCTTTGGAGAATAGCTTGACTCCCTCTTCTTTGTGGCAACCCCTGAGATATTGGAACACTGCTATCATGTCCTCCCTCGTCCTTCTCTTCATTAAATTAGACATACCCAATTCCAGCAACCGTTCCTTATATGCTTTAGCCTCCAGTCCCCTAATCATCTTTGTTGCTCTTCTCTGTACTCTTTTTAGAGTCTCAACATCTTTTTCACATCGTGGTGAAAAAACTGGATGCAGTATTCCAAGTGTGGCCTTACCAAGGCATTGTAGAGTGGTATTAATACTTCGCGTGATCTTGATTCTATCCCTCTGTTAATGCAGCCTAGCACTGTGTTGGCCTTTTTGGCAGCTGCAGCACACTGCTGGCTCATATTTAGGTGATTGTCCATTACAATCTTACTTACATATACAGGACTTACATATACAGGATATATATAAAAAGGACACAACACGATTAATATTTTTAGTTGGATATCTATTTATCCAACAAAAAGGCACCATTCATGGATTTACATTTTACATTATGTAAATATATACACCTAAAAATATGGGACCAATAATTTTCAAATATCCTCTATCATAAAACAATAATAGAGCTAGGACTGGCTATAGCCCCCTGCTGAAATGATCAAGGTTTAAGGTAGTTTACTGTGAAGAAATCGGCTGCTGCAGTTCCTTATACAGGTAGTCCTCGACTTACAACCACAATTGAGCCCAAAATTTATGTTGTTAAATAAGACATTTGTTAAGTGAGTTTTGCCCCATTTTATGACCTTTCTTGCCACAGTTGTTAAGTGAATCACTGCAGTTGATGAGTTAGTAACCTAAGTCACAAAAGGTGATCACATGACCGTGACACACAGCATCGGTCATAAGTATGAACCAGTTGCCAAGCATCTGAATTTTGATCACATGATCATGGGGATGCTGCAAAGATTGTTAACTGTGATAAACGGTCATAAGTCATTTTTTTCAGTGCTGCCGTAACTTTGAATGGTCACTAAATGAACTGTTGTAAGTTGAGGACTACCTCTAGATTGTATCTTTGTTACCATACATCTGTTTGTATATATCAATGCACTTTTCAACAGTATGGAAACTACATTTTACCACACTTGGCTGAATCCTTAATAATATTATTTGTAAAAGCTATTAAAAATGAGTCCTAGTCATTCTAATAATGACTAGTAAGCTGATTCTGTGATAAATATTTGGTTTAGTTCACATGGTTGATGGGTGTTACATACATGCACAGAGAGAGAGAGATACACACACAAACTCACCTACAAATACAGTAGTGGTTAAAAGTTCATGTACTTTTGCCACACATTTTTCTCAATAAAAGAATGGATAGATACAATGTTTTGCTCATTTTTTTTTGGTTCTCTTTATCTTGCTTTAAGACTTGTGTAGAAAACAAATCACATTTTAGGTCATATTTATACAGAAACATTGACAAATTTGTAAGCACCTCTGAAGTGTGTGTGTGCGTGTTAACAAAAGTTTTGACTAAACTATCACAAATGACCAATTAAGCATCATTTATTCAAAGACATCCATTATTATATAATCATGTACCATTTCACCTTCCTCTCAGCATCCTTTAGTGAACAGATGGTGCCAAAGGAATGGATCAGAACTGCCTGGTTAATTAAGTGGGTTAAGGAAGTCTAGCCTCATTTACCTGCAAAGAGGATAAACACAGTGGGAGGGGAGAAGACTGAAATCAACTCCCCCCTCGTCCTATTATCTATCACTCAACCTAAGTAAGCTGGTGACCACACCCAGCAGTGCTTACTTTTTGGATGGAAAAAAGAAACAAGCTCATGTCCAAAATGGAAATGATGGGCAAAGTTCAACACATCATGTCATCCCAAAAACTAACTGGAAAACAATTCTACGAAAACACTGGAATCATTTGATACTTCAAAAACAGGGCTACTAATTTTGGGGGCAAATGAGTACAAAGCTAAACTCAAAGATGTTTACTGTGCTACATACAACTAGAATTCTGATTCTAGCGATATAACTAACATAAAACTAGAAACAAATTTCAATGAAATATTGGTAATGGGGAGAGGGAGAGACAGAGAGAGAGGGAGGGAGGGAGGGAGAGAGAGGGAGGGAGGCAGGGAGGGAGGCAAGCAGGCAGGCAGGCACCTGCATTCCACCACAACTTCAATCTCTCCTACAGGTTACTAAGGTGTGAACACTGCTCATAAAATCTTTTAAAGAAAAAACTGTGGCATGTTAAAAAAAAAAGTATTTCATGTGCCAATATCAACTTCCTCTTAGAAATATTGCAGTTTCTGAGTATTTCAGAGACATTGCTCCATCCATTTAAGCTTTTTGCAAATCTACAAGAACTCTTTCATCAGCAGCTTCTTCAATTCACTCAATAATACAAGCAGCTTTATGAAGACAGCAGTGGCTCTAGCAAATTTAAGCTCTTTTGCGAGAGTATTCTTTTCTGTGCCAGCAATAAAAATAAAAAAGTGACAGGTTAAGATGAAAAGTAAACTCTATCACAAATTCAGGAGCAGAGTTAGCTTTCTTTTACACCCGGAATGCATACAATGTCCTGGTGATCTCCCGTTCAAGTACTATCCAACTTTGAACCTGTTCAACTTTTTGAGATCAGCTAAAGTTCACTAAGCACTGCCACATACATGTTGGGATTACACAGAGAGCCCACAGTTTTGGATATTTTTAAAAACATGGCATAATGAGAAAATAATCACATTAAATGGTTTTGATTAAAGTTTAATTAAATTTAAATTTAATATTTTATTCTGGTTACACTCAATACAACTTTTCCTCTGGCCCTATTTCTTCTTGGCAGTGCAGCTCCTGGTAAGGCATTGAATAGCCCTTGGCCTAAAAAGCTAGTTCAACTACTTGTTCAATTGCTTTAACAGGGGGAGATGACACTAGGACAGGGCCTCTCTAATCAGAATACAACAAGTAGCTTGCGTCTTGTACTTCCTTTACACAGATACTTAATTTGTATTACTGTTCTTCAAGAGGTCTCAACACCAAAGAAATACAACAGGAGCAAACCACTTTACACTCTCCGAGGGTTTTAGATTACCCTTCATAAAGTCTGTAATTATTGGTCATTTTAATTATGGATTACAAAACTTGAAGTGCAATAAAAATGGAGGGTATCACATAGTCTGGAGAAGTAGAAAAGAAAGCTTAATTTATTCTGCTTATTTGGCTAAAAGAAAGCTAGATATACTGCCTTGAATTCAGGGAAGAAAGGAGAGACATAAATCTAACATAATTAAATAAATAAATAAACCAGAAACTGATTTTGCATTGAATCACAAAAAGATCTCAACTGAATCTGGTTTTCTAAAAATACCAAAAACACAAATTAATTCCACCACACTTCCCCAAAAAGTAATGACTACAAAATATGAAATACACTAGGTCAGGCATGTCAAACTGCCAGCCTGCGGGCTGAATGCGTCACGCCAAAATCGCGCCCACCCCATTGCCGGCAATAGGGGAAAAGTCACGATATGTCACGTGACGTCGCGATGTCTTGTGACGTTGCGAGTTTTACATGCCTGCACTAGGTCATCAAGCATCAACAAAAAAAGGAAACACTATAGTGAAAATGAAAATGGATTTTAATAAGAGGAAACAGCACTGTGAGAGATGGCCTTGATATATTTCTAAGCTCCAGAGGACCTATGGTAGTTATGGGAAGAGAAATAAATTAACAGAATTAAATCAATCCCCAAGATCTTAGCAATGAACTTATACAAGGCAAAGAAAAGCAGTTTCCATGATATACGAAGCTAAAAATTTGAAGCTTTTAAAAGCCACTGCAAAAACTAAAAGGAACTTGAACCTTATTGGTAACTGCTATGAAGTGTAAGCAACAGGTACACAATACTCTGGAACTCACCCTCTCAAGCATCCTATCCTGCTTTGAATCAAATGTTTATTCACAAGAACTGAAGGCGCAAAATGTAATACATTTCATTTTTATGAGATAAAAGCAGTGAATTAAATTTCTAAAGCCAGAGGGCAAATTCATGGTACTGTTCTTATAATCTGATCACCTTTTACAATTCAAAAAGTCTTTATTAAGTCCTCAAGGGCCATCTTCATAAGTGTTTGATTCATTCCCAACTTGGGATGGAAATTCTGGAGTTCTGAAATACTAAATGACAATATGGTAGAATATTCTGGTTCAGGTATAAAGCTCATTGGCTCATAGCTATGTCTTACTTTTGCTACGTTGCAGGGCTTGTGACATAACAGAATGACTTAAGGTGCACAAAAGATGTTTCAAAATTCCTTTAAAAAATTATCAGTTAACTAAAAATACCATAAAACTGATTTTATAGCATACAAAAAACTTTCCCAAATTTTTGTGGTAGGGTTGGCTACAAACGAATAAACTAAACAATGGAAGTTCATACATGAAAGCTTACCCTACAATATAATGATTATAGGCTCTGCGGTTGCAATCAATTGCATACTTATCTGGGAATAAATATTAACTGAACCTATATTGACACACATACAATGCATTGGGAATCCAGTTTCTTTTAGGCGCTAACTGCTGCAACTATTTTTAAGTTAATTTGTATAAGGGTTCAAATGTCAATTGTCTTCCCATGGCGAGAAGCCAGTTGTGAAATGACTTTATGAAAAAAAAAAGCCAGAATTGCTGTGAGTCCGCCAAGTATTTTAAAAAATAAAAATATAATAAAACTCTAAATAAAAAGGATCTTTTTTTGTATAAAATTTTATTGATTTTTATAATTATAAATAACAAAAGAGAAAAAAATCACATTAAAGCAACTCAACTGAATAAAAAACGTTTACAACTTTTTCAATCACAGGAACAAAACATTAAGTTAACTGTGGGTATTGCTCTGCGGCACCCCCCCCACCACATCCCCCTCCTTCTTTCTCCCTACCTCTCTGTCCACCCACCATCTCTACCCCCACTCTCTCCTCCCCCTCATACCACCTCCCTACTTCCCTCAACCTTCACTCCTCAATCACATCCCCTCCAGATGTGGTACAAGGTGCCGCAGAGCAGCCCATCCTTTATCAAATATCATGTTACAGTTGAGAAGATTATAGAAACCCCTCCACCCCCACCCCCCCCACTTCCCAAAGTGAATACAGGGTAAAAAAAAACAACACACAAGAAAACCCACTAAACTACACCAAGATATTATATAAATCCTATTAAAAATTTAACTACATTTTTCAATCCAACATATAAATATTTAGCTATATACTAAATACAATTTCTTAATTGATATTTCCTTTGTATATAATCTATCCATTTTTTCCAGTCCAACATATATTTTTCATTTGAATGGTCCTTCAAATATGCGGATATTTTAGCCATTTCTGCCAAATTAATAACTTTTAAAGTCCATTCTTCTATAGATGGTAATTCTGGCGTCTTCCAAATAAAAAGGATCTTGAGGGTTAAAAGACCAATATGCAGTAACCAGAGTTGACTATATTAGATTAGACAAATCGAGGCATGAGTCAGAATAAAATTTTGTATGATATATGTTTAGCAGTTAAAGACCTTTTTGGATAAAAATTTTTAAGACAGAAACAAGTCTTTTTGGAACAAGACAACAAAATAAGATTTTATTCCAAAGGAATTTTGGCCCTATTGCAAATTATCCTGAAAACATGATTACACTCTTACTACCTGTACAGGTAATCCTCAACTTACAACCATTTGTTTAGTGACCATTTGAAGTTAAAACAGCACTGAAAAAAATAACTTATGATCATTTTTCATGCTTATTACTATTGCTGCAGCATCCCCATGGTCACGAGTTCAAAATGTGAGCGCCTGACAACTGGCACTGTCCCAGGGTCATGTGATCTCCATTTGTAACCTTCTCAGCTGACTTCCGACAAGCAGAGTCAATGGGGGGAAGCTGAATTCACTTAACGACTACACGATTCACTTAACAACTGCAGTGATTCATTTAACAATTGTCACAAAATGGGGTACAACTCACTTAACAACTGTCTTGCTTAGCAACAGAAATTTTGGGCTCCATTGTGGTCATAAGTCAAGGACTACCTGTAATACCGTGTTTCCCCGGAAATAAGATCAGGTCTTATATTAATTTTTGCTCCAAAAGGGCTTATTTTCTGGTTAGGGCTTATATTTGGGGAAATAAGATACTAATGCGTCCGTTTGGCAGATGATCTTAACTGGATCCTATTTTCAGGGAAACATGGTACGGTAGGTAAAAATTGTTGATAGCACTTAGGCAACCTATTTTTTTTTCCCTTCCATTATTCAATCTTGGGCAGCTCCAGACGATCAAGGAATAAGGAGATTAGTTAACAATCACTGTCTCCATTTTTGCTTCTGTGTCATATTTTAAGTAGCAAATTATGAACTAGTTATCATTAACATAGGTTAGGGAGATCTACTCTCTAGCCAACTGCCTCCGGGAGATACCTGCCCTAAGCAGCAACACTTGAACTCTTTAATATTTTAGAACAACACAGGCAAGAAGTAATGTATTTACATATTCATAGTTATGCTTGTACATAGTCAGAAAACTGCATGCAAACTCCCATCCAGCATTTTGCAGCTCCAAGTCTACCTCAAGATCAGAATATAGAAATTCTGCTGTGCAATATTTCTCCCCCACCCCACTGTCCTGGTCAGCACACACACAATGATTAATTTCTTAGAAAACATTTCCAGACCCACTTCCAGATATCACACATCTTTTAGCACTTAGGTAGTACCGAACTGAGCGTCCTGAAAAATGAGATGTAGGACATTTTTCTATAAAACCATACAAGCCAGTTGATATGACTTGGAAACAAATGCTGCCTTATCTATTCTGTCTGCAAACCGCTCTGCAAATTACCTGAAAAATGGACTAATCTGAATGTTTTTTTTCCACATTACATAATCTTTTAACAAATGGCTCCATTACAAATTGCCTATTGTTGTTCTGTTTTTCAGACATACAGGCAGTTTGATGCCCAACCAAGCTAATGCTCCACCTGACTTCAATTATATTTTCCACTTAATAGATGGTCATACTAGCGTTTATAGTCAAAATAAAGAATGTTGTGAAACCTTAAAACATTAACAAATGTATTTTAAAACATGTTTAATTATCAGATGCTGTTAAGAAAAAAGAAGCTGATAAAATGCAGTAGAAAATGCTTTTTCGGAAGTGCATCCGTCCATCCAAGATTGTGGACCCCTTGGTGTCAATGTTTTAGAGATATTTTCTTACCAGATTCCTCAATGCCTTCAACAATGTCACAGCTTCTAATGTTGCATTCACTGGAAAAGTTCTTTAAAATTCAGGGAAATATTCAGAGAAGGATCTACCTTGAAAATAGCCCATACTGAACTGTATAGTGCAGTCAAACATCAGTAATTAACCACAGGAAATGTTTTATGACATTTTGTATTACTTCATAAAATGCTTTATGACCATTTTTCTGTCACAAAATGTTTTATAAAATTTGCCAAATTTCAACTCCACAGGAGACAAGGGTTTGGGATTTTGGAGGCATTCTGTAAGTTAGATTATTTAAGGTGCCTCTGTTCAAAATTGTTGCCTTTTATATACCTCTTCACCCAGTTAAAAGTTATAGATATAAGAGTTTTATAATATACAGATTCTTTTAACATCCCAATAAAAACATGTTGCTTACTTAGACATTCTCCCCATTCACACTGCATGGATGCTTGTGATTATATATATATATGAGTAAATATCTATTTAACATTGATTGTGTACATATATATAAGCAAAATTTTGATATATATACCCAACCAAGCTAATTATATTTGTTCATATTCAATCGTGATACCCTCATCTGTTTTTTACTTTTCACTCTGTTGGTATAACTGCTGTCAGCTTTCAACCCATAGCGTCTTACTGTGGGCTCTTTTTTTTCCACTATTTGGCTTGTTTTGCTCTTTGGTCTTCTAAACATGGAGACCATTTTTATTTTCATGTGTGTATTTTTGCAAATACAGGCAACGATATAAAAACCATCTGACAAGAGAAAAAAGGAAAGGAAAAACAAGTCCAGAAGAGCAAAACGATCAGTTGCCTCCAGCTTATCTCACATGATATTTGTTTTTCCAAATTTAGGAAGTAACTGTCTTTACCAAAAAAAAAAAAAAAAAAGTTTTAGAAAACAAACTGATTCGACAAACATCCTATGACACACACAAACCACTCAGAAAAATGTAAAGGTACACATATTCTCATTCCTTCTTCCAATAAAAAAATAAAAAAGGGAAAAGCAGCAGAAGGGGGGGGGAGAGACCCAAACCAGAGCGGTAATGGGACAATGCACTGAGTACTTTCTCTTTACGGGAGCAAACAAAACTGTATAGAAATAAATGTGTATGGAGATTCTCAGTCACCCAGGTCATAGTTATCCCAAAAGTGGTTTTTCAAAAGACAACTGGACTTTGTTTTTTCTTGAAAACTTTGCACTTCTCACCCAAGAAGCTCCTTCAGAACTGAACAAGCTTCTTGGATGAGAAGCAAAACATCTTCAAGAAAAAACAAAGAAAATTCAGTTACCTTTTGAAAAACCACCTTTGTAGAGAAATAGCTAAGAATTTGTTTCCACATAAATTATGAAAGGAAAAGAAAAACAAAATTTATCTAAGATTACAGAGGAACAGAAATAGATCATGAATAAACCTATGTAAGGAAAATGTCTAAAGCTATAAAATAAATTAAGCCTGGACCAGATGGATCATCGTGTTCTTATTATAAATGTTTTGAGGATGAACTTTTACAACTTTTACAGAATGTTATGAATTTTATCAAGGGGAAAAGTGTCGGACAGCTGGAAAGAGGCTGATACAGCACTAATATTTAAAGGGGGACAAGATATGACTTTAACAAGAAACTGTAGGTTGATATCATTACTCAATAATGACTATAAGCTATTTACAACCATTTTAGCTTATAGATTAAAAATAATTTTGCAAGATTTTATTCATGAGGATCAATGTGACTTTTTACCCAAAATAATGTTAGAAATGTGTTGGCTATTTGGGAATATTTGAAGCGACATATTGAAAAACAAGGCCCACTGATTTTCTGAGATGCAGAGAAAGCCTTTGACAAATAGAACAAAGTTCAAAGTTCAAATTTTAGGAAGATATAAACTTAGGGGAGAAATTTATAAAATGGGTGATAGACTTATACTTCATAAAAAGCTCAAATAATTGTTAATAGAGATCTAACAAAGCCTTGTGAGATACTAAAAGGAACAAGGCAGGAATGCCCACTGTCTCCTCTCTTGTTTATTTTGGTTCTTGAAATATTGAATAGAGATAAGGCAAGATGAGAGAATTGTGAGATAAAGATTAAAAAATAAACTTTTGTAAGGTTTATTTTGTAGATGACTTGGTATTGATCTTGGGAGATTTTTAGTTATTTATTTTAACCCTATCTTTATTATTTTTACAAATAACCCAAGGAGGCAAACATATCAAAAACATCTTCCTCTTATTTTCCACACAACAACAACCCTGTGAGGTGGTTTGGGCTGAGACAGAGTGACTTACCCATGAAACCCAGCTGGCTTTTACGGGTAAGGCAGGACTTGAATTCATGGCCTCCCACTTTCTAGCCCAGAGGGGTAGGCAACCTTGGCTCTTTTATGACTCGTGGCTCAGGAATTCTTTGAGTTGAAGTCCACGAGTCATAAAAGAGCCAAGGTTGCCTACCCCTGGCCTAGACCAAACTGCCTCTGGAGCTAAGACACTTTTTTAAAAATTGAAACATTTAAGGATAAAACTAAAAGAATTTGGTGCATTAGCAGGTTTTAAAATAAAACAATTCAGAAATTACATTTAAGACATTCATGGTATGAGAGCTTTCAATAGACATTTATATATTAAACTATGTGTGTGCATTTAAACATATATTTATGGGTATTGCATAAAAAATAAACAACCCTGGCCAGAATTACAGGCAAAAAAAGCTGGAAATGACCATAGTATCAGAATTTTTCAAGTCAACATTTCCAGATTGCACTTATTTTAAGAATGCACGCATGTATGACACACAGAGAGAAAAACTGTTGATGCCAACTCCTATATAGAGATATCATTTCACAGCGATAAAATATTGAGACTAAGTATATTTGCCATCATTAACAATAAAGAAGGAAAAGGAAAGGACTGCAAAGCTGTCTAAACACACAAAAGCTCCAAACCACAGTTAGGAAATAATTAACACAACAACATTTGTACAATTCAATACTTGAAAGTGCAGAGTTAAGAGATATTTTCAAAGAACTGCAAAAGCTTAGAACAACTCTATTACTGTTCCCCTGAAGAAGAAGAAGAAGAAGAAGAAGAAGAAGAAGAAGAAGAAGAAGAAGAAGAAGAAGAAGAAGAAGAAGAAGAAGAAGAAGAAGAAGAAGAAGAAGAAGAAGAAGAAGAAGAAGAAGAAGAAGAAGAAGAAGAAGTTGCAAGGGACCTTGGAGGTCATCTAGTCCAACCTAGACTTCAGGCACGAAACCCTATACCAGACATGTCAAACTCACGATGTCACATAATGTCACGCAACGTATCGGAGCTTTTTTGCCATTTCCGGCAATGGGGTGGGCGCAGCTCTGGTATGATGAAACCGGCCCGCAGGCTGGCAGTTTACCACCCTATACCATTTCAGACAAATGGCTGTCACTGAATAATCACTGAATAAAAATGATCAAGTCTAAAAAAGTTGCTCTTGTAAATGTGGATTACAAAACTAATATGGGACAGATAAACATCTAGCAGCCTTGCGGAGGAAGAGACTTGAATATTATAGAAATTCTCACAGAAGCAACATTTTAATATTGTTTTATGTATTTCTCAATAAACCCATCAGCTATCAGAAAATTAACTCCTGTATCTACTTGCACCCAACAATTAGTATAAAGAAATTATCCACTTTTGTTTGCTTGTTTTAAGCTTTAAAAATGTCCCCCTTTAGAGTATCATTTCTTCTGCTATTAGATTGGTTTTGTCCCTTTTGATCTTTCGTTAGACCAGTGATGGCGAACCTTTTAGAGACCGAGTGCCCAAACTGCAACCCCAAACCCACTTATGTATTGCAAAGTGCCAGGGCTGCATCAGCATTGTGGTGCCCATGGGGGGGGTGGCCCACTGGGTGGGTGTGGTTGCAGTGCTCTCAGCAGACTGGGTGAGCGTGGCTGGGGCCATTCCCTCGCCATCTCCGGGGCATCCCTGGGGGGCCAACGCCGCTTGCTCACTCACTTCCTGCCCTGTCCCTTCCAAACTCCATGTGCTCGCTACTCTGGCGAACTCTGCTGGGGCAGCGGCATGCGTGCCCACAGAGAGGACTCTGAGTACCGCCTCTGGCATGTGTGCCATAGGCTCGCCACCACTGCGAACCTGAAAACTTGCCAATGTGCTCAAGCCTGGGACTCTGGATGTGGGTTAGATATAAATATATGGATGATAGGTCAGATTCTGAATGGCTGCTATGTGCTTTTATTTTTGTTCTCCAGCACTTGGAGATGGAGAATCCACCAATGGGTTTAGACTGTATTCCTGCCCAATCAGATCAAGTCAGCCAAAGCTACCACGCCCGTCCTGGACCATAGAGATCCCAGTTTTTGACTTGATCTGGCCCAGGACGGACATGCAGCGTGGCTCCTAGGCAGGTACAGTCTACTATTGGTGGATTCTCTATTTCAAGGTAGTGTAGAGTAGTGATTAGCAAAGACTTATTCCCTCCTTTTAGCAAGGGGTTGGGAGTCTTGCTCCCAGCTCTTCCTAACTGAGGGAAAGCTACCCAACAGTTGCCTTGCAAGGAAGGGGCCCCTTCCTCCCATCCTCCCCCCCCATTTGATAGCTTAGCCCCCAGACGGATTGGGACTAACGGCTGTTAGCCCAGCCAGCCGAGGAGCTCCCCTGGCAGAACGAGTCAGGCAGCGTTCAGCGCAACATCGCTGGAGCTCCGTGGGCCGGCAGGCCCAGACGAAGTACTCCGTCGATCGGGGCGGGGGGTGGGGGTGAGGGCAGAGGGGGGGCGACTTCACCTCTCACCGTTTCGTCACGTTTCCCGCCGCTTCCAACTGCAGCCACATACAAATTGCCGGGAGGGGGTTCTTTTACGAGCGCCAGAGCTAGCATCGATCAGCCGGCTAGCGGCCGAGCGCAGGGGCCGAGAGAAGCCCTTTCCGGCCCTGAGGAATTCCCTCACCGAGCCTGAAGGGGAAGCGGCGGAGGCTCTCAGCGGCCGCCATTTTGGCCACATGGCGCACTCAGCCTCACAGGGGAAGCAGGGGAGGAGGATCCTCCCCAAGCATTGCCCCCCCAGGAGGATCCTAATCAAGCGGGCGCTGCCTGAGCAGGCCCATTAGCCGACGGCTGCTCCCATTGGGGCATACATGCACTGAGGCCTCCCTGTTACCGGCCGCCATTTTGTTGTTCCAAGCCGGGCCCATTCAACCAAGGCCTACCGCAGCAGGCCTCCCTAAGCCTCCCCATAGCCAGGCCAGTCCTGTCTGGTGGGCCCGTTGTACACACAGCCTTACCCCCCTTTTTAAGTCTGGTGTCTCCTATTGCCTGCTAGTCATCTTTAACACAATTGGCTCCACTCAGATTCCAGGCACCCCCAGTAGTGTGTCTGTCCTTATCTGAGTAACTATACGTGGATTCCAGGCGCCCCCTGTAGTGTGCTTGTCCTTATCCACAGTATATCAAGCCGGATTCCAGGCACCCCCAGTAGTGTGTCTGTCCTTATCCGTGCACAGCCACAGTCGGATTCCAGGTGTCCCCAGTAGTGCGCCTGTCCTTATCCACAGAGGCTGTACCTGGGTTCCAGACGTCCCCTGTAGTACGCCTGTCCTTACCTAGTGTGTAATACTCTCTAGATACCTAGGGCCCCCTGTCGTGTCCCAGCATTATCGGAGAATGGAGGAGGCCACCCTGGCCTCATCAGGAGCCTTGCCATCCTCATCAGGTCAACCCTCATCAAGTCAACCTGGTCTGGAAGGCACCGACAAGACGGCAGCCAAATCTAAGGTCAGATCTGCCACCAAGACTTCCAAAAGAACAGACAAGCAGGACAAGAGGAGACACCAGGCCTTGGAAAAAGAGTTTGCCAAAGCACAGAGAAGAGCCAGGTTTGCGTCACACCAGCCCGAGGGCCTAGCCCTAGACCTTCCCCTGGGTCCATCAACCTCTCCTCGGGGGATTTGGTCAATGGGGGAACCCTCACACTCCCCCGCGCAGTTTGGCACAGGCGAGCTCCATTCCGTGGCCCAAGCCCCAGCTACATGGGTTCCTCAAGGGATCCCCGAGGCCACATTCACCCCCACTGCGGCCGGACTCCGCCCGAGCGAGCAAACGGTCTTCCCGACGGAAGACCGCCTAGCCCTACTCATCGCCCAGGTGGTGGATCGAGCCCTGGATGCCAGGGCTCAGACCTCCAGACCAGTGGCCACCGCCTACAGGCACAGCCAACAGCCGGAGACGGAGGCCTACGATAGCCCTTCCTCTCCTTCAGCATCCCTAGCGTCTGAGGACTCTTACCTCGATCAGCCGATCACGGAACAGGGTGTACCAATGCCCGAGGAGGATCCACCGGAGGCCCCCTCCTTCAGTGGACTATTCAACCCCTCCTTCTTCATCACCTTGCTACGCAAGGCCACATCCACCGCCCACCTGGGACGTGAACCCCTGGCGACAACACCCCCCGATCCACTGGACTCGGAGGCAGACCCTAACTTTGTGGAGCCGGTCGCGACGCAACATCGCATCCCTTGCCCCTCCCTGTTCCTGAACGGAATCAGGAGACAGTGGACATCACCGGCCTCTCTTCCCATTCCGGGTAGCACAGACAAGAAGTTGTACAGTGTTGCCAAGAAATTGGAGGGGACTTTAGCAGGGCCTCCCTCCATTGGCTCCAGCAACTCCAAGCCTGGATCCCAGCAGAGGATCTCCGCACACATCAAGACCTCAGTAAGGTGGTGGCGGCCACGGAGTACGCTGCAGATGCGACCCTCCAGGCCGCCAGGTTTTCCTCCAGGGCTATGGCATCCAGTATCACTGGCAGACATATGCTCTGGCTGAAACATTGGCAAGCCGATGCAAAGTCTAAGTGGAAACTAGCAGCGGCTCCATATCAGGGGGGCAAGTTATTTGGGGACACCCTGAACCACTACATAACCGAAAACAAGGACAAACGTAAGGTCCTTAATCATCTGTTCAGAAAACAGGACAAGCGCACTGGATTCTATCCACGATGACAGCCCTTTCGTGCAGGAGCTAGATATAGTTACCTCCAGCCCCCCCCCAATCCTTTCCGGCCAGACAAGACAGACAAGAGAGACAGGCTGATAGACAAGCGCCCAAACCCAGGCAACACCCCATCAGGACCTCCCATCGGGGGCAGGCTCTCCTTGTTTGCCCACCAGTGGGAGGCCACCACCACAGACGCATGGGTGCTCAGCACCATCCGTCATGGCCTCTCCTTGGAATTTGTCACCAACCCCCCGAATCGGTTCCTTTCTTGTCCAACCCCCCGGAACCGAACAAAGAAAGGATTGATGAACGAAGCAGTTCATCATCTACTTCACATACGGGCCATAGAACCGGTACCGCTGGGCCAGAGAGGCCAGGGATTCTACTCCATCCTCTTTGTTGTCCCAAAGGCGTCAGGGGGATGAAGAGCCATTCTAGAATTATCATCTGGCATATCACAAATTCAAGATGCAAACGCTCCGGTCCATCTGGGAAGCGTAAGAAAGGGGGACCTTCTGACGTCTATCGACCTCACGGAGGCGTACCTCCATATCCCGATCTCTCTGGACCACCAATGGTTCCTACGGTTCGCTTACAAGGGACGCCATTTTCAGTACAGGGAGCTCCCATTCGGCCTGTCCTCCACCCCAAGGGTCTTCACCAAGATCCTGGCGGCTCTAGCAGCACGCCTGAGAATGATACCGGTCAGAGTCCAATGCTACTTGGACGACATACTAATCCAGTCCGCATCCTTCCAGTCCGCTCTGTCGGACCTAGATCTGGTGGTAGGGCTGCTTCAGAGCCACGGGTTCTCGGTAAACTTCCCCAAAAGCCACCTGGTTCCTTCAACAAGATTACTACACCTCGGCGCCATCATAGACACCGTGGAGTGCTGGGTCTACCTATCCCAAGAGCACCAGGACAGCATAAGACATTCAATTCTCCAGATTCACAAGAGTTGATCCATAACATTGGCCAGTCTCTCCCAGCTGTTAGGGAAGATGATCTCGGCCACTGCAATCGTGCCATGGTCCAGGCTCCACTCCAGGGAACTGCAATGGTTCGTGCTGCCCTTCCAGAGGTGGAACCTCAGCACCTCCCACCAAACAGTACAACTTCCGCAGCAGGTACTATGATCC
Organism: Bothrops alternatus; assembly: GCA_034064705.1. Lineage (NCBI taxonomy): Eukaryota > Metazoa > Chordata > Lepidosauria > Squamata > Viperidae > Bothrops > Bothrops alternatus. Next base: position 1,722,532 of record JARGCV010000087.1, read on the forward strand.
CTCAAGTGGTGGCTATCACCAGTCACACGCAGAGGGTCATGCTTCAAGGAGCCAGACCGGATAGTAGTCACGACGGACGCCAGCCTCTTTGGCTGGGGAGCGCACCTTCGCTCACAGTGGGCACAGGGCCGGTGGTCCAAGTCGGACCTCCAACACAACATCAATTGGCTCGAACTACGGGCCATCCACCTAGCCCTCCGTCACTTTCGAGGCCAAGTGGTGCGCCACCACGTCCTGGTCCTTATCGACAATGTGACAGCCAAGGCTCACATAAACCGCCAGGAGGGCACCCGGTCCCAGAGCCTTTTGGCCGAGGCCCTCCTACTGGGAACCTGGGAAGAACACAACCTAGCCTCCATCAAGGCCGATCACATATCAGGGGAAGCAAACACTCAGGCCGACTTCCTGAGCAGAACAATTGTGGATTACTCGGAGTGGCGCATTCACCCAAGGATCTTCAAAGAAATCTGTCACCATTTTGGATTGCCACGGGTGGACCTCTTTGCGTCCCCGCTCAACACTCAGCTACCTTGCTTCTTCTCCCAATTCTCAGCCAGAGGGGCGGAGCAGACGGACACTCTCCGGAGCCCGTGGCCCCAGGGCCTGCTTTACACCTTTTCCCCCCACCCCTCCTCCTGGTGGTGATACGCAATCTCCTCCGGGAACGGGGAGAGGTACTCCTGGTGGCCCCCTACTGGCCAAGGAGACCTTGGTTCGCCGACCTGATGAGTCTCTCCCTCACGGAGCCTTGGAGGATTCCCCCAGAACAGATCTCACTCAGTCAGGGAGTCATTCTCCACCCAGATCCCCAGTGGCTCCAGTTAGCCGTCTGGCACTTGAGCGCTCGATCTTAGCAAGGGAGCTCTGTTCCCCGGGGGTCATCACAATAATTCAGGCCTCTCGTCGCCCTTCCACCAACCGCATCTATGAGGCCTCGTGGAAAAACTTCCAATCATGGTGCTCTGGACGACAGCTGTCGCTCTCGGAGCTCACAATTTCCCACATCCTGGGCTACTTGTTAGTCGGGCTTGACAGAGGCCTGGCCCCAAACACACTGCGCACACAGGTTGTAGCGCTGGCAACGGTTCTCACATGCGACTCAGCAAGAACCCTGAGCCACCATCCCCTAATCCGATCATTCCTTAAAGGGGCCTCCAACGCCAGACCCCCTACCGTACACAGGTACCCTTTGTGGAAATTACCACAGGTCCTTCGGGCCCTCACTAAGCGGCCCTTCGAACCCCTAGCGACATGCAACGTGCGTTACCTGTCCCACAAAGTGGCATTCCTGGTGGCAATCACGTCCGCACGGCGCATCTCCAAATTGGCAGCGCTTTCAGTCAGGGATGACTTGTGCGTGTTCCATCAGGATAGAGTGATCCTACGACTCGACCCCACCTTCGTACCGAAGGTAAATTCTCTATTCCATAGGTCATAGGACATAGTATTACCAGATTTTTGCCCTAACCCATCACACGCTCGGGAGCAACAATGGCAGAGCTTGGACGTCCGTAGAGCACTTAGGTACTATATTTCACGGACAGCGGAATTCCGCAAATCCGAAGCCCTGTTCATATCCTTCCATTCTTCCTCCAAGGGTCGGAAGGTCTCCTCTTCCACAATTGGCAGGTGGATCAGGGCATGCATTGCCGGGGCATATCAGGCGGAATCATTGCCAGTCCCACGACGGGTCACGGTCCATTCCACACGAAGTGTAGCTACCTCCGCGGCCTGGTCCACACAGGCGCCTATTGAGGAGGTATTCAGGGCAGCTACATGGGCTTCGCCATCCCCTTTCATTCGGCACTACAAAATTGATAGGTTTGCCTCGGCTGAGGCTTCCTTTGGCAGGAGAGTTCTCCAACAGGTTATTCGCCAAAGTGCCACACCGGACCAGTCTGCTTCCCACCCTAAGGGACAGTAGGCTTTGGTATGTCCCATTGGTGGATTCTCCATCTCCAAGTGCTGGAGAAGGGGCGTTGTCTTACCAGAACGCCTTTTCTCAGCACGGAGATGGTAAGTCACTTAGGCCTAGGGTTAGCATTAGCTGGAGGAGCCACAATGCCGTGCTGTCAGTCAATGGCTACGCTCGCGTCAAAACTGGGATCTCTATGGTCCAGGATGGGCGTGGCAGCTTTGGCTGACTTGATCTGATTGGGCAGGAATACAGTCTAAACCCATTGGTGGATTCTCCATCTCCGTGCTGAGAAAAGGCGTTCAGGTAAGACAACGCCCCTTTTCTTTTTGTTTTATATTATGTATTTTGATCTGTTTTATTCTAAGTCATCTAGAACCACGAGGAAGTAAAATACCTGACATAGTTTATATTTACAGAATAGTAGAAAACTTTTTAAAAAATGAAGAGGGGAAAAAGAACTGAGAGTTCAGAGACTATAGAAAGAAATGAACTGGTCAAAGATTAAAACAGGATAAGAGGAAATGGAGAATGAGACGAGGAAATAGTGTTTATCAGAAAAAGCAGCAGTCTCCCAATAGATCTTTGCTTCCTCAAACATATTTCTGGATTTAAAAGAGGTAGGGGAAGATTTATGCCAGTTCTTTGTAATCTAAATATGTGTTCAGGCAGCAATGTATTTCTTCTTTGATGACTTTTTGGTGAAAGCCAAGCCATTTAGTATCACAGATGAAGAGGGTTTTAAACAAAATTTTCAGTGCAATTTTCAAGCATTCTTTCATTCAGCACCTCTATGCAAAGGAGTGGTTTTTTTTTTTTAAAAAATCATTTTTTCCTAAATAAATTTAACTGGATCATTAAAAAAAAAAGAACCATTAAAACTCACCCAAGAGTTTCTAGGACATCAGAAATCACATTTAATCTATTTAAAATGTACTTAAAATTAATTATAATGGTAAATGCTCAAAACCTATCCCCCTCTCCTTTACCTCTTCAAATTTAAACCAAGATACAATACTGAATATGTGTCATTATGATATTTTTATAGAAACCATGCCACTGAGACAGGATTTTGACTTCACTGGGCAAAGTCCTTAGATTAAAAAAGGCTCAGAGAAACCCATAAGGACAGATGTCTGAAAATTTTATAATGAATCATGCAAAGTTAACTGGAATATTGAAAAAAGTGAGGAAGATTTACCAGTGGTTTTCATACCACAAAGCAACCATTTGAGTACTTTCTCCATAAAACTAAACAGAGTTGAGCAACTAATAATTAGCAAACTTTTTTTTCGCCTTTGAGTCAGACTTTACTCCTAGTGGCAACAAGGACAAGTCTATGTGCTTTTCTAGACAAGGTTATCAGAAGTGGTTTACTACTGCCTTCTTCCTAGGGCTATGAGACAATGACTGGGCCAAAGCCACCCAAAGCTGGTTTCCCTGCCTAAAGCAAAAACAGAAGTCATGTTTCCTACTCCAACAGCTTCATCACTAGACCAAACTGGTTCTCAAATCAATTCTTCTATGTAGAAATGGTACCCACCCCCCCCCCGCGTACAGGATCCTGCCAGCTGCATCAAGGTCCAGTTACTGAAATGGCTACTTTCATCTCAGAAAAGGAGAAGAAAAAATGTCATTTCCTTTACTTCACAAATTTACATTCTACTTACTCCAGAATGGCTCTGGTGGGCTTATAGTAATTATACACACACACACATAAAATCATTTATGAAAACTTTTAAAAAGCAACTACATAAATTCTTTCAAACTCAAATTTCCAATGAAGAGAAGCTGTAAGAAGAAGACGTGAACTCACTTTTTTCACACAAAGCTGTGTTTTGTGTCACTATAGGAGCTCCACCGGGACGTTACCAAGCCAGAAATCACACTGACAAAAGACTCTAAAGGATAAGACAGAAATGCAGGTAGTCCTCAGGTTATGACAGCAACTGGAACTGGAATTTCTGTGGTTGTAGCAATAGCAATAGGACTTAGACTTATCTACTTGCTTCATCGCGCTTTACAGCCCTCTCTAAGCGATTTGCCCCCAACAATCTGGGTCCTCATTTTACCGACCTTGAAAGGATGGAAGGCTGAGTCAACCTTGAGCTGGTCAGGATCGAACTTCTGGAAGTTGGCAGAATTAGTCTGCAATACTGCATTCTAAGCACAATGTCATATGACCACATTGCTTATCAAAGGCAATGGTTGCTGCTGTAATTTCAGGACCCTGCAGGCAGCTGATTGGGAGGTGGGAGTTCCAGGCAAGCAGATTAGTGAGTGTCCAGGTGCCACAGGAGACAGGACAGACACTCTAGAGCAGTGGTGGCGAACCTATGGCATGCGTGCCAGAGGCGGCACTCGGGGCCCTCTGTGGGCACACACGCCGTCACCCCAGCCCCACCTCCCCCCACGATCCCCTCACCAGCAGCCCCCCTGGAGGAGAGTCCCCCCCAGGCAGTGCAGCCAAGAACATAGCTGGGAAGCAGGGACAAGACTCCGCCCTCATGCCTCATAGCGTGCTGATGATGCTGCGGAGTGTGGGCGCTGCAGGGCTGCCATGGCGATCTGCTGTGGCGGGCCATGGAGGCAGTGTGTGGCCCTGTGGGGAGGTGGGGCAGGAGGCAGGCAGGGGTGGGGGCGGAGCAGGCAGGGCAAGAGGCGGGTTTTGGGCACTCGGTCTCTAAAAGGTTCGCCATCACTGCTGTAGAGTGCAGGCAGGTGTATGGGTGCTGAAGAGCAGAGGGTGCCACAGGCAGACACTACAGAGCATGGAGAGGCAACAATAGTGCAAGTAGAAGTGACTTCTTGCCAGTTTCCCACTAATTTTGCTTATAAAAAACTGGCAGGGAAGATCAGAAATCACTCTCATGTAACTACAGCTTACATACACTATTGTAAACATGAGCCAAGCACCAACAGCCTGCATCATGGTTTCTTGACCACGAGGCACTGCAATAGCTGGAACGCTGATGACTGGTCATAAGTCCCCCTCATTCAGTGCGATAAAACTTTGAAAGGTCACTGAACAAAGCAGTCATAACCAGAGGACTGCCTGTATATTCCAGGCAGTGAATTCCAGACACTCCAAATGGGTGAAGGAGGGTTAAACTTTTTTAGTTTGACAAAAGCCTTGACCCCACAAAATCACAAAGCCAGACAGTACTCACAACTCCAAACTTTTCTGGGTTGGTTAATGATTAACATAACTCTACAGTTGTATTTGTCCCAAACAAGAGATGGAAAAACGATAAAGAGCTACAGCTACAAAGTATTTTTTATTATTTTATTATTCACATTAATATGTTGGTCCTCGCTGTATGTATAGCCAACGCTGACTGAATCCACACAACCTTTTAAGCCATAATCTGATTTCTTTGCTTCTGGCACACTATGCGATAGATGAACTTGGCTACTGAGTTATATAAATAATACTTTACATCTTAGTATGTTTTGTAAACTCAGCCATGACTAAGCAAACCATTGGTTAGCACATCATTCAAAGAGCCAAGATTGCCAGACTTGGGCCAGATGGAGAAGGAAGGCTGAAATGAGCAGTACAAGCATGTTAAGGCAAGACTCCAGGTAATATCCCCCAGCAGCTTCATACTTGTATTGAAAAAGGAATATGAAATACATTTTTACCTGTGCATTTAATTGAAGAGATTCTAAATTGTATTTGAAATTCTAACAGTAGTGGAGGAAGACACATGAAACTTGGTTGTGGAATACAGGCAGGCCACACAACTATTTTTACAGATGATAAATTTACGAATGGAATATGTAGAGTAACTATTAAGATCCTGGATATTGTGGGTAAATTTGCTTGATTCCATAACAGGAACTATGTCAAATTCCACTAGATTCTCAATAATGCCCATATTTTCCCCTTACTCCCATTAAGCTCTGCCACTTTCTGTCACTCATTTGTTCATTCCTGACATTAACAAAGAGCAAAGGTCTTCTGAATGGACTGTTGCAGGATGGCTACACAGCACAAACAATATCAAGACATTATATTTAAGTTGAACTTGTGTAGTAGGTAAGAAACATGGAGCAGAGGTGATTAATTACTACTATGATTTAGCTCTCATTCAGAAGTGCCACTAATGATACGGAAGGAATTTTAGTGAGAATGCACTACAGGTAGTCCTTGACTTACGACCACAGTTGAGCCCAAAATTTATGTTGCTAAGTGAGACAGTTGTTAAGTGAGTCTTGCCCCATTTTACGACCTTTCTTGCCACCGTTGTTAAGTGAATCACTGCAGCTGTTAAATTAGCAATACAGCTGTTAAGTGAATCTGGCTTCCCCATTGACTCTGCTTGTCAGAAAGTTGCAAAAGGGGATCACATGACCCCGGGACACTGCAACCGTCATAAAATATGAGTCAGTTGCCAACCGTCTGGATTTTAATCATATGACCATGGGCATGCTGCAATGGTTGTTAAGTATGAAAAACGGTCACAACTCACTTTATTCAGCGCCATTGTAACTTCAAATGGTCACTAAATGAATTGTTGTGAGTCGAGGACTACCTGTACAGCATCTGTGAACCAGAGCAACAGGAAGCTGCAACAAAGTTAAGAGCTGGAAAGACAACAGCTGATTCAGTACAGACAATCAGGAATGGGCTCCAACCCAAACATGCGATTGTAAGCTGCCCGGCGTTTGCTTTGATGAGATGGGCAGCATATAGGTTTAATAAACAGACAGATGCCAATCCCTGATGGCAGCCTTGCTTACATTTGTAGCAGGCAAGCCTCAGTACACTCAGTATTTTAACCACTCTTAATAAATTATTAAATATTTAACTCTTGTACAACCTTGTCTAGCAGCAACCCTCCCCCCCTCCCTCACCAGCTAACTGGAACTACATACCCTGTCTCCACTTACAGTCCTTGTGTAACTGCTTCGTAGTTACTACCTACCACTATCTTTCAAGGGGATGCCTCACCTGGTCTCCTGCCCCTAGACAGATAGGGTTCCCACAACTTGTACTAGCCTCTTAGCCGTACAGCCTAATAGCATTTTATTAGTAGTTTCAGCCTTTCTCCTTGTTCAAGAGATTAAATCAATCTCGCAAAGCAAAAAATCACACTTTTTAAAAATAACTCTCAAAATATATATACGCAGCCCAGTTTATAAAGATATATGCATACTACAGAGTGTCGGCCCACTATAATTAGCAATCTTGAGAGAGCTGGCTTCCAAGTTATATATCGGCTTCCAGCAAATGAATAAAGGGAAAAGTAATATCTTGAATACAGTCTGAAACTATGCAGAATGTGCAAAGAAATAGGAGAGAATACAGAGATGAAAGAAATAATAAACTTAATACAATATCTCACTAAAGCAGTTACCTATTCTTCCTTTCTTTTTCTTTCTCACTTATTTTTCTTTCTTTCCTTTTCTTTTTCCGGTCAGTTTTTGATTCCTGGTGGCTGCAGTTTTCTTGGCAAAGTTTTTCAGAAATGATTTGCCAATTTACTTTTTCCAAGGTCTGTGAAGGTCACCCAGCTAGCTTTGTTCCTAAGATGGGACTGGAATTCAACTGATTTCTAGCCTGGTGCCTTAACCACCTCACCAAACTGGCTCTCTGCATATTGCTTAGAGATATCTTAAAGCTTGAATTAAAGTCCTGTTTCTTTCTCTCCTGGCTTCTTGGAATAATTCCATTTATCAGAGCTGCTGAGGAGATGGTACATCTGTTTGCTTTCCCAGCTTAGGGTTTGCTTTGAGACCCTGGAGATCCACCTGTGTCTTTTAAAAGAACAAATGTTTTTTCTCTATACAGAAAGGGAAAGGTGGATGGCATCTCCTAATTATGTTTCTGTCCCATGCCAGAGAGAAACTATATTCAAAAGCAGACACGGTTTGACATTTACACTAGCAAGGAGGCTACAGTAAGGTGAATACTAGCTGGCTATTCATAAGACCATTTTCTCCACTGACATTTTGATGTAAGGAGATATACATCAAGTGTCAATTTACTTCCTTTTCTTGTAGCACCATCCTGATATGCTGTGCTACAATTCCCATAAATACCACTCTCCACAATTTGGGACATACTTATTTAGGATTGTAGAATTGGAAGATACTGTTCTAGGTCACCTTTTTAGTATATTTACCTCTACCAAATCTTTAGCACTCCCTGCTTATTTTTTAACCATTCTCCTAACCCCAGTCTCCGGAGGTGAAAAATAAAAACCTTCAATCCCGTATGGCACTGAATTATGGCAGCTCAAATATTCCCACAAGAGATTAATGCAATTAAAAAAATAGAAACAAGTTAAAATACATTATTCTTAACAGGAAGCATTTGATTTTGACAATCCCTCAACTTTTCATCTCGAGGTAAAGCTTCTTTAGTCAAGATTGAGTCCCAGTGATTACATGGACTCATCTGTATCACAATGGGTTGGCAGCACCTAGCTGACCTTAACTATATTGAAAAATGAGCTGAACTGGGGCCGACATGGTTAGGACTTAGATAGGAGACCACCAGGAAATCTCATAGCTGTATACCAGGCTAGGAAGTTGAAAATATCTTATGTATTACTGCTAAGGATTTATCTGTATAGACATTTGGAGTCAAACATGATTCAATGATGCCTACATTTTTCATCTCATGACAACTAGGAATCACCTCTAGGCAACTAACTAAAATGTCTCCATTATATGTAAATTAACAGTTTAATTAATGAGTTGGGGGATGACATTCCATCAAAATCTAAGCACTGTGGTGGTTATCCATATTAAACATGAATTAATTTACCCCTATGTAATCTTTCTATATCTCTAAAAAGCTTTTGGTGTTGCTCCTTAGGATTTAAATTCTGACTCCAACTGTTTTGCTCTTTACCCTTTCTTAGCATAAATAAAAGTAAGCAAAATGAGAAAGTGGCAGTTCTGGTTTCTTCCTGCTCAGTAAGAAAACCAGATACCGAGATTGGAATCTGAAACTAACTATATAAGGAACAAGCATACACAGGTCCACTCTAATTCTAACATAAGATGCAAAAAAGGAAGAGGTGTGTTATTTCTCCCATTATGTTTATGGGAAAATCTACACCCTGGTGGCAGAATCATACTGTATTTTCCTGCATAATAACATCATGCTGTTTGTTTCTCTGAAATCACTCAATAATAATGGGATGACAAAATTATCCAATGTAGTGTTTCTGCAACTATGTGTTATTGACAGGGCAGGAAATTTGACATACCCTTTTTATTTTCAGCAATCCTATTCTCTGTTGTGACATTTTTGTCCTAAACCAATTACATATTGAGTGTGTGTGTATGTGTGTCCTCTTCTATGGGGAAGGAGGGCTTGCTAATTTTTGCGATAGCATGAGAAAAAAAAGTACCAAACCTAAATTTGTAGTTCTTTTTTTAAACTCCCAATGAATCTTTTTTCACCCCTAATGAGTCCAAATTAATCTGTACTGTTAGCTGACTACCAATCAAGGTAAATAAACTAGTAGAAAAGCAGAATGTGATTCACTTACTTACAAGAACCTTTGATCACTTCACACCTAATTAGCAACGTGATAAAAACACTGAGAGTCAAAGTGCTATTGTTCAGAATGATTGTTAACATGCCACATTACTGCCAAGTCATTGATTTGTTTGCTCACTTGCAAACTTATTTATTTACTTCAACTTATATTCTGCTCCAGTCCCAAAGAATTCAAAGAGGAATAAACATGGTCAGCATATTTATAAGTATTTGCACCATCATGGAAATATTCTGCTGAAATACATCAAGTGGTACAATTTAAATAATGAAATCTTGTCAGAAATAGTACAAAACCTGGAAAACGTAGTCACCATCAGGACACCGAGAAGAAAAATGTCTCCCTGTGCGTTACGTATAGCTTAGCTGATCACATTTCTGATTTACCCAGATTCCAAAATGTTAGTTAAACATCACAATGTACAAAATAGCTCAATTTAATTGCCAGAACCATCTAACAACCGAATGCTTTTGCATCTTTATCAAAAGAAATAGAGGATACAAATTGTATGCCAAATGTTTAAGCTACTCCCACACAGCCAACATAAATGAAAATTTGGAGTACATGCAAAGGAATTCTGGAAATCTGAGAATAAAAAACAATGGAAAACAAGAGGTTTATAAATCTCTCTCTAGAAATATGGGCCATGAAATAACTCAAAGTGATTAAGAAAATTCTAAATGAAAAAGAACCCTGAAAATAGTAGATATTGTCCAACTGACACCACTCACTAGAAATGAATCTAAATGTATAAAAATCTGAAAATATATGAAAATTAAGATGGCATTTTACTTCAATGAAAAGAACTTCATGACTTTTCTTCATAAATAAAGCTAAAGTTCTCCCATAAAAAAACCAAGCCACACAAGTATTAGAATCCTTGAACCACTGTTACAACAGTCTCACGCTCTATCAAACAACATGCAGTTTGAGAGAAATCTTCCAACCCTTGACACTTCTTCATCTTCAACCACGTCTTTCCAAAATATGTTTCAGCTGTTTGAGATACTTCTAGTTCCTGATCTCTACGGGGTGTACAGCTCCGGTCGAAAAGAACAGATAGGTAAGAGAGTTGTTACTGAAGGACCCTCTGGTGCATTCTTCCAAATAAGAAATACAAAACTTGAAAACATTTGGTAATTAGGTTTCATCCAATAAAATGCATGATGGTTTTGCTATTAGAAAAATACTACGAGAAAATCAATGAACATCTGGAATTCTCAAGAGTGCAATATATTTTCATAAAACAAAAAGCAGCCCAATTTAACTATACCCTCATTTAGTGAAGTTGCTCCAGGCAGCTTGATTTCTAAAAACTCATTTCCCCTCGATAATAATCACTCCAAAACAATGTGAAGCAAACATAAAAAGTTTATCCAAAAGCTAAATCTCTCAAAAAGAATGAATTCCACTCAAAGTAATCTTAGTTGGTGAGCAAGATGTACACTTGAGTTGCTTATTTAATGATGGGTAATTGATTTTAAAATATACCAATCTGCTAAGGAGTTCACGAACATTTCAATTAATACTGCACCAGAAATGCTTGCTGAGCTCCCTAAATGCTTACTGCACCTGCAAAAAGGTTTCTGGTGGTTGGTTGTTGTTGTTTTTTCCATTTCTTCAATTCTGTTATATTTCTCTCCATTACTCTGCACCTTCTCTGCCTTTTTCTTCCTCCTCATCTGAAAAACCCCGTGGGATGATTTTCTTCTCAATGTCTTCCCTTAGGGTAAAATTGAAACAAACAAACAAACAAAAAAAAGCTAGACCACTCCAGACATTAGAAAGAGGACTGCATAACGAAATGGAGAATTTTACTTATATTGTTTATAATAACTGTTTTAATCTGACTTATAAAAATGGGAAATGCATGCTGTTTAGAGTCAGCTTTGACTGAGGTGGCTTACAAACCTTGTAGTTATATAAAGAGGCAAATGAGTGAGAAATTCCAATATTCCATTCAGTGAGAATTTTGATCAGACTTCTTTCCTCCTTTAAGAAAAAAACCATTTTCTTTTCTATCAAATTGAATGAAAATGGTTCAATAAAAAATAATACAAAATAAAATGTGGGCAAAAACAAACCCACATAGAATCTTTCACTAGTGGTTCTGAAATGGTGATGGCCCAAAGAACAGTCCGAGTCATCCGACTATAAATTACACCGATAGGATGAACATAGGAGGAACATATAACTTGTGTTCTGAATTACACTCCAGACAGACATAGCTGAAAGAACTATTTTTCTGAATTTACTTAACTGGGTAATGCCTAGGTTGCATGTTAAAAAAAATATGGTGCACAAATACCGTACTTTACTCTAAAGCCTCGATCCTAAGAGAATTCAAGGAAAAAATCTCTTCTTCGGGAGCACATTTGCAGTAGGAACAACATTCAAAATATCTCACATTCTGGATTAAAGGTTTTGGAATTAAAGACCTGTGCACTGTATTCCTTTCTTTTTTCTTCTTCTTAGCCTTGTGTGTGTGTGTGTGTTTGTGTGTTTTGTCTCCATCTTCAATATGTGTAATCTTCTTGTATTTTTTAACTTTTCAAACAAACTTTTTTTCTGATTTGGAGATTGAAAGGGTGTTACTAAACATATAATGCATAGTTCATCAACCCCTAACCACACAAAAACTGAGATTTTTAGATAGACTTCCAGTGAATGGTTAACAAAGCCCTTGGAAAGGCACAACCTATCAGGAAGTTCTGTGGGACAAATAGAATCTTGTTTTAAACCTTCTATTTCAGTAAGCAAAGGGGGAAAAGGTAATCTACTGCTATGTTTAAGAGCCAAGGAATTTATATCACTCACACTAGGCCTAAGCAGACACTATACTATAGGCACAAAACAGAATTTGTGCAGTAAAGGATACCACACCTATTCTGTTTTACATATGAAGAGTCAAATATAACCAGCATCATTTCTTCTCTCAAGTACCACGTACAGGTAGTCTGGATGTACGACCACAACCAAGCCCCAAATTTCTGTTGCTAAGCAGGATATTTGTTAAGTGAGTTTTGCCCCATTTCGTGGCCTTTCTTGCATGGTTATTAAGTGAATCACTGCACTTGTTAAATTAGTAATATGGTTTGTTAAGTTAATCTGGCTTCCCCATTGACTTGCTTGTGAAAGGTGATCACAGGACCTCAAGACAACCGTTATAAATATGAGACATTTGTCAAGCACCTGAGTGATCACACGACCGTGGGAATGCTGTAACAGTCGTTAAGTGTGAAAAATGATCACAGGTCATTTTTTTTCAGGTGCTGTTGTAACTTCAATCGCTAAACAAACTGTTCTAAGTTGAAGACTACCTTCATTGTAGGTAAAGTGTACAAAGTTGTAATGACTGGTTGATTATACTACTTCTATTACAGGCAATGAATACCAAGATTGATACGGAGATAGATATAGATATAGAGATATAGATATATATATATATATATATATATATATATATATATATATATATATATATATATATATATATATATATATATATATATATATATATATATATATATATATATATATATATACTTGAGAAAAACAATCGAACACCAGGATAAATACAAACAAAACTGTTTAATAAACTTAGCTTTGGTCGACTAATTGCCGACGTCATCAGAGTAAAATGCCGGATCGGAACTGCTGGCCCACGCGATAACAAAGAACTATGACCGTTGAAGGGGAGAAATCCCCAATGCGTCCTGCACAAGAAGTAAAGATGGGAGCCTGGGCACATACACAGCAACGGGGGGGGGTGGCCATAGGACAAGAGGCATTAGGGGACCAGTCTACAGCAACGGGTACTCAGACACAAACAAGGCAGGCAAGGAGAGTGACAATGAGAGAGGCGATGATTCCCGAGTCTAGGAACACACAGACGGATGCGAGACAACTAGAAGTAATACGGCCAATTGGGGCAGGTAGACCGGTAACTCGCTCAATGAGCAGAGCGCAAAAACAGCCGGTCTCATAAGCAAGCTTCCAAACCTCCAGCATTTTACTCTGACGAAGTCGGCAGTTAGCCGACGAAAGCTAAGTTTATTAAACAGTTTTATTTGTATTTATCCTGGTGTTCGATTGTTTTTCTCAAGTATGAATGTACCCGGGATTCGTATTTTTAGTGTAATTAAAGATAATATAGATAGATATATAGATATACCAGTAGATATAGATGTGTGTGTGTGTGTGTGTGTGTGTGTGTGTGTGTGTGTGTGTGTGTGTGTGTGTGCCTATACAGCTGATGTATCCCGGGGTCATGTAATCCCCTTTTGCAAACTTCTGACAAGCAAAGTCAATGGGGAAGCTAGGATTCACTTCACAACCATGTTACTAACTTAACAACTACAGTGATTCATTTAATAACTGTGGAAAAAAGTCATAAAATGAAGCAAAACTCACTTAACAACTATCTCATTTAGCACCAGAAATTGCGGGGTCAATTGTGGTCATAAGTCGAGGACTACTTATATATATATATAAACCCCTCATTTCTAGCTACTGTTATCCTTGAGGGAAAAAAACCAGACACTCTCACCAAGAAAACAACAATTGGTGTATTTGTTAGGATTAAATTTTTAAAAAAACATGTATAACTAAAAAAATATGGAGCATACCCCATCAGGTGGCATCTCCTCAAACAACAATAAGCGTTCATACTAATAATTAGAGGGTTCAGATCCAGCCAGTTACTTGCTATGGTAGGAAGAGATACTAAGGTCGAACTGTCACAAAGTAATAATTTAACCTGTATCCTGCTTTATCACAGCAACAGATAGCACTTTGTTTGCACACACAACACCTTTTTTGGTCAGAAAAATCGTGACAACTGAAAGCTGCATTAAAATGTATGCACATAAGCAAGTCACCAAGATTATCATCTAGATCAGGGGTCTTCAAACTTGGCCCTTTTATGACTTGTGGACTTCAACTCACAGAATTCCTCAGCCAGGCACACTGGCTGAGGGATTCTGGGAGTTGAAGTCCACAAGTCATAAAAGGGCCAAGTTTGAAGACCCCTGATATAGATGATAATGCATGTGGATACTGTATTATACTACTATGTCTAGACCAGTGGTGGCGAACCTATGGCACGTGTGCCAGAGGCGGCACTCAGAGCCTTCCTTCTCTGTGGGCACCATGCCCCGGAGATGGCAACTGTCCCTCTTCAACCAGCTGCCCACTAACTCACCAAGGTCCCATGTGGCCGGATGCATCCTGGCATGGCTGGTTTCCCTCCCCCCCATCCCGTTCCCTCCTGGCCTCGCATGCTCTCCTTTTCCTGGGCACGACCCACTGCATCGCCTCCTCAGCTGGCCATCCAGCTCAGAGGCGGCTTCTCTGAACTGCTAGCGGTGGGCTGCGGAGCCCCAGAGTGTGCCGGTCAAGGGCCTGGCAGGCTGTGGCTGCTGATGGGCACCATCAGCCCCCATGCACTAGCTGGCCTCTGTGTGCGGAGGCAAATGGTGTCAGGCAGCAGCCGCGCCGGTCCCTGCCTTGCTTTGCCATGCAGCAATTGGCACCCCCGCCCTGCCTCACCTCACCCTGCAGGACGAGCCTCCTGCCCACTGCCCCACCGGCCAGAGACCCCCCTGGATCTCCCCCAACCCTGCCCGGCCCCCAAAGGCGTCCCTCCCCACGAGTAACATCGAGGTGATCATGCCCACCAGGGCCACACCCACCCAGTTTGCCATAACCATCACAGCCACACCCACCCAGTGGGCCATGCCCACCCAGTGGGCCATGCCCACCTGGCACCCAGCGATACATAAGTGGGTTTTGGGTTGCAGTTTGGGCACTCAGTCTCTAAAAGGTTTGCCATCACTGGTCTAGACTGTTCTGATAACCTCCAAAAATGATCAGCAGCAAGTTATTATTATTATTATTATTATTTATTTAATTTCTATGCCGCCCTATTCCAAAGAGCTCAGGGCGGCTCACAGCATGATAGAAATTACAATAAACACATATCTATAAAAAACCCTTGAGCTAAAAGAAACCAATCACTCCACAAACATACACAGAAACATACACTGGCTAGGGGCAAGGTGTTAGCTGCCCCAGGCCTGCCGGCAAAAGTATGTTTTAAGCAATCTACGAAAGGCGAAGTTATTCAAGAAGTACCATTCATACTTGAATAATGGTTCAAACTAAGCAGCACTCTTTAAATATACATCTTGCAACTTACATATTTAACCATGTGAGCTTCCTAAGGATGAAAAGCTATTTGATTTAGTTCTGATTTACATATAGCTTTTATTAATTACCTGGTTTTTCCCAATTTACAGGATGGCATGCACCTGCAGATTTGGCAATTTACTCACTCAGAAAGAATGTTCCTGATCCAGGTGTGGTAATTTGTAAGGCCAAGCTTAAAACACACACACACAATATTTTTCTTTAGTACTGAATTTTCGAATAGAAATTGGATTTGACAGTATTGCCAAATAAGACCCTGTCAAGAGACTTTCTGCTACTGCTTCTCTTAAAAGCAATGACATGGAGAAAAACAACAGCAAAGGGGACAGATGGGATTTTAACTTCATGGTAACAGTGCTTTGCAGTTTTTAGGAAGAGGGGCAGAAAAACTACTATGAAGACTATATTTCAGTAAGCATTCTACAATAATATATTACAAAATAGATTTGCAGTTAAGCCTTTAGGCTAGCTTCTTATGAATCCTTTCTGTCTTTGGACAATACAAGATATCACATGATGTAAATTATGTCTGCTTATTTTACAGTCTTGGCAGCAGTTTCCACTTCACTTTTCGCTCTAGGCATGCAAACCGGTACAAGATACTAGGTGACATCCAATCTTGCACATCTAAGTAACTTTACAGTATCTTTTCTTATAGATCCCACTGTACCCTCTACAAAAAAAAATAAGGATATGCTAAGTGTTCTGGACATTAAACAGTGAGTTTCTGGGAGACAGAAATGCACGTATGAAGCACAAGTGTTTTAGGAAGCTAATTGTAGGCAGTGAAAAGCCTTGACTAAGGAAAGGTAGGAAAGAAAGGTGCTAGGAAGACCTGGCTCATGGGTGAAGGAAGGGAGAGACTGACAATATGCATTAGACTTCTCCTACCCATCCCATAAGTTCTCTATTTTTTTTCTAGTTGAAACAGTGAAGTCAGTTCCAATTCTGCCAAACTTCAGCAAACCTAGAACAGTTCAGTATAATATCTCCAAACACAATGAGTTTCTTTCAGATTAGGAACTAAACATATTTTCCATTTTTGCACATTCCCAACATAAATTTAAATTCAAAAAATTGTAAGGGACTTTGAAGAACAGTTGATCCAACACCCGCTTCAATTCGGGATCTGCAATGCAATTATCAATAGCTGCAAATTGTATTTTCTTTGGAAATATTTCCCACAGAACTAATCTATCCACATCTGAAGTGATTCTTAATTTCTGAATATACTGAGGACACTAAAACAGGTTTACTTTGCTGAATTTGTATCTATAAATATCATCTACTTAAAATTCAGTTTAAACAGAACATTTAACAAACCTTAATTTAACATTTAATAAGAACTGAAGAGCCTTCTATGTATATACCACACATGCCTATCATTCAGCTACCTTAAAAAAGTAAGAACGGACAATCTAAAGAAATAAGAAGAAATAAGAAAAAGAAGCTAGCTAAAACTTTTGTATCTTTTTATTCTTCCATATCATTTTTACTTCTACCATGGACAGACACTGCTTCATATTTTGCCTTTTTCTTTAAACTTTTTTTTCTGTCTTTTTGCGGATCTCATCAACATTATTTAAGGATGACTTTTTTATTTTTCCCCTTTCTCTTAAATCATTCGCTGTTTCTTCATATATTTGTTCTGCAATTTAATCCTTAATCACTCTCCATGTGACCAAACTAATACTATTTCTTCCATACTGGTTACTCACTTGCATATAATTGCAAAATTATATAGATAACCTTGCTTGCTGGCTATATGAAGGACTGCCTCTTTCTAGTTACATCTAGCCAGCTCATTAAAACTGGAAGATAAGGTATGTTCCCACCTATTAAGGAAGTACATCTAGTAGTGGAACCAAGGAAAAGAGCCTTCTCTGTGGTGGCCCCCTCCATTTGAAAATCAATTCCCTTGGAGATAAGATTGGCCTCCACATTGATACTTGATTTGGAAGGTCCTGATGAGATGATTCTATCGGCAAGCCTGGGGACCGCGGGTGGATATAGAGCTGATTAAGTGGCTGGTGTAACTGTGTACCTGCTGTTGCCAGGGTGAGGGGGGGGTATGGTTTCTTAAATTGTGAAATTTTAATGTTGCAAGGCGCCTTGAGTCACCATGAATTGGGCAGGCATATAAATTTAATAAATAAAAAATATAACAGCGGAAAAAGCGCACTTGTAAACAATCATTTTTGCTTTTATATTCACTCATTCCTTGCAACAGACTTTAAATTACCAGAACCTTTCTACCAGTATTTGTATATTATAAAATTTCATTTTTAATCAGACATTCTACACAAATATACTTACTGTACTTGTTCTTTATTAATTTCCAAAACAACGTTAAGCTTCCATCTAAATTGTTCGGCATTTTTTCTGCCTCTTTTCTGCCTCTTTCTTGCTCTTCTTTGATTACTATCTTTTTTTCTATATAGCTTATATAATATCTGGATGGGACAAAACAGGTTGAAGTTAACGGCAAGCAAACCAAAGCTGCTATTTGTTCACTTTGGTTCCTAAATGTTTCAAGAAGTGTCTCCGGGTAGCACTGTTCCTGAAAGAACGGGGCTATAACTTGGAGGTCCTCTTGAATTCATGATTACTACTAGTGGATAGGTGAAAGCCGTGGCCAGGGAGATCTTTGCCCAACTCTGCCCAGTGTGCTAGTTGTGGACCAAGCTGGAACCAAAGGGCCTTGCAACCCTAATTCATGCCTTCAACCCTATCTGAGCTATTACCATGTATACAACATGGGTTGCCCTTGGAGATGATTAAGAATCTTCAACTGGTCCAGCATGCCCTGGCTCATTACTCTTCAGTTTCAGACCCTGCACTTTCCCCCTATGAGCTTTCAAGTGTAATTCCAAGTGCTGCTTTTTATCTTTAAAGTACTTCATGACTCAGTACCGGAGTACTTGTACAAATGCCTTCTCCATCTGATTTCGACTCACTTGACTCAGATTCTTTTCATTTTGCTCCAAGATTTCACAAGTCCTTTTTCCTTACATTCACTTTGTTTAGAGATTAATCTTCTAGTAGTTTTTCCTAAAGGACTAATAATTTATCTTCCTGAAAATGTGCACTTTCACGCTTCTTTCTTTCCCTTCTTTTATTTTCTGTCATGTTCCAAGATTCATTCTCAGTGCTACCTCTATCTAACCCACCACATTCAAAGCCTCATGATATTTGCATCCTTCAACAATTTTATAGGTCTTTCATCATAAACAATCAATTAAATATGCTTTTATATGCATATTCATTCCTGCTTAAGCCACATATTTGAAACAAATAGATGTAAGTCATTACTTATCAGTCACAGTTCTCATTCATTCTTGGGCCTCTGAATGACCATGTACCTTTTATTGTACTCTCACATTTTGTTTCCATATATCCACTTATGCCATCTAACAGATTTTTCTCCCTCCCTACACCTCATTCACAATGTTTCCTAATTTTTCCTACAACTTGTCTCTAGTTTTTCTATCACCAACAGTCACTGAAGTATAACATCTCCAACTTCTGAATTTGTACTTTCATATGTATCTATAACAATCTAAATCAGACATGTCAAACACAAGACCGGGGGCTAGATGCAGTGGTTTCATGTGGCCCGTGAAGCTATCCTGGAAATAGTGAGGGAACAGCCCCCACTACCAGGAGCCAATGTACAATTCTGTGGTGGCCATCTATGCTGAAATGCATTCAATATTAGCTCCACAAGGCTGTCTGGAAACAACAAGGAACCAGCCCCTGCTGCATCGGCACAGCCCCCTAGGTGCATGCTAGGAAGGTGTCACCCTTAATGAAGAAATGCACCATCGCCTGGAAGTGGCCACCAAATGGCCCTCACCTACTTCACATATCCGGCTTGACGGGCCCAGGGGAGGGATTTCGGCAGGCAGTGGGGCGCTCTCCTCACAGCGCCAAGAACTGAGCCAGATGGTGCGAATTTGATGAGAAGTGCAATGCTGCCTAGCCCCGAGCCTGCCCAGTTTCAGCAGGCAGCAAGATGCAAAGCTGGCGAGCTTTGCACCGCCTGGCTCAACCTCTCAGTGCTATGAGGAGAGTGTCCCGCTGCCTGCCGAAACTGTGCAGGCCGGGGGCTGGGCGGCATTGCACAGATAACGTTGACTCTCACGCTGCTCATGGCATCCCCTCCCCCAGAACCCACCAAGCCAGATATGTGAAGTAGGTGAGGGCCATGTGCTAGCCACTTCTAGGCAATGGTGCATTTCTTCATTCCTCAGGAAGGGTGACACCTCCCCAGCTGCATTTCTTGCCTGTTTTTCTCCCTCCCTCATCTCAAATATTTTCCCACCACTCTGTACTTAGGAAGGAAGGAAAGAAAGAAGGAAAGAAGGAGAGGGAGGGTCTGAGGGAAGTCCTGCCTTAGTCCTGCTCCTTGCCCCCTCATCCTGGCCTATCCTGGGAGTCTCCCATCCTATTGCTAAGGAAGCTTTGGATACAAAGCCGGGTCTCCTCCCATGGAGAGGGAATGGGCCTCCCTCTGACTTTGACCTTGTACCCATCATGAGCAACCTGGCTAAGGAGAGGAAGCACAGCAGCAGCAGCAGCCTTGAAGAGGAGGTAAGTGCAGCTGAGCGCCCCCTTGGGGAAATGGGGCTGGGCTTGGTGCTGCGGGTGCTCAAGGGCCAGGCTGGGCATTTGACCTCTGCTGCCCAGGGCTCCAGGCAGCCCACACCACCATCCAGCCCCCCCCGCATGGCCTGAGAGGAACAGTGAGGCTCCTCCAGTGGACCATGCCTTGGCACTTGACCTGGTCCCACCCCTTCTGCAGAGACCCTCAGATCTATCCCACTACTGCCCAGGCCCCCACAGGCACCCTTGATGCGAACTATTTAGAGCTGGCACTGCCCACCCAGTAGGCCACACCCACTCCATCCACACCCACCCAGTAAGCTGCACCCACCCTGCCCCCCCCACACACGAGGGCAACCGCAATGCTGATGCAGCCCTCAATGAAATTGAGTTTGACACCCCTGATCTAAATGATACTTTCTGACATACACTTTAGCCCATTTGCTCACATTTAAATCTACACTTTTATTTACTTGCAGGAAGTTATCAAGTTTACTCCACAAGGTATTTCATTTCATTTCATTTGTTAATTTGTAGTCTTTACTCTTTACTCTTCTTACACTCTGAATCACTATCTTTGATAGGCTGCATCACCACCCTTCATACATTTGGCCAATTGAGGCTTTTTAAGAACTATTTTAATAAAGAAATATAGACTATCAGATTTAACCACACTTGTGCCATATGCTGCAGTTTCTGTTAATTGTATGGATGGTACTGGTCAGCCCCTGCACATTTGGGCTGGCATTCGAAAAACACAATCAAAGTTCAGTTCTCTTCCACGCATACTAATGTTACTCAATCTCTATTGTAGAGGCCACCTGACAAGGCATGGCTGGCTCAAGAATTCTGGGAGTTGAAGTCCACGAGTCATAAAAGAGCCAAGGTTGCCTACCCCTGAACTAGAGGGTCTGGGCAGTGTATTGATACACATTCAGTATACTGACACTGCACAGGGATTTTCTTAACCTCTAAAGTTTTTTTAAAAGTAGAGAAATTCCAAGAAAATGATCAGAGTGGAGGAGTTTTTTGAGAGGGAGGGCAATCCATTCAATTTTCAGTTGCTGTTGATCTTAACCTTAAGTAGTAAAAGCAACTTTTATTCAGAAGGTCAAATTTAAGGAGATAATAAAAAGTTATTTCTTCACAGCATATTTGTGAGAACAGCATAATTCCTTGTCAAAGTGGTGACAGATAAAATAATATTGTGACAGGGTTAAGAACAAACAAAAAAAGTTGCAACAGACTGAGGAATGGCTCTGAATGCAAGGGAAAATAATGCTGTTTCTTTTCCCCACCTAAGCTCATTTGAAGAATGAGGGTAAGAGAAAGTATAACAATTGATTCCCAGAGTGGACCCAACTGGTCAAAAAAGGAATTTTTAAAAGCTACAGCATCGCAAATTATTTGCTTTTTCTGGACTGATGCTAGAGGTGACACAAATATATGTCTGAACGCTCCCAGGGAAAATTAGCTATTAGGAATCAAATGTTCAGCAGAGTTTCCTTCTTCAACCAGCTTTCTATAAAGAATTTTAGAATAACTAATACACCTTAAAAGCAGTTCTATAGAATTTCCATCTGTTCTGCTTCAGAAGGCTATTTGGGAAGACGTGTCTAAATGCCATCATCCATATAGACCCATATAGAAGAATCCTGCATCAAAACGTGAATGCTGTTCTTAACCTACTTCCCCTGAAACCTTTCCCTAAAAAAGAAGACCAACCTTATGGAGTAGGAGCAACACCCTCTGTAAATCTGTTCCTACAGTGTGCAGTTTATGTGGGATACACAGATTCACTTTAAAACATGCTGGAACATTTAAAAAAAATAAAAGTCACTGACTACAGTTTGAAATTTCAAATTTCACAGGTTTCCCGTCTCATTCCACAATTTTCTTCTGTAAAACGTGTGACCGGCTCTTATTTATGTGCCAGCATTCACATGTTGCCTGCACTGTTATTTACAGCTCAAGATCAGATAGTAAAAGTTTAACCACTTTTTTTTAATCAACTGTACAAACTGTTCATCAGAACAGGATGATCATTTTTTGGATAAGATGGAATAAAAGGGAGATACTTTTGCAGGGAAAATAACATTGTGAAAAAGGTGATAGTAAAGGTTTTGCCCTAAATTCCAATTCCAGTGCTTTAAAGATTCTCTCTCTCTCTCTCACACACACACACACACACAAACACACACACATAAACCTGTTTGTACTAGGTGCATCTGAGAAAACATTGACTCATTTTTCTTAACTGCATAACTACTGGAGAACCTGTGCTCCTCATTTTAAAGTTTAGGGCTTAAACAGGGAATAAATAAGGCTTTTTTTCCCTTGACAGTAGGGGAAAAAAAGGATAGGGCATTCTTTAACCAAAAGTTTTTCAGGCAACAAGAACAGAATTTTCATATTGAAGAACGACTATTTATTGACATACATTTTCTTAACTAAGCCAGCAGATAATGCTGGTTCATGCAGAGAACCAGCATTATCTGCTGGCTAAGTTATGGAGGAAGCTATTGAGCCAATGAAGATGTGACAAAATGGTCAAGATTACATTAAAACGTTTTTCTTTAAGATAGAACAGGTAGTCCTCCACTTAACAACCATTCATTTAGTGACCATTTTTAATGTTACAATGGTTCCCAAAAAAGTGAATTATGACCGGTTTTCACACTTATAACACTGCAGCATGCCCTTGGTCACGTGATCAAAATTCGGGCACTTGGCAACTGGCATGTATTTATAACAGATGCACTGTCCTGGGATAACGTGATCACCACTTGTAACCTTTCCAAATGGCTTCTGACAAGCAAAGTCCACGGGGGAAGCCAGATTAATGACATGATTTACTTAACAACTGCAGTGATTCACTAAACAGCTGTGGCAAAAATGTCGTAAAATGAGGTTAAAACTCACTTAACTGCTTTAATTAGCAACAGAAATTTTGGGCTCAATTGAAGTCATAGGTTGAGGGCTACTTGTATACATCAGTTTCATGCACCATGCCCTTCAGAAATGAACTATGGCAAAAGTAAATGGGAAGTAAGGATGTATTATACAACCTGCCTTACTTTTGACTACCACAGAGATCAGAATACATGCTGCTTTCTGAAATATGACTATCAGTGGCTGTACCAGGAGTTCAACTGAGAAATATGACAAGACTAAACTTCCCTTCTTTCTTCACCTAGAGTGAATTTCACTAGGACTGCCTCAGTTTCAGTTCTGGATGCCAAAACAGTATGTAGAGTGTTTCACATTGGCATAACACTGGAGATGACTAATAAAGGCACCTCAAAACTTGTAATTTATTTCCTTGAAGATAAAAAATTTATACAAACAAGAACATGAAGCTTCATAGAAGCTCACGCTGCTTACCTTCACATAGCTGAACATCAAATTAACCCATGTATCATAATGATACTATTATATTGAAGGTTTTTCACATTGTATGTAGTTGTCGATCAGATGTATTCCATGCCCTATAATACAGAATTCTCTAGACCAGGGGTGTCAAACTGGTGGCCCGCGGGCCGAATGCATCATGCGCAGGCCACACACACACCAGCTCTGTAAAGGCAAAAAACGTCGCGATGTGTCATGTGACACAATCGAGTTTGACACCCGTGCTCTACACTCTCTGCCGTTTAACATACAATATCAATAATTGAAATGATGATAGCAAAATAACAAAATCCAACATTGCCTAAAATGCAAAGACAAAACCTAAGCCACTAGCAGGGTACAAGAGTTAATTCCACATGCCAAGAAATTTAAAAAAAAAACTCATAAAAGTCTTGAGAATACTGAAATACTTAAAATGCCTAAGATAATGGGGAAGGGTTAGCCTAGAACTGCAAAAGACAGGAATGCGGTTGGTTAGACATATTTCCTTAGAAGATTTAAATAATAAATTAGGCTATTTTTAATCTGAACAGAAAATAGAAAACTTTTATATTAAAAAAAGTACACACAACTGGATAATATACCACAGATTAGACCATACAAGCTCTTCATGCTTATTAGAAATTATTTAATCAGAGCACCAGTACAAATGGATCATATTATTCCCTAACTCCAACTGGAAAGCACAATTGTTAGGTGAATATTCAAAGGAGTATTGTCTATGGAGATTCACGGTCATCCAGGTCATAGTTATCCCAAAGGTGCTTTTTCACAAGGCAACTGGACTTTCTTTTTTTCTTTGAAGACTTTTCACTTCTCGTCCAAGAAGTTTCTTCAACTCTGACTGGATGGTGGGGAATGGAAGAGTTTATACGCCTTGCAGACAGCTTCCATCTGCATTTAAAAGACAAAGGCCACTCTTTCAAAGACAGCAAAGCCCACATTTTGGACAGAAAGGACCTTTGGTTTGAAAGAGGGGTCAAAGAGGCCATCTATGTCAAAACTGAACAGCCCTCTCTCAACAGAGGGGGAGGGATGCGACATCGTCTATCTCCAGTCAACAACTCCTTTCAGCAGTTCCAAGAAGGCTCCACACACATCTGCACTACTCAGGTGACCTCGATGACACAGATAAACCTCCTGGTGGCCTCAACAACTCTCTAAAAGAATGCAAATGACCAACTGTCTGCAAAGAGTATAAATCCTTCCATTCTCCACCATCCAGTCAGAGTTGAAGAAGCTTCTTGGATGAGAAGCGAAATGTCTTCAAAGAAAAACAAAACAGTCCAGTTGCCTCGTGAAAAAGCATGTTTGCACAGGGTTGTATGGATCAACAGCCTTGCCTTATGTGCTCCATTAACTGACTGTGTACCTTAAAACATGCCGAGGAACCCTTGGAACTTTCTTAACAGTAAAGTTGATAAAGAAAGGGGGGGAAAGTTTAAAATTTGGTCATTTCCACTATCACCACAATATTAATTTCATTTAAACAATGTATCTGACAGATTCTAGAAAACTATACTTCAGAACTTTATAGCTCCAAGTTTCTAAAATATATATGCAGTGTATAAACCACACACATGCAACAGGTCCATGCATTATGGGGTAGAGGATGCATTTTTAAATCTAATATATAAAGCTCCAATTAAATAACACAGTTGGGATATTTAAATCAGGCTTCTTCTTTTTTTTTTTAACAGTAAGATGTGCCCTTTCCCCCCTTTGCTCCTGTTCAATTGTGTCCAATTCTTGTAGACTGCCTGGACAACTCCCTGCAGTTTTCCTGGCAAGGTTTTACAGATGTGATTTGCCACAGTCTTCTTCCTAAGGCTGAGAAAAAGTGACTGTCCCAAGGTCACCCTGCTGACTTTGTATAATATATCTATGTCAGGACTAAAACTCACTGGTCTCCCAGTTTCTAGCCTGATGCCTTAACCACTATACAAACAGGCTTGTAAAAATGTCTGGTTTATTAATAAGATCTTCAATACTACAAACACCTTAGTCAAACAGAACACCACAGTGTGGAGCAAAGCAAAGTTTTTAAATAAGGATAGTAGAAAACCTGGCTGAGAATGTTAGCATTTTAATGAATACTACAGCTATAATCAGATTATGTGAGTTTGGAGAAGGGGGAGAAGGATGTTGTGTGTGTGTGTGTGTGTGTGTGTGTGCGCGCGCGTATGTACTGTATAAAATAACTTCAAGAATAAGTTGCAATGCTGTATAAAATTACGCACACCTGATATATATGAATAAACCCAATTCTTACTAGTTTCACATTAATCTTTTCTGTGCAGGATTACATTTGTTAAACATAGTAAAAATTGTGAAACTAGATTATTACAGTATAGACTGTCTTAAGACATTTTTTTTCCAGAGTGAGATTTACAGCAACTCATAATTGGTTATGAAGATTATATATTTACTAACCCATTCCAACCATTACATTACCATAGCAACACAAAACTTAAATGCCAACCAACTGATTTTAACATGATCAGGAGGAACTCAGTTTGAAGCCACAAAAGTGTCTTCCTTCTTATGACAAGAAGCACATAAGTCTAAAACTCAGAACACATTATTTAAAAGAAAATCATATTGTTACGGAATTACCCAATATATATCTACCATTTTTAGTACAGCCATCCCCCAGAAGCAAAACCAAGTACACTCACCCGGACAGATATCTGAGGCCATGAACATTTTTAAAGTCCACATTGGCATGATACAGGCGAACTACAAAATAGTTACTCTGCTATTGAGTCAAGAGTTCTGCAAATTAACTCAAGACTTACAACCATGCCACAACCTTAAATTGTGCCACAGCAGAGCTTTTGTCCTATCGGATAAAACACAACCAATCACACTTTTTTTTTTTTTTACACAGCTAAACTTGTAGGGCAAGCTTACCAGTTGAGCGGTAATGGGCACTGCTACTTAAGTACGGCACTGATGGTGAACAAGCCCTTAGTCACTACTATGAAAGCAAGCAAGACTATTTCTCACCATAATTTGGGGGCGGAAAGGTGGGGTGAGGAAGAAGACAACATTAAGTGTAGTTGTTTTTTTTTTCAGAGCAGGGCAAGTTTCTTTTTTGGAGCATGAAGGGGGGAACCCATGGCTTCTGCAAGAAAGAAGCCAAGTACTTCAATGCTGAAAGGGGGAAGAAGAGAGAGGAAGAGGAGTCCTGGGGGAGAGGGGCAGGATTTTAAAAATACATTAGGACAGCTAAGGTTGACTGGGGAGAGAGCAGTGTAGTTATCCGGAAAGACCCAAAAGGAAAAGGCAAAAAAGTCTCCAACTCTGAATCAGAGAAATGACCACCCCGCCCCCTGGAAGTATTTGCTGCAGTCCCAGAAAGTTAGAGAGGTGCCCTTGAAATCCACCTCCCCAAATTAGGATTTTCCCCCCACACCCCAGGCTCAAAGGCAGAGAGGGAGGGGAGTCTGGCCCAAGGCTCTCCTCTCCCCCACCAGTCCCTCCTCTCGACCAAGGGGGAGGCTGGCGCCCACTGTCGCCACCCAGGAGGTGGGGGGGCTCCTCTGGCAAGGACCTCCACCACCCACCAACTCCTTTGGCCCAACGGCGGGAGGGAACCCGCCCCTGTGGGGCCTCCGTGGTAGGTCTGGACCGACGGGAGAGGAGGAGGAGGAGGAGGAAGGCAGGGAGGGGGGGGAAGCAAGGAGGCAGCCCAAAGGAGAAAGACACTGACCTGGCTGGGGGAGGAGGAGGAAGAGGAGGAGGAGGAGGAAGAATAAGCGGCGGCAGCAGCAGCAACGAGGACGGCGCCGGCCACGCGGGTGGATGACGAGGGAGGGAGCCCGATCCCCTTTAGACTCTCGAAGAGACTGGGGAGGATTTAAAAAAAAACCAAACGAAAACGAGAACCAGAAGAAGGTTAGTAGGGGGAAAAAATTATTCCGGTCGGGAGTTAGTACAACAAAGAGGCGGAAATAGCCGAACCGAGCCGAACGCGCCCGAGCGGGGGCGCTGAGAGCATGCGCGCTCGGGCCAATCCGAGCGCGCCGCCAACCCCCCCCCCCAAAGCACCACCAACGCTGCTGGGTCTGTTCAGCAGCGGCCAAGTCCTTCAGACCTCGGCGGCGGCCCCCAAAGCAGAAGTGGCGGGGAGCGGGGGGTGGCGGGAGGTGGAACGGCAGAGCTCGAGTGGAAGGACTGGCAGGGGCCGAGCCTTGCAGAAGCGGGAAAAGCAAAGGCAGCCCGCAGCCGCGTCCGCCGAAAGAAACGGGGAGCAAGAACCCCTACCCCTCACCTCGTGCGCGTACACCTTCCGTTCCCATGACAACGGGTTGCTACTTCTGGGCCAGGTCGTGGCTTGCTCCCTGCCCCTCACCGGGGGTGCGGGATGGCGATCTGGTCTATCCTACAGGTGGCTCGGTATGCTGGGCGCCCCGAGTACTTCCTCTCCTTGACCACTCATGCTGAGGCACTTGACTTGCGCTGATTAAAACAGCGGCAGCAACCCAAAAGCAAACAGATCACCTTGCAGCAGGGTGAATCCGGACTTGGCAGTACCGCCTTGTTGAATGAGCCCCTTAGGGCATCAAGTGGGGGGGGGGAGAGGATCAATAAGAAATGCATGACCAAGCTACCCAGCCCAGGTTCATGTAATCTCTGTTAAAAGATTGGGTAAATCAAGTTTGACGTTTTGGTAGGTTTTTACATGGTATAGCATGCCATGTAGGGTGAATGCAATTTTTTTATTACCCCTCCAAGTGTTAAATAAGGTGGCAGTCTGTTCATTGATACAGTGTTTTGTTACGTTGTAGGAGCACTGTCCAGTAGTACCAGGTATTTCCCCAAAGAAATGAATCCTGGTGAAGACTCGTGTAGATGTTTCACACAGCAGCTATGCAAAGTTAATTGTACCACTAAATAAAATCTTGTGTGCTGGCAAAAAAAAAAAAAAAAAAAACCTCTGGAATAGCCCACAGAAACTTCCCAAGGGATAAAGATACAGAACAGCTAAAATGGTCTAGGATTGAGCAGTGTGGTCCTGTTAATGGTTAGCAGGGCTCTGCTTCAAGAAATTTCCCTATCACAATTTCACAAGGAAGAGAAATTAAAATTATTCTTCGATGCTTAGATAACCATCCTATCATTATCATGAAGAACATAGAAGATAGCTTGAATTTCTAATAGTATCCTAACATATCTCCTTTCCTGCCTGCCGGGGTCACTGCAATATTTGACTCTTTAAAAGTCTGACTCTTTAAAAACTTTTTTTTTAATTTTACTTAAAAGGGGAAAAAAGGAAATTGTCAAGCTTTAAAGTAAAAGCACTAATTCCGGTGTTACCTTGATTGTCTCTAGAGGCATTTGTAGGTGGGCAAATAAGAAGTAATAAATGTCTGAGAGGAGAGATTCAGAGAGTACTCTCATCAGCTTGCTTCCTAATAAATAAATGCTTTGTAACTTCCTAATAACCTTTGGTGAGAGCATCTGCAACATATCCTCAAAAGTCCAATGGTTCCAAAGTGGTGGTGAACTATGTAGTATAATGTAACCCATCACTGGGTCTCAGGATGCCAACATCTGTATGGAAATCGCACAAATTACAACTCAACTATTAAAAGTCTAAAGCAGCATGGCTGGCTGGGGAATTCTGGGAATTGAAGTCCACAGGTCTTAGAACATAAGAACATAAGAAGAGCCATGCTGAATCAGGCCAGAGCCCATTGAGTCCAGCATTCTGTGTCACACAGTGGCCCACCAATTGTACATGGGGATCTTGAGCAAAAAGAGAAGGCAAAACCCTCCCTTTCCCTTGACCCCCAACAAATGGTACTCAAGGGAATCCTGCCTGCCTCAACCAACATAGAGGCGGCACATGGACATCCATTTTAATAACCACCGATACCTTAAATGCCGTCTTTCAAGGCTGAAGAGACCAAGGCGTTGCAATCTGGTCTTAAAAGTTTCCAAGATTGGGGACCCCTGGTCTAAAGCATGGGACTATATCTCTGGTTCGTGTTAGAACTTAACAAAGGGCAACAGTTACGCTAAATTAGGAAGAAAGTTCTTGATGCAGAGAAAAGAAGCACGCTGCAGAAAATAGTTTATTTCAGAAGACTCCCAGGAACTAGAACCAACTTCTGTGAATACTTGTTTTGAAACATTGGCAGCATTGCTAGAATGGCTGTGTCCCTGTGATCATCTTCCCTCTGGTCAGCTGAACTGATTTGTTTCAAGCTCATCCGTGATATATATATATAAAAAACCCACTGCAAATCTGATTTTCCTTCAAAATACTAAAGCATTGAGATAGTCTGCTTTACCCCAGTTGAGAGCTCCTGGGTCCTTTCTCACTCCATGCCCATAGCCTCATGCCTGCATCTCATCCGTCTCTGGAACTGAGCAGAAGGATGGGTCTAATTTGATTTTTCACCTTCCCACAGAACAAATACTATAATTTTTAGAAATTCCCAAACACGAATCACAGTGCAGAGTAGGACAGGCACTAGTTGGGTGCTCTTTTTATGTAATTGGGTAGTTGGAGGACCAACCTTTCGGCTTATGGGGGATTCTCAACAATTCCAGGTCAGCTATCACGAGAGCAAATATAGGCATGGTATTTCTGGGGAGTGAAAGCAGTGGTCATATGGAAAAATCCTATGTTTAAATGCCCCATAAGAACATTATCGTGGAATGTTAGACATCAACATTAGGCCTGGGTAGTGCCTTGGAACTGATTCTAGAAAGATGCTTCAGAATATGGATACAAACATAATACCTGCCTCCAACTCTTTTAAAACGAGCTGCCGCATGATCCTAGGAAAAAGTAGAGCTGCTTTAGATAAGTGCTACGTTTACAGTCCTGCTCATTTGGATGCATCTATTGAGCATGACATGTAAAACCCTAAACAGCTGTAATAAACACCCCAAAGCAGGCCCTAATCAACTTCATGTTCAACTGGATGTGGCAGAACATACTATCCCCCCACAATCCAAAAACATGAACTTTGTTAGCAAGTACAGCTGGTACATCTTCCTCTTTCCTACTCATCAAATGCTCATGATCGTTTTTATCATTCAGAATTAGCCTGGATACATGGAACACAGCAAAAAGTGATCCACACCCATATTTGCACTACATCTCCTGGCATGAGGCATGCACACATATCACCATATAGGGAAAGGTTTTTGAGACATGAGCACTTCTGTGTGACTTCTTCACTTTCTCTTTCATACTCTTACAGACATCGTCGAGGACCCATCCCAAATTTTCGACTAAGGAATACTGAAATAACAGCTTTGTGTGTATTAGGAGCTTCACAGTCTATTATATTGATCAATAAATGATGTGATTTTGCCATGTGGGTCAAGACAAAGTTGATGGGAATCTCTTTTCCTTCCCTTTGTAGTAGCCTGCTGAGCTGACCTCGAGGTGGGGCATTCTGTTGGGTCCAGGACAGTGTCTATTCTTTATGTCTGGACTGTTAGAGAGTAGGTCTTCCATGGTTCAAAAGGAAGAGGCATGTTAGTATCCTGATACAGAGAATTTTGAACAGGAATAATGAGATTTATGGGCTACCACCTGATGGGCCTAATTGGCAAAAGGGCAGAATCAATTATTTGATTATACCGTATAGGTGGAAACAGCAATGAGAAATAAAACCAATGTGTTGCACTCTATAGGCTGCTACTTTATATCAAGTAGGGCAAGCTTTCAGAGGCTGAGGGCCACATTTAAGATTCAGGAGGAACCCAAGGCATACAGGCTACCAAATGATAATCTAATTGGTTGGACTAAGATTTGGCCTTTATTTTTTGTAAGCTGTATTAAACTCATTTTAGAAGTTGAGAACCATAGAAGTGACACTATGGTTCTTTTTCTGGAAAATGGCAGCAAGTTGCTCCAATTAGTTTTAGCAACCTATTAACCACAGAAGAGGATATCAGGTATGTAGTCAGTAGTAAAAACAACCCATAATGGTAAAATTATGAGTTGCTACAGTACCTGGTTGAAAAATGCCTTGAATGTTTAATGAAAGTTTACACGATGTAATGTTTCCCTTTACCAAATTTGATCACGAAGTGGGATTCTTTCCAACCTTCTTCCTTCTAATCCATCTCAATGGTTCCCAGGAGGTTTCGTTTTTTTAAAAGTGCCATGTTTTTTCTAAGAGGAAACAAGATATAGGCATAGAAAAATAGATGTGGGATGTTGTCATGGAGAAAATCTATCTATGTGGTCGTTTCAAGTCAACATTGGACTTGATGGCAAATAATCCATCAATCAATGTGGGATGTAAACAGTAATTTTTCTTATTTCATTTTAGTTTAGCCCTGTTATCGAGCAAAGCTAAATATTTAAAGATTCAGGTTAAAATTGGGCTCCCCTTTCCTGTAGCACATAAATGAAGTTCATGACTGTAACATGTTATGGTGAAATTATACTAATCAGTAGCAATAGGACAATCATAATACCACCAGGGTATAAACGCATCTAGGAATAAAGATAGTCCTCTATCTAAACAACAGTTCATTTAGAAACCGTTCATAGTTACAACAGCACTGAAAAAAGTGACTTGTGATTGTTCTTCACACTTAACAACTGTTGTAGCATCTCCGTGGTCATGTGATCAAAATTCAGACACTTGGCTACTGGTTCATATTTATGAAAGTTGCAATGTCCCAGGATCATGTCATCTCCTTTTGCAATCTTCTTACAAGCAAAATGAATGGGAAGCCGGATTCACTTAACAACCATGTTACTAATTTAACAACTGCAAGATTCACTTAATAGCCATAGCAAAATGGGGCAAAATTTCACTTAATAAATGTTTCACTTAGCAACAAAAATTTTGGGATCAATTGTGGACATAGGTTGAGGACTACCTGTACTTCACATGGTGCTTCCTACGTTTCCTAGGCTATCTAATTTTATATATATATATATATATATTAGTTAAATATATATATAATATATATATATATATTAGTTAAAAAGAAAAAGAGTAGAAACATAACTTCTTATCAAACAGAACACCAAGATTTCCTGGAGGAGGAAAAAAAACCCCAAAGATAAGCCATTGCACTAGAGAAAACCTAAGAAAGATGGAAGGAATGCTGGAAACAGCCTCACATATATTCTAAATTTAAAAAGCTGAGAAAATTAGAAAAAAAGTGAAACAAAGCATAGAGGAAAACAAATTATAAAAATAACAAATAAAATGGAAAGAGGGAAAATTAATAAGAATACCATTGTTCAATTTTCAAACTTATAGTAACATTTTCAAGTTTTTAATTTTATCTTAATGGCAATATAGTGACCATTCATATTTTAAACAATGGATATTGGCTGCTCCTTCAGAATAAAGTTAATTCAAAACTGAGAGTTGAAAAATTTCCTGAAGCCAACTTTTTGACTCAGGAACCCAAGCATTCTTGGGTGCATAATCAATCATTTGTCTCCCTGTTCCAGGTCTGATATAACATTATTCATAATAAATAGATTCCAGATTTTGGGATATTATTTAACAATGCATTAATATTTTGGAATCTTAATTTCCTTCCAAGAACTAAACAGCAAGGAATTATCAGTGGACGTGTCCATAATATACACATTAAGACTTTTTCAGATTGAATACGTCTGCAGCATAGAATGGATGACTGCCAATCTTTTTGAAAACATTCTTTGTGGGATCCAATAAATTCCCCAAGATAATGTTTAGCTAAGCTAACCAAGCTTTCAAATTATATAAAACGCATCTATATTTCCTTAAAGTCTGAAACTATCAATTAATGTAATTCCCAAACTCCATTCCCAGTTTCTTTTATATTGTCCAAATTTATCCTGGGAAATATTTTAATTTAAGCTTATAATAAATTGCCCCCATTTACGCTTGATGAAAACCTTTTTCCATATAGTCAATATCTTACAAATTTTAGAGATTAGGTGGACATTGGAGCCAAATAATTAAAATAGCAAGTGTTTTAGTCGTATGTTTTCCCATATTGCCTTATTAGGTAAATTATATTCTTTTTTAAAATGTCTAAAGTTTTAAAGCGTCATTACTTGTTAACTGGTTAAGAGTAATAATCCAAGTTTCAGGCCAGGTTTCCCTGTCCTTCCTACCAAAAAAACCTTTTTTGATTTTGGGTCAACCACTCAGCATCAATCTAACCTAACTTACAGGGTTGTTTTTATAGGGTATATCAGAAGGAAAAGAGGACTATATATTCTGTCTTGAGCTTCTGAACAAAAGGCAGAATATAAATCAAATGAATATATAAATATATTACTAACTATTCTAAGATAAGAATTACTCCAAAATGTCAGTTGTTCATGTCAGCAAAGATCTTTTTTCCCCTGACTAAATACGTGTGACCATCTTCAACCGTGTGAAAAAGGATCCAATTCCTGCTATAGCTGGAACCAGGAATTTGTTCAGGAACAGAAGGCAGACAAATAATAATTCTCAAGTGGAAGCCACTATGATAAATAGCATCACTTTCATTCCAGTACATTATTCAACTTAACAAGTATGCCCAATGATATATTTTTTTTAAAAAATCAGCAAAATTAATACCAGCATCACCAGATATCACTATATCTACATCTCTCTCTCTCTCTCTCTCTCTCTCTCTCTCTCTCTCTCTCTCTCTCTCTCTCTGTGTGTGTGTGTGTGTGTGTGTGTGTGTGTGTGTGTGTGTGTTCTTATGAAAAGAAGGACTGAGGGGGACATGTTCCATATTTGAGGGGTTGTCACAAAGAAGGGGGGGTGTCAACCTATTTTCCAAAACACCAGGAGGCAAGGTGAGAAACAATGATTGGAAACTAAGAAGAGAAAAATCTAGAACTAAAGAGAAATTTCCTAATGGTGAGAACAATTAACCAGTGGAACAGCTTGCTTTCAGGAGTTGTGGGTGCTCCGTCACTGAAGGCTTTCAAAAAGAAACTGGACAACCATTTGTCTGAAATGATATAGGATCTCCTGCTTGAGCAGGAGGTTGGACTAAAAATCCAATTCTATTATTCTATGCTCTATGTGAGAGTTATGTGTAAATTTAATAAAGATTTTTTGAGTATTTATTCCGGTTTAACCATTTTTTTTTCAGTCTGCTTAAAGTATTTGAGCAGAACTGACAAAAGCATTGCTTTATGAGTCCGTATAGGTCCCGATGCAAAATTCATTTTCACTCAAACCCTGAGAGTCATTTTAACCACCTCTTAATGACCTCTTTTATCTTAGCAGTACAAATTGAAATGTTCTTAACCACTAAACAGAATACTTGCCCTTTTAATAATCCCTAGGTGGATTCTGAACATGACCTGGTGCTTTGTATGTGTTCATACAAGCTTCCCAAGGGCATTTGATTGAAAAATATATATATTGGTCTTCCTCTTAGGTCACAATTCTTCTTCCTGTTCACTCCTTCATCTCATTCCATGTGTGCAAAGAACAGCCAATAGTTCGCAATTGGTGAGCATTGCAGGGATCTCAAGGGTATTTAGATATGTCTGAAATTGTACCATAAAACAGTTCTATACTTTGGCCACGACTTAAACAAATGTTTATTATAGTCAGAGGGTGGGATTCAGTCAGAGAAACAGCATAGAAGATCTAAAATAATTAGGACAAGCTAAAAGATATGAAACAGAAAATATAGATTAAAGACAAGAGTCTGAAAGAATCTAAAGCAGGGGTGTTCAACTTTGGCAATTTTAAGATCTGTGGACTTCAACTTGCAGAATTTCCCAGCCATCAAGTCTTAAAATTGACAAGTTTGGAGATTTGAATGTAAAAGTTGTAATGGTGCAAAACTGGAGAAGGGGTCAAGCTGGGCATTCATTATACAAAAGTTCTGCTAATCAACTTGACTTTGAGTAATTTGAGTGCTGCAGGTATTTGTCTTAAGAAATGTAAGGATAGTAGATAAGCTCCTATGTGCATTTTCAGCAACATAGTCTCCATAGGGTTTCCTACTTCTTGGCAGAGTGTGGGGCTGGTCCCAGGTATTTGAAATGGGATGCCTGCTCGGGCTTATGGCCATCAGTGCTCCACATCTACAATTTTAGGTTTTTTTGTAATTGAGCTCTAGATGGTCTTCTGTAGGAGATGACCAGGCTGAGCCTGAGGGACGAGTCAAATGTGTCATAAGCCACGAGTCCCTATGTGCCTGCAAGAGATCCAAGTCCAGCCCACCTTGAATGCCTCTCTTATCTTTTCCGCACTTCCCTTGACCACCAGTTGGTCAGATTCTTGTAGAGAGTTTAAGTTTGCAATAAGTCTTTACACACATTTGAACTGCTGGTTTCCCCAGCGGTTGACATCTTCCTTGCTATACTCTGTCACTGCTCTCAGTGCTCTTTTAAGACCAATAGATATTCTTAAAAGTATTGCTGCATCATCTGCGTAGAGTAGAATATAGATGTATCTTCCAGCATGATTTGGAGAATGGAAGTTTGCATTATGGAGATGGCCCACCAAGGATTTGAAATAGAGATTGAATAAGAGTGAGGCCAATATACAACCTTGCTTGATGCCTTTCTCAGTGTTAAAGTTGCCAAGGTTGGATGTCCCTGATCTAAAGGAAAGAATAGGTTCATTAGATGAATGTAGAGGAACATATGCAGAAGACTATGTCAAATTATAGAACTCTCTAGTATGGCGAAGTAGATGCCCATAAGTCTAGTTTATGGCACAGGTCACCATCCAACAAATTTTAAGGGCTGCTGTGCAGAACCTGGCAACATTGTGTTGCCAAGGATTGATATCTGAAAGCAGCAGGGAGGTATAAAATTGTCCTGGGTGCCCTGGGCATTTGTGCAACCAACAGTGACACTGGTGGTTACACCTTACTTTAACCTAGGTCTCCTCATGTAATATACAGTGCATTCAGAAATTATTCAGACCCCCTTCACTTTTGTCAATTTCGTTATGCTGAAGCCTGATTCTACAATTGTTGAAATTCATTTTTTCTCATTAATCTACACAACGTATCGCATAATGACAAAGTGAAAACAGAATTTTAGAAATGCCTGTAAATTTATTTTAAAAAAATTGAAACATCACATTGGCATGAGTATTCAGACCCTTTGCCATCACACGTGAAATTTAGGTTTGGTGCCTCCCATTTTTCTTGATCGTTGCTGACATGTTTCTACACCTTGACTGGAGTCCGCCTGTGGTAAATTAAAGTGATTGGACATAATTTGGAAAGGCATACACCTCTCTATAGAAGGCCTCACAACTGACAATGCATACTGTAGCAGAGCAAAAGCCATGAGGTCAAAGGAACTGCCTGCAGAGCTCACAAACAGGATTATTACAAGGCACAGATCTGGGGAATGCTACAATAAAATTTCTGCTGCACTGAAGGTTCTTAAGAGCACAGTGGCCTTCATAGTTCTCAAATGAAAGAAGTTCGGCACAACCAGGACTCTTCCAAGAGCTGCTCACCTGGTCAAACTGAGCAATCGAGAGATAAGGGCCTTAGTAAGAGAGATGATCAAGAATCCAATGGTCACTCTGACTAAGCTCCAGAGATCCTGTGTGGAGATGGGACAGCCATCCACCGATGTGGGCTTTATGGCAGAGTGGCTAGACGGGAGTTTCTCCTCAGTGCATAAAGGCCTGGTTGGAGTTTGCAAAAAAGCACCTGAAGGACTCTCAGATTGTGAGGAACAAGATTCTCTGGTCTGATGTAACCAAGATTGAACTGTTTGGCCTCAATTCTAAACGTTATGTCTGGAGGAAACCAGGCACCCTCATCACCTGCCCAATACCATCCCAACACTGAAACGTGGTACCAGCATCATGCTTTGGGGGTGTTTTTCAGCAGCAGGGACTGAGAGACTGGATAGGGTTGAGGGAAAGCTGAATGGAGCAAAGTATAGGGATAACCTCAATGAAAACCTCTTCTATACTGCTCAGGACCTCAAACTGGGCCAAAGGTTCACTTTCCAACCTGACAATGATCCTAAGCACATAGCCAACACAACACAGGAATAGCTTAAGATTAACTCTGTGAATGTCCTAGAATGGCTCATCCAGAGCCCTGATTTGAACACTATTGAACATCTCTAGAGGGAGCTGAAAATGGCTGACAACCGACAGTCGCCATCCAACCTGACTGAGTTTGAGAGGATTTGCAAGGAAGAATGGCAGAAAATCTCCCAGTCCAGGTGTGCAAAGTTTGTTGCATCATACCCAAAAAGACTCAAGGCTGTAATTGCTACCAAAGGTGCTTCAACAAACGACTGAATGAAGGGTCTGAATACTAATGCCAATGTGATATTTCAGCTTTTTCTTTTTAATAAATTTACAGACATTTCTAAAATTCTGTTTTTACTTTGCCATTATAGGGTACTGAGTGTAGATTAATGAGGAAACAAATGAATTTCAACAGCTGTGGAATCAGGCTGCAGCATAACAAAATTGACAAACGTGAAGGGGGTCTGAATACTTTCTGAATGCACTGTATGTATTAAATGAAGAAGTCAGTCAACCAAAGCCTTCAGTTTTTCCCGCTCAGAACATGGAATCAAATGTTGCTTTGAAGTCTGTGAAACTCACATAAAGACAGATTGTGTTGCAAGAGGAGTATTTTTCAACGAGATAATGGAACACTAGACACTGATCAATGGATCAGCCTTCCCTAAAGGCAGCTATACTTCATGTTTTCAACCCTGATGGAGGGAGCTTATGGAAGCAATACTGTAACTTAAAAAAAAAAAATCAAAACTAGGTACAATAAAAAAGATTTGTATTTATACTCAGTAATGATGAAGGAGCAGTGGTGATTGGATGCTGAGTCCTAGAGTTTGCCAGTTCTGAACTTAATAATTAATAAAGCATGTCAGATGGTTTTAATACCAAACCGCCTTTGAGATGTTCTTGGTTGTGTTATTCTCTCCCCATCCTGAAGAAGCACAGCAACAAGGTTGAAGAGAAGACATATCATTCCATTGCTGCCTTCCCGACTTGGTAAGGTAAATTAGGAAGAAAAGCAACCTATGCCTTCATAGCTTAAGGGGAGGACTTGAATCCAAGTCTCCCTGATTAAATAGCTCCCTTAGTTTACATCCAGACCATAAAAATAGCTAACTCTCTGGGTGAGTTTGAGCCTGTTGTGGTGTCTCGGTTGTTCTGGTGGGGGAAAAAAATGGAGAAAGGAGAGCTGTACAGGTAGTCCATGGCTTACAACAGTTCATTTAATGACTGTTCGGAGTTACAATGGCACTTAAAAATAAGTGACTTATCACCATTTTTCACTTTTACCACCTTTGCAGTCATGGTGATCAAAATTCGAATGCTTGGCAACCGGTTCATATTTTATGACAGTTGCAGTGTCCCAGGGAGGTCATGTGATCACCTTCTGTGACCTTCTGACAAGCAAAGTCAATGGGGAAGCCAGATGCCTTTAACAACCGTGTCACTAACTGAAAGAGCTGCAGCAATTCACTTAACAACTGTGGCAAGAAAGGTCGTAAAATGGGGCAAAGTTCACTTAACAAAAGTCTCAGCAACAGAAATGTTGGGTTCAGTTGTAAGTTGAGGACTCCCTGTATATGCAGCTTTGAACTCCTGTAGGAAAGGCAGGATATACGTCTAACACGTAACAGTCTAATAGGGTCAGAAGCGCTTCCACTATAATTAAAGAAATGGCTTGACTGATGGCTTAATTCAGCCTTGCTGCAAAACTGTATATCTGCATTGTGAAAGAGACTTTCCTTCACATTTCTGGGCCATTACTCAGCTACGGTGAATCTATGCATTTGCACAAGAGGGGAATATTAAGAGCTGCCAAGTTAAAACGCAACCATTCATTTCCTAGCTCTCCAGCCTAAACATTCTTACGTAGTTTGTTATGCACCCAGGTATTTTTTAGTATTATTAAAATAAGAAACTGCTGAGAAAGTTTGCACTTACCCATATGATAATGGAAACCACTAAGCTGTACTGTTTGCTTGCTACAGTTCTTGGCAAAGTTACCGATTTCTATTTTTCTTTGCTTTTCTCCTTTTCTCTGCTAAACAAAAAAAGGAGATTAACCCAACAGACCAATATTTATGATATGCTAGTTTCATTGTCATGGTTTCCCCCAGGGTATTCCAGGAATCGTCGACTGATGTGGATGCCGACAAGTTTCTGTTAACAACCTACAATTAAATTTGTTCGGGTGGTTAGCAGGACACATAGAACTATCCAGTGGGAAAGCATTTTGAAATTTTTAAGGAGTGCCATGCACAGAAGCAAACATTTTCCTTTTTATTATTTTTTTTCCCAGAAGAATTTTGGAGAAAGTCTCACAGAAACTTGAACTTAGTGATTTAAATATGTCCTCTGGGTATGAACACTCTGCGTTCCTTGATGCAATAATCCCTTCGCTGAATTACAACCACCCAAGACCTCCGTATTTCAAGTAAATGCCCCCAAATTGGGTGCTTTTTATGGAGAAAACTACGATGCGGGATACTGCAAAACTATGACAAAAAGAGTAACAACCACAAAAGAATAGCAGAACTGCTGCTTTCTTACACTGAGAAGATTAGCTGAAAAAGGCCATCAAAAAGTAAATATCGAGGCATTCTATGGTAGGTTAGAAAACCGAAGAGACGGGAATGTGGATAGGCGAAAGAAGAAGAAAGGTTCAGATAAGGCTTTTCACAAACAGACTTTTTTGGAAAATAAATATTTGTGTAGGCTGATTTAGTACACGCAGATGAGAAAATAAATTTATTTGTAGGAGATGATTGGAAGTTAATTTGCTTGGAGGGCTGGAGAGAAGAAGAGAAGAAATTGCTGCTACAAGAAATAGTAATTCATTTGATTATTTAAAGGATGTATTTCTTCCTAGTCCCAACTTATTATTTTGTGAATGGGGCATCCCTTTTGAGATGTTACCCTTTCTTCAGAATCCCAAAACTCAACAGAATGTCTGCCCTTAATATTAGATCCAATAGTAGGCAGCTGTGTTTCTATTTGTTTTTTCCCTTACATTTCAGTAAATAATTATGGTGCAATCCAGATATAGATTACCCTATGCTGGGGATGGGGGTAGATGTTATTCCCCAGGCTGATGTTTGGGAGACACTAAGACATTTAAAGGACATACATTTAAAATAAAATACTTGGCACAATATAGCTTTTCCCCCCACACAAATATATTCATGGGGGAGTGTATTTTTCAAACAAGGAGTCCAGATCAAGAGACATTAAGAGCAATTTCTCACAAGGATATAACGGTAGGTCCAAAGCAACTCCAGGTTTCTGCAATTCCCCAGTGTTGGCTGCATTCAAGAATTTCTGGCTGAACCCTATTGTATTTGCAACCGCAAGAAATCTCATAAACGTCTCTGGAGTTCATGGGACACATCTTTCTCCATTTCCTGGAACTCCTGCCTCCCTGCGTCTTCTAGCTTTTGGATTCCATCCCTTTTAAGATGGCTGCACACCTTCCTGACTCATCCTTGCAGGAATCAATATATTGCTTTGAGTATAGGTTTTGGGCGCTCCCAAGATGGCCCATGTAACATCTCTACTACATGAGCTTCACCGGGTGCCAGTTTGCTTCCAAGTCCAATTCAAAGTGTTGTCCATTACCTTTAAAACCCTTCATTGCATGGGGGCCAAGATACCTGAGGAATCATCTCATCCCTATTTACAGGTAGTCCTCGACTTACAACAGTTCATTTAGTTACAACAGCACTAAAAAAATGACTTATGACCATGGCAGCATCCCCAAGGTCACATGATCAAAATTAAAATTCTTGTCAACTGACTCATATTTATGATGGTTGCAGTGCCTTCTCTTTTTTTGTATAGATTTTATTAGTTTTTATAGGGTTAGGGATAAGGTGGGGTCGGAATTAGGGTTGGGATTTTTCCAAATAACATTTTTAATATTTAGCAAACAGCATAATGTCTGGGTACATGTATTTAACTAACAATAATAGATATAATTAATTATCATAAGCAATATGTTAATTCCTCACTCAATAGCCTTCTTTTTACTAATATATATTCAAAATTACATATCACATTCCTTTCTCTCTGACTCGTTTTTGGGCTTAATTGTGGTTGTAAGTCAAGGACTACCTGTACATCAAACCATCCCACTGGTCAAGCAAGGAAGGAATACTGCATAACCTAAAGGAGTTTCAGGATCTAACAAGAGGGCCTTCTCAGCTGGCTGCCCCCCCTTGGAATATCTAATCACCAGAGATGAGGCGAGCCCCCAGTCTTTTGATTTTCAAGCCACCAGCCATCCCCCAGGGCTGCATTGTCCTCTTAGACCAGCGGTTCTCAACCTATGGGTTGTGACCCCTTTGGGGGTCGAATGACCCTTTCACAGGGGTCACCTAAGACCATTGGAAAACACATATTTCTGATGGTCTTAGGAACCGAGACACCGCTCCACATCCGTCTCCGCATGGCCTCCTCCGCCATTTGCAGAGAGAGAGACAGGCACTTTTATTTATTTATTAGACTTATAAGCCG
Organism: Bothrops alternatus; assembly: GCA_034064705.1. Classification (NCBI taxonomy): domain Eukaryota; kingdom Metazoa; phylum Chordata; class Lepidosauria; order Squamata; family Viperidae; genus Bothrops; species Bothrops alternatus. Next base: position 1,764,669 of record JARGCV010000087.1, read on the forward strand.
CTCTTCTCCAGGGGACCCAGAGCGGCTTACAACATAGATAATAACAATCGCATTAAAGTCTAATATAAATTAAATTAAAATGATCATAAAATAAAACAATACCCCAAATTTTTAATTAAAAAAAAACATTCATCCAACATTCAGCACCAATCATTCCCAGATCTGCCGACACAAATAAGTTTTTAATTCTTTTCGGAAGGCCAGAAGAGTGGGAGCGGTCCGAATCCCCGGAGGGAGCTGATTCCAGAGGGTAGGGGCCGCAACAGAGAAGGCCCTTCTCCTGGGGCCCGCCAGCCTACATTGACTGGTCGACGGGACCCGGAGAAGACCAACTCTGTGCTCTCTGACCGGTCGTGATGAGGTATGAGGCAAAAGACGGTCCTGCAAGTAACCTGGTCCTAGGCCATGTAGGGCTTTATAGGTAATAACCAACACTTTGAATTGCGAGCGGAGACTAATAGGTAGCCAGTGCAGCTCGCGGAGCGTTGGTGAAATGTGGGCATACCGAGGTAAGCCCACGATTGCTCGCGCGGCTGCATTCTGGACTAATTGAAGTCTCCGAACACTCTTCAAGGGTAGCCCCATGTAGAGAGCATTGCAGTAGTCGATCCTCGAGGTGATCCTCGAGGTGATAAGGGCATGAGCGACTGTGAGCAAGGCCTCCCTGTCCAGATAAGGTCGCAACTGGTGCACCAGGCGAACCTGGGCAAATGCTCCCCTCGTCACAGCCGCCAAATGTTGGTCTAAGTGCAGCTGTGGATCGAGGAGAACACCCAAGTTACGAACCTTCTCCGAGGGGTTCAAAGTTTCCCCCCCCCCAGAGTAATGGACGGACAGTTGGTCTTGTCCTTGGGAGGGAGAACCCACAGCCACTCTGTCTTGTCGGGATTAAGCTTTAGTCTGTTCTCACCCATCCAGGCCCTCACAGCCTCCAAACACCGGCACATCACTTCTGCTGCTTCGCTGACTTGGCACGGAGTGGAAACGTACAACTGGGTATCATCAGCGTACTGATGGTAACTCACCCCGTGTCTATGGATGATCTCACCCAGCGGCCTCATGTAAATATTAAACAGCAGGGGCGAAAGAACCGACCCCTGCGGCACCCCACAAGGGAGGAGCCTAGAGGTCGATCTTTGATCCCCTACCAACACCGACTGCGACCGGCCAGAAAGGTAGGAGGAGAACCACTGGAGAACAGTGCCTCCCACCCCCAACCCCTCCAGTCGGCGCAGAAGGATACCATGGTCAATGGTATCGAAAGCCGCTGAGAGGTCAAGAAGCACCAGGATAGAAGATAAACCCCTATCCCGGGCCCGCCAGAGATCATCCATCAGCGCGACCAAAGCAGTTTCCGTAGAGTAACCGGGTCTGAATCCCGACTGCAAGGGACCCAGATAATCGGTTTCCTCCAAGGCCCGTTGGAGTTGAAGTGCCACCACCTTCTCAACAACCTTCCCCACATAGGGAAGGTTGGAGACAGGACGATAGTTCGAAAGAATGGCTGAATCTAGGGAAGGCTTCTTGAGGAGTGGGCGCACAAGTGCCTCCTTTAAAGGAGCCGGAAAGGACCCATCCCTCAAAGAAGCGATGACTATCTCCTGGATCCAGCTCCGTGATACCTCCCTGCTGGCCGAAACCAGCCAGGAGGGACACGGGTCCAACAAGCAGGTGGCATTACTAACAGCTCCAATGGCCTTGTCCACTTCATCAGGTGTAACAGCTTCAAACTCATCCCAAATAAACTGACTAAGACGAGCCCCAGTCACCTCGACTGAATCATTATCAGTCGCCACTGCTACAATGTTGGAGTCAAGGTCCGCCCGGATCTGAGCGACTTTGTCTGCGAAAAAGTTGTTAAAATCCTCGGCACTTCCCTGCAAGGGTCCCCCGGACCTCCCCGTACCAAGGAGAGACCGAGTCACCCTAAACAGGGCAGCCGGGCGCGATTCCGCAGACGCGATTAAAGCGGAAAAATACCGGGATTTTGCCGCTTTAATCGCTCTCAGGTAGGATCTAATGTGTGATCTCAACCTGGTTCGATCAGATTCAGCCTTCGATCTTCTCCAACGCTTCTCTAGACGTCTCCTAAGACGTTTCATCCCCCTGAGCTCCTCAGTAAACCAAGGAGACTTCCTGGGTCCGAAACCATGGAGAGGCCGCATAGGCGCGATCCGATCCAAAGCCCCCGCAGCAGCTATATTCCAGGCCGCCACAAGGGACTCTGCCGAACCGTGTACGAGCGAATCTGGTAATTCCCCAAGCTCCGTCTGGAAACCCATTGGATCCATCAGGTGTCTGGGGCGGAACCACCTAATCGGTTCCGCCTCCCTGCGGGGGAGGATTGGAGCCCCAAAGTCAAGCCGCAGCAGGAAATGGTCTGACCATGACAAGGGTACCGTGACTAAACCCCTTAACACCAAACCATCACTCAGCTGTTCCGAGAGAAAGATCATATCGGGCGAATGCCCCCCCTGGTGGGTCGGACCCTGAACTACTTGAGTCAGGTCCATGGTTGCCATGGAAGCCATGAACTCCTGCGCCAACCCAGAGGCCCGGCCAAGCGAAGGCAAGTTGAGGTCTCCCAGGACTATCAGCCTCGGGAGTTCAACTGCCAGCCCAGCCACTTCCTCGAGCAACGCAGGCAGGGCTGATGCCACGCAGCTGGGAGGCAGGTACGTAAGCAACAAGCCCACCTGAACTCCTAGGTCCAACTTCACCAGGAGGGACTCACAGCCCGAAATCTCGGAAACAGTGAGCCTGCGCAAGCCGACGGTCTCCCGGGCTATTATAGCCACTCCTCCCCCCCTTCCCTGGGGTCGCGGCTGGTGCCACACCCGAAACCCAGCTGGGCACATTTCCGAGAGGGGAACACCCCCCTCCGTGCCCAGCCAGGTCTCGGTGATACATGCCAGGTCGGCCTCCTCATCACAGATTAATTCCCGGATGAGGGGAGCTTTATTTTGAACTGACCTGGCATTAAGCAGCAACAGTCTGAGACCAGGGTCCGGATTTCGTTCGTCACCAGTACTGCAGGTTGAACCAGTTGTTATAGAGGGGCCAGAACAGGGAATCGCTGTAAGGCAGCGAATCCCAGTTCCCCGAGAGCGGCCTACCCCTCTGTTCCCGCCATATCTGCTTCTCCCCCATACGACCGGTATAGGCCCACCCTCTGCCACCCCGGGTCTAGCACCCCCCCACTCCGCGGCCTCCCATTCGTCTGGCAGACTGGCACCATTTATACAACCATATCCATTCATCATTCCATATTCATTATAAGAATAGAACTCCCCCCCCTCCCACTATCATCACAAAAATCCCCTCCCCACATTCTAGTAATCCAACCTTCAAACAGTAACAGTCACACCATTCACCAATCCACTAATTAATTTCCACCCCCTCGATTTAAAATATAATTAAATTTCAATATAATGATCAATTTAAAATATTAAAATTCAATAATCAATCAGTACAATTAAAAAATAATTTGCTTAATTTAACTCAATTTGATTACATTTAAAAACAATCAATTAAAATATCAATTTATCAATTTAATCCTATCAAACTGGACTTAGGCAGGGCTAATATAAAAAACAGAGAAATGCTAAAAGAGTCTAAACAGTCCTGAACATAAGTTCCAAGTTCTCAAACAGGTTCAGTTCCTAAGTGCAATCCCAGTGCAAGGAGGAAGAGGAGGGGGGGTCAAATGGAGGGGGAGGAAGGGGGAGGAAGACGAGAAGCCACTGGGGACAAACAAGAGACGAAGTAGCCGAATATCATTGCAATGAGTCAGCATAAGTTCCACAAGGCCTAACAAGCTCAAGCGCCACCTCACAATCCAGGACGGCAATGATGGAGAAAAAGGAAAGGTCTCAAATCCTCCTCGACAGCTACCGCCACCAGCCAGCATCGGCTCAGATCTCAGGCAACAGCCAGGCTCCGTCAGCCCCCCCACTTTTGCTTCCCTTCTCTCTCTCTCAGGTGGACTTACCTCCTGCAGGGCTTCTGATTGGCCCTGCGCCTGGGTGCCCCACCCCCTGGGAGAAACGCGGCCAGAGAAAGAGGAAAGAGAGAGAGAAGAAAGAGAGAGAGAAGAAAGAGAGAGGAAAGAGAAAGGGAAAGAGAGGAAAGAGAAAGAGAGGAAAGAGAGAGAGAAAGAGAGAAAGAGGGAGAGGAATGGCACTTCTCCAACCAGGCTGGGCGGAGCCGGCGGAGCGGCCTTCCTGCCCCCCTCCCCGGCTAGCTGGATGGGGGGTTGGGGATCACCACAACATGAGGAACTGTATTAAAGGGTCGCGGCATTAGGAAGGTTGAGAACCACTGTCTTAGACACACACTCCAAATGTTAATTGGCAAGGGTCTAAAAGTATGATGCCGCCCTGGGGATGGCTGGTGGCTTGAGGACACTCCCGCTGCCTTGTCGACCTTTTATCCATTTGAATTTTTAACTTTGATTTTTATTTTTACTTGTAAGTTTTAACTTGTTTTCAGTTTTGGAGAATTTTAATCTATGCTTTTATCCATGTCTTTTAAGTGGTTTTATTATGTTGTTAACCAGCCAGAATCACTTAAGTGAGGTGATGTAAAAATTTAAATAATTATGTTAGTGCGTATAACGAGAGAAATACACATGGTTGTAAAGAGCTTAATTTCAGTTAGGATATGTGCAAGGAGTTAATTTTATTTTCCTTTTGATTATTTGTTGCTCTCTGCTGCAGCTTGAAGTGGAAATTTATTTATTTATTTATTTATTTATTTATTTATTTATTTATTTTGCTCCTTGTTCACTGCTTTTTGAGATGGCATGATGACAATTATGAGTCCGCCTCTTTTTAAGGAACTGAGAACGGTGGGGCTAGGAACGGGCCTCTCCTCTATCATGTGCAAGATGCTCTTGATCCAGCTTGAACCCCTAATATATCTATGGAGAAGGGATTGTTTGGATAAAATAGGAGAGTGGGATGAAATAAGTAACATGAAATTCAATATAAATGAAAAATTCAACATGAAGTTACACAAAAATCAAATCCCCAAATGCAGAGTGGGAGGTTCCTGGCTTGGGAAAATACAGAAAAAGCTTTTGGAATTGTCCAAAACCTGAACAAAAAAACAGGAGTTTAAAGCAGGAAGGAAAAGGAGGAGAAAGGCTAATCTGATTTTAGGCTATATTAATAAAACTGCCATACCCAAGCATGATTAATAGTTTTTAATGTATAAACTTTATATGGATTCTGCCTGATTCTATATGCCTTACCTGAAAAGCCATCGAAAAGGATTAGTGCTATGGAAAATAAGCCTATTGGGGAAGATGGAAGGAATAGGCAAAACCGAGAGGAATAAAATGACGATACTGCTCAAAGATCTGTAAGGTATTTGCATAGGCCTTGCTTTCTATGGACTGGGCTAGATTTCATGCTGCAAGTCAGGATTTTGGTTGAAAAGTAGAAATAATTATGGTAAAAGCAACCCAGAAATGTAAACTTTTGCTTGGAGAGCCAGTTATCTCGTGGAGTAGATTTTACAGACCTTTTGAACTCATGCCTCAAAATCCCTGAATCGAACTGGGGATGGATTAGATCACTCTGCGCCATGATCAAATTGGCCCCGATTCTAAAAATTTCAATGACTTGCATAAGGATCAGTACAGGTCCATCAAAGAATATCAGCTTCCTCTAGCCCACTAGATGGCAATGAAGAGATATAGCTATATGTCTTTGCAACCCAAATAAAGTAGCCATAGTCTGTGTAGGTTTTTGTTGTTTTTTTTACCATCTACCTATTGTAAGACTGAGAGGCAAGCAAGATTATAAGCCACAGTCTGGCTCACATTGTGTGCCTAAAGCTTTTGCATCTTATGGCACCAGCCAAAAAGTAATAGGGATATAGGACGGTGGCGATGGATCACAGGGTCGATAGATGTCACACCAGGTTTCAGGAGAGACAAGTGTTTACTTATAGACTCAGTGGGGACCTGAATCCTATTCCTGAGGAACCTTAACCAAATGCTCCTGGCAGGTTGAAAGTAAACTCATTAGCTCTCTGGTCTACTTATATGAAAAAGGAATGTGTAAATAGAAAGGAAACCATAGTCAGGAAGGGGAAAAAAAACCCTGGTCTTAGGCCAAAAATCCATGCAAATTTCCCCAGCCAGGAAGACTTTCAAATTTCTCCCATGGCAGATCACTCCCAGCCAAGGTTGCCAATATCCACGTGGGTTAAAAACTACAGCAAGTTGTCTAATCTTGCACAACACCGAATCTTAAACTATATGGGCAAAAGTTCCACAATATTAGGCTACAGTACGTTTGGCTAGTTTGTGAGAGTGTGTGTTATCATTAACCAACAATGAATTTTCACTAGAAGTAGAATGCATGAGATAGAACAGATCAACAATCTTTTTCTATTATAATTCCAATAAAAACTCTCACCGGTAAAATACCATTAATCCTCAATTACTTTTCTTATTAGATTCATATCCCACCTATATTCTCCAGGAACTCAAGAGAAAGCTTTCCCTGTTTAATTTTAATGCAAACTTAATTGAAGCCGGTCAATAATACAGATTCTCCAAGAGATTTTAAAGAGTTTAATAATAATTTCATCTGTCTAGACTCCCCAAGAATTGTTGTTCTTTGTGGCCTCAAGGGATATCAATTTGCTGTACCCTTCCTGAAGTATTATTTCCAAGAAACATGGCTAAAGTTTGGTTATAACAATGTTACGGTGTAAACACCAGCTGTGTGTGGGGGGGGGGTTTCCAAGCTGAATTCTGGAAGACCTTCCAATTCCTCAGCATTTATGGGGGCTCCTGATCTAGATTCAATTCTAGGAATATCAGCTTTCTCTAGATGGCAATGAACTTGGCACCAACAGACCATAAACCTATATTTCTAGGAAAATTGAGATAACCTGCTTCCAGAAAACAATGTTTCAAAGCTCTTACCTCTGAGATGATCAGAGGTAGAAACAAGATCTTCAGCAGGGATCGTCATTTTCACAAGCCAAATCCACTAAAATTCAATGTCTATACAAAATATAGCCATTCTGTCCTTAGCCAACACTACCATTACCCCAGAACATTATTAAATCTTACAGACAAAAGAATTACATTAGTCTCTGCTGCCTAATTAAATCTTCTGCTCCATTCTATTCAAAGTAGTTAATCACCTGAGATAAGTCTGATCGAGATTTAAATTCCATTTAGGTGAACTGATCATAAGCTCTCAGCACTTCATTCATTGCTTAGTATTTATTTTAAGGCAGCAAAGTTTTCCTACCTTAATACTACTATGAGTTCCAGTTCTCTTCGATTTTCTACAGCCTCCCCAAGCTTTTATTGTTGTTGTGTGCTTCATAAAGAGAGACTTCTACAGTGCAACCTTGACCTATCTTGTGGAAACAAATCAACTCAGATCTAGCTGAGTTTATATTATAACATTAAGAGCCAGTCATCCTTGAAGAAGTTTCCCAAAGATATAGAGGATATTCTAGAAACTACTAATCAACTGCAAATTTTATTTTCTTGCCTGGTTTTGTATAGCTACCACGTTCCCTATTCAGCCTAGTTTCAGTGATCTATGCCCCAATAAATTTCAATTAGATTCTCTAATGTACTTCACATGGGGCCATCATTCAAGATATTAATGCTTCCTAAATAAGTGAAGACAGGATTATTTGAATGAGCCATTGGTTTTGAATGAATGTGTTCATTTTCTGTATTTAATGGTGATGCCTTACAATTTTATATTTCTCTTTCTCGCTGTGTGTTGCCCAGAATTCCCTGGAATTGAGGTGACATATAAGCAGTAAATAAATAGGTTCAGAAAGACTAATTCGGAACATAGCTGCTTGGTTCTAAAATGCTAAATGCTATGCAAACAGCCCTTAAAGCGGGGGTCTTCAAACTTGGCTCTTTAATGACTTGTGGACTTCAACTCCCAGAATTCCTCAGCCAGGCAGTGCCAAGTTTGAAGACCCCTGCTTTAAAGTGTTGCACTTGTCTAAATGCCATAGGTCAATAAAAGCTCTAAATGGCTGAGGGAGCAGTTACTTAAAAGGTTCTCCTCCCCTAATTGCCTTCATTAGAGTTAGTTCTAGAGCAGGGGTGTCAAACTGCCGGCCCATGGGCCGGTTTCATCATACCGGAGCTGCGCCCACCCCATTGCTGGCAATGGCGAAAAAGTTCCGATACGTTGAGCGACGTCACATGACATCGCGAGTTTGACATGTCTGTTCTAGAGGCTTTGTTTGTGGGTTCTTAAAGTGTTACATGTACTCCCAGGTTCATCTTATGCTCACACACACACACACACACACACACACCCCTGAAAAACAGCCACACTCAAATCAGTTTCAACCCAACACTAAGGCATAACTCATTCTTTAAAATCATAGAGTCACAGGGCTGGAAGGGACCTTGGAGGTCTTCAGAATACATGGAGACCCAACGAAATTAAAATAACAGCAAAACATTACTGGTTGCAATATAATTTGCTCTTTCTCATTCAATCGCTCAGCCACACACACACATTCATTCACACTTACCTGCACTCTTCTCACCTAGGCTGGCAGGCACTAAACCAAAGGGATGGAAGCCACCAAGTTTGGATCCAATGGTGGATCTAAGAGTTTGTGGGATTCAGAACTCCTTTTATCCCCCAAGTCCTTGATTTGATGATTCATAAGACCAGTAGATACTCTGGCCTGGTTGATTATAAACTCTGGTAGCTGTTGATAGGTTTTTGGGGAGAGGTTTCTCATGGGCTCAGACCCAGCTTCCTTTGTCTGGTTCAGATGACATTTCCCCCCACCCCTTTGTTTCCTTAACAACTTGGTTCCTTCTTATCTATCTCCCAAAGGGATCTTTTTGACAAGATTCCTGGGTTTTGACCACTCTGCTTCTACGCCTGCTTCATCTTTAGGTATGGCAGCTTCAGTCTATTCTCACACTGCAGGTAATCCTTGACTTACCATCACTCATTTAGTGACCATTCAAAGTTACAACGGCATTGAAAAGAAGTTACTTATGACCATTTTTCGCACTTAAGACCACTGCAGCATCCCCATGGTCACATGATCGGAATTCAGACGCTTGGCAACTGGTTCATATTTATGATGGTTGCAGCGTCCTGGGGTCATGTGATCACCTGTTGTGACCTTCTGACAAGCAAAGTTGATAGGGAAGCCAGATTCCATGTTAGTAACTTAATTGCAGTGATTCACTTAATTGTGACAAGACAGGTCATAAAATGGGGCAAAATTTAACAACTGTCTCATTTAGCAACAGAAATTTTAGGCTCGGTTGTGCTCATAAATTGAGCACTACCTGTACAGTAGCTTTGGTTCACGGTACAGAGGCCAAGAATAAGGTTTCCTCAGTGTCACTACCTACCTAAGAGTTTTTGTCAAGATGTTCAGCATTTTCATTTACAAACAAATGAAGACATGCTTGTTTACCCAGGCATTTTGTAGGGTAACATCTGCTCTAGAACTAGGTACTTTAAAGATTGTCTATTTTTATATTGTTTCTTTTTAGTTTGCACTTATTTGTACTTACTGCTTTTAAGCAATTTTCTATTGCCATGGTTTCATTCTAGACTCCCCCTACTTTTTTGTATCTCTCTGGGCTCCTCTCAGAAGAAGAGGAGTATAGCAATTAATTGGAAAAATTAATTCTCAACTAATATATAGTCTCATTAGATAATGATGTAATAGAAAGGAGCAATCTTTGAGTACTTTGTTTGAAACACGGGCACCTGAGATTGACTCCAGACAGGGACATATTCAGTTGATGTAGCTGCCTTTTGAAATTATCTCCTATTAGATACAGCTGGTCTGGACACACACACACAGAGAGACAAACACATACCACTCCTGGTGATCTTTAGAAACTCCTATATTTCTGCAAACTTTGGATGAGCAAATTCCCATCAGAGGAGGATATGAATGTGAGCTAGGTCACATATTGCTCTTTATTGCTATTTGTCATTTTTATCCTGGTTTGTGTGGTTTTTGTGTTTTTGGTATTTTTTAATAAGCTTCCCAGATTTCTGTTATTTAAATAGGCTTACCATGTAAGATCTTTCAATAAATAATTGTTTTAAAACAGGAAAGTTAACAATTACGAGCACTCTGAAGTTACTGCTGAATTAAGTTTTAAAATCAGACCTTGAACAATATATGTCTTCCAAGCAAACCATCATTTCAGGTCTAGTAACTAAAATGAAGATTGCCTATGTAGATGTAGTTCATAGAAATTAAACAAGAAATTTTAGAGAGGCAAATAAACGTGTTAAGGCATTATTTCCCAGACTGGAATCTGCTTCATCAGATCCACAAAGTGAAGTTTAAGTCACAAAAATGTGCTATTATTTATAAGTTTATAGTTATCAGAAAAGTCTTGTTTTGGCTACAGCAAACTAACAAGGTCATTTCTCTCTGAAATTTTAACTTCATCTGTGCTGCAGTGCAGATTAGCTTTAACAAATCACACTACCACAGTCTTCCAACACAATATGAGACTTCTAGTTGAATATATCAAAAATGTGTTGGCTACAGAAATAAAACAGACCAAACAGTTTAACTCTTAACAGCCAAAAACATCAATGCTAAAAGATTTGCTCTACATTTGGTTAGTAACTAGGATCTTGTTTGTCAACTTTTAGATTATCTTAGCTGGCCTTAGAAACTAAGCAGAGTTTTCCTTGATTATTTGGGTGGTCCAAAGCAGTAGTTTTACTGGAAGGTTGAAACACAGCGTAAAGAAGGCATGGTAAACATTTTTGTATCATCAAAGAAAACTGCATGGGTGTGCTAATCTAGGCTGCCAACCACAATATTTCTTCGATGAAACAACATGGAAAAGTTTGAACTGATCAGCCTGAAATGCCAGCTCTTCCCAACAGAGATGGGCAGAGTGCAGAAGAAACAATACAGATGGTCCTCAACATACAACCATTCCTTTAGTGACACAACAAAACTGAACCTGGGAAGACCTTGGATTCGTCCCATCAGGAATCATTCTTTTGAACCCTGCTAAATATGGTTACAAAGGCACTGAAAAAAAAAGTGGCCGCTTTTCACACTTATGACTTATGACCATAGTATAATCCCCATGGTCATGTGATCAAAATTCAAATGCTTGGCCTGTATTTATAACAGTTGCAGTGCCTTGGGGTCATGTGATCCCCTTTTGCACCTCCTCAAAAGCAAAGTCTGTGGGGAAGCCAGATTCACTTAACAATCGTGTGACTAACTTAACAGCTGCAGGGATCCACTTAACAACTTTGACAAGACATGTCATAAAAGCAAATTAATGGATCAGATTAAAACAGACTTGGACACCTGGACAAATCTCCAGCTTTCGTTCATGGGTAGAATTGCCGTAATTAAAATGAACATATTACCTAAAATATTATTCCTATTTCAATGTATACCAATTAGATTAGAAAAGGAATTCTTTCGAAATTTTAATCAAACCATACTTAAATTCATTTGGCAAGGGAAAAAACCAAGGATTAAATTAAAATTATTACAGGATGCTAAGAAAAGGGGGGGTCTTGGCCTCCCCGATCTGGAAAAATATTATCAATCTACAATTCTACTGTGGGTGCGGGATTGGATTCGACTGGAAAATCGGAGATTATTAAAACTGGAAGGTCATGACATGCAGATTGGATGGCATGCCATGTTATGGGATGAGAAGCATAAAGTTCACCAGTACTTCCGGAGGCACTACGTTAAACGGGCGCTAATAGATGTATGGATCAAAATCCGACGACAGAACTATAGGCAAGTCCCCAATTGGATTTCAACACTAGAAATGTACATACACCCAAGGTTCATTCAGTTAGGGAAAGTAATAACCTATAAAATTATACTAGACGAGAGAGGAGAATTAAAATCGAGGAAGAATCTCCAAGATGCAGGGATAGAATTAGAATGGTGGGCATACCTCCAACTACAAGCAAGATATAGGCAAGATAAAAAAGAGTGGGGTATAAGGATAGAACCGACAGAACTAGATAAAATTTTATTAGGTCCCGAGGATAAAATGATTAAAAAAATATATCATTTTCTTTTAGATCAGACAATGTACGAAGAACAGGTTAAGGAGACCATGTTAATTTGCAGTAGGGATTTTGGTTTCAGTATCAACCTGCATATTTGGCAAGAACTGTGGGAAAGAAATAGGAAACTCACCTTAGCTACCTCATATAAGGAAAATCTTTACAAGATGTTCTATAGATGTCATTTCTCACCCACAAGGCTAGCCAAAATGGGTTCAAACATCACACCCTTATGCTGGAAATGTAAAACAGCAATAGGATCATATTACCATATGTGGTAGGGATGCCCAAAGACTTGTGAGTATTGGCACAGGACACGAAACTGGTTGAGGGATATATTATCACTGGACTAAGAGTTAAAACCGGAACTCTTTTTGTTGGGAATAACGACAGAAAAATATGACAAGGGAACAATCTACCTGCTGCTACACATCCTGACTGCAGCTAGCTCGCTTTTGCACAAAGATGGAAGAGCAAGGAAATTCCCACAGAGGAAGAGTTAATACATAAAATATTAGCATGTGCGGAAATCAACAGGCTCACAATGATTTTAAAAGATAAATGTGGATTAGTTTATTACGAAACCTGGGATAAATTTTACCACTGGAGAAATTAGAAGAGGATGGTTGGGATTAAGGATGAATGTTAAGATAGAAATATATGTTATTTTATTTTAGAATAAGTACTGTATATAAATCTTAGATGTATATGTAGAGATGAAGAAGTTACTGTAAAAAGTGGAACAATCGGATAAGAATGTATATACTGGAATGTCACATCAAATCCAATGTTTGTTTGTTTTTAACTGTATCATAAATAAAAAAAATTTTTTTAAAAAAAGACTTGTCACAAAAGGGGGCAAAACTCACTCAATTACCCTCTTGCTTAGCAACAGGATTTTTGGAATCAGTTGCTGTAGATCGAGGACTACCTGCAGTAGCTTTTAGTGCTGCTTCTCTTTTCTGTTTCCCTCAGCAGATGGCAGCAATGCCTTTAGCTGATCTAGAAAGGTAGGCAAGATCAGACCTAAGTACTTGGAGAGAGACTACCTTACTTTGGAAGATAAGTACTAGAGCAGGGGTGTCAAACTGCCGGCCCACCCCATTGCCAGCAATGGAAAAACTGCCAGCCCACCTCATTGCCAGCAATGGGGGAAAAAAGTCGCGACACATCACGTGACGTTGTGAGTTTGACACCCCTGTACTAGAGGCTAAACTGGGAAGTTGAAATTAAAAACAAAAGCAAAAGAATCCCAGAGGAAGAAATGGCAAACAATTTTATTTGGTATCATCCAAATCAAATCGTACTGATGGGTCTCTAGGAGGCAAGCCGGATGCAAAACAGACTTTGCCCTCATTATAGTCAGATTTCCAGAAGAATGCAAGTGAATGGCTTGGGTTTATGGTAGCAAATCTTTCCTTATCGTGATAATATCAAACCAGGTTTGCATCTAAAGCAATGCTATATTTTGTAGTAAGAGTGGCAGGGTATACGTCATGTCTATAAGGTATAGCCAAATTGCTTTACGGGCAGGCCTTAACTTATGACTGTAATGGAGCCTGCCCGTCACCATTGCAAGCCATTGTGGTTGTAAAATGGGTCTGTTGTATGACTGATCCAATTTTACAATTTTTCAAGAAACCAATAGTTTGTTATAGTTGCAATTTTGCCAGGTTTTGACAAAAACACTATAAAATGTGGTCACGTGACCACGGAATGCCATGCAAAAGCCTGCAAATGCTGCTATGTTGCTGAGTACCTGAAATTTGGTCACATGACCAGAGAGGAAAATCAACCTTTTTAATTTCAAATCTGGGTTGTAGGTTACCCCCAAATAGATGCTTATAACTTTGAACTATCACTGAGTGACTGGTCATAAAATGAGGACTGCCTGTATATTGACAATCTTAAGTAGGCTAGGGAAATATAACGTATGTATCATGGTAACTTCACAGCTAAGCATCAGCCAGGTTCACACTCTGCATTAAGCCACTTGGACTCCTGTCATGTGCTCTACATGGGACTATCCTTGAAAACCATCTAGAAGCTCCAACTGGCCCAGAACAACAGCAGTGCAGGCAGTGAAGGGCATGCCTCAATATGCCCACGTAATATCTCTGCTTTGTGAGTTACGCTGGTTGCCAGTTTGCTTCTGGGTGCTGCAGCAATTCAAGGTGATGGATGTTTTTGTAAATCCCTACATGGCACAGGGCTTGATTACTTGATCGCCAATTCAGTCTTGTAGGGTTGGTGCACTCCAGATTCCTTTGATTCAACAATGTCATCTATTGGTATCTCAGAAGCATCTTTGTAGCGACACCTGCCTTCCAAAATGACGTTTTCCTTTGAGATTCAGAAGCTCCCCATCCTGCGGTTGTTTAAAAGAGTGGTGAAAACCTGGACCTTTGGTAAGGGATAGCAAGACTCTTTGCATTATTCCATCCAATCTGTTGCTCTTGACTTCTTTTATCTTTTTTTAAAAATGTTTTTATAGTAATTCTCTTGTTTTGAATGTGGTGAGCCACTCAGAGTCATTAAGCCACAGGCGGCATACATGTTTGATAGATAGATTGAGTTACAGATAGTCCTCAACTTACAACCACAACCGAGCCCAAAATGTATGTTGTTAACTGAGAAGAAATCTGTTAAGTGAGTGGATTTTGCCCCATTTTACGACTTTTCTCGTCCCTTTCATTGTTTAAGTGAATCATTGCAGTTGTTAAATTAGTAACATGGTTGTTAAATGAATCTGGTTTCTCCCCTTGACTTTGCTTGTAAGAAGGTCGCAAAAGGGGATCACATGACCCCACCCGGACACTGCCACCGTCATAAAAGTGAGTCCATTGTCAAGTATCTGAATGTAAATCACATGACCGTAGGGATGCTGCAAGTGTGAAAAATGGTTATTTTTTTCAGTGCTGTTGTAACTTTAGTGACTAAATGAATTGTTGTAAGTCGAAGACTACCTGTAGTCTATTGGGTGATCTTAGCCAATTGTAATTTATTTAGTAAACTATGTTTAAATGAACAGTGGCTTAGCACAATGTGTGAAACCAGATCATTCAGCGCCTTTGGATAGCATTCCTTGTTGATCGGAAGATGTCTTTTCACCATTTAACAGGTGCCATATGCTAAATAAATAAACCATTAACAGGAAGCCTAAATTAATTCTAGTTTCTCGGTAGGTATATAAGACCAACATAATATGCATGGCAAAAGATTATTGGTCTATGTCTAGAATCTGATTGTTTAAAGGACCACCTATCTCCAATTTTTCTGTCTTCCCGGTAGGTTTGGGCACGATGGGTGCAATCCAAGTCCATTCAATGAAACAATCTCATCTTCTGGGTCCCAGGAAATTTGCTTTGTCTTTTGTGGCTGCTGCCTTCTGAAACAGAAACTCTCAAGCCATCTGTTGTGGGTCCCACCTTGATAATATTCTGAAAGGCTTTGAAAACCTAGCTGTTCTCCCTGGCATGTTGTGTTTGTTTCTTCCAGACATGATCTTTTATTTTTATCTTATTATTTATTCTTGACTCCTTTAAAGTGTGAGCTTGCCTGGAGTCATTTGGAATCAAGCAGCCTCTCGTTTCTTTTTTTTTTTTCCATTTATCTAATCTTCTTAACATACACAATTAACAAAACAATCTTTAAAAAAAATAGAAAAGAGACAACTTCAAGCAAATTTTTTTTAAAAAGGCTTTGGTTTCTAGTTTAGTAAGCGGCCTTCAAGTTTAATAATACAAATAAAGTGGAATGCATTAAAATGATATTCCGAGTTGATTCCCAGTTGATTTGTTAGTAGATTAAGTCCAGAAAAGGTTAACTATGTCAATGAAAACTCAATCATCCAGGCCAAAAAGATCTTTTAAAAAAGGTTAAATCATGACAGCTGGACCAAAGTGTGTTATTCTGAGATATTTCAATACTCATCCGAGTAACTCCATCAGTCAAAATAAGATACAAAAGTTAAGTGTGCGTGACAGTGTGTATTTAGAAAAAGAGGATGTACTTGTTTAAGCCAAACACATGTACACATAAACACAAAGGAGAAACCAAATCAAATACCTAGCAAAGATATTTGTGTTTATCATTGGGGAACAATAAAAAAAAAGATTGGATGGGTATCCCCTACCTGTGAAAAGCCTATACTTCAGGTATCAGAAAATTCTATATTACAGATGGAAGGAACCAGAACAAGATTAACCTATAGAGCAGGGGTCTTCAACCCCCAGTCTGTGAACTAATACCGGGCTGTGGCATGCCAGCAACCAGTCCGCACAAACAAGCAAAGTCCCATCTGCGGGATGCAGGCAGCATACAAAACCACACACCCTCCGGTCCACGGAAAAACCTCTGGTGCCCAAAAGGTTGGGGACCTCTGCTATAGAGCTTCATATTTATAGGAGGTTCTTATGGGAGAAGGCATTTTTTTTCAACTACTCTGAAGTGAGGTCTCCCACAGCAGTTTTGAAAGGTTGATGTAAAAAAAAATCAATCTGAGCTGAGACTGTGCCCTTGTGGACAAGGGGCTATCGACACTATACTGCACGTCCTACTATACTGTACCTTCTATAAGAACTCGTGGTTGTTTTCTTGCAGACATTTCATTACCCAATTGGGTAATATCATCACTGCTAGGCTGCAAAAAGGACACTAAACTGTGTCCTTCAATACCTTTCCACTATTCTTCATCTTCCTCCTCCTGTCACCAGGTGTGTCTAACAGTGGAATGGAGCCACGTGTGTGAAGGCTCTGAGAGTATACAGCTTCTAAGATTCCCTTCTGATTTCAAGAAGGGCATGACATCGACTTCTGGTTCCGGGTTGCGGTGCTCCTAGTCGTACAAAGAGACTCGCCTCTTCGTCGGCTAGCTTCCCTCCACCGGTAGACCCTTATACGGGTCTAAAGTCGCCCTGGAGGGTGCGACTTTTGTCAAAGAAGCTTTGCTCAGCTGTGGAGGAGCAGCGGCTCCTCCAGCTGCCTGGGCCAGACTCTGAGGCTGATGGAGAAGAAGATCAGCCAGTAAAATGGCCGATCACTTAGCCGCTAGAAACCGCAAGTCAAAGAACAGCTAAGCTTCAAACCCACCGTGGTGAATCCGGGTGAGATCTTTCTTTTTTTCCCCTCTCTTTGTTTTGTTTTGGGTTTTTTTTTGCCTGTAAGAGCTTTGTTAGAAATACTTCCCTGGCTTGGAAAGGCAGCTTTTACTCTTCTGGGAAGAAAGGCGAACAAAAGAATAGAACAAAGCTTTAAAAACTACGTTTCTCTTTTATACAAGTACCTTTTGGGGTACTGGAAAAAACTCTTTTTTCTTCCTAAGAACTTTATTATTAGTTTATGTTGTTCTCTCTCTTTTTTTCTTTTTTCTTTTGAGTACTTCTTCCTCTATTTTTCCCTGAAAAAATAGAAAAAAGGGAAAGGCAAAGAAAAGAAAAAAAAACTGAAATGACTTTTGAAAAAAAATTTCTTAGCTTACTGAGGACATCTACTGGCTAAAAGCTAATATTGCAATTGGAGAGGAGATGATTTCTTTATAAGAAAGTTAATTGGATGTTTGAATATTCTTTTAAAATGGAGCTGCACTCACATCTAAACTGTAAACTTATTCTGGAAAAAATCTATGAGACTAAAGAGGAAATATGTGTTACAATGAAAGAGCTTACTACAGAATTAAGAGCCAGAATCTCTCCTTCAAACTTCAAAATTGATTTTCAGATTGCACCTGATTCTTTTATAAAACAGACTACACAAGAAGAGGACTTAACTGAGAATAAAGAGAAATTGACTTTGCCTTATATGCAATTCACCTAGGGCATTGAGAATCAGAAAAAGCAAAGACTGGGACTTGGAATGTTAAAGCAACGAGACTTTATAGTTAAAAAAATCAGAAGGCCAATCCAGAGGCCAAGATGGTTCTCACTGATCCAAATGATACTACAAGCAACAAAGAGAGACCTATCTGTTGGAAAGGAAGCTTTGCTATGGAAACCTTCTTGGCATTTGAAAAAACCTATAATAAGACTGAAAAAAAAAGAGTGAAAGTTAAAGTTTTGTGTAATGGACTAAAGGCAATCTAGAATTATGGACTGATTTAAGGACCAAGATTATGAGTTAGATGTAAGAAAAATGGGCGATTAATGGAAGATATATAAAATTTACCTATATGAAAATTACTGATGATCTGTTTGATGATTAATGAATTGAAATATCGTAAAGTTTGATGTTATCTTGTTAGTTTAAAGAGATTGATTGATGGATTAGATAGCTTTAGGATAGATTAATATTTTAGCTTAAAAAGGAGATATTTTTAGGTAATGAATTAAAGGCAATTTAGATGTATGGATTGATTTTAGGATTAAGATTATGAGTTACAAGTAAGAGAAAAAAGGGGTGATTAATGAAATATATATTAAATGGTTTAAGAATGTGTTCTTTTTTTAGGACAATAGGGTTACTTGCAAGAAAATTATTGTGTAATCTTGAGTTAATCTAATAAGATGATTTCTGCTTGATAAGATCGATGTTATTAGTTATGACAATTAATTGGATATGATTTGAACTATATTTAATGGATTGAAAGAACTTAAGGTCTGAATTTTTTTTGTCTGTTACTTAAAAGAGATTGATTAGTTGATAGACTAGATACATATAGGATAGACTAATACTTTATTTTAATTAAGGGATATTAGTGGAAGAAGAATCAAATAAAATTTATGATAAAAACCAAGGAACTAGAATATATTTGGAAGAGATACCCAAATTGATAAAGTTTGTATTTAAAGTTAATTTGATCATGGTTATATACATTTTTAAAAGTGTTACAAACAGGTATAGGTTGATTAAATTTAAGCTAGATTGAACTATTTTAAATAAATTACGTTATTTAAGGGAAAAAGAGAGGGAATACTAGAGGTATTGATTGAATTATGTATAAATGTTTTGTTTTTGGATGATTGTCTACCCTAACACCAGGGTGTGCCTTGAGCACTTTGTTGTAAAAATTAAAAAAACAATAAAATTTTATTAAAAAAAGAAGGGCATAACATCAATATGATTTATTTTAGACATGATTTGATTTTCAAAAGCGCAGATTTGGGTAAGTCAAATTCAGCTGCCATTAGTTCTAGTGCTGTGGTCACACAGGGAATAGGATAAGTTGCTGATCAAAAGCTATTTGGGTGCAAAAGTAGGCCCAGAAGCCTTGTCATACTGTGCATAGTTATATGTTACTTACATGTAAGGGTGTAGGTCTATACATATGTTGTATATAGTATGTTTTAAATATGTGTTATGTGTACACTTGGAGAGGAAGCAACTAAATTTCATTTTTTTAAAATATGTGCCATTGTGCCTACAGGAAAAAATGACAATAAAGGTTATTTAATCTAATCTAATATAATCTAATCACTTCTCACCTTTCAGTGAAAGCCGACTTAGAACTTTAACTGGAAGATATTAATTAAACGTGTTCCAAATACTTATCAAGTATGAGTCATTCTGTCCTTACAATGCAATCATTCTCTGCCATATTAGTATTTGATTAAGGAAGGGGTGGAAGCTTAGCAAGCACCTTTGGCTTACCTGAGGCCATCCAATGACTGAGGAAAAAAATGGAATGGAGAGCTTTTCACATTGTAATTGAGTGTATCTTGTTATTACACTGTCAAGAAGTATTCCAACTTGAATTCTTATATTCATGTATCCACAAGAGGGAAAAGGAACAATTGTCAAAGGAAGAAAAAGGGAAAAGGGGCAAGGGAAGGGAAGGGAAGGGAAGGGAAGGGAAGGGAAGGGAAGGGAAGGGAAGGGAAGGGAAGGGAAGGGAAGGGAAGGGAAGGGAAGGGAAGGGAAGGGAAGGGAAAAGTTAGCTCTTTTAGAAGCTGAGATATGGGACAAAACCTAGAGTCATTATTCTTCCCTCTTTGAAAAAAAGCTAGTAATGACTGACTTGTTTATTATCTGGAGAGGAAAGTTATTTGAAGACCTTTTCACTTAACAACAAAAACTATTCTGGCAGAGATAACATTAAAAAGTAAGGTTGTTTTGTGCTGAGCTCAGCTCTTAGTTTAATTTAATTTAATTTATTTTTAAATATTTATTGTTATTATATGTTTTTATTGGGTTGTAAACTGCCCCGAGTCCTACGGGAGAGGGGCGGTATAGAAATTTAATAAAACTAAACTAATTAGTGATATTATGGAAGAATTTGATATTTATCAAGGTTTCTGGGGCAACGGTATGGAAATGGTTTTTCACTGCTGCCTTTTTGGAGTTTTTAAAAACTTTCCAGTCTAGGCTACAAGTACCTAGACAGCTTAGCTTTTTTCAAGATCAGTTGAAATTTCATAAGTACTGCTATCCAGCTAACTGGGAAGTTATTCCAGCCCCTGTCTATAGTCAGAAATCTGTTTTCGGGACAGCCATGAATAAGTGATAGTATATCTTCCCCCAGAAGAAAAAAAAAATAGGAGTAAAGTTCAGGAATTCTTAACATTTCTAATTCTTAAAAAAAAAAAAAGAATTGGTGGTTTTTAATCTAAGTGGCAATTTTTTTTCTAGGACATCATTTTAGAATGCATCTTGCCAAAAACAGAATGGTGGTTAAGAGATTGTGATGACATCTGCAAATTTATTAAGCTTCCCTTTCATTTCACCCTGAAGTTAATGGTTAAAATTATGAATATCCTGGGCTGAGGACAGAGCCCAGGAGGATTTCCCTTGGGACATCTTTCCAAGGGAATAGAGAACCATTTGCAAGCATCTTTGGAATGTGACTCTTGCAAATCCCAAACTATGGTATCTTCTAGATCAGTGTTTCTCAACCTTGACAATTTTAAGGCATGTGGACTTCAACTCCCAGAATTCCACAGCCAGCAATGCTGGCTGTGGAATTCTGGGAGTTGAAGTCCACATGCCTTAAAATTGTCAAGGCTGAGAAACACTGTTCTAGATATTCATTCATCTTTATCTCCGTTCATTCATCTTATCCACAGAGATAAGAAGAACCACAAACCAAGGAGATCATTCTAGGTTGTCTCTCTCTTTGATAAGCTTTCATTGGTTGCTTCTTATCCTGCCCTTATCCTGTATTTTGGAGAATAGGTTGACCCCTTCTGTGACAGCCCCTCAAGTACTGGAAGACTGCTATCATATTATCATTCTCTTTGTTGCATTATACGGTATATACCTAGTTTCCACAACTGTTCATCATACAGTTTAACCTCCTGGCCCCTAATCATCTTTGTTGCTCTTCTCTGCACTCTTTCTAAAGTTATCAACATCTTTTTTGTATCATGATGATCAGAACTGGATGCAGTATTCTAAGTGTTGTATAAAGAAGTACTAATACTTTGCACGACCTTGCTACTATCCCTCTGTTGATGTAGCCAAGTAATATTCCTTTTCAGTGGCAGCTCTTGATTTTCTAGGGCAGGGGTAGGCAACCTCTGCTCTTTCTGGGAGTTAAAGTCCATGAGCCATAAAAGAGCCGAGGTTGCCTACCCCTGTTCTAGGGGAAACAACTTGTCCATCCACATCTGTCTGGTATAGTTAGATTAGCTATAACCTGATATCTGCTATTGCCTATTTTGTAGGCTTTAGAAGAGGAGTAGCTGAAATTATGTTTACATCTGTTAGATTCTTGAAATCCTTGAGATTTAAAGATGAAAGCCCGTCAATGTCTTCAGTGTCCTTGGGAGGTGATGATCAGTAATTATAGGACCATGTCCCTGCTTGTGTCTAACAACAGCACATATATACCATGGCAACATCTATTTTCTGCTGTTTTCCCACAATGTTGCCTTCATCTCATCTGCAGCCTATGAAGCCATCCATCCAATGTAACTGCTGCTGCTACAATAGTATATTCTCTCTCTTTCCGATACAGTCTAACCCTAACCCACCATGCCTAAAACAAGTTAACTTTCTAGAGCAATCAGTGACTGGGAGAGATTGAGGACAGAGTCAAAAGAGGCAGAATAGGAATCAACCATGGGGGACAGCACATAGATTTTGTTTCTGCAGACTCAAAGTGGGTGGTTAGCACTTTAACTCAACAGCAGAGAAACATCCCACTTACTGTGTGCTGAGGACATCTCGTAAGCAGCTCCCTGCTGAGGCAGACTGAAGCATCCCCACAATGTTCCAGTATGAAAATAGCATTTTCCCTGAGAAAATGGAAACGCTGCAATCTGACAACGCATGAGGGATGCAGAAAAAGGCTTAGGTTTGACGCAGTTGTAGAGGGGAAATCTATGTGTCTCCCAAGTCTGCTGGGGGGGCTGTCCCTTTTGCCTGGTTCCTGAGCTCAGTGACTATTCTGCAGTGTTGCTGTTAGCTCTGAGGAGCACCAGTTTCCATTCCACAGCTACTTCCTTTTCCTCTTTTTTTCCTTTTCACAAGATTGGGCAATGGACTGAGCGTAAAGGTAAAGGTTTCCCCTGTCCTGTTGTGTCTGATTTTAAGTGACAGTGCTTATTTCCATTTCCTAGAGAGGCAGCCAGGGTTGACCCATATTGAGGCACATGGAATGCTGTTTCCTCCGCACAGAGAGGTACTACTATTTATCTACTCGCATTTGCTTGCTTTCAAACTGCTAGGTGGGCAGGAGCTGGGCAAGTAATGGGAGCTCATCCCATTGCATGGCGTTCAAGTCTTGAACTCGGATTGTCAGCTTTCCAACTGGCAAGCTCAGAATTGTTAACCCCTGAGCTATTGCATCCCCTTCTGACTGAGCTTAGAGGATGTGAGAACTTGACATTTACTTGCTTGTGCCTGACTCAACTAGCTCACATTTTCTGGGCAACAAAAAAGCAGGGCTTTCCAAAGAGAGAACATCAGGAAAGGAAGACTTGGCTCCCAACTTCTTTTCTTTGAAAAAGTTCATTCCATGCTGGAATACAATCCGGTGTAGATATGGCTTCAAAATACTGCTGTCTTTGCTCCCTCTTTTTATGTGCGTTCCAGTCTAATACCAGATTCAATAGAAGTGATTTCTCACATTGCAGCTCTTACCTAGTGGCTGTCCAAATCCAGATGGCCACTAGATGGCAGCCAAGAGAGTCAAACTCTCAAACTGTTTCTCAACCTTGGCAACTTTAAAATGAGAGAGATTATCTGTTTGCTGCCCTCTGGTGATAGTTGTGGGTTGTAGATTGCAAGTCTTTTGGAGAAAAAAATCAGGAGACAAAATTGATTGACTGAACATCCAGATCTTATAAACATCTCATCACCCATTCTATATGGCTGCTTTTTTTCTGTGATTGGCGACATTTGGTTTTTAGGTGATTTAACACATGGAACTGTGCAGGGGGTTGGACTAGAAGACCTCCAAGATCCCTTCCATCTCTTTTATTCTTCATTCTATTCTTTAGGTTAGCACATCCATCTTCCTGTTGCACAGAAGGGCATAAGTCCTATTGGTGTAGCAGTATGAGCTGTATCAGAGATCTTATAAGCAGTTCATATCTTTGTGTTTTCACTCAAAGATTCTTTCAGCTGGCTGTATGCCTTAATAAGACCGGATTATCTATATAATATATAATTAAAATTAATTAAAAAATTAAAATTTGCCCAATCTAAGCATAGTATTTTCTACCTGATGCACCTAATCCTTTTTTCTGGAATCTTAATGTGTTATATGTTACCTAATTGGTGATTTTCCATATTCATGTTCATCAGATATTCATTAACCTCTTGTATTATATGCATTTCTCACAGAAATTATAAAGAATTACCAACTCAGCACATTTAATATAATAACGAGGAGGTGAGGGGTGATTTTTAATACTATTTTGGGTCCTAGGATTTATCGCATATTCTACCTGCATCTTTTAATCTTTAATGGAGGCAAATTTAGTTTTATAGGATATATAGATTTGAAGAAAAACCTGAGACCAATCAAATTGAAATCTCCTCTCAGCCATAAAGAAATGAACATGGATTAGGCTATGGTGTTGCTTAGCTGGCATCATCACACATAAAAAAAATCCTAAGTTGTGACAACGTCAACAAAAAAAAGGAGCAATAACCGTGTAACCAAATATCAGAGCCACAGGCATGTTGATTACTGCAACATCTTGTAGTTACTGCAACATCATGTAATAAGCATTTATTTAACAAGCCTGAAGTGCTTGACACACAAGTTTCCAGGGCGAGAAATTATTAAGGTAGTGGAAAGCTTTGACGGGGTGATCAAATTCCAAGGTGATTCCCTGAACACCTCCTCTCCTCCCCAGTAAAGCGGATCTATGAAGCAACACAAAACTTCCACTGACTGAACCTGGCTGGCTTGTGCCATTTTGGCCACTTCTCTGCCCCTTTACTGGTCTTGTGAATAATCCTTTTTTTTTTTTAAGGGAAGCAGCTGATCAACACAAGTCAACCTTCACTGCAGTGCTTCACTGCAGATGGCAGAAGGTTTAGTGGTCAATGGTGTTCGTACGCAGAGAAAATAACTGGAACCAAATAACATGAGATGAAATTTGAAAGCGAACTATGTACAAATGATGATGTGCTTTGAAAAAATATGCAAATTATTGTTAAGATTTGTAGAAGAGTAGAATAGAATAGAGCTGGAAGGGACCTTGGAGGTCTTCTAGTCCAGCCCCCCACTCCAGCAGGAGAACCTGTACCATTGCAGACAAGTGACTGTCCAGTCTCTTCTTAAAAATCTCCAATGATGGAGCGCCCACGATTTCTGAAGGCAAGCTGTTCCACTGACTAATTGTCCTCACAGTCAGGAAGTTTCTCCTTAATTCCAGGTTGCTTCGGTCTTTGATCAATTTCCAACCATTGTTTCTCATCCTGCCCTCTGGTGCTTTGCAGAATAACGTGACCCCCTCTTCTTTGTGGCAGCCCCTCAAATACTGGGATACTGCTATCATGTTGCCCCTGTTTCTTCTTTTCTGTAGACTAGCCAAACCCAATTCCTGTAGCCATTCTTCGTATGTTTTAGTCTCCAGGCCTTTGATCATTTTAGTTGCTCTTCTCCAAACTTTTTCCAAGGTCTCAACCTTTTTGGAGTGTGATGACCAAAATTGGTTGCAGTATTCCAGGTGTGGTTTGAAAAAAAAAGAACGAGTTAAAGACTACATGATAAAATGGATTATGAATTTTGGTTATAAAATACAGATGGATGAATGAAAGACAATGTGGGTATATGGGATGAAAATCACATGGTATTAAAATTTAAGATATATACATATGTGTGTGTGTTTGTGTGTGTGTGTTTATGTTTCTAATAACTATAAAAATACGCATCCCAGGAATATCTGTACAATGATATAAAATCCTCGAACTCTGGGAAGGATATAAACCAGCTGTTTATTGTTAAAAAAAATAAAAGAATAAAAACAATTTACAATACTAAAAACAACCTTAGCTTTCGCTGGTCCACTGCCAGCGTCATCAAAATGAGTGTTAGGGGTGGGGAGTTTTCTTATAAGCCTTGCTAACTCAGTTTTTTGCCCATTGACCGTGTGATAGGGCCGGCCATCCTAACCAACTGTAATTGCCTCAATTGTCCTGCCTCCCCTCATTTGCATTCCAATTTCACAGTCTTCTTTCCTCCCATTGTTCCTTTTTCCGTCCTTCCCACCCTTGTCGATCCTACCTTTCCTGATGCTATTACTGCTGGTGTATCTTCCAATCACCCCCCCCCATGGTCATTTTGGGCTGCACATCTGGGTCCGGCATTATGGATGCCCTTCCATTGCTGCTCCCCCCGACGGAGCGGATCTGGGAGCGATTCAGCAGTCACTCCAGTTGATCAAGTGCGGACGAGGCAATGGAGCAGGATATTGCTGCGTGCATGCATGTCCAGGTGCGAAGGGAAACTGGAGGAAATAAGGCCGATAGGGATAAGCAGCAGAGGACAAGAACAACAGGTGGACAAACGAGAAAATAGGTGGGGGAGCAGCAATGGAAGGGCATCCATAATGCCGAACCAAGATGAGCAGCCCAAAATGACCACGGGGGGGCAATTGCTTTTAGTATTGTAAATAGTTGTTTTTATTGTTTTATTTTTTTAACAATAAACAGCTGGTTTATATCCTTCCCAGAGTTCGAGAATTTTATATCATTGTACATAGATAGATAGATAGATAGATAGATAGATAGATAGATAGATAGATAGATAGATAGATAGACAGATAGATAGATCCAAAATAAAAGCCTCCCCCACTGGATCCAAAATAAAAGCCTCCCCTACTAGATCCAAAATAAAAGCCTCCCCCATTAGCAAAGAGATCCAGCAAAGAATCATTCCCAGAGAGAAATCATCCAGATGCCCTAAGCTCTATGGTCTCCCTAAGATACACAAAGAAGGAACCCCACTTAGACCCATAGTCAGCTCCATAGGCTTACCTCTACAAAACCTAGCCAAATTTCTTGCCAAACAAATACAGCCCTATGCAGAATCCATCACCTCACACATAAAAAAACTCATTCCAGTTCATAGAGATCATAAAGAAACAAAACTTACAGCCCAGCAACCTACTCGTGAGCTTCGATGTCATATCCCTCTTCACCCAAGTGCCAATCAAAGAAGCCTTGACAGCTATCCAAAACAAATATAAACCCCCCAAGCACATCCTAGATCTGACCAACCACTGCCTATTCAACACATACTTCATCTATAACGGACAAAAATACAAACAAATAGAAGGAGCACCCATGGGATCACCCCTCTCACCTGTCATTGCAAACCTCTACATGGAACACTTTGAAACCCAAGACCCTCCCAGGGTCAGCTTTCTAAATTACAATCAAGCAGTCTGCCTGCCTCTTCAGCCTCTGCATCTTTGATACCGATAGAATTCCAAGCCCCTCTGCCTACTCAATCTCCTCCAGAAACGCTTACAATGAAAGACTTACAGGGTGCATTATCCACAATGACTGATAAGCTGGAGAGAAAGATTGAAGAACAGATAAAAGGTTTAACTGATGAACTGGAGACAATAAAAGGCACAATAGAGACCCATAACATTGTGATAAGAGAAGATATTGTTGAGGCTATTAAAGGGGTCTGGGACTATACTTTGAGAGTTGAAGAGAAGTTGGAAGATATGGAGCAGCAGATGGAGGAAAAAATTGAGGAGGTTAGAAGTGATGTCCAAGATCAAGCTGTTATGTTACAATATAACCAGATGCAGTTGGCTGTCAGAATGAGGGGCCTGAAAGAGGTTGCAAAGGAGAACCAAGAAGACCTAAGAAGAATTTTTGTTGAAGATTTGGCAAAATTTCTGGAAGATGGAGCTCAAAATGTTGCCTGGCAGATTGAACGGATATTCAGAATCAACTCACGTATAGCAGCACAAAGAAATTTGCCTAGAGATATTGTGATATATTTTAGTACAAGAAAATTTAGAAATTGGGTTCTTACTACAGCTTATAATAAACAATTAACTGTTGCTGGTCAAGAGGTACAGGTTTTGAAGGAGATACCTCCAAAGATGTTGAGATCAAGGAAAGATTATGCATTTTTGACGGAGGAACTTAAAAAACGAGCAATACAATATAGATGGGAGGCTCCAACTGGACTTTCTTTATTTTTTCAGAATAATAGATACCGCCTGACCTCAGTTGCTAAAGCGAAAGATTTCTTTGAGAACATATTGACGGGTGGTAAACCCCCGTCCCCAAGATCCAAAAGGGCAGACCTCGTAAAAGATATGGAATCATCACAACCTATGGAACTACAACCATTGCCAGCATCAGGACCTGATAAAGGAGTATTGGCTGAACAGTCAGTGCAGTGTATTGATATTTTTCAACCTTTGGAGGTAGAGAAGGCCAAAGAACAAAGGCAAACACGTTTAGCTACTAAGCGTATGGAACAAAGAGAAAAATTACAGCCAGCTTATACAAAGCAAGTGGTATCTACATCTCCGGAAGCCATGGGAGCAAGACCTAAGAAGAAAGGCGTGGAACAAGTTGATTTGGCCTTGCAAAAGCTTTCACAAACTGGTCATGTCAAATAAATACTTGACATGGAATGTGAATGGTTTAAATTCTCCACAGAAAAGGAAGAAGATATTTCATTATTTGAAGCAATGTAAAAATGATGTAATCTGTTTACAAGAAACACATATTAGAATTTCAGACCAGAAATATTTGATAACTAATAACTTGGGCTCACATTTTGTGGCAGCATCTTTAGAGAAAAAAAATGGAATTGTTATTTATGTTAAAAACCATATAAGAGCCAAACTAATAGAAGCAGATACTCAAGGCAGATTTTTAGCTATTGAAATTTTACTAGACGGCAAGAAAGTTCTTTTGATGGGTATATATGCCCCTAATCAACAACAAGGCACATTTTATAAGTTATTACATAAAAAAATTAATACAATTGGATTATAGGTCTTGTATTTTAATGGGAGATTGGAATGGTATTTTTGATGTGGGCTTAGATAAGAAAAAGATTTCATCTGTCCCACAATCGCGTTCTATCTTGCCTAAATCTTTTTTTGATATCAAGGATGATTTTAATCTGATAGATATATGGCGAGAAAGACATGGTAAAGATCAAGAGTTTACTTTCTTTTCTGATAGACATCAATCATTTTCTAGAATTGATTTTATATTAACTACTAGTGATTTTATTTTGAGGTTAAAGAAAGTTAAAATTTTACCCAATGTTTTGTCAGACCACAATCCGGTTATGATGGAATTAACGACTGGTCAGCCTCTTAGAAGATCTTGGAGAATTAATGAAAATTTGTTCAAATATGACATAAATGTGGAGGAATGTAAAAAGGCTATGAAGGAATTTTTTATGTTAAATATGAATAAGGAAACGACAATAGAAATGGTGTGGGATTCTAGTAAAGCTTATATGCGTGGGATCTTAATTGATATGAATAAAAGGTATAGACGTAAACAAGAGGAAAAAAGGAGAGTGTTAGAAGAGGAAATAAGGAAAAAAGAGTTATTATTAATAAAGAAACCAGATGATAGTAATATTAAAGAAGGGATAAAGATTCTACGGAAACAATTTGACTTGTTGATGACGGATCAAGTTGCCAGGAATTTACAATATGCTAAACACAATGCATTTTTCAATTCTAATAAACCTGGCAGATGGTTGGCTTATACATTAAGGAAAAAACAAAAATCTCGTATAATTGAGAAAATAGAATATAAGGGGAAAGAAGTGTTTCAGCAAGAAATTATTAAAAAAGCTTTCCTAGAATTCTACACCAAGTTGTACTCTGAAGAGAAAGTACAAGAGAATGAGATAGATGCCTTTCTACAAAATGAAAATGTTTTGAAAATTACTAAGGAATAAAGAGACAGATTAAACGCATTGATTACATCAGAAGAAATTATTGCTGTGATTAAGCAATTGAAAATGGGAAAATCTCCTGGGACTGATGGCTTAACAGCGACTTATTACAAGTATCTCCAAGAGGAAATGGTGGAACCTCTTAGAGAGTTATTTGTAAATATACAAAAGGGTGGCCAGGTACCACCTTCATGGAAAACGGCTTATGTTTCTCTGATCCCTAAAGAGGGAAGAGATAATGTCCAAGTGGAAAATTTTAGACCTATCTCATTGTTAAATACGGATTATAAGATTTTTGCAAAAATTTTGGCTAATAGATTAATGACAGTTTTAAAACAAATAATTCATTCGGACCAAACTGGTTTTTTACAAGGGAGACAGATGAAAACCAATGTTAGACAACTCATTAATATATTGGAATATTTGGATAAGCATATCCAAGTGCCTGCAGTTCTTATGTTTCTGGATGCAGAGAAAGCTTTTGATAGACTGAATTGGTTATTTTTGAAAAGATTAATTGTTAAGATGGGAATGGGGGATCAGTTTATCAACTCTATATCAGCGGTTTACCAGAAACAAAAAGGGCAGATTATTGTGAACGGGCAATTAACATATTTATTTAACATAGAGAAAGGTACTAGGCAGGGTTGCCCTTTATCCCCTTTATTGTTTGTTTTAACTTTAGAGGTTTTATTGAATAGGATTAGAGCTTCAGATGAACTAAAAGGTGTACAGATTAGACAACATGATTACAGATTATGTGCTTTTGCGGATGATTTACTTGTGACATTGACTCAGCCAATACAGTCGGCTCAGAGATTGATGGAGATTATTCAAAATTATGGAAGGGTATCAGGTTTTAAACTAAACATATCTAAGACAAAGATGTTGGTTAAAAATTTAGATGATAAATTAAAACAAGATTTGGAAAGAATAACGGGTTGTGAGATAGTTAAGAAAGTTAAATATTTAGGAATCTATATAGAAGCTTCTAATGGGAAATTATATAAGAATAACTATGAATCTTTATGGAACAAGATACAAATAGAATTGGAGAAATGGAAAAAATTACAATTATCTATGTTGGGTAGGATAGCTGCAATTAAAATGAATGTATTGCCGAAATTTTTATTCTTATTTCAAATGTTACCAATACTTAAAAAGGACGGGAACCTAGAGGAGTGGCAGAAAGGTATTAATAGATTCATTTGGAATGGCAAGAAACCAAGGGTCAAATTAAAAATTATTCAAGATACAAGGGAGAGAGGTGGTCTGAAAATGCCCAATTTTAAGTTATATTATTATGCTGCAGTTTTAGTAGCAATAAGTGATTGGATTAACTTAACTAACGAGAGAATATTGAATATAGAAGGGTACGGGTTATTGTATGGGTTGCATGCGTACTTAGTCTATGATAAAAAGTTGGACAGGAGTTTTAAAGAGCACTTATTGAGAAATGCTCTATTGCGTGTCTCGAAAAATGTTCATTACAAGTTAAATGGAAAGATTCCCCTTTGGACAGTTCCCAGGCATGCAATAGAGAGTGTAAATAGACAACAAATTCAAGATGTGGTGTCCTATGAGAAACTCTTAACTAAAGAAGGGAATATTTTAGTATCGAAATCATTAAATAGGTTAAGGGAAGAAGGAATAGCTCATAATTGGTATTCACATGTACAACTTCAGACTAGATGGCAAAAAGATGTTAAGATGGGTTTTTCCTCAAAGGATGATAAATTAATTAAACAAGTTAGAGATCAAAGAACTATGCATATTAAAAGATTATATAATGTATTAATTGAAAATGATTCTGGAACTGAATTAGTTAAAGACTGTATGATTAAGTGGGAACATAATTTTGGACAACCAATTATGATAGAAACATGGGAAAAGATATGGGTGAAAAATGTAAAATTTACACAAGCACAACACTTAAGAGAAATTTTTTACAACATGTTTTATAGATGGCATTTAGACCCGAAAAAATTATCACTTATGTATTCAGATGTGCAACCCAAGTGTTGGAGATGTGAATCTATGGACGCTACTTATTTTCATATTTGGTGGACTTGTAAAAAAATCAAGGCTTTCTGGATAAAAATATGGTGGATTCTTCAGAATATATTGAAAAAGCGTATTGAATTCTCACCACAGTTGTTTTTGCTTGGCATTATAAAAGACTGTACCACCATAGAGACTAAGCTGATTTTGAATTTGATTACTGCAGCAAGACTATTGGTGGGACAATATTGGAAGACGTCTGAATTACCACCTATTGAAGAATGGACATTAAAAGTTATAAATATGGCAGAAATGGCTAAGATATCCGCATATTTGAAGAATCACTCAAATGAAAAATTTATGATGGATTGGAAAAAATGGATAGACTATATACAAGGGAAATATCAATTGAAGAAATTATATTTAGTATATAGTTAAATATTTATATAATAAGTAGTTTAGTGGGGCTTCTTGCGTTCTTACCCTGTATTCACTCTGGGAAGTCGGGGAGGGGGGGTGGGAGGGTATTTATAATTTATACACTATGTTTTCTCAACTGTAATCGGGGTCGATGTAAGAATATGTAACAATAGGTATTAAGGGGTTGCTCGGGTGGCCTCTTGGCACCACATCTGTTGGAAAGAGGAAGGAGGAGTGAAGGTAGAGGTAAGTAGGAAGTTGGTAAGAGGGGGGAAGAGCGGGGATAGAGGTGGGTGGAGAATAGAGGAGGAGTGAGGAAAGTAGATAGATGGTAAGAGAGAGGGATGGTTAGGGTTAGGGGGATGTGGTGGGGGGGTACTGAGCAGTTATATTAATTGTTTGGCAAATGTGGTATATGATTGTTTTCAGTTGAGTTATTATGGGTTCTTTTCTTTTTTCTTTGTAAAATTTTAAAAATCAATAAAATTATGTTAAAAAAAAAAGAAACCCAAGCCCTAGAAAAATCTGATCACAAACCCAAACTCTGGCTCAGATACGTAGACGACACCTTCGTAATCTGGCCACATGGGAAAGAAAAACTGGACAACTTCCTTACACACCTCAACAGCCTACACCCCAAAATACAGTTCACCATGGAAACAGAAGCTAATAACCAACTTCCCTTCCTGGATGTCTTAGTCTACAAGAAATCCAATGGGTCCCTAGGACACACCATCTACCAGAAGAAAACACACACAAACCGCTATCTGCACGCACTCTCACACCACCACCCAGCACAGATCAACTCCGTAGCCAAGACACTCATCTCAAGAACCAAATGCCTAGCTGACGAACAACACCTAAAAACCGAACTACACACTCTCACTAATGTACTTACATCCAACGGGTTCCAAAGAAATAAGATTTCCAACTTAATCCAAAAAGAAACTCCCACTAAAATCCAAGACAGAGAACAAGAAAATGGCAAAGCCCTCCTCCCATACATAAAAGGCACCACAGACAGGATCAGCAAGATCCTTCACAAACATAATATCAAAACAGCATTCTGCACAAACAGAAAAATATCCACCATCCTAAGAAACCCTAAAGACAAAATTGAATTAGAAAATCAAGGAGTATATGAAATCCCATGTACTGCCTGCTCCACCACATACATTGGACAAACCAACAGAAGAATAAGTGCACGCATTGAAGAACACAAAAACTCAGTCAAAAAAGAGGAACCAACTTCTTCCCTGGTCCAACACCTCAAAGCCACAGGACATGAAATTGATTTCAAAAAGACCAGAACTATCGCCAAAACTGAACACTTTAATAACAGAATAATCAGAGAAGCCATCGAGATAGAAAAATGCCCACACAGCATGAACAAACAAGATGATACCTCCCGCCTACCAGCCATTTGGAAACCCGCCCTTATTGACAGACGAGTCCATAGCACGGGGAATGACACCAGACCTACACTCACAAAAACCACACAGGATGTCACCACCACACATCCAGGCAAAAAGCAAACCCAAACCCACACTGATGAGGAGGCACGACCACAAACCAGAAGCCAGACCACAGATGCATCATTAGCCACCTTAAACCCCTCCAATCCATACACGAAGCAAACTGACACCCACCATGAAGATGAGGCACGACCACAAACGCAAAGCCAAACAGCTACACAGTTCACCATCTCTAATCCCCTTGTAACACTGACTAACCTGAGCACAACAAAGCCCCCATCCAAACAGCCAATCAGAGCACAGCCAACCCCCCATCCAATCAGAGCACAGCCAAGCCCCTAACCAATCAGAACACACCTCCACCCAATCAGAACACAGCTGAGCTCCCAGCCAATCAGTTCAAACCCCCACTGGCAGTTAAAAGGAAGAAACAGCTAAAATCTCACATTGCTCCTAGAAGCAGAAGCTGAAAGCACCATCCTGAAGATGATGAATGAGACTTCGTCGAAACGTCGGCAAGACACTTCAAATTCTACGTGGGAGAAAACCCGAAGAACCAAAGACCTACATACAAACACCCGCGAAAACCTCAGAAAACATATATATATATATATATATATATATATATATATATATATATATGTATATGTATATGTATATGTATATGTATATGTATATGTATATGTATATGTATATGTATATGTATATGTATATGTATATGTATATGTATATGTATATGTATATGTATATGTATATGTATATGTATATGTATATGTATATGTATATGTATATGTATATGTATATGTATATGTATATGTATATGTATATGTATATGTATGTATATATATATATATATATATAGAGAGAGAGAGAGAGAGAGAGAGAGAGAGAGAGAGATAATAATAATAATAATAATAATAATAATAATAATAATAATAATAATAATAATAATAATAATAATAATAATAATAATAAAAGTTGGAGGTCATCAAGTCCAATCCCTGCTGAGGCAGGAAACCCTATTGGATGGGTGTTAACAGATTAAGGCTCAACCCCGATAAGACAGAGTGGCTGTGGGTGATGCCTCCCAAGGACACTTCTATCTGTCCTTCGATTACCCTGGGGGGTGAATCTATAAACCCCTCAGAGAAGGTTCGCAACTTGGGAGTCCTCCTTGATCCACAGCTGACATTGGATCATCATTTGTCGGCAGTGGCGAGGGGGGCATTTGCCCAGGTTCGCCTGGTGCACCAGTTGCGTCCTTACTTGGATCGGGAGTCACTCCTCACAGTCACACATGCCCTTGTCACCTCGAGGATCGACTACTGCAATGCTCTCTACATGGGGCTACCCTTGAAGAGTGTTCGGAGACTACAATTAGTGCAAAATGCAGCTGCGCGAGCAGTTGTGGGTCTTCCTCGTTGTGCCCACATTTCATCAACTCTCCGCACGCTGCATTGGTTGCCCATTGGTCTCTGAGCCCAATTCAAGGTGTTGGTTATTACCTATAAAGCCCTTCATGGCTTGGGACCAAGATACTTACGGGACCGCCTTCTGCCACATACTTCTCTACGACCGGTGAGAGCGCACAGGGTCGGCCTCCTCCAGGTCCCGTCAACAAAACAATGTCGTTTGGCGGGCCCTAGGGGGAGGGCTTTCTCTGTTGTGGCGCCCTCCCTCTGGAACCAACTACCACCTGAAGTCCGCGTTTCTCCGACCCTCCTGGCCTTCCGAAAGAATTTAAAAACCTACCTCTGCCGGCAGGCCTGGGGATGATTGTTGATTGTGGTGTGATTGATGAGTATGTATGGGGTTTGTATTTTTAATGTTGTTCGGATTTGTTCAATTGTTTATATATATATGTTGTAAGCCGCTCTGAGTCTTCGGAGAGGAGCGGCATACAAATCCGAATAAATAAATAAATAAATAAATAAATAAATAAATAATAAAAGTTGGAGGTCATCAAGTCCAATCCCTGCTGAGGCAGGAAACCCTATACCATTTCGGACAAATGGCTGTCCAGTCTCTTCTTAAAAACTTCCAGTGTTAGAGCATTCATAGCTTCTGGAGGCAGGTTGTTCCACTGGTTAAGTGTTCTAACTGTCAGGAAGTTTCTCCTTAGTTCTAGGTTGCTTCTCTCCTTGATTAGTTTCCATCCATTGCTTCTTGTCCTGCCTTCAGGAGCTTTGGAGAATAGCTTGACTCCCTCTTCTTTGTGGCAGCCCCTGAGATATTGGAACACTGCTATCATGTCCCCCCTTGTTCTTCTTTTCATTAAACTAGACATACCCAATTCCAGCAACTGTTCCTTATATGTTTTAGCCTCCAGTCCTCTAATCATCTTTGTTGCTCTTCTCTGTACTCTTTCTAGAGTCTCAACATCTTTTTTACATCGTGGTGATCAAAACTGGATGCAGTATTCCAAGGGTGGCCTTACCAAGGCATTGTAAAGTGGTATAAATATTTCACATGATCTTGATTCTATCCCTCTGTTAATGCAGCCTAGTACTATGTTGGCTTTTTTGGCAGCTGCAGAACACTGCTGGCTCATATTTAAGTGATTGTCCACTAGGACTTCGAGATCCCTCTCACAGTTACTACTATTGAGCAAAGTACCCCTTATACTATACCTGTACATTTGGTTTTTCTTGCCTAAATGTAGAACCTTACTTTTTTCACCATTGAATTTCATTTTGTTAGATAGCGCCCAATGTTAAAGTCTGTCCAGATCCTCCTGTATCTTAAGCCTGTCTTCTGGAGTGTTGGCTATTCCTGCCAGCTTGGTGTCATCTGCAAATTTGATGAGTTCCCCATCTATTCCCTTGTCCAAATTGTTGATGAAGATGTTGATGAGCACTGGGCCCAGAACAGAGCCCTGGGGCACACCACTACACACTTCCCTCCATGTAGATGCAATTCCATTGAGGACCACATGCTACAAATCACACACCAGCTACAAATCCATCTGGTGGTGATGCTGTCTAACCCACATTTTTCTATCTTATCAAGTAGTAGGTTGTAATCTACTTTATCAAATGCCTTACTGAAATCCAGGTAAATTATATCCACAGCATTCCTCTTGTCCACTAATTTTGTCACTTG
Source organism: Bothrops alternatus (assembly GCA_034064705.1). Lineage (NCBI taxonomy): Eukaryota > Metazoa > Chordata > Lepidosauria > Squamata > Viperidae > Bothrops > Bothrops alternatus. The sequence goes on from JARGCV010000087.1 coordinate 1,801,025, forward strand.
GTAATGCAACAAGATTTGTCTGGCATGATCTGTTTTTGACAAACCCATGTTGGCTTTTAGTAATGACTTTGTTTGCCTCTAGGTGTTCGCTGATTCATTGTTTGATTATCTTTTCCAGAATCTTCCCAGGTATTCAGGTCAGGCTGATAGATCTGTAATTTCCTGAATTCATTTTCCCCTTTTTTGAAGATGGGAACTACATCAGCTCTTTTCCAGTCCTCTGGTAATTCCCCAGTGCTCCAGGATCTTTGAAAAATATAGTTCAGTGGTTCTGAGATCATATCTGCCAGTTCCTTGAGAACCTTGGGGTGTAATCCATCTGGTCCTGGTGATTTGAACTCATCTAGGCTGGGCAGGTGTTCGCTTACCATTTTCTTGCCTATCATGTGTTTCTATTCTGTTTTTTATGGCACTGTTTTTGATAGGTTGGTCTGTTTTTTCCCTTTGTGTAAAGACAGATGCAAAAAAAATGAGTTAAATAGTTCTGCTTTCTCCCTGTTGTTTGTTACCTTCTTGCCACTTTTGTCCACTAATGGACCAATCATTTCCTTCACCTTTTTTTGTTTTTTTACATGTTGAAAGAAGTTTTTGTTATTTTTGACTTTGGTCACAAGTCTTAGTTCATTTTGAGCCTTAGCTTTCCTCATTTCATCTTTGCAGGCTCAGGCTATTTGTTGATATTCTGACTTAGTTATGTGTCCCTCTTTCCACTTTCTATACTTGTCCTTTTTATCTTTCAATTTATCAAAGAGTTCTTTATGCAGCCATGCTGGTTTCTTTTGAGAGCTGTTATTTTTCCTCTTTGTTGGTATTGTGCTAGACTGGGCTTTTTTATCTCACTTTTCAAAATTTCCCAAGCTTCTTGAACTGTTTTCCCCTGGAGGATTCTCATCCATGGAATCCTTCCCAAGCCCTCTCCAAGTTTATTAAAATTAGCTCTCTTAAAGTCCAAGACTCTAGTTTGACTGTGTTCTATTGCTTGTGCTTCCATAATGTTGAATTCCAATATTGCACGATCACTTCCTCCCAAGGTTCCTGTGACTTCAACACCTTCTATCATTTCATCTCTGTTAGTGAGAATTAGATCCAATATGGCTAATCCCCTAGTTCCCTTCTCTACTTTTTGGGAGACAAAGTTGTCTGCTAGGTTTGTCAGGAATCTGTTTGATCTTCCACTTGGTGCAGAGTTTTTCTCCCAGTTGATGTCAGGGTAGTTAAAATCCCCCATTACTATTGTGATGTGCTTCCTACATACCTTAATTAGCTGACTAGCAAAAAGTTCATCTATTTCCTCTGTTTGGTTGGGTGGCCTACAGTATACACCTATGGCAATTCCCCCCCCCCCCCAGGAGCAGGGCGCCGAAATTCAAACAACTGTCAATGAGTGCAACGGAAACAACAGAGCAATTATCTAAGGGTGGGGAGCCGAATAGACCGGTAACACACTAGTTAGCCAAAAACTTGGCATTACAGAGACTATAAGAACGTGATTCTCAGTCCTGGCTAGAACTTTGATGATATCAACAGATGCTGATGAAAGCTAAGTTTTCAAATAAATTCTTCAGTCTCGGAGATCTGTGTTTTAGTTTTTGAATATGAATATACCTGAGACTCGTATTTTCAAAACACACACACACACACACACACACACACACACACAAAATGAGGTACTGTTGGTACATGACACCAGAAAATTTATTACAGATACATAAATGTACTTCAAGCCAAGGTTGGAATGGGAAAAATGTGAAGGGACATTTTACATAGTGGACCTGTAAAGAGCTCATTAAATACATATCACGATACAAAGGATTTTAAAAATCAATACTGAAAAACAAAAAGAATTAGATTGATATTATATATGGTAACTGGAGCAAGATTATTATGCAGGTAGCTTTCGACTTATGACCACAACTAAGTGCAAAATTTCCACTGCTAAGCAAGACACTTGTTAAGTGAATTTTGCCCCATTTTATGACCTTTTTTTGCCACAGTTGCTAAGTGAATCACTGCAGCTATTAAGTTAGTAACACGGTTGTTAAGTGAATCTGGCTTCCCCATTAACTTTGCTTGTCAGAAGGTCACTTGCCAGTTACCAAGTGTCCAAATTTTGATAACGTGACCACAAGGATGCTGCAAAGTCCGTAAGTGTGAAAAGTGGTTATAAATCACTTTTTTCAGTGCTGTTATAATGTGGAATGGTCATTAAATGTATGGTTGTAAGTTGAGGATTACTTGTATGCACAGCAATGGAGGAATACTAAAACTCCCACAATGGAGGAATGGGTTGTGAATTTGTCAGGATTGGCAGAAATGGCAAAAACGATTTGTTTGGAAAAAACAAATAAGTACTTTTTCTAGAAGACTGGAAACCTTTTACGGACTTTTTGCTCAAAGTGGGTGAAAAAGCGAAGTGATGATTTATTGACTTGACGATTGAGAAGGGATTAAAAAGGGTCTGAAGGGATTTCTGTTAACACCAAGAGGGAGGAGAGAAAATAAATTTGTTTATAATGGTGGACAAAAAAACCCCGGAAATCGTTTATATTTTCTGATTCTTGTTTCTTTGTCCTTTGTTTTACTTTGTGCACATTTCCTTTCTTTTTCTTATTTTTACTTACATTTGTCTTTTACTTATGTGAAAATTCTCACTAAAAATTATATATATTTACTCCTGATTGTAAAAATTTAATAATAAAAAAGGCAAGACTGATTTTTGACCTTTTTGCACAGGCCTAGAAGCAAGATGAACTTAGGGCTCCTCTTTCTCCCCCGCCCTCAAGCTAACAATCAGGATTTACATTTATCCACTTGTTAGTGGGGCCTACCTCATAAGGCTTCACATTAGCCTTAGGCATGAAAAGCTGGCTGGGTGACTTTGGACCAGTCATTCACTCTGAGCCCAGTCCACCTCATTGGATTGTTGTTATTGTGTGGAAAATAGGATGAGGAAGTTGTGTTGAGTTATTCGCAAAAATAATAAAGGTAGGCTACAGATAAATAAGTAAATATCCCTCAGTATTTTTCTTTCCTTTTGTCAGAGCTAGTCAATAGTTTTGTTTTCTTGTGGAAAACGAAAGGAACTTTTATGAATTCCAAAGGGTGCAGAGAGGTTTATTTGCGCAAGGTTCAGAAGCAGTAACAACAAGCAATTCTGAACCCCGTGGGGGGGGGAGTCCAAACTTTCTTTTCTCAGGAACAAAGAAGCACACATAGAAATCTACATTGTATTTCATCAGGTTAGTTTCTCAGAGGCATACAATGAAGAGAGTCTTACTTGATACATTGTTTCTGAATGCAATGTGCTTTTGGTTAGTCACTATTTGCTAACACAGCTTTATTCCAGTAATTGTGCAGACACATCATTTTGCTTTAGTGATTTTTCATTTTCATTATTATTATTCTACATTTTCCCACTTTATTCTTCATTATTCCTACTTTAGTTTGATGTTTATTCTTTTTTTCCCCCCAAGAATGTAGAAGCAGCCTTTTAAAAGGAGAAAGAATGAAGTGTGAGCTTAAAACTGAATTAATAGATCTAACCTTCTTAAAGCAGGGGTCTTCAAACTTGGCCCTTTTATGACTTGTGGACTTCAACTCCCAGAATTCCTCAGCCAGCATGCCTGGCTGAGGAATTCTGGGAGTTGAAGTCCACAAGTCTTAAAAGGGCCAAATTTGAAGACCCCTTTTTCTAAAGGCAAGGCTATAAATGCAAGATCCAAGCTTACATAACTGCATATGATTGTCTCCACCTCTTGCACAGAGCACCAATTTTGGTGGGAGGTTTCTGCCCACGTAGCAGTTCAAAAACATACAAATGCAAGTAGGTAGCTCTCAAGAAACAAAGGTGAGCACCATGCCCTAGAGTCGAACACAACTGAAGGGAAATCTTTAACTTTACTTTTTTTCATGGGGAGGAAATTCTTTCCCTTTACTCTTCACACATTAAATCTGAAGAAGTCAGTATGCATCATGTGGTAGGTTCACTGATGGGATTCAAATATGTGAAGAAGCAATTCTCTGTGGAGATGTCGCTTCTGGAAGTCCACTCTGGGCCTGGGCAACAAAAAATTAGCTACCGGTACTGCCCAAGTGGTGCAAACCGGCTGAATCTCACCACTGGGTAGGTTCCATCACAATATCACATCAAAGTTCCGGTTTGGATAAGTATGTGTGCAAGCACCCTGATCCTTATTGTGCCAAAGTTCACCAGTAAATATGTGTGTAAAGTTCAAATCTGGCACGTCATTATGAAGATCAGTGAACCTTTAGATTCTGGTTCTGGATTCGTTGTGACAGTACAGCAACAATTTTTTTGTATGACAATAAAACCACACACTATACAAATAAGGCAAAAGAAAACGAGGGATGATAGTGGCTTTATGACAAAAGGATTCAAAATAGTCGGCTGTGGAAGAAATTTAACTCAAACCCTGAAAGCTACTGCTGGTTAGCTAAGACATACTGAATTAGATGGGCCAAGAGTGAATACAAGGCAGTTTTACGCCTAGGTCAAGAGTGCAAAACTGATGTCTAGGAATTGCTGATATCCTGCTAGTTTCCCCTTTGTGGCCTCAAGATGGTGGGGCCAAACATGTTAGCTTTCCCCCCCCCGGGGGGGGGGAAACTGACAGGTTAACAAGCAAAATGCTTGCTGGATGACCTTGTTAAAAACACCCATTTTACTTCTTAACATTAAATGATGCCCTACACAAAAAGATGCAGTATTAGTCCACTTTTGGAGTATGGCCCTCAATATAGCACTACCTTCTAGGACAGTGGTTCTCAACCTATGGGTTGCGACCCCATTTGGGGTCGAATGACCGTTTCGCGGGGGTCGCCGGACACCGCGGTCCGCCATTTTGGTTTCTTTTTTTTGTTTTTTTGCCCATCGCGCCACGCATGCGCGGTTCAGGCCATCGTGCCACGCATGCGCGGTTTGGCCCGTCGCACCGCGCATGCGTGGTTTGGCCCGTCGTGCGTGTGCCACGCATGCACAGATCGGCCCGTTGCGCCACGCATGCGCGGTTCGGGCCATCGCGCGTGCGCCACACATGCACGGATCAGCCCATCGTGCGCGCGCGGGGTGCGGGTCGGGGTCGCGCCACGCATGGGCGGCGCAAGTGGGGTCTCAACCTGAAAAAGGTTGAGAACCACTGTTCTAGGAATTCATAATATCTGAAGTGGGTGTCTTCTTACATTTTCAAAACTTAAGTGACTCTTATCCCAAAGATGGAAGATAAATCCTTCCCATCCCCACCATCCAGTCAGAGCTGAAGAAGCTTCTTGGATGAGAAGCGAAACAAAGAGAAACAAGAAAGTCCAATTGCCTCAGTGAAAAAGTACCTTTGAGACAACTATGACCTGGATGACTGAGCGTCTTCATAGGCCCTTATTTCTTTGTGCATGTATCTCATGCTACAATCTGAGATCTAACTCCCTAAGCATTATTATTCTATTCCATGGATTGTGCTTCATTATAAGCATATAGTAAATAAAACTGTTATTACTACTACAGAAAGCCTGATGCAGCTCTCCAGCCGGTGAAGCTATACACCCAAGATCTGAGGATATCTGTAGTATGATTATAGACAAATTTGGGAGGAAGGGGAAAAATCACGTATTTTCAGATATAGAAAAGCAAATAAAAGCTAATCTAGAGTAAAGACTAAGAGTGTAAGCTGTCCTCAAGGACATCCACAAACTCTCAGGTGACATACAGCTGGGTTCATGGATTGGGCAAAGTCATCATGGTTTGGCTTTGGCTTAGTACAGGTGTCTTCATACTTGGCCCTTTTATGACTTGTGGACTTCAACTCTTGGATGAGGAATTCTGGGAGTTGAAGTCCACAAGTCATAAAAGGGCCAAGTTTGAAGACCCCTGGCTTAGTATGATGAGTAAACTCAACCAAATTATGGGGTATAGTATTGCATTATGGATGAATACATTCCATTAGGGTGTATTTGGTAAACCCTAACTTGTAGGGTAAATGTTGGATGCCCAATGCTTCAGATATTTGAGGTGATATTGATAGTGGCCTACCTTATAACAGGAGTCCCCAACCTGTGGGCTGTAGCCCACTAGCGGGCCGTGGCCTGGTCATTGGGCTGCGGGACAGGCTGGCCAGTATGTGCACACATGTGTGCGCACTCTACTCGTGCTAGCGCAGCCGCTACACAAGCAGGGTGCCACATGACAAAAATGGGATGCTGCGTGTTGAAACCAGGATGCCACATGGTGAAAACGGGGCACGTGGCAAAAAAAATGGGGCGGTACTAGCAAGTGTCACACAGGCACTAGCACTGCCCCATTTGCGTCACGTGTGCTCGCAGCCCCGTTTATGTGCGCGCGTAAAATGTTTCCCCCTCCCTTTCCCTCCCTCTCCCTTTCCCTCCAACTGAGAAATGTTGGAGACCTCTGCCTTGTAAGATTGCTATAATTTTATTAAATTTTACAAAATGTACAATAAAAATTAACACAAACCTTATAAAGTAGCTATAGATGAAGCTCTTTAATCAACTTCAAGGTCTAATTAGGAACAACAGTGAAGCAGAGCAGCATTTCCAAAACTGATGTACTCCAGATATTTTGGGAGGTCATTAGCCATGCTGGCTGGCAATGCTGGTAACTATAATTCATGCACACCCGGAGGGCAACAGTCTAGGGCAGCTTTAACTTCAACGGATGCTTTTTTTTTTAATTAGTCACTTCTTTGGAGATGCTTACACTGCCTTAATCCACGCCCACCTTTCCCTGTTGTTGAAGACCTGAGGTTATATTTTAACTATATTTGTAGATGTTACTCTAGTCTAGATGCTGCAATGGACTTGGAATGGAGAAGACAAAGTCTGAAGGCTTATCTTTGTTTTCCCACCATACTTACACTTGAAAAACACCTGCATCGTTCTTTTAACAAGTTCCATGAGGATCAAACTGTATAATGACAGAGCAGACATGAATTCATCAGAGTCAGATGTGGCCACAGGGCAGAAGAACAACAGAGAAATCAAGTGGAAGGAAAGATCACCAGCTGCTGCATTACTACACCATCCACAATATGCATCCGTAGCACATCTGCTCTGCATTTCTAGAATCACCAAGTTGTTTGTTCAGCAGTGGGTGTGTTTGTGATAACTAAAGCAATTTCTGCTTTTCCATCTCTCTTTGTCAGACCTCAGTTAGACAAAACCAAGAAATTATATTGCTAGAGATAAAAGACTGGTCTTCCATTTCCAAGCTGAACCTACAGGCAGAGGAAGCTGGTCCTAGAATTGTGTTTTCTATCATATCAGAGCTGTGATGCAGCCAGATCATGCAAAGGTCTGGTCTTTAAAATGTTGCTGTTGCTCCCTTCCTCCGTCTCCAACATCTGTCCCTCGTTCTATCCTATGAAGGTGTACAGGAAGCTGGAGCCACTTCACAAATGTTAAGCTATGGCTGAGGAGATGAAAACGATCCAGAATGAAGGTTTCCTCCCACAATGACGTACAGGAATATAGTGGACTTCCAAAAATCCTTTAGGAGAGATAAGGTGCTGAAACATGGTTTGCTTCTTCAAGTCTCTCCTTCTTCTGCAATAAAATCCGGGGCTCCACTTGTCCTCCAGCAATGACTCTTCTTTCTGAGGAAAGCATTGGAGTGATCTTTTGAATTGCCAAACCTGAGTTTCAATCCTAAGACTAAAGTCAAATAGTTTTCACTTCTCCTTTATGTCTAATTATGGCTATTCAAATTTTAAAAAAAAGTTTCCCAAACTTCCCTTCTTTCACATAATACTTACTTACTTACTGGAAGCAAAGGCCCATTTGAAGAATTCACAAGATAGTCGTTGTGGGGATAATAAGAGGACAAAGGAGTATTAGGTATTTTTGCCACTATGTTATTTTTAGCCTACTTTTTTCTATACACAAAGTAGGCAGGATTTGAATGGGAGAAGAAGTGGAAAAGCAATACAGCAAATAATTTAGGCCAGGGAGTTGCCATCTGGTGGTTACTGTCTACATATAAATGCCAACTGAAGCACAGTCCAACGATGCTTCCGCCCACCTTCCATTGCTTAATGGACAGCACATTAAGATTCAGCAAGTGCTGAAAGCTACAGTTGCCTGAAATAATTAAGGATATATAGTACACAGATATTTTCTTCTTAGAATGTAAAAAACGGTGTCTACTATAGATAGTCCTCGAATTAGATGGCAATTGGAACCGGGAATTTCATTGCTAAGTGACACAGTTGTAAAATGTGATGTAACATGAACACATTGCTTATTAATGGCAATTCTGGCAGTCCTGTGGCTGTTGGTCACAAGGATTGCACAAGCAAGGCAAGGACCTCATATGATCACAACTTACAACTTCCTGCTGCATCCCCCATTGACTTGGCTTGTGGGAAGTTGGCAGAGAACATCAGAAATCAACATCATAACTTTGAATGGTTGCTGACTAAGTGGTTCTAACCCAAAGGCTACCTATAGTCCAGCTCATCCACCAGCCTGGAAAGAAAGCAAAGTCAACTGTGGAGTTAACTGTGGAGTCCTTGGTGCTTCCTGAATTTGGTGGTGATGCTCAGCGAGCATCAAGGACCCCACAATTCAACCCTGAACTACAAATACTCTCTTCTAAAGTCAACTATATTCATAAAAAGCTTCAGCAGGGAGAATTTACAAAAGAAGCAAGGAATTACTCAGCAAACAAATGACCATGTTTACTACATGACACCTCCCCATGTGCTTCCTCAAATCCATGAGTACCCACAGCTTGTTAATCTCCAAAGCTTAGTGATGCTTTGGAACAGCAAAAAGTATCTTTCTACTCAACGCACAGCTCAAGTGGTTTCTTCTTGCAAGTGACAACTCAGCCAAGACCTTGGCACGGAGATGAGTAAGTAAATAATAACTAAAAAAACCCAATCCTTGGCAATCATACAGCAATAGTAATGAAATCAATTAGAAGTTCTTTATATTTTTTAAAAAATAAGAAAAGAAAAAAGAATCCCCTCTTCTTCTTGTATGGCTCAAACTCTGATGCCTCAGTTGTCCACCTGCTTGTGCCAAATGAAGTAGGCTGCTAAATAATAACACCCATTCCTTTTCTGACTTCAGAAACCAGCCCCAACTGGTTTGGGAATTTTTCTGCATCTTTGATTTTAAGGGGAGCAAGGATTTGATCCTTTGCCTAAGGAATCCTTTTTCTGGAAAAACATCCTATTTTAGGACTTTCCAGTCTTCTACCTTCCTGGATGATTGAAGTGTCTTTGCACCCATCTGGGACTTTTCAGATGCTTTGTTCTTTGGTTCAGATAGTTCCTAGCTATCATAACCAAGCCTAGGTTAGGTAGGCTCAACTGGGTTGTACTAAGGCTTCTCCTAGGAGACCCCTCCACCCAGTGGTGGGATTCAGCCAGTTCGCACCAGTTCGGCAGAACCGGTAGCTAATTTTTTGTTGCCCAGGACCAGAATGGACTTCCAGAAGTGGCATCCACATAGAGAACTGGTTGTTCACATATATGAATCCCACCACTTCCACCTCATTTGAGCAGCAGGGTGAGAATGCCTAGGGCAGCGGTTCTCAACCTGTGGGTCACGACCCCATTTGGGGTCGAACGACCGTTTCACGGGAGTCGCCAATCACCGCAGTCCGCCATTTTTTCCCTATTTCCCCTCGGCCGTCGCGCGCGCGCCGCGCATGCGCGATTCAGGCCGTCGCGCGTGCCGCGCATGCGCGGTTCGCCCCATCGCGCCGTGCATGAGCGATTCGGCCTGTCGCCCCGCACATGCGCGGTTCGGGCCGTCGCGCGCGCTGTGCATGCGCGGTTCGGGCCGTCGTGCCGTGCATGCATGGTTTGGGCGTCGCGCCGCGCATGCACGGTTCGGGCGTCGCACCGCGCATGCGCAATGCGGGCTGTCGTGCCGCGCATGCGCGGCGCAGGTGGGGTCTCGGCCTGAAAAAGGTTGAGAACCGCTGGCCTAGGGAGATTCTCAATCATCCAGATGATTCCCAAAGGTGCTTTTCAAAAGGCAACTGGACTTCCTTTATTTCACTTCAGCAAAACATCTTCAAGGAAAAAAGTAACTACAGTTGCCTTTTGGAAAAAGCACCTTTGGGACCACCATGACCTGGATTGACTGAGAATCTCTCTAGACAGCCAGGTGCTGCCCCAAAGGTGCTTTTCAAAAGGCAACTCGGACTTTCTTGTTGTTTTTTTCCTTGAAAAAGTTTCACTTCTCATCCATCAAATCGGTTCTGAAGAAACTTCTTGGATGAGATGCGAAACATTTTCAAAGAAAAAAAAAACCAAGAAAGTCCAAGTTGCCTTTTGAAAAGCACCTTTGGGACAACCATGACATGGCTGTCTATGGAGATTCAGATGCAGATGTGATATACCGTAGTTGCAATTACCAAAATGTGGTGGGATGTAACTTACGACTGGAACATACTGATAGAAGGATACAAAATGCTCAAAAGAAACAGACCCCATAAAAGAGAAGGTGGAGTTGCAATATATATAAAAGACCACTATATTGCCACAGAAATGCACGAAACCAAAGACGAAAACCTCCTAGAATGCATATGGGTCAATATAAAAGAAAAAAAAAAGAATGACGTTGCCACAGGTGTTATATTACCAGCCACCCAACCAAGCAGAAAAAACAGATGCGCTTTTTGCTAACCAATTAACAAATATAGGAAACACATTATATATAGTAGTAATGGGGGACTTTAATTACGCTGACATCAACTGGAAGACTAATTCTGCATCAAGTGAGAAATCAAACAGGTTCCTGACCAACCTAGCTGACCATTTTGTTGTCCAAAGAGTAGAGGAGGGAACTAGAGGGAAGGCCATACTGCACTTAATTCTTATTAACAGAGAAGAAGTGATAGAAGTTGAAATTAGAGGAACCTTGGGTGAGAGTGACTGTGTCATGTTGAAATTCAACATAATGCAAACACAAACAATAGAATGTAATCATGCCAGACTCTTAGAGTTTAAAAGAGCCGATTTTAACAAACTCAGAGCTTGGGAAAGGTTCCTTGGAGGAAAATCCTAAAAGAGAAAACAACCCAAGAAGCTTGGGAAACTCTGAAAAATATGATCATAAAAGTCTAATCCAGCTCAATTCCACTGAAAAAGAAAAACAAGAAACCCAAGAAGAAACCAGCTTGGTTGCACAAAGATTTCTCTGATAAACTGAAAAACAAAAAAGGAGAAGTACAAAAAACGGAAAGAAGACACATAACTAAGGCAGAATATCAGCAGATAGCCAGAATCTGCAAAGGTGAAGTGAGAAAAGTAAACCACAACCTAATTCCTGGTAAGCTAGGAAAAAAGTGGGATAGATAGCATCACTACCAGATGGATTTGTAACTAGCTGACAGACCAAACTCAACAAGTTGCCCTTAATGGTACTACATCTACATGGAGGGAAGTAAGCAGTGAGGTCCAACAAGGTTCTTTCTTAGGCCCAGTACTCTTCAATATCTTCATAAATGACTTAGATGGGAGAATAGAAGGGAAACTCATCAGATGTGCAGATGACACTAAGCTGGCAGGAATAGCCAACACCGGCCTAGATAATAGGCTCAAAATCTAGATCAGCGGTTCTCAACCTATTTCAGATTGTGACCCCGACCTGCACCGCGCGGCGCGACCCCAGTCCACACCACGCATGTGCGGCGCGACGGCCCGCATCGCACATGCGTGATACGACCCCAGCCCACACCACGCATGCGCGGCGCGACGGCCCGCATCGCACATGCATGACGCGCGCACGATGGCCCGCGACGTGCGCGCAACAGCCCACATCGCGCATGTGCGGCGCGACGGCCCGCATCGTGCATGCGCGGTGCTGCCCCACGCATGCACGGTGCTGCCCCCTGTGCCGGCCGAGGGGAAAAGGGGGAAAAAATGGCGGACTGCGGTGTTTGGCGACCCCCATGAAATGGTCGTTCGACCCCAAATGAGGTCGCGACCCATAGGTTGAGAACCGCTGATCTAGATGGATCTCAACAGACTTGAACGTTGTGCGCTATCTAATAAAATGAAATTCAACATAGAAAAAAGTAAAATCTTACACTTAGGCAAGAAAAACCAAAAGTACACTGACAGATTAGGTGAAACCTGGCTTAATAGCAGTAAGTGTGAGAGGGATCTTGGAGTCCTAGTGGAAATCAATCAAATATAAGCCAGCAGTGTGCAGCAGCAGCAGAAAAAAGCCAGGGCAATCTAAGTTGCGTTCACAGAGGGACTGCATCCAGTTTTGCTCAGCACACTATAAAAAAGATGTTGAGACTCTAGAAAGAGTGCAGAGAAGAGCAGCAAGGATGATTAGGGGCCTGCAGGCTAAAATACATGAAAAAAGATTACAAGAACTGGGCATAGCTAGTAGAGTGAAGAGAAAGGTGCCAGGGGTGACATGATAGCAGTGTTCCAATATTTGACGGGCTGCCATAGAGAAGAAGGGGGCAACCTACTTTCCAAAGGATGGAAACTGATCAAGGAGAAATTTAATCTAGAAATAAGGAGAAATTTCCTGACAGTGAAAACAGTCAACCAAGTTGTGGCCGCTTCATCACTGGATGAAGAGACTGGACAGCCATTTGTCTGAATTGTTATAGGGTCTCCTGCTTGAGCAAGGGGTTGGATTAGATGACTTACAAGGTCCCTTTCCCACTCTTGTTATTCTAAGTAATTCTAAATAAGTTGCCTCGTGGGGGGAAAAAAAAAACCACCTTTGAGACAACCGGCCATAGCTTGAAAACAAGGCAGGCGGCAAACAGACTGGCGGGGACCCGAACCTGGCAGGCGCTAGGATCCCGCGGACCCGTTGGCGGCTCCGGACTGCAGAAGGCCCTGTTTCCCAAGGCAAGAAGTCAGCTAATCTTCCGCGGCCGCCGCCGCCGCCGCCCAAAGCAGCGGAGGTGGGACCTTCGCACAGGGAGGAAACTGGCTTTTCAGGCCCTCCTGACGCGTTGTGGCAATTCCATTTTTTTTGCCGACTCCGACGTTCCAGGCAAACCCGCATACGGGGGACGATGGCTCAGAAGGTGTTTAGCCGCGCGGCGGAGACTTTCCACTAAGCAGCCTTGGCCGGCGGAGGGGAGAGGACTGCGCGAAGAAGGGCGCCCCGATGGATGACAGCCGCAGCATCAACCAAGAGCTCCAGCCTTCCTCGGAGCAAGCCTTCAAGGTTTACAAGCGGCGCTGGTTCATCCTGGCGGCCGTCTGCGTGGTGAACTGCTCCAATGCGATGGTAGGTAGTTGCCAGGGGGAGTTTCGCTTTCCTTCCTCCTCCGCTTCTCCGTCTTCCCCGGCAGCCGCTTCTGTCTGGGAGCCGGTCGGGACTTTTTTTTCCTACTTTCCAGCTTTCCCAGAGCGACCGTCCTGGCTCATTTTTATTAATTTCTTTGCAAACGCCTATCTTGTACACAGTACACAAGATGATCCTAGGCGGTTTTGTTTGTTTTGTTTTGTTTTACCCCACGGCGGTGTACTACCTATCGTAGAATCACAACGCCTCGATATCACATTGCCTCCGCCTGCCTTGACTTAGACTGGCACCTTCGGGGGCGGCGGGAGAATTGAGAGTTTTCTGCGGCGTCCCCAAAGGGAAGCGAGGAAAGTTGTCCAGTTGCGCTTCCCAGCCAGGCTCCTTCCAGATGTGTATGTAGGGGGGATTTGGGTTTGTAGGAGATATGTGACGTTCTCTATCCCTTTCCCTGCTTGGGGGAAAGGCCCTTGCATTTCCTTAAGCGGGAGTGCACGTAGTCTGATCTGAGACTGATTAAAAGAAACGTGAGAACACGCGATTCATGCGTGTTTTCTTCCATAGCGAGGTCGGGCTGAACGAATTGGGTGTCTCTTTAATTAATTTATTCCATTGCTTTCTTGGCTATCCACTAAGGACTTATAGTATTGATCTTTACAACAGCCCTCTGAAGTAGGCTGAAAAATTAGCCCAGTGAGGTTCATGGCAGAGGCACCCTAATAGTTGAATACATTTTTCCCCAATCCGACAAGCCCCAAATTCAGCGCCCTCCCAGACCCCAACCTTTTGGGCACCAGGAACCAGTTCCGTGGAGAGGTTTCTCCACGGACCGGAGAGGTCGTGGTTTCGCATGCTGCCTGCATCCCACGGACTTCTCTTGTATACGGGGCCCGGTTTCTGGCATGCCACGGAGCCGGGGTTGGGGACCCCTGCCCTAATTTCATAATCAAAGGTTAAGGATTTTGAAAAGTGGAGATGAAGACATCCAGAAGGCAGCAGGCTTGGAAAAAGAATCCAAGCGGATCTCTTCGGAAATTCTTCTGTATTCAATAAGAGCCTTGCTTTATTACACGTTTTACTCCAGGCTTGAACACACACAAAAAAAACCCCTGATAAATATTAGCTATCCTCTTGACTATATGCAGAATGCACTTCCTCTCTTAGTACTTTCAACCCAAGGGCCAGAGCTTGACCTGTGAAGGGCCAGAGCTTCACCTATATTATCTAATTTGCATCAAAAGCCAACAGAGACTGAATAAAAGAACTGATCATTTTGTTATAGCTATTTTTTTGTATACCAACAGAGGCTTAATAGTCTAAAGATACTTAATTTTCTGGGATGTTCAGAAGATGGGGAGAAAATAAATCATTGGGATAAGATGTCCTTCTTTTGTATTCCATTTCTGGAATACTTATTTAGAAACTTTATTGATTTAGTCATTTGACTATATCAGTGTATAAAACTAATACAAATATATTAAGAAAACAATAGGACATGTACATAGTAAGTCATCAGCCCTAATTTGATCTAAACTTTTTGTTCTGTCTGAAATGGGCTTTGATTATTTTATTATTAAAATTATTTATTAAATTTGTTTGCTGCCCATCTCGCCACATATTTTACTAGTAATATGCGTGTTCATTCCCTGCAAAAAAGAAGACCCCTTTTTTAGTTTTTAAATCATCTAAATAAGTAGCTCTTTCTGCAGCATGTAGTTGGTAGGCAAAAAGAATATATCCCATATGTTCAGTGGCTCCTGTGCCACAAATGCACAGCCTTTCCTCAAACAGAACTCCGTGGAAACTCACAAGCTTGCTGTCATTGATCTATCTTGCCCCATGGAGTCCAGTTGTTGGAAATGATCTCTAGAAAAAAGCTCTTCTGAGATGTCCAAGGCATGTAAGTTGTTAAATGCTTTTTTAACTGGGAGGCGGATTTGTTTTGAGCCAGCCACTTCAAAGACTTAACATATTTAAGTGCTTTAATACTTTATCATCTTGGGCAGCTTATATGACATGTCCCTTGCCAGCCACAGAGTGATAGTGAAAAAGTGCATTTTGCCACCTGTATGTTCCGTGCTTGCAAAACTTCCTAAATGCACAGGAATGGAAGTCACATTTTGCTGGCTCAAGCCAATAGCCCATCTAGCCCAGCCCTCTGTTAAGCTGTGGGGTCCAAGTAGATGAATTTAGGACTAAACACACTGCTAACTCGCCAACGCTGACACTCCCCTGCAGCTGCCATTAAAGGCCGGTGATTTTGGAGGCAGGATACAGCCACCCAAAGGTCAATTCTCCCTGAATCAGCCTTTGAAATTTATTTTAAATTGATGACCATCATCAGATGGTAGTAGCAAATTCCATTGTCAATGCCCCATTGTGCAAAGAACAGTGCCCTTTTATTGTCTTCCCACATGGATGCAGGATGTACTAGATGACTCCCAAGTTCTAAGACTGGAGGAGGGGAAAAAACACTTATTTTCTATACTGTGATTTTTTGGGGGGAGAGTTTGGAGAGATCCTACACAATCTTTCTAGATTACCAAGACTTTGGTGATTATGGAATCACGGTACAAGGAGCATTCTTAATCTACATTGCCTGTTTAATCCAGTTTTCAAAATAATCTGCGTGACAGGTCTGTAGGATGGGTTTACAAGGATACACAATACTGCGGCCTGTTTAGCATATAGTTTAAGTACTTAAACGTGACTTTAAGTAAACTCAATTTGTTCGCATTGAGGAAGTATGCCAGAAACACTGGGATTAAAGGTTGATGGATGGCTACTTTTCATGTCATATACATTTGCTGAGGATCAACTTAATGTATGAAACAAGGCACACCATATAATCGGTTGTGGATTCTGTCACTCAGCTTCTGCTCCTAGGCCAGGGGTAGGCAACCTTGGCTCTTTTATGACTTGTGGACTTCAACTCCCAAAATTCCTGAGCCAGCCATGCTGAAGGGAAAGGGAGAGGTTTCCAAGCTGAGCCATGCTGGCTCAGGAATTCTGGGAGTTGAAGTCCATGAGTCATAAAAGAGCCAAGGTTGCCTACCTCTGACCTAGGTT
Organism: Bothrops alternatus; assembly: GCA_034064705.1. Lineage (NCBI taxonomy): Eukaryota > Metazoa > Chordata > Lepidosauria > Squamata > Viperidae > Bothrops > Bothrops alternatus. Next base: position 1,817,363 of record JARGCV010000087.1, read on the forward strand.
TAGTAATAGCAACAGCACTTAGACTTATGTACCGCTTCACGGTGCTTTACAGCCCTCTCTATGGTTTTGATTTCCATGTCTTCTGAAATTTCTGGGTTCCCACCACTAGCTGTTGATCATGGCAACAATGAGAGACATTCATGGAGGAATCCTTTTCTGCCTTCTCAGATGCTTTTTCATCTCTGCGTGCTATTTCTGGCAGGAAGGAACATGGAAGCTGCTACATTGTTTCATACTATTACTGCTATATATGTAGTCCTCGACTTACAACAGTTCATTTAGTGACTGCTCAATGTTACAACGGCACTGGCAAAAGTGACTTATGGCCGTTTTCCCCACTTAACGACCGTTGCAGCATCCCCATGGTCAAAATTCATACACTAGTCCATACTTATGATGGTTGCAAGTGTCCTAGGATACTAACTGCAGTGGCTCACTTAACAACTGTGATAAGAAAGGTCATAAAATGGGGCAAAACGCACTCCACAAATGTCTACTACAGAATCGCTGTAGTAGTTAAGTTAGTAACGTGGTTGTTAAATGAATCTGGCTTCCCCATTGAATTTTGCTTGTCAGAAGGTCGCAGAAGTCCGATCTAGGTTGAAGGGCTGCTTTTTTGGAATGACCCTTCAGCAAGGGTCTCGCTTAGCAACATAAAGTTTGGGCTCTATTGTGGTCGTAAGTCGAGGACTACCTGTACTACTTGTCTTCTTTGTCAGCCGAGGTTATCAATCAGTTGTCAGGATCAATAGCTGCTAAGCACCCACAACCTGCTTTGTAAAATTTGTTATCACGTACAAGTATGAGCATGTGAATTATTGTCATGGTTCCGATAGATGAAGCTCTCCAAAGAACTTCGAGGCATTGTTTACCTTAAAGAATCTTTATTGGAGTAGCATAGCTTCGGCACTAACATAGTTGAAGCCAAAATGTGAATTCCCCTCCCCTGAGCACATAGTATCAAAGCACAATTCCCTCCTCCAATTAACAGTCATAAATCACATTCTCCAATTAGTTTGAAATGCCGGCTTTCCCTCCAGTTCTTCAACCCACCATTTCTTATCATCTCCTATTTTAAAAGCACTGAATTCACACACTATTACGATATTGTTATGTCTAACTAACTCCCATCACATTCTTCCTCCTCCCCCCAGTTATCATCTAATTCTAAGAGTAAAGCATAAGGAAGAATAAGGCTGCAACTCCATATGTTGTCAAAGCAAGAACATCCAATGTTAGCAGCATTGACACTTACCTGTTAATGGCATGTTCAGTAGAACTTGGAGCTTTTCAGATGTTGCTTGACTATAGTTCTTAGCAGTGTGAATCAGCACAGCCAATGGTGAAGGATGCTGGGAGTTACTGTTCAAGAATTCCTGGAAAGTAACAGATCTCCACTGCTATATAGAAACAAAATAAAATATATTAATGTCGTTTATTATTATTATTATTATTATTATTATTATTATTATTATTATTATTATTATTATTATTTATTAAATTTCTATACCGCCCCTCTCCCGAAGGACTCGGGGCGGTTTACAGCCTTAAAATTTAAAAAACATATAAATGTACAAAATTAAAATATTTAAAAATAAATTAAACAAATTAGGCCATAAAATCTATAAAACCAATATATACAAATCCTAAAATCCTAAAAATTACAAAAATCCTAAAAATTACACAATTCCCCTAAAACATTTTCACCCGGTTGGAGCCGGAGCTTCTATGCCAGGCCGGCCTGTTGAAAAAGGAAAGTTTTCAGTTCCCGACGGAAGGTGCGTAAGTCCGTCATCGTACAGAGTTCGGGGGGGAGCTCGTTCCAAAACGTTGGAGCTCCCACAGAGAAGGCTCTCCCCCTGGGGGTCACCAGTCGACATTGTCTGGCCGACGGCACCCTGAGGAGGCCCTCTCTGTGGGAGCGTACCGGACGGCGGGAGATATTTGCTAGCAGTAAGCGGTCCTGTAAGTATCCGGGTCCGATGCCATGGAGCGCTTTAAAGGTGGTCACTAACACCTTGAACCGCACCCGGAAGACCACCGGCAACCAGTGCAGCTCGCGCAGGAGCGGTGTTACATGGGAGCGCCACGACGCTCCTGTCACTACCCGCGCGGCCGCATTCTGGGCCAGCTGAAGCCTCCGGGTGCACCTCAAGGGGAGCCCTATGTAGAGAGCATTACAATAGTCCAGCCTGGAAGTGACGAAGGCATGAGTAACTTTGCATAGCGAGTCCCGGTCTAGGAAGGGACGCAACTGGCGTACCAGGCGAACCTGATAGAACATCCTCCCGGCCACGGCCGCCAGATGGTCCTCTAAAGATAGCCGTGAATCCAGGAGGACTCCCAAATTGCGAACCCTTTCCGCGGGGGCCACTGTTTGCAGGGGGTTGGGAAGGTTTCTCTCTCATAGGACATACTACACAGCTTTTCAGCTTTCTCTGAATTCATTGTAATGGAAAGAGGAATAATTTAACATCCTGGCTGGGATGAGAAGAATTGGAGATTTCCATCCCTTACTGAAGGGTCATTCCCAAAGGGCAGCCCTTCAACCTAGACCAGACTAGGATGCCAGATTTATGAATGCTAATACTACTTTATTATACAATAACAGAATTGTGTAAGTCTGATTGCACCCTATTTCTTTATCTTCAAAAGAACTGGGGTTGTTCATGTCTGAGACACTTCATCAACTTATGTTTCTGCCTGAAACTCGGATTTCTTTTATCTGATTTGGTTGCGGCTCTTCCTCTTGTTTCAACTTCCCATTACAGGTAGATGTGTATTTTAAAATTGCCATACATAACAATTAGGTCAAATTTTTATTACAATCATAGACCAGCATATTTAACATTAGGCTTGCCTTAATGGCTCAGCTCCATAAGTTTTGTCATTCTCTTTGTAACAGCAAGCAGCTGAATGCTCTAGGGCAGGGGTCGGCAATCTAAAATGGTGAAAGAGCGACTTGGACCCATTTCCCTCACCAAAAAAAAAAAAAAAAACCCCTGGGAGCCGCAAAAGGTGCGCATGCGCGTGCATGCGCACACACGTGGCTTGATTCTGAATTGAGCGCACTGACCAAAAAGCGAGGTAAAAATATGGTAAATGAATGAAACTTCCCTCCCCAACAATCACAGAGTGGTACTTCATCCCCTCTTGACAATCTTGACTAAAACGCGAGGGGCAGCACAAATGATTTCGATGCAATCATTTTCACGGGTATTGCCAGCGCAGAACACGGATGAAGGCCCGCCCAGGGAAGACTTACTGCAGGATGAGGCCAAGCGGGGTTTCGCCGCTTCACTTTGGCAACAGCACGAGATGAAAGCTCCGTAACCGTGGAGATAATGCCCCACCTCTTCTCTCCCCTGGAATCATCCCCCCCCCGCTCGCTTCACCCAACCAACGGTCCCTGCGCGACCCCTCCCACAAAAGAGCCGGTTAACAGCCGAGCACGAGGGATCTTTCCACCCGTAGAATGCTTAGGGGGCTTTGTTAACTGTTTTAAATGTTTTAAATTTAACTGACTTTTAGGGGAATTCTCAGCTTCTTAAGGAGCTGATCCTGGGCAGCAGTTATGTGTGGGTTAAACGGGCGCAACTGACTTGAAGCCAACTTGAAGCCATTACAACTGGCTTGTAATGTTGCCAACGACGGAATCCCTCATTTCCTCAGTGGCTTCAGTGAGGGTTGAGGGGCAACGTTATGCATACCACGTGGGGGAAGTCTCGCTGATTTCACGGAGTCTGATTTCTTGGTGTGAATATTTAAAACTCCTCAATGCCTGTGATTTTAATTCTGCCTGGCAGGAGCCGAGTTTGCAAGCCTCGTTGGCAAGCCGGGAAAACCGAAGGTCCGGAGGGTTCCCTCCTGCTGCGGAGCTGCAGTGCCTGGTCCTGGGCTGACGGGGGAGGGGGGTATCCGGGGCTTAAAAATTCCTCCAGGACAGGCTCGGGGCCAGCCCTCCTTCCCCGGCTGCAGGAGAAGGGGAGGCGCAGGCTCTCCACCTGGGTGGGCAGACGAGAAAAACCCCGAAAGCAGGAGGGAACCTCCGGGCCTTCGGTTTTCCCGGCTTGCCAATGAGACTTGCAAACTCGGCTCCTGCCAGGGAAGCTCCTTCCCTGAAGCCTGCAATTGCTCAGAGCCCATCCCAAAAGGTGCTGCTTCCCTGGCAGGAGCCCAGTTTGCAAGCCTCGTTGGCAAGCCGGGAAAACCGAAGGTCCGGAGGGTTCCCTCCTGCTTTCGGGGGTTTTCTCGCCTGCCCACCCAGGTGGAGAGCCTGCGCCTCCCCTTCTCCTGCGGCCGGGGAAAGAGGGCCGGCCCCGAGTCTGTCCTGGAGGACTTTTTAGTCCCCGGATACCCCCCACCCCTCCCCTGTCAGCCCAGGACCAGGCACAGCAGCTCCGCAGCAGGAGGGAATCCTCCGGACCTTCAGTTTTCCCGACTTGCCAACGAGGCTTGCAAACTCGGCTCCTGCCAGGGAAGCAGCACCTTTTAGGACAGGCTCTGAGCAATCGCAGGCTTCGGGGAAGGAGCACAGAGGCCTGCAAGCAGGCAGGCAGGCAGGCAGACACTGGGCAGCACGACCTAAGCGGCGATCAAAACCCCGAAACCTTTTGTGTTCGTTTGCAAAGAAGCAGTGAAAGCGGGTCCAGCTGGTCGTCGGGGTGTGGAACTGGGCTGTGGACGCCAGGCCTTGCTCACCTGCAGTGCTGGAGCCTCCCACACCAACCAGTAGGTCTTCCGTGCCGCTCCGCTCGGACTGCCGGCTTCTTGCTAAAGGGCTGTCTCCCTCCGGACCTGTCTTTCTCCCCCCCCCCCCATCTATGTCGAGCTCTTGGCGAACAGCGTCCCACAAACCAAAGAAGTTGAACCAATCAATGCAAACTTCTTTCGTGAGAAGTTTGAATTGATTGGTCCAACTTTTTTAGTCCTTTTTTTTGGCACTGCACGTGGCTGGGAGCCGCAGGAGACGGCTGAAAGAGCCGCATGCGGCTCCAGAGCCGCGGGTTGCCGACCCATGCTGTAGGGATATTTGTAAGCAGAGTGTGGTGACAAATCCTTTTGTTTTGACATTTGTTCTACTCACTTGACATCACTTAGACTGCCACTCTTCAATGAAACTAATTAAACCCCATAATTGATGCATACCGAGGAGTTGCCTCTCTCCGTTTTCCTACAAATAGCATATCAAAAGAAGTGCAGTTGTCGGGAAACGCCTGGCCAGGTAGGGAGGAGGACTGAAGTGGGGAATTAGCCTTGAATCATTGCATGGCCACAAGAGATCGAGACTAACTCCCCCCCCCCACACACACACAGACACACACACACATACACAGCCTGCCGAGCACCATGGAACAAGATAGATTAAGGACAGCAAGCAGTTTGGGCAGATTCCTGTATTATAGGCAGCAAAAGTAGTTAGTTTAAATTCTACATGTGTGGTTCTGGTTGTTTGTGCCTGACAAAAGACCAGCGATGAAAGTAGCAGGAGCTCTTCTAAAATTGTTTTCTGAGACTGCTATCACCTGTGAACTCATCCAGTGATTTTACTTTTTCCTATATTCTCAAGTTTTTTGGGGGGAAGAGAAAAGATAGACCCCCCCCTTTCTGACTGGGTTCAAACCTGCAGAAACGAACCCCTTGTTATAGAAGAACATAGAGAACGCAGTTCTGCAACATTTTTTAATTGTTTCAGTACAGGTAATCCCCAAATTCCGACAGCCCAGTTAGTGACCATTTGAAGTTATGACATAACTCCCTCCCCAAGTACTTATGACACAGACCCAAAGTTATCAATGTTGCATCGCCACAGCAGTCGTTCACCCTTATAAATGGCCACATAGGCACCACAATATTCACCCTGTCTATTATCCTCCCCACCCCACCCCCGGGACTGTGGAGACCCACCTTGCGAAGATCTAGTGAGTCTTCAGTTTCTTTGCCTGCTTTGTTCCTTCAGGCCTTTGGTCTCTTTGCAGAGAACAGAGGCCTACTACCAGGCTGTGGCCTTTTGGCCATCGGGCTGCATGAGTGGCTGGCCAGTGCACATGCTCACCTCCTCTCGCACCAGTGCTAGCCAAGCCCCAAGCCGGCACTAGCTGAGCCCCGAGCCTTGCGCCAGTGCTCGCTGAGCTGTGAGCCTCATGCCGGTGCTAGCAGCCCCATTTGCAGAGCGCATTTTTAATCGATTGATTAAAAAAAAAGAAGCAGACCATGCACTTGGGGGGAAAAGCTGGAAAGAAAAAAAAATCTACCCGTTAAATATTTCCTCTCTGCAGACTGTTTTCCCAATTTCAAATGCTGCATGTTTTATTTTGGGATTATGGTACTTGAGTTACAGTTGGCTTGGCTGGTCCTGTCACTTTGCCTGAATCATTTAAAGCTTCATAAACTTCATTTCATTTAGCAGTTTCAGTTCAGAGCTGACACGTGCTTGATGATGGAGAATGTTGTGGATGTAGGATTTTTATCTAAGATGGGCTTGTAGATCATCCTTGGAAGGGCAGAAGACACAGTGCTGATGGACATGTCATTGCTGGGTTTTGACAACTAAATCAGACTAATGCTGATGTTGACCTTGGATTTGTTGCATCTCTTAGATCAGATATACCAATTTATAAATCCCTAAGCTTTTCAATCAGATATAATGTGAGAATAATTACTGTAATTACTGTTTATTAAATTTATATGCAACTTGACTCACAGCAAATAATTACTAATTTCATGAAAGGAATAACCAATTACATGGAAGGAAACCAGTTCAATGGTACCGTAGCAAGGCAATGTAACTATCCTAGGTAATGTATCTACATCCCTTGAAATCCTGCAGCTCTGTTCCAAGTATCTTTGCATGCCAATTAGCTATTCAATAAAAGGCTTTTCTAACTGAGGAATACCTTATGATATTTGTTTTTGCCTTACATTATCTTTTAATTTGAGCATTTAAACTCAGTATATCATTTTACTACCAACTTATTTTTTGGTATATCCTACACACTGAATCCCTGATTATCTCAAATTATATCTATTGCACTCTTTTCCATCTCCGAAAAAAACATACGCTGCATTTTATTATGACTACCTTTGCTGACCTTCCATTGTGTTTCCTCTGTTATTTTTCCTATGTCACCCTATGGATCTAGGCTGCAGGGAAATATCAAGGAACCAGGTTTGATCCAAAAGGTTAACCCCAGGCGAAGCCTGTTCCTTGGAGTCAGATGACATCGCCAGGGAAGCCCAGAGTTGTATGCCCTCTCACGGATGTCCTCCAGATCCCAAGAAGAAACTACATGAGCAGCCAGGAATATTTTCAGCCAGAAACTGAAAGTATTCACAGTTGGATATACCCTGAAGAACTATGATTTGAGACTTGGCTTTGCTCACTACCTATCTTTTTCCAATATGGCTTTCTAGAGTTAGTGGTCAGGGACAGAATTTTGGCTAAAAGTCCAGGAGATTCGATGAGCTGGCTTTCACTTGGCCTAAAGGCCAAAGACCCTCCTCATTGTTTTAAATAAATTAATGATGATTTTTGAGCTGAAAAGGATCTGAGCTTTTAGATAAATCTAAAACGAATCAGCAGCTCTTGAGTACACTCAAGCCATCATTGTCATGCTCCAGGTTTTGAATGCAAAGCCAGAACTTCAGAATCAGCATGCAGAACCCGGTTATATCTTACAGTAGATCTGGACTTTTTTTTGTTTCAAGGGCTGTATTTCTGAGGTTAGAGAAAAACCTATTGCAAAATATTCTGCAAACAATTATTGTGTCTTCTGTGATGGAGTGTAACTTTACAGATAAGTAAACTTTAGTGCTCCAGGTTTTAACATCTGATCGTGAAGATGTCCTATTTTGAAATGGACCTCTTCATTGGTGGTTTAAAAAAACCATCAACTTTACTATTTCAGATTCTATTAGGCTGATATAATATAAAGACATATAAATGTTCTGATTTCAGTGATCACGTTGTTTTGAATCTATACATATATCAAATGGAGTTGATTCCAGATCATTAGCAAATCATTTCAATTTTAATAATATTCTGTCAACCCTTCAAAATAGACCTGGTCAGGAAACCAGTGCCACAAGAACCAGCATAACTCAGCTTTATTGCTTCATGGTACAATAACAGAATTTTGAAACTCTGAGTGAGATTCTCTCATCCTTATATTATACCAAAGAGAATCAAAGCAAGGCAGCTTTGAGTTTCTTTATTACTCCTCCCGTTCAGGGCTGAGTTGTGTTTGCATAGCAGCTATTGAATCCATTCTTTAAGGCCATCCTCATGCTTCTCTACTGTAAATGTTGATGAGACAAGTAGGATTCTTTTTGTTGTCAACTGTCATAAGCACATTCTTCAGAATTGTTGGATATTCACCCAAAAGAGGGTGGTGATGGTGATGGTAGTGATGGTGATGATGATAAATGGTATAGGGTGCTTGAAAATGTTGTATTATATACAAGATGTAAGTAACCATAGTGCACATAGCTTAAAAGGTGCCTTGATTTTAGTACTCACAAAAAAGGGTGCCTGAATGTTTGACAATGTTTTTTTGTTCTTGTTTCTTTTCTTTAGCTATGGTTGACGTTTGCTCCAGTGGCTGACATAACAGCTGAACGATTCCACACCTCACTGGATATGGTCAATTGGCTCTCCATTGTGTACTTTGTGGTATCAGTTCCTGTGGGCCTTCTAGCAATATGGATTCTGGACACCATCGGACTTAGATGTGCTGTAAGCAGAACAGAGATGAGCATGAGTTGGTTTAACCCTATCATGATTTTTGGAATGGGTTCTCAGGATTATTCCAAAAATTGGTGGGGTCTGCTTCACTAGAAAATCAGAACTGGCTGATGAGCTTCCCCCAAAATCAGATGACTCACATTCCACTGCTGACTCTACACAACTAGAAGCTGTGACGTGTGGCAGGTTGTAAGGCATGGAGACAGCAGTGCAAAACAATGAGATGTTTGATTGAAGGGGAGAGATGGATTTCATGCTTGCTTTTTCTTTGCATTAAGAAACAAAACAAAAAAAAATAAATTCGGGACCTGGTTTGGATTTTTTTCCCCCTCCACTCAATTTTTTAATAAAAACATGTCTCTGTGTGTTTGTGTGCACCCCTGCAAACACACTGCAGTTTAGCTCAGGGGTCTTCAAACCTGGCAACTTTAAGACTTGTGGGTTTCAATTCCCAGAATTCCCCAGCCAGAATCCTGGGAGTTGAAGTCCACAGGTCTTAAAGTTGCCAAGTTTGGAGACCCCTGATTTAGCTCAGGAGAGGAATGTGTTACAGATTTTCATTGCAACTGGGGAAGTAGAGGAAGAGTTGTCCACTCCTGCACTTCACATCTGAATCACATCAAAAGCACCCAACTAAATACTCAAAAACTGCTACTTTAATATTGGAGCATTAAAGTATCAAGGTTCTTGTTTGTCATTTCCCAGTCTGGTGGCTTTTATACGTGTTGGGATTTCTGTTCACAGAATCACAGCCAGCATAGTGTGGACAGATTTTCTGGGAACTAGAATCCCAAGATAGGCGCAACGCAATAGACTCAAGAAAGTATTAAAATGGTGCATTTTTTTATTCGTATATTTGGCTGGTTGGTACAAGTGTTTATAGCCTACCCCATGTTTATAGCACATACTTCAGGGAGTACAAATATGGACACTAGTTGAAGACATCACCTAGTTTTGGCCTTCAGTGTACGTCCTAAAAGATGCGATAGGATCCTTTGTTGGTACATGTATTGTTCAGCAGCCAGGGATGAGGGGATTTTTCCATGGAGCTGGAAAATGTTATTTAAAACACGCCCTGAACACAGTGCTGCACAATCACTTTCAGTGAGTTCAAGGAAGTTTTCTGCGAATGTTTGTTTAGCAGCAACATTGTGATCTGGGTTGGCTGCCATTTCCTTTCTGCCCATGGTTTGCCATGAGCTAGCTGTCTCGTGCTCTTTGACACAAAGATTAGGCAGCCTTCTATTAATTAAATGCGGTTACACATTTGGAAATATAACACAGGAGGGCATTTTAGCATCGTTACTCAGTCTTATGACCATAAATAGCATCAGGTCATGGAAGACTTGATTTATGTTAACCCTGGCTGTGTGGCTTTTTCTCTTGCAGGTGCTACTCTGCGCCTGGCTCAATATGGTGGGCAGCATCATTCGTGTTTTCAGTGTTATTGATAGCCTGAGCTTAGGCTCCCTAAACTACATCTACCTTCTTGTAGGACAGTGTCTCTGTGCTGGGGCTCAGCCACTCATCATCTTTGCACCAACTAAGCTAGCAGCTCTCTGGTTCCCCGAAGACCAACGAGCCACAGCCAACATGATTGCCTCTATGTGTAAGTAACTGAGCACTGATGAGTCCGTCTTGGTTATTCCGTAGCCGAGGGAGATGGGAGCCCTGGGTTCAGATGTCACTTCTCTCGGGAATACAACGCTTTCCCTGTTGAGGCTGCCATCATTGACGCAAGAGTTTATTACTAGCTTACTGGAGAGGGCTATTTTTGGGAAGACGTACGTACTTGATTTTTAAACTTTTCTAAAAAAAAACCCCTATATATAAAGTAGGATGGAGAATCTGTGGTCCTCCAGATGTTGCCGAGGTAGGACTTCCAGCATTTCTTGCTACCGGCCAGGCTGAGAGATGGAAATTGCAGTTCAGTAATGTCTAGAGCAGTGTTTCTCAGCCTCAGCCATTTTAAGATATGAGAAACTGCAACTCCCAGAATTTAAAGCTGCTGAGGTTGATAAACACAGGTTTAGAGGGTCATCCCAAAGAGAAAGAAAGGTTAAGTATAACTCCAGAGGTTACATCTGTCATTGATATTCATGATATTTTCCATCTGCGACACTCTAGGTATACTTATACTATATTTTCCAGAAATCATGCTGCTAATCAAATTGAATTGAATATTAATTTTATTTAATTATTTCATGGTATCTTACCTAAGTGACTCTGGCTGGCTATGAATAAATAAATAATGCTGCCTGCTCCTTAGGAAGAATAAAAAAGATAATATATCTACTGTATATCCCCGAAAGTAAGACCTACCTTGAAAGTAAGCCCTAGCTTGATTTTTGGGGGTAGGCCTAATATAAGCCTTACCCCCCAAAATAAGCCCTAGTTTTGGGGTGAGGCACATGCCTAAAAATCAAGCTAGGGCAGGATGGGGGCTGGAGCTGCCCTACGCGCCTCACATCCACTTACCTTACCAGTACGATTGCCACAGCCAGGCTTCCCATGCCCTGACACTTGTTGCGCCGCATGGCTTGTACGCCGGTGCTGCCGCTCGCAGCAGGAGGCCACACAGTGCTTCAGGCTGTCGCTGCTTGTGGCAGGAGGTTGCATGGGTGCTTCATGCCATTGCTGTCGCTTGTGGCAGGATGCCTGAAGCACTGTGTGGCATCCTGCTGCAAGCGATGGCAACAGGCCAAAGAGCCGTGCGGCGTCCTGCCGTGAGCAGTGGAAGTGGTCCAAAGCAAGTAGCAGCAACAGCATGAAGCGCCATGCGGCCTTCTGCCGTGAGCAGCGGAAATGGCCTGAAGCACTGTGTGGCTTCTTGTCATGAGCGGTATAGCAATGGCATGAAGCTCCATGCGGCCTCCTGCTGCAAGCAGTGGCAAAAAGCCCAATGCGGCACTTGGCATCCAACTGCAAGTGGTGGCAAGTGGCTACTGAAGAGGTCAAGCAGTAGCGCAACAGATGCTGGGGTGTGGGAGGCCTGGCTGCGGTGGTCCTAAGATAAGGCCTCCCCTGAAAATAAGACCTAGTGCCTCTTTTGGAGGAAAAAAAAATAAGTCCGGGTCTTATTTTCGGGGAAATCCTGATCCATTCTGTAGATGGGATCTCACAGAATTGGCCACAACACTTGAAAGTCAGATAATGACTCAGACTGAAAAATCTTCTTCTTTTGCTAGTTGTCAATTAAGGGGCTCTCCCTGATTTGCTAGTCTTCTACCTGAAAAGTTATTATTTGATCGCAAGGGCTGATTTGGTGAAATAGACAGATAAACCCCCTTTTCCATGTGCGGCACGATTGTGCCCCTTATGAGAATCTTAAAGCCCATTTAGAGCGGTTTTCAAAAAATGAGGCAAACTCAAGACTCCCGTTTCCTAATTTGCTTCTTTCTAGTGAAGCAAGAAGTCCGACGAAAAGCTTCTGAGTAGATTTGTGGCTTTGAGTATGGGACAGAAGGGGATCCTACTAGTTCTCCTGCCAGTTCACCTGCATGTTGAATGTGTTCCAGTTTACTTTGGTGAAATCGTTTGCAATCATCTCTTCCTTTCTTTTTGCATTTCCATTTAGCCAATCCGTTGGGCATGCTCGTAGTTAACCTATTGTCACCGACACTTGCTCCAGAAGCGAAAGATATCCCTTTACTGGTAAATGAACTTGAAATTTCACTTAGAATTCAGCACGACGTACCTGTTCTTTTGGGAGGCAAACTACACAACTGCTGATGTTTTTTTAAAATTTGGCTGGGTGCCTGTTTTACAGATTGGAGTGTCTGCTGCGCCTGCGATCCTCGGCTGCCTTCTGTCCACCTTCGGTGTTTGCAGTGGTGTTCCCCCAACTCCACCATCGGCAAGCGCCAATCATTTAAATTCGCCAACTTTCTGTGAAGGTTTGAAAATGGTAAGCTGCAAGCAAAGTGAAGGAGTACCCATGGGGATTGCCGCTATAATGACAGGTAGTTCTCGATCAACAAACATTCAAAGTTATGATGGATTCCCCCCCCCAAATGGTACTTTTGACCTGTTACAATTGCCACTCCCTCCGTCACGTGATTGCATTTGGATGCTCGGCAAGCAGCCCCCATATACAGCCACTTGCAGAGTCTCGTGGTCACGTGATTTGCAACTTGTGATGCGTTTTCTTTTGCTGCCAACTAAGAAACTGTTTCCTGCTTTGCCGTTTTCTTCCGGTTTTCAGAAAAAAAACCCCTACCCATTACAAAAATGGGTTTACTTAACAACCATAGTATTGGCTTAATGACTGCTACGTTCACTTAATGATCGCTGCAAAAAAGGTTACAAAATCAGGTGTGGGGGGTCACATGATGGCCCCCTTAATGAGTGGCACAACTTACTACTGTAATTCTGGGCTCTGTTACAGTCATTAAGTCGAGGACTATCTGTATATATAGTTAACCCAAAACAGCTAGGTGGGTAGTATATAAATTTATGTGTGCTTTGTGTGTGTGTGTGTGTGTGTGTGTGTGTAAAACCAAATCTAGGTAATATGGAAACACAAAAGAATATCTTCTTGCTAGGTCAGGGGTAGGCAACCTTGGCTTTTTTATGACTCGTGGACTTCAACTCCCAGAATCCCTGAGCCAGCCAAGCTGGCTCTAGGAATTCTGGGAGTTGAAGTCCACGAGTCATAAAAGAGCCAAGATTGCCTACCCCTGTGCTAGGTAGTCTGGTTGACTACCTATGTCAGTGTTTAAGGAATCAATCAGTTCTTCTCCCAGAACTGTGTTGGATGAGACCAAAGGCTGATGAAGGCCTATTTCCTGTTTGCAGACAGGAGTTGATAAAATGCCTAGTGGTGTCTGCAGTAGAAGTAGGATAATCAGAACAATGGAAGCAGGACTGGTATGTCTTGTGTCGTGTCATCCCTTGCACACGTTAAAAGTGGCATTTCTTTGGAATATGAACCTTACTTTCCGAACATTAGCCTTGCAAGCCAGAAGTCCCAAAAGGCAAAAGGCAAATTCAGCAACTTATTCTCAGCGTGAAGGTCTTTCAATATTTTTTATATTTATAATTGTAATAATAAGCCACCCAGAGTCACCTTGTAAAGTGAGGTGAGCGGCATATAAATTAAATATGAAACTAAATAAAACATCTACTGGCATCTTGCACAGTGTGCTGTGTTTTTAACAACTCTTTCTTATTGTGCTTGCTTTAGCTGGTCCGAAATAAGCCTTACATTATCCTGGCCCTCTGCTTTGCCACGGGGATAGCACTCTTCACCTCTCTCAGTTCTCTGTTGGAACAGATACTGTGCATCAATGGATATTCCGATGTAAGTCCCTTCTTCTTTTTATGTTTCTTTGCCAACATGGGGCTTAATGGCAGGAGAAGCTAAGACAACCAGGAACTATGTGAGATTGGGTTGTAGGATAAGGAGAACAAGCTATCACGGGCTGTCAGGTGCGGTTAAGTGGACCCACACGGGTAGTGTTCAAACTAACTGCTTTATTGTTGTGTGCCTGTTGCACAGGAATCTGCCCAGATTTGACAGCTTTCGCCTGGGAAAGACCAGATAAGGTTTAAAGATATTCAGTGGGAGTCAGATTGTGTCCTTTTGTATTTACCTAATAGATCCAGACTAATTCCCTGTTTCAGCCCTCCCACCAACTTGGAAGGTTTCTTTCCAACATGTGGCAGTGGGAGACACAGTGCTGATGGAAAACCAGGATGTCGTGGTTCTGACAGATGAAACTCTCCAAAGAACTTCGAGGCATTGTTTACCTTAAGAATCTTTATTCAAGTTGCATGGCATCAGCACGTACATGGTCAAAGCCGAAATCTGAATTCTCCTCCCCTGAGCACATAGTATGAAAGCAAAATTCCCTCTTCCAATTAATAGTCATAAATCACATTCTCCAATTAGTTTGAATTGCAGGCTTTCCCTCCTGTTCTCTAACCCGCCAATTCTTATCATCTCTTATTTCAAACTCTGTATTCACACACTAGTACAATATTGTTATGTCTAACTAACTCCCACCACATTCTGCCTCCTCCCACAGCATCATCTAATTCTAAGAGTAAAGCATAAGAAAGAAAAAGGCTGCATCTTCATATGTTGTCAAAGCAAGAACATCCAATGTTAGCAGCGTTGACACCAGGACATGCCTTTTTCTCATGGGAATCTTTGGAACTTGTGATTAATGGTTGCACAAGGCATGCCAAAGGTCCTCTCCAAATTGGCCATGATCCTTCTGGGCATTTAATTTGAAGAGTCTGGTGGGAGAAGGAGAATGGGAGATACGAATATTTAACTTAACTTGACCATTGAAGGGCACTTCTTAAGTTTGGTTCTGTTCTTCTGTTCTTATTCGTCTGCTCAGTGGCTTCTGTGGCAGAAGAACACAGTTTTGGAGAACAAAAGGGGACACAGAGCACCTGTATAGTGGTGCGAACCAAATGCATAATCGGTCCACCTCAAGCTGCGAGATGAGCAGCACATAAATTTGATAAACAAATAAATGATTTCTTTAAGATGATACGTCAGCAGCAGAGGGCGGCCATATGAAAAGAATTCGATAACTTGTACGTTGGTAGTATTTAATAGTGCCAAATTGTCCAACAATAAAGGAAAACACAACTGATCACGTCTTCTACTGGAAAATATTTTCTGTTTTATTTTATTCCAAAAAATCATCTAGGTCTCCTCAGTTTCTTTTTTTTTTTTTTCACATAAAAGGCAGGAAATGCATCCCCACAACTAAAATGTGTTTGCAGTCCAATAGTTGACTTGTTTGCTTTATGGATCCCCTATAGACCTTCCTAAAGTATAGGCTGATGGAAATAGGACACACTATAAGGCAATCAGAACTGTGTTTCAAGCTCCAAAATGCATATCCAAGGTAATTCTGAAGTACGACCTGGCCAGATGAGGATTGAGGAAACAGCCCGGTTATTAATTTTCAAATTACTGGCTTAAATGACATGATTTCCCAGTAGAGTTGATCTCATTTCTTTTATTGAATAAACTCCAATCCTCTTGAGCTCAGACAATTGTTAGGAAACTTTCATAATGAAGCCTCTCTCTTGATTTCCTACACTCCGTCAAATTTGCACAAGCTAAGAGAGTTATCAGAGAAAGGCTTCTTGATACTGAATTTTATAATGAGAGACCTTATTCCGAAGCATATCCAAGTACCCTTTGATCAGCCTAAGTGGAAACCAGCTAATTATATCCACTTGCTAATCTCTCCATTTCAGCAAAGGTTTTCCTTCAGATTCTGATAAAATTGCTTGTCTTTATCTAAGAGTTTTAAGAAAGTTGTCAAAGCTAGTCAAACCTGTTCTAATGGAGAACAAGTCCAGATCAGTTGATGGACTCAGTTGAATCCACCTTCAGGTTACAACTTTCATTCTATAAAGATCCTGAAATGTTTATTTTTCCATTGTTGTTGCTTGTTAACTTCTTCTTATCGTGTAAGAAAAGCCCTACAGTATTACACATTACACATACTATAGCAAGGCTTTGATGACTTCTGGTCTAGATGAGAAACATCTTCATATTTACTCCAATATTTGGTTACGCATGAATGAACTATGAACTGTAACTTATCACTGAGTTTTTAGATCATCAGGTTTTATAGTGCAATTTATGTTTATATTGTTAATTTATTAATTTACGACACACTGAGACTCTAGTTTTAGAATTCACTTAGAATTAATTTTGGGGAAAGTCTTTAGATTAATCTTTAGTTCCTAATTTTCATTTCAACGGGACACTTACGCATTGTTTTACATACTTAAGAACGTGACATTTACATGGCCGAATTTCGTTGTATTTTGTTTTAAGCTGGTCACGCTCACTGGCTGAAATAAAATGCATCCTCTCATATTGATTAAAGCGACTTCCTCTCCCCATCCCGTGAATTTGGCCCCTCTGATTTTAATTGATGATCTTGTTTCACCCAGGAGTAAGATTTTGTATGACCATTTGAAATGCTAGTTTTTCACCCAGAGAGATTCCAGTGATGGAATAGAAACCTCCAGTGCAGCACTTAACCAGCACATCTGAAAGCCAATTAGATCTGGCTGCCCCACCTCAAAATTTGTTCCTTCCCAGTCACTCTCCCCTTTTAAGCTGGCAAGAGATCCAAACTTAAATAACAGCCCCCAAATTCAGAAAACACCTTGGAAGGGTATTATATCTCTGCCATGGAATTCTGGGAGTTGACGGCTACACATCTTAAAGTTGCCAAGTTTGAGAAACGTTAATTTAAATAAATAACAATTTCTGCCATTGAAGTGAAATTGTTGAAAAATTAAGCCATGTTTTGTTAGATTGTCCTTACTGCAAAGATTCCTGCTTCAGCCAATAGCCTACCCTCTACTCAGCTGAATTCATTTTATTTCCAGTTATTATTGTCTGATCAGTGTGATTCTCTGGATATGGTTAAGTTTTGCTTAATTAAAGTATTTGTTAAAATAGAATTTTGATCACATTGGTTTTATAATTATTAGTTAATCACTTTGGTTATCAGAATGTTATCCTTTTTTTTGTTAATGTCATAAAAAGCTATACTATTGTATTATGTATTGTATCGTATTCTATCGTATTCTATTGTATCGTATTCTATTGTATCCTGCTCAGAAATTATGCCACATGTTTCAGCTGTGTGGCCTGTATTTCAAAACCACTCATAAAATGAAGATCCAAAGTTTTCCCAAACAGATAACATCTAGCCTTTCCAGTTCTTAGAACATTAAAGCTGGGAGATTAACCACACAAATCGTTTAGCTGAACCCAGGACCTCTCTTGATAATGTTATAAGACTTATGAGGCTTCTATTTTCCTTCTGAAATTTCCCTAATTTCCAGGCTTCAATATATAACCAATATCACTAACTTGAATTTCTGAACTCATTCTTCTACAGAGATGGTTACACACATTTTAAATAGCAATAGCACTTAGACTTATAGACCACTTCACAGTGCTTTACAGCTCTCTCTAAGCAGTTTACAGAGTCAGCCTATTGCCCCCCCCTGACAACCCGGGTCCTCATTTTACTGACCTTGGAAGGATGGAAGGCTGAGTCAACCCTGAGCCAGTCATAATTGAACTCCTGGCAGTCAACAGAATTAGCCTGCAATACTGCAGTCTAACCACTGCCCCACCATGGTTCTATACTTTATACTTCTCAATACTTTATGTCAATACTCTAGAACTGAAGTATCTCAATACGTATATATCTCAATACTTTAGAACTGTCTTAATATGTGTGTGTGTGTGTATGTGTGTGTATGTATTATGTATATAAGTAGAAATAATGTATCTCTATATCTATCAATCATCTATCTCAATACTTTAGAACTGGACAGCCAAGGTATCAAGTTCCTTCAATGTACAGGTGTTTCTAAAATTGTCACAGCTTGGTGATTTATTATTTTTGGTCATAAATCCAATAGTAAAGAAGGAAAGACTACTATCCCTTATTCCTGAAGTTGTTCAATTATGTGCCCTAATCCAATATCTTGTACAGTTTTTTGCAGGTTTGACTGGAGCCTTGTTCATTATATTTGGACTCATTGGTGCCTTCTTCCTTGGATTATATGTAGATAGGACAAAGAAGTTTACAGAAACTACCAAAATCAGTTTTATTCTATCTGCTTTGACTAGCATTGGATTTGCAGTGGTAAATATATTTTGAAACTGAAATAATGCTTCTGTTTGCCCTTCTATAGAGATAAATGAACTTTTCAGCTAAATAAGAAATAGTTAATCATCTAAATCAGTGTTTCTCAACCTTGACAATTTTAAGGCATGTGGACTTCAACTCCCAGAATTCCACAGCCAACAATGCTGGCTGTGGAATTCTGGGAGTTGAAGTCCACATGCCTTAAAATTGTCAAGGTTGAGAAACACTGATCTAAATCTTATAGTGTGATTATTAACGGAAGTGTGTTTTCCATGTAACCATAGATGTTTAAGTAAGAACTGATTAACACTTAATCCCTCCAGTGCCAAGTGATATAATGAAGGTTGTAATGTTTTCACTTTCATGCTGATACCGAAGGAGATCAGAGGAATATTTGAAGATAGAATAAGTAGAATCATCACACTTTTTTGATCCCAAGCTATCTCACTGAAGTCTTAGGAGGATAAAATAGAATGAATAGAACTCTGGAACAGAGAAATAAAAACTGAACCCTTGTTAGCATTTCATAGGATCATCTAATCCAGGGGTTCTCAACCTTGGCAACTTTAAGACTTGTGGACTTCAACTCCCAGAATTCCTCAGCCAGCTTTGCTGGCTGAGGAATTCTGGGAGTTGAAGTCCACAAGTCTTAAAATGGCCAAGGTTGAGAACCCCTGATCTAATCATTCCATATTATTTACCAACTTTTAACTAGTATAAAAGTTCTTATGAATGTATTGGTGGTTAAAATAATGCCAAGAGATATTTTAGAGATATCTTAAACAGTACCCTTGTTATTATTGCTTTAAAAACTTTTTTTTTAGATCAGACTTCCCCAACTTTCCCCAATTTCAAAAAGAATTGGGGCTTCAGTTCCCATAATTCCCTCTTGAAAGTTCCATATTGCTTTTCATGTTTAGTTTATCTAAAGGGAGAGCCAGTTTTGGTGTAGTGGTTAAGGCACTAGTCCAGAAACCAGTTCTAGTCCTGACGTAAGCACCAAACCAGCTGGGTACCCCTGGACCAAGTGCTAGGAAGAAGTAAGCAATGGCAAACTACTTTTCAAAAATTTTGCATAGAAAATTTCATGGACTTGTCGACCCCAGGAGTTGCCCATCACTCTAGTGAAGTATTATCTAAAGAACTAAACCTAAATGGATGCATTGGCGTCAGGGAGAAACTGGAAAGCAGCACTGCCTAATTTGCCATGTTCAGACATAAATGTGTCGCATGCTCTGGATGGCAGGAATATCTGCTGGACATAATATAGAGACTTCCCCATTTGCTATGGTTATTTTCTCTTCCTGCAGGTATCCCAGATGAGAGACCAAACTTATGCTGTGGCAACATTCAGTAGCCTTTTTGGACTTTTTGGATTTTCTATCTATCCCATTGCCATGGAACTAAACGTTGAATGCTCGTATCCTGTAGGAGAAGGAATGTCATCAGGGATCATTTTTGTGATCAGGTAGATGAAGAGATTCATTCAAGAAATTGAAACTGGATGTGGAAAATGGAAATTGATCT
Organism: Bothrops alternatus; assembly: GCA_034064705.1. Taxonomy (NCBI): domain Eukaryota; kingdom Metazoa; phylum Chordata; class Lepidosauria; order Squamata; family Viperidae; genus Bothrops; species Bothrops alternatus. The sequence continues at coordinate 1,837,292 of JARGCV010000087.1, forward strand.
TCTCTGGACAATAGCTGGATTCATTCACTGGATTTTAGGATACTTGATTCAGGTCGGGTTTAGTGTGATGCTGATTCCAGCCATGGTGGTTAGCAAACCATAGTTTCTGGCCCAGCATTACATGCGAACCAAGACTTTTGGGCTTTGGGTTATTCAACAACAAATGCTAGTTGAGGAATTCTGAGAGTTGAAGTCCAACTCTTAAAGTTGCCAAGATTGAGAAACACTGAACTAATGTATCACTTCCAGGAGCAACGGCTGGTGGATTATTTTTGCCTTTGAAGCCAGTAGGAGTCAGACTTGCCCAAATCCTGGGAAATCGCTAATAAATTTAAATAGCTTGTTTTTCTCCCACACTTTGTAAGTGAAGCTAAACACAATCATTTCTAAAGAAAGGATTTGTATGCAGAGTGGAAAATAATGCTGGACATTGCAGAATAGAAGCAATTAAATGTTTCCCAGGAGGGAATGGGTCTTTCATCTTGGCCTTGGTTTAAGCTCTTGTTTCTCCACCCTCTGCTACATATAAATCAGAATGCATAAGCTGTGTTACAAAAGAGGTACTTATTCAAGTCACACAAGATTGAAGAAAAGAGAAGACTGTTCAGTCAAGTAGAAAAAACATCGCAGAGGGTCAGTGCAAGAATTCTTATTAGGAAAGCGTGCTGATTCATTGATCACTGTAGTTGCTTTGTGTATATGTTTTGGATTTTGTTTTATTACAGTGTCACCAGTTCCAGTAGTAATATACTCACAAACCGAAGAGTATTCTAGTGACTTAAGAAAAGCTATATTCTCAAACTCTTCCCCTGCTCCATAAATATGAAAAAAAAAAGGACAGTTACCTTCAGATTCCTGATAAAGAAAGAAACAGGAAGATTTCCTACTACTTCATTCCAAAATGGAAAGAAATCTTCAGTGCATTCTTCTTTGGCTGGGGTAGCTAGAAATTTTGGAACATGCAGCTTATTGATGCCAGCTAAGAAAAAAACTAGGTTAGATTCTACAGCAAATCAATAGCTGGGTCATCCTGAAGGTCTACTTTAAGCCCCAAAGCAAATCTTAGTTGTTAAAGCTGAAAAAAATCTCGCTACAAAATAGACATATTTTAGATGTCGTCACCAGATGGGTAACAATCAATTTTGTTTCAACAGCCAGATCCTAGGAGTTCTGTTCATACTTCTGTTCCAGAACTTGGCGGTGGAAAAAAAGAATGCCCCTTTCTCTACCTGTGCTCCATCTCTAGGTCCACCAATGGATTGGACAAGTAAGTATGTTCCTTGGAATGATTTGTTGGCACATGAAGGTACCAGCAGATTCTTCACCAGCATTGGGGGGTGCATAAATTTGAATAAAATCCTAAGAGTTGCTTATAGGCCATTACCCCCCTCCTTTTTAAAAAAAAAACATGGCTTAGTCTATTGACTTTTATTTGGAGGTGGATGAAGTAACCAAGGATCTTATCGATTCTAGAAGATGCCTAGGTTGGTTTTCTACACAAAATCAATTGTGACTACTATTTGCCTTGGATTACTAGTGTTTTAAGGGTTCAGTCCTAGAGAAAATGCAATGGTATTTTTCAAAGCTTTGGAGTTTCTGAGAATTTTAATCATTAGATGTGTATCCTTTCGTTCAGGCGCACATGGTGATGTATATTATACTCCCTTACCCCAGCTCTCCCTATAGCAACAAATCTATGGCATATATTGGAGTGACTTGAAATCTCCTAGTATATTTCTGTAGTGAAGAATGCTGATCTGGTACTTTAACTTACCACCCCTTTTTAGCAAAAAAATATACTGTATATAGATGTTTGTAAATTACTTAAAGCCACAGAATGTCAACACATGGAGTCTTAAATAAATGAAGCAAGTGTTCACCAATGATCCAAAAGCAAAAACGTTGCCCTTGTGTTATTCGATCTTTTTCATTTCTCACTAGGGTTTAAGTACAGCTACATAATTAGCAGCATTGTATCCTGTGGCTCTCGTAGAGCTGTACCACATGAGGTCAAAGGGGGAGACATCAGCAAACTAGAATGATGCTAGTCACAAATTGTACGAATGAGTCAAGTTGAATATTTCTGATTCATCAAACAGGGAATAGATCCACACCCCCTTGGAGTCTGTGCCACCATGTCGTCAGGGTCTTCCATCACCATAAATGCAGCATGTTTTCTTTATACTATCATAATAGGGAAGAATCAAGCATACAATCATTTACTTGCCATTTGAAAGCAGTCTGTTCAATTTAATTCTCTGATATTGTCATTTATTTCTTAACCTTGATGGATTAATTCTAGCTCAAGTGTAGCCGAGTACCTGATCTGAAGGCAGAAAGCTCCAGATTCAACCACTGGCATTTCCCAAGTGAAAGGACCCAGATGTTGATGAGAAAAAATTAGCCAATGACTGCTGAAATAGGCAATACTAGGTTAAATCAAAGGTGGTTGATATACCCACTGATATTTATTTAAGAAGAAAATTTTAGTATTCTGAATTTGTAGTGTGCTAATGTGATTGTTATAAAATGACAGCAGTTCAACTCAAATACCATATATAATTTGGTCTAGTGATTAAGGCACCAGGCTAGAAGCCAGGTGATTGTGAGTTCTAGTCCTATCTTAGCTATGAAAGCTCAATAGATGACTTTGGGCCAGTCACTGTCTCAGCTCAATTCACCTCACAGGTTGTTGCTATAGGGAAAATAGAAGGAGGAAGGAGTATTAAATATATTCACTGTCTTGAGTTGTTTATAAAAATAATAAAGGTGAGATTATTATTATTTATTAAAATAAATAAAGTATCATGATATAAAATAAATAAAGTATCATGGCTAGTACAGGACAGAAAACAAACTCCTTTCGTCTTATTGTTTAGATCATTTGTGGGCAACCAGTTCAGGTGTGCCCCCAATTCCTTATGAGGATTCCAGCAGCTTCTTTGATCAAGCTACTTAAGTTTGATGGTACAAAACAGTTGTATTCTATTAAACTTTTGTTTAAAAAAACAACAACTCCAAGCCCCTTATTAAAAAAAAAAGTGGAAAGAATTGTGTCCCTGTGGTGCTCTCTGAGCTTGGTTGTGGCTTGGCCTATCAGTGTTGGCTGGAGTGTTGTTCTTCATAGTTGATTAGGTTGTTGTTTACTGTTTGTCTGACTTGGTAATTGCTTGATTGGGGAATTGTGGCCACGCTAACATTTATTATGGCCTCACTGCTCTCTCCATCAGCAGCTTTTGGTTTGTCCAAAATTAGGAAATGTGGCCTTGCTGCCAAAATGTTGTCTAGTCAAGGTTTAGTGTCAGCGTTGCAGATGTATATACTTTGAGTATTTTATTGGATGAACTTATTTTGGTTTGTGCATCAAACAGTAATTCAAGATATTATTGTATATCATTGTACCTTTGGTTAAATGACTTTCTCATACAATTTTAGTAAGCTTCTTGTGACATATGTTGTTTTACAAAATACTAATACCAATTCCACAATAATAATTCAAACTGCAACTGATTTGGGTAAAATCTCTATAACTGGTAGTTTTAAGTATTCAATATGCCGTAGTTCTATGCATTATTCCTCTTACTAGGTAGCTAAATGAAACTTATTTAAACATAGTTCAAGAGCTATTGGATTTTGTTTCTATGTTTTTTAAAATAAAGGGCTGAAGAATATTCTTTTTTTTCCCTTACAGATGCAACACTAGTGATGGCTGGAATTAGCACTTTGACATCCTGTTTGTTTATCATTACATTTCACACTAATTACAAGAGGATCTCTGCAGAAACATCTCAAAGCTCTTCCACCAACAAAACAGAAGATGATGATGTTGCAGTAACAGCATGAAATATTTCTAAAGGAACTCTGGACTAAGCCATATGCCTAAAAATCAGCCGACACCTCAAGACACCTCAAGTGCCATAAACTCAATAAATTATAACTTTGTGGTAAGTGACTGAAAAACACTGGTTCTTTTTATTCTTCTGACAATTGAATGTGTAAGTGGCATGGAAGCATTTAAAACCGCCCCATCTTCTTCCAAAAGGAAGATATTGGTAATGTCAAGGAAACATCAAGCTTTCAGAGAAGGAAGGGAGGGACAGGACATAAATGCTAAGCTATTGCATTGTCTTGACTAATGGTGGACAGACAATATTGGGAGAAGGGAGAGAAAAAGAAAAGAGATATTCATAGATTGTAGAGGAGGGGAAGACTGAACCATGTGCCATTTTAATAGGCAACTTCATTCCCCTTTTGCCATTATTGAAGACACTTTTTCAGAGTTAGAAACAAGGATTTTCCATTAAACAGAACTTAATCTTAGGCAAGGATGCTAAATTGCAGCAGAATTCTCAGTAATCTCTCTCCTTTTGCTTCCTAGAAAGCTGTGTAGAGAACAGTATATGGTTTGTTAGACTCCACTTTGCGCTATACTAAAGTTTATGGTTTAGTGTGATATATGAGTGTTTCTGCAGCATAAAAACACAATAGACAAGAGATAGGTACAACAGAAATTTAACTGTTATATTCGTAACAAAAAATTCTAGGCATATCCAGTAGTCACAATGTACTTGATACAGAATATTTTAAATCAATGCAAAATATACAATCAAAATGCAACCAAACATAAATACATAGCAAAAATATATACAGATCTCTTTAAGGTTATAACCAGAAGACAAACGTATTTAAATATTGAAACAAAAAAAAGCATAAACTTATAAATAATGTTTACAGTCATTGCATTTCAGGACTGCTACTTCAAAGACAAGAAAAGGAGTTTGCAAGACAGATTAAGTAGAAAACTAGGCACACAACAAAACTAATATAGAAGAAAGAAGTAAACAAGTTGATGTGCGTTGCTAGCTTCTGTTTAAGCACACAGTGGGGATGCTCTCCTAATTATTAGAATTTCACTATTGTTCTGGAGCAAGTTGTTAAGCACATATACTGCAAAAAGCAAGCACGGCACAAAAGGCAAACTACTCCGTTGGCCACACATGATTTGTATGTTAGAAGTAGGCCTTTGCCACAAAATCTTGCTCAAGCTTATTTAATAGAATACGTTCAATGCATTACCTCCATGGTTTTCAAAGGCAGGCAGGCTCCCTTCTATGCCATCTTTTAGACAATGAATACATGCTTCACCCTGCCATCCTGTGGGATCCCGGGACAGGGTCACTAATCCAATGCTGATGTCGACAAAGGCCTATCACAACCTCTCTTCTAAACCAAGGCAACTCAAGGCACCAGGATGGAGGAAAGAATCAGGAAGATACAAATCTCACAGCAACTTTAATGGCTGCCATGTCCAACTTGTGCCATAAGGAGAAAGTGCATTTGACTAACTGCTGCAAAACTTCATCTTTCTCTAGAATTTTCTTGCCTCTCATTTTGAATGAGGAAAGCGCATCCCAACCACATGAGAATCGGTTGACACCAGTGGTGGGATTCAAATATGGGAACAACCGGTTCTCTGTGTGGATGCCGCTTCCGGAAGTCCGTTCTGAGCCTGGGGCAACAAAAAATTAGCTACCGGTTCTGCCGAGGTGGTGCGAACTGGCTGAATCCCACCACTGGTGTCAACCCACAGGGGCATACCCAGAGAGAAAATATTTTAAGTTTCAGTTGAAGTCAAGAATAGCACAGCAGTGAGCGGTTGTGTATTAGGTCCATTCAAATGCGTGCACACACACACACCATGATTTAATTCTTTTCAAATGGCAATCATATCCCCTGAACTGCTTCACCACTCATCTTCTTTTCTGAACTGGCTTACCAGTAATTTCTTTTCGAAGTCAGAGAGCCCTAGTTGACCAAGGACGAACTGTAGGGATCTCCAGGAGGAAACTACCAACTTGTTTGTTCCAAAGAATTTTTGAGTCAAAATAAACAAACTGCGGTACAAAATATGTAACTGAATCTTCAGGCAACATGGGAAGTGGAGGCTTACTTGGTTAGCAATACAGCAATCAACATGATTTTTTAAAAGCTTTTTGCATAAGTAAATACATAATTCGGTTTAGAAAAAACTGAATTACGCAAAAGCAAAGCAATGGAGACCTCATTGCCTGTTTGATCGGGAAAACAATCTTTCTGAGTGATTTCTGTCTGGGAGTTGAAGTCTACAAGTCTTAAATTAATCAAGTTAAACCATCTGAGCCTGCTACAATTATCCCATATAATTTTCCTAAATTTCTTGGAAACCACATCTTGGATCAAAGATTCAGAAATATAAATGCTTTAAAAAGGTTTTTTTCCCCCCAAAGTATCAGTGTAGGATGGTCTTTTATTCTGAAAAACTTGGCAGAGACTTCTAGGAGTATATAAAACATTTAACCCTAACAGGCTTGTAGTTTATTTATTTTGGTCACTGACCAGCAAAACAGAATTTTGAAAATAGGATTATAGCTGTCCTGTTGCAATAATAATATAAGCTATCTACAGTAAAATTAACTAAATTTTTAATTGCTACCAAGTGACTTGTATTGCACAGTTTATTCTGTATAAGTGTACTGTATAGTGACAAAAGAAACAAAAGTGACTTTTTTTCTTACCTTTCATCCTTTTTCCCCTTACCTAGAGCTTTAGCAAGTAATTTTTCTTTCACCTTTATATAATAGAAGTCAATACATTTTTAGAGACCTTTTATGTTAGTTACAAAACAGTGAACAGAATTATTTATGTGACTACGTTTTTGTTTTGCTACAGAGCAAGTTAGGATTCTTACTCATTTCTTGAACAAATATTTATTTAAGCTTGCCAAAATGCTATATACAAATTTACTCATCTGATAATCTTGCATCATGCTTGTTCCTTACTTCTACACATAAAGGCAGGCCAGCTTTTGAAGTGAATGGATATATCCCAGGAAGATCAATTAAGGAAAGTGAGCACTTTTCCAAGCAGAACAGGTTGCAGTGCTTAATTTTATTTTCTAAAAACATATTTGAATTTTATGTGGGGCCAACATCATATTTGAGGATAGCAATAGCACTTAGACTTATATACCGCTTCACAGTGCTTTACAACCCCCTCTAAGCGGTTTATAGAGTCAGCATGTTGCCCCCAACAATCTGGGTCCTCGAAAAGATGGAAAGCTGAGTCAACCTTGAGCCGGTGAGAATCAACCTGCTGGCAGTAGGCAGAGTTAGCCTGCAATACTGCATTCTAATCACTGCACCACCAAAGCATGATGCTTTGCAGCATGCTAACTTCTAGTTACATGTAAAACGGAACAGTTGATCCATAGAATACCTGCCTCCCTAAAGGACCAATCAGATAAACCACTTCTTGTTTTTGATAATACACCTCCAGAATCACGTAACCTACTGGCACCTGAAATCAGCCAAATGCTGGAGACAAACTGTTCTGTTTTGCACCCCCAATGGTTTTAAATTTTAAAATAAAAATCTACAGGGAAAAAAAATCAGACAGAGAGCAAAGAGCCTCAATCAGCCAATCAGTTAATAAAAGATGACAAAGGTCTCTAAAAAAATACTTCTCTAACACAACTTATCACTGTGCAAAATATCTCCTTGGATTATTCTCTTTTTAGCCCCCCTAGGTGGTCTAGACCAGAGGTAGGCAACCTTGGCTCTTTTGTGACTCGTGGACTTCAACTCCCAGAATTCCTGAGCCAGCTTAGAAACCTTTCCCTTTCCCCTCAGCATGGCTGGCTCAGGAATTCTGGGAGTTGAAGTCCACAAGTCATAAAAGAGCCACGGTTGCCTATCCCTGGTCTAGACCATGAAATCAACTCCATAGAAAGGCTAAAACTATGTTTTAAAATGGAGATTAGATATAATAATAACATTGCACGTCTGATGGTGTTGTGCCTCCCCCTCCTTAAAGTTGAATCAATTAGGGAGGTGTCTGTCTTCTGACACATTATCTGAAGTTCTGGACTTTAAAAATGCTTTAGCCGTTTAGCCTAAGGCATCTCCATCAAGGTCATTTCTTACTCTTTACCCCTCTGTTCATGCAGGGAAATCTAGAGGCTCAACAGGCCTCATTTATCCAGAATTATTAAGTGGACAGATTGTAATTGCATGTATAGATGGACAGAAAATCAAAGCTAGCAGCAATTCATATGTGTAGAAATGTGCAGAAAACAACATGCACTTAAAACATCCATTCCACAAAATATTTTCCTTCTTGAAAAAAGATCAGTTTTATACATACCAAATTCCATTTCTCTACTTAATAGTGAAAGACTTATGTACTGCTCAGGTGTAAATGCTCAATGGATATACAATACGTTTACACTATCAGTGTTCACCGAACAGGGTTTCCAACCATCTTCACATATAGAGGACTTAAGCATATATGTCTACTCTATGCAACTGCATATCTATGAGTGCTACAGATTTCCTGCATGGAAGCAATATTTGTGTAGAAAATTTGACATATACTAGACTTGCTAGCTGAAATGTTATCTGAAATAAAAATATGGTAGACATACCTTTTACAAATCAAATCAGGGAATCCCCCAAAATAGACTCTTACTTTTTTATTATTATTATTGATAAATATTTAACTCAAGATCTCCATCAAAATTTCTGTAACTGCATATAAATCTCTCCTTATAAATTATCTTCAGAAAATATAAACATTCTAGTTAGAAATATTTAGTCAATATCTAAGTCAATACAAATGCTACAGACTCTGAATCTTCAGATGAGTCAAAAGCTACACTTACAGCTTTGGAGAGCATCTTAAGAGATCAATCAAAAAATAGAATTTTACTATCAAATGCAGAAAGTGATGAAAAGCAGTGCACTAGCACGGAAGTTTACAATCAACAGTCATAACCCTGTAAATATCAAAACCACTCACGAAATGACATTAAATTGGGCTTTCATGCTCAGTGAAGGGGTTTCCATCTAGTGAAAATTAACAGACAACCAAATTCACCCAAAAAATATAGTAATTATTCCAGTCTGAAAGGTCACAACCTAACCCGTCCAAGTTACTAAAATCAAGCTGATTTTAGGTTGTGTAGTTCATTTCCCACTCTCTAAAATCACTTCCCAAAGTGATTGCGGTAGGCAACAATTGCAGACGCCCGTATCTTTTCTAAGCAAACTGTAGCTTAGTAAGCCATTTCAAGTGAGAAAGCAGTCTGGCAAAATAAAAACCCTACTTAGCAGCAGTCGGATTTTCAACTGTGTCAAAAGTCACAACAGTCAGGTGGGCTCTTCAGAGATCACCAGCCTAATGTGATTCATTATTAAAAGAACAAAATGATTGTGACGACCTGTTCCTATGGAATTGAAAGGCACTAAATGTGCAAATGGGATCCAGAAATGGAATAAATAGCCTTCCCCAATCTACCTTTCACCTGATGTCTTGAACTTCAGTTTCCATCAACTCCCCAAAAGCATGGCTGTCCAGCACACTGCATGGGTGTCAACCTGGAGAGAGTTTGTGTAAGTCCTACTTAATTCAATGGTAGTAGCCAATTATCCTACACTTAGACTTCATCTACACTAGGTATGTCCAATCTTAGCAACTTTAAGACCTGTGGACCTCAACTCCCAGAATTCCCCAGCCAGCGTGTCTTAAAAGTTGGCAAGGTTGGACACCCCTGATCTACACTAATGTCCATAAAATGAACAACACGTTTATAGGACCAAAACAGAATTCACTTGCCAAAATTATAAAACTGGAATGCAGAGACTGCAATTTCAGGCAGAGACACCCTGTATTTTGAGTGCAGGTTAATGGCCATTATAATTCTTATGTCTGATACTGCACTAAAAATTATAACTGCTCATAACTTTAAAAAGTAATTGTTATAGAAGCTTGCAGGGAAATTTCAATTGATTTATTAATATCTTACAGAAGTACTTGCTGTGCCTAAGTCTATTTGACAGCAAGAGGTCGGGGTGGGGAATAATTAGGCATTAAACAAATACAACAGAATTACAAAGCAGACAATTTAGCTACCGGTATGTGCTGGAGATCTTAACTCTAAAATGCACATTGTTTTCATCTAGGATTTTAAATGCCAGGCAAGAACTTTGTAATAGCTATGGCAAAGCTTCTCTGATATTTACAAGTGCAAAATTAAGGAAGCATGTAAACAAGAGACGTCTATATATATTTTTAGGGGATTGAGTTTTAAGATAGCATTGGTTTTAAATGATTGGACCAAATTACTTTTAGGTAATTGGGTTTTTAAATGATTGGGCCAAATTATTTAATTTATTTTTAATAATTTTACCTTTTGTATCTTAATGTTTTTAATTGGGCTGTACACCGCCCCGAGTCCTTCGGGAGGGGGGGCGGTATAAAAATCGTAAAATAAATAAATAAAAAAATATATTATTCTTATTACATTAATAGGCAGAATGTAAAATTAATTCTGAAGAGGCCTGTGTCAAGACTGATTTCAATTATTAACATTTTTGTCAATGTGATCTGGGCTTATACAACGATTGGTATATTTTTACTTCTGAAAAGGTTGTCCAACCTGCAAACTAAGCAGCCTATTGACACAATGGCCTCTTAAGTACGTAATAGTGAACAAATACAAAGACGTTATTTACTCTTCCTTGTTAAAAATTATTCCTGCCATCTTTAAAAAAAAAACCTGCAATGCACTGCTTTCAAAATAGAATATGAGTTCTAGCCGCCCACTTGTTTAGCAAAGAATCTAGATCAGCGGTTCTCAACCTGTGGGTCGTGACCCCATTTGGGGTTGAACGACCATTTCACGGGGGTCGCCAAACAACGCAGTCTGCCATTTTTTCCCCTTTTCCCCTCGGCTGGCGCAGGGGGCAGCACCGCGCATGCGCAGGGTAGCACCGCGCATGCACGATGCGGGCCGTCGCGCCGCGCATTCGCGGCGCAGGTCGGGGTCGCGGCCTGAAAAAGGTTGAGAACCGCTGATCTAGATCCTCAGCCCAGATGCTGTACTATCCTCTTGCCGAGCAGGACCTGAAAATCAGGAGCACGTGCTTCCGTTTTCAGAACTTTTACAAGTAGTCCTTGACTTTACAGCCATTCCTTTAGTGATCATTTGAAGTTACAACAGCACTTTTAAAAAAGAAAAAATGACTTACGAACAGGGTCTCGCACGTACAAGCGCTGCAGCATCTCCACGGTCACGTGGTCAGAATTTGAGCGCTTGGCAACTGGCATGTATTTACCATGCCAACTGCAAGGCTGCAGCGTCCCAGAGCCGTGTGATTGCCGTCTGCAACATTTGCAAATGGCCTACCATGACCATAGTCAACAGGGGAAGACAGATTTCACTTAACAACCATGTGATTCACTTAACTGCAAAGATTCGCTTAAAAATTGTGGCAAACCCCACCCCCCCAAAAAAGTTCACACAATCAGGTGCGATTCATTTAACAACTGTCTTGCTTAGCAACAGAAATTCTGGTCCCAACTGTGGTCGTAAGTAAAGGACTACTTGTACGTCCATGTTTTACCTGTATTTGCCTATGGTTGAACATTACACATACACCAATAGTTACTTTGTAAACCTGAAATTGTAAATCTGAAATCAGATAGCAAACTATAATTATCATTTGCATTAACTCATCTTCTGCTCTGGTGTTCCAAGGACACAAACCATTAGTTAGTGCTCAGTGGAGAAAAAAAGGGCAAGAGAGAGTATGTTCTTAAATCTCTAATTCAGTGGTTCTCAACCTTTTCCAGGGCTTGACCCCGGCCCGCAGCGCGACGGCCCGCATCGCAATAGGGAAAAAAATGGCCGACCAAAAAAAATATGGCGGACTGCGGTGCTTGGCGACCCCCGTGAAATGGTCGTTTGACCCCAAATGGGGTTGCAACCCACAGGTTGAGAACTGCTGCTCTAATTCAATGTTTGCAAAGAGTCAGTGACATTTGTATTAGGCCAAGTCACACGAACGTAGTTATGATGATAGCTTATATCTAATAAGAAAAAAAACTAATCCTCACCACCAATCATATCATCCTACTTGGATGTTTCGTGGGTTTCAAGAGGAACTGGCAGGAAAAGTCCCTCCATCGCTTAAATATCAAGGCACACCACGCAGAGGGAAGCTTTTCATAGTGCAAAGAAATTTACTCTTTTTAATGCCCAAGTATATCAATGCAGCATTTCAAAAAAAAATCAAACAAACAAAACATAGCACACCGTTTAAGGACACAGTCATGACGAAGTGAAACCAAGACAGCAGCTTTATATGGTAAAGTCAGCGGGAAGCATGGAGTGGCAGCAAGGTAGTGTCCCTGGAGGAGCAGGGCCAGTACACATGCATTTTTCTCCTTCAGCATTTGGAAATGGAGAGTTTTAAGGAAGCAAAAGGCAGTAGGACTTCTGGAAGATTAAGGAAACTTATTTTGTGCCACAATTCCATTATATTTGCTGAAAAACTGTGCTTCTGAAACGTGGCATGCAATCTAGGAGAACTCCAGAGTTGTAAAAAGGGCAGTTTAGCACAAGCTTAAAGAGGCACATAAGACAATTTTTAGCATTCCTGCTACGATCAGCAATGTACGTAGTGAAAATGTATAAAAATATTAAGCAATATATGTCCAAATAATACTTTTGCCTATAATCTGAGTGCGTTTCTTTGCTGAAAATTCTAAGTACAGATGTCTCATGCGTAGAAACTCAAAAGCTAAACATAAGTTGCTGCATGAATAATATTTAAAGGACAGTGTATTTCAGAAAACATGAAAAGGCCAAAGGAAAATGTGCTCTTTGTCATTATTTTTGTAAATTTACTCAGAAAAAGTAGTGCGAGCAAAACTACATGCATGTTTCATGCAGACAAAAGAAATAGAGCTAAGTCCTATTCTAGATCAGCTAAAGTATGGAGAACATCTTTAAATTACCATGAAAACTAATATAGCATGAAATGGCTTATGCTTAGATGAATTATGTGGAGGGTAGCTATGAGATTCTGGGGAAAAGAATGCAGAAATATTAAGGAATTGCAGAAGGTGTTACAATTTCACCCCCCCACACACACACACACACTCTTTTTGGAATCAAATGCTGCACAGCCTTGGGATCTAATTAGACTGATTCACAGATTGTGTTAAGCTGTGATTTATTTAACCATGGTTTATTCCATAAATGTGCTAAATCACAAACCATGATTTGCAACCAACAATGGCCAGATTCACATGGCACATTAGATTAAATTAAAGCAAGCAACAGTTTTGGCTTAGTGCAATGAACTCATCTAATTATAATTATTTTCAGTTAAGGTAGACTTTTCAAATAGTTGGCTATGTAGGTTTTCTATTGAAGAAACACAGCCACATGACTTGGGATGCACTAGACTAGTTACATCAATATTCTTTGAACTGAATCCAATTGTGTTATTTTACTGATTAGTGGGAAAGACTGTTCTCTTCTAAGGGTACAGAATCATAGAAGCAGGTGTTTACCACACTAGAGAGCCCCCCATGTGCAGAGACTATGCAGAGAGGCCTCAGAGATAGTCCAACACACAGTGGCAACATGTAAGAAGCACACTGGAAGAGTATATATTTGAATGACATAACCAAGTCGCTGGCATTGTGTGTAGAGATATCTGCACAATGCATGGGCTAGACCAGATGGGAAATTTCACAAAAAGTCATGGATAATAGAGTAACAGGGTTAAGATCCTGTAGGACTTCCACATCCAGACAAGCAGGAATTGGTCAATCAACGAAACATCATAGACAAGGACCAAAAGACAACAGTGGTGATAGATGTAGTAGTTGCCAAGTGACAGCAACGTCAGGAAGAAGGAGCATGAGAAACTGGAAAAGTACCAGCACCTGAAGGAAGAAGTAGAGCAGATGTGGAAAATAAAGGCCAAAGTGGTCCAACAGATCCCAGGAACAATATCAGATGTCCAGAAGAGTGCAGTGCTAGAAACAGCTATTGTACAGATCTTTCAAACGCCCAGGCCTCTGGCAGAAGACCGAGATTGAGGAAGACACATACTACCCATAGGGGTGAGAAGGATTTTGTTTTTGTTGTTAAATGCTGGCACGAAAATTGCAGGGATGCCAGTTGCCTGGAATCAAAGCTGACTTGACGGCAAAGAGAGAGAGAGAGGGAGGGAGAGAGAGAGAGAGAGAGAGAGAGAGAGAGAGAGAGAGAGAGAGAGAGAGAGAGAGAGAGAGAAACACTAAAAGAGATAAAGATGATGAAGAAAAAAGATCTAAGATTATCTTGTGCTTAAATAGCTAAATTTGATTTCTATTCTGAGTTTGTCAGATCATGTTCGGTAAAGTCCAATCTGGCATGTTGGTTTCCACCTCACAGAATTGGCTGATTTAAAGTTTAAGGATCCTAGCATCATCTTCCAACACCTTTTATTTATCTGTATGAAAAATAACTGAAGAATTGTTTTCAGTTTATTTTGTTGCTTAGTAGCAGAGAGAAGTTACTACTGGCAGATGACATTAGAACTCTTAAAACATTCCTTAGTAGGCCAAAAGCAACCAAGGATGAAGTGGGGATGGCCATGGGTAAGAATCACACACAGCAAAGCATGTTCTGGACAAACCATGATGAGCATATCATCAGAACATGGCCACAGTGTCTCTCCTTGCTCTTAACACACACACACACACACACACACACACACACACACACACACACACACACACCAAATAACTTTTACCATTCTTTGGATTATGGGCAAGTTCTAAGATTTGATAAACCTAACTCCCAAAATAAAGCACATTTAGTTGCAAAGAATTACTTCACAAACATTTTAAACAAATATTCTCTTTTCTGCGCAACATTTTATGGTCAGGAAACCAGAAAGTCACATATTGGGGGGAGGGGAAGCAACTGATAGTATCATAAGAACACCTTTTACAAAATATTCACCATTCTCCAATGTAAAACCGGATGGTACAACATGGAGACTGCAAACTGCAACACGCTCTCACTGTTTGGAAGACTGGTGCATGAAAAAGTCTAGTTAAAGAGCACTAGTGAGCACCACACAATTTTTCTTCGCAATTATTTGCAAATACAGATATACGAGAGATGCAAGACACACAGAGTGCTGAAACAGATCCACAGCTGACAAAGATAAGGATGGACCAGTATTATCTACATTTTACAAGGACACACTATCTGAATCCACGTCAGATGTTTTCCAGACACCCCTATTCTCTCCTAGGAAAATACAGTATCAATATTTGCAGCAGCAAAATGATAATGCTTTTGAAAATGCATCTTTTCTAAACGAAAGCAAATCCTGCAGACTCTCTGGGCTTCACGTTTACTGAACATTTTCTGATTTTTTTCTATTGCTATGTGTAAGTCTTCCATTTTCAAAGAGACTTATCACCACTTAGCAAGGCTTTATCAATTCTTACACATGTGGAAAGGATACTATAACAAGCACAACTTCTACAATCACATGGATATAAAGACCCCCACCAGATACAGAAAGACAATCTCTGCCTATGATCTGGTCACATATAATGATTCTGATGAGGTTCATGGCTATTGCTACTATGTTGACATTCAGGGTTAATTACTATAGTGTGGTACAATTCCAACAGATTGGACACCTAGAACTAGGATTCCCCTCCCTCTTTTATTTTCCTTTTGCTACTCCATATGAAACAGTATCAAATTTAACCCAACTGCCCATCCTCTAGATCAGGGGTTCTCAACCTTGGCAACTTTAAGACTTGTGGACTTCAATTCCCAGAATTCCTCAGCCAGCTTTGCTGGCTGAGGAATTCTGGGAGTTGAAGTCCACAAGTCTTAAAGTTGCCAAGGTTGAGAACCCCTGATCTAGATGCTGCCTAAACTATTCTAGGCAATACATCCATGATGAAGGACACTAGGAGTCTGAGTTCAGCAACCGTTAGAGAGCCACACATTCTCCATCATTTAATCATCTGGGTCTTGGACTTACATACAACATTTTCCCCTTTGGTGTGGTCACAAAGAGGTCTACATACCACTCTTTTGTGTTGTTTTGTTTTGATTAATTGAAACTTAGGAGTACCTTTAATTTAGAACTGAAGTCAAACCTTCCTTGCGGTCAACCACAGCTTATCTAAATTTTGAAGGAATGGAAAGTTGCAGTTCATTAAAAATGGAACTTATTTCAGACATATCCAGGTCAAAATGGGGCAGAGGAACCAAAGCTCCAAATTATCTTCTGTTGGCCTCTGAACACAGTCTACTCATTTGGGGGGAGTAGGGTATACAGTAGCTCTCAACTTACAACAGTTCATTTAGTGACTGTTTGAAGTTACAAAAAGTGACATGACCATTTTTCACTTACGACCGTTGCAGCATCTCCATGGTCACATGATCAAAATTCAGACGCTTGGCAACTGACTCATATTTATGACGGTTGCAGTGTCCCAGGGTCATGTGATCACTTTTTGTGACCTTCCGACACACAAAGTCGACGGGGAAGCCAGATTCATTTAACAATTGTGTTACTAATTTAACAACTGCAGTGATTCACTTAACTGTGGGAGAAAAGTCGTAAAATGGGGCAAAACTCACTTAACATCTATCTCACTTAGCAACAGGCATTTTGGGCTCAATCGGGGTCATAAGTCAAGGGCTACCTCCAGTGGTGGGATTCAAATACCTGAACAAGCGGTTCTCTTATTGGATGCAGGCCTAGAACGGACTTCCGGAAGTGGCATCCATGCACTTCCGGAGGGCTGTTCAGGCCTGGAAGGCCTCCTCCAGACCTCCGAGGCCTAGACTGGACTTCCGGAAGCACTGTGCATTAAGCCAATTCTCCGGACTTAGCAAAATTTAGCTACTGGTTCTGCTGAATCAGTGCGAATCAGCTGAATCCCACCATTGGCTACTTCTATGGAGTTGATGGCCAAAACTATGAATGATTGTTATAGAGGGAAAAGACACCACAAAATGATAATCATGAAAACAACTAAAAAAAGGTCTGTGTACTGGCAGATGATCAGTTTCTTAATCACAAGGAACTCTCTATGTAGGATATTTGGCACCATCAGTGCAATTATCACATTCAGAGAACAAAATCCGTTATTTGTTTCTAAAAAGTTAAAAAGTATTTTAACTGAAAATAAACCAATGTATATTTCATTTTCTGCATCATCATTTAATATTTATCAAATAAAGGTTGAAATAGATTAATTTTCTACATTGTGTTTTGTACCCATTCTGAGTTTGATATTTCAGCAACAGTCTGAATGCTGACAGAAAGAGAAGGTCAGAGAATGAAATCAGGAACATTGACTTACAGATCAGAATTAGAGAAAAGAAACACACGCGGTACATTAGAAAACCAAAGCTTGTAGGTTTTATAAAAAAAAATCTGTAAACTATAAAAAAGAGACAAAATTATAGGAGCTTTCTTTTCTCTAAAAAAAATTTCTTGTGGTAGTGTAGTGAAAGTGTTTGCGGTGCACAGATGAAAACTCAAAACAGAGCATAGCTAGCCATTATGGGGAGAGTTTTCTCTCTTCTGCATTCTATTAAGCTTTTTCTTTGCCAATTCTTCAATGAGAGCTCTGTTTAACAATTATTGATTAAAAACAGTAAGAGTAACCTGTGGGTTGCACAGGTGAAGAGGAGAAGGCAATGGGATCCCTTGTTGTGTAGATCAGGAAAAAAAGAACTAGTTCACAAATGATATTATTGGTTCTTTTCTATTCTCACCCAAGTTATTTATTTTTTCTCTGGACTAGCTTAAATCCTTCAATAGGCTCCCTAATACAAACACCTCTGATCAACTCATCATATAATCATATTTCATGTCAGTTACATGGTTACTGAACAATGAACATGGAACAAGAAGACAGGCTCATAAATGACCTGAACTATGCAACAGTATTTTGCCAGACAAATATCATCTACAGTAGATGTGCATCATATGAGTATCTCCTGTCAGCGTCCTGCTTCGTCAGCCAATGTGCTCTCAGTTCTTGAATCTTTAATGTTTCCAGTTTTCTTCTGTTTCTGTTTTGATTTCTTTAACATATGAACCTGCAATCAAAGATCACACATACAAAAGATATCTGACAATTAAAAATCAGACAATTATACAGTTAAAAAAAAAACTTAAAAAGAGGGAAGAACTAGCTTATGTTCCTAACATACACCAGCCTCCCCTACCTGACATTCCCAATAAGCCAAGAATTGTAGTAGATACGCTAGATATGGCCACAGGAAGCAATCATCCTGTCCGATTGGACATGTTCTAAATATAATACATTTGATGCAATGCAAAAAGTGGTAGGTAGAGGGAAAACTTTTGACAACAAACTATGCATACAGAAATAACATGGTGTACATTTAGATGTTCATTTGATCCTCTATACTGAATCCTAGAAGAAAGAACTAGCTCTGGCTATGGTAACAAATATCTTTTGGAATTATTATAGTTAACTTAAAGTTGTTAGAAGGAGCTTACAGTAAGTTGAAAAATGTTGTACTCAAAGAAAACTATATTTGGGAAGAAAGAGAAAAGGTTAGGCTGGAACTTCACATTTTAGTTTTCCATGTACGTATATATTACATGAGAAGATTTAGCTATGTGTATTCCAGCCTGCAACCTGAAATGGTACAGTGAGAACATGACCTTGAGCAATAAATCAATTATCATATATAGTAGGTCTCCACTATGTCGTCTTCAACTTACCATGATTTTCTGGGTTGATTAATCTATTTTCCATTCTGTTACTCCCCAAAATCCCGAATACATGATAAGACATTCATCTGACATGCAGGTTTATTCTATTCTTGGTAACATACATTCCTGAGATGTAATTCTGCTTAGCTAACCCAGAAAGCCTCCAATCATAGCAGATCAAGAAGGCTGAAGGAAAAAGGCTACAGCTGTTGGGATTTTTAACAACTAAAATACGTTCTATTTCAACCAGATCCATCTGGCTATAGTCTGTTATGTACAGGACCTAAACACGGTTACAGTTTTTTCTGCTTTTCTACAGTAATGATAAAATGTCTACGAAACGTATAAGTTACCTTTGGTCCTGCTGCAGAAATAATTATCTGACCGGGTGGTTGAATCCAGGGCTCACCATCTACTTGGACAGGAATTGGCTTCCGAAGTGTTACACGGAAGTAAGAGCCTTGGGCTATCCGGATGCCAGAACGAAGGCCACCTTGAACTTGACCCTATTGGGGGGGGGAAAATACTAATGGGAACACTACTTTTCAAAAACAAATCAAGTCTCCTTTGAGATCAGTCACTTGGGTAAAACTCATAAATACTGATTCTTTTACATTTTTTTATATATGTATCACACATGGGATTTCTCCCAATTATAACCTGAAAGTAAGGAGAAATTGGAGAACAATTAATCAATGGAAAACCTGCCCCCTGAAGATGCGGGTGCTCCATTGCTGGAGGTTTCCAAAATAGACTGGAAAATCATTTGATAGGGATGATATAAAGTTTCCTTCCTTGAACAAAGGATTGAGCTAAAAGGCCTGAAAGGTCTCTTCCAGCCCTATGAGTCTACGTTCTATAATTTCCGAATATGCTTCCATTTTTAAACTATCACACTGAACACCCTCGCAGTCAGCACCATATTATATTCCTATAGCCTTGTGTTTCAATATAAAACTCAATTAATTTACAAGTGCAAACAGAATAAATCCATTACACCCCATAAAAAGATTCAAATGAAAAAAACAACAACTTTGACTTACCATATGAACAACTCCGGTGACACCAACTACTTCTAACAAGCCATCATCAATTTTTGGTTTCTCAAACCGACTGTCATTATCAGACCCCCAAAGGTCAGCCCCTGATCCCCAACTAGAAACAAAACAATGATATAATCTTACTATATTTACTTATTTAGAAAATTCATGTAGCTGACCATCTTGCATATATCTCTCTGAATGATGAAAAATAATGAACTAATAATAATAATAATAATAATAATAATAATAATAATAAAACAACTGGAACATGACTTTGAACACCACGGGCATTGGCAAAATCACAATCAGTCAACTGCAAAAGGCAGCTTTATTGGAACAACTTACATCCTGTGAGGGTAACCGTTAACAACATCAAACAACATCTGCCTATCCCAGGTCCTTGGGAAGGACTTGATAAGTAAATAAAAACGACAAATCCAGCCTAAACATCTGACTGACTACGTGACAAATCGTATTTAAACCTCTAATACCTTTTTATTTCTGTAAGACATTTACTTTGGAGCATTTATTTTGCAGGAAATTAAAACAGAAAAACAAATGTACAAACAGTACATATAGTACATGTAGTTTTCCCCGCTGATACTGTAATTACTGGCATCATACAGGGGCATTGTAGCAACTTGAGAGAGAATAATGAGCGTTTAATAATCGAAGACCATTCGATTAACATTTAGATATGGTATCTGCTCTTGTCTTAAAGACCTGCAGAGGGCGCTTGAGAGCAGCAGACAAACCTTTAGGTAAAATGAAAGCAGTCATAAATCCTACATCAACCCACAGATATTTAAAGACTGGACCCCAAAAAGAAAACCTCTGTCCTGAGGTACCAAGTCAACCCCTGAAGATGTGCCAGCATTTAAAAAGAAACAAACAAGAGTTTATTCAGAGGTGAGTATAATTAATAAACTAGATCCGTTATTCGGATCGTGTCAGATGAACAGATTGGTAATACATTTTTCATATAGAAATATTTTTTTAAAAAACTTTAAAAATGAGAAAAAAAGTAGAAACAGACTAAAATAACCAGTTGCCTTGTTATTTTAAAAATTAGTTTCTTCTTATTTATTTGTCTGTCCTTCAATATATTCAGGGCTCATTTTTAAAGCCTTTACAAATAATCCGTGTGTTGACTGGGTTCACAGTTTGTAACTACATCATAATATGATAAGTCCGATTTTGTCTTTGAATCCAGCTAAGCTGAACAAATGCTGGTTTAGTGAACTTTATATTCATATCTCTAATATTTCTTTGTCTCTATAAACAATGGACCTATTAATGGTAACAGAAGGAATCATTCTTATAACACCTTCTTCCCCTATATAAGGAAGATAGATTTGACTGAGTTTTTTTACCAAAAAAAAATTAGTCAGAATTCTTAGAAGAGGCTCAGTGTTTTTGGACTTTAGAAATCTGAGAATCTTGCTGCTGATATCGTCTGACAAAAAGGTTTTGGGTAACTGGCAAAGGGGGGAAATGTCCATACAAGACAATGAAAAGCTCTGGGCAGCTGGCACAAACACTAGTAAACTCATGAGATCAATGGTGCGATTCTGTACAAGGCAGTTTCGTGTGGTCAGAAGTGAAACTGAATGGACAAAGGCAGGAGGAACAATAAGTAGAACAGCTAGAACAGAGTCCATTTGTTTCATGTCACCACGCTTCACAAATTTTAAAACTGTTTTGGATCTCTGTGAAATAGTTGCCTCTCTCTCTTTAAATGGGTGTAGGCTATAGCAACGATATATATAGGCAGGCCAAACTACATGCATCTAACTCAGCGGTTCTCAACCTGTGGGTCGCGACCCCATTTGGGGTCAAACGACCATTTCACGGGGGTCACCAAACACCGCAGTCCGCCATTTTTTTTTGGCCGGCCATTTTTTGGGGGGGGTCGGCCATTTTTTCCCCTTTGCGATGCGGGCCGTCGTGCCGTGCATGCACGATGCGGGCCCGCCTTTTTTTTGGTTGGCCATTTTTTTCCCTTTGCGATGCGGGCCGTCGCGCCGCGCATGCGCAATGCGGGCCCGCCATTTTTTTTTTGGTCGGCCTTTTTTTTTTGGTCGGCCATTTTTTTTTGGTCGGCCATTTTTTCCCCTTTGCAATGCGGGCCGTCGCGCTGCGCATGCGTGATGCAGGCCCGCCATTTTTTTATTTTCTTTTGGTCGGCCATTTTTCCCCCCTTTGCGATGCGGGCCATCACGCCACGCATGTGTGATGCGCCCCATTGCACTGTGCATGCGTGATGTGCCCCGTCGCACCACGCATGCACGATGCACCGCGTCACACCACGCATGCGCAATGTACCCCATCGCACCGCGCATGCGCGATGCGGGCCGGGGTCAAGCCCTGGAACAGGTTGAGAACTGCTGATCTAACTTAAAAGTGCAATATATCATAGTTTGCAATTTCAGGGATACTGCTTAGCCAATCACTTAAGTCTGCAGATCTTCTTGCCATTCCTTGGCAATGCCAAATGTGGATCAAAATATTTTCCCCTATTTTAAATTAGCAGCTAAGCATCGTGTCTAAAATCAAATAAACCAGAAAGTGGCTTGTTAGATTTTTTTTTTTCATCCTGCCTTTATTATTTTTATACACAAGGCAGTAACCCCACCTAATACTATTTCCTCCACCTATTTTTCCCAACCTGTGAGGGGAGATGGGCTGAGAGAAAGAGACTGGCTCAAAGTCACCCAGCCGAATTTCATGCCTAAGGGAAGACCAGAATTCACAGTCTCCTGGTTTGTAGCCTGGTCCCTTAACCGTCAGACCAAATTCCTATAGCTCCAGTATACTATATTGAAACTGGGAAACAAGATAATATACAGTCACAATGTTAGCCTCATCCTTGCAGTCCCAACAAAAGAAGAACGAAGGAGAATATGTGTAGCTCGGGGTTGAAATGAGGGGCGCGTGGTGCTCTCCGAGCTTGGTGGTTTTCTTGCAGACATTTCATTACCCAAACCCGGTAACATCATCAGTGCTAGTCTAAGCCAAACTCAGAGAGGACCAAAGCATCCCTCAGAAGAACAAGAAGCATATGAACTTGAAGTTCCTGTCCATTAACAACTCAGAGTTATTTATTAAATCCATAGTAGAATAACGTAACTCAAAGTGTGAAGCAAACTCTTAATACAAAAGCACCTAAGAGTTGTTTATTAATAAAGCAATTTTAGCTATTACAAGGCAGTCCTAAACACTAACGTAACCACTGTTTGGTAAAAAGAAAATCCAAACCCAGATGTCTAGTTATTTACCTGGGAATATTTATGAAAATAAGACCCTCTATACTTGGAAGCTCAACTTCATGCTGATCCACCTGAAGTTTGATTTCTTTATGAAGACTCCTGGTATGGCTCATTTTCTGCAGTCCAACTTTTACATAGACGCCTTTGTTGTGTAGCCTAGAAATAAAAGTTGGTGTTTCTTTTATAAAAATGGTATAAGCTCTGTGATATGTACATCTGTGCTTTGCTGATTGACACAACAGTTTCCTTCTCTGATTTTATGGGAGTCTTGCTTTCCTCACTTAGATAAGTAAATTTCTAGCAGATCAATCCTGAAATGGAACCAGGCTGCACATTATAAAAAAAAAATGACAAAAGTCTCAGTCTCAATTAGATTGCACAGCAGAACAGTCAAATACCTTTGCTCTTATATGAAGACCAATTTCATACACTGGAATGTGGAATCAAATCAGGCCTTGCTAGATGGATGCATCACAATTCAGAGAGACATAATACATTTCTAAACTGAAGAACCAAAACAGTGATACGCGAGCAATACATTGGAAATGGAATTCAATGTGAAAAAAGAATGGCTTAATCTTTACATGTTTACTTAGGAACTGTGATGAATGTAGATACGTAGGGATTGTTGAAAAAACAAGGCTCAAGTGGTTTTTTTTAAGTTTTTGGAGTTTTGACTAAAAGAATCAAGAATAACTCAAGTCTTCTATGTCATAGCTTTTGGAGTATTATCCGCTCTTCAACCCAGCCACCATGATTATTTCGGATGATGGGAATTGTAATCTAATGCCTCTGGCAGGTACCGGGATAAGGGAAGAAGAGGTGGAGCTATAATGATAGTAATGGTTGCTACCCAGTGAACTGTGTTAAGATTCCCTCTTTCTTACATGGCCATAAGTTCTGGAGGGCAGGTTTCATGTGAATAAATGCAATGGATATGTTTATATATGATAGCTGGGTTTATTTCCAAAAACACAACTGATAGTATCTTGCATCATTTTTCTGTCATTCCTACAAACAGGAAGCCAGTTAGCTCCATGTATCTAAATTGGAATGAAATACTATTCGAAAGAAAATTGTCAAAGAGAGCGGGGGGGGGGAACCTGGAGGAAGAGCCATTGACATTCTGAAGAGGCAAGCCTTGTCTCATTTTTCTGAGACTACTGATAGAGACGACCTGATAGTATGTGTTTGGATTTTCAGATTTTCAGCCTTCATTAAGGGCATCTGAGCAAAACTAGCAGCCATAGGATCAAACACATATCTACTCATGGATCTGTAAGTGTGAAAAGTGGGGAAAATGGTAATCTCTTTCAAGCTCAGATGAGCTCAGCACAACCTCATAGATTTCTTGGAAAATAAGAAAGCAATCTGCATTACCATCTTCTGAGATTTATTTTTATATAAATGTTCCAGTCTAACTCAGAGAACTGAACTTTCAGATGTTCTCCCATCCAAATAATAACTAGGTCTGGCCTTGCTTAGCTGTCTAAGATCAGCCTAGATAGACATGTAGCTGGGTAACTGAGGCACCAAATAAGCAGAAACATGATCTTCTCATTGGACAAGTATGAAATATGATGTTTACCACTGACTAGTGTTAGAGTTGCCATGATATCCATTTTTAATAATATCCTTAAGTTATGGTATGATAAGTACCATGTATATTTCTATATTACCCTAAGCAGAGATAGTCTTGTAACAGATATTCTGTTGCATTGTAGATGGGGCTACCTTTAAAAATGGTCTGGACATAAGTTAGCTCAAAATAGAACAGCTAGACTGCGTGTTGGAATTGGCCAATATGAACAAATGATTCCAATTCTTTGTCATCTAGGCTGATTCCCGGTCCAGGTCCAATTCAAAGTGCTGCTTAAGACCCTTAAAGACCAAAATGGTTTAAGACTAGGTCATCTGAAGAAGTTGTCTTCTCCCTTATGTACCTACTCAGCCCCATCACCCCCAAAAAATTCTGTGAGCTTTTATAAGAAGGTCTTTTCCTGTGGTGACACCTCATTGCCTCCTTCTCCCCCACCCCGAAAGAAGCTCAAGTGATGTCCACCTTAGCTCCCCAGCTATTTATTACCCAGGTTTGTTGTTCCAATGGGTGGGCCTCACATGATCACATTCTGGGCACTTGGTAGCCAGACTGCATTTACAGTCATTTGCAGAGTCCCTTAATCATGATTGCAATTTATGATGTGTTTTGCCAGAAACTGGTGTTTGCTTCATTTGGACAATGAATTTCCTTAATGACCACAGCATCTGCTTTATGAGTGTCACGTTTGCTTAATGACCATTGCAAAAAAAAAAAGGGTTGTAAAATCAGGTGGTCATGTGGTGACCCACTTAATGACCAGTACAACTTATGACCAAAATTCCAGACTCAATTATAGTCAAACACCACCTGAATTAGTGAGATGAAATATATGAATGTTTGTTCTCAATAATTATCAGTTAGTGGGAGAGGTTGTTCCTTTTCTCAAAATATTCCAAATACCTGCTATTGAATTTGTCTGGCTCTTCTTCCCTAGCATGATGGAAACCCAGACTCAGCTCTGCATCAATTCCAAGGCCACAATAATTATTCATCTGTACAATCTGGGGAAAAAAAAGTAGAAATGAAGTTTCACGTTTTGAACCAAACTATTTCTAACAAATACACAGGAACATCTCTATTACAAACTCTTCAACTTAAAAGAACAACAGTATGAAGCAGATCCTATCTAGTTAGGTTCAACTTCTGATCTCTTCGACAGGACAAATATCTATCTTGAGCTGTTTTTCATAAGAAGTCATAGTATTCCAAGGATAATCCGGTAATATTCTCAATTCTCAGCATCCAGTTTATCTGTTGTCTTCTTCTTTTTCTACACTGCCAAACATATGTTTTGTTTTCAGTCTGCCATATCCCTGCAGGTTTTGCTACAAAATAAAAAGATAGTCAAATCATTGGATTTGATGAAGGAAGAACTGGACCCCTGCTTATAGCCATGATTCTTCTGAGTGATTTTGGAAAAATCAGATTAACATAATCTTTCTGGAATCCAGGAAGAGAGCCTTCTCTGAGTGATTTCTGGGGAAACCAGATTAACATAATCTTCCTGGAGTCCAGGAAGGGAGCCTCCTCTGAGTGATTTCTGGGAAAACCAGGTTAACGTAAGAGGACTTTCTCTGTCACCGGCCTTTGGAACATTCTCCCCCAGAGATGAGGCGGGCCCTCCACTCTCCTGGCCTTTC
Source organism: Bothrops alternatus (assembly GCA_034064705.1). Taxonomy (NCBI): domain Eukaryota; kingdom Metazoa; phylum Chordata; class Lepidosauria; order Squamata; family Viperidae; genus Bothrops; species Bothrops alternatus. The sequence goes on from JARGCV010000087.1 coordinate 1,863,458, forward strand.
AGAACTGGCTCTGCTGACTCACTTGAGACTCACAGGAAAGCCTTCCCTCTGCCTTTTTAACTCTGCTAATTTTATTCTTGTTTTAACTGCCTACAGGAATATATTATTTATGTATTTTATATTTTTTTATAGTGTAATTGTACACCGCTCAGAGTCTGCTGTGAGATGGACGGTCTCCAAATTTGATATATAAACAAATAATCTTCCTTAGAAAATTATTTGAAGAGCTATGACATATTGCCCATTAAATCCCTCACATTCTTCACACAATGAATTTCAAGAGGCTACATAAGAAAGCTGGTGATTTAATTTTACATTATGCAGATGATGTAAATTTTACTGTACTTATCCTAGAACAGAACAGTATGCTCAGCTGTTGCTTTATTGGTTTATAAAAAGGAACGAGAAGTAAACTCTCATCCATTTTACAAGGATTTTAAGGAAACCCAAGCAATTTGGCAATTATTTTATCAAGCATGTATTCTAATTACCATATTTTATAGCTTTGCAGTACTCTAATTAGGAAAAATAGGTAACAAAGCACCATAGCAATTTATATGCCTTTCAAAATAAAATCACATTGCTCACAAGTAATCAGAATATTAATTATATATACATTTAACATGGACTTATCCTCTGTGCATAATGTCTGTCAACACTGCGTTAGGAAGTTTCATCATGAGCTGCTTATTCATCAGAAAAGAGGAATAGGGAGTGAGAAAGTGACTAATGATGGTGAAAAAAAAGAGATAAGTAGAAGAGAAACTGAAGGAGAAATGAAGACTATAAATCATAGTCCCCAAATCTATTTAATAAATAGCAGGCATCTTAGAAGGACACTACAATACAACAATTCATTTTGAATTATTAGATCATTCTATATAGAAACAAGTTTTGGATGTTCAGCACTTTGTTTTTTTGTTTTGTTTTGTTTTTTTACTTATGTTGTTATTGCTGTACTTTCAGGAAGGAAAAATTGAGAAATACCTTAGGAGGTTCTGGCTCCAATATACCATTTTCTGAGCTTTCCAATGACTCTTGAGCATCCAAAAGGATGGTCCAACGGTCCATAAGCACATCGTCAGCTTCATCTACAGATATCAGAATGGAGTACGGATCTTCGCCACTATAGCCAGCACCCCAGCGCAGGACCCTCCCCAAGTCATTACCTGATCAAAAAGGACATGTTTTCGTTAAAAAAAGATCTATTAAAGAAAAAATAAAATAAAAAGCCTTTACTTTACATTAACCTGAATTTCAGTAGGCCTATTACACAGGTGTCAAACTCGCCACTTCACGTGATGTGTCGCGATGTATCGCAACTTTTTTCGTATTGCTGGAGCTGAGGTGGGCGCGGCCTCCGCATGATGCAACTGGTCCACAGGCTAGCAGTTTGACACCCCTGGCCTACTACTTCTGACCAATAGTTTGGCCTACCAGGAGTTGTGGTTCTGCCACATCTACAAGGCCTTTGATTCAAATACATTTTTAATTATAACTTACAAAGTTAAAATGAGATGTCTGCTGAATTTGCCATTGGAAATAGCCTAACGGCATCAGTTTGCCGTAACAGTTAACCAATGCTAATTTAATTTACGGAACGATAGAATCTATGAGCTTATGGGAAACCTCATCCACTGCCCTTCTTCTTCCTAAAATCTGCAGTTTAAGCCTCACCTGTTCCTAAAGGCAAAATAGCCACAGACGGTTCAGGGCAGGAGAGCTTGTGCCTGATCTCTTCCAGGGCACCAAGGACCCATCCAACTGTGCCGTCACCGCCGCACACCAATATTCGGAAACACGGAATTTGAGAGAAGGCATGAAATCTTCAATGTATAAAAAAAACAATAAGGACAATATTATTGATAAGCACAACTGTGAATTGAAGCATGTATACAGTTTTCTTTAAACCTATCCAGCCAACTAAAAACAGAAATAGGCTCACGTTATCCTCTTTTTTTAAAAATAGACCGAAGTAGGTATCCCAGATGAATTTTATGTCGGCAAGAACCAGATGAATTTTATGTCGGCAAGGAGAGGTTGGACTTCATTTAATCCAGCAACAACCCTTCCAGCTCCAAAAGCAATTTGAAGGTCAACAGAAAGAATTGAGACATCTCATTGGGGACAGACTCCAGGGAAACGCACAAAAGTAAACCTCTGGATCTGGTCTGAGTGCTTTTGAGATACTAACCACAGTATGAAGATAACTCACAGAATAATGAAGTACTACCTCTTCATTCTAGAAGATCTGGTTGTGTTAAACGTGATTTTTCATATTCTAACATAATAGGGCATGAGCTATAAGGCCAAAAAGTCCTTTTCAAGCTTAGATTTTTCAGATTACATTTGCCCTCAAAAGCAGCTATTAGGGGAGCATTAAAACATGCTAAAGTGCTCTTCAGAGTTCAAGAATGCTTATTTGATTTAAATATCTTGCCAGCCTAAAAAAATGGGGCTAGACTACTTAGAAACTCACTCCTGGGTAACACAGATAAGCTCATCTGGCCTTTGAATCTCAAGTGCATTGCTTGAACAATGAAAGCATTTGATCATGGTGAAGACAGAAAATATTCTCTCGCTGAAGATAAATGGAATATAGCCCCTTTAATTTTCATACAATGCTTTGTCATCTGAAATTCTATTTAGCTTTCTTCTACAAATCTGTTAAATGAGCAAAACAGAACTGTGCCCACTAACTTTTTATAGTATCACTTTCCAGCTATGTGATATGCATTCAAAATGAAACGATGACAGATTTGCATGTGATAACAAGAAACAAAGCAAAATAAGTTTGCTGGCTAGTAGGGAAAAAAAACCCTCATCGCCAATAGATAACACAAAACTGGGGGGGGGAGTACTCAAACCAATCTAAAATTAATTCTGTGTTTCTACTCATTTAAAAAAAGCTTGCAGAACATGTACGTGTATTTCATACAGCTCAAGTAGAAAAAAACCGCAATGCTTCATTTTCAAGAGTTAATGCTTTATCAAAATTTAAGTATGTAAGTATGAAAAAAGTCATGTAATGAATGTTCAGTCTATTTTCCAATAAAGGGTAAGTGCCTAGAGTTTTCAGCTTTCTCTCTTTTTCTTTCTTTACATCACCGTCTCTTTGACAAATTACCTTCTTTTCTTTGGAATAACCGCTGCCAAATCCCAACGCAAAAATAGAAATGGCATTTATTCAACCCACTCCTATAGTTTTAATAAGTGACTTTAAAGCCTATTGAAAAGAGTGCAAAAATTTATTATTTGACAGGAGGGTTAAACATCTCTTCCTTCTTTTATTGAACCTTTTGGCATGAATATTGTCCGAGCTCAGCCACATTGCTATTCACACTGTGATGCTTCCTAATTACAGCACTAAAAGCTTTTGAAAGAGGTGGCTGGCTTCCAAAGTCGTTGTGGATCGTTAGCCCAAAGCTTCAGATCTGCATTTTCCAAACAGCAGCTTTGCACTCTAATTCAAGTAACCTTCCAAAATAAACAGATAAGGCGTCAGAATCTTCTGGTCAAAGAAAGAATTAGGAAATCCCAACACAGCAGCTGCAAAATCTTAAGACGTTCCTTGGCAACATCATCTTCTCATCCATATTGAAATGATACAAGATCACCTAATTAACCAAGGTTACAGATTTTCAAACTCCTGAGCCATTATGCTGTGCCAAATGTTAACACAAAAGGTTAAGAAACAAAAGGAGTTAAGATGAGGAAATGTTATCTTCCAATTCTTTCTCCAAGGGGGTGCGGGCAGACTAAAAATGTCACTCACTGAGCAATTTCCATTTGGCCATTGCTCAGGGCTTCAGCAGCTTTGCAGGACCAAGAGCAAAGGAAACCAAGAGCAAGGGGAAAAAAATATAGCTGGAGACAAGTAACACGTGAAATAGCCAAGATGTATTGAATAGAAACAATATGTTACCCAGGCAGCGGACCTCCATTTGTTAGTTCAAAGATCTGATGAGGGTTCAACAGTTTTCGAAAACTGTACAACAAATCCCGACCTTTAAGACTTCCACTTTTGGCATTCACAAATACAAGTAAAGGATCGCAGTTCTGAGGAAGCTTATTTTGCTAAACAAACAAAAAAAATGAAAGGAGAAGTGATTAAAAATATAGCATTTAGAACCAACAAGGTAAAGTTCCAAATTACACGATGATGCTTAAGACAATAAAAAAAGGGAAACCCAATATTCCTAACAATCTAAGAGCACTTATTAAGAACTTTTTTCACATGGTTTTGGGGAGGTGTTGGTCATGAATTTAAAAGGCACAAAGATATATGTTATTGGCTTCCAAAGAAAGTTTTGTTTTTACTGTTTGCACCTAATTTCCAGTAAGGAAGGGCACAATTATTCCAGACCAATAATAGACACATGTAAAACTTAAAATTGCCTGGTATGCCAAGCCATCATCATCAATCTGTCTGTCTATCCTCTCCCCTCCCTCTCTCTATCTCTCTATCTTTCTATCTCTCTTTCTATCTTAGTTTCTCTAGTTATAAAAATGGGGTTTCAACTGACTTCTACAAGGGATAGCTATTGCTAAGACCTTTGGTAACCTTGATATGCTGGGGCTGAGTTATCAAAAATAAAACATCTGGAGAAGCAGGTGGCAGCCATGTCTATGAAGGCCTCTGTGCACATGTGCACCAGCTGTGTCCTTTCTTAGATTGGTAGGCTCTGTTCACAATAATTTGTGCTCTGGTTACCTCCTACTGCAATATGCTATACACTGGGCTACCTTTGAAAGATACCCAAAAGCTGTCATTGGCCTAGAATGCAGCAACATAAGTAGTTGTTGGACACAACTCAGTGCACTCATGTAACACCACTCTTTTGAGAGCCATGGTTTTCCTAGTAGTACCGGTATATGGTTTTAAGGAAGGCTGAGCACCCAAGAACTGATGCTTTCAGATTGTGGTGTTGAAGAAGACTCTTGAGAATCCCTTGGACTGTAAGGATATCAAATCAGTCAATTCTAAAGGAAATCAACCCTGACTGTTTTTTGGAAGGACAGAAACTGTAGCCAAAGCTCAAATACTTTGGCCACCTAATAAGAGGACTTATTGGAATAGACCCTGAAGGCAAAAGGAGGAGATGGTTACATAGTGTCATTTACACAATGAATATGAATTTGGGCACACTCCAGGAGACAGTGGAGGACATGATGGCCTGGTGTGCTATGATGCACAGGGTCGCGAAGAATTGGACATGACTTAATAACTGAACAAAAACAAAAGTTTGCGAACTGTGTTGGCTCATCGATGTAATTCAAGTTGCTGGTTACCATCCATAAAAGCCCTTCATGACCTAAGGCCAGATTATTTGTAGGATTGCTCATCTCCAATTGTCTCTGTTTACTCTATGAGATTTGGTAGAAACAAAGACATCTGGGTGGCACCTGCTTTTGGAATATTTTGTCCCACAGTTCAAATGGTCTGATTCTACTAGCTCATCATAAAGCCTTGAAAATATGGCTCTTCCCCTGGAAACTGGGCCAGACTGTGAGGTGAACCCATCCAGAATGAAAGCTATGACTGGTCTCAATTATTCTGCTAGCTTTTATTTTGTTATTCTCTTTTCAGATCCAGGCATTGGTTGTGCTTTGTTTTTCAGGTTTCTCTCCAAATATAAGCTGCTCAGAGTTGCTTTTGTAAGCTGGACATCCATATAAATCAAACTAAGCAACAACAAACAAATATATCTTGAACCATCTCTGCCACATTTACTCCAAAGTGAGCAAAGCTTATTTTGCAACTTGAATCAAAGGTAAGGCATTGATTGTCCTAGGCAGCTGCTTAAATACAGGAACAGTTTGCCTTTATCCCTGAAGACTATCTTTCATTGGCTTAGGCAAAATGGAAAACAGCAGTGACAAGCAGTTTATTTTAGAGAGAATGAACAGATTAATATTGTCAACCCAAATCATTCTTTTCCTCCTGGACTCTAATTACATCTGGCTCTAGTAGAGGTTTCTTTCTGACACCATGATTTATACTAATCACTGGCCTGAGCTTCCAAATGAAAAGATAAACTATGATGTAGAGTCGCTTCTATTTCTTAACTTCCTATCAATTCAATACCCCAGCCTTTAGGTGGAGGTACTTTCAGAAACAGACCATCAGTGCTCATTACATTTTATTCTACTTTAACAGCCAACCACACAAACCAATTACTTACCTACAATGAAGTTGAGTAGTCTTTGGTGAATTCACCAAAGGGCTTTCCACTTGTACAAAACCCATTCAGAATCTACTATAGTGATGGCGAATCTTTTAGAGACCGAGTGCCCAAACTGCAATCCAAAACCCACTTATGCATTGTCGGGTGCCCGGTAGGTGTGGCCCATTGGGCGGGTGTGGCCCATTGGCTGGGTGTGGCCCATTGGGTGGGCGTGGCTGCGGTGGTAACAGCAGACTGGGTGGGACTAAAAAGTTCAATCAATCAATTCCAACTTTGCAAGATCTTTTTTTTCCCGTGAGAAGTTGAAATTGACTGATTGATTGAACCTTTTTTTTTTTTGGCATATGGTGGCAGAGGCCTAAAGCAAAAAGGTTTTATAAAACCCAGTTGAAGACTTAGGACTATGGCGATGGCGTGCATGCCCACAGAGAGGGCTCTGAGTGCCACCTGTGGCACCCGTGCCATAGGTTCGCCACCACTGGTGTATGGCATGCTTTGTCTATTCACAGTATGTGAAGCCAGATGCTTAAATTGCTCCTAGCAAATGAAAACTGTTTCTGTGAGTCTTAAATCTGTTCCTTGCCAAGGGTGCCAGCTGTTCTCTTCCTTCTGCTCTGCTGGGTAGTTCAGTGTCTTGCTTCCCCACCACTGGGGAGGCCCTGGGTAGAGAGATTGTGGATGCACTATACCAGGGGTCTTCAGACATGGCCCTTTTATGACTTGTGGGCTTCAATTCCCAGAATTCCTCAGCCAGGTACACTCACTGTAGATGTTTCTACAGAGGAAAATCAAGATCTATTTACTATGTAACAGAGTTGGGGAGATTTGGAAGATGGGTCCAGCCACCTTCTCCATTACACAGAACTCCTCACCTGCACACCTTTATACAGGATAATGCATCCTCCATGGCAGCCACGTTGGAATTTAATTTTCAAAATCCCTACAAGTCTTTGTAAGCAAACCCCTGGCAACAAACCCTGATTTTATCCTTATTTTATTTTTGTAGTACATACAAATGCCCAAAGGACTGGAACACTCTATGGGCTTACAACAAACTATATCAATCAGAAATATTCACTTTTCACTTTTTTCATAAATGAAAATGGACTAGATTAACTCTCTTATTTTTATTGTGGGGTACTTGGCGAGACTACCCTTTCATCTACTTTATTCCATGTTTTATACTAGAAAATTGTGATTGATTTCAAACAATTATGTGTAAATCTGGTTTCATAAGCACAATAAACCTGCATTGATGCTTTCTCTCCTCTTCTGTCAAAGTTGGAAGAAAATTGAAAGTTTGTGCTTCTAGTTTAGATTAACCATAGGTTTACACATAGTTTGTGATTAAATGTAATTTTGGTTACTTTACAGAAAACAGCTTCACAATCCAAAGAGCTGTCTTGTTCAATTACCATCATTCAGATCAATCCCAGGGATTTTTTTTCCCATTTCCAAGCTTTCATTCATCTAAAGTAAAACTAAACATTTCTGAATTTCTTGCAACTGATCTGAGACCAAAGAGAATTGTTTGTGTAACTTTTAAATTATTAATCAGGTTGGATCTGAACCAGTTCATGTTCACCTTGCTTTTTCTACACACACACACCAAGTTCAGTGAAAGAAATTCCCCTCTCTATTCAATTCTGCATCTCTCTCTTCCTTTGAATTAATTTCCTAAGGAAAATTAATCATTAAGAGCAACATGTAGAAAATAAGCAATAAATAAACTCTTGTGCAATGTATGACTTGCAATTTTTTCCAACTCTTTTCTGCCTGCAAAAATCAGGATGCTCTCCTAGGAAAAGCATTATGCACCAAGTGTTCACTTGAGCACTTAATTTGGAAATAACCTTTTGAAATCTGATTGATAGGTATAGGAAACCTTGTAAAACAAGACTTAACTAATTGTTTGCATAATCCTATTGAACAATTTCAATTAAGGTGGAGATTTTTCAAAGGGTTTACTATAAGATTGATCTTTGCATCTGCACCTGTTGTTTAACATGCAATTCTTAAAATTCCTATCTTGAATTCAGATCTCTTGCAAATCATAAGAAACAAAGGATTCACTTAGACCCAGTAAACAAGCTATAGCAGTAACTATAGCAAGTTAGGAGTTATTGTTCCCAGATGTAATCTCATAAATACTTGTGTACCTCAAGTACAAATCAAGGAATGGCTGGGGAGAAATTCAGTCAGATAAGAACCCATGTGATTGGTCTAACTCAGTGGTTCTCAACCTTTTTCAGGTTGAGACCCCACTTGTCCTGCCCATGCGCGGCGTGACCCCAGCACGCGCGCGCGTCGGGCCGATCTGCGCATGCGCGGCGCGTGCATGATGAAAAAAAAACCGAAAACAAAATGGCGGACCGTGATGGGCCGATCCGCACATGCGCGGTGTGCGCGCGACGGCCCGAACCGCGCATGTGTGGCACGCACGCGACAAAAAAAATGGCGGACCACGGTGGGCTGATCCGCGTATGAGTGGCGCGCGCGCGACGGCCCGAACCGCACATGCGCGGCGCGCAACAAAAAAACAAAAACAACAAAAACAACAAAAACAAAATGGAGAACCGCAGTGTCCGGCGACCCCCACAAAACAGTCGTTCGACCCCAAATGGAGTCACGACCCATAGGTTGAGAACCGCTGGTCTAAATGTCATAGGATGCACATCCCAGGAAATAAGATCCCATGCTGCTATCATATAAAAAAATGTAACCACCATTCATTTTTACATTTTCAAGAGATTTCAGCCTGCCTGATCAATTGCCAATTCAATACTGACAACATTCAACAATATACAGAGTTATTTGCAAAGCTAAATTAACTCACTGTTATGCTCTTCAGAAATAGCTAATGTTCTTATTTAAAGCACACTGGAACTGTCCTTCAAGCTTTTAAATGGCAAAGCTGTTTTTCTTTTAGATTGAACCAAAATAGCTTATTATTTTAAATGCCCAAATCAAACACAACTGTTCTTTGTTTATAACAACACATTTCCTAATTGACAGTAAATTCTTCCATGCCTCTATTTGTTAATTCTTCACATTCTCTGTGTGATCAGAGTGGAATAGCAAAATAGTGCTGAATTTAATTTAACAAGTTAAATTGCTATAAAAATGAGAACACTTTCATTTCACTAAGAAAACTTTGCTCTGATTATTAGAATATATTTGTATCACCTGTATGCCAGACAGCACATATTTAATTAATACTATTTTTATACTGGGCAAATGTTTGAACATTCATTATTTAAAGAATGTCAGTCCAGTTGGATTTTAAGGAACAATTATGTAAAATATTCAGTCAATAACATGCAATGGATTATTTCCTTGATACCAACTAATTAATATGTTTCTCTTCTAAGTATTTAATTAACTTATTCTAAGTATTTTTTTTAATGAAAAAATTCTTTTATTAAAACAATCAGCATTGAACACAAAATCATAGTATGCATCAATCATCATAGCACCTGATATACATCACTAAGTATTAGTCTTTATAATTGTCTGGTTTGGTAAACATTTTTCACACTCCGCACATCAAGCCTCAACTAAACGCCTGTTACAATGTATTTGCTTGGTGTTTCTCTTTTCTATAGTCTATCCACAGTTCCTAGTATATCACATATTATTCATCTCAGTATTAGTACAATCTTTTGTGATCCCTAACCAAAAATCCTGAGGTAGAAATTCAGTATCCTGAGGTAGAAATACAGTACGCTTTCCCAATATTAAAGCAATCAACATTAACTCTGGGTTCATATTAATAAGCTGTCCTCATAAGACCCGAAAATACATCTCTTGTATATGGTCTATCTACATTCATACAATCAGCATTGAACATAAAATCATAGTATGTATCAATCATCAGAGCACCTGATATACATCACTAAGTATTAATCTTTGTAAACGTCTGGTTTGGTAAACATTTTTCGCTCCTCACATCAAGCCTCAACTAGACGCCTGTTACAATTTATTTGATTGGTGTTTTTCTTTTCTATAGTCTATCCACAGTTTCTAGTCTATCACATATTATTCATCTCGGTATTAGTACAATCTTTTATGGTCCCTAACCAAAAATCCTGAGGTAAAAGTTTAATAACCTGAGGTAACTCTTGTATATGGTTTATCTACTATATCTAGTCTATCACATATTATTCATTCACGCTTCTGAATTAACTTCGTCTCAGTAATAGTGCAATCTTTTATAGTCCCTAACCAAAGATCCTGAGGTAGAAGTTTCATAACCTGAGATAGAAATTCAATCCGCTTTATCAATATTAAAGCAAACAACATTAAGCATAAGATCATATTAAGATGCTTTCGTCATATAACATAGGCATACAACATTAGGTGTTAGTCTTTGTAAACATTTGATTTGGTAAACATTCTTCCCTCTTTACGTCGAGTCTCAACTAAATGCCAGGTGCATTTTGTTTGATTGGTGTTTCTCTTGTATATAGTCTATCCACTGTTTCCAGTCTGCCAAATATTGTTCATTTGAGCGATCTTTCAGGTATGCCGATATTTTCGCCATCTCCGCCAGATTTGTTACTTTCACAGTCCATTCTTCTATAGGCGGTATTTCTGGATTCTTCCAGTATTGTCCCACCAACAATCTGGCTGCTGTGATCAAGTTCAGAAATAAGCTCGTCTCTGAGGTAGTGCAGTCCTTTGTTATCCCTAACAAAAACACCTGAGGTAGAAATTCAATACGCTTTTTGAAAATGGTTTGGAGTGTCCACCATATCTTCCTCCAGAAGGCTTTGATTTTTCTGCATGTCCACCATATATGAAAGTAGGTAGCCTCCCCGTCACCACACCTCCAGCATTTGGGCTGGGAGTCTGGATAGATGAGTGATAGTTTTTTCGGGTCGAGGTGCCACCTATAGAACATCTTGTAGAAGTTTTCCCTCAAGTCTTGCGATTTCGTAAATTCTACATTCCTCACCCAGATTTTCTCCCACGTGTCCATGGTGATAGAATGCCCAAAGTCTTGTCCCCACTTTATCATACAGTTCTTGACTAGCTCGGTTTCAGAGTCCATTTCTATCAGAATGCTGTACGCTCGTTTGATGTGCATGATCCCCTGTTCTCTAATCTGTTCAATTAGGTTCTCGTCGGTCTGGGAGAAACCCTTCTTCTTATCTTTATGCCACCTTGATTGCAGTTGTATATATGATAGCCAGGTACCTCCTATTCCTTTGTTTGCTAGCGTTGCTTGGGGTTTCAAGGAGAACCCATGTTCTTCTCCCAGTACAAGTTTACTGTAGGGCACCACTTCTTGCCCTTGGGATGTGTTTATATCCCCTATTGCGTGTCCGGGGATCGTCCAGATGGGAATCTTGTCGTGTAGAAGGTGTTTACATTTCTTCCAGACCCATAACAATGGGATTCGTAGTGGGTTCTCCTTGAAGTTCCTGTCTGCCTTTTTGTCATATACTAAGTATGCGTGCCAGCCGAATATTAGACCATGCCCTTCAACATTCAGTATTCTATCATTCGTCATATTGATCCAGTCACTCACCACCACCAACGTCGCTGCATAGTAGTATAGCTTTAGATTAGGCATTTTTAGTCCCCCCCTCTTCCTTGTGTCCTGGATAATTTTTAGTTTCCCCCTCGGTCTCTTGTCATCCCAAATAAATCTGGTGATGCCCCTCTGCCAATTGTCCAAGTCCTCATCCTTTTTGAGTATGGGTAGCATTTGGAAGAGAAATAGAAATCTTGGCAGGACGTTCATCTTTACTGCTGCTATCCTGCCCAGCAAGGATAGTCGTAGTGTTTTCCACCTTTCCAGATCTGCTTGTATCTTGTTCCACAGCACCTCGTAGTTATTTTTGTATAATTTCGCATTCGTTGATTCTATCTCCACTCCCAGGTATTTAACTTTCTTAACTATTTCTCAACCCGTTATTCTTTCCAAGTCCTGTTTTGCTCTGCTGTCTAGATTTTTAACTAGCATCTTCGTTTTTGATATATTAACTTTAAAACCTGATACCTTGCCATAGTCTTTTATTATCTCCATCAAACTCCTTGTTGATTGTACTGGTTGCGATACTGTCACCAGTAGGTCGTCTGCAAAGTCACACAGCCTGTAGTCCTGTTTTCCAATCTGTATGCCCTTTACGTCTTCTGCTGCTCTTATCTTGTTCAGCAGAATCTCCATCGTTAAGACAAATAGCAGTGGTGACAGCGGACAGCCCTGTCTCGTGCCTCTTTCTATATTGAATGGGTCTGTTAGTTCGCCGTTCACGATGATCTGGCCCGTTTGTTTCTGGTAGATTGCTGTTATGGAGTTGAGGAACTGCTTTCCCATTTTCATCCCCCGGGCTAGGTTCGTCAGGAATGGCCAATTCAATCTGTCAAAGGCTTTTTCTGCGTCTACAAACATGAGGGTTGCAGGTACCTGGTTGTGCCTTTCCAAGTACTCTATTATGTTCAGCAGCTGTCTTACGTTGGTTTTCATCTGACGTCCTTGTATAAACCCCGTTTGATCCGGGTGAATTATTTTTTGTAATACAGTCATTAATCTGTTGGCCAGAATTTTTGTGAAGATTTTGTAGTCTGTGTTCAATAGTGAGATGGGCCTATAGTTAGCCGGTTGTGCATTATCTTTTCCTTCTTTGGGGATTAGAGAAATGTAGGCTGTTTTCCAGGAGGGTGGGACTTGGCCTCCTTCTTGTATGTTGACAAATAGCTTTCTGAGGGGTTCTATCATTTCCTCTTGGAGATGCTTGTAATAGATAGCCGTTATCCCATCCGTCCCGGGTGATTTTCCTTTTTTTAGTTGTTTGATCGCTGAGTGTATTTCCTCCATCGTGATTGGGGCGTTCAGGGCATCTCGTTGTGTGTCGGTGAGTACCATTAATTTTTCGTTTTGCAGAAACTTTTCTATCTCTTTGTCCTGTATCTTCTCCTCGGCGTATAGCTTTGAGTAGAACTCGGTGAACGCTTTCTTAATGGTTTCCTGTTTGAATTCTTCCTTGCCTTTGTACTCTATCTTTTCAATTATGCGGGCTTTTTGTTTCTTTCTTATGGTGTAAGCCAGCCACCGACCCAGTTTGTTGGCGCTACAGAATGTCTTGTGTTTTGCATATTGTATATTCCATGCTACTTGATCCGCTATCAGCATGTCAAATTGTTTTCTTAGTATCTTAATTCCTTCTTTTGTGGCTTTGTCCTCCGGTCTTTTTATTAATAATTGTTCCTGTTTCTTTATCTCCTCCTCTAGTTCCTTTCTTTTTTGTTCTTGTTTGCGTCGGTGCCTGGTGTTCATGTTCATGAGGATCCCGCGCATAAATGCCTTGCTAGCGTCCCAAATCATTTCAATGGGTGTTTCGTTGTTCATATTTATACTAAAGAATTCCTTCATGGCACTTTTGCATTCCGCCACCTCTTTCTCGTGTCTAAACAGGTTTTCATTAATTCGCCAGGATCTCCTCGATTTCCGATCCTGTCTCAATTCCATCCCCACTGGGTTATGGTCTGTTAGTACTTTGGGTAGGATTGAGACTGTTTAGGCGTACTAGCAAGTCACTAGATGCCTCCTCCTTTTGTCCGGCTGCCCCGGCCCTCTCCTCTTCCAATTCCAGCGGCCGGCTCTCACCTCCGCTCTCTCGTTCTTCCTCGCCGCCTGGGACTCGTCTGGGGGCTGTCTTCGGTCGGCGGGCTCTCCCGGCGGCTTCTGTCCGTCTCCACGCTGTTCGTCACCGCCGTCGTTCGGTCTCCCCGGCGAATTCCAATTTCGGGGCCTCCCGGCCTCTTCAAGCCCTCCGGCCGGCCGGCCGGCCACCGCCGGCTTCCTCCGCTCTGTTCGTTGTCTGTGGGGGACCCTCGGCGGCGATTTACACTTCTCTGGAATGCGCCGAGGGTCCTCTTCGGGTGCGCCTATCTCTCCGGTGCTCCCCACTCCCGGTATTCCGAAATTTTTACCCTTATTCTAAGTATTACATGTGAAGTTTTAGTGCCACTTTATAACGCCTTAGTAAGACCACACTTGAAATATTGCATCCAGTTTTGGTTGCCATTATATAAAAAAGATGTTGACATTCTAGAAAGAGTGCAGAGAAGAGCAACAAAGATGATTAGAGGATTGGAGGTTAAAACATATGAAGAACAGTTGCTGGAATTAGGTATGTCTAGTTTAATGAAAAGAAGGACTAGAGGTGACATGTTAGCAATGTTCCAATATTTGAGGGGTCAACCTATTCTCCAAAGCACCTGAAGGCAGGACAAGAAGAAATAGATAGAAACTAATCAAGGAGAGAACCAACCTAGAACTAAGGAGAAATTTTCTGACAGTTAGAACAATTAATCAGTGAAACAACCTGTCTCTAGAAGTTGTGAATGCTCCATTATTAGAGGTTGTTAAGAAGAGATTGGACAACCATCTGATGGTATAGAGCAGCGGTTCTCAACCAGTAGGTCGCGACCCCATTTGGGGTCGAACGACCATTTCACGGGGGTCGCCAAGCACCGTAGCCCGCCATTTTTTTTTGGTCGGCCATTTTTTTTGGTCAGCCATTTTTTCCCTATTGTGATGCGGGCCATCGCGCCGTGCATGCGCGATGCACCCCGTCGTGCCACGCATGCGCGATGCACCCCGTCGTGCCGCACATGCGCGGTGCGGGCCCGCCTTTTTTTTGGGGTCGGCCATTTTTTTTCCCTATTGCGATGCGGGCCATCGCGCCACGCATGCGCCCCGTCGCACTGCGGGCCGGGGTCGAGCCCCGGAAAAGGTTGAGAACCGCTGGTATAGAGTCTCCTGTTTGAGGAAGGGTTGGACTACTAGGATCTCCGAGGTTACCCCCAATTCTGTTATTCTTTTATTCTCTTATTTATTTTGCAATAAAGGAGATCATCCACCAGTATGGGATAAAATATCATCAATATCTATCTCCGTTCTCCTTCAAATGGGGGACATGGTGGAAGTTTAAGCCAGTACCTGGGTCTACCAGGATCTGGATAGGAAATAACATAGACAAATGGAGTGACAGTTCATTAAGTAGTTAAATGTTTCCAGATTAGTAACAATTTTTGCTCTGAACAGGTAATGATCTTGGGATTCCTTCTGGACTCATGGTTGCTGATGGAAGAACAAGTGAAAGTCCTGATGAGGAGGTTCTTTGCCCAGCTGTACCTTTGCCTAGAGCTGAAGAGCATCTTTCATTCTGTAGGCATCTCACGCTTAGATTAATGCAATTCCTTTTATATGTGGCTATCATAGAAAATGACACAGAAATTTCAATTAGTGCAAGCTGTGTCGCCCCATGTTGTTATGGGCAATCTCATTACTGCTACTTAACTATAGGAGCTACAGTTACGGCTGTCCATATGTTTCTAAGTGCATTTAAGGTGCAGATCATTAATTAAAAAGCTCTATGTGCCTCGGGACTTGGGTATACATGAAATCTTGAGTCTGTCTAACCATTATGATCAAACAGGGAATGCCTGCTGAAGGTCCTCATCTAGTGTGCAGTGTGATTAATAGGGTCATGGAAATGGACGTTGTCTGTGGCAGCTCCCCACTTTTGAAACAGTTTCCCCTCCCCCGAAATACAGGTAGTCCTTGACTTAACAATGGTTCAAAGTTACAATGGCACTGAAAAAAGTTACTTATGACCATGTTTAACACTTATAACCATTACAGCATCCCCATGGTCATGTGATCAAAATTCAGGCATTTGGCACCTGGCTCATGTGGATGACGATTGCGGTGTCCTGGGGTCATGTGATCACTTTTTGCGACCATTTGACAAGCAAAGTCAATAGGGAAGCCAGATTCACTTAACAACCGTGTTGCTAATTTAACTGCAGTGATTCACTTAACAACTATGGCAAGAACGGTCATAAAATGAGGCAAAAGTCACTTAACAAATGTCTCACTTAGCAACATAAATTTTAGGCTCAATTGTGGTCATAAGTCGAGGACTACCTGTACAAGTAGCCCACGCATGGCTTTCCAAAGGCCTTCAGAGATTAATTCCTATTGGTGCCAAGTATGTTATACAGAAACTCTATAACATTTATATAAAACTCAATGCATTGAAAGCCACTAGATCAGTGGTTCTCAACCTTTTTCAGGTTGAGACCCCACTTGTGCCGCCCATGCGCGGGGCGACCCCGACCCGCGCGCGCATGCGACGGGCTGATCTGCACATGTGCAGCGCGCACGCGGCAAAAAAACAAAACAAAATGGCGGACCGTGACGGGCCGATCCGCGCGTGCGCGGCGCACGCGCGATGGCCCGAACTGTGTATGCGCAGCACGCACACGACAGAAAAAAGGCAGACCGCGACGGGCCGATCCGCGCATGCATGGCACGCGCGCGATGGCCCGAACTGCGCATGCGCAGCGCACGAGAAAAAAAATGGCGGACCGTGGTGTCCGGCGACCCCCGCGAAACGGTCGTTCGACCCCCAAATGGGGTTGCGACCCATAGTTTGAGAACCGCTGCACTAGATTGAAGCAATATAGGTGTCTTACAAACAAAACAAAATAAAAATAAACATCAGAGGAAAATAGGCTAAATAAACATGAATTGTATAATTAGGTCATATATTAATATCTTATGTTACTACAGACAGCCAATGGATCTTACCAGAACTTCCGGGAGTATAACTGCAGTTAATGCCTTGTCATTGACGGAAGTATCTTTAACTAACATATATAATCTTTCAGCTTCGGAAAAACAAGTAATTTCTAGTACAACTGCACCTATAATAAATGAAGGATATATTTAATATGACATGCCCATAGTTCTTATGTATAATACAATGAGTTACCATATTTGTCCTAATACAGTATTCATATGCTATTAAGCTCAATCACTCAAATCTAAAACTTCACTGGGGACTGGGTTTATTTCGGGAAAACAACACCTCTTTCTATGGTACCATCTACACTAGATATTTTTTTAAAAGTATAATGTTCTCTAGGAGATGAAATATCAATACATTTTAGTACCATTAGGGAAGAACTCATGCTTCTACATGCAAAGAGTATTAGGGGGAAGGGGAAGAGTTAGTAAAGTAACTCTCATACACCATGCATGAACCAAAGCGACACAGAACATCCAACGGTTCAACTGCCAAATTTGAATTAAAACATTATATTCTTACCTTGATATGAATATATGTGACTCACAGAAACTAAATTTGCTGAAATAATAATAATAAAAAAATTATTGCCCAAGTATCCCTTTTAAAAAACTTTTTTTTCTAACTGAAAGAAAAGTCTATAGCTAATAAGTTAATGATATCTCATTTTAGACATATTTTAAAAGGCCAATTTTGTTTATTTGAATGAGTGAAATTTAAACACAAACTGTCCATGGATTTTAAGCTAAGGCTTCTGGATAGTAAATAGGATCAACTGGTTCGTGATAAAACAAAGCTAATTCCAAATAGTACTGATAGGAATGTTAGTTAAACAAACACAAATCACACATAAGCTAACTATTAATTTAAGTTGCTGTCAGTAAGGATTGGATGGGCAACATTCCATAAACCATGGGCACAATTTTCATCTGTGCAACTGAGCTTCTGAGGACCCAACAGATAGATATATATACAACCCACATTCATTTTCAGAAATGTGATGGAGAAAGAGGGACAGAACGATTGCATAACATATCAGGTTGGTGTCTAACAAAGGAGAGAATCCAATATATTTTCACCCAGCAATGAACCCAACTCATAAATTTCCACTTCTCCTTCATTATCCAAAATAGCCAATTCAAATTTAGTTAATTAAAAAAAAATCAGTCTTCGCACCTACTCTTCTTAAGGGGATATTACTTTAACACCAAATCAGTATTCCTTATTATTTTCTACAATTTCCCCCCAAAACTAAAAATGACTTATAAATGTAATACATTTACACCTAATAATACTTTCATGTAAAATCATATACACAAAAATGGAAAGTCAGTGGCTGTCATTCAATCCAAGGAAAACTGAAAGGGTAGAACCATTTATTAATACTAAAAAGAAGTGTCAGGGGCATACAGGTGGTTGCCTCTGATTAAATTAAGAGTCTTTGGTTAAAACATTTTCTACAAGTTGCAGCGTGTATATAAAACATGAAAAGTAATTCCAAAGACAGATGGCATCTGAGCACATTTCAAAATATAAAAGCACTTTTCATTTCATGTAGATTAAAAAAGACATGGGGGAAGAGGGTATCTGACGTACTTTTGATGGCTAATTCATCTTTGAGGATTTTTGTATATTCTTCTGGAGTAAGATGTAGTGGTAGGCCACCAACAAACAGATGGACACGCTCAGTCGATGTATTGTTTTCTACAATGTAAAATCTTGTTTGGTTCATCTGCCGTAATGATGTCTGTGTAAGAAAAATAAATAAATTTCATCACCTTAAAACACATTTCATACAGAGAGAAGATCAAGACTTTTATAACCATCTTGCCAAAATGCCATTTCCAGACCATGAAGACTGTCTACCGTAAGGATCGTTCTCCAGCAGAAAAGTTTGTTTTGGATTTACTTGTTCATTTTCAGTCTGTCCTACAAGTTTGAAAACTACAAATAGTTAGAGTGCCATTAGTATGAACAGGCACCCAAATAATTTTAGAATAATACCATGGAATTTAAAATTCTATGCCAAGAATACACAATGAAGAAAATAGCAAACTATTTACTTATGGTCACAATAGCTGTGGCCACAGTAAACCAGAAATGCATTTTATAAGTGACATGCAGCCAGCACAACAACCAGAAGCAAGAGCTTGGCATTACTTCTGGAGAAGGACTTTTGCCTCCTTCCTCAAATAAACCAGGATTTGGAACTACTACGTATTTTTTTTTCTGCCAACCACTGGCTTTTTAAAAGGAGGACAAACCCAGACTTCCAGCACTGGGTGAAATACTGAATTTTGTTTCTTCTGGAGTTTTTTTTGATTGGTTAAGTGACAGCACCTCGCTAGAAAAGCCACGTGGATAAATTATTAAGTAGAAATGTCAGCAACTGTGGGATCTTCTTATATATGAATCCAGTCATTTTGCCTAAATATCTTTATACCATGACTTTTTAGAAATATTCATAAGAGTTTGTATAATTTCCTTCTTTACCTTTCTGATGTCTTGTAATCTGCTGATAATTGATTCATGATCATCCAGCACCATTCGCTGAACTAAGGAGAATTTTCAAAAAATCTTCATTGATTGTTTTTTAATTGAAAGCAGTTAATTAAAACTGTCAAAATTGCCAGTATTGAAATTTCTTAGAACTAAAGGAACTTGCAATTTTAAAAAAAGAAAGAAAATCAGACACCCAGGTCTTTAAACTGAAGTTAAATTACATTTACATAATACAGTGGAACAGTAAATATGACCAGTATCTCACCTTGTCTGGAGCCCATAAGGACCTCCACCAATTTGAAGTTTTGGAAGTAATCTGACTGCCAAAAGAGAGATATGTTAAAATAAATGTCTAGCAAACTGTAGGATTTAAAACTGTTTTCATGATTTAAAAAGAAAATTAAAATGTATTCATAAATAGAAATAAGACCAAAGCTGTCCTCCCTTTAGTATCACAATTTTCTTGCTATCTAAAAAGATAGTACATTTTGCACTGCAGTTTGAAAAACAACACCAAGTTGTGGACTTTTATTAGATATTGAAAGACAAATTTTCTTGAACACCGCATAAGTTAAGTGCCAAAGTATTAAATATTAATTTACTGTATACAATGAGTGGGGCTCAGTCACCAATAATCTAAACTGGAGCATGTTTTGCCCCAAATGTCCCTGTGGCTTTAACAAGACAGGTGTAGAACTTCAATAGCATTTTCGCCTGTGGCTAAATAACAATGGATTATTAATTTGGGCAAGAATCAATGCAGAAACAAATAAAAAAGCCACAAAACAAAGAAAAGAGGATAAGGATCATTCTCCTTCAGGCTTAGCCTTAAAAATTAGTTTAAACTATTTTGGGTCCTCTAAGCAGAACATGATCCAGTCCATTAAAGAAAAATGTGGGAATTGCCTGTTTTCACTAGACAAACTCTCATAGATGCACCATTCACTGAAGAAAGGAATGTGAGTTACACTTAGTATTTATAAACATACCAAAACTGGATCCTCATGGATCTTATCCTGATTTCTCATGCCACATATCAAGTAGGAAAAACTTAATCCAAATTGTTTTGTATCTTAGGCAGAAGAAGACCCACTCTCTGTAACCTTCACTCCCCCCTTTAACAAGATCGTAATATAAATTTTAATCCTGACAGATTGAATGTATAGACCTAAGCCCTTCCATCTGCTTTCTGGGGAGTCCTAGGGAATGTGTAAAATATAACTTGAGAGAGTGATTATCCTGACCCTCCCTATTCTGCTTCCCTTTCCCATCATTCTTCTAGCAAATAAGGTCAACATAGCAGCCAGTCAGAAAAAAGCTATTTAAATATCTAGTTCCTCAGACGTTGTAGGATATGGATAAACAGATGTATATCAAAACTCTAATGCAGTTGTCCCCAACCACCAGTTTGTGGCCCAGTACCTGGCTGCGGCTCATTTGGAATCGGGCCGCAGAAGCGGTGGGCGGCATGCCTGCTGCTCATATAAATGGAGCATGTGTGCGCATCTGCCACTCACACAGAACCATTGCGTCTCCCCCCCCCCGGTTCGCCAATCCAGAAAGGTTGAGGACCACTGCTCTAATGGGCCAGCAACGAAATTCCCTACCTATTTTCTTGTGCCTCTTGTTTGGAATCACAGTAGGATTACAAATCGAGTAAGACAATTAAATTTAACTCAGCAGACCCCGGAAGAACCAACTAGTTTTATATTACTGCCTACCTGGTATCCAAGTAGTGGAAGGACTTCTTTAATGACCATTTCGGTGGTGCTTCTCTTATATATACGTATTGAGACACAGGCCACTCCAACCCTGAGGACATGGATAAAAGTTTATATACAAGATAGGAGAATTAAAGAAACAGAAATAATATTTTCTCATTCTCTACAATAGAGCTTATTTATCAGATTGTGAGATATTGATCCTGCAGTTTATCAAATAAGCTGCTAAAGCTTAACGTATATATAGCATGTACCTTACTTGAATGTGTCATAGGAGAGTGTCCGTATGAACTTGTTATTTATTTGAACATATTATTTATTAATGTTATAGTGGCACCCAATGAAGATTCTGTTTTGATAAATATACTAATATGAAGGACTTTCAGGATTCTTCTTGTTTTGCTCTTAAACTATAGTGTTCTGCTCTGTTTCATTTTCTTTGCAGCTGATTAAAATCTGATTTTTAACTCACAGACTTGCTACCATCACTTATAATTAGTGTCTGAGATTATATAATTGCCCATCAAGCAAACATAATCCTGGGTGGCAAACATAGCGGGAGATAGGCAGTCTAGGAATGCAAAATATAAATTTAAAAAATCATAAAAATAAAAAGCAATGGAAAAGAATAATAATAACAATGACACAAGAATAGCTATTTAGGACAAGGTTAAAGTTTAGTTAGATCCTTTTTAAAAACCATCCTCAAATGCATATAATCACTGCCTGTTTTTAAAAACTAAAAGTTACTATTTCAGTGATTAAGGCTAGTGAATAAACTATTTTAGTGTGGCAATATATCACACTACGTATTTCCTTTAGAACAAAGGAAGCTGTTACATATCTCGGCAGATGTTGCTGGAACAATGGTGCACACAGAATGCTAGCATTTCTCTTGCTTACTCTGAAACACTGGCTAAGGGATTAAGAAATTTAAAGATTACAAAATAATGCAAAGTTATAATATATTGTTTTGATTTTAATAATCGCTGTTGCTTAGGATTCCTTATCGTCCAGGCATGAATACATATAGCTTTGCTTCTTTTCTTGTTCACCTATTATCCACTGACCAATCTCCTTTGCAACATGCAAAGTTAAGTGTTTTTTTTTTCAGACCAGCCTAAACAGGTGTTGGCTAAATTTAAAAATGTTGGCAACTACAATTGCTTTTTTGCAGGAGACTCATATTCTCCTTAAAAACAATGTGCTTTTACAGAAAGCCAAGAGGTGGTGGGAGAATTATGTAAGTGGTAAAAAACGTGCAAAGGTTGTTGCTATGTTATCTGACAGATTTTCTAAGTAAATAATTAAAGAAGAAGTATCAGGTGGAAAAGGCCACATCGTATTTATTGTCAGACTGAATACTCAAAGTCTAAGACTCCTGAACTTATAGCACTCTAACCATGGCTATTTTTGGCATAGAACTCAGAGAAAGGCGTTCCGGCACCTTTTTTTGAACGGAAGAATCGGTTCCTTCTAAGCTGCCAGCGGGATTTTGCAGACCCCCAGCAGCCTGATCCAGAATTCGGAGGCCTGGAAAAGGCCTCTTCCGCCTGGATCTATGGCTGCAGAGCAATTTTGTACCCTCCCCCCACAGCCGATCCGGACTCCGGAGGCCTTTTCCAAGCCTCCGGAGGCCAGATCCATGGCCACAGAGTGATTTTGCGTCCCACCAGCAGCCCGATCTGGGCTCAGGAGGCCTTTTCCTTTTCTACACAAATAATGTACAGTACTCTCTTGAAATCCCTTCTTCTTCAATCTGTCCACTCAGCAAAGTGGGAGGGGAGAGAAATAAAGCAAGTGATTCCTGTGAGAAATCCATCATTTGCCTGACTCCTTCCTGCTGTTGGCACAAAGTGGGTCTACAAATTAATCTCAGTTTTGCTATTATTGGTAGTGTATAGTTAAACCATACAAAAAAGGAAAAGACAAGAGCGTTCCATATCCTAAATGGTGTTAAAATAATGCAGTGTAGTGGCTACCTGGATGTACTTAATTTAACTCTTAAAAGTTGTTTGTTTATGTATAAGATGGGCATTATAGAATAAATAACCTCAGTACTTTGATATCATGCCATAGTAGCTAGCAACTCCTGTCTGACTTTATTAACACTTGGACAGGAAGCCAACAAGAAATGTTATCAAAGGAAGACTTCAACTTCAACCTTCTTGTATTCTTCATATAAGAGGGATCTATGAATTGGGGGAGGTACTCTTGCATTCTATGGTAAATATAGAAGCAGCTGCTAAAAGCAGAGATCTATACAGGAGCTAGATATGACCATAGTAATTTGTTGCTGCAAGGCATGGATGCCTTTGAAGATTAGCCTGAAGATTAGCAGCTCTCTCTCTCTCTCTCTCTCTCTCTCTCTCTCTCTCTCTCTCTCTCTCTCTCTCTCTCTCTCTCTCTCTCTCTCTCCCTCCCTCCCTCCCCCCCTCTCTCTGCCCTTGGTCTGCCAGTCCTCTTCCCCCACTCTCTTTCTTTTTCTCTCTCTCTTTCCCTTCCTTGTCCAGTTCTTTCTTCCCTGTGTCTCATTCCCATTTAATCGTATTCTTCTCTTTCTTCTTTTCCCAGCACAGCTACTCCTTCAAAAACTAGTTTCTGATGGATTTAGCAGCCCAAGGTTAACCTGATTTGTCTGCTGATTTTTTTTTTCTGTAATATTTTGGGAGATGGGCATCTCTTTGGGTCAATAAATATGCAACAAGAGTCTTTCTATTTGGAATTTGCTGAGAAAAAGATGACTCACTTCAGCCAGCCAGGATAAATCTTTATGACTTCGTTCTCCTTAGGTTTAGCTCTGATAACCCAAGCCTCAGGAATTGCTTCTCGGAAGACAGACTCCGGCTGCGCCTCTTCAGTTGTATCATTCCTATTAATGATGTCGTCACAAAACAAGGCCTGCTGAGTGAATGTCTGAAGTTCGTAATTTTGTTGATCATCATTGATGTAGTACGCCCTCAGTGCAGCCTCCTACAACAGTAAATCCTTGTTTTTTTAAAAAAATCAAAAGAATATGCCTGAATGGAATGGTGATACAGCCCTCACTTTGTGTCAAATATGCAGTTCCAATCAGCAGTTACATTTTCCCTGAGACGTTTTGTGATAAGATTGAAAAAAGTGTGAAATTCTAATCTTTCCTCAATATTGGCAAGTTCTATCATTATACATTATCATGTATCCCAATTACCAATGTATCCCATCCTAGATTGTTCTTGAAAATGCTAAGTGGGAACAAACCCAGTTAACCCTGGGATGAGAGATTATTCTGTCATTCTAAAGTCTCAGAATAGATTGAGAAATTGCAATGACATTTCAGAACAAACAAACAAACAAAAAAGAAACCAGCAATCTATTTTCCTAAATTTACTAAGAAATCAACATGGACACGTCCAGTCATCAAACTCAACTTCACAGAAGCTTTACTTAGGCCCAGTACTGTTCAATATCCTGATAAATGACTTAGGTGAGGGAATAGAAGGGGATCTCGTCAAATTTGCAGATGGCACTAAGATGGCAGGAATAGCCAACACTCCAGAAGACAAGCTCAGGATCCAAAAAGATCTTGACAGACTTGAACAATGGGCCCTATCCAACAAAATAATAATGTGGAGAAAAGCAAGATTTTACACCTGGGCAGGAAAAACCAAAGGTACAAGTACAGACTAGGCGAAACCTGGCTCAAAAACAGTAACTGTGAGAGGGACCTTGGAGTCCTGGTGGACGATCACTTAAACATGAGTCAGCAATGTGCGGCAGCAGCCAAAAAAGCTAATACAATCCTTGCTTGTATAAACAGAGGCATAGAATCAAAATAATGTAAAGCATTAGTACTGCTTTAAAAAGCCTTAGTAAGGCCACATCTGGAATACTGCATCCAGTTTTGGTCACCACATTACAAAAAAGATGTTGAGTCTTTGGGAAAAAATGCAAAGAAGAGCAACTAAGATGATTAAAGGCCTGGAGACTAAAACATATGAAGAATGATTGCAGGATTTGGGAATGGCCAGTCTAGAGAAAAGAAGGACTGGGGGGGGGACATGAAAGTAGTATTCCAGTATCTGAGAGGCTGCCACAAGGAGGAGAGGGTCAATTTATTCTCCAAAGCACCAAAAGGCAATACAAGAAACAACGGCTGGAAACTAATCAAGGAGAGAAGCAACCTGGAATTAAGGAGAAACCTCCTAACACTGTCAATTAACCAGTGAAACAGCTTGACTTAAGACATTGTGGGTGCTTCATTACTGGAGATTTTTAAGAAGAAACTGGACAGTCACTTGTCTGAAATTATATAGGGACTCCTGCTTGAGCAGGGGGCTGGACTAGAAGACCTCCAAGGTCCCTTCCAGATTCTATTCCATTCCATTCCTTTGTTGGTACAGTAACAAGATGTCCCCTCCCATTAAGTAGGCATAACTTAATAACCTCCAAATATTGATTCCCTATTTAAAGTCAATCAAAACTCAAAATACAAATAGCAACATTACGCACATGGCACTGTTAAATATATTGAAAATTAAGATAAAACTTAAAAACAGATATTAATTCAAGTCAAGTAAGTTTATTACAAAGACCAGAGACCAAAAAAACAGATATCTATGTCAGTACTTGTTGTGAGTGTCCCTAGACCAGCTTGGGAAGTATCAGAGGATGAGGATCAGCAGCCAGGCTCCTCTGGGTGTTTTCCCCTCCCGGCAGCCGAGGAAGAGCAGCCAGGCCCCTCTGGGTATTTTCCCCTCCCGGCAGCTGAGACAGACAGGGAGGAGATTTACAGGCAGTCTGGGTCAGATTCACAAAGTGAGGGGTCAGATTTGGAGCAAGAAGATAGATGGCTTGATCCGAGATTCCGAAGGTTTGATAAACGAAGGTGTCAGTTAAGTGGAAAAAGGAAGTAATGGGGGGAAGTGACGTATCGGACACTATATTAGAAGGGGACAGAGAGACTACGCCTTTGTCACGAGCAACGTTAATCAAGGAGTAGCCTGATATCTGGAGCCGTGCGTTTGAATTCAGTCTTCTGATGTTTTGGAAATCTACGGGAGAATAATGAGATCTTGGACAATGTGATAAAGAAAGAGTGAGTTAATTGGAAGGTGTGGAAGGAGCATGTTTTAATCTAAATGTAAATAAATGAGACTTGGCTGTTTCTGCCAGCAAAATGCCAGCAGCGTGCTTTGAAGTGAATTCTTTTGAAATGTGTTAAATAAACCTCTTAAAGACATATTTATGTGGATTTTAATGAGCTGAGAGGGGCCAGACAGAACAGTACTATACCAGCTAGTAGTTACTTTCTCACTGATTACTGTTTTGCCATAAAAGAATAACACTTGGTCCAAATTTTTAGTTTCTCTTACAAGCATAAATAAATTCTACAGAATTTTCAATAAACAGAGAAGTCAATTTGGCTTGTTGGCATTCTTACCACAACTTCTTCATTTTTTGCAATCCTCGGAACTGTAATGAGACGATACTGATTACGTTTTACTGCATCATTCCCATCGTATATTTTTAATATTTGCTTACCTAAAACAAAAACAAGTATTCTAATATATAACACAAGAAATACAGTTAAGTAGCATACGCTTCCAAATTGCTGAGGCATTTGAAAGGTAATTCTTAATTGCAATATTAATGGATTGTAATTGCAGTTCTATTATTTATACTGATCAAAGAGACTACATCGAGTAACATCTGGTCTATAAGAAATAAGCAAAGATTTCTCAGATGCATTTTAAAAAACATTTTCTCTTCCACTCGTGAGCTATCAGATTGTACTAGCTGACATCTAGTAGTATAGATTACCATATGAAGACTTCTCCTTTGCTACAAGCTCCTTAATCAGAAGCTAGATAAGTCATCAGTCAGAGGTCTTCTAGTGCAGTGTTTCTCAAGCTGGGCAACGTTAAGACATGTGAACTTCAATTCCCAGAATTCTGACAGTTGTCATCCATATGTCTTGAGGTTCCCATTGAGAAACATTGCTCTAGTGGATCATGCACTGATCAGGGAATTAGACAAAATTATGTTTAAGACCTACACATTTTTTAATCAGAAGCTAGATAGTCATTAGTCAGAAGTCCTCTAACTGCAGTGTCTCTCAACTTTGGAAACTTTAAAACAGGGGTTCTCAACCTTGGCAACTTTAAGACTTGTGGACTTCAACTTCCAGAATTCCTCAGCCAGCTTTGCTGGCTGAGGAATTCTGGGAGTTGAAGTCCACAAGTCTTAAAGTTGCCAAGGTTGAGAACCCCTGCTTTAAAACATGTGGACTTAAAGACATGCGGATTCCATTATTCTAAACCAGACATGTCAAACACAAGGCCCGGGGGCCGGATGCGGCCTGCGAAGTGGTTTCATGTGGCCCGCGAAGCCATCCTGGAAACAGTGAGGGAACGGCCTCCGCTGCCTTGGCCCTGGCCCAGGCCAGCCGGGACCCAATGTACAATTTTGCAGTGGCCATCTATGCTGAAACGCATTCAGTCTTAGCTCCACAAGGCTGCCTAGAAACAGCGAGGAACCAGCCCGTCGTGTCGGCCCCGCCCCCTGAGTGCATGCTGGGGAGGTGTCACTCTTTGTGAGGAATGAAGAAATAGACCATGCCTTGGCGGTTGCCCTGGTCCCACCACCTTCTGCCAGAGACCCTCAGATCTGTCCCACTCCTGCCCAGGCCCCTATAGGCACCCTTGACGCGAAAGATGTAGAGCTGGCCATGCCCACCCAGTAGGCCACACCCACTCCATCCACGCCCACCCAGTAGGCTGCACCCACCCTGGCCACACCCACCTGGTCCCCCAAGGGCAACCGCAATGCTGATGCGGCTCTCAATGAAACTGAGTTTGACACCTCTGTTCTAAACCCTTAGAAATTGCATTGGCACCTTTTCATTTACAGTCCTGGATGACCTAGCTAAATTTGGATCCAGACAGATCTTGAGAACCAATGCTAATTACCCAAAATCATGATTTATGGCTGTACAAGTCTGCCAGTCTTCATAGCAATAGCAACAGCAGCAACAACAGCAATAGCACTTACACTTATATACCACCCCATAGTGCTTTACAGTACTCTCTGAGCAGTTTACAGTGTCAGTATATTGTCCCCCAACAATCTGGGTCCTTATTTTACCATCCTGTGAAGGATGGAAGGCTGAGTCAACCTTGAGCCTCATTAGGATCGAACTCTTGGCAGTGGGCAGAGTTAGTTTGCAATACTTCATTCTAACCACTGCGCCACCAGGGTTCATAAGTATAAACCATCAATGCCATAATGCTAAACTCCATTTCTATATAAGCCTCCATTCATCAAATGGTCCACACAATCTAGAAAAGCAGCTTCACATCCACAGTCATACCCACATTCCATTTATAGACAATATTTGCTACATTTTCATCATCCTAAGACAGTAATAATTTTAATTTTATACAGCAAAAACTGAGTCACAGCACAATTTTAAAAAAATTGACAAAACCAATATGATCTTCAGCACTTCATGCTATGAGCTATATTTTATAGCTGAGGGAACAAAGTTTAGGAGGCCCCAAGGACGAAAGAAATATTAACACGAATAAAATAAGCCTCCAGAACTGTAATTTGAAATAGTTAAATAGTTAGAAATTCTCTGAGAACAGAAACACATAGAATTTAAAAACTAAAACCAATTAGCATGTGCACAATACACTGTTCATATAAAAATAAAACAAAATTAATAAAAACAGACTGTGAATCAGGAATAAAAATGTTGAATCTTTCTTAATAAAGACTTCACAATGTTTTAGGGCTCAGTCCATGAGATTCTGTTACTTTATTTCTGAAAATGTTAATAATATAAAAAAATCTGTATGCTAAATCCAGCTAAATATTCAATATAACCATAAAAGTATTTGGAAAGGTCTTAAAAACATGCTGGTTAAGTAGTTGCTTTTTAAATATAAGTTGTTGTAAAACACAATCTGATTTCATAAAATCAGACTTCTCTCATAGTTAAGGCAGTTTTAGATTTATATTTCAGCCCAAAAATCTACAGTTAATTTTGGGAGAAGAAAGAATAGCACAATCCAAAACCCAGAGGATTATGAAATTAGAAAGAAAATCATCAGAATCTATGATTATCTCAGATTTCATATATCCTTATTCACCTATTGAGTTCATGTTAAAGAACATAGGGTAGAAAATAGGACCATGCATTCTATTTGGAATATTTTGGATTTAACTTCAAGCAGTACTGCAGAATCCGTGAAAGCACATGGCATCTCCCGTGCCCTAGCAGAAAATATTTCATGTGGAGGAGGAATAGTTGTTTAGAATGAAAAACACCAAATATTCCATATAGTCCTTCAAATATTTTATCTTCAGCATGAAAAGCTCAGGGGGCTACCTCTGCATCTAGTGCATGAAAAGATTCTGAAATCAACAGGAAGGCTATAGGAGAAAGGAAAAAATGATCCCCATCCTTAAATCAAATGCAAATGTTTTAAATCATTTTTGGAGACTCGTGGCTGAAAAGTACAACAAACAAATGCACAGTTAAGAGAAAGATTTAAGGTAGTTAACAGGACATTCAGAATTGAGTAACAGGAGACAGAATTTGAATTATGTACAAATGATGAACATGTAATTGCCAAAATGTATGCATTCTTTGCTGAAATTTGAAATGGAAAATGAACACGTGAAAGAGCATAGGATAAAACTGACTGAGAATTTGGGACATAACATTGTTGGAACAGTGGGAAAAAGTAGCTGAAAGGATTGGAATTCACATTAAAATCTAAAGGAGAATTTTTATAAAATGATGTACCATTGATATATGACTTCAGAAAAATTATCTAGCTTAAGTAAAGGTACTACAAATGTAATGCAGACAACATGAAGGGTCATTTTTATCACGGCTGATGGACTTGTAAAAAAACCTTTGCGTTCTAGAGAGAATCTCTACTTAGTATCGAATGCCACTTACTGGAATCGGCAGAAACCTGGGATTCTTTTAGTGATGACTGTGTTGAATTATCAACGTCATCGTCATCATCTGTGGATAGAAAAATTGAGAAAGGCATTTTGTATGGCGGATGCACAGAGTTAATGTATTGTTTTAAAGATACTGCAGTATTCAGAAAAAAAGGACTGCCAATATTGCTTTTCTTGCATTAACATAATCTACTACATAATGAAACGTGCTGAATCAGGATACTAATGGTATTTATGCCCTTGAGGGATTAAAAATCCCTACAGCCACAATGAAACTATTTCACAGCAGAGATGTGCAAACTTCATTAACCCTGGAACATTCTGCTCCTGAATCAAAGAACCTGGCACAAATTTATGATGTTTTATTTATTATTTTTACGAAGAAGAAAATGATATTGCAAAAATCTATATTTAGCTTCCTTATAGGGGGGTTCCTGAATCTATGGAGAAACTTAAAATATATGATTTTGGTTGGGCAGCTGATGTCAGGATTATACATGAAGTTCCAATTACCTGAAAAAAATTTTTTTACTACTCATGCTTAAGTGCAAGATAAATGTGCTAAATAAGGGCCAACAGGATTCAAGAGAGGGTGAACTTGGTCTATTTTTGGCTACGCAATGACTCTAGGCTGATTCCTCTTTTGATTCCATCCCCAGGTTCTGCCATCCCTTCTCTTAACTGATGGACAAAGCTGAGACTATCAGTTGGTTTAGCTTTAGCTTCTCATAGAACAGTGTTCCCATAGAGGAAAAAGAAACATAGAGGAGAAAGAAACATACTCAGAGGGGGTGTGTTAAATTCTGGGGAAGAAGAATTGGGAGAAAACATGAATTAAGATGCAATAGTTGGCCACCTAGATGGATTTAAACGTTGATGTCTGTTGACAATTGGCTGGTGGTAAAAAAAAGAGAAGTGGCTGGTAAATCTGTAATATGTTGGGAAATGCTTACTTTGTAGCTTAAATAATACAAATGGGTGGATGACACCCCTGGGAAAGACTCACCAAAAATCTAAAAAGGAAGTATCTTGGCTTTTTATTTATATTTGTTTTAATTAAACAATTAAATTTAACTGGCATGCCAGTTGATGTAGTGATTTTAAGGCATCAGGCTAGAAACTGGGAGACTGTGAGTTCTTGGCCTTGGGTACAAAGCCAGCTGGGTGGCCTTGAGCCAGTCACTTTCTCTCAGCCCTTAGAAGGAGGCAATGGCAAATCACTTCTGAAAAACTTGGCAAAGAAAACTGCAGGGACCTTTCCAGAAAGTCTCTGAGAATCAGACACAACTGAATGGAGGGGGGGGGATGTTTTTAAATATGTCATCCAAAGAGATGTTTGTGAGATTGGCAGCTACATAAATTTACTAAATAAAATAAATCAATTTTCCTGAAAATGAAAATGTTGGTCTAAGATGTACTGTAGGGGGCAGCAAAATATTGCTATAGACTCCGAACAGTGTTTCTTCAGGATAACCCAAGCAAATAAATCAAGTAAAAAACAAGTTTGCATATTTGTCCCATCACCAAATCTATCCCATGTTGTGCTATAGTAACCTCTTTTTTTCCGCTATAAATTTGTAATTGGTGAGTTGGCTAGGAATTGTGGAAACTATTGTTTCAATCTATGTGTAAGACATAGGGAAGGAAGGCTGTACTATACAATTGTTGATAAACTAAGAATTTAAATTTTATAGTGGTTTACTACTTTGCCAAAATATTCATTTAGTTTGCTGTCATCATCCTCTTTTTCCAGTGAAGAGTTAAAAGCATTTTCTTATATTCAGTGAGTTCAAACCAAACCCCCAAAACCACAGTTTCCTGATATTTTGAACTGGGTATGCCATTTCAACTCATATCTTTTTTGAAACCTATAGACCTGTCAATGTTTCTTGGAAGAAAAATAATCACCAAATCATTTGCCAGAATAGCAATTTACATTGATGATTACATATTATAGGTAGTCCTCCATTTTGCGAGGTCAGCAATTGTTTGCAGTTACAAAGGTGATGAAAACGTAACTTTGCAACCAGCACCCACATTTACTACCTTAGCAAGCCTGTAAAGCAAAGGAAAGCTGAAGTAAGATCACAAAAACAGTAACGGCTTCACTTAGCGATTGCTTTGCTTAATGATCAAGTTGCCAGTCCCAATTATGGTTACTAAACAAAGACTACCTGTTATAAACCAAATCAAGTCATATTATTATTTAACAACAACTCATAATAATGTGAATACAAGAGAAAGGCAGAGAAAGAAAGAGAGAAAACAATTGTAATGAAACAGTTTTAACCTGACCCATTCTGAACTTTACCTGTTTCTGTTTGTATGCTTTCTGATATTCGAAAACAGTGCATTTTACTGAAATTCCGAGAAAATAATCGCACACAACTGGGGGGAAGAATCATGTTCCTTAATCTTCCAAAAGTACATTCTGGAGGCACAATCACATAGCAAGCGGCATGAGCCTGCAGAAAACACAACATCAAGTTCTCAAGAAGGTGTGTCAGATGGCCAACAGGCTGCAGCACTACATTTTTGTCTTCTGTAGTTTGTGATATTCTACAGTGGCAGCGATAAAACAGACAATAGAAATGGTGGGAGTTTTGTCAAAGTTAATGCTTTTTTCCCCAAAAAAACCTGCTATGCAGCTCAGAGTTGAGAACACTTAAAAATACTGTATTTTCAGTGCTATGTTAGTCAGCATTCTTTTAGCCGTAATTACACACAAATCCAAATCCATATGTGAGCTTTGATAATTATGTGAGTGTCTATATACTCACAACTGTTTTAATGGAGAAAGAAAGTTCACACTTAGAAAAATCATATTCTCCTTACAAAGAATGGGGAAATCATTTGAACGCAAGAATGTTTCCTGTTCATTTATAAAATATGTACTGATATCATCAGAAATACCAGCTAACATTTACCAATTCTTTTAAGATTACTCTTGCTCTATAGTTCTACTCCACGCTATCAGACCTCTTTTGTGTACTCCTGTGTGTCTTCAAGTCAGTCTTGACTCCTGGCAACAACTGGACAAGTCCCAGCAGGTCTTTTGGCAGCATTTTTAAAGTGCTTTCTTCCTGTAGCTGAGAGGGAGCAACTGGCCCAAAGTCACCCAGCCAGCTTTTTGCCTAAGGCAGGATTAGAACTCAGTTTTCTGGTTTCTAACCTGTTGCTTTAACCATTACACCAAACTAAGTCTCTTAGTCTTTCTTACTTTTTCTTATTCTTAAACTTTCATTTATTTAATATCCCTCCTTTATTGTTTTTATAAACGACCCAAGGTGGCGAACATAGCTAATGCTCCTTTTTCCTCCTATTTTCCCCACAAAAACCCTGTGAGGTGAGTTAGGCTGGCCCAAGGTCACCCAGTCAGCTTTCATGGCTAAGGCCAGACTTCAACTCACAGTCTCCCAGTTTCTAGCCTGGTGCCTTAATCACTAGCCAGCATGGGTGGCTCAGGAATTCTGGGAGTTGAAGTCCACGAGTCATAAAAGAGCCAAGGTTGCCTATCCCTGCTTGACTAGACTAAATGGGCACCCTCCTTCCTATGAATAATTACCGTCTTTCCCCCCAAATAAGACCCAACTGGAAAATAAGACCTAGCATGATTTTTCAGGACGCTCATAATATAAGCCCCACCCCAAAAATAAGCCCCAGTTAAGATTGTCAGCCTGATGGATGCATTTAGTAATTTCCCCCCCAAATAAGACCTAACTGGAAAATAACCCCAATGCATCTTTTGAAGCAAAAAATAACATAAGACCGGGTCTCATTTTAGGGGAAACATGGTAGCAGAAATGTTACCATATGTAGAGATTTATTAACCAAACGCACACAGAGAGAGACACACACACACAAACACCATGCTAATAATTCTGAAGCTTATTTGATTTAATAAGTAGCCAGCAAAACATCCAGGAATTTTGGATTACTAGTCATTAGAATGTTTTCTATCTCGTTTGCTAATTAAGATAAAAGATTAACCACACGTCTTCGCTTCCTTAATCTCCACAGCGCAAAAGATATTTTGTGCGTTTGGATGGTTTCAAGTTCTGACAGTAGAATAGAAAAAATATTTTCAAGTTTAATTCAGGTGAAAATTTAACGGCCTGTTTTTAATAGTAAAAGCGAAGGCACACCTATGTCCTCGCTTAATGATGATAATTGGGGCTGGAATTTCTGTTGCTAAGCAATGTGGTTCTAAAGTGCAAAATCCTATGTCTGGAATGCAAAGCAACAGCAGTTCCGGCAAGCCCCGGTTACCACTGTTAGGTGAATTACTGCAGGTCATTAAGTGAGGACCTCACATGACCATGACTTCCAATTCCCTGCTGATTTTGCTTGTGGGGAGCCAGCAAATCACAATTGTATGATCATGGAAATCCAGGCTGGTTGTTGAGTGACTGGATCACAGACCCATGACCATGGGGTACTGCAACAGCCAGAACTTTAAGGACTGGTTGTAAGTACCACTCATTCAATGCTTTTGTAATTTGAACAGTTGATGAATGAGTGGTTATTAACTGAGGACCACTTGTATGCTGAAACCTTGCCAAAACTTCCTAATACACTTTTCTCTCAGCTACACAGATATCCCCAGAGTGTGGTCAAAAGAGTCAAGATGATGGCTGTAAAAAACAGGCAGACTGAATCAGGTTTAGTCACATCCTTGTGGTCACCATCTTGATTTCTTTGACCATCCTCATCTCTGCTCACTAGGTTTTTAACAGTGGAAATAATCCTAGGTTATTTCTCTACCTCAAACCACGCTCGTTTTCTATTTAATGCTGCTATTCAAAGGAACAAATGTTTTGCTCTGAAGGCTAAACATTTAACCTCTAGCTTTATGTTGTACCAATACTTTCTATGAATTTAAATAACCATTTTTATTATTAAAGAAGGGAACACCCACAAAGGCCGTGATGGTTTCCCAGAGTAGATGCTTTGCGATTTAATGTACACTTTGATATTGTGTTTTGTTCCATACAGTTATTGTAAAGGTCTTTTGAAAAACAGCTTTCTTTTCTTTTGAATATATCTATTCTGTGTTTCCTTGGAGACTTGCCTACCCCTTAATATGCTTACCAGGATGCCACACCATTCACACCTCATACCCGAGAGCACGTCGGAAGAGCCACACGTTTTCTTACAAACTTTGCAACGTGAGCCTGACGGAAGGTTTCCCTCCCTCCAGTGATGATGGCATATATCCTACAAAGAGAAGCAGAATCACAAGAATTATGTTAAGAGGGGGCATCATAATGTTTTGCCCTAACAGGATCAAACGTGGGAACTTGGATGGGAATGTGATGATAATAATAATAATAATAATAATAATAATAATAATAATAATAATAATAATAATAATAATAATAATAATAATAATAATAATAATAATGTTGGAAGAGACCTTGGAGGTCATCTAGTCTAACTCTATACCATTTCAAACAAATGGCTGTTTCAATCTCTTCTTAAAAACTTCCAGTGTTGGAGCATTCACAGCTTCTGGAGGCAGGTTGTCCCACTGATTAATTGTTCTAACTGTCAGGAAGTTTCTCCTTAGTTCTAGGTTGCTTTTCTCTTTGGTCAGTTAACATCTGTTGCTTCTTGTCCTGCCTTCAGATGCTTTGGAGAATAGTCTGACTCCCTCTTCTTTGTGGCAACCCCTGAGATATTGGAACACCACTATCATGTAGACATACCCAATTCCAGCAACCGTTCCTTGTATGTTTTGGCCTCCAGTCCCTTGATCATCTTTGTTGCTCTTCTCTGTACTCTTTCTACAGTCTCAACATCTTTTTTACATCGCAGTGACCAAAACTGGATGCAGTATTCCAAGTGTGGTCTTACCAAGGCATTGTAAAGTGGTATTAACACTTCACGTGATCTTGATTCTATCCCTCTGTTAATGCAGCCTAGAACTGTGTTGGCTTTTTTGGCAGCTGCAGCACACTGCTGGCTCATATTTAAGTGATTGTCCACTAGGACTCCGAGATCCCTCTCACAGTTACTACTACTGAGCAAGGTACTACCTATACTATACCTATGCATTTGATTTTTCTTGCCTAAATGTAGAACCTTACTTTTTTCACTGTTGAATTTCATTTTGTTAGATAGCACCCAGTGTTTAAGTCTATCAAGATCCTTCTGTATCATAAGCCTGTCTTCTGAAGTGTTGGCTATTCCTGCCAGCTTGGTGTCGCCTGCAAATTTTATGAGTTCCCCATCTATCCCCTAATCCAGTGGTTCTCAACTTATGGGTCGCGACCCCATTTGGGGTCGAACAACCGTTTCGCGGGGGTCGCCGGACACCGCGGTCCGCCATTTTGTTTTTTTTTTTTGAATTATTTTTTTTTTTAATTTTTTCCGGCGTGCGCACACCGCGCATGCGTGGATTGGCCCATCATGTGCACGCGCCACGCATGCGCGGATCCGCCCGTCGCGGTCCGCCATTTTTTTTAAAAATTTTTTTTATTTTTTTTATTTATTTTTTTTAACTATTTTTGGCGTGCACGCGCCGCACATGCGCAGATCGGCCCATCGCATGCGCGCGTCGTGCATGCGCGGATCCGCCCATCGCGGTCTGCCATTTTGTTTTTTATTATCATTATTTTTTATTATTTTTAATTTTTTTTAAATTTTTTTTCGGCGTGCGCACGCCGCGCATGCGCAGATCTGCCCGTCACGTGCACGTGCCGCGCATGTGCGGATCCGCCCATCGCGGTCTGCCATTTTGTTTTTTTTTATTATTATTTTTAATTTTTTAAAATTTTTTTTATTTTTTTTCGGCGTGCACGTGCCGCGCATGCGCGGATCCGCCCGTTGCGGTCTGCCATTTTGTTTTTGTTTTGTTTTGTTTTGTTTTTGAAATTTTTTTTCGGCGCGTGCGCCCCGCGCATGCGCTGATCGGCCTGTCACGCGAGCGCGCACGCGCCCGGGTCAGGGTCGCGGCGCACATGGGCAGGGCAAGTGGGGTCTCAAACTAAAAAAGGTTGAGAACCACTGCCCTAATCCATATCATTGATGAAGATGTTGAGGAGCACTGGCCCAGAACAGAGCCCTGGGGCACCCCACTAGACACTTCCCTCCATGTAGATGCGGTTCCACTGAGGAAATATCCAAAAGCTACCCAACAGACCATACTGGGAAACATTTTTAAAAAGTATCTGAGAAGAACGCAGAGGCAAATTATTTCTGTATTGCTGCCAAGAAAACACAATAGACAGGCAGTCATCAAAGAGTTAAGTTTGAATCAAAAGAAGCTTTATCTTTTTTTTTAACCAAAGTAACCACCCAAGGTCACTGGGAGTTAAGGAGTATAGGTAGTTCTCGAAGTACAATCACAATTGAGCCCAACATTTCTGTGCTTAAGCGAGACAGTTGTTAAGTGAGTTTTGTCCCATTTTACAACTTTTCTTGCCTTAGTTAGTTAGTAATATGGTCCTTAAGCAAATCCAGGTTCCCCCATTGACTCTGCTGGTCAGAAGGTTGCAAGAAGTGATCACATGATGCAGAGACACTACAACCATCATAAACATGAATCAGCTGCCAAGGGTCTGAATTTTGATCATATGACCATGGTGATACTGCAATGGTCATACGTGTGGAAAATGGTCATAAGTCAGTGCCATTATAACTTTGAATGGTCATTAAATGAAATGTTGTAAGTCAAGGACTACCTATTTATAGTTTTACTGTGTGTGTGTGTGTGTGTGTGTGTGTGTTAAACATATGCATATAATATTGTTATCATTTAATAAATAAATTATTATTACAGGTTTTTAAAGCCTCACAAGACATTAAGTGTCTGATAAAGCAGTTACATCTAAGATTATGTAGAAAGTCAAGAAAAACATACTTTCAGAAATCTTAATGACTATATTTAACAGCCAGTTATTCACCTATGTGTTAAAGACTTAGAAAATATTTCATGTATCTCTGAGCAAATTTACTTCCCGTGTTATTCAAAGCAAACCAAATGATTTTGGAAAAGGACTACTCATAGCCCCAATGTCTTTCAAATGAATTGAGTTCAGCCATTCCTTTGTAGACAGGATAATCACTTATGGCTCTAAGTAACATCTGAAGATTAATGCACACCTCCTTCATTTAAAATCTCTCCAATATTATATTAAGTATATTTATTTTTTAACACTTAGTAAACCCTGGGAAGTGAGGCTGGGAATTGAACTTGATGGATTTCACTGGAGCTCTCTGTGGTATTGAACTGAATGTGAAGGCAATCCCCAAGAGGCATTAAATTCTAAACTTTCACTACGCTATATAGTGAAAGCTTGATTTAATGCACTATATTTCGCCTGGCATGTTTACTCTTCCTAAATATCCATCAAATACAAATTATGTAATTTGTATTGATTTATGCTTTTTCCATAATAGCATAAATGGAGGAGAATGGTGTAATTTACCTTATTTGATTAATGATGTTATTATGCAAAGGACTTTGCAACAATGCAAAGTAGGAAAAATTAATATGCCTTTTTTGCATTTTGTTTTAATTATTACGTTCAGATTGTTTCAGCAAGGCATTCCTGCTATATCAAAGGGTGATTGAATATAAATTCTGTCTGTTGCATCTGAAATCTACTAAAAGAGGATCAAACTAAACTATCAATGAATAGGTTTTAACTTAAGATTTTGTCAACAAGGTATCCAAGCAAATTGGTTACCATTTTAGTAGCAATGCTCTACTAAATATTTCCTTTGGTCAAAAGTTTCCAATTTTTTTGGCAACATTGCTTGCTTGCCTGCCTGCCTGCCTGCCTGCCTGCCTGCCTGCCTGCCTGCCTGCCTGCCTGCCTGCCTGTCTGTCTGTCTGTCTACCTACCTACCTACCTACCTACCTACCTACCTACCTACCTAATTTCTATACAACCCATTACCCATTCTATACAACCCATGATTCTGGACATAAATTAATTTAATTTTGGTTGTTATCTACCAAATGTGTTACTGAAAAACACTGAAAAACTAGGATGCCTTTTTCATTTGATCAGCATTATTTAAAGGTGGTGGAAATTTATTCAGCTGAAAAGTAATCCAATAACAAAGAGTTTGGAAAATTTATTGAAATTCATCGCCATTAATTAACTATATTAATGATATTTTTAACATTTATCTGTATGTATACATCCTGTATGTAACACTCCCTGATACACAAACACACACACATAAAAGCATACACAGTCACAAGCAATTTTTCATTTTTTTCTGTTTTCTTTTTCTTCTTGTTTTAGTTTTCCTTCTAACACTGTTACACTGCAGATAACATTTAATGTTTTGCTACTTTGGTAAAAATGCA
This sequence comes from Bothrops alternatus, assembly GCA_034064705.1. Lineage (NCBI taxonomy): Eukaryota > Metazoa > Chordata > Lepidosauria > Squamata > Viperidae > Bothrops > Bothrops alternatus. The sequence goes on from JARGCV010000087.1 coordinate 1,902,762, forward strand.
GAAAGTATACTCACATGATTTTGATTACCGTCTTGATGGCACTGACGGCAATCACTGCAAGCAAAGGGGGCACAGTCTGTGTGTACATGTATCTCACACACTGAAATAAATGGGGGAAAGCAAAATGAACTTTCCTCTGCATCCGTTTATCCATGTACATCTCTATATTTACTTCTTTCTAGGATAACCTTTAAAAACTATTACAACTGTTGTATCCTTATAGAATTAGTAAGTAAAGTATTCTGAATACACATTTAAAAGTTATTTAAATTAGATGATCTGCTAAACACTTAATTTTCACAGTGCTGTCTAACGTCTATGTACAATATATTTATCAATGTAATATGGCTATATTATTATCACTTATCCTTATTATCTTCTTTACTTCTCCCCCCTTAATTGGGATGATGATGATGTTGAGTTGAAAATTTCTGCACCAGAGACAAATTCCTTGTGTGTCTAATCACACTTGGAAAAATAAAGGATTCTAATTCTTATATACAACATAAGTTCCCCATTTAGTGGTAAATGCCATGAAACACAAGGGAATATGTTTCATTGACAAACACAATTCCATTGCAAGGGAGAATACAGGTTTCCTTTTGAATTTTTTTTTCCAGCAAGACTTTCTTTAAGGATCAAGTAAGCACTCAGACATTTCCTTTTCATAGAAAAACATAGATCGGAACCAGGAGAAAAAGAGTTAACAGTGAAATTAAGCTATGCTGATTAGTAGTATAATCCATTCTTTTGGGAGCTTACCTTCACAGCGAAATGCTGGACTTTCCAACTGCTTTCTGCACACAGAACAGAATTTTCTCTTGTAATGTCCTATGGGTCCTAAACAATGTGCAACTGGAACCTGTAGGGGGAAAAGGTATGGATTAACTACATATTGCATAGCAGTTTATGTTGCATATACATTGTAATTGCTATGCATTTGGTTAATGCCCAATCCAAGGCCAAGGCTCCATTTTTCCATGAGTATATAAACACAACACGCAGAAGAAGCCAAGAAATCTATGTGGTTGCTAAGAGTTAATACCACCTTGATGGCACATAATCAACCAATACTATATTAATTTCTTCTCATTAAGAAACAGAATTAATTCTGTTTATTGTTTGAAACATTAAAAATATGAACTATGCATCATTAACAAATTTTATTTATCACAAAAGCTTGGAACTACAAATCAACAATGATTAAATTCCTTGACAAAATTTAATTCAAATTCAGTCAAATTCCACAGCCAGGGATTTTAGAAACTAAGGTTGCTGCCTTGGCAAATAAGTACCCCATAATCAATAATGACACCACAGAATCAAAGCTATATTTATCTGTAATTAGTTTTCCACCTACCCATACTTTCCCTTGTTCAGTCAGCCCAAATCTGGGGGAAGAAAAGACTGTGCGCCGGGTGTAGATCTTATACAACCTTCTCCACAAAGATTTTATGCAACGGGGATTCTTTTGGGACTGATTTGACTTTGCATGTGTTTTCTGACTGCCCAGGTCCACAATGGCAATTATACTGTAAATTGGGAGATACACCTGCCATTTTGTGTTTGCACTCATCACTTACTTTCAAAATGTAAATTTATCCTTGGCTGAAAAATGTTACCAAATTGACTTAAATCTTTTGTATGACATCATTAATGTCATGAGATATATCTATAATTGAGGCATCTGTTTTAATTTCCAATTTCTTGACTTGGGTGAATATAATCCTATGTCCACCTTAATTTTGCTTTTAGACCGGCTAATTTGGGAGTCAGTTGAGGTGAGATGTGTAATATAGAAAATTAATACATAAACAATTTTTTTATTGCTGGATTTTAAAGTAGAACATTCTGGAATAAGATTGCATATTGACGACAGCATTTGTAGATTTGCTATACAGTGTCTATAAATATTTCATAATGACATTACTGGCATTGGCACTGGTGTATTTTGAGAGGGGTGAGTTATATATTGATTTCTTTACTTATTAGAATTACAGTCTACTTTTTCCCAAGCTGTACAAAACAGCCCACACAGTTTAATATCCACTGTTATTTGCATAATGCTTTGGGAGGTTGGTGAGGCCTAAGGTCAATCAGTGACTCATATAAATCGTCTAATGTATGAAACTACTAAATCTACCGTAAGAAGAGAGGAAGAAATTCAAGCTGCTGTAGGAAATGCCAACCTTATCTTTAACGGCAGCTTCCCACCTACTAAACGTTTCTTTTTACGTAGTTCAACAAAAATTAACTAAAATATCACAAAGCAACAGCAGGCCAGCTACAAGCAAAGGGCACTATTCTTTCTGATGGTCAATGTACTACTGTACATTAATGCAGGAACTATAGGGCGGAGAGAAAACACTGGGGATATGCAATTCACATTATTCACTGAATGCCACACAGCAACAAGACCAGTGACAGCAGCTTGCTTTGATAGAGTAAATGAGAAGTATTTTCTGCCTACCGTTGCGATGTGGAGCCTAGGAGATGAAATGCGGGACAAGGGTGAGGGCTACTGAATAAAAGTAGGTGGTAAATAATTTATTGAGCCGCTTCCATGCATGCTGTATTTTTTTTTAGGTTTTATGAGGATTGCCTCTTAATATGATCCTATGTTTAATGTTGATTGCTTTAATATTGGAAAAGCGTACTGAATTTCTACCTCAGGTTACTGAATTTCTACCTCAAGATCTTTTGCTAGGGATCATAAAAGATTGCACTAATATTGAGACGAATTTACTTCCGAAGCTCGAATGAACAATATGTGATAGACTAGAAACGGAAGATAGATCATATACAAGAGAAACACCAATCAAATAAAATGTATCAGGCGTATAGTTGAGGCTTGACGTGACGAGTGAGGAATGTTTACTGAACCAGACGTTTACAAAGATTAATCCCTAGTGTTGTATTGCAGGTTATATGATGATTGCTTTTTAATACGATCTTATGTTTGATGTTGATTGTTTTAATAAAAGAATTTTTTAAAATTAAAAAAAAAAGAATCAGAGAAAAGCTATTATTACTGGTTCATTTACTTCTTTATTGCTTCAGTTTACACACCTATCCATTTCCCAGGACTCCAAACTGCTTACAAGGTATTACATACAATAGGGGAAGAAGATAACTGTTATAAATTGCCATCAGTCCTCGCCATTAAGGGAAAATATTTTTTTCCCCAACCATTTCTTAATGCCTTCTTGAAGAACAGTGTCTTCAAGAGTCCATAATTTTGAAAATGTTAACGGGGAGTGGGTGGCTCAGATATCCAGAGACAAGCTTTTCCAAAGGAGGGGGGCCATCACCAAGAAAGCTTGACCATGGGGTCTATTTCTTTGTTGATGGAATCTCTAGCCTAGCCTTCCCTTCCAGAATTTTACCAGATAGACAAATATTGTGCTTCCCTGAAAATAAGCCCTTATATTATATTTATTTTTGGTCCAAAAGACTCATTAGGGCTTATTTTTGGAGGATTTTTTTTTTCACCACAAGGCCCAGCCCAGCTGGTGCCCTACCCCACCAGGCAACTCAGGCTTCCCTTGGTGGAGGAGGAAGTCTTTGGAAACTGCTTTTTTCATTTACATTTATTTACATTGCTTACAGGGAGAGGGTGCACATTGCAGGAGGATGACAGCGCGGCGCCTGTGTGCATGTCTGCTTCGCTGTTTTAGGCAGCGCTTTGGATCAGCTGCAGCATGCTGTGGAGAGGATGGCTGAGGTTTGGAGGGTGGTCTATTCCCATGAATGTAAATGAAAAGGCAGTTTCCAATGTCTTCCCCTCCCACCGAGGGAAACCTGAGTCACCTCCTCGAGTGGGACGTCTCGGGACACCCAGCTTTCTTTTCCGCCCTTCCACAGAGGAAGAGAAAGCCAGCAAAGTCTGAGTCTGTATTGGATCTAATTCACTTCTCATTGGTCTTCAGTAACACTCCAGGTATCTCTTCAAATACTTATCTCCCTCAATTCCTCTGTAAACCAACGAGAGTTCCAGGATCCCTGGGTAAGGAGAAGCTGCTTGAGTGTGATCCAATCCAGAGGTCCCGATGCCCTCTCATTGCAGGAAGACATTATGACTTCAGTTGGACCATTCAGCAGAACAAGGCTCCTTCTGGAATCCAATTAGGTTCGTCAGACACTTGGGGCAGACCAATTTAATATTTCCTATCTCCCTGCATTGGAAAGAACTGCAGGGCCATCAGAAAGTGTTCTGACATGGCCTATGTATTATTGATATAAAGAGAATGTCAATAACAAATATACCGTGGCATCATAGTTCTACTGCTGGAATCTGGAACTTCTTTTTCTTTGATAAATGAACAAAAAAGATCCGAATAAATTAATAAAAAAAAAGATGTTGAGACTCTAGAAAGAGTACAGAGAAGAGCAACAAAGATGATTAGAGGTCTGGAGGCTAAAACATATAAGGAACGGTTGCTGGAATTGGGTATGTCTAGCTTAATGAAGAGAAGGACGAGGGGGGACATTTTATTTATTTATTTATTTATTTATTTATTTATTTATTTATTTAATCAAATTTCTATGCCGCCCCTCTCCTAAGACTCGGGGCGGCTCACAACAATACAGCTACATATAAAAATCAACAATAATGATAATCATCTAATCCAAAGATCCATACATACAACATACAAACACAATCAAATACACAATCAACGATGGAAGCACATTCTTCGGCCCGGGGGCAGAACAGAGTTCATACCCCCCCAAGCCTGTCAGCATAAATAGGTCTTCAAAAGTTTCCGGAAAGCTAGGAGGGAGGAGGCAGTACGAACCTCTGAGGGAAGCTGGTTCCAGAGGGCTGGGGCAGCAAGAGAAGGCCCTTGTCCTAGGACCCGTCAGATGACATTGCCTGATGGACGGGACCCGTAGGAGGCCAGCCCTATGCGCCCTAACCGGTCGCTGGGATTCATGAGGCTGAAGACGGTCCCGCAAGTAACCTGGTCCATTGCCATGATAGCAGTATTCCAATATCTCAGGGCTGCCACAAAAAAGAGGGAGTCAAGCTATTCTCCAAAGCGCTGGAAGGCAGGACAAAGAGCAACAGGTGGAAACTAATCAAGGAGAGGAGCAACCTAGAACTAAGGAGAAACTTCCTGACAGTTAGAACAATTAACCAGTGGAACAACCTGCCTCCAGAAGCAGTGAATGCTCCAACACTGGAAGTTTTTAAGAAGAGATTGGACAGCCATTTGTCTGAAACGGTATAGGGTTTCCTGCCTGAGCAGAGGGTTGGACTAGATGACCTCCAAGGTCCCTTCCAACTTTATTATTATTAACTGGTAACCTTCCAAGGGGGAGGAATCATATCAGATCAATCCACTTGCAATTATTCTGTAAGAACTATCCCATTTCCAGGAACTGAAAGCCTTAAGATCCATCATCCTCATTCACTAGACTATGGCCAAGACTTATGAATTTTGCAGCCTCAGATTATTTGATGGGCCACGTCTAATTCCCCTCGGGTGAAACCAGAAAAAGAAAGCTGAGCTTGCTGGTATACAAAAAGTTTTTAAACATCGTACTTGTGTTGAGGTGCAACAGCAATGTTCTATTAATGCATTAAAGAAAATCGGGGGGGGGGGAGGAAATTAAAAGCCTCCTTACACGACCCAGCCAAGAAAGAAATCTCCCTTTAAGGAGATACATAAATGAAGTTGCCGGTGAAGGATGTAGTTTTGCACTGCAGAAAGGCAAAAGGGCAGCAAAAAAAAATATATACAACTGAGAAAGAAAGGCAGTGTCCCACTTCTAAGCAGCATATTTCCACCACTGAAGATAAGGGTGAGATAGTGCCAGCCGGGTCTGACCTAATAACCCAGGCATAAAAAGTCTCTCTGTTGCAGAAAGCATTGCAAGAGGAATGTTCCCCCTACTTTACGCAATCAGATGATGCAATTACTATTGAGTAGGTTCCCTCCTCTCCGAGATGGCAATAGTCAGACGTTGACGCTCTTGTGAGTGGACAAAAATAGCTCTGCATCAAGTTATGCATATTACCACACATTCTCAGAAAATGAGTAGAAGGATCTAGTTCTAACAGCTTGATTTAATCCCTTCTTCACCCCCTCTGCCACATTTGTCTCTGAAAATTAATCTTACTTCCTTCACTCCATAAAGCCTCAATTATTCTTGTACTTAATCATCACTATAGACTACTAGTAGCTGTTTTAATTATACAAGCAATATCAATTTTTTGGTTTTTGTTTATTATTGAAACCCCTTTCTGGAACATAGTCTTTACAATCCATTAAGATCATTTTGCAAAGATAATGTAATCTCATCCTTGCCTTTGCTTTAAAGCCATGTAATTGTACTTAATACACTGAATCACATCCTCACGCATGTATTTAATATTGGAATTTTACTGCATTATCCCAAAGTCCTTAAATAATCAGAGACATAAGCTAGAAGGACTTGAAAGCTTTCACCTCCATTTTTTTTAATTAAGTAGTTTATTTGATCACACAAACCATCAAAATGCCATCCTTCTTTCATTTGGTTAGTGAAAGGAAGCCAATGTCAATCCATATTTTGCAAAGATGGCTTGTTTCCAAAAATTAGTATTAAAATTAGCCACTGTCAAATGATAGAAAGGTTTGCAGTTCATCAACAGTTGAAGCAAAAAAATTCCAATATCCATGTAACTAAAGCTGTGGAAGGAGAATGAGCTTAGCACCATGCTATAGACCAGGTGAGCATAATATGCAAGCCAAATCTAAGTAGGATTTTAGCACAAGAAAATGTCAAATGTGGATGCAACAAGGATATTCAGCTACCATGGGCTTCCTGTTGCATAATCTATGAAATATTCTCACCTTACACCATGTTCATCAAGTACAGTTATGATCGTAATACTAAACAAGATCATGTGAAGTGTTAATACCACTTTATAATGCCTTGAAACTCAAGTACTTTGGTCACCTAATGAGAAGGAAGGACTCACTGGAGAAAAGCCTAATGCTGGGAAAGATTGAGGGCAATAGAAGAAGGGGACAACAGAGAATGAGGTGGCTGGATGGAGTCAATGAAGCAGTAGGCGTGAACTTAAATGGACTTCAGAAGATAGTGGAGGACAGGAAGGCCTGGAGGAATGTTGTCCATGGGATCGCGATGGGTCGGACACGACTTCGCAGCTAGCAACGACAAAGACCACACTTGGAATATTGCATCCAGTTTTGGTTGCCACAATATAAAAAAATGTTGAGATTCTAGAAAGATGCAGAGAAGAGCAACAAAGATTATTAAGAGAATGGAGGCTAAAGTACATGAAGAACTGTTGCAGAAATTGGGTATGTCTAGTCTAGTGAAAAGAAAGACTAGGGGGTAACATGATAGCAGTGTTCCAATATTTGAGGAGTTGCCACAAAGAAAAGGGGGGGTCAGCGTATTCTCCAAAGCACCTGAAGGCAGGACAAGAAGCAATAGATGGAAACTAATCAAGGAAAGAAGCAATCTGGAATTAAGGAGAAGCGTCCTAACTGTGACAACAATTAACCAGTGGAACTGCTTGCCTTTAGAACCTGTACGTGCTCCATCACTGGAGGTTTTTAAGAAGAGATTGGACAGCTATTTGTCCAGAATAGGATAGGGTCTCCTGCTTGAGCAGGGGGTTGGACTACTAGAAGATCTCAATAGTCCCTTCCAATTCTGTTATTTTGTTAAAATATAAAACTGAAATGCTGTTTTGTACACTCCCAGAATATATACTACCTTGCCCCAAGTGTTTATTTACCATCCTGCAAACAGGGGTTCACAAATACAGGGCCACTATGCTTACATGACGTACGCTCTACAACTTTCACACCCTAGATCTCTCCATTATGTCCTTAAGCCAAAAGGTATATAGTATGTAAAACGGAATTTTGGCCTTATGTTAAATCAGAAATAACACAGAGAAAAATGGAAATATGTATGCCTTACACAGATTGTTAAAAAGAGTTATTAGCTTTCATAGAAAATATATTTTTAAAAAGTCCACAAAGCAAAAACAACAATGTGGGTTAACTTTAGAAAATGGAAGCATTAACAGCTGTTTGGGGGACAAAGATGCCTGTTCTATTTTCAGCTATCTTCAGCAGTTAAACTTCCTGTTTCTATTTTTGTAGGGGTTTCCCTTGGTTTTCAAACTCTCATTATGCTGACAGGCTTAAACAATAATACGCATGACTGAAATGCACACGCAAACACAATAAACACACATATATGCATGTATGGGCTCCTAACTAAAATCTGCAGGAAGTCAGTTCATATTAAACTGTTACACAGAATAGGGTATGGCTTAATTTGATCTAGGACTTATCTGCACAAAAACCTACAGATTAAGTGCACAAAGAACTATGCAAGATTTGGAGCATAATTTCAACAAGCCTCCTACAATTTAACATTTTAATAACTGCTATACTAACAGGAAAGAATGGATACTAGCATTATCTCAAAAGACTCTCAAAACAGGGAGAGTCTTTTCTAATATCAATAAACACACATAAATCTATTTGAGGTCAGAATCCTTCAAAATGTAATTCTGGCTTCGAAAGAGGCTTGTTTCATATTCTATATTTACACTGTAAACAATCAACATCTAAACTGGAGATGAGTAAAAGTAGCTGCAAACTAGTGAAATAAAATATTAATCCATAAATAGAGTTAACATAAATATTGTTTTTGGATGAAGAATAAGAATGTAAAATACATACCTCTTAATTAATTATTTCTTAGAGGGGGAAGAAAACTAAATGCCATTATAGCACATTTTATCTCTCTGGCAATTAAAAACCAGCTGCCTTTCACTTGATTAAAAGACATTTTATACATAGGGATAATATAAATTTGAAATAGTTAAGCAAATCCATGTGCCATCCTATTCAAAAGAGAAATATAAACATGACTGAAAGTTCCTATAAAGTTTGAAAAGAAAAGGATATACTTTTGTCTTTTGGAAGACATACTTTGAACCAAAAGTCCACAACATTTCAACAGGAGGATATAGCCAAGCAACAGATAAAAGCAGATAGGGAGGGTTCTTACCATTATGTCATTCATTTATGTCTGTCTGTTTGTCTGTCTACAGTACTTATTGCCTTAGTTTTACAACTTGGAATTCTCTTTCCGAAACAAGTTCCCCCACCCCCAGATAAAAATGCAAAAGTCAGGATGTACTTTTAAAGGAAGATGCTAGAAATAGGTTTCTCAGATTGCTTGCTGAGTTTGCCTGCAGATTCAGAAAAATCTGTTGGACAAAAAAAAATAAATGGGAAACCTTATGCAATTTTTAGATGGAGGTTACATCACACACTAATATTTTCTTTGGAATATTAATTTGTAAGCATGAATTCAGTGATTGCTAATAGATATTTTATTTACACTGCGTCTGAGATCTCTTAAGAAACCAAGTGACCTTCAGCTTCATAAACCGATGTAGAAATGTTGGCCCTTAGAGACAAAAAACAAACAAACATTTTAGTCACCCTTCTGGAGAAGTCATACCCAAACACACACATTGGGTGAGGATAAGACCAATGTTTAGCACACTTGTCATGGACAGGATTTCCTAATACATTATAACCTTGGTGATGCTGTTCAATATCAAAGAGCCAATCCCAAGTCATCCCACTGAAATGGTTCAGCCTAGTCCAGGGGTCTGCAACCTATGCTGGCTGAGGAATTCTGGGAGCTGAAGTCCACAAGTCTTAAAGCTGTCAAGGTTGCAGATCCCTGGACTAGTCAAAGATGCACCTAATTCGTATCTTGGATAGAGTAAATCAATAAATCTCCTCAGAAATCTGCAGAATTAAATTAGTCACTCTTGGGACGAAGTGTACATAACGAAGTGTACATAAGTGTACATAACAACAAGTGTACATATCTGCAGCAAAGGAAGAAATAAGTTTTTTTTTTAAAAAGAAGACAACTCCCTGCCCATCTGTTCCCAGCCATATCACTAAGCTGCTACAAAAATTTCACCCATCTTCCAATAAGAATTAAGAGTTTTGTTAAGGGAAATCACACTAGCTACAGAAAACAGGTGACCAAGGAAAAATAAGGACTGGAAATGGACCTTACAACTGGAGTTTCTGATGGGAAAGTGCAGTTGAGAGACATGCCCAAAGCCCCTCAGCTAATTGCTGTCTCATTTGGTTTTCAAAGGTAAATGAAGTGTGACTAAACCAAACACTGTAGTAGTAATAGTATCAGTAATATTAAATATTTTACTAAACATGCCTATCCAATGGCAAAACTCAGAGCATTCAATAACCACTCAATAACCCTCAATTTTGTTTTGTCTTCCCATGTAGAGCAAATAGGGAATGTTCCTGTCATGTTCCAAAAATGCTGGAAAATAAAAATAGAAACCTAACACAAAGGCTCACGCACAGCTACATACTAAATACCAACATAGGTTGGCGTAAAGAAGGGAATTGTCTATTCAAGCATTAAAACAGCTCTTTTTACTCTAAATAACACTAACATATGATTATACTTCCCTCTCATATTTGGGGGAAAAAAACTTTTAACAAACTTTATGAACATTAGTGTCATCCAAGGCCTTAGGCTTTAGCAAAAAGGCTTTGATGTAAAAAAAAAAATTAAACTAGCCATCTATTCAACAAATATCCTTCAGTTATATGAGCATTCTATGAATAATAGAACATGGAAACAGTGTAGAAATAAGCATAAACATACATTGTGGACCTTCAGATCATACAGTACAGAAAACTGGAGCAGACACCTGAAGGGAATATTTCTCAACCTTAGCAACTTTAAGATGTATGGAATTCAATTGCCAGAATTCCCCAGATAGCACTACTAGATACGGGTAAAAGTTGCTAAGGCTGAGAAACTCTGGCTCAAGTATTAGCATTTACAAATTGCATAAATAACTGAACACAATATTATTCCAGGAATGTAACCCATTAAACAATTGCATAGTTGTTGCATATATAATGCAAAGATATATACTGCACATAAACCTATATATGCATGGTTTTAAAATTTAAACCAGACCATAATATTTTATTAAAAGAGTTATATATAACTCTGTGGATGGCATAGATGGCATAGATATTAACTGTGGATGGCATAGATATTAACAATCCTCATTCCCTATCCCTCTAAGAGGGCAAAGAGGAGGAAAACAAAGGAATACAGGATTTGAAACCAAGTTAACTCTCCCACAGAATCCAATTAATGGACTGTCTTGAAGAGTCTATTAAAAACAAAGATAATCTAGTTTCTGAAAAATAGATAAAACAGCCATAGTCAAAGTTTTTCAACATTAGGGTAACAAAAAAGTTGAATATGTGCCAACTGTCTCAAAGTCTATTTCCTTAGTCTTCAACAAAGTGCAGAAGAGCAGCTGTGTCATTTCTGATTTTATTTGGAAGGAGTTTTGTTTGGATGGTACTAAGAATGATCTTGAAAACACAAAGATACAATGGCAGAATTCAATTGCAGGCGTTAAAAAAGTGAATGGGACAAGCCCTTTTCTCAAGCTCGGTTTTTTGACATTATTCTGAATACTCAAAATCAGGGCTTGCAAGACACTGACTACAACATGAGAAATCAGGAATTAGCCAGTTATATTCAAGCTCAGGGCTAAGGCTGATCTTAGAAATATGAAACAAATATGTTTGCTTAAGAAGTGGTAAGAACTATCTGAACATTTAATATGTAGACCAATGAAGTGCTGCTTCAGATGCTAATAGCAGTAGTAACTTCTAAATGAAGTTGCGAAGATTTTTTCCCCCATTAATTCAATTTAATCTGAAAAACAAACCGGGAATTGAAAGGGCAAACCTTAACTCCTTCCTTTAAAACTTTAAAAATGGCCTGAAAAAGTAGGTCTCCCCCCACTCCGGGGATCAAAGCTTCAAAGGGGCAATTGGGGATATGTGTACAGCCAACAGTCTGCACACTGTAAATAAACAGCTGATCCACACAAAAGTGAGCTTTCTCACTTCAAGATATTCTGCTTATCAAAATGCCCAGAGTGTCTTATGATGTTCCAATCAGCACATATTCAACTGCTGTGTTCACTTCAATCAGTTCTGTTTAAATGCTGTAGTTTATTAGAGTGTTTTGCACCACTCTGAAAGCAATCCATTTACATCCATTTAAGAATATTTATAAATATAAACAAAAAAATGGTATTGTTCCATTCCATTACATCCTTCACAATAGACACGTGGAGAAATAGCACTCATCCAATTGTGTTAGAGCAATTAAATAATTATCAAGGAGGAAGAAAGTGTTGAGCAACACTGAAAATATTGTTAAAAGACAATGTACCTAGTATACAAGTTATTTTAAAGCAGCAGTGGCATAACAGTTTCAGTCAAAACAATATTACAAAGTCATGAACAGATTGTTGAATTCAACATTATTTGAGAAGAAATTCCCAAGAAGAATCATATGCATACTTATACACAAAAATATGCATTGGAACTTACCAATACACAAAAAGCTTCTTAAATATCATGAGTTAGAGCCAGCTTGTAACTAAGCCCAAGCAACAAAGATTAGTCATAGTATGCTAACTCCATAATTCTCTGAAAGTTGTTGACACAAAACTTATCTTATTCATGCCAACCATCTGAGTTCACAAGACTTCATTTGACCCTGAATTCCATATCCTGCTTCAGAGTGACATATTCAGTAAGATAGAGAGATGGTCCAATTTAAATTAACATGGAGCTAAAATTTTAGTTGAAATTGATCCATTGCCAGATTTTCATCATTCTTGAAATTATAATTTAACAATGCAGTTTATGATTTGCAATATTAATATGGTCTAGGAATACATCAGGAAAAATGTCTTTAACACCCTTCATGTGCCACAGCTTCCAAAAATAGCTACTTTATATAATCTGGAATGGGATTAGAGTATATAAATAAACATTTTTCACACACAAAATAAATTGCTATTAAGCTTTCTGTTTTTTTTTTTAAGTATTAAGAATCAAGTTGAATATTTGCTTCATGCAGCTAATCCACAGCTGTTCTCTACCAAAGAAGATACTTTGTTAGGAAAATGTAATTAATAGGGATCACATCTTGGCTTGGAAAGCAAACAGCATTAAGTCTGCATAGTACTTGAATGGGTACGAAAATAGAGCAGTTGAGAAACATCTCCGAAGAAGGTAATAACAAGCCACTTCCTTACTGTGGCCAACATATTTATGAAGTCATTAGGAATTAAAGTTGATTTGGAGGAGACTCGTTTTAATAAATAGAAGTAGCTGAGACATTTTATGAAACCTTCGAGGGCTGAAGACTCTAAAACATTCAAAAATGTCACAGATTAAACCTGTGGCCTATATCCACATCATGTATACTACCATCTCAATGTTTATCAGCCTATTTTTCTCTTATATAAGTTACTGGGAGATGGGGGGTGGGTGGGAAGGATACTGCATCCTCAAATAAAAATATAGCTTATAAATAGCACAATAATCAAAATAAAAAGCACACCCTGTACTCCTTCTGGTGATATCATTTCAACATCTAAAGATGTTCTTCAATCTTTACCACCAGACAGGAAAGTAAGTTGGGATCTCCAACCCATTCGTGATTTGGTTATAGCAACAATGGAACGGCCACCACCAATAACAACTCAACAAGATTCCCAATAAATAATAAATAGCAATTACATACACTGAATGATTGGCTTGTATTCTTGTATATAGGAGTATGCCAATTTGATATTAACTTATATCAGGGTGAATTCCCCCGAAAACTAAATCAGTATTTTTTTATGCAGTATATTTAACAGTTTGCCCTGGTAATTTAGTTCCCACACAACACTAATACATATAGTTCCCACACAACACTAATACATATAATATGGTTTCATATATTATGCAACGCAAAAAGAAAAAAAATTGGCTTAGCTTTTGGTACTAGACTAGTACTTGACCAAACTCTATACATATACACCAAAAAGTTTCTCTCTATTTTTGTTTTAATCATCATAGTCTACAATGACTTGCAGTGACCATACAATGTCACTGCAATGCAGTACAATGAATGTACTTCTAAAATCCCAGAATTATCAAAAATATAAATATAATTCTGGATAAATTTGGATACTTTGATTACATTTATATATCAGCAAGTAAACTTTCTATTAATGTTAATTAGAGTTCTAGTAAATAAAGCTAGCAATATGTTTACATTAAAATAGAAGGAATATTTTCAGGCATAGAAAATACTGAAAAATAATAACCTTAAATGCATATGCAGTACTTTTGCAGGTTACAAATTGTTTGTTTACCCTTATATAACACTGATTGTACACATTAACATAGTATATTGCCAATTTTTGTGTGTAATGCTAAGCCAGGATTTTCAACTATGGTTTGTTGCGTCTCATAGAACATAAAACTATCCAACAGATCTAACTGAGGGGAAAATATAATGTAGTGATTATTCTTTACATAAACATGTCATGACAAGCAAAGGAACATTTATTATTCTTCCATTTTCATTAACATAACACCCAAAGACAAGTGAGGAGGAAAGGTTTTTCATGAGAATGAGAGGAGAGGAATTGCATAGTATGGCTGTGCAAGATATCAAGAGTCAAAGGGCAAAAGTGATATGGAGCACGTGGATCCTTATATAGCGCTATCAGAAAGATCTTAAACAAAATGTGCCTTTTCTCAGATATGTTTATTAACTGTGAGGGCAGATTTGTGTTAGCCCAGGAAAAGATGAAGCAGTTTTAAAGAGTTCCAGACATATTGCTGTTTTCACAAGCTCTGAATCACAGCATCTATGCACAGTCCTATTGGATTCCTTTTAATTTTTATTCACTTGTTAAATCTATAACCTGCCTTTTTCACAGGAGCTCAAGAAGTACATAGCACTTATACCTACTTTTCCATAGCAGCAATCCTATGAAATAGGTTGCGCTGGAGAAAGTAACTGATCTAAGTCACCCAGTCAGCTTCTGTGGCTGATGATAGACTAGAACGGAGGTCTTCAAACTCGGCCTTTTTATGACTCATGGACTTCAACTCCTAGAATTCCTCTGCCAGGCACGCTGGCTGAGGAATTCTGGGAGCTGAGGTCCATGAGTCATAAAAGGGTCGAGTTTGAAGACCCCTGGACTAGAACCTGAATCTCCCATGTGCTAGGCATCCAGTTACACTCCACTGGATATTTAGCTTTTCCCAAAAGCATGAGCAACTTACCCTTACAAGACTTGGAGCAATAGATGAGCAAGGTATCTTCACATACTTCAGGCACTTCTCATGAGACATAAAACTGCAAACTGTGGAAAACAAACATACATGTCAATTTGTATTAAGAAACAGACAAAGGTAAAAGTCCCCCTTAGCCCATTCATTAAGATTCAATATAATGTGTTGTATGAATTCTTTTAGTGTCTTGATTCTCCTGCCAATTAGCTTTATTGGATGATGCTTTGTACAGATAATATAAAATATGGAGAAAAGCATCTTATTATCTTCATTCAATGAAGAAAAACATGTAACAAAAATATAAAAAATATAACTTCTTGAAGAATATGGCATTTCCTCATGGAAAAACTGCTTCTACTCCCTGATTCTTTAAGTTTATTTTCTATAGAATGTTTTCTGATATCCATGAACCAGGGGTATACATAATTTTCCAGTATATCATTGTTTTAAAATTAGCATTATAGTCTTGAATATTTTATTTTCAGTTTCTTTTCTAAACTGACTTTGAATTTGTCTCTTTCACAGCATTCTACGCTCTTCAAACTACAAGTAAAAGGTATAATATACATGGCAACATAAACTCAAATTATGCAGATGAAAACCCAATCTCTCCAAATTTCCAGCAGGCTCTTTTCCAACTGTGAGTATGGACAATAAATAGAAAATAAAGAGCAATATAAATGTAATTTCTATCATTATACAAAACTAACCTTAAAGACATTTTTCTGGTTATAAAAATAAAGTAGACATTTTGAATAAACTATATAATAATAACAAGAACAACAACAACAGTAAAGTTGGAAGGGACCTTGAAGGTCATGTAGTCCAATCCCCTGCTCAGGCAGGAAACCTATACCATTTCAGACAAATGGCTGTCCAGTGCTGTCAACTTCCAGTGCTGGAGCATTCACAGCTTCTGGAGGCAGGTTGTTCCACTGATTAATTGTTCTAACTGTCAGAAAAGTATGTGTCTTGATATCTTTATATAAATTTGTATTTTTGCTTACAGAATAATTTCTCTCATTACATGATCTCTTCAGTATAACACATATGGCCTTGAAATTATCAGCTACTAGATAAAGAAGCATATTTTTTTTTGTCTCTAGATGTTAAGGTGAAGTACCATTAACAGTTAATTTTTCCTTTCCAATTTGTTTAATTCTCTGCCAGCTAAAGTAACAGACAAAAAGAGGATAATGTAAAGTTTTGTAAAGTGTTTGGTTCAAATAATCACTTGAGAACACTGCAATGTAATTCAAGAGAGCAGAAAGCAAAATAGAGGAAAAGTATTAAAGTCTTAAATGCATAGATTTTATTCTTTGCTGTAATACTTTAAACCAAGGGGTTTAAAATTATTGCAGAATGCAGAACCTGTTCATTTAAAAAAAAATCTGGAATCCCTGTTCAAGAGGAGTGAGGCTTCTGACTTTCTCCGCTAGAAACTAAGATTTGAAAAATCCTCCTTTATTCCAAAGTTGATTTTATAAAAAGAGTTGCTATGCAACAGGAATAAAATAATTTGGCAATCAAAAAGGACAAATTTCAAAACTTGCTACATCCAAAAGAATATTTTATAAATGTCAAACAAAGACAAATATTTTTGTCTGGCTTAGGAAATCATGCTGATATAAACACAACTTCTGCTGAAATGTTTGGGAAAGCAAGTTTCCAATACTATATAAATGAGCCATTTTAAATATATATTTACTTATTATTTATTTGTCTGCATGATTTTGACTGAAATTCAGAATCAGAAACCTTTTCTCAGAGTTTCCTCTAACAGTTATTATGAATAATAGACTTTTCTATAATGTAGTGGATGACCTCAGAAAAATGACACATTACTATCATTTTTTTAAAAAAAAGTGAAACAGAAGAGAACATTGCCATAACTACCCACACTTTTTAAAAAAAATATATGTTAAATGAAAGCTACAAAATGCACATATTTTGCATATATATCCAGACACTGTATAGGTTTCACCCATAATGGCTGGATGAAAAGGCTGAGAAAGAAAAACGGCTCTCCATGGGTGCATGGCTGGTTGGAGAATCCCGGGAGTTGAAGTCTACACATCTTAAAAGTTGCCAAGGTTGAGAAATACTGCATTAAAACATCTGCACATGCATTCCTCCAACTACTTCTCTTAAGAGTTGAACTACATATTGCAATGACGTTCTGGAGAATCATCAATATAAAAATAAAACACCCACAAACAATCAGCTACAAGGTTATATTATGTTACAAGATCTTGTTCTGGATTCCAAATCATCCAATGTGAATTTAAAAAAAAATCTCTATTTTCTCTGTAGTATTTTCCAAACCAATGAACCCCCCCCCCATGTTCTATGATTTCTCTTTTATTTGCATGTACATGCCTCTCCCTGGCAATCAGAGTGTAATCCCAAACAAGAGGGCAAGGCTTTGTTCTTAAAACACCATATTCCTCTGTTTCCTAATTAAACGGTAGGATATTTCACTGATAAATTCCCCAAGCTGTTCGTTTGTTATATAAATCAGGGCAATGTCACAGTCAGCTACATTTTCTGTGCTGTTAATCTAGGATAAAATAGTAGGCAATTATATCCAGTTATGCAGAACTTATTTCAGCATGAGACATGCAACAAATAGTTGTATAAATATTAATTTGGGCTAGAATTCAATTTTAAAAATTACTTCCATAATTTTAATTTCTTTAGAATCACTTTAAAACTGCCCAGTCTGGTTTTTTAAAAAATATTTAAAATTACTCCCATAATTTTAATTACTTTACAGTTTAATTACTTTAAAATTAGTTTAAAACTGCTTGGAGGTGCTAGGACTTGGGGGCACATACATTTAATAAATTATTATTATTAGATGCTGGCAAAAGTTCCAAAGAAAAGCAACAGCAATAACACTAATTCTGGCTAAATTCCACAAAAGTTCTTTTTTTAAAAAATAAATTTTACACTACTTCCTGTTTCACAAATGGTTGTCTTAAAGCAGTGAATGGCATGAAATTTTTTCCACTGAAGTACATAAATGACAAGACAAGAAACAATGGATGAAAACTAATCAAAGAGAGAAGCAACCTGGAATTAAGGAGAAACTTCCTAACACTGAGGTCAATTAACCAGTAGAACAGCTTGTCTTCAGACATTGTGGGTGCTTTATCTCTGGAGGTTTTTAAGAAGAGACAGGATAGTCACTTGTCTGAAATAGTGTAGGGTCTCCTGCTTGAGCAGGGGGATGGACAAGGTGACCTCCAAAGTCCCTTCCAGCTCTATACTGACTGACTGACTGAGTGAAATTGGCAAGGTCTCCCAACTCCTTCCCCTCCCTTGCAACATGGCACATAGCTCAAGAGTTTACCCAATTTTTAAAGAACAGCTTTTCTATGGAGAATATAGGGAGCCAAAAAAGTATGACATATCTTTCCCAACCCAACTGAAGGCTGGAAAGAAATTACATAAAGGGGCTCAAGAATTCTGTCCTTCTATCCGTGTATCTATCAACAGAATAGCTCTCCAAAATCTGAAAAGATGATACAGATATCTTCAACTTACAACCATAACTGAGCCCAGAATTACAGCTGTAAGTCATGCCAATTGTTAAGCAGGTTACCATGTGACCACACCCCATTTTACGATCTTTAAGCGAACCATTGCTGTTGGTAAGCGAATGCTATGGGGTCTGCAACGGATGTTTTTTATACTAGAAATCAGAAGTAAACACTGGTTTCCAGCAAAAAAAAAAACTTAGTAAATCATAGTCAGGTGAATAAATGTGAGCTGGCTACCAAGTGCGCAAATGTGATCATGTGACCACATGGAGAGGGCAACCATCAGACCTTCCAATCTGTGTCATAAGTAGCCTTGGGGAGGTCAGTTGTAATTTTTCGTTAAAAGTCGAGGACTACATGCAATGGTGGGTGAAGCTGGCAAAAGAAAAAGCAAGTTCAAAAAATGGCCATATCTGACTTGAGGCTATGCAGAAAAATATTCCAGAAAAATCCCCCCAATTCATCCCCGTAAGACAGGGGTGTCAAATTCAATTTCATTGAGGGCTGCATCAGCATTGTGGTTGTCCTTGGACGGCCGAGTAGGTTTGGCCAGGGTGGGCGCAGCCTACTGGGTGGGCATGGCTGGAGTGGGTGTGGCCTACTGAGTGGGCATGTCCAGCTCTACATCGTTCGCGTCAAGGGTGCCTGTGGGGGCCTGGGCAGGAGCGGGACAGATCTGAGAGTCTCTGGCAGAAGGGGGTGGGACCAGGGCAAGCGCCAAGGCATGGTCCACTGGAAGAGCCTGCCGAAACCCCTCCCCCAGAGCCCATCAAGCTGGATATGTGAAGTAGGCGAGGGCCATTTGCTGGTCACTTCCAGGCGATGGTGCATTTCTTCATTCCTCACAAAGGGTGACACCTCCCCAGCATGCACCCAGGGGATGGGGCTGATGCGGCAGGGGATGGTTTCTCGCTGTTTCCAGATGGCCTTGTGGAGCTAAGACTGAATGCGTTTCAGCATAGATGGCCACCACAAAATTGTACATTGGCTCCCGGCCAGCCTGGGTCGGGGCCAAGGCAGCGGGGGCCATTCCCTAGCTGTTTCCAGGATGGCTTCGCGGGCCACATGAAACCACGTCGCAGTCCGCATCCGGCCCCCGGGCCTTATGTTTGACATGTATGCCATAAGAGAAGACTTTGGGGGAAAATTTGGAATGTTATTGACCAACCCCACCCCTCCTCCTTCCTGTCATGTGACTCAGAGCATGTGCAGCCTGGCCTGTGCTTCCCAGTGCTCATACACAGATATACGTAAATCCATTGACAAAACGAGAGCAGGAAATACACACAGAAATGTCAACACGTAAATCCATTACACCAGTGTTTCTCAATCTGAGCAACTTTTAAGATGTGTGGACTTCAATTCCCAAAATTCCCCAGCTGGTATGTCCCTCTAGGAAATACTGGGAGAGTTGAAGTTCACACATCTTAAAGTTGCCCAGGTTAAGAGCAGAATTTTAAAGATGAATTTTCCCTATGAATCTGGCACTGGTTTGTTTTTTTTTTACCCCAATGTTTCAGCTACTTTTAGAACCAATCTAGAAGCTGCAGAGAAGAGGCACTCTCCTCTCTTGACATCATTCTCTTGATATCCCTTACTTGAGATAATGTGAGGTACAAAAATTCTGCAATTTATTTTTTCTTGGCTAATGCTCTACCTGCTTAATTGCCAGCAACAGATATATTTACTGTTATTTCTTTCACTGGCATATAGTTCTGAAAGAAAATTGGAGAGGATGACTCATACCCATTCAGCCCTCTCAAGAAACTTGAACACCTTGGGTATGCATAAAGAAATAGGAGCAAAAAAATAAATAATAGTATTTAAATATCTAACTCCATCTTATAGGCTGGGAACACCAAATTATACAAGTTTTGGAGGAAAAATCTTTGTCTCCAGCTTATCTCCAATTTGGCTTTTTTGCAATTAAACTGAAATATCACAGAAATTGTAATATGTAATATTATAAAAGCCACTGAAAAGTCACGTGAAATATCACAAAAGCTATAACCTATAGTTAATTGTTTAAAGATTGCAGTTAAATATTCCCTATTAAAATAAAGGACAATGTGTAAAATAAACTCAGCTGCACTGTTTATACTATCTCTATTGAAACACCTCAATGTTTTTTCGACTTCTGTATGATTGTAAAAAAATAAATAAAATCCAGCTGCTTTACGAGTCACATGCCAGGTAATGAGTAGATTGCTTAATGCAGGGGTGTCAAACTCAATTTCATTGAGGGCCACATCAGCATTGTGGTTGCCCTGGGGGGGGTGGCCTACTGGATGGGTGTGGATGGAGTGGCTGTGGCCTATTGGGTGGGCATGGCCAGCTCTACATCGTTTGCGTCAAGAGTGCTTGTGGGGGCCTGGGCAGGAGTGGGACAGATCTGAGGGTCTCTGGCAGAAGGGGGTGGGACCAGGGTAAGCACCAAGACATGGTCCATTTCTTCATTCCTCACAAAGGGTGACACCTCCCCAGCATGCACCCGGGGGGCGGAGCTGACACGACAGAGGCTGGTTCCTCACTGTTTCTAGACGGCCTTGTGGAGTTAAGACTGAATGCGTTTCAGCATAGATGGCCACCACAAAATTGTACATTGGTTCCCAGCTGGCCTGGGCCAGGGCCAAAGCAGCGGGGGACGTTTCCTCACTGTTTCCAGAGTGGCTTCGTGGGCCACATGAAACCACTTCGCGGGCCGCATCCAGTCCTCAGGCCTTGTGTTTAACATGTCTGGCTTAACGCATGGCATTTTTTTTCAACCGCATTTGCACAGAAAATAGAAAATAATAAGCCAAAGGAATTACGGCACAAGACATGACACAGGAAATGTAGTTAAATCTGGTTTTACCATTCATTATTCTTCTCCTTTCAACCTTGCTTCTACCCTGTCTGTGCACCACTTCATACACTGCCTTTATTCTTTAAACTTCTCACCAGTCTCTTTCTGAGAATCTCATTATCTCCATCCAACCATGACTTCCTTGGTTTTTCCCCTCTTCTCGCTCATTCTTTTTTCCTTCATATATTTGATTTGTGATTCAGGCTTCATTCATTCATTCTTTCTGCATGACTAAGTCACCTAAAAATGCTCTGATGTTAAGTCCACCACCTATGCATTCCTGATCCTATCCACTCCCATTTCTTAGATGCCCTCTATTCGACTATATAGCTCTTTTTAAAAAATGTCATCTCCATCAAAATCACAGTGCGCTTTCTCTCCTTCTTTTAATCTTAATAGCTCTTTGCTCTCTTTGACTACATCCTTTGCAACTACCGGTATCATTTTTTTCCTATACGAATCACACAAGATCTCCACCTTAACCCCATTCACTGCAACCATCATTCTCTTACATGTCTTTTTTTTTTCATTCTCAGCCTGTTTCACTTCATCATTCCATGAAGCATCCTTTTTCACTTTTCATTAGGCACACTTCTGAGGCATTCTCTAACCTAATTCTTTTTTACTGTCTTTGAAGCAGCTGCCCCATTTTTTTCCCTTACTTTCACTTTCCATTCATTCTTCTGGGAAATTATTCTATATTCTTCTGCTTTCTTCCTGCAGTTACTCTACTCTAGTTTCTTTCACTTCTTTTTTCTCCCTGTCATTTTTCCATAGATCCAATCTTGATATTATAAGATAATGCCTTGTCCAGGATTCAGAACTTCTTATATCCTTTATTAACTTTCTCAGTCTTTATAGTAAACAATGAAATCAGCATGGTTTTTGTTAATTCCTTTCCTATGAATAGAATTTTGATTCGACCGTATACTTGAAACATGCCTTCTTCTAAGCAGATATTTAAAAAAAGTTACTTGCACTTAAGCTTGAGACTATGGATGTCTCATTATTTTATGTACATTTCATCTCATTCCTGCCACTCATTTCATCATCTAATAGGTTTTGTTCTTCTTCTCTGAATTAATTCAGAATGTTACACTATTTTTCCCCAAAACAAATCTTCATGTCACCGGAACACAACATGTACCTCTCACTAACCAATGTCTTCCTATTTTCATATGCATTCATAACCATGTGAGTTGTTTGAACTGGGTTCTGTATAATTCAGAGTTGTCTGAGGACTTGAATGAGTTTCACAGGACTAAGGGACCAATGGAGAGGAAAAAAAGAAGCAGCACTGAAAACATTCAGCCATCCATGCCTGCCTCAATGCTGCAGGCATCCATATACATTTCTCTAAAGATGCAAGAGAAGGGATGGAGCATGTCAGCTGACACTTAGTACCCCACTTCTCTTAATCAGGGGTTCCAAGAAAAAAAAATAACAAACAGGTCCTGCAGCCTGAAAGAGTTTGAAAGCCCTTGATCTACTTGACACCAATCCATACTTTCTATCATGAATTGTAGACTTTTTTTTTTTCATAATTAATCCTACATCTTCACTTTTCTGCATGCATTTACCAATCCCACTCCACAAAATCAGACTGACTTTATTCAGGTCTATTGTATCCTTCCCTTCACAGTCAGAGAAAATATCAGTTTTTCTATCTTTCATTTCATTCTTTGATTTCACTTCCAATCAACCATGCAACATCTCTTACATTCCAAGTCACAGTCTTCCAAATGCCAACCCGAATAGCATAATATGATCTCCATCACACATTTTGTTTTTGATCAAAATTTTCATGTAACGCTTTTTGGTAAGATAAAAAAGCTGCAGATAGATTACCGGCCTTAGTTACAGCTGTGTCCCACACCGTATCTCCAGTTAACAATAAGAACAATACTGGGCAATTCTGATAATAATCAAAATAGGTTGACCCACTCGTCTTTGTGGCAGTCCCTCAAATACTGGAAATCTGACACATTTTAGCCAGTATGCCACAAGTATGAACAAAGCCCAATTTTACCCCAAATATGCTATGGCATTCTACACAGGTTTGGATTAATTTATTCTACTATACATCATTAAAAACTACATGAGCCCTACTTTCAATATATTTATCTTTTTCCATCTGGTGTAAAATAATGAATACATTCTCCTCCCTTTTAACAATCTTTTCTGCCTTTTGAAAGAAGGCTGTAATTGTTTCTCAGAGCCAAATATCCAGAATTAAATATTTTGTTCTAGTTTTTCTCACTGAGTGGGTGTGAGAAAAGTATGCCGGGTGTAATTCAAACTTTCTCTTGTAAAGGAACAGGCAATTCAAAAGAGCTATTATTCTATTTTTATTTCCATTCCACTAATTGCGCTGAGTTCCACCACACTCACAAGTTCAACAAGAAAAACAACATCACAGTCTTTTATTAATGCTGAATCTATTTTTCTTATATACGCTCCTGGCTGGGGAGAATTTTCAGATCTTACTGAAAAGGACAAAAAGGGGTTAAAGAAATGTACAATATTCTTGTAATTTTCCAGCAATGTAGTCTCCTATTTTAAGAAGCAACCACTTCCAGGCAACCAAGCAAGTAGTGGCTTGCACTTTCCCAGGTGGAACACATAGGAGCTTCTGGCCCCCAAAGGATGGACAGCTGCTAATGGAGAAAACTGCGCTCATCATTCATGTCAACATATGGAAAGAAAGAGGAAGAACAACAAGATTATTGGAAGAGAGAATGAAAAGGAAAGGAAAAAGCTATAAAGCAGGGATCGCCAACTTCCCGAGACTGTGGCCTACTCAGAACCAAGCCGGGTGAGAGACAGGCCAACATGCACGCACACACCGGCCCACCGTTCACACAGCCCGGTTCCCCTCCCTCCCCCCCAGCCAGGCCACCAAGCCACAAAGGTTGGAGACCACTACTACAAAGCACTCAGGAAATCCCAAATAAGTATTTCCAAAATTAGACCACAAGTTGTTATTTCACCTCCACATTGACATGATTTAATTGGAAAAGGAAACCTAACAGTTTTATACACTGCACGTAATATGCCAGAATCTCTGAAAAAGTTGCTGTCAGACAGTTTTCAAGTGACAGGAGAGGGGAAAAAATATTCTCTATAGGGGAATCATATTAGCTATATTTATTTTAAAAAATCATTTTAAACTATAACAAAGTAAAATTAAAATAAAAACTTAGCTTTTGACATCGTTCTGCATACTTCTTTGCTCTGGCCCAATCCAGGTTTTGGAGCACAATTTCCGGGATGTCTCACAAAAACCAGTTTGAAAAAGTTTTGATGTAAATGGAGAAGACTTGACAATCAAACAGTCTCAACAAACAACCACATTTCAGTAAAAAAAAATGTCTAAACATGACAAACAGTTTTACAAAGACTTCCACACTGCAATTTAACTATATGGCAAAATCCTTTTATAGCTTTGTTTCTTAGAAAACTGGAAGTACTATAAACACAGCTATTTCTATAGTGCTATTTGTTCAGTCACTACTGGGGCTTAGTTGAAGGCTGTTCAGAAAATTACAATTGTTAGAAAATTTATTTGCAGTGAGAAGGGGCTGCTATCCAGGTTTCATCTCTTAAGTACCAGTATTAGACAATATTCCCACTCAGGTGGATTTGGCCTCAGAGCAAAGAATGTCCTTCCTTCTGTCAGTTCACTGTGATGTATTGCTGTTCTCTAGCATGTTGTGAAGCAATTATGAAACGCCAACAGGATCTGCTTTAGAATCCTAGAATAAAGGGGGCCTTTATAGTGTGTGATAAAAACCCAGTTGTAGTTCTAAAGAGACCCTATAAAACTGAAAGCACAATGAATTAGCCGCAAGCAAAATTCAGCAGCAGGTTAAGATCCTTCCACGTTGCAACTAACACCAGAGCCCCATCTATAAGGATCTCCAACAGTGCTGTGTCGTACTAGGAAAATCAGAAAAACACTTCTGCCAAATATGTTTTTGTGATGTGTTATCCCTTTCATTTTCTGCCTGCACAGGTATGTCCATATTCAGTTAGTTACTTTGACTGGTGGAATTTACAAAGGCTACCAAATTTTCCTTTACACAAACAGACGATAACAATATGTATGGGGTAAGGAAGGATGCTTCTCAATGTAAAGTAGATCCAAAAGAATTAACTTCACCTAAAGTTCAGCTCTGCAACTTTAGCTAAATATTAAGAAGAAAGGAAGGATGAGAATACTTGTTGGCAGGTCTGTGCCCCAGAAGAAGTATCCATACTGAAGCATTACAGCAAGCACATCAAATATTATTAATGCTACAGGAACGATGTCTGTATTAGTTCCATATGCTAGCTTGCTCATCCCACAATGACTCTAAATTTAGCTCTCTCATTTTTTTTAGATACTGTATGTTCACCTTAAGAAATATTTTTGTCATGCAGCTTATAGACAAATATAAGCCTTTGACTTATAGACAAATATAGATAAATTTTGATTTTCATTGTAATTTTTATTATATCAATGGTACAAAGTAAAGTACTTGTTTACTAAAAGAGACCAACTACATTTTGGCAAGAATTCAACAAAATGTCTTGATGAGGCTAAGGACCAGAATGAGATATCTTTCTGCAAGATACTGCAGAAAAAAAAATAATACAGATTATATAATATTAAATAATAGAATATACTTAACTAGGGATCTTATTTAAGTAAGCATGAACTGCTTCTAACAATAATTCCAAGCTGCACAGATTTCCCACAAAAAATAAAACCCAAGAAATGCCATGGGATTTATTTGCAGGAGTAGGACTAAAGGCTGAAGGCATATCGTCTTCTAACCTCAAGGACAGCTCATGCCTACTCTTCTTGAATCCTGCCGGGGAGGAGGCTCCGTGGTATCCGAAGCAGAACATCCAGATTCAGTCACAGTTTTGTTCCATACAGCATTAACCTTGTGAACGCTAAAGCTTCCTCCTTCCGTTATGTATTCAAGTTGGGCAGTGATTCATATTTATATGTTACTTGTATGTAAGGGTGTAGGTCTATACATATGTTGTATATAGTATGTTTAAATGTGTGTTATGTATATGTACACTTTCAGAGCAAGCACCTAAATTTCATTTTTAATGTGTGCCATTGTGCCCACAGTAAAAAATGACAGTAAAAGTTGTCTGTCTGTCTGTCTGTCTGTCTATCTATCTATCTATCTAATTCTGATGACCTGTCCATCTAAGTGGCGTAATAGAAGATAAAAAAGAATACTTTCCAAAGAGTGTAGAACCAGGACCAGCAAGCAGTGGCCAAAATACACTTTTCATTCCCAAACGCTGGCCAGAGCCCTGTTCCCAAGTAGGAAAGAAAGCTACTTGATGTAATGATCTGTAAGAATATCCTTGTGAGAGAGGAAGAGAAGATGGGGCAACAATCTAGGCAACAGTGAGATAAGAGGCAACTTAGCCTAGAGCAGGGATAGGCAACCTTGGCTCTTTTATGACTCGTGGACTTCAACTCTTGGCTCAGGAATTCTGGGAGTTGAAGTCCATGAGTCATAAAACAGCCAAGGTTGCCTACCCCTGGGCTAAGCAGCAGTAGGGTGTGACAAATGTCTCAGAAGTGACCCTCCCTAGTTTCTTGAGGTGTAAAAGCGAGGAGGAAGAGATGTATTTTCAGACTTGCAAAACTCTTTACTGTAGCCTTACAATAAAGGTACAATTGGTACTCATAGTTAGTGATTCTTGTCTGGAGTACCCCTCAGGGCTGATACTTTCTCACTGTATATTTTAGGAGACCTCAGCATCAAGTGCATATCAAGGTGTTGTAATTAACTGAGAACCAGAAATGTTTTCTCTTCCGGGAGTCAGTGCATTATCTTAGACCTGTCTTTCCCAGTGCATCTCCTCCATCTTGGGTGTTAAATTTTTATTCAACTTTTTAAACCATGGATCTGCATGATCTGAACTGAACCAGGTAGATGGCAGTCCTGCACTTGACTCTATATGCAGGTAGTCCTTGACTTAAGTCAAGGAGTAAGTCATTGCAGTTGTTAAGTTGAGGCATTGCATGACCAGACCAACTTCTTTGATATTTTTTGCTGTGGTCATTAAGCAAAGGAGATTAGGCAAACACCACAAACTGGCAAAAAAAAAATCCCAGTCATGTGACCACGGGATGCTGCAAATGACTGTAAAGCTGAACCCAGTTCCCAAGTGCCCAAAATGCACATGGCCACAGAGGTGTGTGTGAGACCACAGTAATTTTAAAAATGGTTGTGAGCAGCTTTTTGTGTGGGGGGGAGGGATTCATTGTAACTTTGAATGGGTGTTAAGCAACTATAGTTGTAAGTCAAGGATTACCTGTATCTGATTAATAGAGACATTCTTCAGAGTCTGATAATATAAATAATATAACAGCTCTAAGATTTGTTCTGGAATAATTGTTTCATTTATTGTTTTTGTATTTAACTTTGTACAGGACGAAGCTTTAAATGGAAATTTAGTTGAATGCACCTTGGTGGTTAAAAAAGCCTGACTCCTAGTAACCAGGTGGTTACTATTCATGTCATTTCCTTCGGCAGCAATACAGAAATGGCTTGCCGTTGCAGGATAGCAAAAAGTGAGGCAATGTTAAATGAATATCAGAGAAGTTCTGCTTAATAGTAGAATTATCGGTAGCTAAAATAAATCAAGCCCAACATAACACAATGCTATGCAAGAGTTCAAATCCTACGGAGCAACATAACAAGCATGGCAAAAGTGATTGCAAAGAAAGAAAAGGAAACTGCAAACAAAGATACAAAACTTTCCAAGAATAGAAATCTGATACTAATCAAGAAAATGTCAAAAATGAAGATTCTCCTCCAAGTCTTTTTCAACTTCACACTCTCCAGATATACAGAAATTACAACTTCTAGAATTCATAGCCAAGGCTGCTGAGGAAAGCTGCTCCAAACCATTGTACAGTGAATCAGAAACTGGCAGTAGCACACTTTAGGTTTGCACAGTCTTTGTTTCATTCAATTTATACAGAGTTTCTAGTATAAATTAATGACGGGTGAATTGTGCTACTGGGCTCTAATATAACACGTTATTTTTTTCTCCTGAATCTCAAATTACATTTAAAAAAAAATATCAGAGCTTCCTCTTTCTTCGGTACAACTTTCTTCTTTAAAAGTGGTTAGCTTTATAGTTTTAATATGGCATTGCATGCTGTTTTAACGTTTGATTGGGAGCCACCCAGAGTTGGCTATAAGAAGGGTGGCT
Organism: Bothrops alternatus; assembly: GCA_034064705.1. Taxonomy (NCBI): domain Eukaryota; kingdom Metazoa; phylum Chordata; class Lepidosauria; order Squamata; family Viperidae; genus Bothrops; species Bothrops alternatus. The sequence goes on from JARGCV010000087.1 coordinate 1,931,615, forward strand.
TATAAATATTTTAAATAAATAAAATAATCGTGGTCCCCCTTTTAATCAGAGTTCTGTAACGTGTATTGTATGTATATTGTAACAATGAAAGAAGATGGTTCCTATCAACCAAACACTAATATTAAATCCTAATTAAAGCAGACTTTAAGGAGGTGGTGAATTTACACATAAAAAGAGAGATGTCAACATAAGACATGGTTAAGAGAGGGAAACATTAGAGGTCACATTTAATACAGATGACACTGATGTGGTAATGAATAAAAAGATTTATCACCAAGAAGGCTGAATTATTGTCTCCCTACTTCTTGCAGAATATTCTATATTTAATCATATTTTTAAATGACAGTGATGGTGATACCGTAGTTCTAACATAGGTTAGAAAGTTTTCAGATAATTAATAATCACTAAAGTTAGGTAAATAGAAAAAAGGTTATGGTGACTTAAATAGAACATCCCTAGTTGCGGGGAAATCATTCAGAATATTTTTTTTAGAATGTTCTGAAAGAAACAACATGCTCTCCTTTTTCAATGTACTCCAAGTACCAAGCTAAATAAAAGGAATTTAAAAATGCATTTTCGATACCGCAACCATGTAGCACAAAGAAATACATTGCTAGAGAACATATTAATACTGATATTTCTTGGCTAATTCATGGCACAGCATTTCAGTAGTTACCAGCTAAGGAACAGAGAATAAGAAAACAAAGTACTAATTCAATTATTTTTGTGACATAGTATTAGAGTCCTCTTGGGCTATTGCTCTCATTTAGCTGAATTTCCTCCTCTGCCAATAAAACATTGCTCAATTATTTATAAAAATATGTGCTAACTTCTTCTTCTTATGTATTTGAATAAGTTCTTACTTCGTTCTTGTTACACAACAAAAGGTAAAGAAACAATAGTCACTTGGATACTAGCTTTAAGCTTCTTCAGAAGCTGATGCAAGAGAATTACTTTTCCATTCATGCACACTCCATGATATTGCTCAACTATATCCAGCAATACAGCAAATTACTCACTTTCCCTATTTCCTTACCTGGCTTACACACCTCATTGGATGTTTATGCAATAGGGCTATGAGCAATGCTTAATCATGGTCCCGGGACTTCAGATACAGTGAATTATCCTTCTTGATATGACCTTCCTGTTCAAGTCCATCATAACTATGTCTATGTCATAACTAATTACAACAGATCAAGAAAGTTCAATCCTAATATGTATGTACAAAGAACACACAGCTGCTTCCTTCCAGAGCCATAAAAATAGGGGAAGGAAGGAAGCAGCACAGCAGAGAAATATATAGCCTCAAAACTTCAGATATGTTCCGTGTGCCTGCAAGATAACTTCCCTTCAGAATTACATGAAAGAACACAAGGGAAGCAAAGTCAAGATCAACATGCTATCCTGTGGTGTTCTCATGCTTCTCTTACTTTAGGGAGAATGAATCAAACAAATTTGAAGGAACCCCTTCCACTGAAGCCTCATCTGAGCAGACCCCCGCCCCAAGGGTGCATCAATAGTTAAGAGAAACAAGCAAAGTAACCTGAAATAAAGACACCAAAAGTGTAGAGAATGCTTCAAACAGGACTAAAACTACAGGTCATCCTCGACTTACAACAGTGCATTTAGTGACCCCTCAAAGTTACAACAGCACTGAAAAATGTGACTTATGACCATTTTTCACACTTACAACCTCTGTAACCTTCCCATGATCACATGATCAAAATTCAGATGCAGGCAACTGGTTTATATTTATGACTGTTGCTATGACCTAAGATCATGTGATTACCTTTTGCGACCTTCTTACAAGCAAAGTCAAAGGGGGAAACCAGATTCACTTAACAACCATGTTACTAATTTAACAATTGCAGCGATTCACTTAACAGCTCTGGCAAGAAAGACTGTGAAAATGGGACAAAAGTCACTTAATAAATGTCTCACTTAACAACAGAAATTTTGAGCTCAATTGTGATTATAAGTTGAGGAGTACCTGTATGCCTCTGTAGGAAAAACCCATCACAATAAAACAAAATAAATATGCCTTCAGAATACAAAACTTAAATACATCTTCAGAATACATCTTTATAATTTGTCCTCAAAATAAATATAGGCTTGTGGGAGATTACGGTAAACAACTGATTCATTACAAACAATGCAGTTTATTATTGTGGAATAACAACATAATCAACAGAGGAAAATAAAAGCACATATTCCCATGTTGTATATCCTACAAATCCTGGAATTTTTAGAGAACACGTGATTGGATTTAGATAGCGTCTGGGAGGGACATGGACACAAGTCTTACTCTAAATTTGCTAGCCCATTTACAGTCACCTCCAGTAATTTTCCCTACCATTTATGGTAACTAAGCCTTCCAAGTGTTCATGTACAAGAGTTATTCTTCAGTTCTGGCACTGGCTGAATTAAGTTGTTCTAATGGGAATCCCACAAACATACCTTAGATCAGGGGTTCCCAACTGGGGGTGCGAGAACTTGGGTTTTCAAAATTATAGTGTATATGCATAATTCATTGCCGTTATTTCAAACTTTTGTAAAGGGTGAGAGAATAGATTTCAGAATCGTTCTAGGGATGCGGGGTATAGAAAAGGTTGGGAGCCGCTGCCTCAGATGGACATTAAGGCCTCAATCCACATGGATTGAAAGCTCATGCTGCCAGCATATGTACCAATAAAGCAAGAAATATGGTTGGGCATGTGATAAATGGTTTTGACATGAACATTTTTCTTTCTCTTCCCCTTAATCATCTTCTCTGAATTAATGACCTATTGCAACCCTCAGTAAAACTGAAGTTACTAAATGGGATTACGCAAGGGATATCAGGCTTTCTCTAGAAAACAGCAATGATAATTAGAGATGCCATGACTTAAACCTTACCACAGAGCTATTGAAATAATAACAACAACAACAACAACAATAATAGAGTTGGAAGGGACCTTGGAGGTCTTCTGGTCCAACCCCCTGCTCAGGCTGGAAACCCTATACCAGGGGTAGGCAACCTTGGCTCTTTTATGACTCATGGACTTCAACTCCCAGAATTCCTGAGCCAGCATAGCTGAAGTCCATGAGTCATAAAAGAGCCGAGGTTACCTACCCCTGCCCTATACCATTTCAGACAAATGGTTGTCCAGTCTCTTCTTAAAAACTTCCAGTGTTTAGAGCATTCACAGCTTCTGAAGGCAGGTTGTTCCACTGATTAATTGTTCTAACTATCAGGAAATTTCTCCTTAGTTCTAGGTTGCTTCTCTCTTTGGTTAGTTTCCATCCGTTGCTTCTTGTCCTGCCGTCAGGTGCACTCCCTCTTCTTTGTGGCAACCCCTGAGATATTGGAAGACTGCTATCATGTCACCCCTTGCCCTTCTCTTCATTAAATTAGACATACCCAATTCCAGCAACTGTTCTTTATATGTTTTAGCCTCCAGACCCCTAATCATCTTTGTTGCTCTTCCCTATACTCTTTCTAGAGTCTCAACATCTTTTTTACATCGTGGTGACCAAAACTGGATGCAGTACTCCAAGTGTGGCCTTACCAAGGCGTTATAAAGTGGTATTAACACTTCATGTAATCTTGATTCTATCCCTCTGTTTAATGCACCCTAGCACTGTGTTGGCTTTTTTGGCAGCTGCAACACACTGCTGTGCAAGTGTGCAAGAACAAGACTTGACAGCTAGAATTCTTTTAGTCTTTATTAGCCAAGTACGACTAATGTCTCCGGTGCATAAGCTCCCAGTACTTAAAGAATATATTTATATATTGTGCACAAATTTTTTGTATGTATTTATCACACTCACAATCCCTATAACGGTATATATTCACTTTAACTGCTTTCATTAATAACATCCCAGTGGTAACTAAAAAGAGATTCATCCAGATTTTCACCATAACAATTGCCCACTTACAGGCCTGATCATGTCAACTATACATGACAGCAGATTTTAAGGTATATAAATAACTGCTATTTCCTCTGAAACGATTGATCAAGTACAAAACTAGCTTTAAAACTGCCCTTTCTTCCACATTTGACTGATCCTCAAATTTATGGAAAGGAAAGGAGATAAACCTCTGTATCTCAGGTTGTGTTCTGCAGTGGATGCAATATCCCAATAGGCTCTTCAAATTCAGAGGCAAGTCCTCATAGTATATATAACCTTGTTTTCCTTTCAAGAAATCCTTGGTGCTGGGCAATGGTTAAAAATCAACAGGCATTATTTATGCCTGCCCACAGAGAAAAAAAAAATAAGGAGATAGAGAAAGTCCATTTTATCTGTGGTGCAAAACAGGGCAGGGAAGTATTTTTCCCAGGATAAAAATAAAGAGATAAGAAAATTGCAGCCTTTCAGACAAGCCGCTATTAAGACACAGAAACAGAAACTTTATCCGTAGAACATTGACAGTTTTACTCTGCCTCTGCATCATTTACAATTCATGAAGCTTTTCTTTTTCCTAAGAGAAATTATTTTTATCTGCTAATAACCTGCCCATGCCACAGAGCCATTTAAGAAAGGAAAAAACCTAATTTGGCAAATAAACAAGAGGAAGTCATTTGCATTTGCTGTTCCAGTAGGGAAAGCTTTTGCGTACACAAAGACGAAGTGATAGAAAAAGTTTTTTTTCCAATTAATGTGTGCCAGGCATCCATTAGAGTGAAGGGATACTCCTCCCCCCTTAAAAAAAAAACTGCAAACATAAAAAAATTGGGCAACTTTAAAAAAAGAAACACTTTGCACTTCTTAAAACAGACAGTTTTACTTGGTAGAAAGAAAGAAGATCAAGAAAACATCAGCTGCTGGCTATTTCTCAGCATAAAACCTCAAAAATGGGGTGCGGAGGGAGGGGGAGAGCTGCTATAACATCCACAACTAGACAAGCAAGTAGACAACGCCATTGGCAAGAGAAACCCAAATCCCATAAAATAATACACGGCTAGAACAACCAGCAAGATGGCTTGCATTCCCTGTTGCCCCATGAGAAGAAATGGGCCGATTGATTGATTGATTGATTGATTGATTGATTGATTGATTGATTGATTTTGCATCAATTACCCACGTTTATTTAAAGAGTCCCATATTGGAGAACTCATTCATTCTGGGTTTGACTAACCACAGTTTATAAAGGTCCTAAAGATGTTGCGCAGCTGGGCAAATATGAGATGGAGTGGCGGCATCCCTACAAGCTTTCACTCGGCCGAAGTCGGGGGGGGAGGGGGTTTGGGGAGGTGGGGGCAGCGAAAAAAAAACCCGACAGGCATTCTCCCCCTTGGGCGCTCCCCCACCCGCGGAAGTGGCGAGACCGGCCGTCCCCCGCGTCACGCGCCCGCCACGAACACTCTCTTCGGCATCGCAGCGTTACCTTCGCAGAGGTAGCCGGCCAACCCCCAGATGAAGTCGGTGCAACAGTGGCAGAAGGTGGGCTTGGTGAGGGTGACCCTCCTGAAGCAGTGCCCGGGCGGGCTGCCTCGAGCCGTCGGCGGGGGCGGCGGGGGCGGCTGCTTCGGGGAGGCAGGCGGCGTCTGCGGCTGCTGCTGGTGGTCGGTTTGCTGCAGAGAAGTCAAAGAGGACGACGACGACGACGACGACGACGGCGTGGGCAGCGAGCGGCTCTTGCCGCCTCTGCCCATCAGTGGGCTGGACGCCGGGCTCAAGCCGCGGCTGCCTCCCAGCAGGGAACGGGCTCCTTCTGCCATGCTGAGGCGGCGCGGCGACAGTTGCTGCCGGCGTTCCCGAACCAGCGCAGTCTCCCGTTTTCGGCGAAGGCGGCTTTCCCGCTTTTCCCAAGCGGACGCGGGGCGCTTGCTCGCTCCTGCTCCGGGCCGCCTCCAGGGACGCGCCGCCCGCGGCAACAGCAACAGCAGCGGCGGCTCTAGTGAGACTTCCGCCGCGCTGCCAGGCAAGCCAGAAAGACGGCGGGCCGTGGGCGAAGAGAAGGAGGAGGAGGAAACCGAGGAGGAGAGGGAGGGACGCAGAGGGCGGCGCTTGGAGGCCGCTGCCCGCCTTCGCCTCGAGGCCGCCTCCTGTCGGGCCGGCCGCGAGCTGAGCCGGAGGCTGAGGAGAGGTGTGAGGAGGACGCTGACGCCTCGGGCCTGAATGGTAGCGCGGCTCCCTCGGTGCTAGCCTCTGGCTGCCCCACCGACCTCTGAGGTTAATCAGACGGAAGGACGTCAGGCACAAGTGGCGGGACCCACCTGCCTCTCTCACCCACTTGGGCATAACAGGGAGGGTGGCGAGGGCACCTGGGCTGAAAAAAGTCCACACGGAAGAACCCACGCATAACTCTTGGCCCAACGTCCACTGTACTACCGTAGTCGTCTGGATTTTTTCAGGTCTGGTATGATGACCCTAATACCGGTAGTCCTCGATTTATGGCCACAGTTAAGCCCACAATTTACGTTGCTAAGCGAAACATGGATTAAGTGAATTTTGCCCCATTGTACAACTTTTTTTTTTTGCCACTGTTGTTAAGTGAATCGTTGCAATTGTTAGGTTAGTAACAGGGTAGTTAAAAGAATCTGGCTTCCCCATTGACTTAGCTTGTCAGAAGGTCGCAAGAGCTGATTGCATGACCCTGGGACATTGCAACCGTCATAAATATGAAACGAGTTGCCCAGCATCTGAATTTTGATCATGTGACTATAGGGATGCTGCAAGTGTCATAAGTGTGAAAAATGGTCATAAGTCAATTTTTCACTGCCAAGGTTGACTCAGCCTTCCATCCTTCTGAGGTCGGTAAAATGAGGACACAGATTGTTAGGGGCAATCTGTTGACTCTGTAAACCGCTTAAAGCTGTAATGCACTGTGAAGCTGTATATAATTCTAAGTGCTGTTGTTATTGTAACTTTGAATGGTCACTAAATGAACTGTTGTAAGTCGAGGACTACCTGTAAAGGATGACTTAACTTTTTTCTTTTTCTTTTTTTTTTTGTGCTTCCAGTCAGGGTTGACTCCTGGCAACTTGTCTGGGCAAGTACCTGGAATTTTCTTGGCAAGGTTTTTTGGAAGTGGTTTGTCCTTGCCTTGAAAAAGAGAGACTGGCCCAAGGTCACCCAGCTGCTTTTGTGCCTAAAGCAGGACTAGTACTCATGGTTTCCAGTTTTTTTTTCCCACCTGATACTTTAACCCCTTCATCGGGGTGTCCAACCTTGGGAACTTTTTGTGGACTTCAACTCCCAGAATTCCCTAGCCAGCATCTCAACCTAACTTATAAAGATAGATATTTCCCATGTTAACCAAGGGAGCCAGCATTGTCTGAAGATACTTCCATGGTCATGTGGCCAGCCTGACTATGCGCCAAGGTGCATGGAACACTGTTACTTTCCCACCGAAGTGGTACCTATTTATCTCCTTGCATTTGCATGCTTTCAAGCTGCTAGGTTAGAAATCTACAAGTCTTAAAAGTTGCCAAGGTGGGACACCCCTGCACTACATCAATCTGGTCTCAACTTAACTTATAGCTTCTTGTTTTTCCCTTTGAAACCTGGGGCAATGATCACCTCTGATGGGGCATTCAGAGATACAAGGTCCCCTCCAGGGTATTTTTTAGAAACAAACAGCCTAAACATGCTCAGAGAATCTTCTGCTGGATCCATATGCTTTAAAGTGTCAGATTTTTCTTTTTTAAAAAGATGCAACTGTTTTGGAACAATATGTGAATGGAAAACAATTGGGGGGGAGGTTGCATTTTGCCCATTCTCTGTTAAATTCTGTTTGAAGCAATAAAATGTTTAAACTGCATGTGCTAAATTGAGTGTGGTTATTGATTTATTTTAAGTTATTCTGGATAAAAATAAGTCTATCCTTCACAGATACAGGAACATTAACCTCACAGTGTTTTAAAATACTGATCATCAGCATTTTTGTTTAACTAGTCATGTCCCAGTTCAGTTAATATTAAAAGGAGTAAGGAGAGGTTCATACATATCTTAGGGTCATTCTGCACAACTGTCAGTGGGCAACATTTCAGCCATCACATTTTACACCTCTTGAGTCAAGGGAATCATCCTAAGCTCACCTCTATCCCAATAAGGAGTCAGTTGCAATAATACTTTCTGCATCACTTCAAAAGTGATGTTTCCATCCACATAGTTTCTCTGCTACCATCTAGAGCAGTGTTTCTCAACCTCAGTAACCTTCACGTATATGGGCTTTTAGCTCCCAAAATTCGCCAGTTAGGACAGTTAGGACAGTTAGTTGAAAGTCACTGAGGTTGAAGAATAGTGATCTGATTCTACACAATGTCTGTGTTCCTGTTGGTCATTACACAGAGCTGCTTGCATGCCCTCTCCTGGTCATTTTCTGCTGCTGCCCTTCACAAGCCATTTTCAGGATATCTGAATCTGATGAGAAAAATACACTAGAATATTTATTTTTTATCTCAGGTTACTTCTTCAGTAAGTGGTACTCCAGATCTCATTCTTTCTGCCCATGCAGCCAGTGTACCAGTTCTTAAGTAATAGCTGAAGAGGACCTTTCTTTCTTTCTCTATTTAAGAAACATGGATGCATTACCAACAAATGGACCTTCCTTGCTTTGGTTTTAAACTAGATGAAACTGACAAGTATTCTGTCAGTTTCCCACAACTGAGATCAGAATGTTGGTTGCTAAGCAAGGCAGTTGTTAACATGAATCGTGCCTGATTTCATCATCTTTTTTGCCACTGTTCAGTGAATCACTACAGTTGTTAAGTGAATCAGGCGGTCATTAAGCAAATCGAGCTTCCTCCATCAGAAGCCTGCTGGGAAGGTTGCAGATGGCAATCAGATGACCCCCACACACACACACACGATGCTGCCAATTGTTGTCAATAGATGCAAGTTGCCAATTTTGGTCTTATCAATGAGGAACACTGGTAAGTCACTTTTTTTTATTGCCACTGTAATTTCAAACAGTTGCTAAACAGATGGTTGTACATCAAGGACTACCTGGGTAGTGTTGTTTTTCTACCATTCTGCTGGTAAATGCATTGGATGGGAAGATGTCAGGTGTGAGGGATAGTGAGTGGAGGTGGGTTCATTAAAAAAAAATTCTATCAATAAAAGCCCCATTTCCTGAAGACCACCCATGGAAAAGAAAGCAACTGGCTTTTATTAAAGAAGTAGAGAACCAGGGAAATCAACCAATCAGGGATTGTGGCAACTGCTGTTTAGAGAGAACACATGGCCAAAATTATTGCCAAAGCTTAAAATCCAGGCAGAAATTTTCTAAACTCTTCATTTCAACAAAGGAGACAAGCAGCTTAAGGCTACAATGCAAAATAAATTTTTAAGCCGCAAACCAAATTATGTTACAACTTACAGCTATGTGTCAACCATGTCACTATTTATTTCTGATTACACTGGAAACATCTTCATTTGCGTATTCAAGAACCCCAAAAGATTTTAGTATGTACAGCTTGAGAATATTAAAGTATCAGGTTGGTTTCATGCAACTTCAAGAAATCAAAAGCTGAACTAAAGTGATACCAGATCTTTGAAATTATTCATTGCAAACTCTATTATCTATAATATTACATATAAAATAGATTTAAGCAATGAAAAAATCAGAACAAGAGTGCATTATTTGAATATTCTGCATCCCTATAGTAGAATAAAACTCTTCTTAATTTGAAAAGTGGAATTATTCCTACGGATAGCTAGAGGTATGCTTTAATTCTGTGGGAGTGCAGAACTTGGCACCAACACAAAATATTTTGACTGCTTGAGCTTTCATCTGGAGAGGGGTAGATAGCGAGACAGAACAGGTTTCTGCTTTTGAAGATTGAGAAAAATGTGCTTGAAACAGGAGGGCAATGACTACTAATATTTTCCATGAAAAACTAGTGCTGCAAATCTCTGGTCTTAAAACATCCAATACTTCCACACACCCCTCAGGAGAAATATGCACATCTTTCATTTTCTTGGCTGTTCATTACTTATCATTTGGTTACTCATTCAGTTTCAATGTGTGAATTTGCTTCTTTTAAAGTCTCACCTTCAACATAACTAGTTTTTTCCCCAGAATGGCCGGGCAACCTAGAGAATCACAGGTAATACCAATCCTAGTAAGTGTAGCTTAGGGACATTGGGTAACCTCTTGTTTGTCATTTGCTATGTTGTCTAAGCCCTGTAATAGATAGATCACACATACATATAGTATAATGCAGTGCAGGAGTAGGCAACCTTGGCTCTTTTATGATTCATGGACTTCAACTCCCAGAATTCCTGAGCCAGCCATGCTGGCTCAGGAATTCTGGGAGTTGAAGTCTACGAGTCATGAAAGAGCCAAGGTTGCCTACCCCTGGTGTAGTGCAAAGTATAAATCAGGTTTCTGGTTTATGTGCCTCCTGAAAACAAAAAACAAAAAAAAGATCAGAGAAAATAGATTTTGGTTTGGCTTTTTACCCATGTTAAGCATTTATTATAAAAAAAAGGAATGATTAATCATACAAATAACTTAAAAACCTATGTTAAAGTACACTGAACTTCAAAGTAAATTTTCTGAATTTTGGAGAGAGAATTAAGCTAATTGTCTACCACACTAGATGGGTAACATTTCGATGCAGAATCTATAAATCAGCTTAATTTCAGCACGTTCTACCTTTCCTTCACTCAGGAGACCATGAGATTACTGAAACAAATTTAATGCTCAGATATCCTTCCTGCTTTTACAATGATGTAAATCATACATTGCCATCATTAAGCCATGGTTTGAAAGACAGTGCTGAAGTGTGACTTTATACATTCCTCTTTTGTTTCTATAAATCAAGTTGTTGACAATCAGCTCTATAGCCTGATAGCACAGGTGGTCCTCGACAGTTTGTTTAATGACTGTTCATACTTAAAATAGCACTGTTATAACTGTTTTTCAAACAACCGTTGCGGCATCTCCATGGTCACGTGATTAAAATTCAGCTGCTTGGCAACTGACTCATATTTATGACGGTCGCAGGGTCTTGGGGTCATGTGACCACCTTCTGTGACAATCTGACAAGCAAAGTCAAGGGGGAAGCCAGATTCATTTAACAACTGTGTTACTTCCACAACTGCAGTGATTCGCACAACGGCTGTGGCAAGAAAGGTCATAAAATGGGGCAAAACTCACTTTACAAATGTCTCACTTGGCAACATAAATTTTGGGTTCAGTTATGGTTGTAAGTTGAGGGCTACCTGTAGAACTTTCCTATACCATAAATTTAATGAGAAAAGATATGAAAGTGAATCAAAAAATTCTGAGGCAATTGGAAAAGAACGAAGTAATTTTTACTGCACAACCTGGTTATTCTGTTACATAACATAATGGTCCATGCCTGGAAGATTCATCTCTTCCACCCGTTCGATATAAAGAGCAAATCTCATAAAACATAAATAAAATCAAAATTTCCGCAAAAAAGATCAGATATAGATATGTGACCATTCCTTGTTGAAAGAGGGAAAGCAAAACTGCTTTGATAAAAACAACTTCTTCCAAATGAATTTTAAAAAAGAGAATGTCTAAAGTATCATATAACGTTTATATCAGACCAGAAGACTGTGTGAGTCAGCTTCAGATTGCTTGTTTACTGGACTCAGGATCTGATCAAAGAAAATGAGGACTTAAAGATTATAAAACTACAGTATATTCAAGCAAAAACAGAAAACTGTGGGAATTATGTACTGTTTCCCAACTTGGATGAGAACATAAGCAAAAGCATCAACCAAACTTGTTGAACAAACACAAACTAGCATAAATCAAAGATCCAATGCAGATTCCTGGGAAAAATACCAGTCCATTTTTATCATTTCATTGTGAGTTTTAGAAAAACAAATTCACAAACCCTGCAACATAGGTTTTTGCACAAGATCACACACATTTTGGCAAAATATACAATAAAACAAAATATTAAAATCAAGTTGAAAGAGCACAAATATACACACATTTGAAATACTAATTCCATCATCTACATTGACTAGATGACCTCCAAGATCCTTCCAACTTTTTATTATTATTATTATTATTATTATTATTATTATTATTATTATTATTATTATTGTGTGAATCTCAGTCAACTGAACATTCAAATTGACTGGCGCTGTTGGTTGACACGGCTTGCTGCCAGCATCCTAGGTATCAACCAGGTACCTCCATCATCATCATCATCATCATCATCATCATCATCATCATCATCATTATTATTTAGTTTGGCACCCTGAAATTCTGCTTTTATAGAGATCTGATCAATATAAATAACAAACAAATGATCTATCGTTGCTTTTTGGTTTTCTCTCAAATGCTTGTGGTTTTGTCTTCAAGTTTCATTCCAGTTCTTGAATGTGTAGTTGGAGAAACATATGGCAATACAACACAAAAACTCCTTGCTTTTCAGACAATGTTGCTACTATTCAACATCCCGCTGGCATACCTGGGCAGAGGTATTTTCTCAAAGGGCATTCAGAAAACCCATGGCCATCACTACATACAGCTGGCAGAAGAGAGAATACAGCTTATGGTAAAGATGCGCCATCCAACAAATGAACTCAAAATATTTTAAAACCTCCAGTAATCTTGGAAAGCCAATGCAATTTATTCTGGAAGCTAAATTCCATCTTCAGAAGAACTGCTATGACAGGGGTAGGCAACCTTGGCTCTTTTATGACTCGTGGACTTCAACTCCCAGAATTCCTGAGCTAGCCCTCAAGAATTCTGGGAGTTGAAGTCCACGAGTCATAAAAGAGCCAAGGTTGCCTACCCCTGTGCTATGACAAAAATTCCAAAGTACTTCTTATAGAGAGGGTCTAGGACACGTTGTCACGGCCAACTCACCGGGGGACAACTTGCCATGGGACAAGAGTTATACTAATATTGAAGAAATGGTGGAATAGAATCATTAAAGGATGCAAAAGGAGGGACAAAATGAAATAGCAAAATGACAAAAAAAGTTTTAAATTATTTTAAATAATTAAATTAAATTATAGAATTGTCCCGTGGTAAGTTGTCCGGCGGCGAGTAAACTGCAGTCAGTTGTCTCATGGTGAGTTGGCTGTGGCGAGTTGTCCCATTCCACTTTAGAGGTGCAGGGTAGAGTTCTGCTTTAGGGCAAAGCTTTCATGGTCATATATTAAGTAGGTATTATTTTTTAACATGAATTATCAAGCCCAGGAAGACCAGTGCAGATTATACCTCTAGAAGAAGATTATATAGGCCGAGAGGGAGATAGAGAGGAGGACCATAATTCTAAAAGGTAGGCTTTTCCAAGAGAACTGGTGATTTTTTTACCAACTAAGTTATTCTGTAAAGAATACACACATAACCATAGAATTAATAGGACTGAAAGGGATCTTGGAGGTCTTCTAGTCCAACTCCCTGTTCAAGCAGGATACAATTCTGGATAAATCGCTGTCCAATCTTGTCTTGGAAACCTCCAGTGATGGAGCACCCATAACTTCCAGATGGAAGCCATTCTACTGATTAATTGTTTTCACTGTCAGGAAATTTCTCCTTAACTCTAGTTTGGATCTCTCTTTAATGATCTTCTATCCATTGCTTCTTGTCCTGCCCTCAGGCGCTTTGGAGAATAGGCTGAGGCTTTCTTCTCTGTGACAGTGTCTCAAGTACTGGAAGACTGTTTTCATATTACCTCTAGTCCTTCTCTTTATTTGACTAAACATATCTTAGCTCCTGCAATCATTCATTATATTGTTATATGTTGGCAGGGTTAGAAGAAATTGGCTCTCCTTTTGGTGAGTTCTCTACTGCAAATATCACAAATATTTATACAACGGCTTGGATGCCTTTGTTAAAACATCTCCTGAGATTGACCCTGAGATATTACAAAAGCTAATGTGAGATTGCCCCCGAACTTTTGATATAGCCCCCAAGATTCTAGCATTATAATATAAATTCTTATAGGATGACTGAAGTTCTTGCAAATTTGTGGCATGCATAAAAGTGAGGTGGAGCTTCAATCACACCACCATGACCTTTATCTTGACTTTTTTTTGACATCTCCATAGCTTGGAGATGTCCTTGGATCAAAGTGAAAATTATCCACTTAGCATTCCCGCAAGAGTCAAACTTTTTATATAGTATCAGTACCCAAATCATTTGTTTGGTCATATGTATTTTTCCTCCTATAATGTTCTTAGGCAGTTATTTCATTGTTAGGGAAGAGAAAATTTTGTTTAAAATCAATTTCATATTCTGTAATACTACAGTACTATTTATAGGAAGCTGAAAGACATAAATATTGCAGTAAAGGGACTTACAAGATCAGAAATGAGGAATGGGCAAAATTCATAAACAGGGAACCTGTACTAGAAGTAACTAAAGTACATTTTAAAAATGTATAATCAATGTAAAATTTATAATCAGAATGATGCAAGTCATGGTATTCTCTCCAATGGAAGTGGAAGTTACAGTTTCCAGGAGGAGTATTGATGTTTTTGAACTTTAGTGTTGGAGAAGACTTCTGAGAATACCGTGGACAGCCAAGAAAGCAAACAAATGGATCATTGAACAAATCAACCCAAAGTTCTCATTTGAGGTACAAATGATTCAAATTAACTGACCTCGGACACATTAGGTTAAGGCCTAGCTCTTTGGAGAAGGCTGTAATGCTGGGAAATAAAGAGAAGAAGATGACCAGCAGCAAGGTGGATGGACTCATTTACAATGGATGATGGTTGCACCATTGCAAGGCTTGAAGGACCAAATTAGTGACAGATCATCATGGAGAAAACTTATCTATGTGGTCACTAAAAGTCAACATCAATTTGATGGCACATAATTAATCAATAATCAATGTCTAAGATGTATTGGTTATTCCAGAGGATAAGTACTGTAGATATGTTGGTTATACGAGACCCTTTATATTGAATGGCTACAAAAGCAAGCTCGCGTTTAGCAAGCGATGATATTATCCGCAAGGGATAAAAAAATAGCAATAGCTCTTAAACTAATGTAGCGCTTCATAGTACCTTGCAGCACTCTCTGTATGACACATTGCCTCCAACAATCCAGATCCTCATTTTACCAACCGCAGAAAGACGGAAGGCTGAATCAACCTTGAGCCCCGTCAAGATCAGGCTGTGGGCAGAGTTAGCCTGCAATACTACATTCTAACCACTGCGCCTCAAGGGCCCATAAATGCAAGAAAGGGGTTTGAAATTTATCCAAATCCATCGCCATCATTCTCATTCTCTCTCTTACATTCCAGCTGTAATTATTTAATGAGACTACAGGTAGTCCTCAAGTTATGACCACAATTGAGCCCAAAATTTCTGTTGCTAAGCGAGACACTTGTTAAGGGAATTTTGCTCCATTTCATGACTTTTCGTGCCACAGTTGTTAACTGAATCACTGCAGTTGTTAAATTAGTAGTACAGTGGTTAAGTGAATCTGGTTTTCCCCATTGACTTTGCCTGTATATTTGATTTGGATTCAGATTGTCTTGAAAATTCAGAGAATAGGGTTGACTACCTGTATGACAAAAAATCCAAATTCTCCATGCCCTTTTTTCATCAGAAGAAGGTCACAAGTTCTCATCTGGATGGACCTGGAGGGTAAGAGATGTCTGTGAACCTGTATATAAAGGAGGCTCTTTGCTGAACAGTGTTGAGATGTTTTTCACATTTCATGGCACAGCCAATTTCTATACATGCTTATTTCTCTCACAGCTGAGCTGAAACACACTTCCTCTCTTCCCAGAAATTTCAAAACACCTCCACATTTAAGGATTGTAAAGCATGTTCTTCTTGCAAAAAAAAAAGTCTTTGTTTCTGTTTTCTGCACAGAGGAACATTCAGAGATAAAACTAAAATAAGATGGAATCGTCCACGAAATAGCCTTTTCCTGTTACTCTTTTGGAGAGCTGTGGCTCCAAGGACATTCAAACAAATAAATCCTTTTGCTTTCCTCCCCATTGTTGGAGAAAGGCGAAAAAATTGCATAATTGAACAGAGGTTCCTAATCTGTCCAAATGACAGCATATAATTTAAGCCGATCAGCTACCAATATCATCCCATTTCTGGTTATCTCCAATTGGCTGTGATAAGTAATATATCTATTTATGGAAAGCTCTCTTATACAGTATTTCCAGGTCGGTCTCTTTGCATAAACACATTCACCCAAAGCGAGCCTCTCCCTAATGCAAAACCAGTTTTGTCACATAATCAGATTTCATAGATTATTTTCCTTGGCTTCATAGTTAAAAATTGAAAAGGGGGACTGGAAATACTAAGGTATAGAATTGGGTGAAGGAATTTATTTATTTATTTCCCAAATACAGACAGGACCTGAAATGAGAAACTTCAACTTAAATTCTTTTTTTTTTAATTTTTTAAATTTATTATTATTAGATATCCATTTGTACATGCAAACAAAGAAAAAATTCAAGTTAAAGCCATTCAACTTAATACAATCATTTCAAATTTGTAGACCTTCTTCACTCCGTATATCAAAGTCCAACTATAAGCCAACTACATTTTATAAATTTTAAGTTTCACTTCTTTTCAAATCTATCCATTGTACATCACACAAACAAGTCTTCTTTCTAAAGTTAATAATTATCATGTCTTTGCCCCCCTCCCTTCAACGCGTACATTCCTAGTCTAGTTAATATACATCTTCCATTAATCACCCTCTCATGTCTTTTGCTCTTGCACTTAGTCCTTAAATCAGTCCATAATTCTTTGCCTTTAATTCCTTGCATAAAATATTAAGTTTCTCTTCATTTCAGACGAATTCTAGGTTTCTTCCTCTGCCAGGTGGCTTTCCATAGCACAGCTTCCCTTCCACGTAATAAGTCTCTTTTTATTGCTTGCAATGTCCCTTGGTTCCATATAAGCCATGCTCTATGGATTCTGTCAGTTTGCCAAGAGAAATTTTTAGCCTCCTCTCCTAGATATTTTCCCCATACGTTTATAACAATTCTTTTCAAATCTTCTTGTCTCTCCACCTCTTCCATCTTTTCTTCAACTCCTTCCCAGACTCTCTTCGAATTTCTCCCAGTATCTTCTCTCATTTCCCCACTGTACGTTCCTCCGGTTTCGTCCAAGTCCTCAATAACTGCTTTGCTGTGATTTTCCACCATTTTCTCCATTTCTCCATTTTGTTCCACTGCATCCAGCGCCTCCATTCTTCCCTCACATGTTTTTGCATGCATGTCTATTATCATGTCCATCTTTCTCTTCATTTTTTCAATAATTGTTGATATGTCATCTTTTAATTCCTTCATCATCATCTCTGGGGAGCTGGCATCCATCCTTAGGTTTATTCTGCAATGTTTTTAAGTTATGTGTCTCTGGTGTCCTCTAGAGGTCTCTTTCGCATTACAGTTTCTCTTCCTTAGGTTTATTTTGCACAGGTTTTAAGTTATGCGTCTCTGCTGCCCTCTAGAGGTCTCTTTCGCATTACAGTTTCTTTTCCGCCTTTCTCTTCCGGTGCCTATCCCTTTAAATTAAGAGCGGTCGCCATCTTGGGTGCCTTTTGTTTATTGTGAGCCTAATTGATCCGAGGTAAAATATAAGAAATACTTGCTTTTTAAGCTCCTGGGTTCAGTCTGTCAATCTCTGTGCTTCTTTGAGATGTGTTCCTCGGGTGGTGGCTGGTCTCAGCATCTTGATGCTGCGCCGGGCTGGAGCGATTGTGAGCTTACAGGGAGTCTTCTTTCTCCCCCCCCCGAGCGTTTTTTCGGGGGGCTTTCAGAAGATCTCAACCCTCACCCACAGCTCTTCGCCCCTACTCCTACCGAGGAGGGGTTTTTTCGCCGCGAAAAACAGTTGGTTTGCGCTGCTTTGGCGGCTTTACAGGTCCCGTGTTGCAGAGCCTCTTAGCAAGGCTATTTCGACCCTCCTTCAACTTAAATTCTTATTTTGGCATTTATCCATGTTTTGTCTGCTTTATCAGTGAAAGCTGTCTCAGCATGCTCAGGACGTATATTTTGTACATGTTTGTGAATCCCACTCTACTTTATAGGCAGTTATCTTCAGCGTCATAATTTCAAAGTTTTAAGAAAATGTTCCCATTGCTAATCTAGGTGAGATATACTATAGATTTGATTTTATCTTCTGGAATGTATCTACGTCAACTTCTTTGCTGACATATACAGAACTTTAAATACCGCATAGCAAATCAAATACTCTCTTCAAGTTTTATGTCATTTAAGTCCTTAACCTCTTCGACCACAATGCTTCTTTTATTGCCCCAAGCCCCATAACATTTCTGTGTTCTATTATAAAGAAATTACTAATAAATGAAAGGTCACGGATTGAAAAAGATTTTCTTAGGGAATTTATGTTTTGAAGTCTGCTTGTTATTAAGAACTTAGCTTTCATTAATATTTTCCCAGCCTTCTATTGCAGTGGCTGTAGACTGTCTCTCCAAATAAAATAGAATAATAAGGTTGGATATTGGAAGCCTTCTAATCCAATCTCCTGATGGACCATGAACCCTATATCATCCCAGGCCCAATGGCTATCCAGTCTCTTCTTGAAAACCTCCTGTGATGGAGCACCCACAACTTCAGAAGACAAACCGTTCCACTGATTAATTGTTCTAACTGTCAGGAAATTTCTCCTTAGTTCTAAGTTGGGTCTCTCTTTAACGATCTTCCACCAATTACTTCTTGTCCTTTGTCAATTCCTTCTGTGACAGGTCCTCAAATACTGGAAGACTGCTGTCAAATCTCCCCTAACCCTTTCTCGACTTGACATATCTAGTCCCCTCAATCGTTCATCATACAGTTTAGCCTCCAGACCCATTACCTTGTTTCTCTTCTTTGCATTCCTTCTAGTTCCAAAAGAACCTTTCTGTTTCCAAAAGAATCATTATTTCATTGTTCTTCAGTAGATTTTTTTTCCCTAGGGTAGGTAGGCAAGATATGCAAGACATGGGAAAGTTACAAATGGAAGGCATTATCTAGACCTAAGGGAAAATCTTGTGAATGAGAGATAAAAGCCCAGTTCAAAAGATCTTAAGGGAGTCATGGTCCGGGTTTTATTGCACTGCAAAGAAGCAAGAGTCTTAGCAGCAGTGGGTTGGAAATGAGCGCCCCCAGGTGGTAGATTTCCATCCTGCAGATGATCAGAAAGAAAACTGTCTTTTAATAAATAAAACTGTGTTACAGGTAATTCACATCTGGGACCAGTAACTTAGTCGTTAAGACAAATGGCCAATAAGTGAAATCCATTGTTTCTTGTCTTACCTTCTGCAAGATCTGCAAAGGAGGATTGGTTGTAAAGTTACTTTTTCATCTCTGTCACATCTACGAACAGCTGCTGAATGAGGCAGTCACTAAATGAGGACTACCCATAGTCAGAAAAAGAGCTAGTAGACTCCTGATTTTTTGTGACCATGCAGTAAGACAGCTGCCCTCCTAGGACACTCTGCAGATAGTAAGTCTCCACCAGTCTCCACTTTTCAAGAAAAGTAATTATAAAGATTCCTATCCGTGTGTGTGTGCTTTCTTTTATGAGAAACTTAGCTTAAATATAAGGAAAACAAAGTAACCCCATCCTCTGTCAAAGCAGCACACACACACACACACGTTTTACACATACTTCTTCGTAATGAAGAACAAGTTTTCTCCAGGTAATTTAACTGTCATGTGCAAAGATCATCTCAGATTTGCTAAAGAATAGGTTAAGAATGGTAATCAAGGCAGATGACTTTTTTCCTGTCTTCCCAGAAAAAACTTCCGACTTCCTTTTTCAGAGAGTGCCTTGGTTTCGGCCAGCAGGGAGGTGACGCAGGGCTGGGTTCAGGAGATTGTCAACGCTTCTTTGAGGGAGGGGTCCTTTCTGGCTCCCTGCAAGGAGGCAATTGTGCGCCCCCTCCTCAAGAAGCCTTCCCTGGACCCAGCTGTTTTAAACAACTACCGTTCTGTCTCCAATCTTCCCTTTATAGGGAAGGTTGTTGAGAAGGTGGTGTCACTCCAGCTCCAACGGTCCTTGGATGAGGCCGATTATCTGGGCCCTCAACAGTCAGGATTCAGGCTCGGCTACTCCACGGAAACTGCTTTGGTCGCGCTGACGGATGATCTCTGGCGGGCCCAGGATAAGGGATTATCCACTATCCTGGTGCTACTTGACCTCTCAGTGGCTTTCGATACCATTGACCATGGTATCCTTCTGCACCGACTGGAGGGGTTGGGGGCACTGTTTTGCGGTGGTTCATCTCCTACCTCACTGGTTGGTCGCAGTCGGTGTTGGCAGGGGGTCAGAGGTCGACCCCTAGGTACCTCCCTTGTGGGGTCCCTCAGGGATCGGTCCTCTCCCCTCTGCTGTTTAATATCTACATGAAACCGCTGGGCGAGATCATCCGACAACACGGGGTGAGATATCATCAGTATGCTGATGATACCCAGCTTTACATCTCCACCCTGTGTCATTTCAGTGAAGCAGCAGAAGTGATGTGCCAATGTCTGGAGGCTGTTAGGGTTTGGATGGGTGCCAACAGGCTCAAACTCAACCCCGACAAGACAGAGTGGCTATGGGTTCTGCCTCCCAAAGATATTTCAATCTATCCGTCCATTAGCCGGGGGGGGGAGCTTTTGACCCCCTCGGAGAAGGTCCGCAACTTGGGCGTCCTCCTCGATCCACAGCTAAATTTGGAACATCATCTTTCGGCTGTGGCGAGGAGGACATTTGCCCAGGTTCGCCTGGTGCACCAGTTGCGGCCCTATTTGGACCGGGAGTCTCTTCTCACAGTCACTCATGCCCTTATCACCTCGAGGTTCGACTACTGCAATGCTCTCTACATGGGGCTATCTTTGAAAAATGTTCGGAGACTTCAGGTAATGCAGAATGCAGCCGCGCGAGCAGTGTTGGGCTTGCGTAGAAATGCCCACATTTCGGCATCACTCCGCAAGCTGCATTGGCTGCCAATTGGTCTCCGAACCCAATTCAAAGTGTTGGTTATGACCTATAAAGCCCTACATGGCATCGGACCAGGTTATTTACAGGACCGTCTGCTGCCTCATGAATCCCAGCGGCCGGTTAGGGCCCACAGAGTGGGCCTTCTCCAGGTCCCATCAGCCAGACAGTGTCGCCTGGCGGGGCCTAGGGGAAGAGCCTTCTCTGTTGCGGCCCCGGCCCTCTGGAACCAACTTCCCCCGGAGATCCGTGTCGCCCCCACCCTCTCCGCCTTTCGTAAATTGCTTAAAACATACTTTTGCCGGCAGGCCTGGGGCAGCTAACACCTTGCCCCTAGCCAGTGTATGTTTGTGTGTATGTTTGTGGAATGATTGGTTGCTTTTTTAACTTAAGGGTTTTTATATTTATGTATTTTATTGTTATTTCTATCATGTTGTAAGCCGCCCTGAGTTCTCCGGAATAGGGCGGCATAGAAATTAAATAAATAATAATAATAATAATTCTGGTCCTCTTTCCATTGAATAAATGTATGCATTTTTCCCACAACCATTCAGTTGTTAACTTGTACCATTCAAAATATTTCAAGTTACCTACCCACTGTAATGATCACACTAATTATTGTGATCAATCAAATGGCCTAACAGCACAAACAGAGATTGGCTGTGTCTGTTTGAAGTGATTCTTGTTCCAAAGTGCATATGATGGATGTTTAAGGTTCCTGGTCCTAAGTAATGGAAGGCCTCAGCACTAAGCTTGGTTGACCTTCTTTGTACTTGGTTGGGAGACTTCCATAGAATACCAGAACGCTAGACTAGGAAGTTGAAAAAAAATATCCTACAAGGCAAACCATGAACAGGAAATAATTTAAATAGGATTGTTCGTTTCGTTTCATTCTTGCAGTAGGTTCTGGAATACAACGGGTGTGTAAAGTAGGGTACTCAATATAAAGAATTCTCTTTGAGTTGACATCTCTCTCTCTCTCTCTCTCTGAAAATTTGGTTCTGGCTGCTTTATTCATAGAACTAAAGGCATAAAGAGAAATATATTGATATCCTTCTTGAATGCAGATGGTGAAAGTTTGAATGCTTAGTTTTTATCTTATTAACTCACCCTTGCCCCCGAGTACATATTTGATTTGAATCAAGACAAATCAACTACTTCATTTAAATCCCATTATTTTTAATACAGTTAGTGGTAACACAGAAACTCAACCTTTTCCCTGCTTTGTTTGGACAAGCAGGGTGTCCTATAAAGACTGATCCCTGTCAGACACACATAACTATAGTTCCTAAGCAGTCTTCAAGGGGAGCCCCCAGGTGATAGTCTTGCAGTAAGGATCCTGAAGTTCAGTAGTAGCTTCTTGTGAACAGAAAGGGATTTTGCTCAATCAAGATGAAGAAAAAAAAGTTAACTTCTCAGGATTCATTGTACATTGTATTGTTATGATCTCTCAGGAATAGCCATGATGATGCAGTGGTTAGAATGTAGTATTTGCAGGCTAATTCTGCCAACTGCCAGCAGTTCGATTCTCACCAGCTCAAGATTGACTCAGCCTTCCATCCTCATGAGGTTGGTAAAATGAAGATCCAGATTGTTGGGGGAGGCAATATGTAAACTGCTTAGAAAGGGCTATAAAGCACTATGATGTGGTATAAATGTCTAATTGCTATTGCTAAATAAATTTGGCTTTGCCTGTTTCCCCAGTGTAATCCTCCCCAACCGGGCAACCGGGCTGCACACATAAGCAAAGCCCCATTGGTAGGATGCAGGCAGTACAGGAAACCATGCCCTCTTCGGTCCTCGGAAAAACCTCTCTCCATGGAACCAGTCCCTGGTGCCCAAAAGGTTGGGGACCTGATTCAGAGGACAACCATTGTATGTATTTAGATGTCTAAGTAGGATACCAACATATCAGACCCTCTAGAGCAGGCATGTCAAAGAGTTGGAAGGGACCTTGTAGATCTTCTATCTAATCCAACTCCCTGCTCAAGCAAGAGTCCCTTTACCATTCCAGACAAATGGCTGTTCAATCTGTTCTTAAAAATTTCCAATGATGGAGCACCCATAATTTCTGTAGGCAAACCGTTCCACTAGTCAATTGTTCTCTGTTCGGAAATTTCTCCTTAGTTCTAGGTTGGTTCTCTCCTTGGTTAGTTTTCATCCATTGTTTCTTGTCTTGCCTTCTGGCGCTTTGGAAAATAGGTAGAAAACGGTAAAACTGAAAATAGATAGAAAACAGTACCTCTACACAGCATACTATCAGAACCACAAGGAAATGTAGGGATGAAACAATTTTATTTTTTGCAATATTAGTTTGAGAATGTTTGGAAATAAATTATTTCAGAGAAAGTCTGTTTTAATTAGCCCAGTCCAATAGTAGTTGGGAATTTACTCTTGAAGTGTTAAAGATTCTGCTTTTAACTTAAACTGGGTATCTTTCTGAAATATGTGAGGTTTTGTTCCTTCAGCTACATAAGGTTTGACAATTACAGTACAACTTTGTTTTCTGAAATTTGGGGGAGGGAGCAAATCCAATATAGTTAAAATATTTATGTGCTTAATAAAATTATCTGCAGAGTTTAATTTCTTGCATTTGCCACTTCTTAGAAGAAATTGAAATTATATAGGCATGTCACTTAGAAGTATATTGTGAGTCTGAGATAAATGTAAAAGGGATATGGTAACCTACTTAAACATTTTATATTCCCCCCCCCAATTGCAGTCTGCTAAAATAAATGCGGTGTGTCACTTTTATCCCATATATTTATAATGCACAAAGAAATATTTTTTCCATATATTACAAATGCATTTGCAAGCGTAATGTCATCTTTCAAAATTCTGAAAATTTACTGGGTTAAAATTGGAAACACAATCATTTATATCCTATCCTAGACATACTATTCATTATTAGACCATGTTTTATTTATTCTAAGAACTCTGATACTAGCAAGTAATATTTTTTAATGATGTGAGTACAGATAAAGCTCCAAGCTGGCTTGTATGCATGTGGGTCAGGGATTCTCTTAAGAAATGAAAATTGGTAGGGTTTTTTTTGGCCTTGGAACCACACACTGCCCAAGTCACTTGTTTGGTCAGATGGGCAGCTACCGGTATATAAATTTGATAAATAAGCAAATAAATTCACTAACCCACCACTGGCAAGTGGCAAAAACATTTAATGTCATAAGGAGCGGTGGGTTAAATAGCTTTTGACTTTGTTTGGCTTCCATCTACATACTGTACATTTTAGCTGCCATCTCTACCTTCTAGTTTTTGTTCATGATCCTGCCAATTTTTGGCACATACAGAAGTCCTGGAGGCCCCAAAGGGAGTACTGAGAAGACCACCTGAAGCTGACAGGTTTCCCAATTACCTTTCAAGAAAAAAATGCTACCACTATTCAGAAACCAATCTCGTACCACTATCAGAAACTAATCCTGTACTACACATTATTATATATACCAGAGGTCCCCAACCTTTTGGGCACCAGGGACCGGTTCCGTGGAGAACGGTTTTTCCACGGACCAGAGAGTGCCTGGTTTTGTGTGCTGCCTGCATCCCATGGATGGGGCTTTGCTTGTTTCTGCGGACCAGTTGCTGGCATGCTGCGGCCTGCCACCAGTCCACAGACTGGGGGTTGGGGACCCCTGATATACACAACTTGAAATGATAGCTGGCAGTTCTTTAGCTAGTATTGGCCTTTCAGCTTCTTGACAAAAAACTACGATTTCATAATGTATTGACATAATAAGCACCCTTTGTAGTGTGGCCTTTTCTAATTGACGTACAGAAATTTTGTCAATGTCCAGATTTTCAAAGTGTTGTCCAAGGCTTTTTAGTATGCCACCAGCATGCTGATAACCAGTGGCATAATATGGTATGATTATATTGCATAATTATAATTGGTCACACACTCAGCCAGATGTTTAGACTGGATTTGGATGTAAGCTGTTCCTACAAAGCTGCCTTTTGCAATTGACTGACAGTGATTTTATCTATACTGATGGTGTTCGAATGGTGCTCCATATGTTTTGGGATTACACCAAGGGACCTATTACTATCTTTGCTCTCTTCTTCTTTTCCTCGTCCTCTTCCTTCAAAAGACTCTGGACCACAATCAATCCTCTAACAATCAATATAATTTAAACCAGATAAGCACATAATATGAACAAAAAGGAATTTTAATCCCTTTCCGTAATCTTTCTGAAAATTACTGGACAATTTCAGGATCCATGCAAAAACCATTTTATCAAAGCCATTTCAGAAATTAATTTTATTATTAACAGTACATATTGTTGCTTGAAGAATAGCCATCGCTACCATGGGTCCCTCCAAATTTTGTGGTAAAATATTCTGATGATTTGAGAAGAGCTGAATGCCTTCCCTGAAATGCCTCCAATGCATTCCAACACAACTTATATTACTACTATATATCAACATTGTCAGAGGAAGCAGCTCATATTTTAAAACACCTGCTTTTTAAAACCGATGAACTGAAACTTTTATTTTTTTAACATTTACATAAAACACTTGTTTTGTAATCTTAAAATGTCAATAATGAAAACAGGAAAAGGTATCAATGGCTAACCTGACTTTCATGTATTATATTCTCTTAAATAAAACATAAGGGCTTTCTGATACTGTACTGTACATTTGCTTTTTATCAGCCCCTCAACTATACATAACTGTTCCTTTAATCACACACCCCTTCATTTTGTAAGTTCATTCTGCATTTAACACAGATAAAGGAAATTGTTTAAGCTTTCTGTTTGCTTAAGTTGTTCCTCCCTAAAGATAGTGTTTATTACAGAAGTGATGGTATTCTGGCATCATTTTATATATATATAACCAGAACAGAAATAGTGATTATTACAAAAAGGTGACCTGTTAGCATTTTATTATATAATTATATAATGTTCATTCATCATATAATTACAATTCCCATTGACTTGATGAGATTTGTAAGAGAAGAAATCAAGAAGAGCTCATTCATCCAAATTCTCTTTGAGTGTGGAATTCAGAATCCTGTTGTGGATGCTTGATTTGATTGTAAATTCTTTCTGTAATATTACAAGGAATAACAAAAATATGCAGTAGAGTTAACAAAAAATAAATTCATAAATCAGTTTCCATTTCAATGCATTTCTCAATGCTTCAGTAAAGCTGTAAATCAGATGATCATATTGTTTTGGTGATCCCAACAACCAAGTACATTTCCTGAATATGTTCCCATTACAAATTGCACTAAATTCTGGCTTGCTTAAATACAGGTAGTCCTCACTGCAGTTGGAATCAGCAACTCCATTGCTATGCAAATGTCGACGTACAATGTCAGTTCTGGCTCTGGTTGTAAAACAAATCACCTGTGGTCTTTAATAAGCATAACCTCTGTCAGATTGCTGTGACTTTTAATTTCCTGTCAGCCTCCCCACTGATTTTGCTTCTTGAAAGTGGCTGGGAAGGTTGCAAATGGCTACCATGTGGATGCTATAACTGCTGTAAATATGACGCTGTCCGCAAACACCTGAATTGCTATCCCATGACCACAGAAACGCTGCAACAATAGTTAAGTGTGAGGACTGGTTGCAAATCTCCTTTATTGAGTGTCATTGTAACTACAAATGTTGCTGGAACAGGTGGTTGGTAAGAAAGGACTACCTGTTTAGCTTACTTGAATGAATCAAAATTAGCTGAGTTTACAGAATACATTCCTCTGGGGCCAGACATCCTGCCTCACTTGACTAAAACATTTTAATTAAAAAACAAAACAGGAAGTTGGCAACCTGCAAAGCAAACTGCCAGCATCGCCTCTACTTTCAATGTCCCCAAAGCATGAGGGAAAATTGCAGCACAGGGCTTTACATAGAAGTATCTACCTCTGACTAGATAACAGAGAAAGGTAAGCAGGGATGTTAGAACATGGGCAGGGACAACTTTTGGCAAAGCAAGGCTTTATAACTAGTTGTACCCCACCAGACTGCCATACCATGACAGGGTAATCCTTCGCAGCACCCATTTTGCAAGCCTTACCCACACCATGTTCTCAGAATTGATATATGCCCAAAAAAAAAAGGATGTGCTCTACACAAAGCCAACCAAGTAATCCATGCTATAGTTTAGAGTGAGTTGGGAACCCAGTGACTTGTTCTGTCAACAAGCTGGATGGTAGGGAGTTTGTGACCCGTAGCCCACCAGCATAACTTACCATTAGCCATGTTGACTGGGCTGCTGTTAGGTACCAGGCATATCTGGAGCATTATCGTTTTACATTCCTGACCTGAAATTTCTTTGATGTTTACAATATTTTTATTTAACAGTGATATCCTATGCATATTTATTCCAAAATAATCCCCGCAAGATTTATATGCCTTCATATGCTTAAGTCTACGTAGGATTTCTTGGTGGAATTAAAGTTGCTTGGTGGAATTAAGTTCAAGATTAACTGTTTTTATTTCCTAAAACTTCAACCATGACAGTTCCATAATATTATCTGGCAGAATTAAACTGCAATAGTGCTAAGCACTATTAATTACACTTTCACAATACTCCAAATAGTAATAAAATCATTGAGACTAGCGCTATTCTAGTCAGCTCTTCCCAGCAGTGATTCTTAAAAGTGTAACTCAATACAGTTAAACATATTCTAAAGATTTTTCTGAAGATTAACATCACAAAGAGACAGATGATCATATTATATCCTTTATACATTATTTGACAAGGCATGGAGAGGAATTTCACCGAGAACCAATTATCCAAAGCAAATTATTGGGAAGCAGAGAAATGGAGATGAGTCAAGAGAATCAGGTAAACAAACCAAAAGACCCTTCTCTAAACAAATCCTTGGATTTAAGAGAAGAACTTGGGAAAAAAAGATGGCATAATTCACAGAAGTGGTTCAAAATGAAGAGTGCAGAGAATCATGAGAGTGAAGAGCAAAAATCATAAACCAATAAAGACATGACTTAAAGACATCATTAAATAGAATAAACTAGGAAAAGCTGCATGTTTAAAACAGGGAACCGCTGGCTACACTCACTGGGGTGAATAAAAATCTTAGATTTGGATAGAAAAGGGATCGCTTAAAGACTGGTAGTTTTACAATGGTTCAAAGATATTAATGGCCATGAAATGGATGCTTTATAGCCTGTTAAGCACTCCTGGCTGTCAAAAATGGTCACGTCCCCCCCCGTCACAATCACATGACCACATGTTGGGTGGGCCAGCTTTATGACCAGTTGTGGTGTTCGATGGTCCTATAACCACAATTTGTGATGTTTCTGGCAAAAAAAAGCCCATTCAAATGAATGGGTTCGTTTAATGACTGCCGTGTTCATTTAACAACTGCTGCAAAAAAAAGTCCTGAAAATTACCTCTGGTTATGAGGGTGCTTCAACTTACGACTACAATAACTTATGACCATAATTATGGTGTCAATTACAGTCATAAGTCGAAGATTATCTGTAGAAATTAGAAAATTAATGAATGAATTGTGAACATGCATCATATTGCCTCAGTATTTTGAATGTTATATTATTTTAGGAATGGGGAAAAATTTTATGTGATAGTGTAGTCTGACAAAAAAGCAAAAAAAGTAATCAAGGGGAAGAGGGTTGGTTGAAAGTTTTTGGCTTTTTTCAGTGGTAGACAGAAGTATGTGTGAAAACGGAGAAGACAAGAAAAATGGTTAAAAATATAACCATTGAATTGAATCAAAAGAGACAATCTGTAGTTCTCATCAATCCTAAACAATCCTTAGAAATCTTCAAATACAGGAAGTCTCAACTTACGACCACAACTGACCCCAAATTTATGCTGCTAAGTAAGACACTTGTTAAGTGAGTTTTGCCCCATTTTACAACTTTTCTTGCCACAGTTGTTAAGTGAATCGTTGCAATTGTTAAGTTGGCAGCCTGGTTGTTAAGTGAATTTGGCTTCCCAAATTTGACTTTGCTTGTCAGAAGGTCACAGAAATTGATCATACGACCCTGGGACACAGCGACCTTCATAAATGGACCAGGATACTTGCGGGACCGTCTTCTGCCTCATGAATCCCAGCGACCGGTTAGGGCGCATAGGGTTGGCCTCCTACGGGTCCCATCTGTTAGACAGTGTCGTCTGGCGGGGCCTAGGGCAAGGGCCTTCTCTGTTGCTGCCCCAGCCCTCTGGAACCAGCTTCCCTCAGAGGTTCGTACTGCTTCCTCCCTCCTGGCCTTCCGGAAAGCACTCAAGACACATCTATGCCGACAGGCTTGGGGCATATGAGCTGTGCTCTGCCCCTCGGCCCTAAGAGTGTCCTGCCATCATCGGCTGTGAGTTGAATGTGTTTGTATGTTGTGTGAATGATATTAATTTTTAAATTTTTAAATTAATTGTGTTTTTTAATTGTGTTGTTGTGAGCCACCCCGAGTCTCGGGAGAGGGGCGGCATATAAATTAAATTAAATAAAATAAATAAAAATAAATAGGAATCAGCTGCCAAGTGTCGGAATTCTGACCATGGGGATGCTGCAACGACCGTGTGAAAAATGGTCATGTCACTTTTTTCAGTTGCTGTTGTAACTTTGAATGGTCACTAAGCAAACTGTTGTAAATCGAGGACTACCTGTAATCCCAGACAGGATAAGGATTAACGTTCCCTTCGTGCAAAACATTCACACAGCCAATGATTATTTCTTCTTCAAAGATACCATAATTTAAGGAAACCCCTGGCTCCTATCAATACCATTACTAAACTGTAGTAAACCTAATATTTAGCCTATTGCTCCAGACGTTCTACTTATTTTCTATGAATCTATGCAGTAAGGAAACACAAGTAAGACATACCAGAAAATCTGAATAACTAGGTTGGTTGGCAGATTTGCTTTTCTTGCACTCTTCTAAGGATGGTTGGTTCAGGGAATATAGAGGTGTGCTTTTGGAAGTCTGCAAAATGTAATTGCAATACACACCTAGTCTCAAATTACATCAAATATAAAATATAGCCAAGCAAATAGCTGTTGTAGATCAAGAGGAAATAATTGCATCTACTTTTTAAAAAAATGAATTTCATTATCAAGCAAAAGTCTGAAAACAGCTGAAGTTTTTAAGATTCATACATCTCCATTTCTCTACTCATCACTTACACTATCTGCCAGCAAATCTTACTGGTAAACTATATCTATTTCCCATTTACCATTTGGAAACTATTCCAAGTTTATCCCCTTAGCAGCATATCTGAGTTAGGCCTTATCTTTGCTTTTACCATTTTTCTTACATTCAACGAATAAGAGTTTTGTTTGACAGCACATAAATTACTCCAGCACTGTTCCAGTGCCTGCTCTCTAGTTCTTCCGCTATAGGGAAACTACCCAATATATCTTGTACTGTACAGCTTTATCGGGCAAATTATTAGTTTATAAAGAACATGAGTTATGGAATAAAATAAGCATTTAATTAGAAATGATTCCAGATAACCACTGACATGGCAAATTGCAGAACCACGCCTGCCTTGAGTGATGGGGGGAGAGGGGACTGTCAGACTGTTTAGTATTTGGATGGGAGACCACTAAGCTAGAATAAAAAAGAAAGAAAAAAAGAAAAAAAAGCCATTCTGGTAGAAGGCAATAGTGATTTCTTATCAAGAAAATTTCCCAGAAGTGTCCATGTAGTTAAACATAAGTTGAGAGACTTGTTTGAGGACTAGAGCAGGGGTGTCAAACTCGACACGTCACATGACGTGTCGCGACTTATCGCGACTTTTTTTCCCATTGTCGGCGATGGGGTGGGCACGGTTTCACCATGATGCATCCAGCCCGTGGGCTGGCAGTTTGACACCCCTGGACTAGAGCATTGTCTTATAAAATCTGTTCTATGTCTCACACTATTATGCAACTCATTATCTCATTCAGCTGGTTAAAAAAAAATCAAGAATAGCATTCATAGAGATAGTTGCTTCAATTGACCTTTGAGTTATCGCTTGAATGTCATCAATCAATTATTAAACCTAGTTAAGAGTAATTCATCGGATTCAGATAGTTAGGTTTATACAGTATTTACCTGAAAGGTAAACCAGACCTTTTATTTTCTCTGAATAATTTATCTAAAATGAATGGGACCATCCTTGATTTACTGAGAATATATTATGGTAGTAAAGAGGCAGCTTTCTGGATAATCTTTTGGGGGAATAAGTTGTCTACTTAAATTCAGTACTGGCAATCAAAATTCTCTGGGAGGAAGCTAACAATTTCTCATTCATGAAACAATTGCTTTCTGCATGCCTAAAGGAGAAAGTAAGTCATATCTAATGTACTATAATGGAATTTACTTCTAGATATTTATTCAAGGAACTGTAATGAAAGTAAGGATAATTTTTTATATTCTTCTATTTACCGGTATTACGTAAACAGTCATAATGAATATTCTTCATTTTGTACTATGACCTTTCCTTAACAACTTAAAACTGTATTAAACTTATAATCTTTTCAACTGTACACAATATTGTCAACAAATCTTATGCAAACATACATTATGAAGAAGTATTTTCTCAGAAATGGAAAAATACTGATCTGTTACTTTTCAAAAAATATGTGAATGTGAGACGCAATTCAGCATACACTTTGGAAAGTCATGCTCCTAAACATTTATTATTTAGTATTACAGGTCTAATGAATTTTTATATAAGTAATTTTGTATAAATCCAAGAGTTGAACCCCTGCTAAGAATGTGAACTTTTCTTAACATTTGCAGTTTTATTATGGTCCATTTGAAATATTTTCTGCAGAATATTTTGTAGGCAAAAAATGGACCATCGCGGTGTTCGTCATAACTTTGCATGTCATGTTTCCTATGATCAACAAGACAATAGCTGAGCTTTCATTGGAGTAGCAGTCAAAACATTTTTTGCTACATTTGGAAAGCCGTTTAATATCCAAAAATAAATAGCAATAGCATTTAGTCTTACAGTATATACTGTTTCATAGTGCTTTATAGCAGAGTTCACCAATGTTTCCAGTTTTGTGGACGGGCGGTGAGGAATTGGTTCTGCGCGAGCAGCATGCCTGCCACTTACATAAATAGAGCGCATGCGCTCAACCCACTGCTTGCGCAAATGAGGATGTGCGTGTTTACTCACTGGCCATTACTGCGACCCAGTTGTAAATCCCTAACCCACCGGTTGGGGATTCTGCTTTACAGCATTTTCAGAGTGGTTTACAATGTCAGCATATTGCCCCCTCAACAATCTGGGTCCTCATTTTACCAACCTTGGAAGGATGGAAGTCTGAGTCAACCTTGAGCCCTGTTAGGATTGAACTCCATATTGTGGCAGAGTTAGCCTGCAATATTGCATTCTAACCACTGCACCACCAATCTATTTATCATAGATTGATAAATATTGATTATTTATAGATCAAATAAACTCTGAAAAGTAATATCACAAGAGGCACAATTATTTGCTTACCAAAATAAGACTAAATTCTTTCTATATAAAAAAAAATCTTAACCTCATATACACAGAGCAAAATGAAATAA
The DNA here is from genome assembly GCA_034064705.1 of Bothrops alternatus. Classification (NCBI taxonomy): domain Eukaryota; kingdom Metazoa; phylum Chordata; class Lepidosauria; order Squamata; family Viperidae; genus Bothrops; species Bothrops alternatus. Next base: position 1,963,960 of record JARGCV010000087.1, read on the forward strand.
TCTTTCCTGATACATTTTTACATATGTTGCCAGAACCAGTTAGAGGTGTTAATTATACATACAAACATAGAAAGCATAGCTTGTATTCCTTTAATATCCAAAACAAACAAGAAATTAGAGGAACTTAAGGTACTTTTGAATAAGCACTTATGGAAAGATTATTAACACTTGTCAGTTCAAGTTGAGTTCAGTTTTTTGCTTTTTTGTTCAAAACTGTACTGATTCAGGAGTTTAGGTTAAAGCTTACAAATGAAATCCAGTGTATCATATGTGGCTTCTCAGACACATTGTTATCCTCTCTCTAATCCTGAGGGAAACACCTGTGAATGTCAATCACCAAGCAGATCAGCCAGTAATTGAGCAATCAGGGAGAAGTATAAATCAGGCTGGCTCATGTGCCATGTGATACACAAATGCCTTGCCCACAATGAAAGAAACCCAGCCAATGTTGATCAAAAAGTGGATTTGCACTGTGTTCCCCCAAACCTGAAGATACAACTGCTCATTGTTTTATTACCTTCAACAACCAGACCACAAGTTTTAAATAGAATTGTGATCAATTTTACTCACTTTGGTCTGATGTGACAGTTTACTAGGAGCAGAAGAGCTGGTTGCTATGTTACTACAACTGGATGCTTTCAGTACAGTTATGTTTGAGGCCACCTGAAAAATATAGTTATAGTCAGAGATAAGAAACTTGTGGACATTTCAATCAGCAGCACATTAAAGTTTAAAACCAATACTAATGTATAAGAACATATTCTTAGGTTATCTCAGTCTAGACAAAGACCTTTAAGAGTCTTCTTTTTCAGGACTACAGTACTGTACTAGATTAAGGCAACAAAAAATTCAGATAAAAGAAAGATAGGAAAAAAAGATAACTTCTTACTGCCATTTAGTGGGTAACAACTGTTTACCCGGACTGTGGAGTCCTTGGTGCTGAGCTTGGTTGCTTGCAGATGATACTATCTAATTGGAAAATGAAACATCTGCAAGCAAACAAGCTCAGAGACCTCAAGACCTTCCCAGTTCAATCCAGAGCTACGTAAATTCTGTCTGATATCTGGATCAAAATAACTATCAATTAATTAACCAGTGGAACGGCTTTGCTTTTAGAAGTTGTGAGTGCTCTATCACTGGAGGCTTTTAAGAAAAGACTGGATATCCATTCGTCTGGAGTCTCCTGCTTGACCAGGGGTTTGGTTTAGAAGACCTCCAAGGCCCCTTCCAACTCTTGTTATTCTGTTAAAATTATCTATGCCCTACAAACCTCCTTTCCGTATGGCTGGTTTTTTTCCAATATTATTTAGAAACTGAAGTTGACTCCAAACAGAATAGCAAATTTGGTCAACTGAAGCTAGGATTGATATGCTAATACTGTGAGATTTCCAGCCCTAATTAAAAAAAACAAACCCATTCTGCTGATTTTAGCTTCTAAAGCCATCAATAGTCTAGGACAGGAGTCTTCAAACTTGGCCCTTTTTATGACTTGTGGACTTCAACTCCCAGAATTCCTCAGCCAGGCACGCTGGCTGAGGAATTCTGGGAGTTGAAGTCCACAAGTCATAAAAAGGGCCAAGTCTGAAGACCTCTGGTCTAGGACTAGCATACCTAAAGATCGACTTCTTGAGTTCTTTATCAAAAGCTATCAAAATATAACCTCATCAAGTGAAGTGAGCTAGGTGGCTACTAGGGACTGCATCTTCTTAGTACTGGCATTAGCTGTGAAATGGCCTCGCCCAAGAGGATGAGGCATCTTTGTTCTGATCTCTTGGATACCTTGGCAAAAAGTTTCTCCCAGCCTTTTGCAGAAGTTGCTATCTTTCGGTTTTATGCTGGTTTTGCCACATGTATTGGTATTGCTGTGCTATTATCACTGTTGTAATTGTTACTGTTTTAAATATTTTTTAAAGCTGATTTTATTTTTTTCTACTGGAAATATCCTGCAACTTGTTTTAGAATATTGAAAAGCTATATTTTTATTATATTATGTCAGAGTTGCTGAGCCGAAAGTTTTAGGGTGGCTTTTCAACCTTTTCATCCATTGTACCACTTTTAGGATATGGCAACATCCGAGTACCACCAGTCGCCTAGCAAGGTGTCAAAAACTTGATGACCAAAAAAAAAAAAAAAAAGGAAAAAAGTGATAAAGCACAGGTAGTTCTCGACTTACAACAGTTCGCTTAGTGACTGTTCAAAGTTACAATGGCACTGAAAAAAGTGCCCCCCAAGCCACAGCCGATCAAGACACCTGCCTGTCCACCCAGTGGCGCTCTTCCTCCTGTCCGAGGTTTTCATTGTTGTGAGCAGCAGGGGTGGGGTGGAGGGTGTTTGGTTTGTATCCCACCCGTCTGCTGGGTGGTTGCAGCAGGTTTTGGTCACTTCACATGACCCTGGGACACTGTGACATCATAAATATGAATCAGTTGCTAAGCATCTGAATGTAAATCACAAGACCCTAGAGATGCTGCAACATTCCAACTGATCGGCGCTTCTGGGCTCAGCAGAAGCGCCAGGATCAGCACTGACCTCCAGCTGGATCCTGGCACTGATCCTGGCGCTTCCACTGAGCCCTGACAGCCTAGCAGCTCCAGCCATTTCTCGCTCAGGCTTGTGCAGTGCTGCCATCGGTTCAGCTAAGTCCCCTCCCCTGCTACTACTTTTCTAGGATGGTCGCGTACCACCTGCCAGGTGCCAATGTACCACAGGTGGTACCCGTACCACTGGTTGAAAAGCCCTGGCCTATACTACAGACAATCAAGATAGGATTCTAATAGATTTAGTCTCATTTTTTAAACGTACTTAGTAATCAGAAATTGCCTTTAACATACAGTAATCCCAATATATTTATCCATTTTTGTGCAGAATAGTTATATGGCTATTCTGAAACTATGGTAGAAATGTTTAAGACATTCCTGACGACAATGGACCTGCTAAAATTCCCAAGATATCTGTCAGGTTCCAGGTTTCTTTCGATTTTAAGATTTTTTTTTTTTTAAATTGAAAGCTGATAACTAAAGGGCCAGCTTCAAACATAGTCTCTTATTACCAAGAATACTTTTGAGTCCCATAAAAGCTTTACAAACTGAAAATAGTGGGGTTTTTTTAGCCTATATCTGACTTGAACCTCTGCACACCTGCCCAGAAAAAAAAGACTAAAATAAGAAGCAGGGAGCAATTTGGAGGCAATGACGGACAAGGAGAAAATTCAACAATCCTGGAATATAGGAGTTTCTTCACAATAGACCCTACAATATTGTATTATATTCCTGACTTTTTATGCCACGTCTCATTTATACACAGGACAAACAGGATGAAAATGTCTTAGCAACTAAGCATTCAGAAAATATTTTACTTTGCGTATTTTGTATGGAGTTGCAGTATTCACATGGGCAGATCTCTTCATAGCTCCTTTTGGAGTTGCAGACTCATCCCACTTCACTGACTGAAACATAAACAGTTATAGTAAATGTTGATACATTTTACACCAATCTACATCCAATCATGCAGACAACCATGATCTCCACCTTTTGATTATTGTTAAAAGATGGACAAGAATATTGAGCATTCTGTCTTTTCATTCTCTCCTTCAAAAATGAATTACATTCAGATAATTGTTACTCATTAATGTAGCCAAAATTCAGCTCTTAACATATTTGCAAACAACTGCTAACCATGCTTTGAGTTCACTTATTGAACAACTTCAAAATGTTGGGAAAGGGGACAAAAAGATAGCAAAGGTATAATTAGTTTAAAAAAAAACCCACTTTCCTAAGTTTCAATAATGTGATGCTTACAGCTAAAAAAAAAAATGTAAAAGACCTGTCTTCAAGCATGAAAGCCACTTTATTCCACAATAAAAGCACCGAAATCATGAATAACAACTTACTGTTTTGGGTTGATCTTTTTTAAGTTTGTATTGTTGCAGCTGATGAGCCATGGAATCAAGAAACCTCTGGCTTCTAATAAGGAAATCTGAATTATGTTCGTTCTCCCAATTTTCAATTTTTTTCTTCAGTTCTTCCCCTAACTAAATTTGTAAAAGAAATGTCTACGTTAATTATTCTGCAATGTTAACTATGTATTTATTCCATTTCTATAGCCGCCCAACTCAACCAAGTGCCCAAGTAATTAGTTTCAAATATAAAAAAGGCTTACTCATAATACTACTTCAGAATAAAACTTTTTACGTCTTAACTGTATTCTGTTAAAACACACAATGCAAAGAAATCATCAATAATTCTAAGAGGTATGTCAATAGAAACATATATTTTCCATTTGAGGAATTTATAGACAGGTTTACTTATATACACTAAAAATTTTGCAATCTACAGAAGAGCCTTATAAAATGAAACTCGAATAAAAGAGCCAATATAATTATCTTAACTTCATGTTACATTGCAGCTCTTTTAACCTGCACTGTTACAATATTTGATGTTTGTCTTTTTATTTAGAGAGGTTCACGATTGCTAATCTTCCACTGTTATCCCTATTCTCAACACACATACATACACAAATGAGAGAAGCTATGAAAACATTGTCCTGGCATTTTACCTTTAACAACTGCTTTTGGATCTTTGAACGTTCCCTTTCGTCTTTTAGCAAGTTACCCCCTCTGTTTAGGAGCCTGCTTGGATCTGTTGATTTTTTCTAAATACAAACAGATTATATATTGAATAACCAAACATATATTTACCGATAGCAACTTCAGTTTCACTATCAATCCTGTCATAAGGGGATCTTCTTTCAGACCTACAGCCAAAGCATAATGCTTACTACAAATGTATTGGATGTAATTTTCTCATTTCATCAACTTAATGCTAGAGTAGGTTTTGTTTTAGTGATCTGTTTATAACAAGAAAACAAAGCAGACAAGTCTAAAAAGTCCAAGAATAATATCAAAGTAATAAAATGAAAATATTGTTTATTCACTCAGTGACCAGCAAAAATTGAAAATATACAACACCAAAGTAAAATCATATGGGTGAAGTAAAATACTGTACTAGCATAACAAATTATATGATAATATTTCTAGTTAATGCATTTTCCAATTTAGATACAGGCAGTCCCCCAGTTAAAAATATCTGACTTAAGGACATCCCCTAGATATGAAGGGGCTGCCTATTAGTAAAAAAATGGCAGACAACGTTCTCTTTTCTCAAGCTGACAAAGCACTGCAGCCACACAATACCTGAAGACCTGGTAAAGCGGCATGTTTTCATATATAGTCTATTTTCAGCAGTTCCTGAAAGCATTGAGTGGGTTTAGTGCTACATTGGCTGCAGGAAGGAGAATGCCTTCTGCTATTTTTAGTAACAGGCAGTCCACCTGTATATATGAGTTTTGATTTAAATATACATTCTGGTTAAAGACAGGGTTAGGGAATGGAACTCATTCATAACCCAGGGACTGTAGGAAAAGAAAAGGCAGAGCTAAAAGGGGGACAGAGTTAAGTGTGTCATCAGGTTAGAGTCATTACATTCCCACAACTGATCCAAGTCCAACTCTTCCTGAATACCCCTGACCTTTATCCGGCACCAATTTAGTGTTGAACTTCAGTTGACTAGATTCTTGTCTATAAAGCTTCTATGCTACAACCTAATGGATGGCCCTGCCTCTTTGCACCTGACCTGTAGGAATGTAATGACTCTAAGCTGATGATGTGATTAACTCCCCCCTCCCAGCTGTGTGCTTTTCTCCTAAAGTAATGCTTGTATTGTACCTGAATTAGTTTTAAGAATGCCAGAAATAAAAAAAGAACTATAGTTTCCAAGTTTTAAGAATAAGATAATTTCTCAAATAAACAGGGTTTCTGATTGAAATTGAGTTGGGTTTCTTCTCTGAGTCTATTAAAATTTGCAGTTATAAAGAATAAGATCAATACATAAATCAGCTTCACTGATCTCATGGCAAAAAAAACCTATTACTTTGAATTTTATCATCGTTGTAACATCCTTTTTCTACCATTTACTTTTAAAAATCAAATATCTTTCTTCCCATTCAGCTTACTAGGTTGGCATTCTCAAAATCTGTTTTTCTGGGGACAATGGGGAGATATTATAACTCTTCTGGAAAATTCCAGCACTGGGCAAATACTGTGTTCTGACTCATGTCAGAAAAGAGTATTTGCCGTAAAAAATTTTTTTTAAAAATAAATTACTCCAGGCAATTAAAAAAAATATAAACACTGAAAGAGCATCTACCTGTAATTCAATAAAGCGATCCAGAATGGCCTCCCATTTATGAATACTATCATAAACACACTTGGCTTCCTCATAAAGCACTTTTATTTTGAAAAGTTCCTCGTCATGATGGCTCAACAATTCTTCTGAGAAATTTTCTACATAAATCAAAAAACACACCTTTCATTAAACCTTGCAAAAAATAACAAGGCTAGAAAAAACACATCCATTGTGTCTGAACCCAGAAAATGTTATGCCATTTGTCCCACTATTCCAATAAACAATACTTAAAAGATAGTTCTTGGGTTGCATTCAAAGTTATGATGCTGCTGAAATAGGAAGACTTACAACGAGTCCTCAGAGTTCTGGCTGTCGTAGCATTCCCAGTGACATGTTTGTGATCTGGGTACTCTATGCCAGAGGTCCCCAACCTTTTGGGCACCAGGGACCGGTTCCATGGAGAGAATTTTTCCACGGACCAGAGGGGTCATGGTTTTGTGTCCTGCCTGAATCCTGCAGATGGGGCTTTGTTTGTTTGTACGGCCCGGTTGCTGGCATGCCGTGGCCCGGTACCAGTCCATGGACCAGGGGTTGGGAAGCCCTGCTCTATGATGGGCTGGATGCCAAAACAAAGCAAGATTAGGCATACACTTCAAAAGAGACCAGGAAGATTGTAATTGGAGCGTGTGTCTGGCAAGAACAAAGAATGTTTATTCACAGGGAATACGCATGTGTAAAGTTTGTAACAATTCTGTGTGGTTAAAAAAGTTGATAAAAGTAACAGAAGACTTAGGCACCTTGCAAGCTCAGCTAAAAGCTAGGAATAGAGATGGCCTGGAGCAAATAGGATGTGTATTAGATAACTCCTGAAGCATTCGTTAGCCAAGGGTTAGAAGTAGGGACAGTTAGAGACCAATAGAATAATTGTTAGATTACTATTGAAATGTTTATTAGATGATATTTCTTATATATCCCACCTGATCCCGCCTTCTACTTTGGAGAAAATGTATAAAACTTTATTAATTCTGTGGTTCGAGGTTCCTTGGTATTTTGGCCACGATCCCTTTTCTTGGAGCGCTTCAATAAAAGCCTGAACTTTGTGTCTGGTGTTCTTCATCGGCCTCAGGACCAGGCTCAGATCCGAATTGGGGACAACATCTATGTCATCGAGGCTAGCTGCACTCATATGATCATGATTTCGTATGTTTCCTGCCAATTTCCCACAAGTCAGTGGGGAAGCCAGCAGGAAACTTAAAATTGTTCCCGCTACTTTTTCACCCATGCCCACAGCAACCCTCTCATATGCATTTTTAAATCTTTTTGCTTTCAAGCACAGGACTTCCCATGCATAAAGTAAATAATGATTACATTTAAAATTTTAAAACATATGCTACAATAAATTACCATCATAAAAGGGCTGAAATGCGGCTTTTTGTTCATCGGTATAAAAGCATTTTTGCCAATAGCTCTCAAGCTCTTGCCTGACTTTCAAAGTAATTCCTTTAAGTTTCTCTTTCTTCAGCTCTTCTAGGGTTTGCAATTCTTTCTCCCACTAATGAAAACAAGATGAAACCATTGTCAATGGTTACACAGTATACTTCACTTATTACATTCGTGTTAGTAGTGGAAAGAGAGGTCAAAATTCTCCTTCTATTACCATATTTGTGGCTTCGCAGATGGAACACAGGCTGGTCATTTTTGTGAACTGTTCTTGTTTTTCTTGTGGCCACTGAAGTCTGTCCCACAGAAGTTGAACTGCTTTCATTATGACCTCCTTGGTGGCTGTCAGAGACGCTTTCTTCTTCTGCAACTACAAAGGCACACTCAAATCAGTATATGCAAAAAAGGTTATCTAAAGAATGGAGAACTAAGAGTTTGGTCTAGCAGTTAAGACACTAGTCCAGTGGTGACGAACCTATGGCACGGGTGCCAGAGGCGGCACTTAGAGCCCTCTCTGTGGGGGCGCGTGCCATCACCCCAGTCCTAGGCCTTCAGCTGGGTTTTATAAAACCTTTTCGCTTTAGGCCTCCGCTGCCATGTGCAAAAAAAAAAAAAAAGGTTCAAGCAATCAGTCAATTTCAACTTTGTGCGGGAAAACAAAAAGATCTTGCAAAGTTGGAACTGATTGATTGAACTTTTTAGTCCCACCCAGTCTGCCGCTACCACTGCAGCCACACCCACCCAATGGGCCACACCCACCCGGCACCCGACGATGCATAAGTGGGTTTTGGGTTGCACTTTGGGCACTCGGTCTCTAAAAGGTTCGCCATCACTGCACTAGGCTAGAAAGTGGGAGAGTGTGAATTCTAATCCCACCTTAGCCATAAAAATTAGCTGGGTGATTTTGGGCCAATCATCTCTCTCAGCCCAACTCATTCTGCAGGGTTGTTGTTGTGGGGAAAATATGAGGAGGAAGCTGTGTTGGATATGTTCACAGCCTTGAGTTATTTGTAAAGATAATAAAGATGGGATACAAATGAATAAAAACCAAGGTAAGTGAACTGTGTTTCTCTTTAAATAGCAGCCTAAAAGGAAAAGCAAGTCAGATCTAACAGAACCTATGTTGACTAGGTAAGTCGGGACTTGTGTTGCCTTTGCGGGGCCAGGGCAGGAGTGGCCTGTGCAGGCCCATGGGCTGCTGTGTTTGACATGCCTGGTCTAGTAGACTGATAAACCACATTGTATAAATGCTATGAATCCACACCAAGAAAAGCGGAGATATTTTCATTTTGGAGCCTTCTTTGCTTTTTATGAAATACGATGTTAAACAATATTGTGAGTTAATAGCTCAAGTAATCAATTCACAAAAAGCCCAACCTGATGGATAAGCAGTTGGAGATCTTCAAGGTATTTTTTTGTAAGGCAAATGTACTCTTCTTCGTCGTCACATAACATATTAGTTTCCAGTGTTCCATCAGGTATGTGCCCAATTTCTTTACTATATAGTCTGATTTCTCTCCTCAGTTTATGAAACTCTTTTAATCTTTGTTCCTGTTCAAATAGATTAAATGTCTTAAAATTAAAGAGCTCATTTTAATTTATTCCATTTTTATTTTTACTGTTATGCAATTTAGAATCTGCCCAACTCATAATATCACAAAGGAAATTAAATACTGTATTAATAAGAAAAAAACCCAAGATAAAAAAAACAAATACAAGAACAAATAAGATGGACAGGCACTGCAGCATGGAAGATACACTTCCTACAGTAGTTCCTAAAACATAACACCGATTGAAAGGGTCTGGAGCATGCCAATCTTGTCGGCTCATATCAGCCAAGCAGATACCATGAAAGATAGACAGTCCCCTTAAACCATGGCTGTTTCAACAAACTTGGGGATTCCGTGCCAACAGCGACTCCATGTATTGGCTGCATCATGCATAATATTCTGATGTGTTCTTTCATTACTTTTTTTAAAATTTATATTTGCTTTACTTGGTTTTTGTATACTGTTTCAACTGTTGGTTTTACTGTAAGCTGCTAAGAGACAACTTGTGTGGGATGGGTGGCCATATAAATTTGATAAATAAATCACTGATGGAGGGAGTTGCCACTCTGAAGGTACTCAGGAAAACTGTCTTCCACAAAGAACCTTGTAAGAAGAGTTTATCAGTTGACTTTCCATTAACCGTAAAATAGAATCTCTGCATATTCCTCCATGTCATGCTTAATTTGATTACAAATTCTTTGCAAATTCTGGAGGAATATCTTGCATATCTTCTGGTAGCAAACTTTATAGAATTTTCAGGGAAGATGAGATGAAGAACAGAGAGCTCTCACCATGCTCACTCATTCTTTTTCGCTCAAGAAAACAGAGTGCTCATTTAGCTTATTTTTTTCACTGCAATGTCTGATTTGCTCATGAAGAGATATAAATCAGTACCGTACCTTTACTTCCAGAAGATTTGTAATATGTTCTTTTAGTTCTTCCAGCTCTGTGGTATTCGGAATGCTGCCAGTAGGGATATAATAAGGGGCTACACAAAGCTCTGTACACAACGCCTGATCTTCTCTCTGTAGCTGTGTCAACTTCTCCAGCCGCTCCTGTTTTTCTTTAAAAGCCCTTTCTAAAGCCAGACGATATTCCTTCTCTGACTGAAGGATAGTTAGTCCATCATTAGCCTGTAAAGTTATACAGCAAATATAGATATAGATATATATTTAGCACTTCTGTAAGTGGCCTCTCTCCGACTGTTTGCTGATTCTACTAGAACAGAACAGAACAGAGCTGGAAGGGACTTTGGAGGTTTTCTAGTCCAGCCCCCTGCTCAAGCAGGAGAACCTATACCATTTCAGACAAGTGACTGTCTAGTCTCTTCTTAAAAACCTCCCGTGATGGAGCGCCCACAATTCAACAGGGTTGGTTCTGCTATGTGGAAAGAGCCGAAGTCAAGTCACCCCAAGGTCAACTTATGTGATGGTCGCCAGTGAGTTCGGAGAGCATTAACCCTCAAACACCCCCCCCAAGCAGGAAAAGTCTCAGATGGGAGGTGAAACGTGGAGAGATTTCCCAGCTCACTAGATCTAGTACAGCAGGCTCCGTGTTCCATCGTTACAACTGGACCTTGGAGACACACCTTTTCTATGGCTCCTTCATGCTGTGAAATAATGTCAGCCCACCCACAAAGTCCACCTGGCCCAGATTCTGTGGTTGTAAGGGAAAGCCTTAAAACATGGTTCCTTCAGCAGACCAGTAGATGATATGTAACCCTATGCTAACACTGGCATTTTACAGCTTGATTCTTCTTATTTTCTTCCCCAATATAGGTAGCTAAGTGTATATTCCAAAGGTGAGGCTGCAATGCTTATTAATCGTCTTGGCTAACTCTCTTCCTACAAGGGAAGAAGTCTTGGGGTTTTGGGGGCTTTGCTTTACATTGCCTGCTGAGTCTTGGCTTAAAAAAAAGGTGAAAATATTCAAATAGCGGAATATCTCTGGGGAGTTGCAGAGCAAGAAAGAGTACAGAGAAGAGCAACAACAAAGATGATTAGGGGACTGGAGGCCAAAGCATATAAGGAAAGGCTGCTGGAATTGGGTATGTCTAGTTTAATGAAGAGAAGGACGAGGGGAGACATGATAGCAGTGTTCCAATATCTCAGGGCTGCCACAAAGAAGAGGGAGTCAAGCTATTCTCCAAGGTGCCTGAAGGCAGGACAAGAAGCAACGGATGGAAACTAATCAAGGAGAAAAGCAATCTAGAACTAAGGAGAAACTTCCGGACAGTTAGAACAATTAACCAGTGGAACAGCCTGCCTCCAGAAGCTGTGAATGCTCAAACACTGGAAGTTTTTAAGAAGAGACTGGACAACCACTTGTCTGAAATGGTATAGGGTTTCCTGCCTGAGCAGGGGTTTGGACTAGATGACCTCCAAGGTCCCTTCCAACTTTATTATTATTACTAAGAAATATCTGGTGCTAAATAGGTGCTGGGAGTCTACAACACTGAGATGCAAGAAGCCTCACGCTTACCATTGCTAGCATGGAATTCCAATTTATAGAAGTAAAAAAACAATAGGCAGCCATTTAGAAAACTCTTTAGCCAATGAACAATTGATCAATCAACTGAAATAAGCTTATTACTCTCCCCTTTGCTGAGAAACACACTATTTTCCCCCCAATTTGCTTCAAAAAGAAATCCCTCAGAAAAATCCTATCTCCATCGTTGTCAAGCTGCATTCAATTTAATTTACAGTTATTTGTTTTTTAAATACTCATCAGTAAAAAAAAGTCAAAGCAGCTTAGCGTTTAGAAAATGCTAATTAAAAAATTCTAAAACATTACAAGCAATAAATACCAAAACCATCAATCTGAATATTAATTTGTATTGCAATTTTAAAAAATCAATTAGGGCATGAAATTCAGGGGATGAAGAGGCAATCTGGGTGATTTTTATTTTCTGCAAAGTCTTTATAATAAAGACCAACTTAATTTTCACCAGATTCCCATTTCATACTTTGAATGTGCCTACCAAGAAAATTATAATACAAAACCACTGGAAACAAACACTGGACATTCTCAAAACATGTGTCACATATCGGATAATATCCTATTTTTGATAATACACAGATTCCCTGTATTCCATCACAGATAGTGAAATACAAATGAAATGGTATTTTCAGAATTGTGCCAAGATGAAATTATAAATAAAAATCATTTATGCTAGCTTAATAGCACTTTAGTTTTCCGTTCTTGGGAATAATCAGCAGTTGAAAAGCACTTACCTTGTAAGGGTCCAGACCAAGTTGATCTCTCAGTATATTCAGCTGATTTTTCTGAATTTCAATGTCATCTTCAAATTTTTTTTTCAAACTGCTTTCTTCATCGATCATTTCGTTCAGTAGCATCTGTCCAGAAACCCCCATGAAACATGTCAGCATGGGTTTCTCACTGATTTAACAGTTGAATTGCTTACTTGACCAGAACCCATCAGAATCTGTAGCTAGAATAAAGCCTCTATCCCAGGATTTGATGTGTGTCGAGGGGCAATCAAAAAAATGGTATCAGATTGTTGTCAGTCATGGCTTTCATTCATGAATGTAATGAAGAGTTTTGCTGACTCTGTTTCCTCTGTATCCCTCATGCCATTTTACTCATGGTTTCATTGAAAACAAATTTGGGGCATGACAACAAAATCAAGAACAGTTAAAACTAGTCCTCCATATTTCCCTGCTACAAACCAAACGTTGCGATACATCAGGCAAATAAAATGATTACTTACTAAAAAAAGTGAAAAACCGAGTACCTGTAATTGGGAAGAAGGCTTTTAGTTTATAATACTTTGATCTAAACTATATTAAAGTGGCAGGCTTTTTATTCTATCCGGAGAGATAAGCCAAGAGGAGGGAGAGCGAGGTAGGAAGTTTATTCTCCGGAGAAAGAATAAAAAAATTTTTCGCCAACTTCCTACCTCGCACTCCCTCCTCTTGGCTTGTCTCTCCGTAAAAGAGAAAATAAAATCTTCTTCCCAGTTAATCTCCTCTTCCCTTTTAAATATCCCTCCCCAAGAGCCCCGCCCCGCCGCCAGCCACCGCGGAGGCAGCCGGAGCTCCTGACCTCTCTGCCATATCCGCAGAGCTCCGGCAAAGCCTCCCAGCCAGTGCCAATCCCCCCCAGCGCCCCCAGCTCTGCTCTCCGCTACACTTTCTTCCTTCTCTCCTTCTCATCTCTTTCTTTCCTCCACGCTCATGAAGAGGTGATGGGAGGGGGCGAGATTGCCAGTGCTGCCATGTTGCTGCTGCTCTTGCTATTCTGCGTGAGGCGGGGGGGTGGTTTGTCCCGGTGAAAGGAAGCCTTGTGGCTGCGAAGTTGGTGGTGCTGGTGGGAGGGATGGGGGCTGCGCTGATCTACAACCTGGTTGTGTCCATCAAAGCCAGAATGCGCTCACCCTTAAATCCAGGGGCAGCCCTGCCCTGCCCTGCCCCCTGGTGTGCGCGCAAATGGAGTCCCGTCCCTGCTGGCTGTCTTGCCCAGCAAGCTGACTTCACACAGGATGCCGGCACTGGCCGTCTCCTGGGTGCACACCTGGGGGGCAGGACAGAGGCAGTGGGGCAGCTCCTTGCTGGTTCCAGTGGATCTTAGTGGTTCCAATGGATCTCCAGCGGTTCCAGAAGAAGGAACGAACGGAGGGAGGGAAAAAGGGAAGGAGGAAGGAAGGAACAGAGGAAGGAACGGAGGAAGGAAAGAACAGAGGAAGGGAGGAACAGAGGGTGGAAGGAAGGAAGGAAGGAAGGAAGGAAGGAAGGAAGGAAGGAAGGAAGGAAGGAAGGAAGGAAGGAAGGAAGGAAGGATAGGAGGGTGGGAGGGACCATGTCCTTGCGCTCGCCCCGGTCCCACCCTCCTCCGCCAGAGACCTTCAGATTTGCCCCAATCCTGCCTAGGCACCCCTGAAGTGAGTGATGTTGAGATGGCCACGTCCACCCAGTAGGCCATGCCCATCCCGGCCACACCCGTCCGCCCCATCCCCCAGGGCAAACACAATGCTGATGCTGACCTCAGTGAAATTGAGTTTGACACCCCTGATCTAAACTATATTAAAGTGGCAGTTGCTGAGAGACATGTTGATACTTGCATGTTGATACTCTTTCCTTGAGCAATTTATTTTGCAGGGAAAAAAAATACTGTACCCTGTTTCAGGTGCTTTTAACTTTCCTGTATTGTTAGAGAGAGAGAGATTGGATTTAATGGATCTTTCGAAGGCCAGCTTTCCAGGTTTTTAAGTAGCTGTCCTAAACACACCAATGTTTTTCACACATTTCCAAAGGGGATAATATATTCAAACAAGTGAGTTTTACTTGAAGCACAATACATCTTAGAGTAACATCCCTCCTCCCCCCCCACCAAGGTTTTACAAAAAGAAATGCTAGCTATCTTTATCTGAATACAGCTTGCACCCTTTAGGAAACATATTTCCATAAAATTTGCAAAGAACTTCTTTGCACATGACTACTAAATAAAAAAATAGGAAAAAAATTGATAAGACAATTTGATAAGGTGCCCCTACTCCACTTTGCTGTATTGTATTTCGAAGAATTCAAGATAACATTTTGTTTAATATTTTTCCTATTATCTTCCCATCAAGCAGCTTTCCTTTTCTAGTTTCAAAATCTCTGAAAAGCCTGAATTTTTATCATTACAATGAAAGGCTAGAATTATGCAGAATAGTCTGATCTCCCAACACATTATACATTTCAGAAACTTTACGTGGCATTATCTGCATATTTTTCCCAACTGTTGACTTTGTCTCAATCAGCAACTTTACATATTTGAGGCCTCAAAGTACTACAATTGCGAAGTTCCACTGATGCTGTGACATTTCCAGGTATGTGGGGTGAAATCATATTGGACTTTTGGGGGGGGCAATTTAAAATGAAAATGGATCTTAAACTTACACAAGAACTACTTAAAAATTATTGTGCTGAGAATGGTTATTTTGGGATAATCATAAACTAGCATGATCAGAGGCAGATTGCCTGTAACCTATCTCTATTTTACTTCAATGAAACCAAAATTTCTATTGGAGCAACATTTGATGGCCAATATCACATCATATCACAAAATAGCAATTTTCCCCTAAAATGGGTTCTAGGAATTGGTACTGGATGTTTCATGCAATCAAATGTCACATAAGACACTTTACATTTCAAGGCTGTCATTCTGATCCATACCTCAATGTGGGACTTTGCAGTCTGCATGCGTTCAAGCTGCAAGTCTTTGCTAATTCCCATTGCATTCCACAAATCTAGAAGCTTTCCCAGTGCTTGATTCACACTATTAACCAGGGAAGAAGCCAAAAGTTCACTGAAAAAGAAAAGAGAGTAATTTCAATGCCATGAGGACACTTAATGCACGCATTGCCTTTACTCCCAAAGGTGCTTTTTCAAAAGGCAACTGGACTTTGTTTTTCCTTGAAGACATTTTGCTTCTCAGCCAAGAAGCTTCTTCAGTTTTGCTCCCTACATCAGAATTCTCATTTGCATCACATTAGTATTAATATTAGACATCAGTGTAATACATTAATACTTTTTTTAACAGAAAATGTCAAAGATTGAACTTCATCTCTGAACTGGTGACCATCACATGTGATTTTGGGCATCCTGGAAAGAACAAGCAGCCAAGGACAAACTTGGCTTCTAACTTGTTAAAAGATGACTAAAACAGAGTACTTAATCAGTAGAAGGAACTTAATGCTGTTCATGCATCTCAGGGTCTTGAGAGAAAAGCCCTGGCAGTATACATATGCTCCCTCTTTTTCTAAAAATATATAACATGCTCCCAGACTTCTAGTTCTTGTAATGTTGATTTCTGATAACTGCTTGGACAAGTCCCTATAGCAGTGGTGGCGAACTTATGGCACGGGTGCCAGAGGCGGCGCTCAGAGCCCTCTCTGTGGGCATGTGCGCCATCACTCCAGTCCTAGGCCTTCAGCTGGGTTTTATAAAAACCTTTTCACTTTAGGCCTCTGCCACTGTGTACAAAAAAAAAAAGGTTCAATCAATCAGTCAATTTCAACTTCTCACGGAAAAAAAAGATATTGCAAAGTTGGAATTGATTGATTGAACATTTTAGTCCCATCCAGTCTGCTGTTACCATCGCAGCCACGCCCACCCATGGGCCACACCCACCCAATGGACCACGCCCACCCAGCACCCAGCGATGCATAAGTGGGTTTTGGGTTGCAGTTTGGCCACTCGGTCTCTAAAAGGTTTGCCATCACTGCCCTATAGTTTTCTTGGCAAGGCTTTTTGTACTGTTTGGCACTGCCTTCTTCTTAGGGCTGAGAGAAAGTAATTACTGAGTGTAGCCCAAGTCACCCAGCTCGCTCAATGCCTAAGGTGGGACTGGAACTTACTGTACCAAAAACTTCTGTTATTGGAGGTATAAAAGTACAATAAATGTAAATACCTAATCAAAAAGACGTTTACAAGGATAGAGGTCCTTCAGTGATTGAGAAGACTAGAAATTTCATTAAATACATTAAATATAAACATAAATTTCACAGATTTCCACTCAACTATAAATCTCAGCGGAAAACACCATATGCTTAATAACAAAAGATAAATTTACAGTAATGCATTTAAGTGTTCAGAACACACACACACACACACACACACACACACACACCTTGCTTTGAAACAAAGTTGTAAAATAAGCCAATGTTGTTGTCCTCATAAGATGCAACAGGAGATGGACAGGGAAGCCCCAGAACATCTTTCCCAAAGCAAGCAGGTGACTTTATGTAGCTTAAAAAACCCACAATTGATATGATAGAATAAAGGCATCCTAGAATCCGGTTTGACTCCTGGGACTTCATGGACACACCCATGCTATTTTTTTTTATTTTTTGGCGGCCAAATATAAGTGGTTAACCACTGCCTTCTTTTAATCTTTTTTTAAAGATTTGCCTGTCCACCTCTTATTTTTTTAAAAAAAATTCCCAGACCGTAGCCCTGGTCTTTCGGTGTGAATTATAACCAGCCATACAAAGCTTCACCGCTTAGTTGTCAAAAGATGAAACCCTATTGCGGCTGGGGGATCCGATATCGAGCCTCCTTCAGACCTTCCCTTGCTTCTGAGGCTGCTTTTCGAGGGGGAGAGAGTGCCATGGCAATAAAGGGAGTCCCACTCCCAAGGGAGCCGAGAAATCCGGTCGCCGCTCAGGTCTCCAGAGGCAGACGGTTCCCTTCCCAGCTTGGCTTCAGAAAAGTCCTTCACCCTCTTACCTTTCCCGCACAGGTTTCGCCATGAGGAGCTTAGAGACGGCCGCCGCCGCCGCCGCCGCCGCCGCTATTCCCTCTGCAAGTAAAATCCGAACGGGATGCTAAGTGAAGACTCAAGCTCGCAGACGCCGCCGACGCCGCCAAAATTCAAACCGTTGATTGCGTAGTCAGCTGGGCCGGCGCGCCTTTTGATTGGTCAAAGCGACACTCATTAGTGCGTCATTTCCGTCACTGCCGAATCAGCAAATCAACGGAACAGAAGAAAATGAGAGGGGGAAGCTCGCTCGCCTTTCATTGCAAAACTCCACCGTTGGCGTTCCGCATGAGATGATTGGTCGCCAGGCTATGAACGGAGTGACGTGTTTGGCCATTTTTTTTCCTTTTCTTTTCTTTTTTAAGCCAGAGGAGAAAGGAAGGTGTCAAGTTAAAGTAGAGGCGGCTGGGGAGATTAAGGAAAGTTTATAGAAGAGCAATCCGATTTTATGTTCACTTCATTTGGCTGTATGGAATAGCTGTTTACTAAAGGCTCTTTGACAGTTTCTAGGTTGGGGTATTGTTAATTTGATTCTTGCTCTGAAGGTGACCTTGGAGTTAATCTGTGTTGATCTGAATGTCGATTACTGGTGGAGAGGTGCTGGAGTCTTTTTCTCTTTTGTGCTGGTTGATTGTCTCTTTTGCATAGTCTATAGATGTTAAATGTCTATGTGTCTATTGATGGCTTATTTGTCAAAGTGCCAGCCTTCTAGAAATGCCCTGACATTTTTGGATTTGTCCTGGTCTAGATTGTCACATTTTCCAGATGGGCAAGACACCAGGATATAAATTGACAGCAAAGAGCACTCCTTATTACCACTGATGATGTTGCCTAGTTAGGGTAATTAAACGTCTGCAAGAAAACAAGCAAGCTCAGAGAACACCAAGGACCCCTCATTTCAAGTACAGCCTTTATTTTCCTCTTCCATCGCAATCCTTCAGTTTCCTCGGAAATATGTCCCTAGTACTGGCTGGAGTTTCTTACTGCAATAAGGATAATTTTCTTGCTCCACCCAACCATCGGATGGAAACTATTCGTTTGCTTTTGGGACAAAATGTGATCTGGTTGAAAGGAAAAGCAGGAAGTAAAATGGAGGGAACGACCATATTTTGTAAGAAGGGGGTACTGACAAAAATATAGTGAAAGCAATTATGGAATAAAACAGGAGGCAGTAATATCGCCAACGTCCATTTTCTCATAAAAATCTATCCGCTATATTAGCGAAGATAACATTGGGTCGTAAAGCATGCAAAATAGCTAATAATAGTTTGGATATCAACTTGCTCCCCCATTTGAGGAATAGAATGTGCCGGATAGTGGTTTTCAAGCGCAGCTAGAAAGGCGGGGCAATTTCAGATCCTTTGTGCTATGATGTTGGATAAAACGTGGAACTTTGCGGGGTTATTGAGCCTAATCATAATGAAAGCGACTGTGGGATCTGTTCATATAAACGTGGATCTCTCACGCCCTTTAGGGGAGTTGAGGCATTTTTGGAAAAGCACGGGATATTGGTAAGAAATGACGGATTGTTTATGCAGTGAAGTCATGAGGTTTGTAGTTTGAAATCAGCAAATTGAAGACAGATTATTTATATATTTGCAGTTAACTTCGCAAAGTCCAAGTTTTCCCTTTCTTATAGTACAAAAATAAGATAAAGCAAAGGTAATCAACATATGCATTCCTCTATCCGACACATACCTCAAGATTGGTTTGTGATAAGTATTGCATACAATCTGCTGAAAGTGAGACTTAATACAATTTCCTTTAGCCCTGAAGTTAGGTTACAATTCCAAACACGCTATAGCAGAATATAGCAAGAATTCTTTCTTTAAGAAAGCATAATTGGATTGTGGAAAAATGAGCTATGAATTCAGAAATATCTTCGAAATCTCACACCATGAACCCATAGGCAAGCTATGATCTAATGCAACCCTCCCTCTTTTTGCAATATACAAATAATATATCCTTAAGCAAGATGGGTGGTTCAGAGATGTGAAAAATAAAAATATTGGCCCACCCAATGGTAGCAGCAAAGATGAGCAGAGTGTGAAAGGTTGGAGGTTTTCAATCTCTCTGAATCCTTTGGGACTACCCACTGTAGCTCCCTTCAGCCTTGGAGTGCAGCTTGGTAGTTAATGGTGATACTACCGTATCTGCTTTCTAAGGAGAGGCCCTTATCTGTGTTTTCTCCTTCCCCAATCCCAGTGTGTATCTATAATAATATGTGGAAATGACCTTGGGAAATAGGAGGGAGAGCTGCAGACTGGATCATCAGCATGTAAAAGATATCTTAGCCCATAGAAGGGGGCTGGGAATCTTGACCCTTTTATGACATGTGGACTTCAACTCTCAGAATTCCTGAGCCAAGGTTCCTCCACCCCTGTGCTATGGGCTAAGATATTTTTTACATGCTGATGATCCAGTCTGCAGCTCTCCTATTTTTTTTTCTGTCATGATCTCTTAAAAGGAACCCATACTGGCTCAGGAACTCTGGGAATTGAAGTCCACAAGTCATAAAAGGGCCAAAGTTCCCCACCCCTGCCATAGAAGAAGGAAGGGTATGGGAAATATTTCAGAAGGGATCTTCCATAGTTTTCTGGAGAGAAAAAAAAGGAAAGGAGAGGAGAAATAATTCCTGTTTTGCAAGATTCTGCTAATGTAAACTTACAATAAAAATAGAGCTAGTATTGCTGTTTGTGCTTCTTGTCAGAACTACCTCATAGGCATAGGGCTTAAGGTATGAGAAGAGAGTCCCATAGCCTTTGCATGTTACCAGCAAATAAAAGGGGGAACAAAATGAGAAGGGAAATCCTATAGCACCGTCTCCTGTTCCTGAAGAGTTTAGGGCAAATATCTAGGGCAGCCTTTTAAAACTGGTTTTAGGCAACACTCCAGGGTTCCAGAAGAGATCATGACAGGGAAAAGAATTTTTTTTTTTACCTTCACCTACTGTGCAATGCTAGATCACGATGTGGTTATTTTTATGCACTGCAACTCAGCTTCCCACCTGCCACTTTGTCATTGCTGTCAGTGTTGTGACAATGTGGATTGTGTAGGTTAGAAGTGAACTGCATTGTGATGTAATACAAGTTGAAAAAGGCTGGTCTAGTAAAATCATTCTCTTTTGTGTGGAGAGATAGACCCATCTCACTGAAGTAAAAAAAAAGTGTGAAACTCAATTAATGAAAACATAAGTATCTTTTCAAATACCCACCTGTGAAATATTAATTGGAAAAGTTAATAAAAATGAAAAGCAATTCAAAACACAAAAGTTCTGAAAAGAACTTCCAATTGAAAAACATATTTAGGACAGTATAAATTTCTGAGCAAATCACAAGACTGAACTGCTAACTAATCTAAAAGCAATTCAGATGCAAAAAATACTATCAGTTTGTGTAAGAAAAGACTGAGCTTGTATTGAGTGATCACCAGAGAAAATAAATATAAAAACATTTAAAATAAAAATAATTTTATGCATTGTTTATAACTACGCTTGTTGCCTATTCTTGCCAGCTGAAGATAAAAGTCCTTTGTATGCCTTTTTTTTGTTCTTTATCCTAACTTCTTTTAATTTTTCCCCTTTTAAGCAAGAGTCTGGAGAGATCCCCCGTTCCAATTCAGCACACAGTTTCTTGCTCCTTTTCGGCCTGAGTTCTTCTCCAAACTTCATCTTCTACAATGTCTGTATTTGTACATGACTCAGGGTGTCAAATTGTCACCCATGTAAGATATTGACTGAGAACTAATCCTCACTTAACAAACACTTATTCAGCAACCATTTGAAATTAGGACACTGTTGAAAAAGATCTATAACCAGTTTTCAAAGCCACAGTTGTCACAATGTCCCCGAGTTACATGATCGTCATTTGTGAATTTCATAGCCAGCTTCCAACAAGGAAAGTCAATGAGGAAGTCAGCAGAAAGTCACATGATGTTGTGCTAAATCAACCATGGGTGGTTCCCTTAACAAATTGGATACAGTCACATTTTTTTTTTAACTTTATGACTGCCTTGTCCCTGTAGAATTTGCTAGTCCCAGTTGCGGTTGGTAAAGTGAGGGCTATCAGTATCTGAGTTCTGCCAGTTGTTAAGAAATCTCCATTTAGAAAGTTGTTATACGGACTGCTAAGATATCTGATGAGAGGAATTTTGAGGTCTCAAAAGTATTAACTATATTAAATAATATCTTTTCCTTATTTTTTTTCCAGTCCTCCTCTACCACACAGACAAGCAGATTTGTTTAATCTAAGTAAAGACCAAATAATTAATTTGGCTTATATTTCATCTGTGCCGCAAAATGGTATTGAACAAATTCGAATCCATTGGCTGCTGGAACTGATTCAAGCTGCGTAAGTTAAATTCGTTACTCCCTCTCATTTGTAGTTTTTTTTTTTTTAGGTTTGTCTAGGTGGTCAAAAAGTTTTTCCTGAATTAAAAAAAGAACTGTGTGAGTAAGAGACAACTTGGGAACCATTTGTAAACTATGCTTAGTTTGGACGAAAAACCAGCTTTTCAAAATAATTTCTTATGCCAGATAATGTTTTTTGAAATATGTTTTTGTAAGAGTTCGCAGCATGCATATTCATAAGGGATCATTTAGCATATAATCTAAAACATAACATCTTAGTTTGCATTGGGCCTGGTTGATTACTACAGGGGCTACCTAGAAAATGATTAGGACAGCATTTTTGTTTTAAAGATGATTTTATGGTTGAATAATTAAGGGGTGTCCTTTGCATGTGAAATCCCTTGATTATGGTCATGTATTTTCTTGTGGTTATAAATTCAGAAGAGGTCTATGTAGCCTCTCACAATAGATACTTGTGATGATACTTCTGTTGTTTCTGAGGAAAAATAGACTGATATGGCTGCTCTGTGGTCACATTGTGCAATAAATAGTGCAAGCCAGACAGGTAAAACATGTCAATTAAGATAGGGGTCCAATTAATTGGATGGAATTTGGACTTTGTGTAATGAATTGAAATGAATTAATTCAAAGACTACCATAACCAATAAAAATGGGCTTTATTAAGGGGAAAATATATAGATTTATATATATATATATGGCTATACAATTATAAGTCAATTATCATTGGAAGAAAAAATAACTAAGATTGATGTTAATTGAAAGAGAGTAAGAGCTTGAATATACGTGGAAGAGACATTTGAAATGTTAAACTGCTGATATAAAACAATATTTGACTATGGTAATTGAAATTGATAAAGTTTTATAACAGGTGTAATAGTAATAGAAATTTATGATAGAAATGTAATACATTAAATTTATTATGTTTTTTGAGGGAAATAGAGAGATGATAGTGAATGTACTAAGTTGAGCTGTTTATGTGTGCTTTTATTTTGGAATCTTTGTTTACCCAATCACCACGGTGTGTCTTAAGTACTTTTTGTTAGAATTATAAAACCATTAAAATATTTTTCCAAAAAAAAAAAAAGATAGGGGTCCATCATTCTTGACTAGCCTTTCAATTTCCATCCTCAGAAAGTGGGTGAGCAAGGTTTGTATTTGAAGAAATGTGAGGGATGTGAGATGATTACCAGGAAGGTGCTAAATTCCTTTCGCTAGATGTATTCAAGCAGAGTTCAAAGAGTGCACTAATGAGGATAGTTTTATTTGGATTTTTGTACTGAGTAGCCCAAGGGGTTTGGACTCAGTGGTCCGTGCAGCTTCTTTGAGTGTATATGATTCTGTATGGTACTTTGAATTGTGCCTGCTTCAATGGAAAGTTCAGTTGGAGGAACTTAAATGTGCTTACTGGTATAAGACGTACCGTATTTAGTTATTTATTTAGATACAAGCCAGATTTATGAACAGCAAATAGTTTTCAGTAGAATTTATATCAAGGAGTAGCGAAGAACTATGTACTACCCTGTCTTCTGATGGGTGTTGAATCAACAGTTATCTTTTTAAAAAAAATAACATTTGGAGCTCATTTAAAGAAGCAGCTGTCTTCCAGTTCAGAGATTTTTCAGACAGTGAGTTAAAATTGCAAGAATATATATCAGAACTGTAATTTGGAATGTGTGTGTGATGAATCTCTGAAGAAACAATAGAAAAGGTTTCCTTAAATGTACGTGATTATGCACAGTGTTTTTCAAAGGAATACCAATTCAACTATTACAGCGGACACTTTCAGCTTACTAAACTTTGTTTTCTGTCAGTTGAAGCCCCTTTGAAGATGGAAGACTATTTTCTTATAAAGCAATTGGGAATATCCATTGGGGAAAATAGAAATACTGGACAGACACTTTGTGGTGTGTGATTCAGTGATTTCCCTTTTGTACTATTGAAGAGTATTGCATAAGATGTAAAAGTACACAAAGGGCCTTTAATAAAAACTTTTTAATGAATTCAATGGAGGAAGAGAAGAAAATTGAGACTAATAAATAAAGCACAAAGGACAAAATGTAGGAAAGAGGAATTTTACAATTGTATGGAAGGAGAATTGTACACCGTTTCTTCTGATCAGAGATTAATTTCTACAAAGATCCTGAATTGAACTCTTACTATCTTTTTATTTTATTTTAAGTGTTTGGGAATTGCCTACATCAAGGGTGTCAAACTGCCAGCCCACAGGCCAGATCTATCATGCCAAAACCGCGCCCACCCCATTGCCGGCAATGGAAAAAAAGTCGCAATACGTTGCAACACGTCACGTGACATTGCGAGTTTGACATCCCTGGCTTACATAGCTCAGTATGCTGAGAGGCACTTATTGCATAAAGTATTTCAGAGCAATTACTGGATTTCAACAAAAATTTTGGAATACTGCATCTCCTGCAATTGTTGAAGGCCTATGGCTTGGGCTTACAGGCTAAGTAGGGTCAGATCAGCTTCATATATGGATGGGAAAGCATCAAAACTTTTCAGGGCTAGAAACTGCACTGTGAAGTTGAAAAAGCTTTTCAGAAAAAGGTAGTGATGAGTAACTTTTCTGTTGGTGCTCAGAAAAGCACAAGGATGTGCCATGTAGTCATCAGGAGATGAGATTGATTGGAACAATGTTTTATTACAAAATAACAGAGTTGGAAGGGACCTTGGAGGTCATCTAGTCCAACCCCCTGCTCAGGCAGGAAACCCTATCCCATTTCAGACAAATGGCTGTCCAGTCTCTTCTTAAAAACTTCCAGTGTTGGAGCATCCACAACCTCTGGAGGCAGGTTGTTCCGCTGATTAATTGTTCTGTCAGGAAGTTTCTCCTCAGTTCTAGGTTGCTTCTCTCCTTGATTAGTTTCCATCCGTTGCTTCTTGTCCTGCCTTCCGATGCTTTGGAGAATAGATTGACCCTCCCCCTCTTCTTTATGGCAACCATTTAGATACCGGAACGCTGCTATCATGCCTCCTCCTAGTTCCCGAAAATAAAGTCCAAGTAGCCCTCGACTTATAACCATTCATTTAGTGACCATTCAAAGTTACAACAGCACTGAAAAAAGTGACTTACGGCCCTTTTTCAGGCACACAACTGTTTCAGCATTCCCATGATCATGTGATCAAAACTCAAGACGCTTGGCAATGGACTCATATTTATGTCAGTTGCAGTGTGCTGGGGTCTTGTGATCACCTTTTGCAACCTTTTGACAAGCAAAGTCAATGAGGGAGAGAGATTCATTTAACAGCTGTGTTACTAAACAACTGCATTGATTCACTGAACAATTGTGGCAAGAAAGGTCATAAAATGGAGTAAAAATTACTTAACAACTTATCACACTTAGCAACATCAATTTTGGGCTCAGTTGTGGTCTTAAGTCAAGGACTACCTGTAATAATGGTTTAGAAAAAAATATATAATTAAGTCTTCTCTGTTATTGACTAAAATGCCCTAGATCAGGGGTGTCAAACTGCCGGCCCACAGGCCAGATGCATCACGAGGAAACCATGCCCACCCTATTGCCGGCAATGGGGGAAAAGTTGACATGTCTGCACTAGATAGCAAGATTATTTCTGCTACAGTGAAAGGCATCAATTTTGTCTTTAATCACAAAATGCTGTGAGGTGTTTCTTGTTGATAGGGCACACATTTAAAATACTGCTTTTGGAGACGATGCTCTGCAATTTAGCAAGCAGAGAACCTCGGACATAAGTAAGTGAAGCTGTTTTCTCTGTGTGGCTTGTCCCTTCTAAACACGGCTTCTGAGGTTTCTTCCTTTATCTTAACTACTCTTAAGATAAATCAAGAAATAGAGCTTTCATTCATCCTCATGCTGGATAAAACCTTGAAAAGAAACTTTGAAAAGAAAAAGAAGTACAAGACTCCATGAAAGAAATACCTCACCTTCATTAAAGAAGACTTAAGAGAACAGTATATCTTGAGGCAGATATACTGCTAAATAATGGTTTAGTGTTAAAAAAACAAGTTGCAGCTAGTTAACAAATTACGTAGCAAACAACACCGTGAACTTTATTTGCTTAAAGAAACACTTGAAATAAGTCACATTTTCTTGAGATTGAACATAATGGCAAACATTGCTTTTTTCAGTACTGAAGATGGACACTTTTGGTCTCCTTCCTTTAAATCAGCGGTTCTCAACCTGTGGGTCGCGACCCCATTTGGGGTCGAACGACCATTTCATGGGGGTCGCCAAACAACGCAGTCCGCCATTTTTTCCCCTTTTCCCCTCGGCCGGCGCAGGGGGCAGCACCGTGCATGCGCGGGGTAACACCGTGCATGCGCGATGCGGCCCGTTGTGCCGCGCATGCGTGATGCGGGCTGCCGCGCTGCACATGCGCGGTGCGCGGCACCGCGCATGTGCGGTGCAGGCTGGGGTCACGGCGCGCATGCGTGGCGCAGGTCGGGGTCGCGGCCTGAAAAGGGTTGAGAACCACTGCTTTAAATGAAGAATAGGATGAGGAACACAGGAGCCCGTGGCAGGGTTCAAAACACTATTCAATGATTAGTTAGAACAAAACTTATTTTGTTTCTAGTTATATTGAACCATAGACAATGTCTAACTTTATTTGATTAAGATTTCATTTGGGAGGGGGTTACTTAAGTTTTGCTTAACTAAAGGCTTTGGGAATGTGTTCCATATTACCAAATGGGTTTCAAGGAAGAATTCAGTCCAGGCATGTTGAAACCACAGTCTGTCTATAATGAACTCAGAATCACCAAACTGCCAATTACTGGATTAGACAACAGAGTCGTCAGTTGTAATTTCCCTCTCTCTTACAAACTGGACAGCACTTGATATACTATGAAACAGCAATTCGTGCATGTCTTTGTCTGCACTCTTAAAGTAGCCTCCTTTTTCCAGGGAAGATATCACTGAAGGATTACAGCAAGCCAAATGCATGCTGATCTCCAGTTCCTGATAGTCTCTGAATGTTTCTTTTAATGTGCTCACCCCAGCTGTGTCCAAAAATGGAATAGAAGCGCAGTCGATGATGATTGTATGAAAGTCACCGCCTTCAGCAGCCAAGCATGGCGACATTTCTTTCTGTCCTGGTTTATTATCCAGATTTTGTTGCCCTTTCCTCCTGGATTTTTTCCTTTTTGCAACTTCGAGTGCAGGGTTCAACCCTGTCCTGTTGTGGAGGCACTTTAGGAAGAAGTCCTTGTTCGCATAATAAAGCGGTGCTTCAAATCGGAAGATTTTGATCTTCGGAATTGGGAGAAGGTCTTTATATTCTTCATCATCTTCATAGAAGACAGTGTTTCTGATTTGCCCTAGCAAGGCAGTGTGTGGGCACTGGGTGCGGCCAATAATGCAGAAGACTGAAAATATAACTCCAACCAACAACCCAATTTCTGTGCTGATCAAAGCAGATGAGAGCATGGTAACACACCAGACCAGTGCGTCTACTTTATCCAGGCGGTAGCGTTGAGGAATATCCTTGAATTTTCTAAGAGCTCCTCTTAGACTCACTATTATGATGCAAGCCAAAACACATTTCTGTAGGTTGTAGAAGAGGGGAGCAAAGAATAGCAGCACAAGCAGTACAACCACTGCACTTACAATGCTGGAGACCTGGGTCTGGCACCCGGTGGACGTCTTGACCAGGGTCTTAGCCAGAGCTGCGCTGGTGGCAAAGCAGTGGAAGAAAGCTGGAACGATATTACAGAAGCCAATGGCAAACATTTCCTGATTGGCCTTGACAGTATAGGCATACTTTTTGGCAAACATTTCGGAGAGCGAAACCGTGAAAGCAAAGCCAACAATGGCGAGTGGGAGAGCATCGACAGCAACTCTTTGCATAAGGTGGAAGGGGGGCACTTTAGGTGGTATAAATCCAGTCGGAATTTCACCCGATATGCTGGATGCGTAAACTTCTTTCAGTTTCCCATAATGGGACACCAGGGTGGCAATCACGATTACCACCAGCTCTGTGGGAAGAGGGATCCTGAGCTTGTGTTTATACTTATCTCCCAATTCCTTCGCGGTGACCAGGACAGCAATGCATATAGCGCTGGTGATCACATCACATAGATTTGCTTGAGAAATGTTCTGAAAAACATTAGCCCAAGTGGTAATCAAGAGCCCATATCCCTGGGCGCGTGGGATTTTTATTCCAATGAGGTATTTAACTTGAGCTGTTAAAATAGTTAATGAAGCACCCGTGGCAAAGCCATCCAACACCGGTTCAGAAAGATACACGGATACAAACCCGAGGTGAAAAATTCCCATCAGAACCTGCAAGAAAAAAACAGATCAGGTTAACGCTGCTTTGGATATTCAGCGGGAAGATGTTTCTACCTTTGTGGCATTTTCGAATGTCTTATTTTTCTCCCAATTTCTCCCACAATTTTGCAGAAAAATAATAATAGAATTATCCAGTCAATTATTAGTACGATAAGAGTATGCAATTTCAAAAGTGCTTTATTCTATGCATCACACATTTGACATTTTTAAAGGAACCCACTCCCCAAATATGGGGCAGCTCTGTCTTTACTCTTTGAGAAAATTATGTAAGTAGTTAATACTGTGCCTAACCCTCTTTCTCCCATGTTTCTTCAACCTACTTTGCCTCCCGGTCTCTTTATGACCTGGTTTGATGTGTCATTGAAAAAGAGTGATATGTAAACGTCTGGTTTGGTAAACATTTTTCACTCCTCACCTCAAGCCTCAACTATACGCCTGTTACACTTTATTTGATTGGTGTTTCTCTTTTCTATAGTCTATCCACAGTTTCTAGTCTATCACATATTATTCATCTCAGTATTAGTACAATCTTTTATGATCCCTAACCAAAAATCCTGAGGTAAAAGTTTAATGACCTGAGGTAAATCTTATATATGGTCTATCTACTATATCTAGTCTATCACATATTGTTCATTCGCTCTTCTGAATTAACTTCGTCTTTTTTTTATAAAAAAAGAAAAAGAGTGATATGTATGCATGAAATTACACAGAACTATCCCTAAATCCAGATGTAAGGTGTTTTGCTAAGATCACATTTAGCAAATCTCAGAAGGACCTGGGGGACAAAGTGAGAAACTTGCAACCCTATTTCTCAATGTGAGACCTAGCTTTCAAGAGGCCACAAAGAAGTAGCCTCAAAACAGATTAGTCTATTTGCAAAACAAGAGATAAGTGTCTTCCCATTCAGAAGAGAAAGACTTTAAGAATGATTTCAAGCAGGGCATGTAGGAAAAAGAGGTACAGGAATTTCAACTTTGATTTCACTACAAATAGGTCTGTCTATGTTTGATATGGTTATTGTTTCATATTACTCTGATTCTCTTTTTCTGCTTTATAAATCTACTCATCAGAAATTCCTTTATCTTTCAGTGCCTGCTTATCTGTTTCCAGCCTAGCAGCTGGGAGCAGCTTTGCATTTCCAAGTGTGGGTTTTAGATAAGTAAAATAATAAGAGAAACAGCCTGTCTCTTTTCTCCTTAGCGGTTAAATTTTTATTTAAATAAATACATTGTATTTATTTCATCAAAGGCTCATTTAATATATTCTCTAGGTATTAGACTCAGATAAAATAAAAACAAACAGACAAAATAATTGCATGACTATAACATAAAACAAATAAAACAGCAGATAAAAATATTTTGTGCTTTCTCACGGTCAAGTTCCTATGATGTTTCTTTGTTTTTGTGATGTGGAGTTGGTTGTTGTTTTAGGTTGGGTTATTGGTATATATTTGGTGGCTCAGAGTTGAATTAAATAAACACATGAAATAAATCAGCCAAGTAATTTAATTTGAATCTTCACAGAAAGAGCTGTTTTCTAGAATCCCTTTAATTACAAGCACTCACTTTATTGCTCTGGTTATTATTTATTTGTTTCACTGTGCTTACATCTGTCTTTTTAAGTACATTTTATTAAAAGTTGTACAGTGAACATAAACCAATAAAGAGTAAAAACAGCCAAGAAAAAAAATGCACAAAGAAAAAAAATAACAAAAAATAGAAAGAAGCTTCCTATTTCCTTTGCAGCAAATATAATACAGGTGGTCCTTGATTTACAGCAGTTCATTCAGTGACCGTTCAAAGTTACAACAGCACTGAAAAAAGTGACTTACGTCCGTTTTTCACATTTATAACCGTCACATCATCCCCGTGATTATGCGATGAAAATTCGGACGCTTGCCAACTGACTCACATTTAGGATGGTTGGTAGTGTCCCGGAGTGATGCAATCAACTTTTGTAACCTTCTGGCAAGCAAAATCAATGGCAAAGCCGGATTCACTTAACAACGGTGTTACTAACTCGTCAACTGCAGTGATTCACTTAACAACGGTGGCAAGAAAGGTCGTAAAATAGGGCAAAACTCACATAACAAATGCCACCCTTAGCCTCAGAAATTTTGGGCTCAGTTGTGTTCGTAAGTCGAGGGCTACCTGTGCAAGAGACACCACATTTATCTCTACTCTGCTTATTTCTGTTTGACATTGGGTTGCTTTTCATTGTTCTTATGGGGTTTGCCCTTGCTTGTTTAGAAATATTTGCCTCTTAAGAGGGGCCACATTTTAAGTTTACATTTGCAAAACTAGATGGGTTGAGGAATGGAAGCGAAAAAGACCATACCTGATAAACTCCAGCCATGAAGGTCAGTGCGGTAGCTACCCCAATGGCATAGCATTCTTTCCCACATTCGTGGTCCATCATCCCCAGGGTAAAATTGTAGATGGTGAAGTTCAAATGGACCTGGTCACCAACAGCTGGCTGGGGGTCATCATTCAGGTTGAATCCTGCCAGCAGCAATTCTCGATCCACAACCTGCCCGACCATTAAGCTTAACAAGCTGAAAATGCCCACGGACACGTGTCTGGAGGTGCCCATGAGAAAATAGATGACGTTGGCAAAGAACGAGGTGTAAAGGCTGTATATTGGCTTCAGGCCAGCCAACAGAGAATAGGCTATCGCTTGAGGAACTAAAATGATCCCAATGATCAGTCCCGACATAATATCTCCCCAGATGTATTCTTTGCAGTTGTATTTGGGAAGCCATTGTAAGACGGGAAAGAAATCCAGAATGGCTTTTTTCGTTGTTTTCAAGCTGCAGGAACATTTTTTTCTTAGTTGGTTCTTGATAACTGCTGTTTTGCTAACCTTTTTGGGAATCTTTCTTTCCATATAAAACTGGAGAAGAGTTCCGTTTTCTGCCGGGACTGTTTCCATTTCTTGTTTCATTCTGGAGCAGCTTGAATCAGTTCCTGTGATTGAAAAAGATTACTGTTTGAAAATGGAGTGATCATTAAAGATACTTGCAATTTTGTCATAATGGGACTCAAGCAAACCTATTGTATTATTTGAATATTCGTTATTATTTTTATTCAATAGGTATCCTAATCAAACTGATACTGGGTCAGTCAAACCAATTTTTTTAAAATATTAAGTTTACAGTAATAGTTGGAAGCAAGAAAAAAAATGTTGTACTTTGTTTTTTTTAATGATGGTCATAACTACATATTACATCATCTGATTTAAAAAAAAACCTTTACGAACAATAGAAACTTAGATGAGAAACTAATTGCACAGCTTTGAAGCAATATAGGCAGTCCTCGACTTTTGACCACGATTGGGACAGGAACTTCTGCTCTTAAGTGAGGCAGCTGCTAAGTGGATCACACGGTTGTTAAGCAAATCACGATTCCTCCATTGCTTTTTGGAAGCCACTTGGGAAGGCTGCAAATGGGGATTTTTGTCCCTGCCAGTTTTATTATAAAAAAGTAATAGTGAAAAACAGGATGTAAATCTGCTAAATGATAATAAATTGCATAGCAGCCGGTTGCTTAATGACTGATTGAAGCTACACGGAGCCCCCCAAAATATCTGCAATCCATCCTTAAAGCTATGATTGCGCCAACTCCCCCACAGTCACATGATCGCATTTTGGGCACTTGGCAACTGGCTCACATTTATAACTGATTGCAGCATCCCAAAGTCACATGACTGCAATTTGCAGTGGTTTGGTTTTTTTTGCCAGTTTCTGTCAAAAATGCCTATTCAGGAGAATGGATTCATTCAACCTCAGGCTTTGCTTAACAATTGCGATAACTCAGTAAAATCAGGTCATATTGACCTTCTTAATGACCACGATGACTTACAGTGACTTCATTTTTTATTTCTTTATTATACTATTAAAAGCAGAATAGAAGCACGGATGCAAAAAAATTAAAAATAAATATCCATTATGATGGTTTTCTAACTTCCACAAGCAGACACTCAATCAGCAACTCTTAATATTTCCCAGCTTTAAGTGAATTGAGCATCGATAGTTGAGGGAACAGGAAGGAAGAGCATTTGACAATGCCGTAACTCTTAGCTAATAAAGATCAAATAATAAAATAAAATAATAAAATGAATGAACTCATCTTCCACTTTGAAAGAACCATGGAACCGCATCCTTAATAGCAAGATTATTGAAATCTAAGGCTGAATCAGTTTATATTCAAGATTGCTTATAACAGTGGTTCTCAACCTTTTCTTCACCATAGACCCCCTTTAAATATCTTTTGTGGCCACCTATCCCCAAGATTAACTCAATATTTAAATCATAACATTTGTTCAAGCCTTGGTGGACCTCCTGTGACGACATCACGTTGCCCCCCCCCAGGGATCCGCAGTCTACAGGTTGAGAACCACTGACTTATACAATAAAACTACATATTTATAATAATTAACAGAAATGCTATGCAAATCTCACGACTTTGTATGATCCGTTATAACAAATAGAGAGTGTTTTTAGAACGCCTTGCTGAACAAAAATGGAGGAAAGTCTTTATTGAATAGAAATCTGCGTTTAAGATTTTTTTAAAAAAAATATATTGCATATAGTAAATTCTCAAAAGTAATTGTTCTGGGGAAATATTTCACTTATTTTTAAGAATCCTCTTGAAGTTTATTAAAAGAGAACTGAGCTACACGTCCTGCAGAACACCCAATATAAATAGCCATAGGAATATAAAATCTAGTACCGCATTAAAAAAAAAACCTATTTCTTCTGATTAAAAAAAACACCCCTATTCCTTGTTCTAATGAATCTGCTGATGCATTAACATGTGGTTCCTTTATCTGTGAATTGTAAGGGGGACAAAAAATTCTATTCTTACTTTTCTTGTTCTGTAGTGTAGGTATGATAATGAAGAGTCCACTTGAATTTCACTGTTTTCCTGGTCAACTGCATCGGAGCAAGTCAGCACTAAAGACTGTAGGAGATATCTTTTTAATACATGTAGGCGGTAACACGAACAAGCAATAGTCAGAGCTAGGTAAAGATTGAAGACCACGAACAAAGGATTACAAAGTACAATCTGAAGTTTCTTCATGTTTGTTCTTGTCTTTTTCCCCCAATTTCCTTCCAAATTGTTCACGTTTAATGGTAAATATTAAACAAGCAATATTCCCTTAAAGCATAGACTGTGTAATGATTGATCCAGTCCCCTCCACCCCAATAGTTTTCTAACTGGAAAGAAGCTGAATTAAAGAGCAATCCCGGTAAGATATAGCTTCAGTTACTTTCAACAGAAAATTCAAAAATCCAAAGTAGTGATATATGAAACTTACTGTATGTTGTATTTTTATAGTTTTGTAGTATTCTTATTTTTATGGTTTTCTGTTTTAATACTGTAGTCCGCCCAAAGTTACCCTCCAGTAAGATGGGCAGCCAATAAAGTTGATAAATAATAAAAAAATATTAGGCCAATCCAGAGCTCGCAAGATAACATGTATGCCTTTTTGTACCACAGAATTCTACATGATAAACAAAACTGGCATTTGCCTTCTGACAGAATATGTAGGAAAAAATGCAGAAATTTAAACTATGTATCCTAGGCAATAATTTCAGGTGTCAATTAGAACTAATGAGGTGAAGGAATATGTAATTACATTGTTGCAAGGACAGAAACCCATTTCAGATATTTTGTTTTTCTTGGTGTTGAACCAATCAAATGTTTAGCTTATCATCCTTCTATTTGTTATTTTGATTACGGTACTCTCACAGTAACAGGGAAATATTACGTGTTTATGAGCAATTAGTTATACTCATAGTCTGAAAATATTATTCATCTAGATTCTCATACCTTATATTCCTGTTAAATTGGCTAAATATATATGAGGAAAATTTTTTGCTTCTTTTAATATTACCTTTACCAAATCATCAATTTTTGTGGATGCCATTTTAGTGCATAAATAACCACTAGAACATGAGCAGATTAATATCTACTTATCCTTGGCAAGGCTGAGTTGTCATATTTTCTATCAAGTTACCAGCAAGTGTGAGAGTTTATGTGAGTAGTAACTGTATTCATCTGAAGGGCACCAGTTTTGGGGAAGCATGTGTTAGTTGTCAGACTTGGCATACAACAGGTTTAGTTGAAGTAAGAATTCCTACTGGTAAAGTAAGATTTTTTTTTGAAAAAAATTAGTACTGTACCCCTTTATAGTGATGTTTTAATTTAAAGAGGTCTGCTTTGTAAAATGTTGTCTACCAAATGGCAATATACCAAGATGCCATATCAATGCGAATATATTTAGGCAAAAACAAAATAACTTACCTGGAAAATAACTAAACTTAACCTTTTGATCTATTGGAATAATTGAAGGAAAACAAAGTTACATGCTCAATAAGTACAATAATAAATATTTATTTATATATCTTTTGTTACATTTTTGTGCCTTGTCATTGCAGATAGGTGAAAACCCAACTAAACAAAGGTCACCTCTGCTATTTAAATAAATATTCAGTCTATTGCTTAAACAGCTAGAATTCTAGATAGATGTAACCAAAAGTTTTGCATTTCTTGTGTAATGGTTTTCCTGGGAAAGCACACAAAGCATGAATTCTGGAATGGTTTCTAGTCGTTTTATTGCTAGTGACCATAGAAAGAGTGTGTATTTTCTTCCGTGTAACATATTGTCTCTTTGCAGATGTGGTTGCTGCTCTTCTTTCATATTGCATCTATGACTGTTTACATCTTCATGCTCTGGGCCACATGACCAGGAGGAAGGGCAGAAAGCTTAGAACAGTCAAGAACCTTCTGATTTGCCACCCAACCCCTTTCTCTTATAGGGATACATCCGGGAATATATTTTTCTCCAGCTCCTGGTCTCGTGCATTCCATTTTCAAATTATTTGGCTGGTTCACAGAAAATATGGGTGTATAAACTTCGGAATGAGAAATAGTGTATATTTCTTCCAAAGGGGTATTAGGATTATAGCTTCCACTGACTTTCACTGCCATGGTGAATGGGAGAATGCAGGTTCCAGTCTAAAGCATGAGGGCGGCATCATGTTGGAGAGAACGTCTTGTCAAAAGAAAGTTCTAGGCCAGGGGTAGGCAACCTTGGCTCTTTTATGACTTGTGGGCTTCAACCCCCAGAATTCCTGAGCCAGCCATGCTGGCTCAGGAATTCTGGGAGTTGAAGTCCACGAGTCATAAAAGAGCCAAGGTTGCCTATCCCTGGCCTAGGCTCAAATTTAGGCTGGGTTTTCCATAGACCACACCGGGCAAGTTACTTGAGGCAGAGATGGGATTTATTTGACAGCCTAATGTGAAGTTCAGCAATCAAAGGTTGTGGCAGAATTACAGTTGTCAAGTGATTACTTTTATATTTCCTAGCCTGCGCACTAAGAATTACAAGTTGTCCTCAACTTTTACACAATTCATTCGAAGATACAATGGCACTGACAAAGTGACTTATGTCCGTTTTTCACACTTAAAACAACCGTTGCAGCACCCTCGTGGCCATGTGATCAAAACTGAGACGCTTGGCAACTGACTCATATTTATGACGGTTGCCCTGTCCCTGGGTCATGTGATCACCTTCTGTGCCCTTCTGACAAGCGAAATCGATGGGGAAGCCAGATTCGCTTAACAACTGTGTTACCAACTTATCAACTGCGGTGATTCACTTAACAACTGTGGCAAAAAAAGGTGGTAAAATGGGGGAAAACTCACATAACAAATGTCACCCTTAGCATTAGAAATTTTGGGCTCAATTGTGTTTGTAAGTCGAGGACTACCTGTATTGGGAATTGTAATTAGCTGCATGGTCAAAAGGGGTTGCTTGGTAGTTAGGCTCCCTGTTGAACTTGTGGTGTTTCTTCACTTAAGCTTAAGTAACATTGCAGTTGGAGGTTGCAGTCACACAGAGGAAGGGATTTTTTGTTTATCCTGAAAGGAATGTTTATCTGAATGGGCTCCCACCTTTGGCCAGTCTCTGCCTCTGTCCAGTGTGTTATCTTTTGTTTTAGCTAATTTCTCATCTTTTGCCCCGGAAATAACTGTGAGGAGGTGAAGGAAGGGAAGATTGAATGGAAGGAAGGCTTGACTTCCTTCCCACATGCAAACAGTACGTTCCTTTGCTCTGATCTCAAAATAACAAGAGTTGGAAGGAACCCTGAAGCAAGAAACCCTATATCATTTCAGACAACTGGTTGTCCAATCTTCTTAAAAATCTTCAGTGATGGAACACCCACAATGTCTGGAGGCAAGCCATTCCACTGAGTAATTTTTCTGTCAGGAAAATTCTCCTTAGTTCTGGGTTGGTTCTCTCCTTGATTACTTTCCATCCATTGCTTCTTGTTCTGCCTTCAGGTGCTTTGGAGAATAAGTTGAGCCCTCCTTCTTTATGGAAGCCCCTTAGATATTGAAACACTGCTGTCATGTCAGCCCTAGTCTTCTTCTCAAGCAAAAGCACTAGCACTATCACTTCAACTTTCAAGAGCCACCCACAGTTCTCAACTCTCATACATAATAACTTGCTCACTGGTAAGGAGTTTGGTATCCAACAGCATATTCACATTCCCGCTTCTCTTGCTACTTCCTACATAATGTTTCCTCCCGGAGAACTTGATCAATTATCCCAATTATCAGCTGTAAGTCCCAGTTATCCTCTGTAAGTTAGTGTATAGAGGATCCATCACTGCTTCTTCAGGGCACAGAAACTCCCCGTGGTGCCTCTCCACTCCTTTGTTAAGGGAAGAGCACTTAAGAGTTTTCTGCCAGGTAATCTCAAACACTGGAGCTCTCAAAGTTACCCTCTATGAGTTCCAGTGCTGCCTAACCATAAAAAAAGAACAATTCTGCTAGGAATAAAACAATCCCATGAAGCACTTTTGGCAAGATGCAATCTGTGGATTGCCATGTCTTGCCATATAAACTATGCCAAATAGTGTATTCTGCCATGGTTAATGTAAATTGTACCTATATAAAACCCAGATGCTTCCATTTTTCCACTGCTACTGCAGAATTTCACCATTTAAAAGGAGGCATGGGATGGGCTTACTTTGCTTTACAAATAGTGCTATGTGAGACAAGAAATGTAAACTCGAATCAATAAAAATAATTTTGTACATTGAAAAAGGGCAACACACTTTGCATCCTAAATACCGTAATTAAAATTCCTCTTTCACATTTCACAAATCTTCAACTCCTCTTAATGTCATATCAAGCAATTTCTCATAACATGTTTTGCAAAATGTAGTCAGAAATTATAGTTTGGGTGAAACGGCACTGGAATCATTTATAACAAGAAAGCCATTTTGGGGGGGGGAATCCAGAAATCTACTTTGTTTTTTCCATTTCCATGATGGAAAATGCATTTATTCATAGAAATGCTTTCTTTCACCACCCTAAAAGCCTTTTGTGTTGAAATATCCAAAATTTCCGCTGGCTGTAGTTTTTGAGTCAGTTTGTTGATTAATGAATTTACATTGCTTTATCCCTTAAAAAGTTACTCTTATGTACTGTATGACCTCTTTTTGTTGGAATTTAGAACTTTGGTACCATTCCCAATGTTGTCTTCTATTGCATCCAAATAACATTTAACCTGACAATGGTTAGTTTTTAAATTGTGAAACCATTATTTCATCAATTGCCTTTGATTTTTAACCAAGAATAGGATTGAGTCGCTGATTAACAGTGTAATAATAAAATACCTTCCTAACTAAGAACAAAATAGTGTTGTTTTTCCACTGTAGGCTAACATTTAAAGGTTAATTCCTGCATTTTTTTTCTCCCTACCTAGGGACTTTCTTTTCTTAGACCAAAGAGTATATTGCAAAGGAAAATTTTAACACTTTCATTCCTGGTGGAATTTGGCTGTCTAATACCTGTTGTATTATAAATGAATAGCATAAGCATTCAGTCCAGAGATTTGAGCATTCATTCTCATACTAGGAAGAAGTATTTTAAAAAGCAGAGCTATCAAATGCTTATTTATATCTCATATTTAAAGCAGAATTTACTAGGTTTGTTGAGTGCCGTATTCAAACTGACTCACAGTGGTTTACAGTCCAGTAAGAAACAGATATGCAACAAAACTGTAATTAAAGCATTTGTAAAAACAGCAAAAATAATAATCAAAAGATAACTCTGGTGCCACATTTCAGAGCCTGAGGTTGAATTCAGAAATGTATCAACAAAATGACAGTGTGGATATATTCATTTCAAGCCTGTTTGCTGATTAAAAATCTTTTGAAACAGTTCTACTTTACTTCAGCTCTTTTTTTTCCTCCGTAGAATGCCAGAATGAATAATACTGAGTTACAGTAAAAATATTGAAGGTTAATTTTGAAACATACCTCCATCAGGCAAGGAGCTGTAAGGTTCTTGATTGTCATGTCTCTTCTTCTCTTCCCTCCCTCTCGCTCTATCTCTGTTGCCGAGGGAAGCGAGGGAAGCGTGGAGAATTAGCTAACTGAGCTAGGCTGGCTGAGAAGCAGGAAATGGCAGGCCGCATCCTTTTGATCGGGCTGAAAGCTCTTTTTGTCCACTCTCAGTCTTGTGTCTTTATGTGTGCCTTGCTTATTCATAGGCATTTTGCAGTGGCCATTTGCAGAATTATTGGCTTTCAGTGCTGAGAAACCCGTTGGAGGGATTTTGTTGGGGGGAAGGAGAAAGAACAGCAAAGATACACGGAGCTTCCTTCTACTGCTCGAATCAAATGTGGATGTCAGACTCGCTATTCCTAAGCACTACTAAACAGTTGGAAGTTATTTCCTTAGGGAGTAGCTTTTGAAGTTTCTCCTTCTGATTCTATCTAAGGCACCTTCTGATTTCCCAAAAGATTAAGCAGGAATGATAGAAAGCATAGAGCAAAATCTGAGGAGTGAGTTTGAAGAACCGAAATCCAGCCTACCAGAATCTGGGATTTACGTTTTTCAGTACATGAGAGTTTTCTAATTAGACTGGAAACATTAAAGTCTTGCTGTTGCTTACTGTAATAATGTTTGAGGGGCTCGGACATTCAGCCAGCAGCCAGCTTTAGATTGGGTGGAATGTTTATCTTTCTTTATGGAGCTGTCCTTGGTTCTAGAGAGCTTGGCCCAACCA
This sequence comes from Bothrops alternatus, assembly GCA_034064705.1. Taxonomy (NCBI): domain Eukaryota; kingdom Metazoa; phylum Chordata; class Lepidosauria; order Squamata; family Viperidae; genus Bothrops; species Bothrops alternatus. The sequence goes on from JARGCV010000087.1 coordinate 2,003,140, forward strand.
ATTAACAAGAGAAGTCTCCTTAGAACAGTGTTTCTCAACCTTGACAATGTTAAGGCATGTGGACTTCAACTCCCAGAATTCCACAGCCAGCATTGCTGGCTGTGGAATTCTGGGAGTTGAAGTCCACATGCCTTAACATTGTCAAGGTTGAGAAACACTGCCTTAGAAGCTCAAGGCCTGACTACTTTTCTCCTTCTCCTCCTCCTCCTCCTCCTCCTCCTCCTCCTCCTCCTCCTCCTCCTCTTCCACCTCCCATGTATACCACTGTCATATAACTTGGAGGTTTCTTTAATATATAAAGGAATTGTCATCTGTTCAGAACAGTATGAGTTCTATTATAAGTGAACTGTATGTGTTCGCTGTTCATGTGTGAACAGTTCCATGTGTATATTTCAAATATACTGTATGATAATTTAATCTGATCCAAACTTAGATTCAACTAGTCATGATTAACTCACACTACTGATTTCAATGGCTTAGTTCAGTCATGAGAGAGTGAGGGTCCAGCTCATCACTGCTCACATATCTAGAGCATAATATATCTTTAGCCACATCCATATGCAGATTTTAAATATTTAGTTGGTTATTTTGGGGGATAAAGACGGTAATGATAATTTTTTCACAGTATATTACCTGCGTTACTATGTAATATATATGCGAATGTATGTTTAACATTTCTGCAATATAGTACATTTACTCTGGTCTGCATGTCACCTGAGTGATGAATTCAACTGATGCAAATTCCAATATTTGTTTATATGTGAAATGTTTAATGCTGTATAACATAGCACATGACTGGTATTCATTTAACCAATCTAAACTTTCTAAAGATGTGTTTTACAATAGAATATGAACTAAACATATTTGCTTCATGGAATAACCAAAAGTGATTCCCACATACAGTCATTGGAGTTTGAATACTTTCATGAAATCTTGGCCTCTATATAATTCCAACAACTTTTGTTTTTCTTAAATAAGAAAAAATACCTTATCATGAAAGGCAATCTCAGCAATGAGATTGTTTTTATAGAAACAATATCAGAGTTAAATTTCCCAAATAATATATGTACGTGTATGTACATAGGTATGTTACAGGCATGTAACTTCTCATTTTGTTTGCAGTCAGCATGTAGAAAGCTTTCTCTCTCAGCCTTCTGCATGCTGGCTTCAAATTCTAGAGTTATAATTGAATGTCTTTGGATGCACCAAATTAGAAAAGGCTAATGTATGGGGTATTTTTTTGTTCTCCAGTACATCTTATTCTGCTGAAGTCAATTCAGCTGGCTGATGTATCTATATGGAAAGTTCTTCTGGTGTATAGAATTGCATAGACACTATCCTATTATTAACTGAAATTTATTATTGTAAACTAATAATAAATCAAACTAATTGTAAATCAGTTTGCTGCTCTTTTATCTTATTGAAGAAAAGTTTGTGAAATTATACTTGGGGAAAAACAACTTTCAGTTCAAGCAGCTATCAAAGGTCTGCAATTTCTTTTTCAGGGTGATAAATGGGACACTTCACTACAATTTCACAAACCTGGATAACTTCATGCATCTTCTTTGGGAAAATAAGCTACGTCCTGGTAAATGTAAAACCAGTCAATTCATAGCTCTGTTTTACAATGTTTAGGTGAAGGTATTTGGAGTTATGTGCAGTCATTTGCTTATCTTGACGACTACAAGACTTTTAACAAGCAAATGTTGCAATTCAAGAAGTTAAACTTCCACCATATCTGATGGATATTTTTACATTGGCTTAAGGACAAAGGTCAATTGGAAGTCACACAGCCTTTGCAAATAATGTTAGCATTAAAGTGCTTATACTCCACAGAGCTGAACAATTATTGTTTTATATCTGATCCTGGAAAAATCCATCACTAGCACTGGATAGACACATACAGTACTCTAATGGGCACCTTATCAAATGCCAATGGATGTGTGTGCATTTCATATTTAGCCAATGTTGTCAGAAACAGAGAGTCTGCAACTGTATGTTGTTATTAGGGGGGAAATGCAATTCTTTTTTTATTATACCACTCCATTTTTTGGGAGATCAGTAGGGAATCCATCCAATCTTTCAATGGATGTAGAATTGTATGATCAGATTACTGAATGAATAAAAGCTGTAGTCTCATTTTAGCTGAATATAATACAGGTAGTCCTCGACTTACAACAGTTCATTTAGTGACCTTTTGAAGTTACAACGGCACTGAAAAAAAGTGACATGACCATTTTTCACACTTAACAACCATTGCAGCATACCCATGGTCACATGATCAGAATTCAGACATGTAGCAATTGACTCATATTTATGACAGTTGCAGTGTCCTGGGGATACATGATCACTTTCTGAGACCTTCTGACAAGCAAAGTCAATGGGGGAGCCAGATTCACTTAACAACAGTGTTACTAACTTAACAACTGCAGTGACTCACTTAACAACTATAGCAAGAAAGGTCGTAAAATGGGACAAAACTCACTTAACAAATGTCTCAGTTAGCCACAGAAATTTTGATCTCAAGCACTCGAGTCAAGGACTTATCTGTATATATTCTGTCTTCATCTCTTGTGTCTTTTAACACTAGAGCAGTGGTGGCGAACCTGCCATAGGCGGCACTCAGAGCCCACTCTGTGGGCACATGCGCCATGCCCTGGAGATGGCAATTGTCCCTCTTCAACCAGCCACCTGCTAACTCGCTGAGGTCCCACATGGCCAGATGCATCCCAGCACCCATGCGCTCACTGGCCTCTGTGTGCAGGGGCCGATGGTGTCAGGCAGCAGCCATCCCGGTCCATCTCACCTTGCCCTGTGACAGTGGCACCCCCACCTTGCCTCGCCTCACCCCGCAGGACGAACCTCCTGCCCACTGCCCCACCTGCCAGAGACCCCCTGGATCTCCCCCAACCCTGCCCGGCCCCCACAGGCGTCCTTCCCCATGAGGAACATCAAGGTGATCACGCGCACCTTGGCCACACCCACCCAATCTGCCATGAGCACCACAGCCACGCCTACCCAATGGGCCACGCCCACCTGGCACCCGGTGATAAATAAGTAGGTTTTCGGTTGCATTTTGGGCACTCGGTCTCTAAAAGGTTCGCCATCACTGCACTAGAGGATCCTGCTCTGTGCTTCTAGAGTGGTGCTAAATATTACTCCTGTTCATGTGAAACTGTTGTACTTCGTATCAGTCCATTAGCCTATCTATAGATTAGTCTATTTGTTGCCTTACAGCTTCCTTGATACCTGACAGTCGCCCTGGTAAGGGTGATTTTTTTTTTTACATACACATGCACACACATATGTGTTTGTGAATAAAATGGTAAGCTTATAGTACAATAAAGCAATTTCAATTTTAAAACAATGTGTGACTCATTGTTATTTCTAAAGCATCAACATCAGCATCAGCTTTCTTGGCTTATGATGCTATCTTATTAGGCCACCTAATCAGAGAGACTCAAGGTGGTTTATAATGAAATACTCAATAAGACAATAAATAGAGGAAGAAAATGATACTTTGGAGAAATACTTAAAAATCAATTTCAGCCTTTCCTCATCATTTGTCGCTTAGCTCACGGCTAAGCTTCATTTGGAAAGGGAGGAAGGAAAGGAAGGAAGGAAGGATAGATCAGGAACATTGAGTATTTATTGTGGAGGGAGAGACTATTTAGTAGTCTGATTTTGTTATCACTTTGTGAATGGGCAACACACACACAGACCCTTGTAAGAATGCCCTTCTGTTCTCATAATTCCACACGTCCATAAGCCAAAAAAGGTGCAGAGCTCTTATTTAAAGAGTAATCTTGTCAATTCCAACTGTCAGCTATTCTAGTAAGTTTGTCTTAGCACCTCTACCAAAGCCCCTTTGCCTGAAGTGAAGAGGGTAAAGAGATTACTTCTTTAGCTAGCTATTAAAAAAAAAAACCCTCAGTGATCTGAGTTCACACAGCTGGCTAAACCAAAATGAAACTGATTGTTGGTTAACAAGTTATTTGAACTTGCCAGCAAAGAACGTGTTTTGTTGCAAAGCTGTGACTTTCTCCAACATGGTGGATGTAGAATCCACTTGATTGGGTTATTTCAGCCTTCCTGCTCAGAGAGACTAAGTCAGAGTTTTAGTCACGCCTCCCTTTGGGTGTGTCTTCCCAGTTTTGACTTAGTCTTAGCCTCAGCAGAACGCAGGTTTTTTGGCTCCATAGGCTTTTTTCCTTTAAATTAGAATAATTGGATTTTTTTCTCAATTTTTTTTTCCCAAATTGTCTACCTTTCAAACTGTTCTGGTTTTGGCAATTTAGACAAGGACTCTGTCCTTCCTTGGGGATCTGAGCCCCGTGGGCTCTGAAAGGGCTCTTCTCCCCCCCTTCCCAGCCTTTAGGCCTCCTCAAGCCGGATCCTCGGGTACATCCCTTACCCGATCTGAACTGCTCCCCGCGATTGCGGCGCTCCGCCGTCCATTTACCGGCGTTTTCTTGGAGTTCTCTTCACCACGAGACTTCAGGTGACGGCCTTTCCCCCCGGACTCTCGGCGGAGTCTTTCCTCAAACCGCAAGTTTCTTTCAATGGGGGGGGAGGAAGCGGGCATTTCCACACAAGAGCCCCGGCCCGAAATTGTTTTCCCTTCTCATTTCGGTCGTTTTTTTTGTTGTTGGGAGACACGGGAGTCGCGGCTGCCATTTTGACCATGTGGTCGCCAGGCGGTAGCCATTTTGAGAGGCCCATAGGCGGCCGCCATTTTGGATCCTAAGGTGTTCAAAGCCTACTAGGCCGGATTGTTTTCTTGCAGTTTGCCTTGACTTGTGTTGACAAGTCCGAACCGGGGGGACTAAGTATTCATAGTTGAACTGTCTAGAGGTTTAGGCGGATGCCTTTTGGCCTCTAGAGTATTTAAGGCCGGCTAGGCCGGATTCTTGTTGTTTGACTAGGCCTGTGTTGACAGGGCAGAACGGGATTCACCCATATATATGCGGTTATATTGTTAAAAAATAAATAAATAAATAAATAAAAATAATAATAATAAATAATTAAGAAACAATAGTCAGTGGATTGGTATTGGACACAGGTCTCCAGACCTGCGATCGGAGTGAGGAGTTTCTGATCACCTGTTACTGTTAGTTGTGGCCTTTAGCCACCGGGCCTATTCAGACAGGATTAGACTGATGTCTGACTGTCCCTGCCATTGCCAAGGCTCAGTGTGAGGATCGGTTGCGCTCCATCTCTGACCTTGATCTGAGTGTCTGGTTCCCCCCACCTCTAGATATCCTTGGACAGCTCTATCTAGATTGCAATGGCAGACAGCCCTTCGCCCCAGGCAACGCAAGTCTCTGGTGCACCCCCTGCATAGCCAAAGTGCAGATCTACTGAATTGGAGGCAGGGGGGGGGAAGGCCAAAACCAAACTTTTATCTCCTAAGGAGACTTCAAAAGCAGCCGAGCGAGAGGCCTCGAGGAGACATCAGGCACTGGAGAGGGAATTCTGCAAGGCACAGCGGCTCCTATCCAGTGGGGCTGAAGCGGTTCCCCCTGTCCCACTGCATACTTCCACCCTGGAGCCTCCTTTTGCACCTGTGCAAGAAGCCTCTTGGATTAGTTCTCCTCTGGGGGTAACCAAACAGGTAGGTCCCCCTCACTCCTCTTCCTCTTTCATCCATCAGAGCCCTGAGGTTGTTCATGCTCCAGTGGTGGTTGGGGCTGCTCCCAGGGACCAGGGGGATATGTGGTCTCAGAGCCAATTTCAGGCATTCATGCATCATGCCTTTGTCCTCCTCCAGGAGTTCCCAGGTTCCTTCCCAACAATTGCCTCCCCTTCCCAGTCCCTCTTCTCAGCTGGGACATGCAACAGGGCCTGGTTCAGATATCAATTAGGGGAGGGCGAGTCCGTGGATCTGGCCATAGCTGACACGCCCATGTCAGAGGATGAGGAGGCAGCACCCGAACAGGCTCTACCTCGGGTCTGTTTGACCCTTCCCTCTTCAAATCCCTTCTTCTGAAGGCCGGCAACACTACCAACCTGACTTCAGTTCAGGAGGAGAGGCCTTCTACCTCCACCGAACAGGAGTCTAATCCTTTATTTGCGGTGAAGGTAGTTGAACAAAAACAGATTCCTTGCCCACTGGTCTTTCGGGATGCAGTGGAGACTCAGTGGTCCTCCCTGGCCTCCACTCCAAAGGAAAGCAGTATGGAAAAGAAACTGTACAATGTTTCTCCTTCTTTCGCTTCTTTATTGGAGGTTCCATCTGTTGATTCCCCTTTAATTTCTCTGTTCTCTACTTCCGCCTCTCCAGGTGACACAGCAGAGGCTCTCAAGGCAGAGGACAAGAAGTTCGAGTTCTCCTTTAGACGAGCTCATCAGGCCTCGGGGTTGGCCATAAAGGCTGCGACATCTGCCTCATTCTTCGCCAGGGCAGCCATCATGTGGTTTCGCGACCTTCAGGCTTTGGTTCCCCCTGATCATGTTAGAGTACACCAGACTCTAGTCAAACTGGTGGCAGCCTCCCAGTACATGGCCGATGCGTCTCTCCATTCGGCCAAGTGTTTGGCCAGATCCATTGCCGCCACAGTGGCCTCTCGTAGACTACTGTGGTTGAAGCAATGGAGAACTGATCTAAAGGCGAAATGGCGTCTCTCCACTGCCAAGTACGTCGGCAAGGACCTGTTTGTCCCAATCCTCGATCCTTTCGTGGTCGAGGGTAAGGACAAGCGTAAGGTCATGGTTCACCCCTCTAAGAAGTCTGACAGGCGACCTCAGCAGGAGTTCCGCAGGCAGACTTTCCGCCCTTCTGGCTCTTGGGAATGGAGACAGCCCTTTCGGGCAGGGCAGTCCTGGGATTGGCCCAGAGGCTCACGATCCTTTCCACAGAGGCAGGATCGACAACAGGACCGCCCGAACAGTGGAGCCAGGGGTCAGTCACAGGCCAAACGTCCCTTCAGAGGTTCAGGAGGTCGTCCCTACAGACGTTCTAAGTGACGCCAAAGGGAACATTCCAATAGGGGGGCTCCTGGAACAGTTTTACCAGGTCTGGGAGCAGACCACCACCAACTCTTGGGTCAGAGACACCATCAGATGGGGTCTGGCTCTCGAGTTTCAGTCGCTCCCCCACGATCGCTTCCTACAGTGTCCAGTATCACGAAACCCCTCAAAAGCATGATTGGTCACCACTGCCATCACGTACCTTCTAGAGATAAGGGCCATAGAGGCAGTCCCAAGGGATCAAATTGGGAAAGGTTTCTACTCCATCAGTTCGTGGTCCCCAAATCATCAGGAGGATGGAGGATGATACTGGACCTAAAAGGTCTGAACCGATTTCTAGTTTACAGAAGGTTCAAAATGCAGACCCTAAAGTCCATTCTGGCTGGCATCAGGAAGGGAGATTTTCTCTCCTCCATAGATCTCACGGAAGCTTACCTCCATATCCCAATTTCCCAGGAGCACCACAGGTTCCTGCGCTTCTGTTACGCACACCGGCATTATCAATACAGGGCTCTTCCATTCGGCCTGTCTTCGGCTCCAAGGGTTTTTACAAAGGTCTGGCAGTGTTGGCGGCCCACCTGCAGATGAGGCCGGTGCGCGTACAGTGCTACCTGGATGACATCCTTGTCCAGTCCCGGTCCCTCTGATTAGCAAGGTCAGATCTGGCTACCACCATTCAAGTCCTACAGGATCACGGCTTTTCAGTGAATTTCAAAAAAAGGCACATGGTTCCCACAAAGCGGCTCCTCCATCTAGGACCCCTGATAGACTCCGACCTTTGCAGGGTCTACCTCTCTCTGGAGCGCCGGGTCAGCATCCGGAAATTAGTATCCCAGATTTGGGGGGCAAGGACGGTTCTTCTGGTCCAACTGTCCCAGCTCCTGGGAAAGATGGTATCTTGCATGGGAATCGTCCCGTGGGTAAGACTGCACTCGAGGAACCTCCAGTGGTTCCTTCTCCCCTTTCAGAAGCGGAACCTCAGTGCCTCCACCAGGAGGGTTCAGGTTCCGCCCCACATTCTCTCATCCCTCCAGTGGTGGACTTCCACAGCCATGTCCAAGGAGCCCTCCAGGCTCGTCCTGACCACAGATGCCAGTCTGTTCGGCTGGGGGGCTCACCTTCAGACCCATTTGGCACAGGGGCGGTGGTCCAGGGTGGACCTCAAACAAAACATAAACTGGCTGGAACTCAGGGTGATCCATTTGGCTCTCCTTCATTTCTCCCCCCTAGTGTCAGGGAAACACGTATTGATCCTGATGGACAACGTGGCAGCCAAGGCTCACGTCAACAAACAGGGAGAGACACATTCCTGGGATCGCCATGGAACTAGGTTTATGGGCAGAGGCCAACTTGGGCTCAATCAGAGCAGATCACATTTCGGGAGAGGCAAACCAACAGGCAGACTCCCTGAGCAGGACGACTATGGACCACTCGGAATGGCGCCTGGACCCGAGGCTGTTCGAGATGATTGTGAGACGGTTCGTCAGGCCATGCCTGGATCTGTTTGCCTCCCCATCCAGTGCCCAGCTCCCCAGATTCTTCACCAGGTTTCCGACAAGGGGGGCCGAGGGGACGGACGCTTTCTGGTGCAAGTGGCCGGAGGGTCTGCTTTATGCCTTCCCTCCTCTTCCGCTGCTACAGGCCACCATTCGCAGGCTGATCCTGGAGCAGGCGGAAGTAATACTGGTTGCTCCATACTGGCCGCGACGCCCGTGGTTTGCAGATCTAGTGGATCTGTCCCTGTCTCCTCTGTGGAGGTTTCCTCCAGACCGAGTAGCTCTCAGCCAGGGGGAGCTCCAGCACCCAGACCCCCAGTGGCTTCAATTAGCTGCTTGGCACTTGAGCGGGAGAGTCTAGCTAAGCAGGCCTATTCCTCGGGGGTGATCTCTATGATTCAGGCCTCTAGACGCCCTTCGACAAACCGGATCTATGACGCCACGTGGAGAAACTTCTGCCAGTGGTGCATCTCACACAAATTGGACCCTCTTTCAGTTACAGTCCCCAATATTTTAGATTATCTGCTGGAGGGCATTTCCAAGGGCTTGTCCACTAATACCATCCGTAGGCAGGTTGCGGCCTTGTCCACGGTTCTCACCTGTGACAATTTGGGTCCGCTTTCACACCACCCAGCTATCTCCGCTTTTCTTAAAGAGGCCATCAATTCTGGTCCTCCCACAGTACATAGGTATCCATCTTGGGATTTACCTACTGTGTTGCAGGCCTTAACCACCGCTCCTTTCGAGCCTCTCCAGTCTTGCTCCCTGCATTTTCTCTCCTTGAAGGTTGCCTTTTTAGTTGCAATCACTTCGGCCAGGAGGATCTCGGAATTGGCCGCCCTCTCAGTCAGAGATGATCTCTGCACCTTCCATGGACAGGGTGGTCCTTAGATTAGACCCCTTCTTTATTCCCAAGGTGAACACCGGGTTTCACAGGTTCATTGGATCTAATTTTGCCTTGTTTCTGTCCAAATCCTTCTCACCGTCTGGAATGTCAGTGGAACAAGCTAGATGTACGCAGGGCTCTGCGTCTTTACATCAAGCGTACTTCAACCTTTCGCAAGTCGGAGGCCTTGTTTGTACCCTTTCAGGCCTCTGCCATGGGCAGGAAGGTCTCTTCTTCCACCATTGGCAGGTGGATCAGGGCTTGCATTGCTAGGGCCTACGCGTCCCAGTCACTTCCGGTCCCGGCTCGTATCATGGCTCACTCCACGTGCAGCACAGCGACCTTTGTGGCCTGGTCTATCCAGGCTTCTGTGGAGGAGATTTGCAGGGCGTCATCTTGGTCGTCTCCATTATCTTTCATTACACACTATAAGATCGATAGGTTTACCGCGGTGGACGCCGCTTTTGGCAGACGGGTTCTTCAACAGGTTGTTTCCTCTAGGGAGACACCAGCCTAGACCTTCCCTCCCTTAGGGACATGAGGGGCTTTGGTATGTCCCAATCAAGTGGATTCTACATCCACCATGCTGGAGAAGGGGCGTTGTCTTACCTGAACGCCTTTTATCAGCATGGTGGTGTAGAATCCACACCCTCCCTTGGATAGTTGTCTAGGCTTGTGTATTGTCATTTTTTATTGTGTATTTTGGAGTCACTGCGTCAGACTTTGTCAGGATCCTTCGCCTCGTCAAAACTGGGAAGACACACCCAAAGGGAGGCGTGACTAAAGCTCTGACTTAGTCTCTCTGAGCAGGAAGGCTGAAATAACCCAATCAAGTAGATTCTACACCACCATGCTGAGAAAAGGCGTTCAGGTAAGACAACGCCCCTTTTGTGCTATTCATAAAAAAGGAACAATATGAAAAAGTAGTGAGGAAATGGTTGCAATTAGTGCCTTCCCTAAAGCAATTTTGAGGTCCATTTTTCAATGGGAAAATAAAACCAGTAACTTCAGTGTGAAGTTTATTTGAAACAAAGTAGGAATTGATACGATCATAAGAGCCTCCACTGCAATTTGAGTAGTATAGGTATAGGCAGTCCTCAGTTTAATGACCAAATTGGCCGTAGAATTTCCATTGCTAAGCAAGGTGTTTGTTAAGTGAGTTGTACCTAATGTTATGACCTTTTTGCCATGGTTATTAAGCAAATCACTGTGAATCCAGCTTCTCTCATTGACTTAGTTTGTTGGAAGCCAGCTGGTAAATGGCAATCATATGAATTCAGGATGCTGCAACTATTGTACATGCTTGCCGGTTATCAAGCACCAAAATTTTGATCACATAACTGTGGGGATGCTGCAGTGGTTGTAAATGTGAGGTCCAGTCATAAGTCACTTTTTTCAATGCCATTGTAACTTTGAACAGTCACTAAACAAATGGTTGTAAGCCGAGGACTACCTTTATAGACCAGACCCAGGCTGTCCAATGATGGAGAATTATATCTGAGCCAGATGAATGCTTGAGCAGACATGCCCACTTAACCGCCCAAGTAGAACTTGGCAAAAAGATTTCTCAAATTGTTTTGTACCTCAGTTTCTCAGTGGCATTTTAAGAATGCACATCAGGAGGAAATTAGAGTGTAACTGATTAAAATAGTCTGGCAAGTTCTTGATGAATTCTCAGTTCAGCCATGAACACTAAATACACTTTAACCTATTTTTTTTATTCCAAGTCTGTAATAAGGGGATAACAGAATGTACATAATAGAATGTATTCATCCCATAGAACTTTTATAAGGATCAGGAGAATGTGTGGAAAGCTATGAAAAAAGTGCTGTATAAAATAAATATTATATTAGAGTGGGTGAATACTCTAATATTTCTAGTATTTCTCAATGACCTGCCTTGTTCACCTGAATGAACATCAATAATTCAACTGATAGTGTTTAAATTATTGGTAAGAGGGCACATGGTTATAATTATGGTTTGAAATCTGAAGTGCCTCCTTCAGATGTATCCACTAGAGGATTTGCATTTTTAAGAATTTAATAGGCTTATTTGACTGTTGTTATTCTAAATTATTAGCTGTAGAGGTCCTTCACTGTTTTACGCACTGTAAATGAAATTGGTCCCCTGATTCCTTGGATATTAGCTATAATTCACAAATGAAGACTAAAGCGGGCTTACATAGAAAAATTCAAAACTGCTATCGATTCTTGATTGAATTATTTTGCCTTTGTTTTTATATTAAATGAAGGTTTTGAATTGATGGGAAATCCTTCAGGATACTTCACTGACTTTGATGATAAAAAGCAAGTGGTAGAGTGGAAGAGCCTGATTGTACAGTTGGCCCAAAGATATATAGGTGAGTTAACCAAACTCAGTGTTGGTGCAAACATTTATAAAAAATCATGCTAGTGAAAATCTACATTTTTTTGTTCAACCCCTTTTGGTTTGAAAATGCTGTGACTTTCAATTTATGCAACCGGCTCTGGTTGGCTAAATGGCTGAACATTTGTAGGGAATTCCACAGGCAACAGACAACTTTTGATAAGGGATTTAGAGGCTACATAAATGCTGAGATGAAGCAAATTCTGGATATATCAGCTTTTGAGCTGAGGATCACAGTAGGCCTTGGAGCAATATACTGGGGATCATACTATAGATATTAGAACTCTATATTAATTCAACCCAATAAATATGGTTATTTCCTTTTCTTTTACATTACACATTACAATTCAGCAACAGATCTATGAAGGAAATTATGTGCACGTCTTTGGGAAAATTGCACCCACTTCAGAGGTTCCTGTTTGTGTTCACCTATGTAGACAAATCTGGGATCCTGTTGTGGAATAAATGGGTGGCACGGTGGCTCAGCAGTTAAGACACTGGGCTTGCCAACTGGAAAGCAAACAGCCCAAGTTTGAGATCCAAGCTCCATGTGACAGGATGAGCTCCTATCCTCGCCTCAGCTCTTGCCAACCTAGCAGTTTGACAGCATGCACATGAAAGTAGATAAATAGGTACCATTTTGGTGGGAAGATAACATCGTTCTGTGATGATCGTTCCGTCATGCTGGTCACATGACTGTGGGAATGTCTTCGCACAGTATTCAATGGCCTTGAAACGGAGATGAGCCCCACTCCCTAAAGTCAGCAACAAATAGCGGAGTAAAATTCACAGGGACTCTCCCCCTCTCCTTTGTGAAATAAACTGTGTGTAAATCTGTTGTATCCCAGATTGATCATCCATGTATATCTCTTAAAGGCAAAATCTGCTAGCATGGAATTATTTGGCCCAAGAGTCATTCACTTGAGACTTTGCTCAGAGCCTAATGAATGAGTTTAATACATTAACTCTTAAGTTTGGCTTCCAGAGAGGTATGGATTGAAACATGTTGCAAAGTGGAATTTTGAGACCTGGAATGAACCAGATCACCATGACTTTGACAATGTATCAATGACTGTAGACGGTAAGCTGTTTTAAATCCCTTTTTAAAAAATTGTTAATAACATGGAAAGAATTCCAAGGAGACGTTAGATGCAAGCGAGGAAAATGTTGCTCGTTTTAGATCTTGTAAAGCTCAGACTTAATATCAAATAGATACTGATTTTGCCATCCAAACTCTTCCAAAACTAAGTTATTGTGCCTAGTTTAGCAAACAGGAATGTTATTTAGTCTTTTATAACAGCAGAAACTTTGGGCTCAATTGTGGTCATACATCAAGGATTACCTGTAACATCAAGAGGAACCATTTTGCAAGCATTCTCATGGACTTGCCAAAGGAAGGGACATAGCAGTATGAGTGGCTGTTGGGAGTTCCCTCTTATTGTTTTATTTTCTCCCCTATCAGAATTTGGGTGCTCCCATGGCTGTTTCGGGATCATAAGTCAAGGGAAGTAATGTAGCCACGAGGGAAGATCATTGGAGTGACAGTGAGAACTGTAGAGTTTCTTTCATTGCAAAAGGGTATCTGAGGTTTTTATGCATGTAGGTATAATGGTCTCATTGTCACAAGGGGCTTGATTGCATCTGGTAATTTCGATGAGGAATCTGTTTGTCTTCTGCAAAACACTTTGCATTGCAATTGTTTCTAAATTACATAGGTACAAATTGGATGCATTCCGGTGTTTATGGGCTCATAACTCACAGGAGTTCTGTCACTGCTGCTGAATAATTGTCCTGCACTCAGGCCCATTCTTCCAAATATTTGAGAGGTGTGTGTGTGTGTATATAATTCCAGCAGACATATACTGTAACTCGTGGGGTGAAGCGGACTTCTTGTGCTTAAGCCTGAACCACAATACAGGTAGTCCTTGACTTACTACATTTCATTTAGTAATCATTTGAAGTTAACAACGGCACTGAAAAAAAGTGACTTATGACCGTTTTTCACCCTTGTGACCGTTGCAGCATCCCCAGGGTCACGTGATTTACATTCGGATGCTTGAGAACTGATTCACATTTATGACGGTTACAGTGTCCCAGGATCATATATCATCTTTTGCAGTCTTCTGACAGACAAAGTCAATGAGGAAGCCAGATTCGCTTAACAACCGTGCTACTAACTTAACAACAGCAGTGATTCACTTAACAACTTGTGGCGAGAAAAGTCGTAAAATGGGGCAAAGAGCAAATTTCTCACTTGGCAACATAAATTCTGGGCTCACTTGTGGTTGTAAGTCAAGGACCACCTGTAAAGCTGTCCTTCCCTCGGCTGCTGCTCCTTTATAGCTTTATAAAAAGGGAATTATCCTTGAATTTATGTATATCGAGGACCATGCCTATATAAGAACCAGCAGGGTGCTTTAAAACGCGATAAGCTTGTGTATTTTATTGGCACTCACAATAGAATCCATAGTCGCAAGTTCCATAGTCACATACAAGACACACAAGTTCAGGCAAGTGTTACATTTCTGAATCAGCTGTTGTTAATACAGAAATGCTCTGAAATATGCCCTGCTTTCTTATATTTCATCCCAGCGCATTCTGAAGAGCGAGATACTTTCTTGTTCCATTGATAAGATAGCGCAGTGATGGCGAACTTTTTAGAGACCGAGTGCCCAAAAACTGCCCTCCCACCCCCGATCCTCCCGCCTGCAGACCCATCCACTGCCTCCACGGTCCGCCGCAGATCACCCAGGCGGCCCAGAGCACCATGGCAGCCACTCCCTCCACCCGCACCCCACAGCATCAACTGCGCGTGACGGGTGCGAGGGTGAAGTCTTGTCCCCATTGCTCGGCTGCCATGCCCTTGCTCCACACGGGCTGCACTCAGGGGAGATTCTCCTCCAGGGGGGCTGCTGGTGAGGAAGGGGCCACAGGGGGAGGCGGGTCTGGGGTGATGGCACACATGCCCACAGAAAGGGCCCTGAGTGCCGCCTCTAACACGCATAGGTTCACCATTGAGATAGCGTATTGATATCACATGTTGAGTCTTTACCAACTCTTCCACCTTACACCCAGGATTTCTCAACTACTATGACGCTTGTTCTGAAGGATTAAGGGAAGCCAGTGGTCAGCTAAAATTGGGAGGCCCCGGAGATTCCTTTCATCCATTTCCCAAGTCTCCAATTTGCTGGAACCTCCTCAGCCATTGCTACAATGGCACAAATTTTTTCACTGGAGAGACAGGAGTCCGGCTAGACTACATCGCCATGCATAAAAAGGTCAGCTTCTTGTTGTTGTTGTTTTTAAGTTAAGGTGCTTCGTTATCACCTTTATTTGAGGGATCACCTGTTCTCCAATTGTTTCTGCCAATCTGGTGTGATGGGGCAGAAGGGATTCTCTCTCGGTCCCATTGATTAAGCCAGTGTCACCTAGTGGGACTTGGGGAAAATGATAACCTTCCAGAGATCTGGATGGCTTCCATCCTTCAGGAAGCTATTAAAGACCTGGCTTTTCTCCCAAACTTTGGGCAAAGTTGAGGCTGTGTCCCTGTTGGGTGAGTTTTTCTTGCTTAGATGCTGCTTTAGAGGCTATTTCTTTGGAGGAGGGGGGAATATGATTTTGTATTTTATATTTTGAATTTTAAGCTGCCCAGAGTTATTGAGAGTTGGATGAACTATACCAGGGGTCTTCGACCTTGACAACTCTTAAGACTTGTGGACTTCAGCTCCCAGAATTCCTGGCTGAGGAATTCTGGGAGCTTAAGTCCACAAGTCTTAAAGTTGTCAAGGTTGCAGACCCCTGAACTATACAATGCGAGGGTGAAGGTTCGTTCTCCGAGCTTGTGGGTTGGTTTCTGAACGTTTCGTTACTAGGTAACATCTTCAGCAGAGTTTAGGGGATGTCAGGGTCAGTGTTTTGTTTATAAGGGCTTCAGGTGAGGGTGTGTCAAGTAAGGGTCTGTGGTAGGTCTTATGATGGGTCAGGTGTGAGTCATCAGTCAGTCAATCTAATCTACAAAATCAACTGTAACCATTGCAACCAATTCTACCTGGGACAAATATCACATCAGTTAAAAACCGGGATCCACAAATGCCGGCTAGCAGTCAAACGCCACAGTCCAAATCCTTAATCTCTACCCACACTGGAACCAAACAGGACCAGTTTGATTGGAGCGACACAAAAATCATTGGCCGTGCTGCCACCCGCCACGCTCGTGAAGCCTGGCATTCCACAAGCAATTCCATCAACAGACACAATGACCTACAACTAGCCTACGAACCCCTCAGAATCCAAATCAATCACACAACCAATCAGAGACAGCACCGACCCTCAACCAACCCATGCAAGCCCCCCCTCCCACCAGCAGTTCAGCTCCCAGTGACCCTGATCTGATGTAACCTACCCATCACAAGCCCCTCACTTTACATATCACTCATGACCCACACCTAACCCATCACAAGACCCTCACTTGACACACCCACACCTGAAGCCCTTATAAACAGAAGAACACAAACACTGACATTCCCTAAACTCTGCTGAAGATGTTGAGATTCTAGAAAGAGTACAGAGAAGAGCAACAAAGATGATCAGGGGACTGGAGGCTAAAACATAAGGAACGGTTGCTGGAATTGGGTATGTCTAGCTTAATGAAGAGAAGGATGAGGGGGGACATGATAGCAGTGTTCCAATATCTCAGGGGCTGCCACAAAGAAGAGGGAGTCAAGCTATTCTCCAAAGCACCTGAAGGCAGGATAAGAAGCAACGGATGGAAACTAATAAAGGAGAGAAGCAACCTAGAACTGAGGAGAAACTTCCTGACAGAATAATTAACCAGTGGAACAGAAGCGGTGAATGCTCCAATACTGGAAGTTTTTAAGAAGAGACTGGACAGCCATTTGTCTGAAATGGTATAGGGTTTCCTGCCTGAGCAGGGGGGTGGACTAGATGACTTCCAAGGTCCAACTTATTATTATTATTACTACTACTACTACTACTACTACTACTACTACTACTACTACTACTACTTAGCCTGGTAACGAAACCTTCACCCTCATCCTACACCCGAGCTACAAATTTTTGCCACTATTGCATACGCTGTATAAATAAATAAAATAAAACTTCAAGTAGAAATACTCCCAGTAGAGCTTATTGATCAGGATGGACAGCTTAGTACGAACAAGGGCTTAGCGAGCCACAGAATCACAGAGTAAGAATAAAATAGAAGCCGTTTATTTATTTATATCCCAGCTTTATGCCTTTTTTACAAATAACTCAAGGCAGCAAATATGCCTGATACACTTTTCTCCTCCTATTTTCTCCACAACAATAACAACCCTGTGAGGTAGGCTGGGCTGAGAAAGAGTGACTGGCCTAAAGTCACCCAGCTAGCTTTCATGGCTAAGGTAAGACATGAACTCACAGTTTCTGGCCAAACTGGCTCTTGGAGCCTAATATTAATTAATATTATAAGCTTAATATTATTTATATCTGTAGAAACGTAGTTGGACTTGTTACTCTCCTATCATTATTTAATAGTATTCCTCTTTAAATGGCATATTTTTTTTTAAAAAAATCTTAATTTGGTGATAGATTTTGGACCCCATACAAAAAGAGAGATTCCCTGGCCTTGTTTTGACAAAATAGTATAAGAGTAGGAGAGCAGGTGTACACGTGCTAGATAATAACATTCATCACAATGCTTCTAATCACCAGGGAGCTGGGAGTGCTCTTCATATCCTGGAACAGGAAACGGAGGCCATGGGACAGATCCAGAAGATGTTCCCCAATTTTGCCTCAGTCCCCGTATACAATGATGAGGCTGATCCTCTAGTAGGATGGTCGATCCCACAGCAGTGGAGAGCTGATGTGACCTATGCAGCTATGGTGGTAAAGGTAAGGTTGATGCTGGCAAAAGTGGAAGTTTTTGTTTGGGATTTTTATTGGATAATGGGGAATCACAAAGTAAACAGAAGCTCGTCTAGACTGTCTTGCTCAATGCACTCTGCGTGCTGTGACAAACATTCAGGCTGTCGGGGCTAAGCCAGGGTGGTAAGCATTTAGACTTCAATCTAGACCAGAAAGGGACCTTCCCTAGTTTGAAGTCCTTGGAGAATTTGGAAGTTATTAAATGCCCTTATGATCTCAAATCATAAAGCAAGTCCTTCTTAGACTTGACCAGTATTGCTTCCCAATCGACTAATGCTGCTTGCCCACATAACGTATTTGTTATGTTGCAGGAGCCAACATAATGCATTCCTCTTACTCCTGGGTTTCAAGACCACACTGTGACTAAGCACTTCAGTTCAGAAGAACTGGAAGTAAATACAGGTGGTCCTTGACTTATGTTGAGTCCAACATTTCTGTTATTGAGTGAGACATTTGTTAAGTGAGTTTTGCCCCCGTTTTACGATCTTGCTTGGCACAGTTAAATGAACCACTGCAGTTGTTAAGTTAGTAGCACGGTTGTTAAGTAAATCGGGCTTCCCCATTGACTTTGCTTGTCAGAAGGGCGCAAAAGGTGATCACGTGACCCTGGGAACAGACCAACCGTCATAAATCTGAGTCAGCTATCAAGCGTCTGAATTTTGATCACATGACCATGGGGATGCCGCAACAGTCATAAGTGTGAAAAACAGTCACGAGTCACTTCTTTAAGTGCCGTTGTAACTTCAAAACGGTCACTAAACGAACTGTTGCAAGTTTGAGGACTCCCTGTAATTGTTTTTCCCCCGTTTTCCATTTAGAGAGCTTTATTTAAAGAATTCCTGTTTAGGCCCGAATAAAAGCCCTTTCCCTGCAAATCTCCATGAATGTTATGATCCGCTATGTTCCCTTTGCATCCATGAATTATTCAGAAATACTAAGAAATACACAGACGTTACCAATATTGATTTCCTCTGCTTCTGCCTAAAGAACTGGACTGAAGCTGGGCAGCTGCTAAACTGGAACTGGTCTGATGAACTAACCAGTGTTTCTCAACCTTGACAATTTTAAGGCACGTGGACTTCAACTCCCAGAATTCCACAGCCAGCAACGCTGGCTGTGGAATTCTGGGAGTTGAAGTCCACGTGCCTTAAAATTGTCAAGGTTGAGAAACACTGAACTAAACAATTGCAATGCAAAGTGTTTTGCGGAAGACAAACAGATTCCTCATCTGTTGTTTTATAGACTTTGCAATATTTCACAGTCAGGACTTGTGCGTCACCTAATGGAGGAAAACTGCATCTGCACCTTGCAATTTTTGTAATCATAAACACACTGTAAAAGTAGCGTCTGCCTTACTATTTTACAATTTAAAACACACTTTTGGGTAAAGCGGGCGTTACGTCCAGCATATCATCTTGGCTTAGCCATAGTGCTGCATTCCCTTTTGCCATTTAATCCTACAATTTTCAATCAGTGAATACTGCTTGATTTTAGGTTACTAAAGACGAATCCATCCATCATAGCTTATAGCTTGGTCTACAGTTGGAGAATTATCACTGTAGATTTTGAGGCAAGACGAGATGAAACCTGGATGATCTCCTGGATGGAATTAGGGAATTTATTTCACTTGCTTCCGTCATTTGCATGCACTTTCCATCCAAGACTCAAAGCAATGTGCAATTCAGTCATATTATAAAAACCGTAAGAACAATCGAACAGTATCCCAAAATATATAATATCATAAATTTACACTATCTTAAATAAGGTATTTCAACAATTAAGTAGGCATTCGTGTGCAAATATGGGATGGGAATCAACCTATCAGCATGTTGACCATGGTTTTCTGTTTAATATAGTCGATGACCTCAAAGCAGCCAGCTGATGTCTCAGATGAATTTGTGAAGATAAATCAAGTGACTTATATATTATGTTGCTCACTATTACATGAATATTAAGCAGCATATTGAGAAAAACTCTTAGTAAAAAAAAGGCAAGACAGAAAAGGGTCTTCCCCTTCGCACACATCGGTTATATACCTCAAATCTTTTTTATTTTGTGTACAGTAGTTCTCGAGTTCTGACTATAATTGAGCCCAAAATTTGTGTTGCTAAGTTGTTATGTGTGTTTTGCCTCATTTTACAACCTTTCTTGTCCCAGTTGTTAAATGAATCACTGCAGTTGTTAATTTAGTAATGCAGTTCTTAAGTGAATCTGGCTTCCCCCATTGGCTTTGCTTGTCAGAAGGTTGCAAAAGGTATCACATGACACACACACACACACACACAGCACACTGCAACTATTATAAATACATGCCAGTTGCCAAGCGTCCCAATTTTGCAGTGGTCATTAAGTGTAAAAACGGTCATAAGTCATATTTTCGGTGCCATTGTAATTTTGAATGATCACTAAATCAATGGTTGTAAGTCAAGGACTACCTGTGTTTGGGTAAGAAGTGGAAGCTGGAGGACAGTGTCCAGCAAGAAGGTCATCCTAGGACTAAAAAACAAAGGCCATCCTTTTAAAGGGGGAGAGGGAAATCCTATCCCCCCCTTTTTTTTTACAGTGGTAGATCTTTTGAACTACTGAGAATTAAGCATAAAATAAAATGCTTATTTGATGAAGTGTCTCTGCCCCTATTTGTGAGTTTTATTATCTGAAGGCTAACTTTTGCAGTTGGAGAATGAGTGTCTGGTTGACAAGTTTCTCCTACGTTAGCTATTGAAAGATCATCTTAAGAAATCTCTATTAACTTCTTGCTGGTCCCTTAAGACAGGGGTAGGCAACCTTGGCTCCTTTATGACTCGTGGACTTCAACTCCCAGAATTCCTGAGCCAACATGGCTCAGCTTGGAAACCTCTCCCTTTTCCCTCAACATGGCTGGCTCAGGAATTCTGGGAGTTGAAGTTCACTAGTCATAAAAGAGCCAAGGTTGCCTACCCTTGCCTTAAGCAATACCATAGAGCAGTATTTCTCAACCTTGGCTACTTTAAGACGTGTGGACTTCAACTGCCAGAATCCTTAAGACATGTGAACTTCAACTCCCATAATTCCTCAGCAAGCAGATGCTGGAAGTTGAAGTCCATAGGTCTTAAAAGTAGCCAAGGTTGAGAAACAATGCCCTAGAGATATTTTCCATATGTTTCCCTGAGGAGAGAAGAGATTTGGGTTTTCAAAAAAGAAAATTCCTGTAGGTTTATTGTCTGTATCATTGTTACATAATGAAAAGCAATATCTGCCTTCCTTAAATAATTAAATGAATGTTTAGGGTATCGGAATTATTCTGCACCCTGCTTATATTCCCTGCTGCTCTGTGTACAGAAGTAGATTTTAGTGCAGATCTGCTGGTTCTTCGAGCCAGTTGGCATCCATGTCATTAACAGGAGATGTGCCTGGCATTGCTGCTGTTTTTGACCACCAACAGTCACTCCATACTTTTTAGTCATGGTTTCGCAGTGGGGAGGAGAGCTAAGCAGTAAGATTTTCAACCAAACCTGTCATTATTGACATAAGAGGTTTACACAGTACAAGTACTGCTGAGATGTACTTCCCCAAAGTGAAATAGATACATGCCATTATTCAGATTTTATTGCTAGTCTGAATGTATTAGATGGAGAGAAATTATGAAAATATTTTTGACTTGTTGGAAACCAGGTTGTAACCAATCCTTTTTCAATATATATTTAGCAATAACAGGGTTTCTTTCAACATTAAGCCACCAATTATATAAAATCCTCTACTTTCTCACTCCTAATAATAATAATAATAATAATAATAATAATAATAATAATAATAATAATAATAATAATAATAATAATAATAATAATAATAATAATGTTGGAAGGGACCTTGGAGGTCATCTAGTCCAACCCCCTGCTCAGGCAGGAAACAGACATGTCAAACACAAGGCCTGGGGTCCGGATGCGGCCTGCGAAGTTGTTTCATGTGGCCCACGAAGCCATCCTGGAAACAGTGAGGGAATGACCCCAGGCCAGCCAGGAGCCAATGTACAATTTTGTAGTGGCCATCTATGCTGAAATGCATTCAGTCTTAGCTCCACAAGGCCGTCTGGAAACAGCGAGGAACCAGCCCCTGCCGCGTCGGCCCCAGCCCCCTGAGTGCATGCTGGGGAGGTGTCACCCTTTGTGAGGAATGAAGAAATGCACCATCGTATGGAAGTGGCCAGCACATGGCCTTCACCTACTTCACATATCCGGCTTGATAGCCTCTGCCCTGGTCCCACCCCTTTCTGCCAGAGACCCTCAGATCTGTCCCACTCCTGCCCAGGCCCCCACAGGCAACCTTGACGCGAATGATGTAAAGCTGGTCATGCCCACCCAGTAGGTCACACCCACTCCATCCACGCCCACCCATTAGGCCACACCCACCCTGGTCACACCCCCCCCAGGGCAACCGCAATGCTGATGCGGCCCTTAATGAAATTGAGTTTGACACCCCTGCCCTATACCATTTCAGACAAATATTTGTATTAGATCAATTTATCCTCACGCTTTAAAACAGAGGTGTCAAAATGCCAGCCCACGGGCCGATTGCATCATGCGGAGGCCCCGCCCGCCCCAGCTCTGGCAATGAAAGAAAAGTTGCGATATGTCGCAAACCGTCACGTGACGTGACGAGTTTGACACCCGTGCTTCAAAAGATCAAGGAATGACAGAAAGAAGGAGAAAGAGTCAAATATAATTTGTATCTTTTTCAAAATTCACTTTTCAGCATGGATTTCAAGCAATTGACGTCAGCTTCTGAATGTTGGGAAGGAATGGTGTTACCTGACAGACAAGTCCAGAATTTGTATTCACTGAACTTTAGTGGAATGCCATGCAGTATGAATTAGAAACAAAGATAGTTTTTTCCCCCGTGCCATCACTCTGCTGAACACTTAATTCCCACAGCACTGTCTTGTCTCTCATCTTTTCTTGTCTTTTTGTCTTTCCTACTATCTTTTCCTATTGTTGTTTGTAACTTATGATTAATGATTGTAACTATGTTTTATGATCTATGACCTATCACTTGCTATTTATATGTATGCTGTGAGGTTATGGATCAGAGACAAATTCCTTGTGTGTCCAATCACACTTGGCCAATAAAGAATATTCTGTTCTGTTCTATTCCGTTCTGTTCTTGTTCTGTTCTGTCCTGTTCTATATTCCTATTCTATTCTGTTCTGTTCTATTCTATTCTGTTCTACTCTTGTTCTATTCCTATTCTGTTCTGTTTTATATTTCTATTCTATTCTATTCTATTCTATTCTATTCCTATGAGTTGCCTACTCTTTGGTTTTTCACCAAGGAATGTTTGTTTATTTCATACACACACACACACACCTTCCATAAATTAATAGAGCTAGTGTGAATTGTCTTTCTCTGGCCTCATTCAGTTTAACATGAACACCTTTTGTGATTTTAAAAGCAGTTTTATACAACTCTGTTCTGCACAACTCAGTGTTCTTAAGAGCTAATCTGCTTTTTTTGTGCGTATATTGGTGTGGAGCATTAATCCTTCTACATCTGATTAGGTATGCTGTCGCAATCCTCCTCTTAAATTCCTAATTTTAGCTGCCTAGGGAATTAGGTCAATTTAAGCTATTGGAAAGGCTTACTTAGTAGACCCTGATGCTAACATGTTACAGTACGTTTCTTGTTTTCAAGTTGTCACAGGGATCCTGGGTTTAATTTCTTCTATAGGCAGAGATAAATTACAGCGCAGTCATCTGTTTGGAATTAGAACTGAGGCAGGAAAAAAAATGAAAGCTATACAGTAATCCCAATATGAAATATTTGTTTTCAGCTATGTATACTGTATGCTTTTTAAGGAAGACTACAAAAGCGTCAAAGAGGATTTTTGACCCAGCACACAACTGAAAACTTCAGCTTTTCTTTTAACTGGCTGAAACAACTTCTGGTTTTTTTTTCCCCTTGTTGCAGCATTATACCTGAAACATATGCCAAATACCTGTTGAATTCCTAGTAGCCAAAAGAAACAAATCATTTACTTATTTAATCAATTTATATATTGTATGTTATCCTAATAAATAACTTTGGAGGTTCAGTGCATTGTACAGTGCCGTATTTCTCCATCATATTGCAACCCAAAGGAGGCTGAATTCTGCTAAGTACACACTAAATAGTTTTCCTACAGAATAAAGCGTGCAGATTTTGAGGAAATATTGCAGATCTATTTTAATATATATGCATTTCATTATCTGAGTTGCTTTGTTGCATTTTTTTTTACTGAATACAGAATACTCATAGCCATGATTTATATACTATATAATTTCATATGGGAGATGCAAATCACCTTTCCCCCAACCTAGTGCCTTCAAACATTCCTAACCTGGTTGTGGATGATGAAAATTGTTATCCAAATACATCTGAAGGGCAGCAATTTAGATAGGATTGGTTTAAAATAATGACCTCATCCTGCAGTGGATTTGCTGTCAAAAGTCTTGAAAAGCCTCCTGTGAAAGTTACGTCCATTACTTGTTACGATATACTTTATTGATTAGTCAATTGACCATATCAAATGTGAGCATCAGTCACAGTAAAATACAGTAAAATGAGATCAAATAGCTATGGTGAGATACAATAGAATAAAATATAGCAGGTAAGATAAAATAAAGATAAAAGAGTAAAAGGTAAAATAGAGGAAGAATGCCTGTTTTATTGAACTAACATAACTAACTTTCAAATGGTGTTCCTTTACAGGTAATCACTCAGCATCAAAATCTTCTCATCGCTAAACCCAACAATACCATCAACTACACTTTGTTAAGCAATGACAATGCATTTCTGAGTTACCATCCTTATTACTTCACCCAGAGGACACTTACGGCACGCTTTCAGATGAATAACACAAAGCCCCCCCACATCCAGATGGTGAGGAAGCCGGTGCTGACAGTAATGGGCTTGCTGGCTTTGCTAGGTACAACACCCCTTCCCCCTCCATTCATTTTCACAATTGCTAAATACACTGTCAAATCAAGAGTCCAGGCAGTTCAACGTTAGTAGTTCAATGGTCAAAGCAAATTGGCGGCAGATAAGAGTCAATGGAATTCAAGATGGGCTGGGCTTAAATCTCTTGTGGGCATGAAGGGATTCGAGACTGATGATGCGTTTGACCCCCCTCCCTTGGACTCAGCCTGGTCATTTCCTACACACCCTTAAGTATTCCAGGAAATGAAGTATCTAGTATTTAATAAAGAAGGAAGAAATATATTATGTTGACCAGCTGATGTTAATTCAGTTGAACTGGTAAATAAGCCAATCAGTTATCAGTCAATAAGTTAAAACTTCATACCTGTTACCACGTACTGGGGGGGGGGAACAATGTAAGTAACAGGAATTTGCTTTCCAACAGCAAATAATTAGTGGTTAAAGCACCAGGCTAGAAACCAGGAGACTGTGAGTTCTACTCCTGCCTTTGGCACAAAAGCCAGCTGAGTGAACTTAGGCCAGTCACTCTTTCTCAATCCAACTCACTCCACAGAGTTGTTGTGGGGAAAATAGGAGGAGGAAGGAGTAGTGCATATATTTGCCACCTTGAGTTATTTATAAAAATAATAAAGGGGATTTAAAAAATGGCCCAATCTTAGAAAGAGAGATTTAACAAACAGAAGAAATAATAACAGCCACTTAGGTATCTTAGTTTATCTGTTATTTCAAACTTCAGCTCTTCTTATGCCCACATCAAATCTTTTGATGAAATGTTCTGTCACAGAATTAACACTTCATGAGGCTGACTTCTGGAACTAGGACAACATGCTTTAAATGCTCCTCTGCAAGTTTCCCTTTTTTTGGTTCAAGGTTTTCTCCCTCTTGTGCAGGAGAAGAGCAAATTTCTGCCAACATTTCTAGTCACAAATCAGAAGACTGTAATGCCTTGGGAATATTAGCCAGCTTGCATAAACCTTCAGGACTACAATTGTCGGACAGCTGGCAAGCATCAATACTGATCTATTCAAGCAATGATAACAAGACATCCTCAAACATCAGTACTGTGATTCTAAACATAGCCAACTATCCTAAAGACAGAGGTAAAATTTTGCTATGACTTTTTGAAGGGCTATTAACCTGATAACCTACAGAAATGAGATTTAGATTCAGGTTGGGGGAAGTAGGCTCCATCCACTGCTAGACAAATTCAAGAGAGGTCTTTTCTCACAGGGCAATGGACAGTTCCTAATAACTACAGCATGACACACACACACACACTGCCTCATTCTAAAGCAGACATGTCAAACCCAAGGCCCAGGGGCCGGATGCGGCCCGCAAAGTGGTTTCATGTGGCCCGCAAAGCCATGCTGGAAACACTGAGGGAATGGCCCCTGCTGCCTTGGCCCTGGCCCAGGCTGGCCGGGAGCCAATGTACAATTTTGTGGTGGTGGCCATCTATGCTGAAATGCATTCAGTCTTAGCTCCACAAGGCTGTCCAGAAACAGCGAGGAACCAGCCCCTGCTGCGTCGGCCCCGCCCCCTGGGTGCATGCTGGGGAGGTGTTACCCTTTGTGAGGAATGAAGAAATGCACCATGACTTGGCGCTTGCCCCGGTCCCACCCCCTTCTGTCAGAGACCTTCAGATCTGTCCCACTCCTGCCCACGCTCCCACAGGCACCCTTGATGTGAACGATGTAGAGCTGGCCATGCCCATCCAGTAGGCCACACCCACCCTGGCCACACACCCCCGCCCCCCCAAGGGCAACCGCAATACTGATGCGGCCCTCAGTGAAATTGATTTTGACACCCCTGTTCTAAAGTGATCACCAAATTAGGATTTAGTTTGAATAGTGGCACGGGAGGGTCATTCTTTACGCAATAGGGGAAGAGGTTCGGAGATTTGAACTCAGAAGGTGCTTGGTCAGCAGATGATCCCTGATGGCTTAACTTGAATAGACAATTCACAGAATCTAATTAGGATATGTTAAGTATGCAGAATTGTGTTTTGTGAAACAAATTGTATGTTCACTGTTTGGGGTTTTTTGTTTTGGTTCTGGTGTTGAGACTGAGACTGAGACAACTTCATGGTGTGGTTTAACCTCTTAAATTTCTAACTGTGAGAAAAATCCACTTGGTGAAAAGCTTGTCACCCTTTGGATCCTTCTCGTGAGCAAAGTGTTGCTTTCATTCGCATAGAAAGAGTTGTTCGAAAGCAGTGTTCAGAAAGAGTCAGAAAACAGTGAAATCTGCTTCCCGGGTTTCACTTCAACAACAGCCCCGGTTTGAGTTTCTTGATTGTTGTCCCTCACTCATCAAGTGACATTTGAAGTAAGCTCACACCTTTTTAATTGGGCACTTGCAGGAGAGTGAGAAATGGTGAGCAGCTATTGGAGTCATAGATATCAACTCGGGTTAAAGTATCTACTTTGAGCTTTGGCTGTTACATTGCCTTCCATC
Organism: Bothrops alternatus; assembly: GCA_034064705.1. Lineage (NCBI taxonomy): Eukaryota > Metazoa > Chordata > Lepidosauria > Squamata > Viperidae > Bothrops > Bothrops alternatus. The sequence goes on from JARGCV010000087.1 coordinate 2,030,205, forward strand.
AGAACAGTCTTCTGAGGATTGTATCTTAGTCAAGCTCAGCTGGATTTTTCCCCCCGTATTCCCTTTCATATTTCAGGATGCAAAACCTTTTCAATTGCTGACGGAATGAAACAGTGTCAACTTGGGGTTTTCAGGTTACCGATTACTTACTTCTCTGTTTCTTTCTAAAGCTACTTTGTCTAAGACAGTGGTTCTCAACCTTTTTCAGGTTGAGACCCCACTTGCGCCGCCCCTGCGTGCCACGACCCCGACCCGGGTGCGCGCACGTGCGCGCAATGGGCTGATCCGTGCATGTGCAGCGCGCGCACGACGAAAAAAAATATCATAAAATAAAATAAAATAAAAAAATAATGGCAGACCGCGACGGGCCAATCCGCGCATGCGTGGCGCGCGCGCGACGGCCTGATCCGCGCATGCGTGGCGCACACGACAAAAAAATAAAAAAACAAACAAAAAACAAAATGGCGGACCACGACGGCCCGGTCCACGCATGCACGGCGCATGCGCGACAGCCCGATCCGCGCATGCGCGGCGCGCACACGATGAAAAATAAAATAAAGTTAAAAAACACAAAATGGCCGACCGCGGTGTCCGGCGACCCCCGCGAAACGGTCGTTCGACCCCAAATGGGGTCGCGACCCATAGGTTGAGAACCGCTGGTCTAAGAGTTGAGGCCCAAAACTTATCACTTGAATAACAGACTGTGAACCAGAATACTGTATTTCTAAGCTACCATGTCTGATTTGATGTTCAGCTTAAGCCAAACTTTAAACTATTACATTTTCTTTTTCTTCCCAAAGAACTGGTATACGTAACATACTACATGGATAACAACCTAACCAATCCATATTTGCAATGGAAGAAAATGAGAATGCCAGACTTTCCTTCTCAGAAGCAACTGGAGCAAATAAGAGATGCTCAGGTAGAGTACCGTGCATTTGAGAAAGGGCTCTTTGTGAAATCAAACCCAGTACATGCTCGTTTGAGAGTAATTATGTCTGAATTCAGTGAGTTTTTTCCTAAGTACATTTTGTCACCCTATATCTTTGTCACATGACAATTTACTTCAAAATAATCACCGTTGCGTTGTGTACATGTTTATGGTGAAAACCTGAAACTAAAGAGTAAACTTTTTTTATTGATCTACAGACTGTGCTAGAAACCATTTGTTAATTTTCCCTGACTTCATTAAGATGTGTTGGATTTCAACTTCCACAATTTTTAGTCATGGTTGGTGAAAGCTTAGAACGGAAGGAAGGAAGGAAGGAAGGAAGGAAGGAAGGAAGGAAGGAAGGAAGGAAGGAAGGAAGGAAGGAAGGAAGGAAGGAAGGAAGGAAGGAAGAAAGACAGGGAAGGAAGAAAGACAGGGAAGGAAGGAAGGAAGAAAGACAGGGAAGGAAGGAAGGAAGGAAGGAAGGAAGGAAGGAAGGAAGGAAGGAAGGAAGGAAGGAAGGAAGGAAGGAAGGAAGGCAAGCATTAAAATATTCAGGTAAGAATAAACATTAATAAAGTTTTTTATAGCTTTGAGTGATATATTGCTGCTTAAGTGAACAGATGATAGGATAAAATCCTTAAGATTTTAGCTCAATCTTACAACAAGAAGATCCTTCCCATCTCTTATCTAAAAGCTGAGGGGGAAGAGGCATTTTTACTTCTTTCCATTGATTAAAAGTTTAACCTTTGCAACAAGGTAAACATATGCAAGGCTTTCATATTTTCTGTATACTCTTTTGAGTTGCCTTATACCGGTCCCTTATTTCAAATAGCTTGTCCTCCCTCTTTGCTGAATGTCAGTACTAGTCTGCTGAATTAGACCCAGTTCAGCATTCTCTTCCTTGAAGATCTCACAAGCAGAGTGGCTGGATTGTGTATTCAGAGGCAGACGGCCCTAGTCAAAAGAAGTTCCCATTGACTCCTGGTTGTTCAAAACAAACTACCTACTGTAGCCTTTGTTAGGTTCATTTCATGTTTTTCCGGGGTAGAACATAAATAAAACGGTCTGTTCTCTCCGTAGCATCCATAACAATGTAAGCTTCAGTCACAGGTTTTTCAATGAGTCCTAAGCATTAAAGCAGGAGTCTTCAAACTTGGCCCTTTTATGACCTGTGGACTTTAACTCCCAGAATTCCTGAGCCAGCACGGCTGACTCAGGAATTCTGGGAGTTGAAGTCCACGGGTCATAAAAGGGCCAAGTTTGAAGACCCCTGCATTAAAGAATAAACTCCACCGGATACAGACATATTTACTTCTCAGTGCATTTAGAGTTGCTCTCGTATGTTTATTTAAAAAGCGCAAAACTTCAAATTCTACAATTCCTTGAGTAGAAAAACAAAACATCTTAAACCTCCAGACCTCTTCAGGTTAGCAGCCCTTTTGGACAGTCTGCTTTTCATAGCAATAAAGAGCTCCCTTGAGAGAAATTCTGAAAGAAAACTCATATTTGGCTATCAAACCTCTAGCCTCGCTTCCAGTCTCTTGGCTCCGCTGTCTGCTCTGATTGGCTCTCCTTAAATCCCTGCCTTTAACAGGAATTTGTACGGTATGGAAGTCAGGGAGGAATGGCTATATAATCCAAGAACTACTCTCATTTGAAAAATCCTAAGTTTACCTTAATATTTGTGTGAACGTGTATCCTTATATTAGAACACAGATTATACAGTTGGAAGGGACCTTGGAGGTCTTCTAGTCCAACTCCCTGCTCGAGCAGGGGACCCTGTACCATTTCAGATAAACAACTGTCCAGTCTCTTTTTCAAAGCCTCCGGTGATGGACAGTGGTGGGATTCAAATATGGGAACAATTGGTTCTCTGTGTAGATGCCACTTCCGGAAGTCCATTTTGGGCCTGGGCAACAAAAAAATTAGCTACCGGTTCTGCTGAAGTGGTGCGAACCGGCTGAATCCCACCACTGGTGATGGAGCACCCACAACGTCCGAAGGCAACTTGTTTCATTGGTTGATTGCTCTCACCGTTAGGAAATGTCTCCTTAGTTCTAGGTTGCTTCTCTCTTTGGTTAGTTTCCATCCGTTGTTTCTCGACTTGCCTTTTGGTGCTTTGGAAAATAGTTTGACCCCTGTGCCTGGCTGCGTCTGACAGTTTCTTTATTCTCCAGATGTAACCGATATGTAGTTATTCCTTCTCCCAAAATCAATTGAAGGAACTCTTAATTCTGAAGGGAGGCAGTGCCCCAGCCCTTCAAATAAAAGAATTGTCATCATTTTTTTCCAAGTTACATTTTCCAGGATGCTTTGTGGGGAGAGTCAAAACGGCATAAAGCTAATATATGGTCTGTAACACCACTAGCGCCATAGAATAATCTCTAAATGAGGGCACCTCCCTTTCCCCCCCCCCAATCTACTCACCTATCCTCCGAATCTCTTCTGTCTTGTCCTGTAGAATAAATCAGGGAGTTGTCCCAATTAGATTCATTCCTTTTTATGTTAACCAGATGTTTGCTCCTTGCGGGCCAGCTTTTTCCATGGATCTGACACAATGGAAGGGGTTATGTAAATGTTTATGGTAATAGATATCTTTACAAACAAAGCCAGAAGGAATGCGTCCCTTCGGATTTCATGTTGATCTTTTCCCCATGCTCTCTTATTAGGACATGCTTGAACACTAGGGAATCTAAGCACTACCTGTGTCCCCTTGAAGCCACTCAGTGGGTTCAATGCAAACGGAACTCTTTTTAAAAACAAAGGAACGCATTGCAGATGATCTTAGCAAAACACAGACAGAATTTCTGAGGAGAATTGGAAATCAGAAATGTTGGCCTCAGCTTCCTTCGTGTATTGGGAACAGTATTCCTTCTTGTGTGCCAACTAGGGGACAAATCTGAAACAAACAGGGAAAGGAGTCTAAGCAAGAAATAGGTGGGGTGTCCCTTCTATATTTCTCCATATTTCTCTTTGTCTTATGCCTCCCACTTTTTCTCCACTAACTATACACATAAGTGGCAGGAAGCAGGACCAGTTGGCTTTGCCTGCTCTCCACTTTTCTTTTGAATGTGCCTTTTCCTTTGCAGTGCCTGCCCATTGGAATGACCTTTCCCACATCCATGTGTGGTTATATATATAGTTGGCCCCATCCCTATCCCAGCCAAATTGATTGGAGTACTTGCACGAAAGGATGTAATATAAATTTGGGTTCCTGATGTATTGACATGTTGCTGGTGGATCGTACATCACCCAGAGCCACAATTATTCAAGTTGGGAAGCCATATACATTTCTTAAATAAATAAATAAAATTTGGGGGCCATTATTTGCTTGTTAGAATTACAGCTCACCTTTCCTGCAGGTGGTGTGTACAAGACTCTCCCTCCCATTTTTCCTCATCATCACAATCCTGAGAGGCAGATCGGGCTGAAAGAGAGTGAAGGGCCCAAAGTCAGCTAATGAGCTTCCATGGGTGAAGAGTGATTTGAAGCTGGGTTGTCCTTGTCTAATATCTGAATTTACAGGGGTGTAAATGTAACACCTTTCTGCTGTTCTTTAAGTCAGTTGCACCTCATTCTGAGATTTCATTTCCTGGAGCAACATTTAGGCCTGGGAGCATGAGTTAAGAAAAGAGGTAAAGATTTCTTCTCCAGATGATCATGATGGGTTCCCAGGGTTCAACTTAAGAGGCCAGTTGATCTTCCCAACAACCATATTTTTATATGAAGGCTTAAACATGAAATATCTTATGTAAAAATGCAGAAGCCACCCCAGTTACAATGCAAGAGTCAAACAAGTGGCTTTTTAAAGATCAGGTTCTCCAAACTTGGCAACTTTAAGACCGGTAGACTCCTCAACCAGCATAGCTGGGAGTTGAAGTCCACAAATCTTAAAGTTGCCAAGTTGGGAGACCCCCTGCTTTAGATGATGGTCTTCTACTAATAGCATTCAACTTGCTTAACTATAGCTGCGCAACTCTTAAGTGTCACTGGGGTTCTTGGATAGTTCTCCAGCATCTCTACATTTTTAAAAATTAATTTTAAATCTATTTCTTAGAACCCTGTGGTGAAAGGACCATTTCCATTACCTGCAAAACACCATTTAAGGCTGAAGCAAGAACTTCCAATTCCAGCTGTTTTCCTCCTTCATATTTGTGCAAAGCCCCTCTCTGCTCCCAATCAGGTGGGTGCTTCCTTTTGCCACTCGCTTGCAAACACAGAAAGTTTAGTAAGGTGCAAATCAAGTGACTTTGTTTTGTTTCTGAGCCTGGAGTTAGGAGAGACTGGGAGATTCTTGGCATTCTTCCCATGACTCCCACAGTTCTTTTATTATCCTTTATCAGCACTATTTGATCCAAAGAAGGTTTTTACACAGCTGTGCACCAAATGCCGCATTTTTCACTGGCCAGTATACCCTTATACAGAATCGGTAAAAAACATCAAGGTTAGAAAGGACAGAGGCAGCTTTCCAGCCAAAGGGAAAACATGGCCTATAAAGATCTGTGAAGAACTTTGGCCCATCTGGCTGTTGAACTATAGGTGTCTTGTTCTCTCACCACTGGCAGTGCTTGCTTTTATAGTCCAACAGTATAGGAAGGATTACAGGATTTTCCGTCCTTGCTTCAAGACATAATTATCACTGGGGTGTAAATATAAGTCTTAGGGATATTGCTTCTGGCTACTCATAAAGGACAGACTTTCGTAGGCCTAGAAGACAAGCAGGTCTCAGAGAATAAGTGTGTCCAGTTTACACTAAAAAAAGCTACATTCTCCAAGATAGCATTATTGCGTTACAGCGCTCTCTGGACTGTTTACAACAGACATGTCAAACTCGTGATGTCGCGCAACGTATCGGGATGGTTTTGCCATTGCTGGCAATGGGGTGGGCGCAGCTTCTGGATGACGCATCCGGCCCATAGGCCCGCAGTTTAACACCCCTGGTTTACAATGTCGGCATATTTCCCCCAGCAGTCCTCCTTTTATTAATTGGTCAATTCAAATTCCTTAAAAGATGTTAGGGAGAGTTGCTGAAGAGAAAGCATCAATAAACATCTTGCATTCTTCGAGCATGGGAGATGATACTCCAAGACCTGACTTCTTTACTGCACACAGCAAGTCGTAACATTCCACTTAGTCAACTCTAAATGCTACTTTAACAGGAATTTGTACGGTATGGAAGTCAGGGAGGAATGGCTATATAATCCAAGAACTACTCTCATTTGAAAAACCCTTCCTGGTAAAACGTCAAAACCTAAGTTTACTTTAATATTTGTGTGAACGTGTACCCTTATATTAGAACACAGATTATAGAGTTGGAAGGGACCTTGGAGGGGGACCCTGTACCATTTCAGATACACAACTGTCCAGTCTCTTTTTCAAAGCCTCCGGTGATGGACAGTGGTGGGATTCAAATATGGGAACAACTGGTTCTCTGTGTAGATGCCACTTCCGGAAGTCCATTTTGGGCCTGGGCAACAAAAAAAATTAGCTACCGGTTCTGCCGAAGTGGTGCGAACCGGCTGAATCCCACCACTGGTGATGGAGCACCCACAACGTCCGAAGGCAACTTGTTTCATTGGTTGATTGCTCTCACCGTTAGGAAATGTCTCCTTAGTTCTAGGTTGCTTCTCTCTTTGGTTAGTTTCCATCCGTTGTTTCTCGACTTGCCTTTTGGTGCTTTGGAAAATAGTTTGACCCCTGCGCCTGGCTGCGTCTGACAGTTTCTTTATTCTCCAGATGTAACCGATATGTAGTTATTCCTTCTCCCAAAATCAATTGAAGGAACTCTTAATCTTAGCTCCTATTTTCCATGCATGCAGTATTTAACGCAGGTGATTCTGTCTCGGCAGGTGAACGGCGTTCGTTTCATTGGTCTCATGAGGGGACAAGTTCTGATAACATGGGATGACAGCTGGGTGAATTCAAAGTAGGTCATTTTCCAGAAATCCACCATTATTTTCCATTCATTCATTTTCCAGATAAAATATTATTAATTCAATAGCTATTTTCAATTGTGCACACTGTAATGGTTCTTTGTTAGCAAGCAACTAGCTGGAAAATTTCTTCCCCATCATACTTCTACCCTCTAGTATAGTTACATAAGACTACAGAAACCCAGGACTGATGAATACTTTTCAGCTCATCTTGACCTGCATCTGTAGCACTAAAACATCCAAATCGTATAGTATAGGAAGGTGGCTTGTGCTGTTTGGGACGTTTGCAGAAAAGACTTGAAATCTGTCGTATTTTCACCAATAATCCATTTATTAGAGACAAGGCCACCTTCCACAAGTGAAAAAGAAAAAGGGTGAGAGCAGAATCTCTTACAAGAATACAACTAGAACAGTATGGGTAGTCCTCAACTTACAGCCATCCGTTTAGTGACCAAAGATACAATAGTGCTGAATAAAGTGAGTTATGATCGGTTTTCACACTTAGGACAGTTGCAGCATCCCCATGATCTCGTGATCAAAATTCTGGGCTTGGCAACTGGCGTGTATTTATGTGATCGCCCTTTGTAAGCTCTCCAGATGTGCTTCTGACAAGCAAAGTCAACGGAGGAAGCCACGTTTGCTTAACAACCGCACGATTCACTTAGCACTGCAGTGATTCACTTAACAACTGTGCCAAAAAAGGTCACAAAATAAGGCGCAATTCGCGTAACAACTTAAGTGAGCAATGGAATGGAATAGCAAATGGAAATTTCTGCCTGCATTTCTCAGCCTTGGCAACTTTAAAATGTATGAATTTCAACTCCCAGAATTCCCCAACTATCAAGGCTTGCTGGGGAATTCTGACATTCGAAGTCTACAAATCTTAAAGTTGCCAGGCTTGAGAAACTGTATTAAACAGATATCCTTGAGACAGTTCAATCTGCCCCCATTTTCCAGCAAAATCAATAGCTTTAATATTTAACATGTGTTTATCAATCTCAAAGACAGCTCAGGAATTCTGGGAGTTGAAGTCCACGAGTCATAAAAGAGCCACGGTTGCCTACCCCTGGTCCAGTGCATGAGAATGGATTATTATTATTATTATTATTATTATTATTATTATTATTATTATTATTATTATTGATCATCACACAGTCAGCCAGATGTTCAGACTAGATTTGGCATTTTGTCTACCTATCGAGTCCTTACCAAGGACCTGGGATAGGCAGATGTGGATGTTTGATGGTATTACAGATATCGTCGCAAGATGGAAGCAGTTCCTAGTAAGGCCGCTTTTTGCAATTGACTAATGGCAAATTTGTCAATGCCAGTGGTGCTCCAGTTGTTTTGGGATTGCACCCAAGGCACCTATTACTATTGGTACTACCCTTGCTTGAATTTTGCCACAGTCTTTCTATTTCTATTTGTAGGTTTTTGTATTTTGTTATCTTCTCCAGTTCTTTCTCGTCTATTCTGCTGTCTCCAGGCACTGCCACATCCACTATCCAGACTTTTTTGTCTTTCTTATAAGTCCGGAATGTTGTTGTTGTTGTTATTATTATTATTATTATTATTAATATTATTGATCATCACATAGTCAGCCAGATGTTCAGACTAGATTTGGCATTTTTGTCTACCTAGCGAGTCCTTACCAAGGACCTGGGATAGGCAGATGTGGATGTTTGATGGTATTACAGATATCGTCGCAGGATGGAAGCAGTTCCTAGTAAGCCCTCCTTTTGCAATTGACTAATGGTGAATTTGTCAGTGCCAATGGTGTTCAAGTGGTGCTCCTGTTGTTGTTGTTGTTGTTATTATTATTATTTTGCAATGTGGTGCTGTGCTATGCAGAGTCCTGTTCTTGCAATGACATACTCAGCTATTGGATTCCTCACCCCTTCACCTCTTATTGCTTCAACCTTCAACTTCTCTTTTCCTGGAAACTCCTTTACTCTGTGGAAAAATTAAAAATAACCCTGTAACCCTTGTGATATATATGCATTTGTGTTCTCACATAGATGTTTGAAAAAATTTGAAGTGGTGTTTTCAGTGGATGGGAAAGAGTATCACCAAATCAGTGTCAAGGACAGTATATTTACAATGTTAATCTACAGCCCAGGTAAAAAAAACTCTTCCTGCATTTTTAAAGGTACAGCGAATGCAACTTCAGTTTAAAACCTCAAGCATGCCTTTGGAATTTCCTTGGAAACTACAATTCTTACTAAAATTATTTACAATGTTATTTATTATTAGCACTGTATTTCATATTAAAACTATAGTCATTAATACGGTATACATTTTTTGCTTTTGGAAAGGACGCTTTCGCTTTAAGCCTTTTTCTGGATTAGGAAAATAGGTGGGAAGTAGTTTCTTTTCAAAAAGTGTCTTTAAGATCTTTCCCAAAATTGTATTGCAGGATTTGCTGACCTAAGCATTCCTCAGATCCTTATTTAGTGAAATATGTAATGACACCTTCATTGCCATGCACAATGTTTTGAAGCCTCCATAGGCAGTTTCTGGAAGGATACATTTTTAAAAGGGGAAATTCAAGAAGGGTAATGAACATATGCATAAAGAAAGTGTCTTCTTTTAAGTGCTTTATGTCAAATCTGTAATTTGGTTTTTGAACTGAAGGGAGGATTAATAAACATTTCTGCAGGGTCTCTTCTGGAAGACAGTTTCTTGAATTTAAAGTGGAGACCTGCAGTTCTTGCCACCCACAATTTTCAAATCTCAGATATCCTATAGTTGAGCTTGATGAATGGGGCCTGTCCGTTTCTTGAAAAAAAAAGGATCCTACAGAGGAAATGTAGCCCCCACCTATAATTAATACGTAGCCCCAACACATTTCCCTACTCCAGTTTGAAAGTCTCTTCAGTTGCATTGGAGTGCAAATCCATTGTTCAGATATTCCGTTTCCAAAATTTTTCATTGGTAACAAGTTTTCTTCATTATCTTTTAATGCAGAAAATGATATTTAAAATATAAATGGATAGGCATTGATTTCAGGAACACGATAAGAAGATTTGCAATTTCAGTTATAATTGAATATTCTTAATGTGAATTAAATTGAATGGTCAGTCACAATTGTGTTTACAGAAATATTTTGAGAATATCTCATAAAGAAATTAAAATGTCGCAATTTCTCTATTTGTTGGTTTTTCTTTACAGGAACAACAGTCGTGGGTTATTACAAAGTCTGTGCTGTGGATTACTGGGACCGGCCAGGTCCATTTTCTGTGCCTGTGTTTTACAGAGAACCATCTTAAAAAGAAGAAAAAAAATCTTCATCAGAAGTTATATAATTAAAAATGCAAGTTGCAGTTCGCTTTTCATTACAGGCAAACCATAACCCTTAAAAGGATGGTTTTGTTGTTCTTACCAAAATCTTCTCTTTTCATTGGTTTAGCCTTCTATATTCTTCCTCCAGCAATAATATGGAAAGACTCTTCTTTTCCAGATCATTTTTAAGCACTATTCTGGAATCACACCCATGAAATCATGATAACAAAGTAGAACAGTGCTGAACTCTATTTTCTTCTCTAGATTGCTATAGTTGGCAACGAGAACATCCATTTATTACCTGAACTGAAATAATGGTAATTTCAAGCTGCAGAATCTGGATTGCATGAAAACAAGATGGATTTGTTAACCTTTTCTTAAAGCTACACACTTAAGTGTAACACTGTTTAGATTTCCAGTCACAATATCATGATCCAGGGATCCCCAATCCCTGGTCTGTGCTCTGGTGCCGGCCCATGGCCTGTTGGGAACTGAGCTGCGCAAGCATCAGGTGAGTGTGAAGTTGCATTTGTGGAAGCGACACGCACATGAAACCATCCCCTCCCCTCCCCCACTGCCGCCACTGCCAGTCCTCAAAACCAGAAAGGTTGGGGACCGCTGTCATAGTCGGTTCATAGAGAACATGAGCACTCATTCCCATAATTCAGTTCAGCTCAAAGAAGATCTCTTTCTTGACCTTCTACTCAAGCCTTGGAATAAGGAAGCTTCTTCCGCCTCAACCCACTTCATTCTTTTCTTCAAACTTTGCATCATTCAAACACATCACGCACTCGCTTTTTTTGCAGTCTCGGGAAGGAAGCAGAAGATAACCTTCCAAAGAGTGGAAGGCAGCAGAAGCGATAAATAGCCCAGCTTGAATACTCATGTAAGGAGATACGTCCCTGTGAAGCTTTTATTAAACAAGGATAATTTCAGCACAGGGGTTGTGTATTTTCAATAAATATTTATTTATCTGAAAAAAAAGAGTTTACTTAGAGATGGGTGAGGTAACATATTCCGATTTCCTGTCAGAATATTTAAGTATGCCTTCTTAAAAAATGTATGCCATTCCAATACACAAGGTGTGTTTAAAAAAAAAAGTCAAGATGGCAATAATAATGCGATCAAAGCACCTCTTTTGCGTGTAGATTGCAGAGCTTTGATTGCACTGTAATCACCATTAAATTGATATTTTTGACCATACCCTGTGGATCCCTGATGCAGTAATGGCTGCCCTCTTAGGTTTCTGATCACACCCTTGAATGTCCTTGAATTGTTCTCAGCATTGTTAGCTTTATAGTTTAAGAATCTTCAATTGGGTTAAAAATATGAGTAGCTCTGTGTTGGGACATAAGCAAGGTGAGAAGTTTGAATCAGGCATTCTCAATTCAAATATCACCTCAGTTACAAGCCTATTAGGTTTTCTTAGGTGACTCACTTCTAAATGTTTGTAAAGATTGCCAGTTCTTAAAACACACACACAAATGAGAAAAAGTTAGCAATTTTCTGGGTCAATGTGGGGAACAAAAGATAAGAGACCAGAACTAAAAGCATCAGAGCCCAATACATTTTTTAAAAATCTTTGAAAATGTTAAGAGGAAACAATAAGGGTACTAAATTTTTTGCATGTGCCCAAACACACATTTTGAATGTCCAGAAATAAGCCTTGGTGGTGCAGTGGTTAGAATTCAGCATTGCAGGCTAACTCTGCCCATTGCCAGGAGTTCGAGCCTGACAGGCTCAAAGTTGACTCCGTCTTCCATCCTTCTGAGATTGGTCAAATGAGGACCCAGATTATTGGGAGGCAATATGATGACTCTGTAAACCCCTCAGAGAGTGCTGTAAACACCATGAAGTGGTATATAAGTCTGATGGCGAACCTTTTAGAGACCGAGTGCCCAAACTGCAACCCAAAACCTACTTATTTATCACAAAGTGCCAGGAGACTATCAGCATTGTGGTGGCCTCGAGGTGGGGGCACGCAAAAACCAGGGGCACAAAAATGGGCCACCATGCTGCAAGGTGCAAAAACGGCCGCTGCTGCGCCGCGGGGTGCAGATACAAGGCGCACCAAGCAAGAAGGGGCAGGGCTAGTGAGTATCATGCAGGCACTAGCCCCGCCTCATTTGCATACTCGCGGCCCTGTGCGTGCACACGCACATGTAAAATACTTCCCCCTCCCTTTTCTTCCAGTCCACCAATCGACAATGGTTGGTGAGCTCTGCTCTACCACCTCTACTCGAGCTTGCTAGTCGGCCGCTTCACCTCCTTTGTGCTGGGCAGGGCTCCTGCTCTGGGCGGTGGTGGCAGCCTGATGAACCTGCTGCTGGCGGTAGCATGTGTGCCAACAGAGAGGGTTCTGAGTGCCACCTCTGGCACGTGTGCCATAGGTTCGCTACCACTGGTCTAAGTGTTATTCCTAGTGTTATAATCTTTGCCTTCATTGGCCAAAAGGTCTTTCATTTGATTGTAGGAATTCAAATGTTCAGTTTTCATACTGAATGTATATTTTACTTAAATAAATATTTTCTGTAGAAACGAAATTGTGCATATATATCTATATGGGAATAATTAGGGATCCACATAGCCTGGGCACGTTTTAGTCATGTGGAAGTTATGTCTACCGGTAATTCCACTTCAGGCATGCTTGCTATACACAGAGTTTCAACCTGTTCCTGCAGTGACAAGTACACAATCTTGCTTTGCATTTTACATCAGTATCATTGCAAGCAATGTGAAATGATCGAGGAAGTGTTTACAGGGAAGTGGAGGTTTCTGTACAACCACTAATAGTTGTTCATAGGAGTGCGGTCCTTTCCATTGCTTCTCAGGCAGCCTCATTTGGTGAATACAAAATAACCAAACAGTTTACATATCTGAAATGGTCATCACTGGTTAAATAAGCCAACCCACCTGCTTCACATCCTCATGTATGAGAACAATCTCAGTGTTTTTCATTGGAGGACAGTTTATATATTTAGGGCAGGGGTCCCCAATCCCCGGTGTGTGGACCAGCATTGGGCTACAGCATGCCAGAAACTCTAGGACAGCGGTTCTCAACCTTTTTCAGGCCGAGACCCCGAACTGCGCCGTGCATGCACGGCGCGACCCCGAACTGCGCGGTGCGACGGCCCGGATTACGCATGCGTGGTGCGACAGCCCGCATCGCGCATGCGCGGCGCGACGGCCTGCATCGCGCATGCGCCGTGCTACCCTGCATATGCGCGGTGCTGCCCCCTGCGCCGGCCGAGGGGAAAAGGGAAAAATAATGGCAGACTGCGGTGTTTGGCGACCCCCGTGAAATGGTCGTTCGACCCCAAATGGGGTTGTGACCCACAGGTTGAGAACCGCTGCTCTAGGATCCAGGCAGCACATGAAACCACGCTCCCTCCAGGCCATGGAAAAACCTCTCTCCATGGAACCGGTCCCTGATAGCCAAAAATTTGGGAGCTGCTGATTTAGGGGATAGTCATTAAGTAATTAACAATTCCATAAGTGTGCAACAGGCTGGACATTATGAAAACCTACCCCAATGAACTGAATATCTTGAGTCTTCCCCTTCTCTGAGATGGCTGATTTGGTGTGTTTCTCATCTTGCCTACCAGCGCTATGCAAGTTATTCATAGGAAAACTTGTAACTATTATGACTATTAAAATTATTTAATGATCTCTCCTAAAGCTACAGTTGTAAATTTAGTCAGAAGGAGAAAAAAGGCATTTCCGTTGACAAGACTGGTTAGCTAATGTCATTAATGCAATGAGCATGAGTGTGGGCAGACTTGGGAAGTCAATGGAGGAAGGGGGGGGGCTGGCGTGCTATGGTCCATGGAGGCGTGAAGAGCTGGATATGACTTAGCAACTGAGCAACAATAAAAAATTGACAAAAAAGGTTTACAATGAGGTTTATTTATTCAAATGGATTCTGATCCTTATTCACACCAATGCTCATTCTTACGTAGTTATAAATTACATTGCAGTGTTATAAAGATAATCACTGTGACCATTTTATCCATATTTCCAAGACACTATAACAATAGGAATTGAAGAAAATGTTCCAAGGAATAAAGAGAAGGAGAAACTGCCTAATCTAAATGAGACGTGCTTTGATATCATCCATAAAATATGTCCTGCATGTGTAGGAGCTGAAATGGTTAATCTTTGAATAACAGGAATTTGGAAATGATCATAGGGAAGATAGACTTCTGAGGATAATTAAGTATGGGCTAGTTAACGGATGCAATGTCCCTTTGGACCAACCTCCAAAAACAACCTCCATAGCTCAAACTTATAAAATAAATCAATCTAATGCAAGCAAATTTTCTGATAGTTTAATATATAATTGCCAGCACTGAGTCCTACTGAGAAATCTGGGATGAGCCAGGATGCCAGATAATATGTTAAATGGTTAGACAAGTGCATTAAGGAGTAAAGCTGAAGCAGGAATTAAGGAACCATCAAGAGCTCAGGAAAACTTCGTCTTTTGAATAAAATACTCAGATGAGAAAGCCATGTTGTTCTCTTTCCTTAGTAAGCAGAAAAGATGGCCTGCAGGATCTTTATGGAGAAGCTTCCTCAGTTGTATAATTCTCCACATGGGACAATCACACATGGATCTAGAAGATTCTGGCAACAGGTTATTGGAGATTGTCCATCTTGGATGGAACTATACAAAGAACAGTGGAGACCCCATAGAAAGTCTCCCTTTGCAATATCTAGGTCAGGGGTCTTCAAACTTGGCCCGTTTATGACTTGTGGACTTCAACTCCCAGAATTCCTCAGCCAGCATGCCTGGCTGAAAAATTATGGGAGTTGAAGTCCACAAGTCATAAAAGGGCCAAGTCTGAAGACCCCTGATCTAGGTCAATGTATGCTGTGAACTACAATTTTCAAATAGTTTGTCCTTCCATACATAACTTGTGTGCTTTCAAAAAGCAACTGGACTTTTTTGTTTTGCTCGAAAAAAGTCCAGTTGCCTTTTGGAAGAAAGCACCTTTGGGACAACCATGATTTAGATTATTGAGAATCTCCATTGACATCTTGCATATAACTGATGCTTCTGTATTTAAATTAAAAGTCAAGAGTTGAAATTAATGCAGGACAGAGAAAACTTGGCATAGAATTTTGATAAAGTTTGCAGAAGGAAAATTACATTCATAAGGCCTGTATCTTTTGCTGAAGAATTCAGCACCATAACAGAGATGAATATAGGTAAATGAAAAGATAATTGAAAAAAAAAAACCTCTAGTTTTTAAACTGATGCATCACTTTGGTTCTTAAAGTAATGTGCTGTACCCCTGGATCAGTTTTCTTTTAAAAATCTAAATACCGGAAGCCAGCACTTAAATGTGCTTTGGGAAAAAAATGTTTCAAAGAATTTGTGATTGAAAGAGTGTTTGAGATGTCAACATTAGACCTTTACTCCATCTCTGGACTGGTGGAGTTTTGGTTTAACAAACCCCTGTAGAGACAAACAAAATAAACACCGTTTAGTGCCCGTAATGTAACAAAAAGTTGCTGAGAACATTTATTTATTTTATACCTGGCAATTCCACAAGACATTTTTTACATTTCTTACTTCTATGTATAGGAGAATCAGTAAATACTACAGCTGGGGTCAGGCCATAAAATTAACTGGCAGATTTTAATTTTAAGACAGATTCAGTTTTATTTAAGGGATTCATTGCTACAAAAAATGATTGCAATTTCTAGCCTGAGACAGCTTTTAAAAACTTTTTAAAAATTCACAACTGTGGTTGAACTAAATGTGGAAGCCTTTCTATATGTGTTCTTCGCAGAAGCATTTTTGTCATTTGCTTTTGGGGACTTTGGCTGAATCATCACGCTATGGTGTGGTTTATTTAACCATAATTTATTAAACCACCATTTCTTAGCTCCTATTATGGTTTATTAAATGTTTCAGCTAGGTTCACACAACATGCTAAGCCAAACCAATTGAACAATATTATGAGGGGTCTTTGGTGCTCTCTGAGCTTGGTTGCTGTCTTTTAGACATTTCATTACCCAGCTAGGTAACATTATCAGTGCTAACACGGTTTGGTGCAATGTATAAACCAGATCACTATCCTGAATTGTATTGATCACGCACGGGAATTCTCATGATCTTAGAATCTGAGGCTAAGGCTAGCACTGCCTAGATTGAAACAGCTTTTCCACATTCTTCCTTTCCATAGACAATACCAAATTCTATCTTCTGATAGATCAATGCCTCATGTTGCCCCACCCAAGTCAAATGGAGCAATAGGATCTTTCCACATACCTGACTGTAGCACAGGCTGGAACAGGCCGGTCATGCAGATTTCCTCCTGTTTCTGCTGCACAATTTTCTGAATGGCAGGGGAAAGACCCCGAGGGTTGCGGGAGAAAATGATGGCGTAGCCATCATCACAGGACCCATCCTCCTTCAGAGTGCGGCAGGCATAGGTGATGGCATAGTTATCATAATCAGTGTCAATCACCCAGTAATTATCACCTGGAATACAAAATCCAGTGTAGATAACAAGTTCTGATAACTATTGATAGCATCAGAAATAAGAGGATCAATATTAATTTCTGGTCCCCATGTCCTTCCTGCTTGTTTTTTGTTCACACACAAAAAAATAATACAGTACTTCCTGAGAGTGTAGGGCATGGGTCCCCAACCTCCAGTCTGTGGACCAACACCTGGCCGCAGCATGCCAGAAACCAGGCTGTGAAAATAAGCAAAGCCCCATCTGTGGGATGCAGGCAGCACAGGAAACCACGCCCCCTCTGGTCCGCAGGAAAAAAAACTCTCTCCACGGAACCAGTCCCTGGTGCCCAAAAGGTTGGAGGCTGCTGGTGTAGGGCATATACATTGAAAAGACAAAGATAACAGCTGAATATCCAGATTTGTCATTTGAAGGATTAATATCTTAATGCCTTCAAGTTGTTGCTCATCATTCTTAATGAAGGTAGAAAGCAGCACAAAGGAGAGAGGATAAAGAAGCAGGATGACATAACTTTTCTTTCCAGAAAATATAACAGTGTAGGTTTTTCCACCATTACTAAGACATTTTTCAAGTCATGATGCCCGCCATTTAAAATACACTCTAAAAGCAGGGTTTCCCAACCTTGGCAACTTTAAAATGTGTGGATTTCAACTTCCAGAATTCCCCATCTGGCTGGGGAATTTTGGGAATTAAAGTCCACATGCCTTAAAATTGCCAAGGTTTGGAAACCTCCTCTAAATTTGATCTGCCTCAGCACCAAGTCCCATTCTTAGTAGATTGTGTGGCTTTGCTTAGAATTTAAACTGAATTTATTTTAGAATGTTCTGCTGGCATTACAAGAAGTAACTGGAGGTTGTTTTTTAGAATTAGGACCTAATTTTCATTCTTATTGAAGCCATCCTGAATATTTTGTTTTAATAAAACAGTGAGTCATACAATCAACAATAAAAAGTGGTATGCATACAAAGGACTATGATAATGACAGAAAGGCTGCAAACAAATGGATATATGCCTGTGGAGATTCTCAATCATCCAGGTCATAGTTGTCTCAAAAGTGCTTCTTCAAAAGGCAACTGGACTGTTTTGTTCCTTGAGGAAGAAGAACCTCAAGGGGTTGGGGGGAGTTCTTCCTCAAGGAAAAAACAGTTCAGTTGCCTTTTGAAGAAGCACTTTTGAATCTCAAATGGATATAATTTTGGATTTTAAGCACCATTTCAGAACATTCTGATATATCTAGGATTAATTGGAAGTATGACACATAATTTTTCCTCTATGTTCTTGGCCATAAACATACATGAAAAGCAAAAAAGAAAAAACAAAATAGCTGGAAACAGTAGAGGAGCCTAAAATTATGCACAACATAGTGAAAGTAAAAAGAAGTGTTTCTTCCTCTCTCATTCTGGAGTCATCTAATGAAACTAGTGAGAGATTCAAAGCTTCCCATTTTCTTCTGTGCAACACCTAACTGAACTATGGAATTCTCTACCAGAAGGTGCAACAATAGTCATTAAAGATATGATATATCAATGGCATACAATGCAATCAATGTACCACATATTTACTCCAATATCAGAGATGATAATGTCTCTTTCTAGCTCAGAAATGATATAAATAACTTGATGATTAGGCAGGATAGATTGTAGAAAGAGGGTATAAACTAATCTCAGAGAAAGAAGCAAATTTGTAATTGTACTAATAACTACTGTAAAAAAAAATTGGAAACAGCTCCATGATACCTTTTTGTCTTTTTTATTTTTCTTTCACTTTCTTTCTTTCACTGTTAGCTTTCTCTTTGATTTCTCCTTTTTCTTCCTTACTTTATATCAGTTTGTATTAGTTTCTAACTTCACTTTTAAAAGTTTTAATGTGTGTGTGTTTGTATGTCTTGAGTGGTTTTTTTTTTAATGCACCCTGTCAGCCCAAATATGGGAGGAAGAAATCTCCCCCCTCTTTAACTCTTTGTTATATATAAAACTGAAAAAAAAAACTGACCTCCACTTGACAAATAGCTTGCCAGTCCTTGATAATTCATGAACATCTTGGCTGGTGTTGTGGGATCAGGCACCGAATATTGAGCAGCCATATCAGCACAGATCATCCAGAATCTGAAACAGAAACGAATTTTTAAAAAATTTATATGTAACTAACATTTTGTTCTTTTGCTCTGGAATATATTGTGCTTACATCCTGTTTATAACAATAAATCCATATTGACTGGCGAATTCTGGGAGTTGAAGTCCACACATCTTGAACTTGCTGAGCTTGAAAAACACTGGTTTATTAAGATGCTAGCTCAAAGCCATGCCAAGTGCAATTTGCTCATCTCGCATCTCGCTCTGCATTAGTTCCTCCTTTTTGTTCATGTGACATGTACAACAAACCTCGGGTCCGCATTTGCACAAAAATGCTACCTGTTGCACCTTTTAAACTTGGTTGGCATTTTTTGACTTGGTATGATGCACAAACCTAAGTCGCTCTGTGATGTTCTGGTTTGTTATATTGTGTACATTCAGGAAGCACTGAAATGAATCACTGCGCTTGTTAAATTAGTAACACGGATGTTAGATGAATCTGTCTTCCCTATTGACTTTGCTTGCCAGAAGGTTGCAAAAGATGGTCACATGACCCCAGGACACTGGAACTGTCATAAATATGCCAGGCATCTTGATTTTGATCACAGAACCATGGGGATGTTGCAACGGTCGTAAGTGTGAGAAATGGTTCATAAGTCACTTTTTTCAGTGCCGTTTTAAAATTGAATGGTCACTAAATGAACTGAAATGACACACACTAATCCAGGGGTCTTCAAACTTGGCCCTTTTATGAGCTGAGGACTTCTATTCCCAGAATTCTTCAGCCAGACACGCTGGCTGAGGAATTCGGGGAGTTGAAGTCCACAAGTCATAAAAGGGCCAAATTTGAAGACCCCCTATACTAATCTCTGCTAGATGATCTAAACATACAGTGTAATATTCAGCAAAGGCAACTTGGTGCCCTCTATAACCTTTGGATTACAATTCCCAACATTGTTGATAGTTAACTCTGCAGTTTGAAGAGTTGGCTAACCAAATCATCTTGAAAACCTCATTTTACTGATTTGCAGTCTTCACAATGCCCGAATTCACATATCATGTGGTTAAGGCACCAGGAGGAAAACAGGAGACCTATCCTCCCCCCCCCAGGCGTGAAAGCCTGCTGGATGACTTTGGGCCAGTCACTTTCTCCACCCAACTCACCTCACAGGTTATTGTGGGAAACATAGAAAACGGAAGGAGTACCAGGCCTATTTGTCACCTTGAGTTATTTATAAAAATAATAAATGCAGGATAGGAATCCAATAAATAAATAATAACATAGGTTGTTTGGCTTGGCCCTATCATGCTGGGCTAAAACCGGTCATTGTGATTTGTGAGTCATGGGCTACATTTGTGCAAACTCAGCAAATTCTGTTTCATTCAACGAACCATGGCTATATGAGTCAGGGCTTCCACTTCGTGACTTCCACATCATAGTCGCTGGGCATCTTGATCACAAAAATGTAATTCTGTATAAAATGAACAAGTGCCCAATGATACACAGAAACAATAGTTACCCATATGCAGCTGCGACTTACCCAAAAAGCTTCATTCTGCCTTTGGAAGATGCAGTCATAGTCCCGTCCTCCTCAATAGTATATTCAGCTGAGATATTATCCTGTAGAAACAAACCTTCTGGATCTTTCTTGGCCAATGCATACCATTTACCTGCATACTAAAATACAAACAAAAAAAATGTAAGCGTACAAGGACAGTGAATGCATCTTCATGATGAACACTACACAAGACATGATTACAAGCTAAAGTATTAATTGGATCTGATGGAGAGATGGAGGTACTCTTGCAAACTGATTTCCTATACGTCCTTAATTTAAACACAGATCTTAAACAATTATCTGATTTTGGATACAGTGAAACCTACCAGTAGTACCATCTCCTGAATCTGTCTAAATAGTTGGATGTTTGGTCTAGACTCTAGTCCACGGGTAGGCAACCTTGGCTCTTTTATGACTCGTGGACTGGCTCAGGAATTCTGGGAGTTGAAGTCCACGAGTCATAAAAGAGCCAAGGTTGCCTACCCGTGGACTAGTGATTAAGGTGTCAGGCTAGAGACCAGGAGACTGAATTCCACTCCCACCTCAGCATACAAACCAGTTGGGTGACTTTGAGCCAGCCATTCTCTCTCAGCCCAACTCACTTCCCAGAACTGTTGTTGTGGAGACAATAGGAGGAGAAAGGATATTCAGTTTGTTTGCTGCCTTGAGTTACTTATAAAAACATATATAAAGGCAGGATATAAGTAAATTAATGAAAACTGAAAGCTATTCAAACAGAAGAATCAAGTAATAATCCATTTCTTGCAGTAAAAAAGTGGTCATTTTCACTGTTGTTTGTGAGGGCAATATTAGGTAGCTATTTGCAAGATGACACATTCAGTTGTACAATTAGGAAAACCTTTGAGATAAAGGGCCAGTTAATAATGGAACCAAACTGTTGGAGGAATACAGTTCTTGTTTTTCTCATGGGAGGCCATCCAGCAGAGGCTGTATTGGGAAATCTGTGCCCTTATAGATTTATTGAATTATTTCTCCCATCATCCCTCACTATTGGCATATGGGTTGGGGCTGCTGAGAGTATAATTCAGCAAGAACTGGACAGATACAGATACCAATCTGCCATTTATCTACATGAGACACTCTGTCCCAGTGTTTTGGATTCAGTGGCCCCAAAAACCCCTCTACCTCTTTGGTTCTGCCTGGAAGAACTTCAGAGTTGGAAGCCACTTCTTTGGGCTAGGAAACTAAATTGAGTCAGGCATACTAAGAACTTGAATAAGAACCACCAAGAAATATAAAGAGTGTGGAATAGACTAGAAAATTCATCTGAGTCCAGCTAACCAAGGAACCATCTCACCCCAATAGGACTGGCCTGCAGAAAGTGTATGCTGTGGACCTCATCAGTCAAGGAATTTTGACTGATGGGATCCAGGAGAAGAACCTCTTTGACCATGGCTTCTGCCCTTTGGAACATTGTACTCCCCTCCACCCAAGTGAGATCCATATTCACCCTTCTGTAAGGGCCTGAAGACCTGGCTCTGCCAGATGGCCTGAGGCCCCAACAGGAGTGCATTACACTGGAGGTGGTTGATGGATTAAGAGAAGACCTCAGCCCTCCCCAGGTGCCTCACACTCCCTTCCTCCCCAATGTTCAATTGTAAATTATTATAGTTACTTATTGTGTAATGTTTTACTGACTTTTAATGTTTGTAAGCCACCCAGTGTTGCCTCTAGGCAGCAAAAAAATCATGAAGGAATGGAATGGAACGGAACGGAATGGAACAGAACGGAACAGAATGGAATGGATGAACTAAAAGTTTTCAAAAAACAACACAACCAGTCAAGAGAAAGTAATGTGATACTGCTCTCATATTATTGTCATAAAAGCCAATATGGACCTGACTCCTATGAAATCAGCAAGAGTAGAGTTGGATTTGAAGGAGATTTTAGGTTGTTTTACGTGCCTTGGTGATCACTCTCCTTCCTAAGTTAGCTACAGCAGGGGCATGAAACAGATACAGCAAACCATTCCCCCGCCCCACCCCATATATTGTACAGTATATGTATCTCCTAAGACAAAACAAAGGGGAATAAGATTGATTTGCAAGTAGGTTCCCAGGAGTACAGTAAGTCAGTAAACCCTGACTCTCTGGTAAGAATGACACATTTTATAAACCAAGTCCAGTTCATGTGCACGAAGATATGTGGACTTCAACTAATGACTTTAATTCA
Organism: Bothrops alternatus; assembly: GCA_034064705.1. Classification (NCBI taxonomy): domain Eukaryota; kingdom Metazoa; phylum Chordata; class Lepidosauria; order Squamata; family Viperidae; genus Bothrops; species Bothrops alternatus. The sequence goes on from JARGCV010000087.1 coordinate 2,052,666, forward strand.
AACCACATGCTCTTTACTCTTGATATTAGAAAGGGTTCATAATTACCCGTTTGGGGTCAAAGTCTTCCTTCACAGAGAATGAGTCTACCACACATGAAGTCTGCCCCATGCAATCATTAATCATGAAGATCAGGGTCATCAGGATGGTGTAGTGATTGTATTTCATTCTGTAAAGCAACACAATTCAGCCCAGATTTTAAAAAAAACAAACCAGTTATATCCAATGTAACATCTTGTTTTTATTTACTTGGTTACCTGCATTCATCTACTAGTACTTAACTACAAAGATTCTTCCCTTGCTTTGAGTTCAAAGTCAGGGTGTAATTCCTACAGGTAACCTCTGCAAGATACTGATACAAGTGGATAAACTGGAGTTGAATCTGAGGTCAAGACACAGAACAAGATGAACAGTTAGCAGCCCACTCAAAGGTCAAATAATTAGATGACTAATTCCTAACTTCATGTAGCATCATACTTTTTTTGAAGTTTTTTTTAGAAAAAGAGGCGAAATGGCTTCCATAACACTCTTCTGATAAATGCCACAGTTCCTTAGGAACAGTTCCACCCTGAACCACAATTGTTTTTACCTCAGCCAACCTCAAAATACTGCAATTCCCCATATGATCCAGTTAATGAATCTTCCAGCTGACCAATGGGAGAACATTAAAAAAGCACCCTGTATGCCACCCCACCACACTTTTGTTTGCTTATTTGGTATTTTGTAAAAAAAATAAATCTCAGTTGATAAAACTCAGGAGAGTTGTCAAAGGACTATCTCTCTGTTCACAATTTTTAAAAAGTGACAAATGTTCGGATGAGAACAAGAAGGTATATTACTACTGCAGCTAAATCTCTTTGGTAGTGTTTATCAACTTCAGCAACATTAAGATATGTAGACTTCAACTCCCAGAATTCCCCAGCCAGCCATGCTAGCTGGGGAAGTCTGAGAGTTGAAGCCCACACATCTTAAAGTTGTGGGATTGAGAAACACTGCTCTGTGTGGTGTGGAAAGAGCTAAGAAGTTGAAATAACTCCCAGTGGGAATGATTTGCTCCCAAACTTTACAGAATTCCAGCATTTACACTGGAAAACCAGGCCCTCAGCATCTTAGCATGTACCACAACAGCAACATCATCATGGACTCAAAAAAGCCACAGCAGTGGGAACACAATGTGCAGAATTGTCTTAGATTTTACTGAACCAAACTCTGATTTGTTTATATCTATTATGAAATATCTGCAAGGTGGTAGATGATTATGGATGGCAGATCCTGCCTCTCTTAAACTGTATCAGTGAGCTACAGCTGAGGAAGGTAAGGAAACATTTGTTTCCTTTCATGGAGAAAAATGGAGTAGTATTCTTTTTTCCTTAAATCAAATTGTGGGAATGTGCTACATCAGTTTCTGGCTGTGATAACAATTACATAATTTTAGACCTTTAGATCTTTTGCAGTTAGATGCTAAGCTTCTTTTTAAGCTTGTAATAAAGGATAAGCAAAGGCGGGGAAAGCATACTTAATAGTATATATATATCTAGGTGACTCCCTCTGAACACTATAATTTTTAAAAACAATAGGAATAAAAAATGCCGTGGAAAGCAGCATCTGCCCTAGAGATCTCATATTCATGTCGGTGCAGGAAGCTGGGCCTGTGTCAGGCACAAAGAATCATGAACACATGTTGAGTTTCAGTTAAGCTGATTTATTGCTCAGGTCTATTGTATGCGCAAGAATGGAGTCAACTAATGGTCAACACTTAATTAGTACTAGATAAGAATTAGTGGAATTCAAGAGGGGTTCAACTTAGACCGCTTGTGGGAATGGTAAGGACTCAGACTGATTCCTCTCTTGACTCCATCCCAGACTCTGCTTTTGTACATCGTGCCTGTTGCTGTTCCTTCCTCCAATCTCTCTAGCTCACATTTTCAAAACATTTTTGGGAAGGTTGCCCTTGACTTTTAAAGGTGCATGATGATAATAACCACAATCTTCCCACACACACACACACACACACCAAAAAAAGGCAAAGTCATCACCAAATTCTGGCTGTGAGGACAAATGCTAGATTTCATTTAATATAATCTAAAGAGAAATTAGAGTGTAATTAAAACAAAACCATATCAGCTCAATTAATATGATTAATCATTAATAATTCTCCATGTATGTAATAATGTCCCCCTTGGGCCACTTTCAATATTCTAACTTGGCAGCAACTTTCAGGGGGTATGTGGTATGTTCTTCTGGTTATTTAGCTCAGCTGGATTGCAAGAACTACGATGAAAATGATTGAGAGCTCCTTTTAGGGCTATAATGAGAGAACAAAGAAACGTGAGACTCTGTAGATCATAGGTTGTCTTAAACATTCCTCTAACATTCATTATTTCCCCTTGTGGTGGAATGCTTCACCTGGACCATTTACCCCCAAACTTTCCATGCATGCATTAAATGTGCACTGGTAGAGTAAATCCTTTTGCCATTGTCCATCCTCTCTCACAGACAGGTCCTATAGCTACTCCATTGAATAATTTTATTCAAATCTTATTCTTTCTTCTGTACCCATTAAGACTTTTTCTAATGTGACTCTTTCCTAAAGAGGTCTGCCATCGTCTACCATCCCAGAATTGCAATTGTTGAGATTGATGGTTGCTGAAACACCAGCAGAGAGAATTGTTTGAATGCAAAAGACAGCAGGTTATTATCTCCCCACTTAATATCTGCTTATGATCACAGATGTCATTTATCTCTTGGGCTTTCTAATGCAAATGGCTCTGGTCCTCTCATGATCTCATTAATTTACACATGCTTCCATGTTCCTTTTCTCAAGATGGTTGTTTCCGATACCTGTGTGCAGTCTTATTCTAAGAGTATTCATTCCAAAGACAACTCCAAGATCTTAAAACTCATCCTTAATCAATATTCAGTGTCTCAAGAGTTAAAACAAAAAAGTGAGGAATGGCCTGTTTCTTAAAAGACCTGTTGAACCTCTGGCCACACCACTTCAAACCGATGGAGAGAGATCACCTGATCAAATGTGTCATCTTGCAAAACTATCAGCATTGCATTTCCCAAACTACTACCAGGAGTTTGCATACTTCTGAATCTAGATCAGGAACTATATTATAATGCAGTCAACATTTGGGTTGCTCTCTCATAAGTGATTCTCATAGGGTTCCCTTAAGGCACCCGTAACTTCTCTCGGATTGCCTGTGGCCCTTTTTCAATGGTTTATGGAAAATAAGAAGAGCAGTGTTGTAGGTAAGTTTACCCCTTGCTTGGCCTTGATCTCTGAGCAAAGTCTGGTTTCTGGCTCCCCTGGTTCCAAAGACTAAATGTGTATGTTTTCTTGTGTTTTGTGATGTTGTCCTTTAACAATTTGAACAGCCTGCCCTGCTAGTTCACACTGTCTGGAGTTTCAAATGATAAAGACTCCCCCCCCCCCAGATTTTAGTTCTTTGACAACTGAAACTTTACAGAAAGCAAAATGTAAAGTCTCTGTTGAGTTATTGCCAAAACTATAACATGTAATCCTCATTCTTCAGATATTGCCATCAGCAGCTATAACTCCCAGCAGAATTTCTATCTCTCCAGTCTTGCAAATATCTAAAACTGCAAAATGATATGAATCCCTTTAACAGTCCAGACCAATATTTCTCAACTTTAAGAGGTCTAGACTTCAACTCCCAGCATTCTGTAACCAGCATACTGGCTGGAGAATTCTGGGAGTTTAAGCCCATACAATTTAAAGTTGCCAGGGTTGAGCAACTCTGGTCTAGAAAGTCCATTCAGCAATAGTCAAACTGATGATATTACAAATGGCAGCTAACAGTTTAGTAACAGCAGAGAATAATTCCTACCTGACCTTAGCTAAGCTTCACTTCTATAATGTGGCTAAGGAACTCACATGGATGTGTTCGTAAAATCATCATAAGTTGAGCTCATCTCAGAGGAAACTTTATTTTTTTTCTTTACATAATTTTTCAGTTCCTTTAATATTTTGCTGAGACAATGTTCTTAAGTCTACTCTCCAAATGGTGGAAGATTCACACACAGCTATCCCAAAACCAGAGTTCTTCCTGCTGCACGCAGAGCTCCAGACTTTGTCTGCAATATTTATCGGCTTAGAATGAACTGATTTAAGCCAGCAAGATCTTTCCTAACAAGGTCTGGCATCTCTGTTATCTGAAGAATAGCTAAAAATGTTCACGGGCTACCTATGCTGTAGGCCAGAGGTAGGCAACCTTGGCTCTTTTATGACTCGTGGACTGGCTGGCTCAGGAATTCTGGGAGTTGAAGTCCACGAGTCATAAAAGAGCCAAGGTTGACTACCCCTGTTCTAGGCTTAACCCATGAAACAGAGAACAAATGTCTTTTAGGCATTTATCCACAGAATCCAGCTATCTGATCTCTGTCTCATCTCATGAAGACAATAAACTGATAACTCTTTAAGATCGTATTGTATCTTACTTAATATCTGCTAATAAGGAACATAGCATTTCTTTTAAATAAGTGAATAAGCGAAAGAAAACAGACTTTCTAAACAAACTCACTGAAAAAAACCTACCTTGATACCTTGTTGGAGCTTCTGGAATTCATTGCAAATAATTCTTGCTGTTGTTGGGCTATAGGCGACTCCCCTTGTTCTTGCCTTTAAATAAGGAAGCTTGAAAAGACTCTAATTGGCTATTTGAATCTGAATAAGATGCTTAACTGTGGATTATCCATTATGTAAAAACCATCATCTGTAATCTTTGTACTGGACTGTCCATCTTCAGTTATCAATCCACACATCTTTTACATAACAGGAGAAACCATCCCAACCCCAACACTTCTAGAACTACAACACCTTTGTCATTTCAGCCTTGTGAAACGTAGAGACAGTTAAAACTGCCCCACAAGATCTGCTTTTAGCTAAGCCCATGTCCACTTAGCTTTTGCAAAATATTTAAGACTAGTGAGACCTTTATACCGTTTTACTCCATTCTTGCCAAAAGTAACACAAAAGCTCTTTGCTCACACATATCTTACTAGCCGAGGACTAATCAACCAAGAGAGTGTTGTCTTTCTCTTCATTATAGTTTCTATTTTCTATTTTCTCTTCATTATAGTTTCTATTTTCTATTTTCTACATTTTTCTTCTCTCTTGCACCTTTGCCTTCCTTTCTATCCCTCTTTCTTTTAATTTGTATTAGATTTTATTACTCTAATTAAAATCCTGAATAAACGTTATATTTTTTATTAAAACGAATATAAGGAATTCATTAGAATCCATTGATCTCTGAGAATAGATTATCCTATATTTATAGCTATTGCTGAGATTTATTGTTACCAAATCTCAACAGGAAAGATAAACACATAGAAAAACAGCTTTATCAGTGAGCATTCACTTCTATGATACTTCTTTATAACTAATCATCTTTAGCTAATTGTAGAAATGTAATATAATTCTCCTTATCCTATTCACTAAAGCCAGGGGTCTTCAAACTTGGCCCTTTTATGACTTGTGGACTTCAAATCCCAGAATTCCTCAGCCAGGCACACTGGATGAGGAATTCTGGGAGTTGAGGTCCACAAGTCATAAAAGGGCCAGGTTTGAAGACCCCTGACCAAAGCTGTTAGAGAAAGGAGATTTACACATTCTACTTTTTTTTAATTATCCTAGTAACATAATTTTTCCTCTTTCATCTTCTGTATAATACCTAGAACATAAGAATGGGCTACATAGGACTAGGTTATTCACTGATTATATTCCTTTTACATGGGATCAGCTCACAACAGACAACCAGGAAATAGTAGGCCATAAATTTGAGGGACATTCTAGCCAGTGATGGCGAACTTTTTAGAGACCGAGTGCCCAAACTGCAACCCAAAACCCACTTATTTATCGCCGGGTGCCAGGTGGGCATGGCCCACTGGGTGGGCATGGCTGTGGTCATGGCAAACTGGGTGGGTGTGACCAAGGTGGGCGTGGTCACCTTGATGTTGTTCGTGGAGAGGGATGCCTGTGGGGGCCAGGCAGGGCTGGGGGAGATCCAGGGGGTCTCTGGCAGGTGAGGCGGTGGGCAGGAGGCTAGTCCTGCGGCGTGAGACAAGGCAAGACGAGGCAGGGCAGGGGTGGCATTATCACAGGGCAAGGTGAGGCAAAGGCTGGGGCGGCTACTGCCTGACACCATCGGCCCCTGCACACAGAGGCCAGTGAGCACATGGGGGCCGACAGTGTCCGTCAACAGCTACAGCCTGCTGGCCCCTCAACTGGCACACTCTGGGGCTCTGCAGTCCACTGCCAGCAGTTCAGAGAAGCTGCCTCTGAGTTGGCTGGCCAGCCGACAGCTAAGGAGGCAATGCAGTGGGTCGTGCCCAGGAAAAGGAGAGCATGTGAGGCCAGGAGGGATGGGATGGGGGGAGGGAAACCAGCCATGCTGGGATGCATCTGGCTACGTGGGACCTCGGCGAGTTAACGGGCAGCTGGTTGAAGAGGGACAGTTGCTATCTACGGGGCATGGTGCGCGTGCCGACAGAGAGGGCTCTGAGTATCGCCTCTGGCACATGTGCCATAGGTTCGCCACCACTGTTCTAGTCATTCAACAGTTGAGAAACAAAATCGTCAGGATATGAAGATTTTTCTTGTCATCAAGATTATAGGCATACAGTAGGTATGCATTCACTTTTAAGAGTGTGGAATTGCTTCAGACATGATCTGAGGATGAGGGTGATAGAGATGGCACTGCAATGACAGTAGAATATTGATTAACTCTATCAAAATTTGCCTATGGATTCAATATTCATATAAAATTAATGTTTATTTTTCAGGATGTTGCTTAGCTCTGGTATTTTGTATCCCATGTATGTTCTTAAAGTGAGAAGGTGTGAAAAAAGATGCTAATGGAATCTCACTTCCATTCCTCTGCATTTTTTTTCACAAAGTGGGTATGATCAAACTGAAATTTGGCTATCTATATTAACCTGTTGAAGATTTAATATAGTGAGAAGTATTAAAAGAATAGCAAAGGATGCCTTGAAAGTTGTCCTTGTGCGTAGGATAGCATCCTGTTTTTCTTGGGTGTTGTGGGTCTTCAAATTCTGATACATCTTTTCAGTCAGAAATGATAGTATAGGAGATGACCAGACTGAACCCAAGAGAGGTGTCAAGAGTGTCATCAGTCTCGAGTTCCTTTGTATCCACAAGAGATCTAAGTCCAGCCCACCTTGAATTCTTATCTACCACCAATTTGATTTGATTGTTAGTTGTTCAGATTCTTATAGAGCATATGTATCAAACTGGCCACGTCACGTGAAGTGTCGTGATGTATTGCGTCATTTTTTGCATTGCCGGAGCTGGGATGGGCGCAGTCTCCATATGATGCAACCGGCCCGTGGGCCAGCAGTTTGACACCTCTGTTGTAGAGAGTGTGAGCCTGCAATAAACTTGTACTCATTTGAACTGTCTTGACTCCAGATTTTCGGCACTTGACAGATAGTGGATTAATCTATACACAGCCTTCTAGGTACTTCTCTTTTCACTGCTCGCTATCTGCAAAAGGTTGATAGCAGACAGTCATCCCTTGTGGTATCTTATTTGATCATAGCCTTCCTCAACTGCTCTAAACACTAGGATCAGAGATTCAAACATAAGACTTCCAAAATTCCCCAGGGATTGCTTTTTATTGCTCTCCCTTCCTCTTCACCGCCCATCTCCAAGGAAGCAAGGTTGAAATCTGTCCTGTAGAGAGTTATATGGATTGGATTCAGTGGGAGAGAGAAAAGAATGAAAAAAAGGAGTGATAGCAGAGAGGAAAAGTATACCTCTTGAGGGCATTTTGCCGAAGAGCACCTAATCTAACCGGTGGCATTTGCTTAATGCAGTTGGATGTTCTAAAAAGAATCTGCAAGGGAAAAAGAAAACACAGGAGCATTGCCAAATGCATAAAATTGATCCAATTCATTTGCAGTCATTGTGTGTTCTGCATCTAATCACTCAGTTGGATACCTTACACCACTTTCCAGGCCATGTCCCCACGGCTCTCCAGAGGGCAATCAAATGCCAGCCTACTCACTTATGGATAAGCTAAGCTGAATATGATAACTCTCTTGAAGCTGGATTTAAATAGCTAAAGAGTCCAAGGCCAAAGAAGTTCATATCCCAGGCAGCCAGTCCTTCAGTCAGGATCAAATACTGCTTCAACTGTAGAAAAAAGGCACATGTCAACAAAACGTTTCAAGGAGGCCAATGGAGGCTGGATTTTGAAGAGAGAAAACACGGTCTAAAAATGGACAGGGACATTGTCAAAACTGTTTTTTCTGTTTTAATATTATATGTTTTCTCAGGAGATACATGATAGCACCATTTCTTTATAAATTATAGTCAGGTTATAAGTCTCTCCACAGCAAGAATGCCCCACCTTGACAACTTTAAGCCCGCATGTTCTCCCCAAGGAGGGGGTGTTTGGATCCTACATCACCAGTAGCAAGATGGCAATATCCATCTATTTTGTCCAACTTTTAATGGTTCATTGACTTGATGTATTCCTTTCCTTAGATTCATTTTAACTTGGTCTTGGTTTTCATTCCATCTTTTTAATGGCTATGTTTTATCATTTTCATTTTTCATGGTTGTAAGCTCCCCTAAGTGACATATAGACAGAACCACAGATTAGAAATTTAATAAACAAATGCAGAACAATGGCTTGCTATCTTGAGATAATCTGGGCTGCTAGCCACAACCACTGAAATCTTTCTTGTTTCCAATTCCTCTCTGAATGTTATCTCTTAGTTATAGGTTGTATTTATTGCCAACTCAATCATATCCACAGGGGAAGGGCAAAAAAGGCTGGGAAAAGAATAGGAAAGAGAGTAAGCATAAATACTCAAAAGACAATGAGCATCATCATTATTAAAATTATTCAAAGAAATAAATATTAATGTTCAAAGTACAGGATAGTATTAAACTATTGAAGTTGTAACCATGGTTTAGTGCAGTGTGCTGGCTGTGGAATTCTGGGAGTTGAAGTCCACATGCCTTAAAATTGTCAAGGTTGAGAAACACTGGTTTAGTGGGTAAAAAGAAAGACAGGGAAGGCTACCAGAATATGCTGCCTCTTGACCACTGGCAAAAAAAATCTGCTTTTCTGCTTTTCTTAGCAAATAAAGCATGAACTGGTATTTATGAATGATGGATGGGATCAGTGAGACAGAATGGAGGAGATATGAAGGTCCAGAGATGGATGGGAGTGTAGCAACTAGACTTTGGCTTTCTTAGCTTACTGCTGTCCCTTAGGCCAAAGAAGGTTTATCATAAGAGAAATAGCATGTGGACTGGATACTTAAATGGGCACTTGAATAGCATTTAGACTTAATATATAGACTTATATACTGCTCCAAAGTCTTGTTTACAGCACTCTCTGGGCAGTTTACAATGTTGGCTTATTGCCCCCCCCCCCAAAATCTGGCTTCTCATTTTACCAATCTCAGAAGGATGGAAGTCTGAGTCAACCTTGAGACCCATCAGGATCAAACTGCAGACTGTGGGCAGAGTTAGCCTGCAGTACAGCATTCTAATCACTGCGCCACCAGGAATGTTTAACCAAGGCACCATAGCAAAACTCACTCTTTTACAAATGTAAGCATATAGTGTATAAGACTTTGGGAATTAGTATTTTTATAGAAAGACAAAAATCAAACATTTGACATTAAGATAAATAGTGGATTGAAAAATGATTGAAAGCATACGGTAGTAGAGAATGATCCTCAGCCACAAATATAAACTATTTAGTATAAATCAGGGAGAAAGAAAATAGCCTCAGATCATCTCCCTGGACAAATAGAGGTCTGTGGATATGACTGGACTTGATTTCAGGATGACAACAATTTTCTCAATCCATTTGTCAAAACCGACCAGTTTATCAAATGGGAACTTAAAATTATTTATTTATTTATTTATTTGTTTGTTTGTTTATTTATTTATTTATCAGACTTATATGCCGCCCTTCTCCGAAGACCCAGGGCGGCTCACAACAAGAATACAATAAAAAACTGTAAAAATTAACCACACTCACACCACATACAAACACAATCAGCTCGCAGTCGCCGATGGAGGGACACTCCTAGGGCCGAGGGGCAGAGCACAGCTCATATGCCCCAAGCCTGTTGGCATAGATGCGTTTTCAGCACTTTCCGGAAAGCTAGGAGGGAGGAAGCAGTACGAACCTCTGAGGGAAGCTGGTTCCAGAGGGCTGGGGCAGCAACGGAGAAGGCCCTTGCCCTAGGCCCCGCCAGGCGACATTGTTTAGCAGACGGGACTCGTAGGAGGCCAACCCTATGCGCCCTAACCGGTCGCTGGGATTCATGAGGCAGAAGACGGTCCTGCAAGTATCCTGGTCCATTGCCATAAAGCGCTTTATAGGTCATAGCCAACATTTTGAATTGTGTTCGGAGACCAATTGGTAGCCAGTGCAGCTCACGGAGAGCTGGAGTAATATGAGCATGTCTTGGGAGACCCAAGACAGCTCACGCGGCCGCATTCTGGACTACTTGCAGTCTCCGGACATTCTTCAAAGGTTGCCCCATGTAGAGAGCATTACAGTAGTCAAATCTTGAGGTGACAAGGGCATGGGTGACTGTGAGGAGTGACTCCTGGTCCAAATAGGGCCGCAACTGGCGCATCAGGCAAACCTGGGCGAATGCTCCCCTCACCACAGCCGAAAAATGATGTTCTAAACTTAGTTGTGGATCGAGGAGGACACCCAAGTTGCAAACCCTCTCCGAGGGGGACAAAACTTCTCCCCCCAGGGTAATGGACGGACAGTTGGAATTGTCCTTGGGAGGCAGAGCCCATAGCCACTCCATCTTATTGGGATTGAGTCTGAGCCTGTTGGCACCCATCCAGACCTCAACAGCCATGTTTATTGGCCATGTTGGTTGAATGGACTACCAAGGTAAGTGTTAATATTGTTATTTGATTGGAAGAGCAAAGAAATTCCCACAGAGGAAGAGACACTATATAAAATATTACAATGTGCGGAAATGAACAGGCTCACAATGGTATTGAAAGACAAATGTAGATCAATTTATTTCGAAACCTGGGATAAATTTTACCGCTGGAAGGATTTGAGGAGGACGGTTGGGATTATAGGCTAGTGTTAAGATAGAAATATATGTAATTTTAGAATAAGTATTGTATATAAAATTTAGATGTATATTCAGAGATGAAGAACCGATTGTAAAATGTGGAATAATTTGATAAGAATGTATATACTGGAATGTCACATTATATCCATTTTTTAAAAAAATTGTATTATAAATAAAATTTTGGAAAAAAAATATTGTTATTTGATTAATCAATATCATTGACTGCATTGGCTCTTGATGAAGAATATAGGAAGCTTGCTTCCTGTTGTTCAGGACACTGCTTATAAGTGCTGCGTGCTTAGAGCTCGAAGCATTGTTAGAGACCCCGCACACCCACTTCACGATCTGTTTCTGTTGCTTCCCTCAAGGAGGAGGTTTCAAAGTATTTAGAGCAGAACTACTAGATTCCATAAGAGCTTTGTTCCTTATTACATCTGTCTTGTAAATTTGCAGGATTCTTTTTTTTTTTTTGCCATGTATATGTATATAGTCGAACTAGTCTGTGATGTTTTTCTGTGTTATATATATGTGTGTATGTGGGTATACACATATTTTTTTCTGAGAGTTGAATGCAACGAAATTTCATTTTAATGTATGCTGATTAGTATACATTTAAACTGACAATAAAGGTTCTATTCTATTCTATTCTATTCTATTCTATTCTATTCTATTCTATTCTATTCTATTCTATTCTATTCTATTCTATTCTATTCTATTCCATTCCATTCCATTCCATTCCATTCCATTCCATTCCATTCTATTCTTATCATTCCATTCCATCACTATGAGTTGCCTACTCTTAGATTTTTCATTGAAGACCAACGAATGTCTTGGGCATAATTGGGAAACCAGCTTCAGAATTTGGGAATTGTCCAATCCAGTGGTGGGATTCAAATACCTGAACAACTGGTTCTCTGCATAAATACCACTTCCGGAAGTCCATTCTGAGCCAGGGAAGCCTCCCAAGCCCAGAACAGCCCACCGGAGGTGCGTGGACACCACTTCCAGAAGTCCGTTCTGATCCTCGGAGGCCTGGGGGACACCTCCCAGGCCCACAATGGCCCACTGGAAGTGGTGTCCACACACTTCTGGTGGGCCGTTTTGGGCCTGGGAGGCCTCCCTGGCTCAGAACAGACTTCCGGAAATGTGTGGACGCCACTTCCAGTGGGCCATTCTGGGCCTTGCGAAAAAGGGCTAGAGCATCAGCCGGTTCACCAAAGTCAACAAAAAATTAGCTACCGGTTCTACTGAATCTCACAACTTGTCCTATCTCAATTTGGACTTAGTCCTCAGTCTTCCAGACTTAAAGTGCAGTTTAAAGCTCCATGCTTCCCATTTATCTAGTACAGGAAGAACCCAATTCTATCTTTCATGTAAAAAGAGAAGAAAAAAAGCACAGATAGTCCTTGACTTATGACCACATTTGAGCCTAAAATTTCTGTTGTTAAATGAGACAGTTGTTAAGTGAGTTTTGCCCCATTTATGACTTTTCTTGCCACAGTTGTTAAGCGAATCACTGCAGTTGTTAAATTCATAGCATGGTGGTTAAGGGAATCGGGCTTACCCATTGACTTTGTTTGTCAGAAGGTTGCAAAAGCTCATCACGCACCCAGGACAGTGCAACTGTCAAAAATATGAACCAGTTGCTAAGCATCCAAATTGTGTACACAGGACTGTGGGGAATGCTGCGACGGTCGTAAGTATGAAAAACGGCCATTAGTCACTTTTTTCAGGGCCATTGTAACTTTGAATGGTCACTAAATGAATGGCTGTAAGTCGAGGACCACCGGTACATTGGGGATAGATTTAATGACATTTACCATAAATATTCATTCTCTGTGAAACAACCATTCAAATTTTCAGAAAGAAGAACAGGAGTTTTGGTCAAAACGTGCTGAAGGAAGTAACATTCCAGATAATAATATTCCTTGGTAAGGCCCGGAAAGGAGGCAATGTATAAAGTCTTTTACTTAATTATTTGTAAGTATAAGTTTCCACAAGTAACCTGATTAACAAGATCTGATATTCATACCGTCAAAGAATAAAGTAAGAAAAAAAAGGAGTCATTTAAGGGCTAGTGAGCTTTATCTAAATACCAGTGAGTAATTGTAGGATCATCTGACAACCAATAGTATTCATGGTGTGTGCACTGCTGAGAAATTATAAAGATACACATGAAACAAATCATAATAGACAATTATAATTCCATTATGACTAGGTTGATCTCAGTGGTCTAATTATTAATATGATCCCTTTGACATGAAGTAAGCCTTGCCAAAAAATACCGAATTCAATTGCCTCTATCATTTGTCTCCATTATCTGGCATTTGAAAAAGAGGTTTTTCTTTTTCTGGATCTGCCAACTGGATAGTTGACACCCCCCCCCCGGAGAGTGCTGTAAAGCACTATGGGGCACTCTATACATCTAATTCCTATTGCTGTTGCTACTGCAGATCTGGCCCAAATTGAATCTCTGCTGTTTCTTGGGATTCAATTTTCTGAATATCGTGTGCATACTCCAATTTAATAAACTTGTGCAAAGCTGAGGATTAACATGCCTTGGTCTTCAGTGATTTGTACCTCCTAATTTAATACAGGATCTTCAACATATGCTGGAAGGAGAAATTTCTCTGAGTAAAAGAGCCTTTGAAATTGCAGTTGTTTGGGATGTAGTGCCATCTAAAGGACTGATGAAGAAATGAAATACTCTAAAACAAGAAAATGTTTTGGTCCCATATGAAAAGCAGGCAGGGACATGTACACATAGCCACAGCCACCATCTAGATTCTAGACTTTTTGGACCACACCTTGCAGTCACCTGTGTTGCTCATTGCCATTGATTGAGTCTTTGTTTCTCCAATCTAGATATATCCAAATCTTCTATTATATGTGACAGTTTCCTTCCAGATCTTTGTATGCTTTCCTCTGGAGAAATTCACATTTTTTCCAATGTTTTTCCAGGATGGCAACATCCAGAACTAAAGCTAATATTTTTTGGGAGAGCTCTGGCTAATGCAGAATTGAGAGGAACGAGCTCTTTTTTTGCACCCGACTCAAGATAATTTAATTTCAGGTAACATAACTGATATGTGTGTGCGCTTCTCTCTTTGCTGATTATCCAAGCAGGAGGAGACATAAAGTACGCTTTAAGCAGAAATCCAACCGGTGTGCCCCAAATCCACTGATAAATAGGCCAGCCTAAAATGGGACTGCTCTTCCATAAAAAAATAAATAAATAGAGAAAATACATGATACAATAATTGCTTCTTTTGGCCATTTCTATGTCTGTCCGTTTATACTGTTTTTTCTCTTATTGGATACACTCTTGCTGAGTACAGGTGTAATTAGAGAGGAATCTGACTGGCTACGGATTACAACTGAGCTGTGTGTATTTAATTAGACTCCAAGAAGCTTATTTCACTTCCATTATCACCATTAGGAGGGGGGAATCATAATCACATATTCATATGCCCTTATTTGAAACAGCTTTGAAACCAGTCGTTTAAGCTGCTTGGGTAAGAAGATCTGCTCTCCCACACCCCGGCCAAAACAATAGCTTGTTGATGGATAATTGCCTTGCTGATTATAGTCTCCACCCTCTACACACGGACTCCACATTTGTGGGACCACGTTACTTCGCACAGCCGTTGCCTGAAAGCTCCGGAATCAGAATTTCCCCATCATGAGCATCAACAAAGAGGAAGTTGAAACTTTTTTGGATAGCAATCCAGATTTTGCTAAGCGGTATTTTGAGAAGAAACTGGAGGGCAAAGTCTGCAGCGCCAAGATGAACGGGGAACTGTCCTCAGAAGACAGCATGGGTTTTGAGGGGATGGACCCAGTAGAAACAGAAACTCTCTTTGAGCTGATAAAAGACATGCAGGATAGCATCAATATGGAGAAGGTGGTCTTCAAGACCCTAAAAAAAATCAGTGCGCTCATCAATGCTGAGTGGTGCAGTCTGTTTATGTACAGGCAGCGAAACGGCACCCCAGAGCTGGCTAGCCGGCTGTTCAACGTTCATAAAAACAGTACCCTGGAAGAATGTTTGGTGACCTCTGACTGTGAAATTGTTTTCCCACTGGACATAGGTGTGTTGGGGCACGTTGCTCAGACCAAGAAAACCATCAACATCAAGAATGCTCTTGAGGTAAGGCTTGAGGTTTATTCTATTACTAATAAATGCCAAAGAATAAAAATTAACCAATACTCATATTTCAGAAGGATTTTAGGAAGACAGGGATTCTTTCACTAGGATTTAGGGACCAGCAACACCACCTAGCCACCCTTGGCTAGTCTCAAGCTGGTAAGCAGGATCAGTCCTAGACAGCATCTGTTTGGGAGAACAAGGATGTCAGCTGGATTGAAAAGCTGCAGAAATACCCCAGAAAAATGCAGTAGCAAATTGCTTCCGTATTGCAATGTATGGATGTGTCCATTTAAGTTACAGGGAGAAAAGGCTGATTAGTAGGAAGTTTTACTTTTATCTAGCAGTTCCTTGTGGACTTTCAGGAAGCCCTTGGAGAAACGTCTCCCCTTGAACAAAGAATATAGCCTTTTTTTAATCAAAGTAAACAACCTAATACTAACATTACCAACTGGCATGCCCTAAGCAAAGGATTGTGGGAATTATTATGGAGATCATCAGGTTGCCTATTTTTGGCCTAAGAAAATATGTGTATGGAGATATATAACATAATTCATAATGAGTTAAAAATAGAAAATGTTTTTCTCCCTCTCTCATAATAGTTTAACAAGAGTAATTAAGGACATTAGGCAGTTGTTTGTTAAGCTAAGGAACTTGCTCCTGCAGAAATGTCCTGGTAGCTATAAGTGTAACTTTCAAAGGAAGAGTAGACAATCACGTGGGACTGGATTTTCAAGGGACAAAACTCTTGCTGACTGTCATCCCCAGAATTGAAGGCAAGATAGCCTAACTTCCATTGGTTATAAGCAACAGAAGAAAGGATAAGTGTCCTTATATCATGAACTTGGTTTCCTGGATTCATCTGCCTGGCCGACTCAAAATGCTGGATAGACCTTTGGTCTGATCCAACACAGTCTTTTCATGTCTTAATAGAAGAAAACAGTAAACATAATACAGTGGCACCTTGGTACTTAACTGCTTTGAAACTCATCAAGTTTGTTACTTAATGCATTTTAACATGAAAATTTTGTCCCAATACTCATTGCTTGTTTGGTACTCAACACAAAAGCTAGAACTTGTCAGTGTTGGCTGTCTCACTACATTATTCCTTATGGGAAAAATTTGTTTGGTATTCATCGTTTTTGGCATTCATCACGCTTCCCAGTAACTATTAATTATGAGCACTGAAGTAGCACTGTAGAGGTTTATTTATTACAGTGTGTGTGTGTGTCTGTGTGCCTATTTCTCTACTTGATGTGCCTAGATTGAACAAGAACAGCAGCTCTTTAAATCAAAAGTCTGTCGCACATCACAAGTTGTAGCACAAGAAGCCTTTTACAAATCTAAAAACAATCAGAAAAACAGAATAATTGTATCTACATTCCTCTTCTATTCATCTAGTTTTCCATCCTCTTGTTATGGTCTAGCATAGCAAAGGTCTCTTTGTTGGCTCTCTCTTCTCTAAAGGTTAAGTTCTTTTATTTATTCTCTTTGTAATGTTATTTTTGTTTTTTCTTTGTTTTCCTTTCATTCATTTTAAATTACATTCTTCAATCTGTATGTTTCTGGCTAGACTCTTATTAGCATTTTGTTATTCTGCACATGTGGAATGTGCTTCCAAACCAGTCGTTCTCTCTTCCCATCTACCACTTTGCACTTTTCCTCATGGAGTCTTCTTGATTGCCCTATGACACATTACAGATCTTCTCTCTCTCTCTTTCTCTCTCCATACCTTCCTTTCCAATGCCAGGGCTATGCAGTTGATTATTTCTTCCATGCTGGCTGGGAGTGAGAGGGCTTGTATGGGACAAACTGGAGAAAATATGAATATTACTATAAGGATGATATGGAGCATAAGGCTATCAGCTCTGACTCTGCACTGTTATATGCAACTATTCCACCGATGGAAGGTTTAGCATCTTCTGAGTTTCTCTTGCAAGACAGATGACTTTTCTTGGAGAATGATGACATTTCCACATAAAGTTCCTTTAAAAATGTATTTAAAACATTTATATAGCTGCCTGTTCTCACATGATGACTCTTAGGTTGAACCTAAGAAGAGTGGTTCACAGCACTGGCCTTGAACTATGAATTTTCATGCCATATGACATCTTCAGGAGAGTCCATAGCATTTTAGAGTTTCTTGCATGGTATCAGTTCTATATCTATCTTTTTAATTCCAATCCAAAGTGACTTTTTGCTGCAAATGCATATACAAACTTTCTACCTTATTCCCATCCCTCAGTTATAAGTGGAAGTAAATTGAGTGAAACCAGCTCATTATCTAACTGAGCTCCTAAGGGTGAACATCTCCTTTCCTTGGTCGTTGAAACATCATCAGAATTAAAGAAACAATGGATCTAGGATATAATACAAATATGGATCAATGGCAGCAAGTATGGGAGCAAAATAACAAAATCACATTGGCGACATCATATAAACAAAACCTGTATAAGATGGTTTACAGATGGCATCTCCCTCCGGCCAGATTAGCCAAAATGTATAACAGATATTCATCTATGTGTTGGAAATGTAAAAAAGAAAAGGACACCTTTTTTCATGTATGGTGGACATATAGAGAAGCACAGGTGTACTGGCGTATGGTCTGGGAATGGGCAATAGAAATGACTAGGCAAAACATTCAATACAAACCTGAGACACTACTATTAGGAATACTAGGGAAAAATGTAAATAAAGAGGACACATATTTAATTATTCACGTGGTTACGGCGGCAAGGATACTATTTGCTCAAAAGTGGAAAGCAATGGAAGTATCGAGTAGGGAAGTACTAATAAAGAAAATTATGTATTGCACAGAACTAGATAGGATAACTAAAAGATTAAAAAATCAGGAAAAAACAGAATTTTATCAAATATGGAATAAATTTTATAGATGGAGGGGGGAAAATGGAGGTCACAGTAAAGAGATAAGTTAAGATAGAGACCAGAAATGTATAGTTGTATATAGATATGTTATATGTAATTAATGTACAATATGGACTGATTGTCAGTCAAAGATGATTTACCATGTTCAATGTTTTTAATCCTTTTTTTCTTTGTACGCAATAAAAACTTATTTAAAAAAAGAAAAGAAAAAAGAAACATCATCAGAACAATCTTGTTTCAAATGTCTATAGAGATTCTCAGTCATTCAAATCGTGGTTGTCCCAAAGATGCTTTTCCGTGAGGCAACTGGACTTTTTTTAGTTTTTCTTTGAAGACGTTTCGCTTCTCATCTAAGGAGCTTCTCAGAGTTGAAGAAGCTTCTTGGATGAGAAGCAAAGCATCTTCAAAAAAAAACAAGAAAGTCCAATTGCTTTGTGAAAAAAGCATCTTTGGGATACTCTTGTTTCAAGCAACCTGAAGGTTATATGATCAAGTAATTTTGAAGAATTGCAGAAATTGGAAGGGATCCTTAAGAGGATCTGAATCAGTAAAGTATGATTGGTGCACAAGAAGGAACATGCCTCTAGATGCCTGTTGTTCGGAAGCATGGACAGGGGATTGCTCTTCTCCCATTAGTGGTCAGACATTGAAGTGGATGGGTTTTTTAGTCCAATAATACAGGGCTGTTTCTAAGTTCTTCAAAGAGTTTTCAATGCAAATTTTAGTCACTGTTGAACAGTAATATTCAAAGGATTTTCAAATATAATTTGCTGACACCAATTTGCTTAAGGAAAGTTTTTTCAAGCGAGGAGGGTGTGACTACATTACAAGTTAGCCCTCATTTTCATTTCAAAAGCACTTCCACACTATACTGGCTTCACTCTCCAAACCCACAGAAACAGGTTGAAGCTAATCAGGATTGCTCACACTAGAGTTGACCTTGAAGTGTTGAGAACTAATCAATGATCCTTCTAGCTGATCATCTGGAGCACAGTGTTCCTACTGTTGCCATTCATTGGGTAAACATTACTGTTGCTAAGAGGAGGAAGCTGTCAGAACGCATCTCCCTGCTAAAAAAAGAAATAGATAGTCCTAAATGAGAGTGGGAGGGGGAGAGCCTAAGAGATGAGAAATGAAATGACTCACCTGCACTTAAGCTCCTCAGAACATCAGCCTCCCAAGTTAGAAACTAGATCAATTCCATGTGCTGTCTTGGTTAATCAAGGGCAACAGAGTGGAATCAACAAAACTGTTGTGGCAGGAACTGTTGTGCCTTCGGGGAAGTACCTGAGTGGAAAACTGTTGGAGAACAACCATCTCAGTTGGGAGCAGACCCAAGGGAAGAAATTAGTGTGGAATCCTTAGCTAAAACCGAGAGGCAAGGTCTGATCCCCTCATTCTACCCTGAATGCCACCGAGTCTTATTTAGTCTTTCCCAGGTGAAAACTACTAGTCTGGGGAAATTCCTGTAGAATAGACATACAACAATAAAGTAGCTTATTTGAATTCTACACGTGTGGGTCTGAATGTTACAGCCTGATAAAGACTAAAGTACAGATAGTCCTCAATTTACAACAGTTTATTTAATGACCGTTTGAAGTTACAATGGCAGGTGACTTATGACCGTGTTTCACACCTATGACCATTGCAGCATCTTCATGGTCACATGATCAAAATTCAGACACATGGCAACCGACTCATATTTATGACAGCAGCAATGTCCCGGGGTCATAGATCCCCTTCGGCGATCTTCTGACAAGCAAAGTCAATAGGGAAGCCAGATTGACTTAACAACTGTGTTAGTAACTTAACAACTGCAGTGATTCACTTAACAATCATAACAAGGAAGGTTGTTAAATGGAGCAAATTTCACTTAAAAACTGTCTCACTTAACAACTGAAATTTTGGGCTCAGTTTGGTCATAATTCGAGGACTACTTGTATTTCCTCCCAGAATGACAAATGCTTGTTTTGTTACGTGACACAAATATAAAACTTCTTTCCAGTCTTAAAATTCAGATTGTGTCCTTTCATATCTGCATGCGTACACAAGTCAGTCTTATTAATTTCAAATCCCTGCAGTCCATAAATGGTTTCTGCTGGGATTACCTCATTGTTAAGTACGCTTTCATAACCAGGTCATTTGCTTGTCACAGGACCGTAGGTAGGATACAGTAGGTAAGGTAAACAAATAGTGCATCCCACGTGGAATTAAAACCAGCTTTCCCCTTTCCTTGAGGTGTGACATTTTAAACAGCCTTTATTGTGTAATTTGCCCTTCCCCAGTTGAATGCCCTCTAGATATGTTAAGGCAAGCAGCTTCCAAATTTTCCCTGGAGTATGTATCATAGTTAATTTCCAACAGATCTCTATGGTATCCAGTTGAGTAAAGTGGTGGATTTTCACTTTGAAGGACAGAGCAAGTAGAACCTTACTGGCAAACATATAATTTGCAAATGAAAGGAGACCAATTATGAGTCCATGGATAGGCAATGTTAGGCCCAGATACTTAAGAACCATTGTAAAAAATCTCAAACATGATTTTTCTCCAGGATGAATGTAGTTTTGCTGCAGATCAGTTCCAAATTTGTATCAAAACTCCTCTCATTCAGTGTCTCCCTGTCAATGCACCTTTGGAGGACAATCTACCTAACATGGCAACACTGTTTTAATGCTATTTTAGAAGTCATGCAAAGATGCTTTTGGAACAAAAAAATAACAATCAAACACGATTTCTATATAATTGTATATGCTATATTAAGAAGGGTGAAAAAAGGGTAGGCTGTTAAGTTAGATGCTACGTTTTCTAATTTCTTTCTTTTTTTTTAAATAAACAGTGCCAACAGTTTAGTAAATTTGTTGATGAACTGACTGAGTCTACTACGAAGAACATTCTTGCAACACCAATAATGAATGGTAAAGATGTGGTTGCTGTGATCATGGCCGTGAATAAGATTGGAGGTCCTTTTTTCACACGTGCAGATGAAAATGTAAGTACTGAGAAAGTGTCTTCTGAGACATTCTCTAGTCCCCAATATCTACATTTAAATGTAACCTCATTGCCATATGTTGTGTAACTGTACAAATTTTTTTTTATGTCTCAGCTGTTCCTGAAGTATCTCAATTTTGCCTCCTTGAACCTGAAAATTTATCATCTGAGCTACCTTCACAATTGCGAAACACGAAGAGGTCAGGTGAGGAAACGTCTCTCCAGTTTTCACTTCAGACTTTACTAGATAACTCTCTCTCTCTCTCTCTCTCTCTCTCTCTCTCTCTCTCTCTCTCTCTCTCTCTCTCTCTCTCTCTCTCTCTGTTTTCACTTCAGACTTTACTAGATAACTCTCTCTCTCTCTCTCTCTCCCTCCCTCCCTCCCTCCCTCTCTCTCTCTCTCTCTCTCTCTCTCTCTCTCTCTCTTTGTGTGTGTGTGTAGAAGGCACTAAATTTTTTAAAAATTTGACATGAGCATCTTCTTTAAATGGCTTTCAGGAATTATTGACTCCGTCTCTTGAAGTTGACAAAAACCAGAACAGGACTTCAAAAAATCTTATTAAAATCAAAATAAGTTGAACCTTTTCTGCCTTCTTATATTTCTTGGCTCTTGGCCTTCTCTCTCTTCTTAGTTTCAGAATCTGGAATGGCTCAGTTTTCTACACAGGTGCTGCTTAACATGTGCCCAGAATCAAGGAATGAACATAGAACATAGAAAAATAGAGTTGGAAGGGACCACAAAGGTTTTCTAGACCAACCCTCCTGTTTGAGTAGGAGACCCTATACCATTTCAGACAAATGGTTGCCTAGTTTCTTTTTCAAAGCCGCCAGTGATGGAGCTCCCGTATCTTCTGAAGGCAATCTATTCCATTGGTTGATTGCTCTCACCATTAGGAAATTTCTCCTTAGTTCCAGGTTGCTTCTCTCCTTGGTTAGTTTCCATTCATTGTTTTTCGTCTTGCCTTCTGGTGCTTTGGAAAATAGTTTGATCCCCCCTCGTCTTTGTAGGAGCCCCTCAAATATTAGAATTAATTATAACAGTAGACTGATCAAAGGTCAAATTGCAATAAAAATGCATCAATGTGGAATCTGAGTATTTTCAGAAACAATATGCCATTTTTGTATCCTCAGCATTTGCAGGAATATTAAAAACCAAAGAATTTAAAAGACTAGTATATTCTACAGGTACAGAAATTAAAATTGTTTCTGCTTTACCTGTGAACAGTATTTTTCACAAATTGAAATGAGAAGAGTTAGATGAAAGCACAAAACTATAGCATCAGTTAGAAAAAAACTTTAAGCTTTTAAAATTGTAAATTGGCTTCATCAGGGCTTTTTTTCTCATAGAATGCCCAGAACAGAGTTCTGGCACCTTTTTTGGATGGAACCTTGTGGGGTAGCCAAGGTGGGTTGTAAGACGTGTGTGAGTTCTGGCACATTTTTTTTTTTTAGAAAAAAAGCACTGGGCTTCATAATAGTAGATGTGTTTGTAAAAAACCATCCAATGTGTTTGCATTATTTAAGAAGAAAGCGCTCATTCTGAGAAAGGAGAAATTTTAAGCTCTCACAAAAGACGGTCATTTTTTAAAAGAATCCTGACTTTTCTGAGCCTTATCAAGAAACCAAATAATTTCACAATGGATGGATGGATGGATGGGGGAGGGAAGAGAGAGAGAGAGAGGGAGAGGGAGAGGGGGGGGGAGAGAGAGAGATTTCCAACTTAAAGTTGTCCGTTCCTATTAGCCTGCAATTAGATTTTCTGTTAAGAAAAAACTATTTATGTCTCCATGCTGTTGTGAATTTATGGTTTCTTGGTGGTGTAAGGGAGAACTTTTCCTTTTTCTTTTTCATAATTTATTTTCATAATTTGAGGGAGGGAGGGAGGGAGGGAGGGAGGGAGGGAGAAAGCAATTCTTTAATGTGCAATCAAGGTTGAGCTTTTGTAGGATTTTGCTGTAATAGTCAACTCTGCAAAGGACTTTATACCAAAATGCTGCTATAAAAGTAATTTCAAATGCCTTCAGCTTTTTACTAAAGGGTTTCTTTATAATTTTGACACCATTCACCATCTTCTTCCAGGCGCAATCATAGTATATCAGTTCTTTAAGATAGCCCA
Organism: Bothrops alternatus; assembly: GCA_034064705.1. NCBI lineage: Eukaryota > Metazoa > Chordata > Lepidosauria > Squamata > Viperidae > Bothrops > Bothrops alternatus. The sequence continues at coordinate 2,075,922 of JARGCV010000087.1, forward strand.
AGAAAGGAGCACTGCAGGGAATTCCTTTATTGTTGCAATATTCCTTTACTGAATAAAAGAATCTTCTCTAAAGATTCAAGGCAGATTTCTGTTGATCTTTTTCTCATGCCTTCTGTTTTCTCTGGACTGAGTAAACGTTTCTGACACTCCCTTAACAAGTTGATTATTCTTTGTCCCTTCCTAAGATCAGGCCCATATTCTTTCACATAATAGAAAACAAGTATCAGTCATAATTTATTTCAGTCCATGATCAGAATTCCAAAGACGCATATTTGAATGATGTTTATTCTGCTGGACCGTTTTTGATGTGTTTTTTTTTAAATATGACTTTGGAACATTTTTAAAATATCTACACTATTCAGTATCTATTCAAAGTATTTACCATTTTAGACAGATGCTGAATAGAAAATATATACTGAAGCGGCTGAAACAATTTTTCAGCAATTTTACGGGACCGTCTGCTGCCTCATGAAACCCAGCGACCGGTTAGTGCCCACAGAGTCGGCCTTCTCCAGGTCCCGTCAGCCAGACAGTGTCGCCTGGCGGGGCCTAGGGGAAGAGCCTTCTCTGTTGCGGCCCCGGCCCTCTGGAATCAACTCCCCCCGGAGATCCGTATTGCCCCCACCCTCTCCGCCTTTCGTAAACTGCTCAAGACACATCTTTGCCGACAGGCCTGGGGCAGTTAACATCTTTCCCCTAGCCAATGTATGTTTGTGTGCATGTTTGTTGGATGATTGGTTTTTTAATTCAGGGGTTCTTTTTTATATGTATTTTAATGTTGATTTCTATTTATGCTGTGAGCCGCCCTGAGTTCCCGGAATAGGGCGGCATAGAAATCCAATAAAAAGAAAAAAAAGATAAAAAAGATAAAGGATATTGTTCATACTGTTTGCCTAATCAAGTTGAGGAAATTCCAGCAAGAGGCATAAACAGATCTTAAGTTGTTCATGTTTTTTTTCTATGCATTACATGACACATGCTGAGAAGGACATGGCTTCATATTAGTGTTGACCACTCAGAATCTTAAATACTTGGTCATGATTCGAAAACTTAAATGATTTTCTATAAGTATCCTAGGTACTTCTCAGTTCCACTCATAAACTCTCAGATTTCACTGATTACCACCCACTTTTTCTATTTTCATCTATATACAGTGGTACCTTGGTTCACATTGATAATTGGTTCTGGGAAGCACGATGAGTCCCAAACAGATTTTTTCCATAAGGAAAAATGTAGTGAGTCACAAGGCAGTTAACACCAACAAGTTCTAGCTTGTGCATCAAGTACCAAATAAATGATGAGCACTAGGACATTTTCATGTCAAAATGCATTGAGTACCAAATTCGATGAATTTCAAAACAGTTGAGTACCAAGGTACCACTGTATTGCTGTTTTCTCTACTTTTTTTTTATTAATTATTTTTATTAAATTTTATAAAGTTTTAACAAATTTTAACACAGAAATATAATAACTCAACTGATAACAAACAAATAACAAATTTAACAAACAATACAAATAGCTGCTCGGAAACCCCCCCCCACCACATCCTCCCACATCCTAACCCCTAACCTTCAAACCACCTTCCTCACCATCCAATGCGGTGTCTAGAGTTTTCCCGAGCGCCCTAAGAAAAAGAGAAAAAATCTATTCCCTTAATATCCCCAACTACAGTTGAGAAACATAATCTATTACTTATTATCTCCCTCCCCCCTCCCCCCCAGGCTTCCCGGAGTGAATACAGAGTAAAAATGCAAGAAACCCCGCTAATCTACTATTTAGTAACTATTTATCTATATATCATATCTAATTCTTTCAATTGATATTTCTTTTGCATATAATCAATCCATTTTTTCCAGTCCATCAAAAATGTTTCATTTGAGTGGTTCTTCAAGTACGCTGATATCTTAGCCATCTCCACCAGATGGGTAACTTTTAATGTCCATTCTTCAATAGATGGTATTTCAGATGACTTCCAATATTGACCCACCAACAGTCTTGCAGCCGTAGTCAAGTTCAAGATCAACTTAGTCTCTGTGGTGGAACAGTCCTTTGTTATACCCAACAAGAATAACTGTGGTACAAACTCAATACGCTTTTTCAAAATATTTTGAAGAATCCACCATATTTTTATCCAAAAAGCCTTAATTTTTTTACATGTCCACCAAATGTGAAAATAAGTTGCATCCATAGATTCGCATCTCCAACATTTGGGTTTCAGATTTGGATACATAATTTGCAAAGGCTTGTGGTAAGGATATGTATTTTAATGTTGATTTCTATTTATGCTGTGAGCCGCCCTGAGTTCCCGGAATAGGGCGGCATAGAAATCCAATAAAAAGAAAAAAAAGATAAAAAAGATAAAGGATATTGTTCATACTGTTTGCCTAATCAAGTTGAGGAAATTCCAGCAAGAGGCATAAACAGATCTTAAGTTGTTCATGTTTTTTTTCTATGCATTACATGACACATGCTGAGAAGGACATGGCTTCATATTAGTGTTGACCACTCAGAATCTTAAATACTTGGTCATGATTCGAAAACTTAAATGATTTTCTATAAGTATCCTAGGTACTTCTCAGTTCCACTCATAAACTCTCAGATTTCACTGATTACCACCCACTTTTTCTATTTTCATCTATATACAGTGGTACCTTGGTTCACATTGATAATTGGTTCTGGGAAGCACGATGAGTCCCAAACAGATTTTTTCCATAAGGAAAAATGTAGTGAGTCACAAGGCAGTTAACACCAACAAGTTCTAGCTTGTGCATCAAGTACCAAATAAATGATGAGCACTAGGACATTTTCATGTCAAAATGCATTGAGTACCAAATTCGATGAATTTCAAAACAGTTGAGTACCAAGGTACCACTGTATTGCTGTTTTCTCTACTATCATCCTATTGCGTACCCATTGGAGTCTTTCAATTTGATTGGTGGCATACCAAAATCATATTCATATGTCCCCCCACATCCATATGATTGCGTATCCATATGCGTATAGTTGAGTATCCATATCCAATCATCATCACACACATACAACACATGTATTTATATACACTCATTATCATTCCTTCTTTTATACACACACACACACACACACACACACACACATTCACACACACACACATGTATGTGTTTGTATGTGGATGGGTGTGTAAAAATATTATTGTCCTTAGGAAGATTCAAATATCACATATCAAACAAGTGAGGAAGCATTTAAAAGAAAACAATAATGAATTTTAACATTTGATGTAATTTATATAATAAATTATGTATGAAGCCTGGCTTAACTTTGTCTATGTAGTCCTAATTTTTATTAAGACAGAAAGAGAGAGAAATCAGAAATGGTGTTTTCTGAATTCAGTAGACTCTCTAGGCAATTTATCTTACCAGCTTTGCTCCTCTGCAGGTTTTACTGTGGTCAGCCAACAAAGTATTTGAAGAACTAACTGACATCGAAAGACAATTCCACAAATCTTTCTACACAGTGAGAGCTTATTTGAACTGTGACAGGTATTCAGTAGGTCTTCTGGATATGAGTAAGCAAAAGGTAAATTGTTCCTAAGTGTGGCTCAGTATAAACTTGTCTATTTCAGTTCCACACGTTTTCATGTCCTCTTGTGTCAAAATGTTTGTGCAGCAAAATCAGAATGAAACAAATAAAATACTGCAACATTTACGGGGGTGTTATCTGCTATTCTTCTAAATAGTTCTGTAACATATTTAATTTTGATAGAAGAGAATATTTGTAGCTCCGGGTCCTTGGTATTCCCTTAGTTTGGTGGTTTTCTTGCAGACATCTCATTACCAAACTAGATAACATCATCAGTGCTGGAGCAACCAAGCTCAGAGAGTACCAAGGACCCCATATTTAGTTTTACAAATTGGCCTTTCTGCACACAAATTATGTGCTCAGTCATTGAAATACAGCATTTGCCTGCCACAGTTTCACACAGAATTTTGCAAGTCAAACAAACTTTTTGGAACATTTTCCCAATTTTGTATCAGTTTATTGGTTAAATTCATTTATTATTTCCATGCCAGTGACAACAGCTCATTTTTTTTCATGAGAGATGATAGGGATGAAAATTGGGATTTTTCATATGCAAAGTTCATGTACTTAAATTTCAGAATTTACTTGAGTTACTTGGATTTCAGGAAGGGGAAAATGATGCAAAATATTCAAAGACTCCATTATACACAAATGAGTAATTGCAAACCTAATCCACCAGAATCTACCATACAGTGCTAAAAATAGTGTCACAAAGAACATCTGTTTGAAAAAGATATTTCTCCCAACTAAAAAAAAAAGGTATATTAGGAATAGTTCTACATTTTAAAATGTATTTCTCTTATGGCAAAATTGACTGTTTTGATTAAAGAAAAGAATACAGGTACCTTTGTTTCTAAATGGAGACCGCTTCCTAACTTTGTGCTTGAGGTAGAAAAGAATGAAACTTTGATTTTGGGTTTCACTAATTAGATTGATTTGTTGTTACAGAAATGGCCAGTTTTTACTATTGTGAAAAAGTAAAAAAGTCAAGGCTCAACGTTAATTCTTTATTCTACTCTAACAGGGGAAGTCGGAAGTCAATCTCTTTTTTTTTCTTCCTTTTCCCTCCCTTTCTTCTCCCTTTTTCCTCCCCATTGTGTTCTACTATTTGCTTTGTATTTTGTATTTTATTTTACATCTTAATAATTTTTTAAAAATGTATTTCTCTTGTAACTTTTCTTTCACTTCCTAGGAATTCTTTGACTTGTGGCCAGTACTAATGGGTGAAGTTCCACCTTATTCAGGACCTCGAACACCAGACGGCAGAGTAAGTTACTAACCAGATAAGAAATCTTTCTGTATTTGCTCTCTTGTTATGAATCTCAACTCTGGTTTCTGTGTTTTGTAGGAAATTGTCTTTTACAAGGTCATTGATTATATTTTACATGGAAAGGAAGAGATTAAAGTTATCCCGTAAGTAAAGTAAAATAATTGCAGTGGCGGCATTGATACAAAGTTGTATGCAGTTATTTCCTCCAATCTACTCTACAGAGTGCTGTTGTTCAGTCCGATTCTTCACAACTCCATGGACTATAGCACACCAGGTCCCCTGTCTTCCACTGTGTCTTGGAATTTGCCAAAATTCACGTTCATTGCATCCATGATATTATCTAACCATCATTCTACAGAATACAAGATCATTTTTAATATATGTAGTGCATTGTTGTGAGTAGCACCTTCTCCGTGGTGCCCTTCAGATGTGTTGAAATTGTATTTCCAACTAGCATAATTAATTGAGAATTATTTGAGAATTTATAGAGTTATCGTCTTTACCATCTGGAGAGCATCAAGCTGAGAAAAAAGAGCTGGAGTGTTGTGACTGAGCTCAGATGTTCACTCACTTATAAAAACAATTAACGCTCAGCCTAACATATTTTACCCCCTTTTAGGGGAATAAGTAATGCACCCCCTCTAATTTTGGTGGCAGATGAGGTTCTTTTTTAAAAAAATATATAAATGTATGAATTAAAGTACAGGTCCTACAATGAATCTGTAGCTAATAACAAGTCCACCATGTAAGTTAAGATAAATATATAGAGACATTCTAAAAATATTAATGAAGAAAATTAAGCTGAAAATGTATCTATCTGCTGGGACACTCCAATGTAATTGTAGAGTAAAGGGAAGGGAAGAAGTAATATACAGTACAGCATCTTTGCATAGTCATAAAGTATACAATATCTCAAGCAGTATGCATTATATAACTCGATCAACTGGAAGTTATCTGGATAAGTAAATGTGTCAGTGACATTGAAGATATGTAAATGGATTAGACTGTTCCATGTGTTCTGTGATATAATATCAGAAACATATTCAAAGAATATACTCTAAAATGGTTTCAGTAGGAAGTAATTCATTGTCTCATACAAATCTATGTAGGTCCCTTCTCAGGTTTTGTTTCTATGGTTCTATGGTTCTGAGGAGTTAAAAGGAACATTTTAACATATTTCACAAATTTAAAACTCTGAATGATCAACTTCCGTGCCACAATTTTTCAGGATGTTTTCATGTTTTTCAGTTGATAACTGTAAAACAAATTGGTTTGTTTCTAAAAATGGTGAAAATGCAGCCATATCTATATTTCATTAGGAAGTCATTCATTGTTCTTCCTTCCCTCAGTTAATTGTTCAAAATAATAGTTTTTGTAGAAATACTAGACTACTTTAAAAAGCAAGTAAAGAAAGAACAGGAAAGTACATAGACTTAAGTGCATTCCTTTTCTATCCAAGCCAAATTTTTCATGGTTTTTTTCCCCATTTAGAAATCCCAAGGAAGATCACTGGGCACTGAGTAGTGGCCTCCCTACTTATGTAGCAGAAACTAGTTTTGTAAGTATTCATGTTGACATTGTTGCATAACTCAAGAGTACTTTGGCCAAGAACTGAAGTTCTATCTGATAAATTCTTCATGGATAATCTGGGCTTATTTTCCCAAATAGGAACTAACTTTGAATCAAAGAGAAGTTTCAATAGCCACTCATTGTTTGAAAATGGCCTGAATTAAAAAAAAAAAGAAATATGTATACATTCTTGGATCAAAGTCATAATATGTCCATCATAAGAATTTTCAGTTTTTATTTAATTTTAAAAATAGCAAAATATATGTTGACATATATTTAGGTCGTTGGTTGTTCGGGTTTTCTCCCGCGTCAAATTGGAAGTGTCTTGGTGACGTTTTGACGAAATCCCATTCATCATTTTCAGGCTGGTGTTTTCGGCTTCGTGCTTCTAGGAGCAATGTGTGATCGTAGCTGTTTCTTCCTTTTCACTGCCAGTTGGGGTATGAACTAATTGGATGGGAGCTTGGCTGTGTGGGACTTCGTCGAAATGTCGCCAAGACACTTCCAATTTGATGTGGGAGAAAACACAAATAACCAAAGACCTACATACAAACACCCGCGAAAACCTCAGAAAACAAATGACATATATTTTTTTCTACAATTTTTCAGATTTGCAATATTATGCATGTAGAAGCGGATGAAATGTTTACATTTCAGGTATTGTAAGCCTGTTCATACGAATTTTATATTTGCTCTCCTGGTGCTAGGTGTGAATAGAGTTAAAGCTAACTATTTTATTATGTTCTGCCTATAATACAGAAATCTTCCCAGTCTGACAACCTACTCCTGGGAACAATTAGATAAAGTTCCAAAGGAACTTAGGGAGGTTCAGTCCTAGCCCTTTTGAAAGTGTGGTAGTGACTCAAGGCTAACTTTGTGCTTGATCCTTCCTCTCTGCCAGGCTGGGTGCTTCCCAACATCTGGCAAAGGGACTGTCTATATGAATAGACAATCAAATGTTCTTGAGATCTTTTGAACTACAGGCTAAAGTTTTTACATATTTTGGCCAACTAACATGGTCCCCCTCTCCAGTTCATGTCAGAGGCACCATTTAAGAAGCTTCCAGGTTGAAAGGGTTAACCGGCGACATCAACGTTGCATGTGGGACACCCATGGGGCTTCTTTCATGTCCCTGTCAAGAAGCTGGAGCAAATGATGGGAGTTCATCTCACCACACAACAGCACTCAGGTCACAAATAAGGCTTGCTAAACTCCAACCTAGCATCCTAACCACATGAGCCACTGTGCTCCTTACTAACATAGTGAAAGTCCTCAGGTTAAAGAGCAAGGCATCTAGAGCACATCAATTTTTCTCTTTCTATGAAAATCATATTAAATAAAAAATGCTGCACACATTTGTTTTAGTAACAGATTTGCATCATATAAACAGCTTTATTGTGGCTAGATCTGCAGGTTAGCACTAGACACATTTTGTACTGACAAGCTGTTGTTTTAAGAAAGGTCCTGTTGATGACTCAGGATGGATCATCAAAAATGTTCTTTCAATGCCAATCGTCAACAAAAAAGAAGAAATTGTAGGTGTTGCTACATTTTACAATAGAAAAGATGGGAAGCCCTTTGATGAACAGGATGAAATACTAATGGAGGTAGGCATAATTTATTTCATAATTTATGAAAATATAAAGTGTGTTTCTCATAAAATAGTTTATTACATATACAATTCTGTAATTTGTTTTTATTTTGACCTCAAATTCTATTTGGGACTCCTTATCAAAGAAATAGTCCCATATATTCCTGGATGAGTTGTTGGGTTTACGCAGTCAACATTATTAACAGATTATGATTGAATAGAACAGTACCATCAATCCCGCTCTCCAAAAATCTTTTTGGTATCACTGCCAGTTTTTTTTTTTAAAATTGCTATTCTCTGGCTTCAGTCTATGAAGATAGCCATCTTGAGCACTTCAGTTGCACATGAGTTCTCCGGAATAGGGCGGCATAGAAATTAAATAAATAAATAATAATAATAATAATAATAATAATAATAATAATAATAATAATAATAATAATAATAATAATAATAATAATGAACAGGATGGTGGTGATATCCAATAATAATAGTAATAATAACCAAGAGTAGTAAAAATTAAAAGCTCAGAGAAAAAGAAATGGTCAGGGCAAAAAGAAGATCAGCTCCTGTTTAATAATAAAATATTTTTGTTTTGTTTTTCAAGTCCTTAACACAGTTTCTAGGCTGGTCTGTGCTCAATACTGATACTTATGATAAGATGAATAAACTGGAGAATAGAAAGGACATTGCACGGGATATGGTGCTTTACCACGTACGATGTGACCAGAATGAACTTCAAGAGATCTTGGTATGACTTTTAAAGATTTGGCTCTTTTCTAATTGTCTCTATTCCTTATTTCTTGATTAAGTCAACTGTTAAGAGATTGAGAACTATTTAGATCTTGAGCGCTACAAGGTCTGCTACAAGCTAAGCCCTGTTATTAAGCATGATTAGATAACAAGCATTGAACAAGGTTGGCTGGTTTTTTTTTTTAAGAAAATGTTAAATTGTCAGAAAAAACATATTGATGGTACTGGAAGGTTGCAGGTTTTATCCATCTGCTGATTAAGATTCCAAAATATACTTCCTGTATATAACTTCAGCATGCCTGTGTTTTTCCACAGCCAACAAAAGAGAGGCTTGGCAAAGAGGTGAACGAATGTAGAGAGGACGAACTGATGGAACTTCTAGTGAGTGTCAATTGTTGTGAGTGCCTTATTATGGCATCCTGCCCTTCTTTTAAAGATTACAGATCTAAACTGGGAAACCTTTTATTCTGTTGCACATTACCTAGGAAAATATTACATAAGCAGATAAGGAGGTCATAGTCCTGAGGGCAGAAGAAGCAGCAATGGGTGAAAGTTAGTCAAGGGGATATCCAACTTGGAACTAAGGAAGAATTTCCTTAATCAGTGGAACAGCTTGTCTCCTGGAGTTATGGGTGCTCCATCACTAGAAGTTTCCAAGAAAATATTGAACAATCATTTATCTATGAGGAGTGAATGACTCCTGCCTTTGATTCTATGTCTTTCCTGATATGACTCCTCTGATACATATAAAGTGTGTTTTAGCGAAGTACAATATCAACCAACATTATTTGATTCAAAGTTTATTAAGCAAACACCATACAGCCCCACCAAAATTGATTGGCCATCTTCATCACAATACTTTTTCTAGACTTTAATGAAAACCCAGTTCTCGATTTCACCCATGATTTTTATTGAAAGAATTAAATGTGTTGGGTTTTTTTGCAAAAATTATCAATTTCAGCAAAGGGTTTCTTCTATCCTAGTTCCCTGGAATTTTCCATGCTAAACGTACTGACAGTTCACAAACTTAAGGTGGGAAATAAGGTTGACAATGTAGATTTAGCATTAATATGATGTAATGCCTGACAGAAAAAAAAACTATTCCACATTTTTATAAAAGCAATTACATTACAGAAGAAAACACTGACCTCATTTGCTTGTAATAGTCATCGACTACAAATATTGGCCATGGCTCATTGCAGGAATTGACATTTATGCAAACACATATACGCACTAGAGGTAGCATAGCAGGAAACCAGGGATCTAGAAACAGGCAAGACAGTTATTTAAATGCAACACAAATGCCACCAAGAATCCAGACCAAAAAACTGGCTGTGAGTAGTCTTCCTATCTGACCATATCACTGTGAGGTTGTAGATGATCACAAGCTCTGATCAATTGCAAAAAAGATAACTACAGGTAATGGATCTGTAAATGGTTTGCTTAATTAACCAGAGCTTACATAAACTACAGTTCCATTTTTCCAAACATTAGCAAATCAAGATCTTGGGAAAGTAAAACTAAATGCTGGCAATGCTATTCTGAAGAACAGGAACTGAACAGAAGTCTATTTAAACAGAGTTTGGTTTTGTATATTCATCTTATGCATTGTTTGCTAATTCATGAAGTAGCAGTAGATGCAAGCATAGTCACTATTTTTATGGCAGTTCAGAGAGCAAAGCTTGCTGCTTCCACTCTGGAATCTAAACTAGAAGTGCTATTCTTTTTTTTCTCTCCCCCCCCAGAAAGAAGTGCTTCCAGATCCTGAAGAATGTGAAATCTACGCCTTTCACTTTTCTGATTTCGAATGGACTGAATTTGATCTTGTAAAATGTGGCATTCAAATGTATTATGAGCTTGGAGTGGTGAAAAAATTCCAAATTCCACAAGAGGTAAATGGTAACTTTTTTTTTGAAGACCCTTCCTCAAATACGAAGAAATTTTAAAAAATCAATAATCACACTGTGGCTTTGCACCTGTCCACTGTTAAGTGGACAGTGGCATTTTGAATTTTCTACAAATGGGTTGTCTTTTTAAAAACGTTTTGTCTGCTTGCATTATATCCCATCTTTCCTTCAGTAGTTCAAAGCAGAATTAATAGCTTTTGTCCTCCAAATTTTCTGACAACTCTAGGGAATAGATTGGGCTGAGAGGTGGTTACTTATCCCAATGTCGTCTTGTGAGCTTCCCTATCTGAGAGCAGAATTAAACCTGCGTCTCCCAAGTCATAAGCCAACACCTTTGCCATTCCATCAAGGCAATACAAAATAAAGCAAAAGCCAAAAAACTGTATAGAAAGGAAACAGGAAATCAGATATACACAGTGGTGGGATTCAAATATGTGAACAACCGGTTCTCTGTGTGGATGCCACTTCTGGAAGTCCATTCTGGGCCTGGGCAACAAAAAATTAGCTACCGATTCTGCCGAAGTGGTGCAAACCGGCTGAATTCCACCATTGGATATACATATTGAATGTAAATTATCTGAAGGATAGTAGGAACATCGTAAAATTGCATGTAGATTTGAAATATTCTGCTCCTTGGGTGATTATTGTATTTTTCTGTAGAATCAGAACCCACGGGAGATTCCAGCTGGCCAGACTTTTTGTACACAAAATCTCTAATTGTAATTTATAGGTTCTTCAGTAATGCTTCAATTGTTCTCCTCCTTCCATTTTTGAAAGCCAAGATGCCATGAGAACACAGCATGTTTACATGCAAAGAATCCGTCAGCCAATCAGTGTTGGCTAGCACTTTTTGACCAACAGTGGAGGACAGGGAACTGCCAAACAATCAATACTTGTTTTTGTAAGCTTCCAGTCATGGCATCATCTAATCTGCAGGAGGATCATTGCAATCATTTTTGGATCTTCATCAGTCTGGAAATTAGTTAGTAGCAGAAATAACTACTAAATCTAAGTTGGAACTCCCCAGATAGCTATTTCCAGAGGCCAGGCTAACATCTTCTAAAATTTCTACAGTTTTCAAACTTACTGGGTTCCCAGTAAAATTGTCAAGACCCTTACCCTAATGCATTTTATTTATATTATAAACTGCTTCGAAATTTTAAGTTAACACTTCAGATATCAGTGATCCAAATTAATGAATAAAATAAATTAAGGGGTCACTAAGGAAAAAAAAGAGATAGTCTTCAACTTACAATGACAACTGAGGCCCAAATTTATGTTGCTAAGTGAAAATTTATTAAGCGAGTTTTGCCCCATTTTACGACTTTTCTTGCCACATTTGTTAAATGAGTCACTGCAGTTGTTAAATTAGTAACACGGTTGTTAAGTGAATCTGGCTTCCCCCATTGACTTTGTTTGTTAGAAGGTTGCAAAAGATTGTGACATGACTCCAGGACGCTACAACCATCATAAATATGAACCAGTGGCCAAGCATCCGAAAGTAAATCAAGTGACCCTGGGGATGCTGAAAAGGTCATCAGTGTGGAAAATGGTCATAAGTGCCTTTATAACTTCGAATGGTCACTAAATGAACTGTTGTAAGTCAAGGACTCCCTGTACTATTTTTCTCCTGAACATCTGAATACTGAAAATTGGATAAGAAGCTTTTTTTGGGGGGGGGTGGAGTTTCTTGCCTCCTTTTGAGAAACTTGTTGCACATAAAACTGTGCAGTTTTGCACTGATTAACTGTTTTTATTTTCACAGGTCCTGGTGAGGTTTGTTTTTTCAGTCAGTAAAGGTTATCGAAAGATTACTTATCACAACTGGCGTCATGGCTTCAATGTTGCACAGACTATGTTCACCCTTCTTATGGTACGTCTTTACTGAGCCCTCTATATCAGGGGTCCCCAACACCCGGTCCATGGACCAGTACCAGGCTGCGGAATGCCAGCAACCGGTCTGCACAAACAATCAAAGCCCCATCCGTGAGATGCAGGCAGCACACAAAACCACACCCACTCCGGTCCGCGGAAAAACCTCTCTCCACGGAACCGGTCCCTGGTGCCCCAAAGGTTGGGGAATTCTGCTCTATATAGAAATGGTTCCAGTTTAGAGCAATCATCATTCCCAGCTATAACTTCTACTATTTACTAGCATATAATTGCCTTTGCTCTTAAAACAATGACATTCATAACTCTCACCCACCTCAGAATTCTTAGTTTAAGTATCTACAACAATTTTTAGCTGAGGTTTTTCCAACTTCATTCTTGCTTATGAGCCCAGATTCACATATTCTATCATTTATCAAGAAATTAGGAGATAAAGTACTTTACACAAAAATCGCCAGTCCGTAATATTTAAAGCACTTAGGTAGAAATTCTCTTCATTTGGATGCAGATTTAGGAATGTTGAGATGAGTTACTTTAGCATCCTCAAGGCTTCTGATTCTAAAAACGTGCTCAGTTACAAAAAACAAAACAAAAACAAAATAAAGGCCAAAATTTTTAGTTCCACTGATTCTGGAAAGGGCTTTGATGATAGCCACAAATACGCAGTTTTTTAAAGATTTTTGAATGAACATTTCATTCAATTTTAATGCAAAAACTAAGATAGTTTGTGATATGAGTAGCAATGGAAATGCAGTCTGTATGGTGTTTTTTTTAAAAAAAAAAATCTCTAACAAAATTAAAGCTAAATCTGATGGACTAAAAAAAACTGAGGTTTTTTTTTTAAACTTTCTTTGTATAGACAGGTAAACTGAAGCAGTACTACACTGATCTTGAAGCCTTTGCCATGGTCACCGCAGCTTTGTGTCATGATATTGATCACCGAGGAACCAACAATCTTTATCAGATGAAGTAGGTCCTCTTCTTGTATTATCAATGCAATTTATATTGGGATCTGTTGATTCAGAATAGATTTCATATTAAATTCTACAGGCTGCCCCCCCCAAAAGTGAAATGATTCTTTGTGCATATAGGAAAAACCATCTGTGTCCCCTTACACATTGATGGAGACTCTTGTGCTTCGTCTCAGTGACAGTTCAAAGGATTTCCACCAGTTGGTTTTAATGACAGAACTTAAGAAATTGCAAACAATAGATTCCTACCTTCTTTCCTCCAAACTAGTTAACCATTTCAGAAATGTTTGGTTTTCCTCTTGCGTATCCACAAGGTTTTCAACTGTGCAGAAATAGCACCCAGCTCTTCAGGAAGTATTTTAGCTCTTCACCTTCTCCAAAGGCAACTCCAACCATTATAAATTCTCAAAAAGCAAAACTCCTAGTGGTGATGACAGAGCTATCCATTCATTAACAATTCTCTCCCCCCTCCCAATACCAGTAAAAGTGCACACAATGATAAAGCCAAGGTCTAGTCTCTTCCATGGTGGACTTATCTTTGTAGCAAAGGAGTATCTGAAATCATTCTCACTTTACTTTTCCTTGAGATTGCTAGGCAGTTTACAGTACAGGAGCTGTTCTCAATCTGTGGGTTGCGACCCTTTGGGGGTTGAACAACGCTTTTACAGAGGTCGCCTAAGACCATCAGAAAACACATATTTCCGATGGTCTTAGGAACCGAGACACCGCTCTTCTATGCAGCCGCCATCGCCCTCCTCCCCCTCTGCCAGCTCCTCCGCCTCCAGGGCGCCCTTCTCCTCCAACAGCACCTGCTCCTGCCGCCACAGCGCCATCTCGCAGCGGCCATGCCGACTCCCAGCTGCTGGCCAGGAGCTGGGCTGACTCCCAGCTGATTCCCAGGAGCCGGGCCGACAAGCGGAGGCTGGGCCGACTCCCAGCTGACGTGCGCACACCGGGCCAATTCTCAGCTGGCTGTCGGGAGCCGGGCAGTGTGTAGCGGCCCCGCCGGTTCCCCACTGACGTCGGGATGCTGACCCGACTCCCAGCTGACTGTCGGGAGTTGGGCAGTGCTCATGGGGGCCATGCAGACGTCGGCCGGCTGCTGGCTGCGTCCTCCCTGTCTCCCGGCTCATGGCATCGGGGGGGGGTGTGTGTGTCACCACAACATGAGGAACTGTATTAAAGGGTCGCAGTATTAGGAAGGTTGAGAACCACTGCAATACAGGGTCTCATTCAGTGAATATTTTTATTTTCTGAAAGGCATTCTGGGAAACAGAGATGGTGCTGGGGGAGGGTGGGGTGAACAGTGTTTTGCTTGGGAGACTGCTGGCTTTTAACTTAAAAGAGGCAGAAATCTTCTGATGCAGGTGTTCCAGATACCTTAAACCAGGGGTCTTCAAACTTGACAACTTTAAGACTTGTGGACTTCAACTCCCAGAATTCGTCAGCCAATCAAGTTTGAAGATCCCTGCCTTAAACCCTCTGGGCACATGTTGCCAACAGTTATCACAGGGGTCTTCAAACCTGGCACGCTGGCTGAAGAATTCTGGGAGTTGAAGTCCACAAGTCATAAAAGGGCCAAGTTTGAAGACCCCTGAGCTACCAGATGAGAGATGCAATAATCCAGAGGATCACTAGATGGCATCAAGGGGTTTCCTAAATCTTTTTGAGGGCTTTCAGATTTTGCAGATCTACACTGCTCTTATTTCTAATGGCTTACTTATAGCCTCCATAAATAAAATTTCAAAAACTACCATTTTAAAAGATGGAAGCCACCCTCACATTAATTTATCATTCCTTGAATAAGGAATTATACAGAAAAAGAAATGATGCAGTAGATATTTAGCTGTGCAGTGGTGAAGTATATACTTCTAAAGTATATTGACATTTAAATATCTGCCTGCTGGTTTTGCTGCTTAGAATTTTACAGATATTCTTATTGTGTCAATTTTGTGTTTTTTGCATGTTTTTTATTTTAAACTGCCTTGGAATCAATGAAGCATAACAAAATGAATTATAAAATAGTTATAGTGATATATCGCAAGTCAAGAAAATCAACTTTTTAGTAAGAACTTTAATCAACAAAGATTAGAGCAATGTCTGGTTGTTGTTCTTGGCACTTCCAGTTCTAAAGCAATCGTTTACAAGCTTGAGGATAGAAATAAAGAAGTATTTGGTATTCTCATAATTATTCTATTCTTTAATCTTCCCTCATGTTTGCTAACAGATCTCAAAATCCCTTAGCAAAACTTCATGGCTCATCCATTCTAGAGAGACATCATTTGGAATTTGGCAAATTTCTGCTCTCAGAAGAGGTGGGTGACCAATATTTTAAACCGCAGAAGTAATTTGGTGGATCCATATTTGGTTTTTTGAAACTGTGGTTGGTAATAGACACAACTCAAATTTTGATTGGAATTAATACTTCTCTTAAAACTAGAGATCGCAATGCATTTATTAACCCTTTTTCCTTCTCAGATACTAATTTTATAAAAGTCCGTTCCTGAGCTCTCAAATAGCATTTGAGCCTGCCTTGGGATTGCATTTAACTTCCATGTTAATATACAGTCAGTAGAAAATAAAATTGATGCTTTAACAATTCAACAACTACTTAGATTCAATTAATCATTCATCAGATGGTTCAAGGCATACACACACTCTTAACATTAATTGATCGTTTAAGCCAGTTAATTGGGAATTTATGCCAGAGCACTCTATTTCAAAATTTAGATTGTCAGTATTGAAATTAAAAATGAGGGCATTTCTATGCAAGGACCACTTTGAAAGCAGCATTTCAAGCTGATAAAACTGAAGAAAACTACCTTGAGATAGGAGATGGGACTGAAACTGATGGCAAACTGGTGGAAGTGTCCTGAGGAATAAAAGGCATCAGCACACTTCAAAATGAAGTCTGCAAAACATTTGGAGAATAACCAAAAACATACCTACCCAGTAAACACCAGTAAAAATGTCCTGCTCAATAGTTACAGAGTTAAGATCAATTGGTGGAAAAACAGAAATTGGGGAAATTGGGAGAGGAAAGTTGGGTATCAGAATATGATCCACCTTGTTCTTCTTTATGTTCTTTCCAAATGATGAAGGTGTTGCATTTTGCATTTTTTAATATCTTAGCAGACAGCAGAACAGAAGTCATTGAACACAAGCCAGGTAAAATCAGTTCAGCACTAATCTGATCACTTCCCACTGGCTTCTGGAAAAATTTTCATTGGCTTCTGGAAAACCATCAGCAGAAACCCATTATGAGGTGTGAGATATAAGAATAGAGTAGAGTAGAGTAGAGTAGAGTAGAGTAGAGTAGAGTAGAGTAGAGTAGAATTAGAATAGAATAGAATAGAATAGAATAGAATAGAATAGAATAGAATAGAATAGAATAGAATAGAATAGAATAGAATAGAATAGAATAGAATAGAATTGGAAGGGACCTTGGAGATCTCCTAAACTCGTCCAATCCGCTGCTCAGGGAGGAAAATCTATACTGAGCCAGGAGATGGAGTCAAAAGAGGAATTAGTCTCTTAAGTCATTAGTACCCACAAATGATCTAAGTCCAACCCCTCTTGGATTCTGTTAACCCTTATCTAGTGCCAAAAGAGTGCTATTAGTTGATTAGATTCCTGTTGCATAGGAATAAGCAATAAATCATTTCAATCGGAACTTAACATGGAGTCTTCGTCTTTTGCGCCTGATAACTAGATGTTGAAGAAAGATACCATTCGGAAAAGTTAGAGGTACCCAACATGATGCCTGGCAGGATCAATCTTCCACTCTGATTTATGTATTTCTCCCCTTTAGTCCCTGAACATTTACCAGAATCTCAACAGGAGGCAGTATGAACATGTAAATCACTTAATGGATATTGCCATTATCGCCACCGATTTAGCACTGTATTTCAAGTAAGTTAATAACTTATTAATTGCTACAGAGAACCCAAATGTTGACACAGTTCTTCAGAATATTGCTACATTCAGAATAAAACAACACAAATAGAAAAAAAAAGTAAAGCGGTTTCGGTAATTTAATTTTTTTTTTAATCTGCGCTAATTAGGTTCTGCTCAATAAAACCCAGGCAGGAGTGAGAGGATCTGGAGTATAATTTGGAGAAGGAAATAAGCCCCACAGTGTTGGATTGCTGTTGAATTTACCCATTGTTACCTTCCTTTCCACTAGGTTGGGGGTAGGCAACCTTGGCTCTTTTATGACTCGTGGATTTCAACTCCCAGAATTCCTGAGTCAGCATAGCTGACTCAGGAATTCTGGGAGTTGAAGTCCACGAGTCATAAAAGAGCCAAGGTTACCTACCCCTGCACTAGGCACTCAAATGGCAGATTTCATGTCGACTGTCTTTTTGTTTATCCCTTCAGTCTCCTGTGCTTTGGGTAAGGCTGAGAAAGTGACTGGCTAAAAGTCACCCAGTTAGCTTTCATGGCCATGGATACTTCTCTGATCTTAATCCAACACCTTAATCACTAATCAGCTTGTGGTGTTTTCTACATACAGTAGAGACCATAGCTCCATTGTGCTGGAGAAAGTCAAGCTACGGTTGGAATTGGTTTATTATCTCAGAATAGCATTAGCTTGTAAATATTAATGAAGACCCTGATTTCTTGACACGAAGACCCTGATTTCTTCTTGTCTTTGGGTCTGTAAAACATTCAAGGGTGTAGTCAGATATGTATGCAGCTTAAGCATTAAAGAACAGGAAGTTGCTTATATTTCAGCAAATTCTGCTTTACACTTTCAGTATTAGGGCTAATCCAATGGACAATCTATATATACAAGGAGGTTTTTGTTTGAGTTATAATAGGTAACGCAGGGAGTGTTGTTGTTGAGTCTATATTAAAATGAAGTGGGTCCAAGAGGACAGTCTCTTCCTGCATTGTGTGAATTCCTTTCCTATCTAGGATTTGTGCTTATACTGTTGGGTTACTAAGAAATTACCTTGAATTTTGATGATACTCAAGCTACAAAAAGGGATTAATTTTTCTTATTTGTTTGCTGCCTGCAATCTGTTTTTTTTTTAAAGAAAGAGAACAATGTTTCAGAAAATTGTTGAAGAGTCAAAGAACTACCAGGATCAGAAAAAGTGGGTTGAATATTTGTCTCTGGAAAACACAAAGAAAGAGATTATTATGTAAGTGATCTCTTTTTAAAAAGCTAAATATATAAATGGCAACAATTAAAAACACGAAATGGTATATTATCTCAGGTTAAATATTAGTGTAAATTGCTGTCATAACCTGAGGTGTAAATTGCTGTCATAACCTGAGGATTATCTATATGCAGTATATTTACATAGGCATGTATGCATGTATATATGTATGCACATGTTAGATTTTTTTTGTAAAAAATGGCTATCAGGTTAGAACAGGGGTGTCAAACTGCCAGCCCACGGGCCGGGTACGTCATGCGGAAGCCGTGCCCACCCCATTGCCGGCAATGGCAAAACAGTCCCGATACGTCACGCGACATCACGTGACGTCGCAAGTTTGACATGTCTGGGTTAGAACATAGGTTATTTGAGAGACATGTTGGGAATTAAGATATGGAATTATTGATGTTAAGTTTTCAGTGTTCTCTCTAAGAGGGATTATTCTCAGTGCAGACATAGACCATAGTCATTTAAGCCACTTGGATTGGATGAGAATATTCTAACAGCTGCCTTTTGGAACTAACACTCCTACTATTGCTGTAAATTAAAATATAATAGACATAAAACCTTAAAGAACGTGGACAATTTGGCCCAAAGCTACCTGGAGGCTACACATAAATGCATGCATACTGATCATCAGCAATACATGGGAAGACACAATTTTGCCCAATCGTTTCTAAGACTTATACATGTAGGACTATGATTTGAACACTGGGTGATGGGAAGAAAATACATTGACATAGCAAGATATTACTTTTGATTCCAACTAATTAAAAAAAAGGTAATTCAGAGTAAAACAATGTGGGCACTTTGATGCAGAACCCTGATGGAAATAGCTAAGCCTTCTAGAGCTGTTTCTCTAGAAGCTTTCTCCCAAGGCACATTTCTCTATTTCTCAATGGGTTCCTTTTGGGTCAGGCCTTCCTGGTATCCTTGTAAGGATATGCATGTATCTGCCTTGGAGGGCTGCTTGGAAATGCTTTGGTGCAATAGTTTTGCTACTTGAGAGAATGTGAATGGACAGAGAAGCACACATTCCTTCATTCTGTTTTTCCTTCTGGCTTCTTCTTTACAGGGCTATGATGATGACTGCCTGTGATTTATCTGCTATAGCAAAACCCTGGGAAATCCAGAGTAAGGTGAGGTGCCTTTCACTCAGTACAATTTCTTTAAAAGTTAAGAGCAATTTGTGGATTTTCCTTATCATAGAGTGGAGCGTTGATCCTACAGTATAAAGAAAAGACTGGATCCTGCCCCAATAAGACAATATAAACTTTACATTGTGATTGTTTCTTTCTTTATCACTTTGGTCTTTCACTTGTAGTTTTTCATATAATGGAGAAATTCCATCAACACAATTTACAACCAGTCTAACATCTCTAGTTAGCAAGTCAGATGTGAAAAAGTATTATCTTCCAGAGATTTGGGTTGTTTTTTTTACAGATAATAGTCACAGGTTGTGTTTAAGAAGACTATTAAATGATGCTCTACAAATTTTAGAGGTTTAAAACCTCATTGGCCTCATTGACCTTGTGAGTTTATACCTTGAAACAACAAGGTGGTAAAGGAGCACTCAAACATATAGAATGCTTCCAAGTGTGGGAATTGATAATGATAAGATGATTTTATAGCTGCTGTGATGACAAAATAACAAGAGTCGTGAAATGTGAATGCCAACATCTGAAAAGTTTGTTTCCATGTACAGGTGGCATTATTTGTAGCAGCTGAATTCTGGGAACAGGGAGATCTGGAAATTTCTGTACTTCAACAACAGCCTATTGTAAGTTCATTAAAACATAGTCAAATGAGTTGCTTTCTCCCTTCTTCTGTTTTTTCCTCTAGTAACCTTTCTACTCTTAGAAGGTGAAAACCTGTACTTTGGGCAGCCCTCCTTTCCACTGTCCTTCCAGCAGGAGGAAAAGCCAGAGTTAGCTCAGTTCTGATTTAGTGGGCATCAGCACTGCAAGACGTGCAAAATAACAGCCTTGCTTGGAATATAGACAGGACAAGGAGCAATGGATGGAAACCCAAAGATGCTTTTTCATGAGTCAACTGGACTTTCTTGTTTTTCTTTGAAGATGTTTTTCACTTCTCATCCAAGAAGCTAAAGAAACTTCTTGGATGAGAAGCGAAGCATCTTCAAAGAAAAAAAAAAGGAAGTCCAGTTGCCTCGTGAAAAAGCATCTTTGGGACAACCATGACCTGGATGACTGAGAATCTCCATAGACATTTAGCAATGCAATGGATGGGAATTAATCAAGGAGACAAGCAACCTAGAACTAAGGAGAAATTTCCTGACAATTAGAATGACTTGCCTCCAGAAGTTGTGGGTGCTCCAACACTGGAGGTTTTTAAGAAGTCTTTGGACAACAATTTGTCTGAAATGGTATAGGCTTAAGCAGGGTGTTGGATTAGAAGATCTCCGGGGTATCTTCCAACCCTGTTATTCTGTTATATAGTAGAAGCTAGTTTGGGACCTTTCCAGGTGAAACAGTAGTTTCATCCCATTTTGAGGTCAAAGAGAGATAAAGATGAAAAAAGGGCTTGTCTTTCTCACTGTAAGATTCCCTCATTAAAATGGGCAAAGGGGCTGAGGAGGAATGTTTCAAGGACAGATGGTCTCTCCTCTGTAGATCATCTTACTGGTAAGCAATTCACCCAATTTCAAGAGCAAATGGGGTGGTTAATGAATAGAAGTCACACAAATGTAGGTATGTATGTATGTATACACACAAACAAACAAACAAACAAACACACACACACAAACATATTTTGCTGATTCAGAATCATTGTCTTTGTCCCAGTAAAGCTGGGATCTTCAAACTTGGCCCTTTTATGACTTGTGGACTTCAACTCCCAGAATTCCTCAGCCAGCATGCCTGGCTGAGGAATTCTGGGAGTTGAAGTCCACAAGTCATAAAAGGGCCAAGTTTGAAGACCCCTGCACTAAAGTTATGAGGCTCATTACAGGTAGTTGTTGATTTACAACAGTTTGTTTAGTGACCGTTTGAAGTTACAACAGCACTAAAAAAAGTGACTTATGATCATTTTTCACACTTACAACCATGGCAGCATCCCCATGGTCACATGATCAAAATTCAGATGCTTGGCAACGGATTCCTATTTATGACAGTTGCAGCATCCCGGGGGCATGTGAACAGCTTTTGTGCCCTTCTGACAAGCAAAGTCAATGGGGAAGACAGAATCACTTAACAACCGTGTTACTAACTTAACAACTGCAATGATTCACTTAAGAATTGTGGCAAGAAAGGTCATAAAATGAGGCAAAACTCACTTAACAAATGTCTCACTCACCAACAGAAATTTTTACCTCAGTTGTGGTTGTTGTCAAGGGCTGCCTATACTAATAGTGTGCTTTAAACCCTAAGGTTTCTTGACAACATTATAATTCAGACTTCAAAACTCTGTTTCTTAAGAGGATTTAATGAGTATGCCTACAACCATTGCTATTATTTCCTAGCCTATGATGGACAGAAGAAAAGCTGCTGAGCTCCCCAAACTTCAAGTTGGCTTCATTGACTTTGTGTGCACATTTGTATACAAGGTAAGCAAATTAACGATCTGATCTATAAGGTCCAGGAACCTTTATTAAGTCTAAGTCACTGTATGAAACCTCTTGCCCTCGTCTAGGTGATTCGGATTTCATCTCCCCTCACTTTCAGGAAACATAAGCAATAGCAAGGGATTAGCAGTGGTTAGAATGCGGTACTGCAGGCTATTTCGGTTGACTGCCGGCTGCCAGCAGTTCAGCAGTTCGATGCTGACTGGCTCAAGGTTGACTCAGCCTTCCATCCTTCCGAGGTCGGTAAAATGAGGACCCAGATTATTGGCAGGCAATATGCTGACTCTGTAAACCACTTGGAGAGGGCTATAAAGCATTGTGAAGCGGCATATAAGTCTAAGTGCTATTGCTATTATAAAAATTGTAATCCAAACCATATGGATGGCATTAAGTTGTTTATACCAGGTTGAGGCAGATATTTTTTATCCCCAACAACATCTCTCCTTATAGCACCTTAGTACAAATCTTTTGGGAGTTGAGAAGCCAGATTTCCATTTCCTTTTCTGTTTTTTCTGTTCAGGAACTAGCTTTTTTTTTGTTGTTCACTATTTTTAAAATGAAGATCTAGAGTGGCACTCTAGCATTTTCCGAGTTTTCTATCCTCTCCAGTGGGATGTTGGAAAAAAATTATATAAATTGGTTGAACTTTCTCAGTCAATAAGACAGCTCTCCAAAACCAAACAGAATCTGATGAAATTTGAGCGACAAGGAGACAGGATCAAGTTTGAAAATGAGCAACATCAGGGTAGGGACAAAAATATCTTCCCAAAAAACTATACTCCCACAAAAAGTGGAAGCTGTTATATACAAACAGAAAACAAACCCACACTCTCTCATACCTAGATGGATGATGAACTATCTTCAATCAATCAGAGAACTTCAGAGAACATCAAGAATTCTACCTTATATATCTTTATTTTACATTGTTTGATATTGCATAGTGGAACTTGCAAATGATTTGCATTATTAGGTGAGGAAGGCAACTGACCTAGCTGTTGTTTTGAGATGCTTGAGAAAAATGCTTTTGCAATCTCAAAAATGTCTATCAGCTCTATGTGGGACAAGAGAGCATTCACTGCTTCCTTTCTAAAATATCTCGTCTTCCAAAGATGTGTTCTTCAGGTTCCGATATTATTTTTGGTGGAAAGTATTCTTAATGAACAGATGGTAGAGTTAGGTTAGGATTTCCAGTGACTACAACAAATAAGCAAATCATCAAGCAAAACAGAAAGATGTCAGATTTATTTCCAATTAAAGGTTTTACTTCTTAAAGATACCCTTCTCTCTTCTTGAAGCAAATTATGCTTTTAACCTTGGGTAGATCTTTGCTGTGTAAAGGATGTTTAATGTAGCTTATAAGAAAGGGATAGTTGAAATGACCAGGAAATGGAATTAGTTTCCTGAGGAACGCCTCAAGATAAATAGAAATCAATATTATAAAGGCAATTACATCCCAAATCATAATGCTTAAGCTTATTCTTGTTCTGCAAATCAAAATGTAAAAAAGATGTTGAGACTTTAGAAAGAGTGCAGAGAAGAGCAACAGAGATGATCGTGGAACTGGAGGCTAAAGCATATAAGGAACGGTTGCTGGAATTGGGTATGTATAGTTTAATGAAGAGAAGGACGAGGGGGGACATGATAGCAGTGTTCCATTATCTCAGGAGAAGAGGGATTCAAGCTATTCTCCAAAGCTCCTGAGGGCAGGGCAAGAAGCAATGGGTGGAAACTAATCAAGGAGAGAAACAACCTAGAACTAAGGAGAAATTTCCTGACAGAACAATTGATCAGTGGAACAACTTACCTCCAGAAGCTGTGAATGCTCCAACACTGGAAGTTTTTAAGAAGAGATTAGACAACCATTTGCCTGAAATGATATAGAGTTTCCTGCCTGAGCAGGGGGGGTTGGAATAGATGACCTCCAAGGTCCCTTCCAACTCTGTTATTGTTATTGTTATTATTGATCATTACACAGTCAGACAGATATTCAGACTATATTTGGCATTTTTGTCTACCTATCCTTACCAAAGACCTGAGATAGCAGATGTGGATTTTTGAATTGAAGGTATTACAGATATCGTCGCAGGATGGAATACCTTCAGTTCAAACATCCACATTGTTATCAGGATGGATATCATCGCATAATAATAATAATAATAATAATAATAATAATAATAATAATCAGACAGGTAAATGACCCACATTTATCCCCAACATGCTTGGCTGATGATGATCATACAGTTCAGACTTTATAGGAAGAGAACGGCTGTAGTAATTGAGTTCAAAAGAGGTATATAAGTAGTCTTCAACTTAAAGACATTTATTTAGTGACCGTTCTGAGTTTAAACGGCACTGGAAAAAGAGACTTATAACTGTCATTCACACTTAAAATTGTTGCAGCATCCCCATAGTCACGTGATCAAAATTTGGACGCCTGTCAACTGGCATGTGTTTATGATGGTTACAGTATCAGGGGGTCAAGTGATCACTTTTTGTGACCTTCTGGCAAGCAAACACAATGTAGAAACCAGATTCACTTAACAACTGTGTTACTAAATAACCGCAACTTTGGCAACTTTGACAAGAAAAGGTTGTAAAATGGATCAAAACTCACTCAAAAACTGTCTTGCTTAGCAATAGAAATTCTGGGCGCACTTGTGGCCATAAATTGAAGACTATCTCTAACAAGGAGATATTACAATGACTGGCAATGGCTCAAGTTTGCCAAAGGACTTGGAGATCATTCACTTGGGATCCTTCTTTCTATTGTTTGCTCATGCAGGAATTTTCACAGTTCCACCCTGAAATTCTGCCGATGTATGAAAGACTACTCAACAACCGCAAAGAGTGGAAAGCTCTGGCTGACGCGTATGAAGCAAAGATGGCAGCCTTGCAGGAAGAACAGAAGAAGGACGAAAAGACAGATGCTTCTAAAGGTTAGAAAAGGAATGAAAACTTAGGCTCTCTAAGATTCTTTCTCCTTCCAGCCACTGGCTTTAAATAATCTGACCTGAATAGTGTGTGAGTGTGAGAAAGAGAGAGTCAATTCTGATAAACCATATTAAAATATTTTTTTAAATAAATTTTTTATTTTTCCAAACTCTCCCCGATACATATACCGTGATATTTATGAAATGTTAACATACATTCTTTTTACATTCATATATAAGATACTTTTAATAAAATGAAATAAATACATACACATGACTTTTGGTGTTGCTCGCCCATTTCCCCTTTCACTGTATCCACACTCCTTCTTCTCTGCCTTCTTTCTCTCTTTCTTCTCTTCCCTACTTCCCTTTTCTCCTCTTCTCTTTCCTTCACCACTCTCCTCCCCTTTCTCCCCACTTCTCCTCTTCTCCTCCAAACTTCCTACTTCTTTCTCCCCTCCTTTACTCTTTTCTCTCTCCTCTCCTTTCTTCCCTCTCATTCCTCTTCAGATACAATTCAGGGGTAATGTCCGAGCAACTCCTCTCTCCAAATTTCCCTATCTGTATTATATACAATAAGATTAATTTTCTCTTACATTAATACTTCTATTTATCTAACCTTCTCGGTATATACTTCTATAAATATTTATACAACTTCCAGTTATTCAATACTGTGTCGCCCGGGTCTCCCTCCTTATCTGCTCCTTCTTCTTCCATCTAAATTGATGTTAACTATCTTTTAACCATATTCTCTTTTCAGCCAATCATAAAAAGTTCCCCAGATTTCATAGTAATCTGACTTTGTCTTATCTTTAATTGTCATTGTTAGTCTATTCATTTCTGCACATTCCAGTATTTTCCCAATCACCTCTCCCTCTGGGGGGGGGGGCTTTCAGTGCTTTCCAATTTTGTGCAAACACAATCCTAGCTGCCGTGATTATATGAATAATTAAATATGTTTTCTCTTTATTGTATTTCCCTGGTAGAATACCCAACAGGAATATTTCTGGTCTTAATTCTATACATTGTATCATCTTTTCTATCCATGTTCTAATTTTATTCCAATAAGTTTTAGCTTCTACACACGTCCACCACATATGGTAGAAGGAACCTGGTATCTGATGACATTTCCAACATTTCATAGACCTGTCCTTAAACATTTTGGCTAATCTTTCTGGAAATATGTGCCATCTGTAAAACATTTTGTACATATTTTCTTTATATGCAGTCGCCATTGTCAATTTATAGTTTCTTTCCCATAGTTGCTGCCATCTATCTAATTCAACTGTGTATCCAAAATTCCTTGTCCATTTTATCATTGTCTCTTTCACTTGTTCCTCCTCTAACTCCATATGTAGTAGATAAGTGTACATTTTTTAAATCCATTTTTCTTCCTTTCCTTTGAATATTTCATCTAATTCTGTTGTCCCCAAATTAACATCATCTATTTTAACATCTTTTTCATACCTAGATTGTATTTACATTCTCATGTACCAATCCATCTTTATTCCTTGTTCCTCTAATTGTTCTTTGGTTTTCAACTCCCCCGTATCTGTTAGTAAGTCTTTATATCTTATAATGTTTCCCATGTTAAACATATTGGGGTGTATTAGCACCTCCATAGTTGAGAGCCAATTTGGAATCTTCAAATAATGTTTTCTCTTTACTTTTTCCCAGACCACAAGTAAAGAATTCCTTATATGGTGTCTCTGGAAATAGCTATGTATTCTGTTTTTTCCATACCATATGAAAGCATGCCATCCCAACTGTAAATCATGTCCCTCTAATGTCAATAATCTTGTAATCCTCAGTAAGATCCATTTTCTCATCCATGATAATGCTGCACCGATAGTACAATTCCCAATTAGGTAGACCAAACCCACCTCTCAATCTTGTATCTTGTAACATTTTTAGATTAATCCTTGCCTTTTTTCCCTGCCAAATATATTTCAAGATTATTTTATTAAACCCCTCAAAATATTTCAATTCTAATAAAACATATTAAAATATCAAAGCATCCTATGTACAGGAGGAGGGTTAGTTTATTTTGCTATGGTTAAGAGGAGAGGTTCCTTCAAAACTGGAAAGACTAATTTATGACCCCCAATTGCTCAATGGATTGAAGACATGGTATGACTAATGATTTATAAACAAATTGCTTATATACATAGATTGAGTATGAATAAATTTCAATGAAACACGGTCATCCTCTATTGAAATTGTCATGTAAAACTTAACTGCGTATTACTCATGGCATTTCCTCTTTTTTTAATTCCCCCCCTTTGTTCTTTGTTTAAAGAATAAAGCAATAAGAAAAAAATCAGTAGCAGGAATTAGGTTTAGAGCACAGCTAGCAATTTCTCTAAATGAAGTACACGTTTAGTCATGCCCTTTCATTCATCCTCATCTATATCAATTGTATAAACTTATCTCCTTTCTGCCAATAAAATTCTTCCTTTCTAGCAATTCCAAAATCCAATCGATTTTGACATTCCCCTCTCAGTTCAGTTAGCTTTTTTTTCATGTCCTAAAATTAAAACAGTGCCTGGCCTGCAAACAT
The DNA here is from genome assembly GCA_034064705.1 of Bothrops alternatus. NCBI lineage: Eukaryota > Metazoa > Chordata > Lepidosauria > Squamata > Viperidae > Bothrops > Bothrops alternatus. The sequence continues at coordinate 2,103,666 of JARGCV010000087.1, forward strand.
TAAGCAGATGGTTCTTCATAGCCGATTTTTAAATTGACACCCATGGAAGAGTTCAGCTAATCATTGTTCTTTTCTTTTGCAGCACCAATGGCCAATGGAGGACCTGTTACCTCATCTTCAACTTGTTGCATTATTTAGGTCAACACATAACAATGCAAGATTACAATAAGTCAAGATTACTTAAGGGCTGTTTGACATACCGGTATACATCAGAACTAGATTTGCCTCATATACAGATGAACAAGAGTCATAGCAACATGGATCTAGACAATCAAATGTGTATTTTCAAATGCAAACTCTGCATTTATCCGTCCTCTTGAAAAATTTGAGATATATAGCTAAATAGCTGAAGATGCTGTTATATGTTCTAAAGTTGTCCTGGGACATGACATGCAGACATGTGTGAGCTATATGAATATTCTGTATCACTGAACTAACTCTGCCTCCTATGGTATTTTGTGGCTATATTATTAGAAATCTAGAATAAACTGCTTCTCAAGACTGATTTATAAAATCAAAGGCCCATCATGGCTGAAGTAGTTTGAAAGTAAGCAGGGTCACAACAAAGCTTTGGAAAATCTAAGGTGCTCTCATCAATAGTTTCTACAATGAATTCTTTCACAGCAGTGTATACAAAGGAGAGGCTAATCTATAGATAGGATACCATCAGCCATTAAAGGGGAAAAATGAAGTCTATCCCCATGCAAATCACTGGGGAAGAGACCCATTACGACCACAAATCTTGCATCTGTAAGACATTTAAGTTGCAATCCTTTTGTCATACGTAGAGGGTCTAAGCTTCATTGGACATTAGCCTTTACCTGTTCTTACAGAATAGTTCCCTTGTATTGAAAGCAGCAAATCCCAGCTTAAAGACACACACACACACAAATGTGAGGCTTCCTTTCAGATCCAAAGCAATAATGTGTTATGTAGACCAAATAAACACTCAAACATCCAGAAGAGCTGGTAATTATTGGCAAATGCAGTTTATTTTCATGAAATAAAATGTCAGGGGATATAATGGGAAAGCATTTGTGGTTTGATTTTTTATTATTATTATTATTATTTATATTTATTGGCTGCCCAACTCCAGTAAAAATAAATTCTGTAAAAACATGGGAGGAATTGGGGATCCAGAATTATAATTTAGTACTATTGAATGAAATAGAACTTAAACTGTATGTAAGCAAATTGCTTTTACATCACAAGTGAGTATGGAAATGAATACGGAAAAGCAAGGACATCAGCCTGGCAACTAAGTGCAGATTATTCCACACCATCATGTTTCCAAAGCTACCTATGGCTGGACCATGGAAAAACTAGGCAGGAAGAAAATTGACTTGCTCAAGCTGTGGTCTTGGAGAAGGCTCCTGAACATGCCTCAGTCAGCAAAGGCAGCAAACAAATACTGGAGCATACGGTACCAGACATATCACTGCTGTGCAAAATCACAAAATTATATCTTAACAGTACTTATTTCAGTCATGTCATCCAATCAAACTCACTGGAAAAGGAAGTTATCCTTGGCATGGTTAGCGGTAAGAGGCAATGAGGCCACCAAAAAAAACAGGATAAGTAGATACTATCAAAGCTATTGCCAGCCAAAGCATAAAATAAATGAAAAAAAAGGCATAAAAGATTTAAAAAAAATGTGTAGAGATCTGGTCCATAGAATTACAATGAACCAGACACGATTGGATAACATATTACAAATATGATAGCAAGGCTAGAGATTAGTTTCTGGTAACTGACTGTATAATTGTAGTTAAATCTCACAAGTCTGTGTACAAATTTAACTTGAAAAGAGTTATTTTTTAAAATAAAATATTTAAAAACCTCCCATTCATTCATCTACCTGCCTTAAGTCTTTCAATATAAATACAGTTCTGTTTTTTCTCAGCATATGCTGTGTCTAAGCTCCCTCCAACGCAAAAATAAAACATGCAGATGGATACAGTACCGACTTCTAGGAACAGAGAGTAGAGAAAAGGCAACAGCCAAATAGCATGAGGTATATGGATGAGGTTTGGCATAAGAGCATCAGGAAGAATGAAAATGGATTACTGATTAGTGCACAAGGTGTTACCAAGCAGGTAGTTTTCTGAGGAAATCGGAAACTACATAGTAGTAGTGCAAAGTTAAGAAAATCTACATCCCATATTGAGAATTAATTGGTGGTCTGAGCTTTCCAATTGGTAGACTTCACATTGGTCAGCAAAAGCTTGTTATTTTCATACAATGGAATGCTATAAAAAGCAGAAATTGGAATATTCTTTGGATCAGACCAATGTTTCTATTAATCACAGCAGCTTGCTTCCCAACGAACCTCAGGACAGTTTATCTAGTCACCAACATAAACATTTGTCCTTTCACCACTTAATATATAGCTTTCGTCATATATAGTAGTCAGGTGTCTCCAAACAGTGTGGAGCATCTTCTTTAGATACAGTCTACCTAACAGATGATGACTTTCAAAATGCCTGTTTATTAGCAAATGCGCCTTCTAATTGTGTCACTTATTATTTATTTGAATATTCCCTTTCCAGCCAACCTGTTGTGATATCTTGATGACAACAGATTTAACCTGTGTTTATGGGGTTGGGATATTTCTTTAATAATCACAGTGCATCCACCTTTCATTCATTATTATAACTAGTATTGTAGTTTTAATAAAAAAAAACATAGCCAGGGCATTTGGGAAAAGCTAAATTTTCAGTTATATGCTCAGTAACTGCTTTCTTTCAATTATTAATCATTAATGAATATTAATGATTATATTATACATTATATATTATATTATATATTTAGAAAAAATGTGATCAGTGGATCTGAATTACCCCTTTCTAAACCTCTTAATGAGCACTTCTTCCCTCACCTAAGATCTGACTGCTGCACTTCAAATATTTCTAATAGAATACAACATTGATTTCAGTAGGTTTCATTTGATTTTTCCAAACCTTTCTTAATTATGCAAATGTGAATAACACTAGTTTGACATAATGTCTTCACAATCCATACCTGATAAAAATTAAAAAGCTAGTCACACCCTTCAGGGATTTGAACCTGGGCAGTTTGCCACAGGTTCCCCTAACTCCTGTCAGCAGAAACCAGGGAGGATATACGGTATATCTTATCTGTTGGGTGAGGCACCGGGTCTACCAAATATAAATCAGTCTGTTCTGTTCTGCATTTCGCTCCAATCTAGGAGCATGTTTTGCAGGCAGACCTCACATACTGTGAACACTATAAATCAGTGTTTCTCAACCTTGACAATTTTAAGGCATGTGGACTTCAACTCCCAGAATTCCACAGCCAGCAATGCTAGCTGTGGAATTCTGGGAGTTGAAGTCCACATGCCTTAAAATTGTCAAGGTTGAGAAACACTGCTATAAATTCAAAATTTTGTGGCTGACAAAGAGTTAGTGGGAGACTAGTATAGCTATTTCAGGCTCATTTGCCCTAGATTGGACAGCTCAGGGTTGAAATGAAGGGTCCTTGGTGCTCTCCAAGCTTAGCTGTTTTCTTGCAGATGGTTCATTATTTATTTATTTATTAAATTTTTATGCCGCTCCTCTCCAAGGACTCGGAGTGGCTAACAACATAAATAAAAACATCTCAGCATTTCAAAAATCTAAAACCAAATCTAAAAAGCATTTAAAAAGACCCCCAGACATATTCATCATTCACACACAATCACAGTCATCCCCAGGCCTGCCGGCATAGATAGGTTTTTAGATTCTTCCGGAAGGCCAGAAGAGTGGGGGAAACGCGGACTTCAGAGGGTGGGCGCCACAATAGAGAAGGCCCTCCCCCTAGGACCCGCCAGACGGCATTGTTTCGCTGACGGGACCCGGAGGAGGCCGACCCTGTGCGCTCTCACCAGTTGAAGGGAAGTATGTGGCAGAAGGCGGTCCCGTAAGTATCCTGGTCCAATGCCATAAAGGCTTTATAGGTAATAACCAACACTTTGAATTGCGCTCGGAGACCGATAGGCAACCAATGCAGCATGCGGAGAGTTGACGAAATGTGGGCACAACGTGGAAGGCCCACAATTGCTCGCGCAGCTGCATTTTGCACTAATTGTACTCTCCGAACACTCTTCAAGGGTAGCCCCATGTAGAGCATTGCAGTAGTCGATCCTCGAGGTGACAAGGGCATGCGTGACTGTGAGTAGAGACTCCCGATCCAAATAAGAGCGCAACTGGTGAACCAGGCGAACCTGGGCAAATGCCCCCCTCGCCACAGCCGACAAATGATGTTCCAATGTCAGCCGTGGATCGAGGAGGACTCCCAAGTTGCGCATCTTCTCCGAGGGGTTTATAACTTTACCCCCCAGGGTAATGGAAGGACAGATTGAAATGTCCGTGGGAGGCATCACCCACAGCCACTCTGTCTTGTCAGGGTTGAGCCTCAATCTGTTAACACCCATCCAGACCCTCACAGCCTCCAGACACCGGCACATCACCTCAACCGCTTCACTGATTTGGCCAGGAGTGGAAATGTACAGCTGAGTATCGTCAGCATACTGATGGTATCTCACTCCATGCCACTCTCATTATCCAAGCTAGGTAACATTATCAGCGCTAACACCACTAGCACTAGAGTATATATATATATTTGTTTCAGACAGAATAAAAACGGGCTTTCTCTAGCATAGTGGCTGAACAGTTAATGCTTTATTATATTAGAAGGGCTAGATCCCAGCATCAACACAAGGACTTCGAGAACAAAATCAGATCAGCACATTGTGTTTCATTTTGTCATTTCTTTTTTAATTAGCACTATACACATTAAGGAAATCAACGTTGTCGTGAATGTCTATTTACTGAAGTAAATAAATGTATTTTAGCCATTCAGAATTATCTGCCTCAACGTTTCAAGCACTGGAGATAAAGATGAGGACCGAGGAGGCTTATTTCAGTATTGATTCTTGAGCTGAAAAAGAAAAAGGCAATTAAGCAAAACCAGCACCAAGATACATCCTAAGTGCACACAGGTTTTAAACAAGAGTTTTGAAGAAAGCTATATGAAATATATTTCTCCTTATCTGATAGCTTAGCTGCCAGATGATCAAAGACACAATAATATTGTTATGTATATGTAGGGGTGTGGGTCTATACATATGCTGTACATAGTATGTTTAGGTGTGTCATGTATGTGTTTTCACTTTGAGAGCGGGCAACTAAATTTCATTTTTGATGTGTGCCGTTGTGCCCACAATAAAAAAATGACAATAAAGGTTATCTTATCTTATCCTATACTATATTTTTCCCAAATTAAAAGTAACATTTAGAATCATGTACAATCAAATGTAGCCACTCTTGAAGCACATTCATGGAAATCAACAACTGTCCTGGGAAAACCTCTGATGATATAGGACTCGTTCTTTCCACTGATGCCTGAGACGATAGGCCTCCACAGCCAACCACAATTAAAGAAAAATGACATACATGGAAATATTGGATTCAAGCATATAATCCATGGTGTTTGCATCATGAAGTATGTTTCATCATTTCTCGCAGTCCCCCAGAAGCATATGCCTGAAGTACTGTTTTCCTGTGCAGCAAGAGTATTCTATGCACAAACTTGGAAAAGCAATGACCCACTTCCAGTGGAAGATTGGATTATAAAGTTAACGGAATTTGCAGAAATGTTTAAAGCTGTCCAGTTTGATCAGAAATAAAAAAAATAGGAGAAAGACGTTTTTGAAAGACTAGAAACTTTATGTGGACTTTCTGTTGAAAGTAAAAAAAAATTAAAAAGATTAAAAAGGGACAAAGAAGACGGGTAAAATATTATGATCGTTACTCAATAGAAAGACAGGCAGAAGGCATAATTATATGTTTTATTCACTTCCTTCCTTTTTTCCACTTCCTATCTTTTGTTTGTATTCTTACTATATTAGAAATGCATGTAATTCATTTATATCAGCGGTTCTCAACCTGTGGGGAACGACCATTTCACGGGGGTCGCCAAGCATCGCAGTCCGCCATTTTTTTTGGGTCGGCCATTTTTTTTGGTCGTCCATTTTTTTCCCTATCGCGATGCGGGCCGTCGCGCTGCGCATGCGTGGTGCGACCCGTCGCGCATCCGCAGTGCGGGCCCGCCATTTTTTTGGGGTCGGCCATTTTTTTTGGTCAGCCATTTTTTTCCCTATTGCGATGCGGGCCGTCGCGCTGCGCATGCGCGATGCGTCCCGTCACGCTGCGCATGCGCGGGCCTGGCATTTTTTTTTGCGTGATGCGGGCCGGGGTCGAGCCCCGGAAAAGGTTGAGAACCGCTGATTTATATCCTGCCTTTGTTATTTTTACAAATAACTCAAGGCGGTGAAGACATCCAGCATACTTTCCTCCTCCAATTTTCCTCACAACAGCAACTCTGTGAGGTGGGTTGAGCTGAGAGAGAGTAACTGGCCCAGCTGGTTTTCATGGCTGTGGCAGAATTAGAATTTGGTCTCCCACTCTCTAGACTGGTGCCTTAGACAAAACTGGATCTCTCTATATGTTTGTTTGTATATATGTGTGTATGTGTGTGTGGGGGGGGGGGTTCACTGAAATCCAAAATATCAACTTTCTGTTGACAAAGAGGTAATCCACTTACAACCATTTAGTGACTGTTGTCAAAATCAAACAAATTTACAGAAAATACCTTCTTCCAATGCTCTTGCAATTCTTTTCAATTCCTCCTGTTTTGCTCTTTCCTCTGCTTCTTTTATCCTATCCTCTGCAGCGATAGGCTTCAAATAAGCTATTGTAAAGTATAACAATATGTATTCAGAGGAAAGATAAATGCATTATGATTTATTGTTTCACAGTTCCTTACTTTCAATTCATTAAAGCAGGTGGAGTTTCACTATACAAAATATTTAACACAGGTCTCTGGAATAATTTTAGCTTCACAGTGGATCAGGCTTGTTCTCCACTTTTAGCATTGCTAATATTTAACTAAATTATTAAGATGCAATTTCACAAAATATAAAAAAGGTAAGTATAGACAGTATACTATTCATACTTTACATATTTTTATCTATTAATAAGCCCTGAACTTCTACATTCAGAATGGCTCTTTAACATGTTTTTAATGCTCTTGATTTATTAAATTTATATGCTGTCCATTTTATTGATACTGATTTTTTAAAAATGCTTTGTAAAACTGAATACACTCATAATGTTCATGCACCAATAAATATATGCATCAAATTGTAAATTTGGAAGTATAAATGTCGACTCCAATCAGGAGCAATAAAAAAAGAAGTCGATATCATATCAATATACAATAAGCAATCTTGTGCACTTATTTTTTTCACATGAAGTGATCTAAGACTTCTCAGAAGATGCTTGTGAATAACTGTTAAGAAGCCAGATGAAACACCTGGATGTAAATGCATCTATTGCAAAAATATTATAGTAATGTTTAATTGCATTATTGATATATTTTTCTAAACCAGACATCAGCTATTCACAATACAAACATAACCAAAAAGGTTATTTTTGTTAACCACTTACCATATCTTCTTGCTCCATAAATGATTCCCAACAGCAGTGCGGAATATCTGCAGAACTGTAAATAAATTACAGAAATGTAAACCATAAAGAATATTACACTTAATTCACAAGAAGACTGAATTGAGACATTCCAATGCTATATATATTCAGCCCTCTAGACATGGAGTGTGTGACTGGTCTACCCGCCCCTCGCTCTCCCGTAATTGATCCTAGTTTCACCGTATAGGCTGGAATCTGCCGTGATCTTAACACTTTCCCTCCCCTCATTTGCCGCATTGGTCTTGTTCATCCCGTGGCGCACAGCTATTATATCATTCTGTATACCCACTATTGTTATAAAATGGTATACACATTATGTCATTTGTTTAGCAACCATTCAATGTTGCAACAGCATTGAGAAAAATGCCTTTCGAATCATCATAGCTTCCCTATGGTCATGAGATCAAAATTCAGATGCTTTGCAACCAGCATGTATTTATCATGGCTGCAGTGTCCTGAAGTTGGTTACATGGTCACCATTTGCTGGCTGGATCACAGCTGGCTTCCAACAAGCAAAGTCAATGGGGGAAGCCAGATTTGTTTAACAATGGCAGTGATTCGCTTAAATCAGGAGTGAACAATTAATTTCCCCACATAACCACACAAGTAATGTAGGAAAATGGAAAACTAACAATGTATAGCTGAAAAGGATGTATGGCTGAAATGGCTGTGTTTGGAAGGTTTCCTGTCTCACGGGAAATGTCTAAATTAGCTTTGCTGTATCAGGATTTATGGTCCTGTTTTGTCTAAGAGCATATGATCAATGGCTGCTGTCTGGTAGCTTTCCACATGCACGAATAGGGAAGTATAGAATGTAACCATGTAAGGAATGTTGTGTGATCAGGAAATGTATACGTATTATCAACTCATGCCCTTATCACCTCGAGGTTCGACTACTACAATGCTCTCTACATGGGGCTACCTTTGAAAAACGTTCAGAGACTTCAGGTAATGCAGAATGCAGCCGCGCGAGCAGTATTGGGTCTACCTAGAAATGCCCACATTTCAACATCACTCCGCGAGCTGCACTGGCTGCCAATTGGTCTCCGAACGCAATTCAAAGTGTTGGTTATGACCTATAAAGCCCTACATGGCATCAGACCAGGTTACTTACGGGACCGTCTGCTGCCCCATGAAACCCAGCGACCAGTTAGGGCCCACAGAGTTGGCCTTCTCCAGGTCCCGTCAGCCAGACAGTGTCGCCTGGCGGGGCCTAGGGGAAGAGCCTTCTCTGTTGCGGCCCCGGCCCTCTGGAATCAACTCCCCCCGGAGATCCATATTGCCCCCACCCTTTCCGCCTTTCACAAATTATTGAAGACCCATCTTTGCCGGCAGGCCTGGGGCAGTTAACACCTTGCCCCAGCCAGTGTATGTCTGTTTGTATGTCTGTTTCTGGATGATTGGTTGTTTTTAATTAATGGGTTTTATAATGTATTTTAATATTAGATTTCTTTATGTTAGTATTCATGTTGTGAGCCGCCCTGAGTTCTTGGAATAGGGCGGCATAGAAATCTAATTAACAAAAATAATAATAATAATAATAATAATAATAATAATAATAATAATAATAATAATAATAATAATATGTTGTGAAGACCACCCTTCTGGGTTCAGACCCTTTGCTCTGTTTAGCTCTCTGAACCTGCACAATAAACCTTTCCTTCTCCAGAAGAGCTGACTCCGATCTCATTATTCTACTACACAAGGAACTGAGACTGTTATGGAAGGCCGAACCAATAAGCTGTGAAAGTGTGTAGGCATGCATGCACGCCATAAGTAAATAGGAAAAAAGCAGTCATCTTCAAAAGAAAAGTAATATAGTTGTATTGAATGCATAGTGTGCACTTATTTACATTTTATTTCTAATTTCTGATTGACGTCATGCAGGTTGGACAGGGACAACCAAAGAGCTAGATGTGGCCTGAGGGCTGTAAAATGCCCAGGTCTGATTTATAACTCACTTAACTACACCTTGCTTAGCAATAGAAATTCTGATCCCAACTTTGGTCTTAAGTTAAGGACTACCTATACAATTTTATATCTTATACTTGCTTTTAGCAGCATAAAAGCAGTAACCAGAATACAAAACACAGAATACAAAAATAGCAATAATTATACTTGTTTGAACACTTTGATCATGTTTTCCAAAGATTTCCCAGATATTTTTATATTGTAATGGTATGTTGGAAGATCCTTGCGAGACAAAAGGGAGTTGACGATTATAGAACCTTCACGTAAACAATATTTCAGCCCACAAAACCAGAAAGGACCAGGAAAGCATTCCAGAAAGTAAAAGTAAAGCAGGGGAGAAATACTTTCAGACTTATAAAATTCCGTTAATGTAACCATTACCGCTTTTAATGTAATATGACAACAAAAATAGAGCTCGTACTCATAGTTCTTCTTGTCTGGACTACCTGACAGGACTAACACATATATCCTTTGGCAAAGCCAAAATGGCTTTTAAAACAGCATTCAAGACAGACTCTCCATGATGGGTGTATTTAGCTATCATTATTATATTTCACAAGAACTTTTCTGATACAGCTAGCTTGTAGATAAAAAATCTTTTTAATTCTTTGGGCACCTCTAGATCTTGTTAAGATTTTTTTGTTAAGTGCTCAGAAGAGTCTGAATGAGATACCTTTTTATGTATTGTAAATGGCCTGTGATTAATAAATGTGTGTATATGTCTGTATATATACTGCATATATATGTATACGCACACGTGTGTATATATATATATATATGTGTGTGTATATATATAGATAGATAGCGAGCATCAGAATTTCATTTTTTAATGTGTGCCAGTGTGTTCACGTTTTGCAAAAAACCCCGATTTATTGAACAAGACGCCCCTTGAGCAAGAGACGAAGGGAAGGGAAATTCACTCGAAAACTCAGGAAAGACGAGTCTACGTGGAAGACTCTGAATCTGCAGCCAGATCGAAAGGGCAGGACACCGTCCCCCATTCTCCGTGACCTCCACCGCCACCTTCCGACTAAAAGGGGACGCCGGTTGGCCTCCCCCGTTTGGCAGGCCTCGCCCATCACGAGACGGAGCGCGTGCAAACTGCACGCCCCCCCCCACACAAACATACACGCGGAAGCCCGAAGTGGCACGCGCGGCCTCTCAGCTCACCTTGATCAGCGGAGAAACCTCCACCGGGGGAATCATCTTCTCCTCCCGGCCGAAGGAAAAACGGATGTGACGCACCAAGCCGTTTAGAACGCAGGCGCGTTCTTTGACGTAGCAGCATCGACGATACAAAACGAGAGAGAAAGGTAGAGATAGAAAATGGAAGATCACACTTGAAAGGATTTTTTTATATATATATATATAGAGGTACGACATCAGATTATGCCTCTGAGGAATCCCACGGAAAGTCTGCGACTAATTTTTCTTTTTAACATTGCATATTTAACGTTTTGAACTATGTTTAAAATCCAATAAAAGGAAAACTTTACCTTTATAAATAACATCAACATATTTATATGGTGATATTTTGTAAAGGTCTTAGAAAATAAGATTTATTCTAACACTGTCTACTCCTATGTTTGTGTACTGTAGTCCAGGGGTCTGCAACCTTGACAACTTTTAAGACTTGTGGACTTCAGCGCCCAGAATTCCTCAGCCAGCTATGTTGGCTGAGGAATTCTGGGCGCTGAAGTCTACAAGTCTTAAAGTTGTCAAGGTTGCAGACCCCTGCTGTAGACCAACCACATAGCAGTCTAGTAGTGTAAGCCAATAAGCATAATTTATACAGTATTTATGAATTTAATCATTTATATATCCAAATAAAAGGGTTTTTACATTATATATTGTTTGTTGAAATAGAAATTATATGCCATGATTAATTCATCAAACAGTTGGAAAAGCTTGTTATTATTGATTTACTTAAAAAGAACAATATATGTTTTGAAAGATACAAGTTGAAAATGTTTTCAACTACTCTAAGACACAGCATCTTTAAAACTTTCTTAAATTGGATCTGAAAGAAGAGAGCAACAGCAGAGAGTAAAGATACACACACAGCCTGCCAAAGTCCCAGGGAGAATATCACAATACAATATAATCAGTGAATATTATTAGCATGAGCAGCTGTGGGCAAATTATCTGAACTGCAAGAAACCATTCCACAAGAATATTTTGAGATCATAAATATTTCTATCAAGGCCGGTCACATTTTAAATGTTTGTTTAGTAATATTTCATTTTGCAATAAATCATAAAGTAATTCATTAATTGCATAAATCATTTAAATAAATTGAATGAAATGTTTAAATTTAAAATTTTGGTACCCAAAGCATACCCAAAGCAAACCCCAATATAGTTTGCTTATGTATGATGGCAACTATGATTGTATAATTATGATTTACCATGTTGTGTGAATCCAGATACTCAAAGGGATATCTAGCTTTCTATAAATAGGAATGGCTGGGATTGAATATGTTAACCTGTTTAAATAAGTCAAAACCATCAAGGTCTACTCTACCCCATTCAAGTTCATGATGAATTCTCCAGGATTTTTTGTATTTCCAGTTAGTAACAATAACAATAACTATTGTTGTTGTTATTGAGGTATGGAGGAAACTACGAAATCAAATTTTGTTTAGTTCTAAGAAATCATGATGAATTATATCAAGAAATTGCTCCTTCCCAATGTAGCATCTTCCAGATGTATTTCTCAGAATATACAGGGGTAGAATTTACAAGTCTTCCTTAAAAAGTTAATGCTTGTTTAATCGCTGTCCAGTGAGAAACTGTTCTTACTCTGTTATATGAGTTCAAAAGGTACACAAAAATAGCTTGAGTGACAGTTGAATTCACCACCATAGATACTGCAGCTCATAGCAATTGAAGGAATGTCTTACTAGACAACTTCAAGTAACTGTTGTTTATTCACCAGGGAATAGAAGGTATCTTGCAGTTCTGACCAAGTATGGAGTCATCTTGTGAGCTGGGGGGTTCTTGCAGTGTTTGAGATCTTCTTTGGGAATGCCATCTGTAAAGACAAGAGCCTCCTCTACATATAAGAAGTGTTTGATACAGACAGCTTCCCAGAGAAACAGAGAATCTCTCCAGGAAAGATGGTGAGGTTTTAACGTATATAAAAAATGATGTCTGTAAGGTTTTCATAACATCAACTTGATTGAGTAACCTCTTAAAGGGTAAATATTTAGAGGATAAATATTTTTTTTAAAAAAATAAACCGCCTTTTTTCATGTACAACTCCAAACTACAGTCTGTATACCCTGTTGCTTTTGTACAAGGCAGTATGTATAAAACATTATAGCCTCAGGGCTGCATTTTGTTATTTAGGAAAATAACCTGAGAATTATTATCAGCTGCCCTATTTACTTCTAACTGTGTAATCAGAACAAGGTACTATCTAACTGAATTAATAATTCTCTTCATTTCAGGCCAGCCGAAAAACGAAAAAGAAGGAAGGCGGTGCCAAACGTGCTCAGAGGGCTTCTTCTAATGTTTTCTCCAACTTTGAACAGACCCAGATCCAAGAATTTAAGGAAGTAAGAACATTTTTCCCTTTAGGATGTTTTAAGCTGCGCATAAGGGGTACTTCCGTTATAAAAACTGGACAAGCTTAACCCATTGTCATCCAACACAACTGGCTTGTTACCGTGCTTTAAAAATAGGAGATCTTTACTGTGAATATTTATCTGCATAGTTTCCTTTAAATCAGAGGCGCGCGCTCTCTCTCTCTCTCTTCCCCCCACCCACCCACCCCATTCAGGAATTTTGTATTTGATTTAAGAACATCATTCTTGTTAGTATATCACATGCCATCATTCTATAAGCTGTTGGGATTTAACAACATAGTCTTTTAATCATAAGTAATGTGATAAATCCCTAGACCAGTCTTACCCATTGTAGATGCATGGATATCAATTCCCAGAACATTCAGAACAGCCATATTAGCTAAGAAATTCTGAAATTTTAATCTATGTATCTTGAAGACACCAGCCCAGGGAAGATTGCTGTAGATTACTTCCTGTTTTATTTTCACCATAGAAAATGTAAAGCACAATAAATAATATAGAAATAATCTACCTGGGAAGTAGGTTATGTCTACAGATTCGATTTTGAAAAAAACATTCATGCCATTCACAATGGCTTGTGTGAAGGAGTTCATCCCATAATGGAATGAAACTTCTGCTAGTGGGATTTTTTTTTTCTCTTCCCAAGCCTACAGATCTGCTCAGAGTAGTTGGGAGATGAGAGAAACATAGACAAAAGTATTTCTGACATGAGTGGCAGTCTACCTATGTCATTTGAAATGTCATTTCAAATTTTCATTCTTCATGGGAAGAAAAGAAGTATTTCCTTTGTCTACAGTTGAAAAACTGTTTGAAGTAAAAATAAATAGATGTATTTTTTTCATGTTTGAAAGGTACAAAGGTATAAACGTTTTGCTGCTTGACTCACAAAGTTGGATGAAAATGTTTAAGATTTGAGAAAATATTTTGCTATTACTGGAATGCAAAATGTGTGGCAGATGGGTAATGCAAGGCCCAATGACATTTCTTTTGTGGGCAGGGTTGCAAAACATAGCCTCATTTGGGTTTAATTCCCCCCCCCATTTTTACAAGGGCATCTATTTCCCCCCACTTAATTCCAATCTATACCTTCTTACCCCAGCTCCTATCAGCCTAGCAATTCAAAAGCATGCAAATGTAAGTGGATAAATACGTACCACTTTGGTAGGAAAGTAACAATGTTCCGTCTGCCCCAGTATATAGTCATGTTGGCCACATGACCATGGAAGAAGCATCTTCAGACACTGCTGGCTCCCTCGGCTAGGAAATGCAGATGAACATCATTCTCTAGAGTCTGGCTCTACTGGATGGAGGAAACCTTTACTTTGCACCTTGGAGACCCTGCTCCTTCCTACATTGGAAATGAAGCCCTCAACCTGTCAAGTCAAGCCCAATGTGGCCCTCAAACCCATAAAAGCCAATTCCTCTAAGCTCAGGCTTTCTCAATCTTGGCAGCTTTAAGATATGTGAGCTTCAACTCCCAGCTTGCTGACTGGGGTGTTCTGGGAGTTGAAATCCACGCATCTTAAAGTTGCTAAGCTTGAGAAACCTTACTCTATATTACTGAAGCAGTCGTTAGTCTCCCCCAAATTTGTCCTGTGAATGGCTATTTATTGTGATGTTCAATGTCATCGAGTCCAGCATTCTGTGTCACACAGTGGCCCACCAATTGTACAGTTTAAGCTGATTATGTAGAAATTCATATGTTCCATTTCTGCTTGTCCACATAGCTAAATTTAAGAACATTGCTAACAAATAGAGGAGCCTATTCAATACTGATTCCATCTTCCCATAGAATAATTTGTAACTCTAATTCTGGAAGAGGAATGATTAACCTAATGAAACTATAATAATGAACCTAATGGGACTATCAGTATTCCACACTAAAACATCATTCTCAGTATTGGTTGGTGGGAGAGGAGTTAGCATTTTAGTTGATATATAACCATAACATTATTGGCTGTGTTCCTATCTTGTGCTAAAGTATCCAGAGGTTTTTTTTTGGCTATGGCTTAGTATTACGGGTGAATACAGACAATTAGGTTTATTCAAAAGGCATGGTTAAATCCTGGCTTAGAAGTATGTTTGAATGTATTTGATAAGAAAAAAAATTGAAGTCTATAGCTCTTAAGTGTAAGCTTAACCATCACATTTTTGCTTTTCCAAATGTTGAAATATAGAAAAAGCTCTCGTGCCAATTTCCTATCCATTGAAATACATTGGACTTAGACCAAAGTAAGTATGATTAGGATTGAAGTGGCATTAGTAACTAGTAGATAAATAATATAAAATACCTTTTTTTAAAATAGGCTTTCACCCTAATTGACCAGAACAGGGATGGATTCATAGATAAAGAAGACCTAAAAGATACCTATGCATCATTGGGCAAGTGTTATGAAATTATTTCATCTCAATTTGAAATCAATTGTTTTCCTTTCTTTTGTAATTTGATACAGTAATAATTACACTTAAGTAGAATACAAGCAACAGAAATAAATTGCAATAAAATAGAGTAGCTTTAAAATCAGACTCTTCTCTTTAGAGGAGCAGATGGCAAATATATTTATAGGATATTAATATAATTTAAATGTAAATTAAAATAATTTCTCCATCTATTTCCAAGTATATTACCCCATTGATTCAAGGAGATTGCAGATAAGTTCAGTTTAAAATCTACTTTTGTTATTAATTGCTTGAGCTCTTTATGCTCTTTTAAAATGATTATAAATTGAAGGGGAATGGGTAATTAGAAATTGGATTTTTTTTTTGAAACGGGTAAAATTATTTTTTGCTGACATTTATAATAGTTATAGAATTTACCATCAATAAGATCCATGTAAATCTGATACAGCTAAAGACAGATGCAATTGATTTCTTTGTTTGATTTTAGGTAAAACAAATGTCAAAGATGATGAATTAGAATCTATGCTTAAAGAAGCTACAGGACCTATTAATTTCACCATGTTTTTGAATCTATTTGGGGAAAAGTTAAGTGGTAAGTTTAGCACTATCTTATGAAGCCATTTTTTTTTCAAAAACCTAGCCTGAGTTTTTCCTGTTTGTAAGGTGACCAACTTTTTTACAATGAGAAGGAGGACACAAATAAATTGAAGAAAAAAAAGTGAGTCTAATGCGTGCGTGTGTGCCGTGTCGTGTTTCGGTAAGAAGTAAACAAATCCACTTACGTGCGACACACTCTTGCACATGGTGCACTGTCTCAAAACAATTCTCCTGTGCGGAGCGCATGCGTCTCATAATTGCGTCTCGCCACACTGTACCGAGCCTTGACGAATCGTCATGTCAAATACAAATACATCACATCACACACAATGGATCGGCTCAGCATCGATCAATTAACGGAGATTTACAGATTAGTCTTCAAATATCGAAAAGGAGGACATGTAGGAGGACACTTTTCGAGAGAGGACAGAACTTACAAAAGAAGGACTGTCCTCCCTAAAGGACGATTGGTCACCTTACTGTTTGTTTGTCCTGAATTAGGACAATGAGCTTAATAGTGAGCCTACAAATCTCCTTATTTGGCGAGGTTGTCCTGTAATAAAAATGGCTATAAAAATTAAAATAAAAACAAATAGGAAATGTTGAAAACTTTGGGGGTTGCCAAATTGAGTCTTCACCACTTTTGATGTGAGCTGATCAACATAGATCCATATACTTTTGAATTTTGTAGTGGCATTTTCACTCAAAATATGTTCAAAATTATGTTTAGAACCAAATTCGGTTTGCAAAATGAGTATCCAAGTGGAAAACTGAGAGAGGCATGAACTGATTTATTTGGAAACAGACTTCACTTGGAACTCCTAATTCCTGTTGTCCTAATTTTAGTTTTCCAAACCAAAGCAAATGTTTTCCCTTTAAACAATCCCTTTTTTATAGATTAATGACTTGTCAACCCATCAAGGGACCATAGACAATGCTGAGTGTTTTTCGCCCAGTCCTGTGAGGCAGCTCGACCTCAAAACTACAACAAATTATTGAAAACAATTGAAGCTGATGCTATATCCTCTAAATCTAGTCTAACATTTTAAGTCTCACAAGGAACAAGATTTCCAACAAATTCAACTGTATCTCATTATTTTCTGCAGGCACAGATACCGAAGAGACTATAATGAATGCATTTAAAATGTTTGATCCAGAAGCTAAAGGCAATATTAACAAGGATTAGTAAGTATTAGATGGCAAAAAGGTCATTGGGAATCAGATGGCATAAATTAAAGCACATTTAAAAAAAATAATCAGAGCCTTTCATTGTGAAGCAATTCATACTATCAGTTTGTATTGAACATAACAGGGATGATATTTCAACACGTTTCTGCCTGAATGCATTCTAGGCTAGAATCTAATATCATTTAAAATGCAAAAAGTTATGCCAAAGTCAAAAATTGCTCTCAACTTCTTTCTCAGTTCAAAGCCTTGGTATAAATTTTTAAAAGTCCTAAACAGCCAGAAGGCAGATGACCTGAACAAGCATCTGTCCCTTTAAATTGTCTTCTCAGATTGTTACTTCTGATTTGAGCTCTTTCTGCAAAGGTTCCCCTTCCAGAAAGGAGCTAAATGAGAAAATCAAATCAAACCACTTCATTACAGCCATAAGGCCAGAAAACAACAATAGAAAACCTAAAAAGTAAGTGAACATCAATATGCATATATAAAAATTGACAAGTATATGTAAATATAATATATATAAAACAAAGAATATAAATTAAAGGATGTAAAAGTACAGCAATAAAAGTATAACAGAATAAGAAAAGTAACATATACATATAAGTAATGTAGTTGATTATTGAGTTTAATGGCCACATCAAATAAAACAAGGTAATAGAGCATATTGGGATATAAAATATTGAATGAAATAATCAGATAAGATGATTGGCAATTGGCCTCAGTCTGATTTAGATAGGTTCTAAGTTGAATGGCTATAGTTGCCAACTTGGAAGTTCTTTTATATGGTCCATGTATTTGTACCTCGGAAGAAGTATGATAGTTTATTTACAAGCAAAATCAGAATCTTCAGTTAAAAGACAAGTAGCACACATAGAGGCCCAAACTGGGAAACCTAGGGAGATAAAAGAAGTGACAATTGTACTTTGTACCTGGAAATATCTTCAGAATGAGGAAAGGGATGAGAGTCATCCTTAGAGTTCCTGTTTATAACCATGTTCAACTGGGGCAAAAATATGACAAACCTGAATACACGTTCAGATAGAAAGTAAAAACTGGCATGTAACATTTCTAGATCTCTAATCTAGAAAGATTATATCTTCCATGGTGCCATTAAGATATATAAAAATATGAATCCAGACTGTTGGAAATGTAAAAATAAAGAGGGAACATTTTATCATATGTGGTGGCAATGCCCAAAGCAAAGACTTATTGGCAGCAGATAAGGAGATGGATACAGGAAATAACAAAAGAACAAATTGAACTTAAACCCGAAATATTCCTATTAGGCATAATCAATCCAAAGATTGAAAAACAACTTCAATACATCATTATACACATAATAACTGCTGCACACATTGCATATGTGCAATGCTGGAAAAGGGAAAATATACCAACAAATGTAATGATTATTTACAAGATACTAGAATGTGCTGAGATGTACAAACTTACCCTAGAAATAAAAGACAAGGAAGCTACAGAATTTTATGAGATATGGGACATGTATTGCAATTGGTTAGAATTGAGGAATAAAAAAGTATGAGAAGTAATGTAAATAATTGTAAATAAATGTAAGAGATATAGGACATAGAAAAAAGAAAAATGTACTTTGTATTTTGTTTTTTTGTAAAGAGAAAAAGAAAAAATTAAAATAAAAAAAATAATCAAGTAAATTGAGATACCCACACAGACATATAAAATATATGTTGCAAGTAATGCACAAGACTTCAGTGGCACTTATCTCATTGAAAGAAAGGTACAGCAAACATTCTCCCACATAGGAATGGACAAATATGTAATTTTATTTTACGTGCAACCTTTATAAAATTTTAAAACAAATCTTTTCTTTGCTTCTTCAACAGTATGAAACGCTTAATGATGTCACAAGGCGATAAGTTTTCAGCAGAAGAGGTTTGTATTTTTAAGAGAGGCACTTTTTAGAATGCAGCTAGGAGCATCCCAATTAAAAATCAAATTCTGTAGCTGGTATGGTGGAATATTTGTTACTGGGTTAATTACCGTCTTATTCCAACAAATTCAAAACAATTTTTTCCCAAACCCATTTAAACCTGTCTTGCAAAAGTATAACATATTTGAATAAATAAAACATTGAAGGTGACATAAGGATCCATGAAGCGGCTTTACATAATCCAGATCACTGAAGCATCTGTCACCTGGCTGAAATCAAAAGGCAACAACTGTTCAACTGCAGGGTGCTAAAACTCTTGATGCCAGAGATTAAGTTCATTTGCTTTTGTCTGCAACATGAAAATGCGGTCACTGAACTATGAATTCTTTGATAAAGAGCTGGTTCTCATTGAAAACAAAAAGATTGCCAGGTTTAATCTAAAGAAAAGTGCAGATGACTTCTAACCTCTTTTATACTTATAATCAGTAGCTAAGGTAATATGTACTTGGTGGCCACACTAAATTATTGCTTTTTAGAAAAATTAGTTAATCATTACTGTTAATCAGGCAGAAGGTAACTAATGGAATACATTTCCTTTGTTGAAGTTACTTTTTGTCCTGATGAATGGCAATTCAGTTGTGTGAAAACTTTTATGGAGAACCCTGAGATAGCAGCTTCTAGTCTGGTTACTTCTGTAAACAAAATGTATGCTTTTTTGAGTCTAGCAGGAATTTTTCAGTAGACATGCTTCTACAGTTTCCAACTTTAAAGACTTTAAAGAATCACTTCGCAGTGGTCTTTGGGCTTGTCCTGCTCAAATTCCTTGGTTAAACTCTTCCTTTTTCTATGGTTGAACAGATGGATCAGATGTTTCAGTGCTCCCCTATTGACTCGGCAGGAAATCTGGATTACAAAGCTCTCTGCTACACCATCACACACGGAGACGAAAAAGAATGAAAATCATCAGCTTTAGGAAGTTGTGTTAACATCTGTCACATTAATTAAACAAAATGGCAAACATTTCTTGCTTTCTCTATGCTTTGAAACACTTATTTAAACAGCCATCTTTCCAGATATTGAACTGATGTTATTACCAAGGTCAACTTGAAACACACAAATCAATTATTTCGGTTGTGTGTTTGTGCCACCGAACAGTTAAAAAAGAACAGTTATAGTGTGTACCTTCACACTGCATTTTAAATATACTTTGAAATTAGCATTTATTGTAGGGATACTGTTATGCAGATCAAATATTCAGTTGGCACATCTTTGTATATTCCAGATGGTTACTGACTCTCCCTTCATGGTGAATATTTGAAACAGTGGAATGGTAGCAGTTGCATAAACTGTTGTGGTAGAATACTCCTTGTTCTAGTTTTAAACACATAATTTGAGATAGCAGCCACCTGGAAATGTCCCATCTGCATCACTTGACTATCTGACCGTTAATGTCATTGAGATTTAAAATCCTCCTGGAAATAGATTAGGCTTAGGGTTTGTTAAAAAAACAAAAAACACCTTTGCCCTGGAATGTTCCAAGCAATCTATTGTGCAGCTACTTGTATGTGTTGAACAGAGATCAAGATGAGAGACATTGTTCTGTTGTGATTAAAAGAGACCTACCTTTTAGTCTGAGGGTCAGTTTGGTTAAGGCAGGGGTAGGCAACCTTGGCTCTTTTATGACTCATGGACTTCAACTCCCAGAATTCCTGAGCCAGCATGGCTGGCAGGGGTAGGCAACCTTGGCTCTTTTATGACTCATGGACTTCAACTCCCAGAATTCCTGAGCCAGCATGGCTGGCTCAGGAATTCTGGGAGTTGAAGTCCATGAGTCATAAAAGAGCCAAGGTTGCCTACCCCTGGGTTAAGGTATCAGGCTAGAAACCATGAGATTGTGAATTCTAGTCCCACTATAGGCACAAAACCAGCTGGGTGACCTTGGGCTAGTCACTTTCTCTCAGCCCCTGGAAAGAGGCAATAGCCAAAGCACTTCTGAAAACTGCAGAGCCTTGTCCAAGCAGTTTCCAAGAATTGAACAGGATTGTACCAAAATGGTGAAAAAAACAGTCTACTCTCAGGGATTGAAGCTCATTGATTTGGGACAATCAATCTCAGCTCTTCAAGGTTGATCAGACTAGGAATCCAATATCATGTAGGTCAGTTCTACTTTTATTGTAAAACTATAGTAAGAGAATCTTGTAAGCCCAAATGCGTACACACACTTTATCTCTGTGAGAACTAGGATTTTGTCTAAGATGTTTACCAGAGTTATCTTTCTGCTCCAGACTCAATCTTTTTTTACCTTGTCTTGGTAGCAGCTCTTTTCTTTCCCCAAGGCCATCCCCTCTGCCTTTCACATCGCTCCCTTGGCCCACCCTACTTTACAGGGTTGTTATTGTGAGAAAAAGTAGATAATGTACTGTGAATATGAAAAAAGTGAATATGAAAAGAAAGATACTACGATGGGCTGTCTCTCAGTGGTCATCTGATCCTCAACAAAATTCATTTTGTGACTACATATGTGTTTGTGTGTGTGTATGGTTTTCATGAAGGGAACAAAGGAAAACTACTCATGTTTTTACAGAACTCATGGGGAATAGCGGATTTAGAAAGGGAAATAGCAAGAGGATATACTCTTAAGTTCCAAAGCCATGCAAAGTAAGAATTTTACATCATAGATTTAGGTCTTCAATTAACTCTGCACCTCCATCCATGGAAAGGAAACTACACTCACAATATTTTCATGACTGCACTTTTTGGTTAAGACACAAGAAAATTTACTGATTAACTGTCTGACTGTATCAAAGAATAGATATATTCATAGTAAATTGTCATACCTGCAATCAACCCTAATAGGTAATCCATTCTCTTCAAAATGGTCTTTGATATTAAAATTGTAGTCTCCCTAGCATTATGCTGACAGTTTAGCCTGGGTGTCCCAGTATTTCTTAACTTTTTAAGTAAGGGATTAAGTAACTACACCTTTCTGCAGAATATAGCATGCAACCAAACAGATTCAATATTTTCTAAACCGGGTATACCACCTATACACAATCTTTCTTCATGAGACCTTCCATATTTTACTATGAAACCAAGTTGTTTAAACCGTTCTCTAGAGAATGTTCTTCTTAGATACTGGGGAATATATCTTGTCACATACTTTTCTATCTAGGAATTTGATTTGTTTGACCCAGCCATTTCAAGGATTTTTGCTTGTCACTTTTACCACAATTAGAAGAGTCTATGGGTTCAATCAAACTTTTTTTTTAAATATGTACATATATTTTTATTAAAACCATTTTTAAAGATTAAAAATTAATTTAGATTAATATAGAGTAAGGAATAAAAAAGGAAAAAGAAAGATAAAAAAGACAGCTAATGCTCAAGAAAAAAGTAAACGTTAAAAAGAAAAAAGATACGAAGTAGTTTCTGAACTTCTTTATAGCAGTTTTAGATACAATTATAAATTTACTTTGTCTAAAGTTATGTTGTGACTCTTACTTCTATAATCTGTCCTAGGTAATTATTAAAACTACAAATCATAAGTTCATTTTTTTTCCGTTTTACATAAAAGTTCACTACAGTTTTCCATTCTGCAATAAGCATATTATCTTTGTTCTGACCAAACAAGTCAGTTTGGCCATTCTGCTAAGTCAAATGTTGACAAATATCTTAACTGGGTCTTTCCTAGTTTAGAAAACTACAGATGGTTTCTTCCTCCACTGAATTAAGAGAAAAGATATCTGGAAGTTTTCACCAGCTATGTTAGTGTTGGACTTCACGATCATCCAGAAGTTTCTAAAATACTTTTCAAGCTACTCTAAATGGTGAAGGAAAATATCTAAGTCACATTCTCTTTCTCCGTGCTATGGGGAATAGGTTTTAGTCGAAATAGTTGAAATGATATGAGATATGAACTCTTGGTAAAAGTAACATCTTTAATTTAAAAAAAAAAGATTCCATTTAATTAACACATACGTCAACTAATAAAGGATCGAAGAGCATTGCAGTCGTGTTGCAATTCAATCTATCTCAAATCTCAAATATACCATATCTTGCAAATACATATTAATGAAATACCATAAATTCATTTTACATTTATATAATATAGTGCACTGAAGAAAGAAAACAAGCTATTTCACAGCTTGCCTGTGTAATGCTTTTAAAGTAGTTCTACTATTTATTTTTTTTAGAGCAGTAATGATGAGTTTCTGTTGAGAAACTACACCAAATATGAGCAAAAATTCTCACATCAAATGACAAAAAGAATTTAACAGGAAACTTGTAGACATATCAATAGCTTGATACTGAAAGCAACCTTGTTAAGGCGCAGAGGAGAATAATATTGAAGGAAAAAAGCACAAGGAGCTAGGAAAATATTTCACATTTATGATATGAGCCAACTATTCTCAAAAGGCAACATAAGGCTTCCAAAGGATTATCTGTTTCAAGGCTCTAGCTAGCATCGAAAAGAATCTTTTTTTAAAACTTATTTGTTTGTTTATTTGTTTAATTTGTTAAATTTGTCTCCCTGTGAGGTTAATCTGGGTGGCTTACAACAATAAAACAAGAAAAAAATGATAAAAAGATGTAACCATAAGAAGAGCAAAGGAATAAAACAATAAAAATAAACAATGGAAGTATAATAATATGTTACAGAACTAGGGAAAAAATAAATGGAAATGAACATCAATTAAAAAAATATATAAGGACAGAAACATTATTGCATGAATAGAAAAGAGGTCAGATTTTAAACACATCATTTAACCTTGAGGAAGTAGAATGACATTACAGTAGTGGCCAAAATTGTGGAAACCTTTTAGGTTTAAGTGTACTTTTGAGGTTAGATGGCTAATAACACCACTTTTTTGGGCGTAGTACCATACAATTATATATAAATGGAAAGATAATTTAATCAAGAATGTAATGCAACAAAGTTTGTTCAATTATTTGTACTGTATGCTATTGAAAAGTTATAGCCAAATAACCAGAAAGAGGAAGCACAACTTGCTTAGGTTGATATCAGGTAGCTTTCCTGCATCTGATTGTAGCCAATGAGCATGAGTGTTTAGAGAGCCAATCAGGTGTCATCTTGTTTTGGCAATAAACCAATCAGATCACAGTAGGATTCAGTTATTGATGTCGTGTATTGAAGCTGAGAGGAGGACATTTGACTGTTATGTGATTGCTATCAAGTTGTTTGGGTTTTTTTTTGTTCTTTCACTTAGTGAAAGTAATGGTGCAAAGAGTTGACTGGTTGCCCAGAAAGCAATGTAAAATGGTATTATTAGGTGAACAAGGCTATCGTTATAAAGAAATTAGAAGAAAAATTGGTGGAAACTTAACCAAAGATGGCATTTCGACTGTACACTTTTCCCAAAAGGTTTCCACTATTTTGGCCACTACTGTAGTCTTTTCATTACATCCACAGGGAATCAGTTCATAAGCAGAGAACAAACACACATCATCATGCATTGTACAAGTTCGCAGGTCAATACCATTCACCATTCATTCACAGTTATGATGAAACTAAACAAGAGGAACTTACGACAGTACCCTGGAGTTCCAAACACTGCAACATCTCTGTAGTCGTGTGGCATTTTTACAATTTCTGACTCTCCATACCAGTTTCCCACAAATAAATGTTTTACTTGGATAAGTTTCCATTTGTTGATTCTATGCTGCTAGATCTGCTGGCAGTAGATTTGTTTTGTCTCTTGATAAGTTGAGGAATCCGGCAGGAAGTTGTAAGTCAGAGTCACGCAAAGTCCTCACTTAATGACCCACATGGTCCTCATTTAACAACAGTACCTGGGGCTGCCAGAGTTGCCATTGCTAAGTGACATAGTCACGTGATATCACACTTTACAACCCTGTTGCTTAGTAAAAGAGTTCCCGGTCCCAATTGTCATGATAATCCAAGGACTATTTTAAGTTCTACCTTCCCATCGTAACAGAATGATCTTTCTTATTTCATTAATCGTTCTTCATCTACTGATAAATTCCAAATGACTGGGATATAATATAGCATCACAATAATATTAATTTATTTTCTGAAAATTACATTATTAAAGTTATGGCTATTAACGCTGGATTCTAAAGGATACTTACGAAGTAGGCTTGTCACATTATTGGGGCAATAATGGGACAAACCTATATTGTAAGTATACCCTCATCAAGTTATAACTTTGGTTATACTGACAGCCAACTCTTTCTAAATATTCTCTGAACATTTAGCATGCTGAACATACAGGTTTCTTTAAGAAGTTGCCAGTGCTGAATGAACTACGTCTTGCATAATTGCTGATAGTAATTTGTTGACTCACAATTCGTTTGTTCAGTTAATCATGTTACTTTACACTGATTTGCTAGATTACATAGATTAGACAGCAGCTGTTAGGGTTGCAACTCAAGACACACACTGAATTATTTAGCAGTTTAATACATCCTACAGGTCACTTAATGGCCATGGAATGGATAAGGACATTCATATTATCACCTTTCCTGGCTATGACAAATGGCACTTCCCAAGAAACTGCTAATGCCATTATTTCCACCCAAGCATCTTACGATTCCTCACCAATTGTCTATGATCAGTGAGGCTATTAAGGTGATAAGTATTCTAGCCAAACTCTCTCTCCAGATGCCAGTCCACAAATAAAAGGGAAAGCTGAGCATCCCTAAAGAAAGGAACAATTCAGTTTTAGTTGAATCTAGAAATCTCCAAGTCACAGGAGTATCTTGATTTTCCATGTAAAGTGTAGGGAAAACTACGATAGCGTATCGGCTGGGGATAAACAGGCTTCTTCTTCTTCTTCTAAAACATTGTTCTTTGGCCTGGCCATTGACATTATATAATTTAGTATCATCAAGCCGATTCTGACGAAGATGCGCAATACAAGGAAAGCAAACGGGACGATTATTTGTGTGAGATGAAAAATAGATGTACTTAGCTCACTCACAACACACGTCAGGCAGAAGACTGCAAGGCTCACGCAGGGGTAGAGAGAAAGCTTTGCAAACATGAAGGCATGTTCTTTGCCACCGTACCTCGCAAAAGGATGCAATGTCTCAACTTCGTGGAACAGCGCAGCAATCCATATGCTGAACTGGAAGATGCTGGCAAAAAAAATGGTAACACAGCTGATCTGAATGGCTTCTATTTCGTTGTAAGACTTCTCGGCAAACTCGCTGGTCAGCTGGTAAGCAAGAGGAAGTCCACCAATAAAAGCCAAAGAGAGGGTGTTAAGGAGGCTCATCAGTCGGGTGGCTTTTGTCACATGGAGGAAGAGCGAATGGTGGACAAACCAGAGAAGACCAATAGTTACAAACGATCCGAAGTAGGCAAGGAAACTTGGACCAAATTCTCTCAGTGCTTCAGCAAGATGACCATTATATTTCTCATTAACTATGTTATTGTCAGGAACATTATCTTCACTGTTGAGTAAAGTAAACAATACGGTATATATATGTATATATTTAGAATACCCTCATAACAAATAATCTATTTTAAAGTGATACTTCATGAATTTAACTCCGGTTGACTGAGTTGGTTTATAACCTCAATATTTATTTATTTATTTTATTTATTTTATTCGGATTTGTATGCCGCTCCTCTCCGAAGACTCGGAGCGGCTTACAACATATATATATAAACAATTGAACAAATCCGAACAACATTAAAAATACAAACCCCATACCATACTCATCAATCACACCACAATCAACAATCATCCCCAGGCCTGCCGGCAGAGGTAGGTTTTTAAATTCTTTCGGAAGGCCAGGAGGGTCGGAGAAACGCGGACTTCAGGAGGTAGTTGGTTCCAGAGGGTGGGCGCCGCAACAGAGAAAGCCCTCCCCCTAGGGCCCGCCAAACCACATTGTTTCGTTGACGGGACCTGGAGGAGGCCAACCCTATGCGCTCTCACCGGTCGTAGAGAAGTATGTGGCAGAAGGCGGTCCCGTAAGTATCCTGGTCCCAAGCCATGAAGGGCTTTATAGGTAATAACCAACACCTTGAATTGGGCTCGGAGACCAATAGGCAACCAATGCAGCGTGCGGAGAGTTGATGAAATGTGGGCACAACGAGGAAGACCCACAACTGCTCACGCAGCTGCATTTTGCACTAATTGTAGTCTCCGAACACTCTTCAAGGGTAGCCCCATGTAGAGAGCGTTGCAGTAGTCGATCCTCGAGGCGACAAGGGCATGTGTGACTGTGAGGAGTGACTCCCGATCCAAGTAAAGACGCAACTGGTGCACCAGGCGAACCTGGGCAAATGCCCCCCTCGCCACTGCCGACAAATGATGATCCAATGTCAGCTGTGGATCAAGGAGGACTCCCAAGTTGCGAACCTTCTCTGAGGGGTTTATAGATTCACCCCCCAGGGTAATCAAAGGACAGATAGAAGTGTCCTTGGGAGGCATCACCCACAGCCACTCTGTCTTATCGGGGTTGAGCCTTAATCTGTTAACACCCATCCAAACCCTCACAGCCTCCAGACACCGGCACATCACCTCAACCGCTTCACTGATATGGCCAGGAGTGGAAATGTACAGCTGAGTATCATCAGCGTACTGATGGTATCTCACTCCGTGGCAGTGGATGATCTCACCCAGTGGCTTCATGTAAATGTTAAAAAGTAGGGGGGAGAGAACCGACCCCTGAGGCACCCCACATGGGAGTAACCTAGAGGTGGACCTTCGATCCCCCACAAACACCGACTGCGACCGACCAGTGAGATAGGAGGAGAACCACCGCAATACGGTGTCCCCCACTCCCAATCCCTCCAGCCGGCGCAGAAGGATACCGTGGTCAATGGTATCGAACGCCGATGAGAGGTCAAGAAGCACCAGGACAGAGGACTGGCCTCTATCCCGGGCTCGCCAGAGATCATCCATCAGAGCGACCAAAGCAGTTTCGGTGCTGTAGCCGGGCCTGAATTCCGACTGCAGAGGGCCCAGATAATCGGCTTCCTCCAGAGACCGCTGGAGCTGATGCGCCACCACCTTCTCGACAACCTTCCCCACAAAGGGAAGGTTGGAGACCGGACGATAGTTGGTCAAAATTTCTGGATCCAGGGAAGGCTTCTTGAGGAGGGGGCGCACAAGTGCCTCCTTTAAGGGATCCGGAAAGGACCCCTCCCTCAAAGAAGCGTTGACAATCTCCTGGATCCAGGTACGTGTCACCACCCTACTGGCCGAAACCAGCCAGGAGGGACACGGGTCCAACAAACAGGTGGCAGAACATACAGATCCAATGGCCCTGTCCACTTTCTCAGGCGTAACAGCCTCAAACTCTCCCCAGATGACCGGACAAGAACATGCCCCTGTCCCCTCAACTGAATCATTATCAGTCGACTCTGCTACACAACTGGAGTCTAGGTCAGCCCGGATCTGAGCCACTTTGTCTGCGAAACAGTTATTAAAGTCCTCGGCACTACCCTGCAAGGGAGGCCCCGGACCCCTTGGGTTAATAAGGGATCGGGTCACCCTAAACAGGGCGGCCGGACGAGATTCCGCAGACGCGATCAAAGCAGAAAGATACAAAGATCTTGCCGCCTTAATCGCCTTCAGATAGGCTTTAATAAATAAGCTCAATCTGGTTCGGTCAGATCCGGACTTACTTTGTCTCCATCGCTTCTCTAGACGTCTCTTATGGCGCTTCATCCCCCTGAGCTCCTCAGTAAACCAAGGAGACCTCCTGGGGCCAGCACCACGGAGAGGTCGCAAAGGCGCAATCCGGTCAATAGCCCCCTTCGCGGCCGTATTCCATGCTGCTACCAGGGACTCCGCCGGACTGTGAATGAGGGAGCTCGGTAATTCCCCAAGCGCCGTCTGAAAGCCAATTGGATCCATCAGGTGTCTGGGGCGGAACCACCTAATCGGTTCCGCCTCCCTGCGGGGAAGGATTGGGGCCGTAAAATTCAGTCGAAGCAGAAAATGATCAGTCCATGACAAAGGCATGATATCTAAGCCCCTTAAAACCAGATCATTACCCAACTGCTCCGAAAGGAAAATCATATCCGGGGCGTGTCCACCCTCATGCGTCGGGCCCTGCACTACTTGGGTCAGGTCCATGGTTGTCATGGCGGCCATGAACTCCTGTGCCAATCCCGAGGATTCACCAAGCGACGGCAGATTGAAGTCCCCCAGGACTATAAGCCTGGGGAACTCCACCGCCAGCCCAGCAACCTCCTCAAGTAGCACAGGCAGGGCTGATGCCACGCAGCTGGGAGGCAGGTACGTAAGCAATAAGCCCACCTGGACCCCTAGGTCCAGCGTCATAAGGATGGACTCGCAACCCGGAATTTCGGAAACAGTGAGTCTACGTAGACTGAAGTTCTCCCGGGCCAAAATAGCCACTCCTCCCCCCCTTCCCTGGGGTCGCGGCTGATGCCATACCTGATAACCTGATGGGCACATGCCCGTGAGGGGAACTCCCCCCTCAGGGCCCAACCAGGTCTCAGTCACACACGCCAAGTCGGTCTCCTCATCCATGAGAAGATCATGAATAAGGGGAGCCTTATTGTTAACCGACCTGGCGTTAAGCAGCAATAGCCTGAGCCCAGGGCCCGAGCTACACCCATCACCAGAATCGTGGGGAGAGCAAGTTTTTTCAGAAGGGCCAGAACAAGGAACTGCTACGAGACAGCAGGACCGAGTTTCCCGTGTGCGGCCTACCCTCCTGCTCCCGCCATACCTGCCTCTTCCCTGAATGACCGGTATATTCCAACCCTCATTGTCTCCAGAGTCCGCATCTCCCCAGTCCCCGGCCTCCCTCAAGCTCGGCAGGCCTGTCCATTTATCTATCATACATTCTTCAAGCATGTCCCCGTCCCATACATACATCACTCACCACCCCCCAATTTGATAAAAATTAAAAATTTAAATTTAAAAGTTTAAAAATTTAAAAACAGACGTATAAACATATTAAATTTAAAAAACCACAGTATGAAACATAACGTCTTGAATCCATTTCATTCCACGCCTAACCAAGAAGAAAATGTAAACGCATCAGACTACTTTTGTGGTGATTGTAATAGAGCTCTGCTTCAGGAATAGTCACGTCTGATTACCCTGGAAACCATCTGCCAATGTAGGCATGCAATACAGACCTATACAAACTCACCCATTCCTTTATTAAAGTATGTATAATCTACATTCTGTTGCATTTCTAGCAAAGTAAAGTATTTACAGCAATAAATTTTGAAGATAATATTTAGGTGAGGAAGCTCCAGAGCAAACTTTTCATTGTCTTGACTACATAATAAGGCATTTTTTCCTATCAAGAACAAACAAGGATTGGTAAGCTTTTATCCTGAATATAATAATCCTAAGCAATGATATAAGTCTTCACAATTCTCAAAGGATTCAGAATTCAGTTTCTTAAGAAGGCCAACTTTAAAAGAACCTAAGAAACAAGGGGTGACCTGCCATAGCATGGTAATCCAAAACCAAACCATGTTCGTGTGATGTATGTTGTCACAGTGCTTGAAAGTATCTGCCCAGTGCTCAGTGAGAAACCACACCAATGGTTGAAATTCAGATAACCACTGCAAATCCTTGTACAATGAATGAAACAAAACAAGAAACCCAGCCTCATGAAACCCAGCGACCGGTTAGGGCCCACAGAGTCGGCCTTCTCCAGGTCCCGTCAGCCAGACAGTGTCGTCTGGCGGGGTCTAGGGGAAGAGCCTTCTCTGTTGCGGCCCCGGCCCTCTGGAATCAACTCCCCCCGGAGATCCGTATCGCCCCCACCCTCTCCGCCTTTCGTAAACTGCTCAAGACACATCTTTGCCGACAGGCCTGGGGCAGTTAACATCTTGCCCCTAGCCAATGTATGTTTGTGTGCATGTTTGTTGGATGATTGGTTTTTTTAATTCAGGGGTTCTTTTTTATATGTATTTTAATGTTGATTTCTATTTATGCTGTGAGCCGCCCTGAGTTCCCGGAATAGGGCGGCATAGAAATCCAATAAATAAATAAATAAATAAATAAATAAATAAATAAATAAATAAATAAGAAGTGGGGGGGGGGAAATGTCCCGTAATTGTTTTTGTTGTTGACACAGCACGGATTGCTTGGTACAGAATGTTGAATTACTTGGGATAATCAGCACATATATTTTCCACGGGACTGAACAAATCCCACCCTTTTGGTCTTCCGGAAAGGCATTAAAACTTAGTTTTGCCAGTTGGCTGCGGGCCCTGAGGGGACAAGCACTCATCGCTGAATGTAATAAGACCTCATTACTCTACTGTCTGTATCTTGGTTCCTGTTTTTTTCTGCATAGTTTTTAAAATTTTAATTGGCATGGTTTTACAATTTTAACTGTAAACCTCCTAGAGTCAACTTACCAAAGAGATAGGTGACATATAAATTGAACAAATAAATAAAATAAATAAAATCTCAACTGAACATGACACTTTGGAGACAACGAAGTTTAGGCATGTTTAACGAGAGGTCTGTCCATGATAATAAAGATAAAGGTTTCCCCTTATCCACCCTAGGGAGTGGTACTCATTTCCATGTCTTAGCTGAGGGAACCAGCCTTGTCCGAAGATATTTCCATGGTCATGGGGTCAGCATGACTATAGACCAAGATGCATGGAATGCTGTTACATTCCTAAATAAGTGGTACCTATTTATCTACTTACATTTGGATGCTTTCAAACTGCTACGGTAGGTGGGCAGGATCATGTTGACCATGATGATCAGGATCATCGTGCCAACCATGATAATAAATATCCTCAATTACAGATACTATTTTTTTCTTAGCACTGCATCACACTTGAAAATCCTGGGTGCAATTTTATTCTATTCCCGAAGACTTACCATATATCCAGAATTAACAGAGTTGCAACAATTGCATAAACTCCATCAGTGAAACTTTCCACTCGTTCCTTACTCAAGGGTTCCTTAAGGTAAGACGTAAAATACTCTACAGGGAGTTCCTCCTCTTGACCTGCCAACAAAAATGACCACGCTTAATAAAATTGGTTTCCATGTTAAGATGACAATTGGTTTGCTTCTTCATAAAGCCCACAAGCCCCTCCTCCAAAAGCACTATCAATTTGGATTATCATCATTCTTATACTATAAATGGTTTGTTTACCCAACTTTGTTGGGAAATATTTAGGTAGTCTTTGTTTAATGACCATTCAGCAATGGTTTGAAATTATGGCTGTTGCAGGCCCCCTTTGGTCATGTGATCAAAATTTGGGCACTTGGCAGTCCACCTGCATTTACAATCATAGTGTGTGCTTCAACTCCTCCTGACTGCCTGTCTCCCGCCATCTTTGCTCTCTCGGCTGCCTGCACTCTTCTGCTGCTGCCTAGTCCCCCTCCTGCCCCCAGCTTACTTTCCCCAATGTCTTCCTCCCAGTGCTGAGGCTTTAGGGAAGACACACAAGAGCCTTGCAAAGAGCCAGTTTGGTCCAGTGCTTAAGGCATCATGCTAGAAGGCAGGGGTTTGTGAGTTATACTCCTGCCTTAGCCACGAAAGTCAGCTGGCTGACTTTGGGCCAGTCACTCTCTCTCTCAGCCCAGCCCACCTCACAGGACTGTTGTTGTTGTTGTGGAAAAAATAGGAGGTGGAAGGAGTATTGATATGTTTGCCACCTTGAGGGGTTAAACAAAAAAAAAAGGCAATAGCTGCCTCAGTTGTGTATATTTCATCAGCAGTGGGAAGAAAATCAGCCACCAACAAATATATAGAAATACACACCATTCAAAAGAGACAACAAAAAGCTTAGGAGGAAACAAAAAGACCAGGATACATTCTTTCCAACAGCCAACACCCACATAAGCAGGAAGTAACATCAGGCGAACAATCAAGCAGAAAGCAATATCCTAATCAAGGATCTATCAAGGAACGGGCAGGGCAAGTTACTGTAGATAACTCTCAGTAACACTGATGATGTTACCTAGTTAGGCAATGAAATGTCTGCAAGCAAACAACCAAGCTCAGAGAACATCAAGGACTCCACAAACGTTTCACTACGAAGTTGAGGAGCTTGTGTGAAAAGGATTGCACTGAGAGGAGCAGGAAATTATCCAGGGAAGTGACTGAACCAAAAGATGAATGCTTAAATGATGATAAGGTTGTTGGTATACATCATCTAGTTCTTAAATTTCCCTGGGGAATTTAAAAATCTTTGTAAACACTCACCAAGAATTCTGCTTCTAAACCATTTAGTTAGATGGCTGAGAAGTGGGAAAAAAATAATGAGCCCAAGGAACATGTATGACTGCAAGGAAATAGAGACACACGTTTACTGAATATTTTTGCATTAATACAATAGTAATAAGTAGAAAAGGATACATTTCCATTTGTCCTACTTGTCAGCACTGTGTGTTCCCTAATTAAATAAAAGACTCTATTTATTAGGATTTATATAATAATTTTGTTTAATCTAGTGGGTTTTCTTTTTTCTTTTTTTACCCTGTATTCACTTTGGGAAGTTGGGGGTGGGGTGGGCTGGGGGGGTGTAATAATGTACTCAACTGTAATACTTGCAATATATAAGAATGATATATTTATTGATATATGAGGGGTTGCTCGGGCAGTACCTCTGGACCACATCTGGAGGGGGTGGAGAGTGAGGAGTGAAGGGAAGTAGGAAGGTTGTAGGAGAGGAGGGTGGAGAGTGAGGGAGGGAGAGAGGGAGGGAAGTAGGAGATAGGGAGCAAGGAAGAGGGGGATGTGGTAGAGGGGGTGCTGCCGAGCAACACCCATAGTTATTTTAAGTATTTTACGTAAGTTTTTAAAAGAATGTATGTTTTGTTTTGTCTGGGAGAAAGTTGAAAAAGATTGTATTAAGTTGAGTTGTATTTAATTTGATTCTTTGTTTATAATTATAAAACTAATAAAATATTTATTAAAAAAGACTCTAAATGATTCTCTTGAATCATTTAACAAAAATGGGTTTTAGAGGAAAAACAGCAGTTAAGTCCAAATTCACATTTGTCAGTTAACACATCATCACAATGAAGAATAATGGCAATTCAGAGTCATGTACTTTACAATTCCTTGTACAGGACTCTTGACAGAGCATTCCAGTGCTTATGGACCTCTTAAGCATACATGTCCCTGAGAAAGACATCTGATTCTTTTATGTAGTCTGTATAAAGCAATAATTCTTTCCAATATAATAACAAGGTAACTTTTTCTTGCAATTCATAAAGAATCCTAATAGGAAGGATGATCTTCAAAAGCTTTATAGGGTTAGAAGAGAATTACTCTCACTTGAAGGAAAGCATCAAAAGGCTGGAATAACTCCAAGTCTGAAACAGTAGAAAAACTGTAATGTATAGATCAGGGGTAGGGAATCGTGGCCCTTTCATGACTTATGGACTTCAACTCCCAGAGTTCCTGAGTCAGCCATGTTGACTCAGGAATTCTGGGAGTTGAAGTCCACACGTTATAAAGGGGCCCATGGTTTCCTACCTCTTGGATAGACCCTCATCTTATATAATCACTAAATTTAAGGCCCACCACAACTTAATGGTACAGCATTTGGGAAACACTGTTCCAATTCAATGAACCTACCAATGGAAAGAAGAAAAATGAAAAAATGGCAGCCAAAAAGCTCAGCGTTGGTCCTCTCAGGATGATCTTTAAGATGTGGTATTTATAAAATGCCTTATTTTCAGATTCCTGTATCTGATGATTCAGTAGATACGAATGTCTGAAACCATATAATACAATCATCACCTGCAAAACAAGAAAATATTGCTGCACCATTAGAAAGCAAAGAATTGTTTGGCTGTAAATTCAAATCACAGTATGGGTGCTCGGAAGATTTGCCTTGACCTCTAATAGGGATATGCTGCACTTTGGATCCAAAACTAAATAGGTATTTTGGAGCATACCATACTTTTGGGGGCCTCCTTAAAGAAGCCATATACTTTTCTGGGCTTACAGAGCAGCTGGGTGCCCACCCACATCAAAACACCTTATCGTAGCATCCTTAACTTAAACTGGGAACATGATGGCTCAGAGATTAAAGATGCTGAGGTTGTCAGCTGACAAACTGGCAGCCTGGGTTTGAGACCCAAGCGCTGCACAGCGGGTGGAACTCCTGTCAGTTGCCCCAGCTCCTGCCCACCGAGCAGCTCTAAAGCATGCAAATGGGAGTAGATAAATAGGTACCACTTCAGTGGGAAGGTAACAGCGTTCCGTGCTCCTCGACATATAGTCATAAAACCAGAACACAGTTACTATGGTTGTTATGTCCCAGGGTCATGTGATCAACATTTACAACCTCCCCAGCCAGCTTCTGACAAGCAAAGTCAATGGGGGAAATCTGGATTCTTAATAAGTTAAGGACTGTGGTGATTCGCTTAACAACCATGGCAAAGAAGTTGTAAAACTGGGTGGGGCTCACTTACCTAGCTTAGCAATGGAAATTAGACTACCTGAACATTCTCTCACAAAGGAAAATAGTGTTAATCTTGTAATTACTACCCATCTCATTTTAACTATGGTTTACTAAACTATACAGTACAGGTAGTCCTCAATGTACGACCACAATTGAGCCCAAAATTTATGTTGCTAAGTGAGAAATTTGTTAAGTGAGTTTTGCCCCATCTTATGACTTTTCTCAACACGTTTGTTAAAGTGAATCACTGCAGTTCTTAAATCAGTAACACGGTTGTTAAGTGAATCTGGTTTCCCCGTGGACTCTGCTTGTCAAAAGGTCGCAAAAGTTGATCATGTGATTCTGGGACATTGCGACTGTCATAAATGTGAGTCAGTTGTCAAACATCCAAATGTAAATCACGTGACCATGGGGATGCTGCAATGGTCATAAGTGTAGAAAATGGTCATAAGTCACTTTTTTCAATGCTGTTGTAACTTTGAACGATCATTAAATCAGCCGCCCTGAGTCTTGGGAGAAGGGCGGCATATAAGTTTAATAAATAATAATAATAATTAAATGAATTGCTGCAAATCGAGGACTACCTGTACTGAAATATAAAACAACTATACCTGGATAACACCGAATACAACAGCACAGCTACTAAAGATAAAAAGGCCAAATGGTTCCTCAGGAAAAGACGCCATTAAGGAGAACTGCAAAATAAGAAATTAGATTCTTTCAGTATTTCAGAACATATTAAGGCAAGTGGTTAATCTGAGATTCTATCTCCCTGAATCCCTTTTGTGACTCTCCATGCCTTGCCTGCTCCAAATCAATCTGCAGAAAATTGGTGGCAGGAGTTGCTGTTGTTACATACACTCCATGTTTGGCTTATGGTCACTCACACAACCAGTTGAGACCGGTCAATTTCAAGAAACAACAAAATTTTCTAGTAGCAATGTATATTTGCTCTTCCTCACACCCACACTTACCCAAGTCCTTCAGAACTAGCAATAGCACTTAGACTTATATACCGCTTCATAGTGCTTTACAGCCCTCTCTAAGTGGTTTATAGGGTCAGCATATTGTCCCCCAACAATCTGGGTCCTCATTTTACCGATCCTGGAAGGATGGGAGACTGAGTCAACCTTGAGCCAGACATGAAAATCACCACCCGTCAGGATAAAAAAGCATATTGTTGGGTCACTGTGTTCCATTCAGAAGATTATTCATTATTGTTGGCAACTAGGCTGGCATTTAACGAGAAGCCCAAGATTAGAAAACTCACGGTGTCAACTCTTGTACAGGCCACTATTGGCCTGTAACAAATCTGTTAACTTTCAGGTCATATAACATTTTCATGTAACATATGCTTCACTGCAAGATTCCCTCTAAATGTACTTAATGAGTAAATGTATACTTGGGACACATACGGACATGGACTGCAACAATCATATAACATTGGCCGCAGGAGTAGTTGTATAAAGTTTTACTTGGTGATTTCTATTTATGTTGTGAGCCGCCCTGAGTTCTCCGGAATAGGGCGGCATAGAAGTCAAATCAAATAAATGATCAAACTCTTGGCAGTGAGCAGAATTAGCTTGCAATACTGCATTCTAACCACTGCACCACCATAGGTCTTATAACTAAAATAATAGGTTGTTAGGCACTAACCAGAGGGGTGGAAACTGCTAATTCTGGATCCAAGGATGACTCAAAGAGCAGGCTTCAGGATCCCTTTTATTCCCCCCAAAGTCCTTGCTTTCCTGATTCACAATACTGTCAGCTATTCCTGCCTTGTTGATTTTCAAGTCAGATAGCTGTTGATGCGGCTTAGATTTCCCATCTGCTCAGACTCAGCTTCCTTTGTCTGGTTCAGATGCCGCTTTTTTTCCTTTGTTTTCCTTAACAATCTAGTTCCTTCTTAATTACTTCCCTAAGTGATCTTTTAGACAAGATTCCTGGCTGTTTTAGGTGCTCACTCCATCTTTAGGTATGGCAGCTTCAGCCTAGTCTCATATTATCATTTTGAGAAATAAAATATATACAAATTGTAGTGACAGCTCTATAGTTTTTAAACATCGAAGAAAAAATATCCAAATTCCATTCCAAACATAGGAATTCCTATCTATATCTATCTATCTATCTATCTATCTATCTATCTATCTATCTATCTATCTATCTATCTATCTATCTATCTATCTATCTATCTATCTATCTATCTATCTATCTATATTAGAACATTGTACATTATATATATTATATACACTGTAACACTATACATTATATATTATAACGATATCCATGATTCAGATCCATCCATTTTACTTCATCTGCACCTTATGGAATATTTTCCAGCAAGAAATATGTGAAGCCTCCACCTTGTTGCAATTCTGGAAACAGTTCAAAGGTCTTCTGCTGCAATTTGTGTTTGATCCCAGATGATTGACTGTGAGTGCCTCTTTCAATTTTATTTGGGTGTTATCTTTGCTTTTTTGTGGTTATTTTTTGTTCTGGGTTTAATTATTTATTACTTTGCTTCTAGGTGTTTCTTTTTGTTAGATGTTTGATACCTCCAAAGTCTGATCCTACTAGATCAGATAAGATAACATGTATAGTTAAGTTCATACATACTGTTACCCATTGTGGCTTCTGCACCTTCAAAATGCATCCTGCATTGGATCAGCAGGTTTAACATTTTACCTCTATTCAGTTGATCTCAGATGTATCAAATATTGGATCAAGATTCCAGCATGCTCCTAAACTCTATTAAATAGATCACATTTGCACAATGTACTGAACTACAAATCAGTGCCTGCACAGGTGAAAAACACAGCTTGCTTGGTCAGTTTGTGGTTCAATGCAATGTACAAATCTGGAAATCTGGTAACCAATCCAGGCAATAGCCTAAAGATGTGACACAGAGTGTTTACTTACTGTATATGGCAAAAAAGTAATGCTCATCATGCATGCCTAGGAAAAGGAAAAACTGATTTAGCAGATAAAAAGAAACTGTCTCCTGTTTATATACAGTAATTCAATTATTCTGTGGAGGCAATCAATCAATCAGAATAGAGCTGGAATGGACCCTGGAGGTCTTCTAGTCCAACCCCCTGCTCAGGCAGGAAACCCTATACCATTTCAGGCAAATGGCTGTCCAGTCTCTTCTTTAAAACCTCCAGTGATGAAGCACCCACAGCTTCTGAAGGCAAGCTGTTCCACTGGTTGATTGTTCTCACTGTTAGGAAGTTTCTCCTTAATTCCAGCTTCTCTCCTTGATTAATTTCCATCCATTGTTACTAGTCTTTCTTTCTGGTGCTTTGGAAAATAAGTTGACCCCCCTTGTCTTTGTGGCAGCCCCTCAAATACTGGAATACAGCAATCATATCACCCCTAGTCCTTTTTTTCTCTAGACTAGCCATACCCAATTTTTCCAACAGTTTTTCATATGTTTTAGTCTCCAGGTTAGTTGCTCTGCTCTGCAATTTTTTCAAAGTCTCAACATCTTTTTTTTGTAACGTGGTGACCAAAACTGGATGCAGTATTCCAGATGTGGCCTTACTAAGGCTTTATAAAGCGGTATTAATACTTCAGTTCAATTCTTTTCTGAATGGCAAAGATAACATCAGAGGATGACTTTACTGGCTAGTATCAACCCCATCTTTGGGAAAAATTCCACAGGTCTGGAAATTAACATACTTTTACATGTACTTTTATTCCACCGTTACTTCTGAAACCATCCCAAATCAATGGCTCCAGTTAAACCTCAGAAGGGGAATGAGGGCCTTCATTTTTTAAAAGAGCTATGAATGAAAGGTTTCAACATTTCTGGCTGAGCCTATCGTCTAGCTCAGAGGTCCCCAACCTTTTGGCCACCAGAGACTGATTACATGGAGAGAGGTTTTTTTCGCGGACCGGAGGGGTGTGGTTTTGTGTGCTGCCTGCATCCTGCGGATGGGGCTTTGCTTGTTTGTGCGGCATGCCACGGCCCAGTACCGTTGGGGACCCCTGGTCTAGCTCCCTGCATAATCTTTTGGGGTTTTTTTTAACTTCATTTTGCACTATCATATTTTCTCCTTTAATAATCTGTATCACTTGCCACAGACATCAAATTGCTCTGGCGTTGTCTTTCAAAGGAAAACATATAATAAGAATACTTTTGCTAAGTTGCCAGTTGAAATGTACCTTTCCTTTTTGAAATGCGAAAGTTTCTAAGGCAAGAATCCTGGAGATCGCTCTTCCTTCTTTAACATTCTAATTGCAAGATTCGCAAGTCATCGAAGTACAGGTAGTCCTCAACTTAATGACCACAATTGAGTCCCAAATTTTGGTTGCTAAATAAGACATTTGTTAAGCGAGTTTTGTCCCATGTTACAACCTTCCTTGCCACAGCTGTTAAGTGAATCACTGCAGTTGTTAAGTAAATCTGGCTTCTCCATTGACTCTGCCTGTTAGAAGGTGGAAAAAGGGGATCACATGACCCCTGGGACACTGCAGTGGTCATAAATGTGAGCCAGTTGCCAAGCGTCTGAATTTTGATCACATGATCATAGGGATGTTGCAAGGGTTTTAAGTGTGAAACATGGCCATAAGTCAATTTTTTTTCCAGTGCCTTTGTAACTTTGAATGGTCTCTAAAAGAACAGTTGTACGTTGAGGACTACCTGTAATAAAAATACTACTATAATTTACTTAGGTCACTAAGGGTTTCTAAGATATAAAAAACCGCTTAGGTGTCTTTGCTCCCAAGAAATCTGGGAAGTTTGAAACCTATGGTTTAGAGAAGTATGTGAATGAGACTAAGACACATTATTTGGTTTATCTCTAAATATGAATAATCTTACTATTATTGCTTAGCACCCTACACTAGACCTTTGATCTGCTGAAAAATCCTCATTTTGAAACTACCTCACTTTTGATTTCTACACTAAAAGAAGGAATGGGGTGGAGGAGCAAGGCATTTTCCACACAGAATTCCGAGACTTAGCGTCCACGGTGTTTTGTTTTGTTTTAATTATAATAAAATCTTACAAATGACATTTTTATGTATACTATTAACCACAAATTAAGATGTAATGAAAAGAAAAACCATATATTCTGCTTTCCAAATCTTATTCCCTTCACACCCAAATGGCCATTTTGAAATGATATGACTTGAATTTAAAAGCTCTCCTGGTACATCAGCACATTTCATTAAAAAAAAAAAAAACTCAAAACCCCAAATACCAACCCTGTGATTTATCAGTACAATGATTTAAAAATATCAAGCTGCATTTCATCCCTTATTAAGAGCTGGGAACATCTATCATTTTAAAAAATAGATTTAGGATTTTTTTAAAAAAAAATCACTCACCAAATTTGCAAGGGCAAGTACATCATCAATGAGTTCAACCACCTGAAAAAGTCTGGAGGAAAAAAACAAAACAAAATTATTGTCTTATAAAACAGACACACAAAGTTTTGATTCATAACTAAACTCATTCAAACCGACAAATCTTAAACTTGGTGATAGTTATCAAATATTCTACTGTGTGGCAAAAAATGGAAACAAGAACGAGATGCAAAGGAAACAGCCAGTGAAAATTCAGGCATTTTAAAAATTCCTAAAATGCCTTTAAAGTCAGCAAATTAGACATTCTCAATTCCAATCATCAGGAGCATCAAGACTTTCTGGTGAAGTCATCCAACACATTGCTACTATTCTTGCTTGTTTTGTGATTTGGAGAAAGGAAAACACACTGCATTTTTTTTTCTGGTATGTCTTACCTTAAAGAAATTAGTGTCTCCTTCCTGTGTGAGTTTGCTGCAAAACACAAGGGTAATTCTCTGGAATCTTGCTCTCTCTCCCCCTTTGGCATGTGCAAAGGACTCATTATCTTAAGTTTATCATATTTCCCCTATAACAAGTTTCAGATAAGATAGCAGAATTCTTTATCTATTTGTCATTTATTTATTTATCTACTTTGAGTAGATAAAGCTTTTTAATCTAGTCAGTCCTGGAGGCTGCCTGGAAAAGATCTTTTCTTACCAACATTTTTGGAAGTGGTTTGCTACTGCCTCCTTCCTATGGCTGAGAGAGAGAGAGAGAGAGCTGGTTTTCAGCCCAAGGCATGACTCCTGATCATAAGCCTGGTGTTACGGTATAATCACTACATCAAACTGGTTTCTTCACTTAATTCATTCAATAACATAAATTAGAGAATTCTGTCTCTTCTGAAGGACAAGGAATCAAGTACAGATGCTAGCAAGTAAATCAAGCAGATACTAGAGCAACTGTCATTGCTACCATTTGAGAAATTCTTATTCTTCCTTGATTTTTTTATCTTGTGTTTAGCTGATCTTGATTGATTTTCATGTACGAACTGCTTCAATCAACAATGCCATTTACCCAAAAGAATATGAATGGCTGCATCTGCATATTAAGATACATCAACATATCTCTGCTTCTAGCTACACATGATCCACAAATTCACTTGTTATGGTCTGAAAATCATGGTTAATGATTTATTATTATATGTCAAGAGGGCCAATATAGCAGGATCAACAAACCAAAGTTTAATGCAATATGTGTAAAGCTGTGACAACTTGAAGGGTGATAACTCTTATATCCTAATGAAAGATTTGGAGAAGTACTTCGTGATTGCTTCCTTGAGAACTGGGATGCTGATGGAATTTGACTGGGTTCTTAAATGGCCTTATTTTGAAGACAAGTCTAACTGGTTAGGAGAGGTAAGTAATCTCACTCATAAGGCTGAGTGTAGCAAATTTTGCAAACCAGTCTGTAAAATTCCGTGAATAAAATTTGTTTATAAGCTCAGCAGTAACTTCAGCATGGAGCAGAATTTTGTAGAAAGAACAAAGTGGATCATTATGAAAGGAGAATAAATGAGAATTAGGTCAAGTGAGATGCCCATCATCACATCTACTTTCTTTGGCCACACAGACTAGTTATTGGCATTTCTAATAACTTCCGATTGGTTAAGTTACAGTTTTCAAGAGCTTGATAGATGTACAGTATCTAAAACACTCCAACCTGCATACCTGACATGAGCTGCCCAGGCAACTGTTACTATCAAAAAGGTCATCAGATAAACAGCAATTTTGGTGGCTAGCAGCTGCTGGACATTCTCTCCAAGTTTCTGCAAAAAAGGCACAATCTTCATCACAAAGCTGACAAATTGTTCTTCCGTATGACACTACGTAATTCCTTTTCAAATAAACAAATGCATGAAAAGGTCCCTTCCAGCTCTATTCTATTCTATTCTATTCTATTCTATTCTATTCTATTCTATTCTATTCTATTCTATTCTATTCTATTCTTTAAAGCAGTGAATGTCTCTCAATTGTTCCAAAGACATAAAGCTACTGTAACGTAGCTCACAAAATACAAAAATCAACAAATAAGAATTCATTCTGCCTGTAAATATTGGATAACACTTTAGGATCTCAAACTGGCTTATAAACTGTGTTTTCGTTTTCAGGAACTGCAAATAAAGCTTATTGTTAATGATACGCCTTCTCTTTTGTTCAATCTTGTGTTATCCCTGATTTGGAAAGCAGACTCAAATATTCAGCACAATTTCCAAATTATTTTATTTATACCTTGTTATGTACACACATATATGTTTATGTATTTTATATTGTAATTCTACATTTATATTCTCCAGATTGCTAATTTTAATTTCTTCTTGTCATGAATGTGTGGTTGAACAGGCTTTTTAGCATATTTCATGTAATATTGCCTTTTTGCCATTTGTTTGGTCTGTTGTATTTTTCTTAACTATCCTGGCATTGTCAATTTCATTTTGAATATTTGAATACCAATTTTCTTGGGCTGCTAAAAGACTGCAATAAAGTTAAGTAAACAATATTATTCAAATTCTCTGCTTAAAATACCATATTCTTGTCTTTCAGCATCTGCTACCTTTTCTGTACAGTACTTTGAAATCTATATCACAAATGCCCAATCTCCTGAAACAATTCTTCATTATATATTCAATTCCTGACATGCTCAGCCATGAACTCCTTGACATCCAAATTATCAGCCCTCTTCCTAACATTACTCAATTCCCCTGGGGAATTTACATCATTGCTAAAAGTGGTAAAG
Organism: Bothrops alternatus; assembly: GCA_034064705.1. Taxonomy (NCBI): domain Eukaryota; kingdom Metazoa; phylum Chordata; class Lepidosauria; order Squamata; family Viperidae; genus Bothrops; species Bothrops alternatus. The sequence continues at coordinate 2,147,333 of JARGCV010000087.1, forward strand.
AATTAGGGGAGAGAAAAATATGTTGTAATCTATTTTTCTTTGTTATTATTCCTAATGGACTTTCATCTCCTTTTGTGGGGGGGGGAATCAGAACAGCATATATCAGTGAGACAATAAACAAAGTTGGTTCCCAGGCTGATAACAATACTTAGAGCAGTGGTGGCGAACCTATGGCACGGGTGCCAGAGGCAGCACTCGGAGCCCTCTCTGTGGGCACACATGCCGTTTCCCCAGCCTTGCCTCCCCCTGCAACCCCCTCACCAGCAGCCCCCCTGGAGGAGAGTCGCCCCGAGCGTGGCCCACACGGAGCAGTGCAGCCAAGGACATGGCAGCCAGACAGCGTAGACAAGACTCTGCCCTCACGCCCCATTGCGCAGTTGATGCTGCTGGGCGCGGGCAGAGGGTGTGGCCGCCATGGCGCTGCTGGGTGATCTGTAGCGGGCCCTGGAGGCGGTGAGTGGCCCTGCGGGCAGGTGGGGTGGGGAGGGGGCGGGGCCAGTTTTTGGGCACTCGGTCTCTAAAAGGTCCGCCATCACTGACTTAGAGATTTCCCTTTGGGCTGACAAATTGTGGCATTTTGTACTGCACCCACTATAGGCGTCACAGATCAAACGAGGCTGAATTTCAGTGATCAATAACAGCATGCTCCACTATGTTATAACAACCTTACTTGAAATTCAAACTGCAACTTTAGTTATTAAACAGAATCACAACTGGCCTTTATGTGGAAATATGAAAAAGCAGTATAGTACCTGGTCTGGATGTATCTTTGTATGTGCCACAGGTAAAATCTGAAACAGAAAGATCATGTAGCTAAAGTAACGTACAAATTTTAATTTGCAAACATGAAATATATGTGCAGAAAATATCTATGCTTCTGAAAAGAAATCAAGGATGTTGGACTTCATCAGAATTGCTGAAGATACTTAACAGTAATTATTTTCTAAATTGACAAATCTCAATAGCTGAATTACAAAATAATAAGAACCCCTTTTTGAAATGTATTTTTATAAATGTGCATTAATTTTTTTTAAAAGAACAAAAAATTAACACAAACTAATAAAAAAGCAGAAAAGAAAAGAAAGAAGCAAAATAAACAGAAAAAAGAAGACTTTTAAAAATGTGTTTATCAGCCTCAATTAAGGCCAACAATATCCCATTGAGTCCGGTTGATAAACATCCACATTTTTGCAGAGTCTTGTCCTAAGCAAGGCTGGCCAGACTTCAAGATTCCTGTATGAAAGACTACTATTATAAAGACAAACAATCCAATATGGATGAAATGGTCACACTTAGGAATCTCTCTTTAAATGAATGGCTAATTACCCAGGCCATTTTTTATGCCACAGGCTTTTAAAAGTGCTGCAATAAAAGACAAATGATTGATTTTAAGTCACTTTTTGGTATTAAGGCTTTGGCTGGGAAAATCCAAGATACAGGGAGTCCTCATTTAATGACCACAATTAGGACCAGCAACTCAATTAAGTGAAGTGGATGCTAAGTGAAACCACAACTGTGCTCATGACCGTACTTCTGTTTTCTTTGCTTTATAAACCTGCAAAGATAATAAATATGAGGACTGACTGCAAAATAACTTTTAACAGCATCTTAACATTTAAACTTGCTCTACAATATACCTATAAACGTATCACCTATAAAGCCCTTCATGGCATGGGACCAGGATACTTACGGGACCGTCTTCTGCCACATACTTCCCTTCGACTGGTGAGAGCGCACAGGGTCGGCCTCCTCCGGGTCCCGTCAGCGAAACAATGCCGTCTGGTGGGTCCTAGGGGGAGGGCCTTCTCTGTTGTGGCGCCCACCCTCTGGAACCAACTACCCCCTGAAGTCCGCGTTTCCCCCACTCTCCCGGCCTTCCGGAAGAATCTAAAAACTTATCTATGCCGGCAGGCCTGGGGATGACTGTGATTGCGTGTGAATTATGAATGTGTTCGGGTTTTTTTTAAAATGTTTTGTAGATTGCTTTTTGATTTTAAACTCTGTGATGTTCTTTTGTTTATGTTGTTAGCCGCTCCGAGTCCTTTGGAGAGGAGCGGCATAAAAATTTAATTAAAATAAATAAATAAATAAATACAACAGAGGTGAGGAACTATGGCCCTTTTATGACTCGTGGACTTCAATTCCCAAAATTCCTGAGCCAGCAAATCAGTATATAGAGGACTTCACCATGCAACATGTGGGATCTTTGTTAAGTGAAATATGGTGATCTAACTCAAGTGCTTGGATTCACATACAGCATGGGTTCTCAAAACATAGTCGGGCATGCTGTTTTATTTACAAGCCTCTCCCTCTGAGCAACATACACAGTTCCCATCTTTGTAAATGAAGATTGAAAACAAAAACCAGAACATAACATCATTAACAGCAGGGTCGATGTGCAAATGCGACAGAACAGAACTGGAGATAGCATCGTTTAAATATCTACTGAGTGAGAAAGCTGTATAATCTCAGGGTGGTTACCAGCACTGTCTCAGCAAAACTCTGGCACAGTTACAAGGAGGATAAAGAGGAATTTTTTTTGCATAGTATATATTATAGGTAGTGCTCGACTTATAACAATAATTGAGCCCAAAACTTAAGTTGCTAAGTGAGAAATATGTTTAGTGAGTTTTGCCCCCATTTTACGACTTTACTTGCCAGGTTTATTAAGTGAATCACTGCAGTTGTTAAGTTAGTACAACACAGACATTAAGTGAATCTGGCTTCCCCATTGACTTTGCTTGTCAGGAGGTTGCAAAAGGGAATCACATGACACCCCCCAGGGGACACCACAGCCATCATTAATATGAACCAGCTGCCAAGTGTCTGAATGTAAATCATGGGGATATAGCAATGGTCACAAGGGTGAAAAATGGTCATATCACTTTTTTTCAGAGCCATTATAACTTCCAACAGTCACTAAATGAACTGTTGTATGCACTGTACACACTGTGCTTCCTGAAGAAACGGAGGAGAGAAACAGACAAATCGATTTCTTTATGATCGACGGAAGCTAACCACTGCTTGATGCATTGCAGGAGAAAAGTTAAGATTTTGCAGTGGGTGCGCCGCAGCAAAAGTTGATACCTCACTCCCCTTCCCACCCCACCCACGCACCTCCCTACCTCCCAGGATCTTTACCGGTCGTATCTTCCACCTTATTTTACATTACTTATAAGAGGGCAGCCGCAGAATAGATTTTATTTTCTTTGCATCTGCACGACAGAAGGATTCAACCGAAGTCGCTTGCAACGCACAGGGAAGGAGGGAGGGAGGGAGAGAAACCGCGCCCGCAACATCAACCAAGCTCTTTCGGCACGCCAGCCTGCGTGGATCAAGTTATACGCCTGTTGAACTCCTGCCTGTCGGGGTGCAGGGCTCCGTTTCCCAATGCAAGAGGGCTAAAAGCCTCGCCAATGCGCAGCGGCCTCTTTCACACTTACCATGACTGTGGCGATGATGGAGAAGAGCGCATCGCTGTACGCCAAGAGCCGCTGCGCGCCTTGGGTGCCGCCGCCCAGCTCGCCCAGGTGCCGGTCGTGGCTAAGCGGCGTCGGGGCAAGCGGGGCACGTCCGCCCGCTTCAGCCATCGTCCTTCTGATTTTCGGAGGACGCGCAGAAACTGAGCCGGCAGCTATCTGCGCCGCCGCTTCCGCTTTCTTGTCTGCAAGGCGCCCGCCCTCCAACCGCTCCGCCTGGGCTTTTGCGCGGGGAGGCGCTGCCGGACTTGCACATCGGGAGCAGAGAAAGAGAGCAATCGCGGGATTCAATTTTTGCTCGTGGGTCTTTGCTTTCTTGGACGAGCGGCTCCCTCTTTCGGCGATGGTTTCTTCTTGCTCGCGGATTGTAGTGATTTCATTTTTAAAAAATCTGAAACCAAACCTTGAGTGGCTCACAACCCAAGTAAAAACAACAACACACTCAAACATATTTTCAACAGTGAAATTAAAACGAGCCCACCCGGCCCCTAAAACATTGGCAAGGATTTGTGACCATTGTCCCAAAGGTGTTTTTCAAAAGACAATTTCTTGGGGGGTTCCCCCCCCCCCTGAAAACGTTTCGTTTCTCATCCAAGAAGCTTCTTGAATGAGAAGCGAAACGTAGTCAAGGAAAAAACCAAGAAAGTCCAGTTGCCTTTTGAAAAGCATATTTGGGACAACCATGTCCTGGATGACTGAGAATCTCCATAAACAATCTCCTATTGTTGCTTCTTCTTCTTCTTCTTCTTCTTCTTCTTCTTCTTCTTCTTCTTCTTCTTCTTCTTCTTCTTCTTCTTCTTCTTCTTCTTCTTCTTCTTCTTCTTCTTCTTCTTCTTCTTCTTCTTCTTCTTCTTCTTCTTCTTCTTCTTCTTCTTCTTCTCCTTCTCCTTCTCCTTCTCCTTCTCCTCCTCCTCCTCCTCCTCCTCCTTCCTTCCTTCCTTCCTTCCTTCCTTCTTCCTCCTCCCTCCCTTCTTCTCTATCCTCATCCTCATCTTTGCTTTCCCTCTTCCTCTTCCTTTCCTCTTCTTCTTCCCCTTCCTCTTTCATCTCCTTCTGCAAATGCAATTCCAGTACTTCACTCTGGCAACCTTGGCTGACCAGAGAAGCTGATAAAGACTGGCCCATGGTGGATGGGAGATCTCCAAAATGAAAAAATAAAATAAAATAGCCTTGCTGGTTAGCATTGAAACTGTCACTTTGAGGCTATCATACTCATTCAGCCATTTACACTGATTTTTTTTGGGGGGGGGAAATAGTTTGAATGGATCCAACCCATATTCCAAGAGAAAGCTACTGCATTCATAATGCATTATGCCATTGCTAAGTTACATTCTTAGTGATCTGATCAGAGATTTCTTCTAGAAAGCTTAACAGTTCAGAATTCAGCTATGAGCAGTTCTCATTACAACCCAGGTAACATCTCTGCTCCATGAACTGTGCTGGCTACTAATCAGTGGTGGGATTCAAATATGTGAACAACCGGTTCTGTGTGTGGATGCTGCTTCTGGAAGTCCATTCTGGGCCTGGGCAACAAAAAATTAGCTACTGGTTCTGCCAGAGTGGTGTGAGCTGGCTGAATCCCACCACTGCTACTAATAGGATTTGAGGTGCAAATCCAAGTGGTGGATATAAAGTCCCATAAGCCATAGGTTCTAGTTATCTGAGGGATTGCTTGCCTCCCATGAGTTCTACTCATTCTGTAAGATCAGAGTTAGGATCTTCAGGTCCTATCGACTAAATTGTGTCACTTAGTAGACCCAGGAAAGTGGTCCTTCTTCATAGCAGCACCTTTAGAATATCATTTCCCCCATATATTCAAATTACCTCTATATAAGTCTGGAAAACTGGCTATTCCTCCCGATAGTTCGTTTTGGACTGCTATTCTTCTTTTCCGATATTATAATATTTCTTGCCTTTTTAGTTTGTAAGCCACCCAAGTTTCATCTTTTCATATTATTTTTATCTTGTCCAAAGAGAATATGAGTGATTATTGTGAGCCCCTCAAAATAACTTAGGAGATGAGCAGCTATTCTTTCTTTCTTTCTCTTTTTTTCTTTCTTTTTTTCTTTCCTTTCTTTTGTTCTCTCTCTCTCTCTTTCTTTCCATCTATCCAATTTATTTGCTGACCATCTCATAGTTCAGGCAACTCTGAGTGGCTTACATCAAGATAAACAAACAATAAATTAAAAAAATGTAGGAGTAGGGCCAGACAAAGCAATGCAGAGAAACTAAACAATTTTGGGTGATGTCAGACCCAACCTATCCACTCTTTGTCTGATTGGTAGAGCATTTCCCATTGGATATGTTGAAGGGAGATGAGGGTGAAGTCAGATGAGAAGACCAAAGAGGACACATCTTATTGGCAAAAACCAATCAGGAATCAATTTGACAGGGAATCACAAAAGAGGCGGGATAAGAGTCAGGAATGTGGATGGTCAGTTTTATGCAGAGGCAAAGTAAGTTGCACGTGTTAAATATATAAATATTTATTTTATTTATATATTTATATTTTATTTTATTTAATAAATATTTAAATATGTAATACATATGGGGAAACAATTATTTTTAATAATATGGCTAGTGTTCAGCAGACATTAGGGGGACTCAGGTATAGAAACTCACCCTCAGCATAGAAACTCACTGGCAATGTTTAGCTGGCCATTCTCTTTTACCTCTATCTACCTCACAACATTATTCTTTGGGGAAAAGTAGGCCTACAAACACTGTCTTGAGCTCTACTCTGAAAGGTGGGTATTAATGTAATAAATAACTTTCTCTGAATCAAACAGTAAACAGAATAAGAGCCCCAAACCATGTTACTGAGAAATTAATATACAGTGTCTGAAAGTCTATTTGTGAAAAGACTAGTCTACATATCCCTCTATCCATTATTTTTTCATTTTCTTTTCCTTGCGTCTCACTAAGAGATTGCAGTGTCTGATAAGTTCCAATGTAGTTAAGTTACACTGGCTAATTAAAGTGCATATTGACTGACTTGGAATTACTAGTTCATTTTATAGCCCTAACTGATGCTGTCCAAATAAAAAAGAGAAAGAGTGAAGTGTGTCAGAATTCTATTAATTCTTTTTCTTCCAGCCTCCAAAATCACTTTTAAGTGATGTTTGAAGCACATCAAGTTACCAGAATGATAATGCAATTTATCTGGAGGATGTGACAAGCATTTTGTGAGTTACAAAAAAGTAGGTCAAGGGCAAACAAACAGCTACTTGGTACAAAACACTGAATCACAAATTGACTAACTAAACATAATCTGCCCATTTGTTAGATAAATTCAGTCTATAAGTTTACAATTCAGTATATCGTATCAGCTGAGAAAACTGAGTTAACTAAATAAACTGTGGTTCAATTAACCTTCAGCCTGTCATGTAAACCCAATCAAAGTGTTTATATAATACTCTAAGTCAAATTTGCTACATTTTGGTGTAGAATGTTGTGTCTATCAGGCTAATTTATTGATTTGTTTTATTTATTAAAATTATTTTGTGATGGTAGGAAAAAACCTGAAGCAGTGTATCAAAAATTATATGATTTATTTTAACTTATATTTATATAATTTATATTTATAATATATATAATAAAACAGTGAACACAGATTACAACAAGGTAGTTTTACCTCTTGAAGTCTGTTGATTCTTATCTGGCTTCAGTTTGCTTTGACAGTTAGTAAATCAGATTCATGTGTATAAGTAACATGAAATAAACTTGCAGTGCTTTTGAAGAAACTCCTAATTTCTTGTGCCTGACATTATATAGTTAAATGGTTAAACACAGGCATTGGCTACCAAGTTGCAAATCACACCAATATTTTTTTATTGGACTGAACCATTATGGGTAGTTTCCCCACACAATACTACTTTTAGTATATAAAACCGCTGAAGAGACTAGATTAAACCCTCCTCTAGTTTTCTTTATATAGGACATACCTTATGGGAGATAAGTGAATATTTTAGTCACAGCATAAAACGATACCATACCGTTCAGAACAATTTAAACTTTTTCTGTTAATATACTGAGCATTCCACATGACACTGAATTTCATGTGTCATATTTCTAAGCAGACAGGTATATGTCGGATACTATTTCCAAGAATGTCGGAGCATGCTTTGTACCCACATCGACTATACAGTGAGTTGCCTAGGACTGTAATTTACTACTAACTTCACTGGATTAAATTACAAGACTTGCACTGTGTTTGTAACCTTGGAGCAGCAATGTCGTAAAATCAAGCAGGCTGTCTCCTCTGAGAGAGTGGAGATGATATAGAAGCTGAAGTCTAGGGGATAATTTAAGGTTTGATTTGGTTATGACTATGGTCTGGAGGCCATTAAAGAGCCTTCATTTTCCAAAGCACATAACATGATATTAAAACTGCACTAACCTATTAAATTCAGTGGGGTTTACATGTATGCAAACCTATATAGTATTTCACTGTAATTCTAACAGTTCAAAGTGCCTGCCACCGGGAAGCTTTCAGTCTTCATCCTGTACTAAAAGTAAAATCACGAGTGTTTGCAAGACACGCTAAGCCGCCACCTAGCCAAACCTTATTTTAGTTTAGCGTGTTGGGCGAACTCAGTTAACAGGCAGCAAAAGGAAAACAGACGAAAACTGTATAATTCCTATGTATAATGTACGTCGCGCACAAGCCTCCCTCCTTTCGAAGAAACCAGGCAGGGAGGCAGGAATTACACGAGTTCTCCGAGTGCCAAAAGTCATCGAGATGACATCACAAGGGTCTAAGCAAGTACCCGGAAGCCGACGTGGGCGTGGAGAACATTCCGACCAGCAGGCAGTAGGGATAAGAACTGGCCCAGCACACCGGAAAGAGAGCGGGGCGGCGGGGGAGGAAGAAGAAGAGGAGGAGGAGGAGGAGGAGAAAGGCGTGGCTTAGAATGTTGAGCAGGGCGGGTCAGAGCCCTTAGTGGGCGTGGCCCGATAGGAGGCATCTTTCGTGCTTTCGGTGGTTTCGCTATGCTTTCAAGCGATTTTTATGAAAGGAGTCGTTTCCTAGAGAAGACAACTGAAAATCCCGAAACTTTTTCCTACTTTGACAATTGTATTATCTTCCTGTACTTTATGAGAGCAAAGACAGAATGCTTTTCACTTCGTGGTCTTTTTCTAACGCCTCCCCCCCCACACAACCTGGAATACAAAAATCAAGTGTTGTGGGTTTTTATTTTTAAAATTAAATTATCATGAAAAGGAAAAAAAGTAAATATACATTCCTTTTATGTAATATTTACTGAATTCATAGGGCCATCAAATCGGAAGGATCACATGAACATTAAATATTGGAAAGAGGAAAACGGCAGCAAAGAACGAGCTGGGTATATGTATATATGTATACATACATACACACATACATACATAGACACAAGACAATGCTATACTGGACTAGGGCCCACTATTAAGATTTCTCAAATTAAGTTCCTGGAATAGGGCGGCATAGAAATCCAATAAATAAATAAATAAATAAATAAAAAGTGAGCGGAGATATAATGTAATATAACAATCCGCTTTTAGAATCTATATATCTATCTATCTATCTCTATCTATCTATCTATCTATCTATCTATCTATCTATCTATCTATCTATCTATCTATCTATCTATCTATCTATCTATCTATCCATCTATCTATCTTTATCATCTATCTAAGCTCTCCATATGTATATGCATATGCATACTATACGCAGATATAAAGTAAAATCGAATTTCTTGCTTCTGAGTCCAAATGCAATGCCGGTGCTAAAGAGCAAAGAGCAGCGGGACGTGTACTGCTCCCTTTAAAATCTTTTTTTTTTTGCTAACAGCTTTATTCCAGTAATTGTGCAGACACATCATTTTGCTTTAATGATTTTTCATTATCATTATTATTCTACATTTTCCTACTTTATTCTTCATTATTCTTACTTTATTCTTACTTTATCAGAGCTTGGCTGTTTTCTTGCAGATATTTCATGACCCAACTAGGTAATATTATCAGTGCTAGAAGGGAGTGGGTTTGAGGGGGGGAAAAGAGGAGGAAGAGGAAGACTATGATTGTGGAGTCCTTGGTGCTCTCTGAGCTTAGCTGCTTTCTTGCAGACGTTTCATGACCCAACTAGGTAATATTATCAGTGCTACAAGGGAGTGGGGTTTGGGGGAGGAGGAGGACTATGATTGTGGAGACCTTGGTGCTCTCTGAGCTTAGCTGCTTTCTTGCACACGTTGCATGATCCAACTAGGTAAGTGTTACAAGGGAGTGGGGTTTGGAGGAGGAGGAGGAGGAGGAGGAGGAGGAGGAGGAGAGGACTGTGGGGTCCTTGGTACTCTCAGAGCTTGGCTGGTTTTTTGCAGACATTTCATGACCCAACTAGGTAATATTATCAGTGCTCGAAGGGAGTGGGGTTTGGGGGAGGAGGAGGAGGTCCCTTTAAAATCTTTACTATCGGAAGGGCCAAAGTTCAAGAACGACGTTGCCCTTCGACTGAAAGCGAAGCGGGCTCCGGGGCAACTTTCGAGAAGGCACCCGACGTGCCGCCTGAACAGCGATTCCCGCCTTCACCTACCTCTTTGCGAAGGCCTGGCGGGGGAGGCGGAGCGACATGAGAAAGTGGGCGGGGCCCCGGCTTCCTGCTCTGACGAACAACGTTGGCGGAAGTGGGTTCGGTGCGGACTGGAGGAGCGGGCGAGTAGAGCGGCTGAGTAGGGATATAATTGGTGGCGGCAGGCGGAACCGGCCGGGCTCGGCCGGCGCTCGACCCCACAGTCCCGGCGGAGCCGCCATGTCGCTCTTGCAGTCGGCGCTGGAGTTCTTGGCTGGGCCCGGCTCCTTAGGGGCCGCCAGCCGGGACCAAAACGATTTCGTGGGGCAGGTGGTGGAGATGGGCGAGATGAAGCTGCGGATCAAGAAGGTCATCGCCGAAGGTGTGTGGGGCAGGAGTGGGGCGGAAGAGGGGTGGGAAGCGCTTCGAGTCCCCAGATCGTGGGAACGTCGTGAACCGGTGGTCGGGCGGCTCTCACCTTCCTCCTTCCCTCTCCAATCTTTTTTTTTCCCTTTCCTTTTTCCGCCATAAGGCATCCCGTTGAGCCAGGATGGTAATCAGCCAATATAAGAAAAATTCAGTATTATTTTTACCCCACTTTCCATTTTTATTACTTTTTTATAATTAACTTTTTATACCAAATAAATCCCTATGGCATTGTATAGAAATGGAAAATAAAAAGACCTTGATTGGGGTGGAGAGAGGATTCTTAAATTTGTCAAGAGACCTTGGGAAGAAAAGGAAGACGGAAGAAGGGTCTTTAAGGGCGTAGCAAGGCCAGCAGCAGCCTTGTGTGACAAATGTGACATTTATGGGAAGGACTCTTCCTGGCAGAGATTCCAGTGTGTTAAATTTTCCTTAAGCTGTGGTTAAAAGGAAGGAGCAGGAATAAATAAAATAACATATAGTCTTTATATCAGATACTGATTTGGTGTTAAGGTATTGTGGGTTGGCAGATGTGAGTGACCTTTTTTTTCATTTAGGATTTTTCACATTCCATTGTCAGTAAGATGTTATTGCTTTCCATAGCTATCTGAAGAGTTGTCAGTTTTATGCATTTGATTTTTATGCATTTGATCCTTTTAAGATCAGTTCAAGGTCTAAAATTTACCAAAGGAAATTTTGCTATGTCTCACAGTGCTGCCTGGACATATTTACAGTAATGTTTCTGAAAAGAGATTTCCTCATTTTTTCCCATGAAATAAATACAATAAAGAAGAATCAACCTGAAAGTGGGGGTCATAGCAGATGGAGCATTTACAAGATGTTAGAAATTTCGGCATGCAAGAGTTTACAAATATAATTTACATCTGTATGGCTGTTTACAAGACATTTGGTTCCAGAGGACTAACATTCAGAACCATCTCAAACATATATTACTGGTGAACTGGGCATGATGTTGTGTAACGTGGTTTCTAAACATATATACATGTGTTACATGAGTAACACTGACAAATGATCAGCTATGTATTTTCCCATACTTTGATGGGAGCGAATGTAAAATTCGTACTTGTATTTTGTCCATCGTTGAATTCATGTCACCACGAGAGTATTGCTCTGTTGTTTCTAGATTTGTTGGGAATAATTATGAATCACTTTGTAGAGATTTTGTAACAGTTTTAATTCTTCCACTTTAATCTCTCTCTTTATCTCTGTCTAGCTGGTCTGTGTGCTGTACATCTTACGAATGTAATATTTGGGTTCAAGATACTGCTTTTTGCTGAATATTGTATTCTTAGGAAGGGCTCTCACTTTCCAATATATATGTAGTTTTTTCCTCTTTTCCTCCCTCTCCTGTCTTTTTGTGGAAAGTGACACTTGTGATTCTTTTAGACTGTTAACTTTCTACTATTCAAAAGCTGCCATCAAAGGCTAAAATATTCTTTGGTCTATGGGATAAGATTCAAAGGCTTAGCCTGTGCTGTTAGTGTTACTGTTCATTCGAGGATGGATTTACTAGATTCGTGAAGCTTTTTTGTGAAAGTATATTGTTTCATGTGGCTAAAACCCTTAAGCAGAAAGTTAATGGAGTTTGGTGAAGTTAACTATTAAATATATTGAAAGGGAAGGTGCCTTGGTGACTCATATGTCCAAACCAAGAGTTCTGATTTTTTTCTTCCATCCCTCATGCTGTTCCATTCCAGAAAAGTTGCCCCACTCCAATTATGCAAACTGCTAAGCAAGTCTCACTGAACACTTTAATGTAGTGTGTGTGTGTGGGATATGCATCCCTAAATTATTTGAAGATAGGGACAATATTTATGAAATAAGCTGTGCTGCAGGGCTTAATTAATAAAGGTAGATTTTGAAAGTCCTCTGTTGATAAAAGATACAGTCCCTGCCCAGGGCTAAAGTGAAAGAGAATAAAATTGAATGGTGTCAATATTCTGTTCTTACACTGAGTATTTATTTTGGTGAGGTCTTGAGCTTTCAAGCATTCTTTTCCCCAGAATTACTTTTTTTTTCCAACCACCATGCTTTTAAAACAAAAATATTTTATTTTTAATTGCCGCTGTATACATTTTTAGGGCATTCGAAAATGCATAGTCACTGAGAGGTGAGTCTTACTAGACAGGGATATTATTGGACCTGCATGATTTGCCTATTCCAGGAAGTAAATAAGACAGCAAATGATCAATCTTGTTTCAGGATCCAAGTCTTAGAACTGAAACGCACACCTATCTAGATTTTATCTGAAATATATTGGTCGATAGCTTTGTTCAGTTGTGCTTTGTCCAGCATCAACTAGCCCATAAGGTGATTTATTTGGTTTTTGCTTAGCATATTGTATGTACCAAGTTACTGTGATTTGTAAAACATGGTTTATGGCTTTGTTTATTGGGCAGTTTCAGATATTTATCTGAATTCAACTACTGTTAAGAAAAGCACATATAAGTATGATATGTGATCTCAACCAGGACATTTTCATACCTTGAATGTTATATATTTCAAAATGAAATGAATTTTAGCCATGAAAAATATAGCAGAACTGGCTGCATATATTTGTGTAATTCTGAAAGCAGTACAAAGAAGTGTGCATTAATGGGCTCAAATCTTTATGCCTTGATACAAAAGCTCCTTTGATTTATTTTCTTTCTAAGAGTTATTGGTAGAGTAGACTGTTTTCATCAGGATACTAATTTCCTGTTTAAATGCTCTCCCAGGTAGGAGTTTTATTTTTGAAAATGATAATTGTTACTGAATTTTACAGATATAAAAATTTAAAACTAAGAAAAAAATTTAACTAAGGAAAAAATAAAATACAGTTTCCTACAAACTAAAATAAAAGAAAAAAAGAAAAAGTGCAGAGGAAAAAAATAAAAAGGAAGAAAAAAGATAAATATATAAGAAACTGAATATTGTCCAAATCATTCTTCTGTTTTATTGTTTGTGTGTCCATTTTAGTTATGAAGCTATCAACTGGTTTCATTTGTATATCCAGTGTAACCTCTTTTTCCATATTCTTGTAGCTTGTCATTTTTAAATCCACCATTCATTTATCCTCTTCTATCACATCTTTTAAACCAGTGTTTCTCAACCTTGACAATTTTAAGGCATGTGGACTTCACCTCCCAGAATTCCACAGCCAGCATTGCTGGCTGTGGAATTCTGGGAGTTGAAGTCCACATGCCTTAAAATTGTCAAGGTTGAGAAACACTGGTTTAAACCCATTTTATAGTAGCATGCAATCTTAAAAGTAACCTCTGATTGCATTGCTCCCAAGTATCCTTAAATTTTTCCAAATTTAAATATTTTGCTCCCTTCTATACTAGTGGTTCTTTTCTCTTTTAAATATAATCTTTAATTCTTTCTGGTTCCTTCTCTAGTCCTATGCTTTTCTCTAATCCAGAATGTTTTCCCATGGGAATATTTGTTATACTTAATTTCTAAATCTTCGCATATTTTTAAATTAAACTTCAAACAACACACGGGAAGTTTGTAATTAATTTTAAAATTTAATTTCAAATCCATCCCACCTCTTAGTCCATTTGTAGCATTCCCCAATCAGTGTTGTAATCACCCTTTTGCTTTTTACTCTGTAATAAGATTTTTTAAAAAAATCCTTAAACTTGCGTAAAAATTATTTTGTTAAAGATTCATTCAACTGGTGTAATGAAACTTCGTCTTTTTGACAATTCTTGCTATCCAAAGTGCTATTAAGCAATTTGTATGTACAGAAACATAAGCCACAGATTATACAAAAATGTTTTAATTTTTTAAAAAATCCTACCTTTGACTTCTGTAACATATGAAAAATTTACTTCTCAATTTGAGTGTTAGTATTATGAATTGGATTATACTTTAGAGGACTGTACATTTAATTTTACACATTTTTAAAATACACAGAGATATACCAGAAGTGTATCATTTTTTTCTCCTACAACTTTAGGATGCTCGTAACCATTGGGTTTTGCTTGACTTGGAAATTTGAGGCACAAAATATAATAGAAAACTGCCAATAAGTCAAAAAGACTAAGCCAAACTTAAATGAATTACTTCTTGTAGCACTGCGTAATATGAACCAATCCATCATGTAAAACTATAATGAGTTTGTTTTGTCTCAGCATGTTGTGTGAAATCATATGTTACATTTTGTTAATCATAGTTATGGCTTGTTAACTGTGTTATGAATACAATGAATTCAGATACACTACTTCTTACACTTTTATTAATAGTTGCTATGGGGTTTGTGCATTTTCTTTCCAGCAAATTCTAATAATTTGAGATTTCCCTTGGATTAATGTAAGTCATGACAAAAAATTAGCTATAGGTAATCAGCAAATCAGCCTCTAACTCTAATCCTTGTAAGTAATCGATAACCATAATCGCTATTAAGGCTAATAGATATAGAATTTATATGAATGATAGAGAAATATTATGGTTTTCGTTACATCTGTAATAGGCATAATTATATGTTTTGATTTACTACTTTTCTGAAAATTATAAAGAAACCATAATTAATACATTGGGAAAATAGTAATTGAGGCTCTAATATGAATTAAGATAGATAGAAATGCTATCCTTACGATTTATAAAGTTCTTCCAAAGTGTAAATTGCGAGGGATGTGGGTGGTGTGTTTATCCCAGGAAACCTACTGTATTATCTATTGCTACCAGTAATTGATAAGTAGAAATTTTCACAATTTTAAGAGAGAGAGGTAGTAAATCGGCTGATAGATTTTTTAAAAATAATATATCTTAAGATTTTAAGGACAATTTCTATGCTAATGTACAGAGGCTCAGCGTGCAGAGGATGCAACACTGATTATTAAAATGTGTCAGGAGCACCAATTAATGCCTTAATCACAGGGTATTTCAATTTTATGGTGATGACTTGTAGTGCTTCAAGAATTACAATGGAAGGACAGAAAAAATAATAGCACAGCATGTAAACATGGAACTGCCTTCTATAACTGAGTCTGGCATTTGGAATCTGGCTGCAAGCAGAAATTATTCTGGGTTGCTGTCAAGAAGTTCAGACATGTATGTTGTCAAATAACTGGCTGGTCTCTTAAAGAATTCACAACTTTATGAGAGGTACATATATCTAGGGTATAAATTCCTCTTTCTTCAAAAGAGTTGGAAAATCCTTCAGATTCTGCCTATCTGTCATTGAAGTCTGTAATATACTGTAGCCACCCTCTAAAAAGAATAGCCCAAATGCAACTGAATGGATATTTTCAACTCCCCCAACATTTTTTTTTTACTTTTAAACTAGCGTATTGTCCTTTTGAACCAACAAAGGGGAACATGTTGGGCTAAATTAGGGGACTTCAAACTTGGCAACTTTAAGACTTGTGGACTTCAACTCCCAGAATTCCTTAGCCAGCTAGGGCTGGCTGAGGAATTCTGGGAGTTGAAGTCCACAAGTCATAAAAGAGCCAAGTTTGAAGACCCCTGTGCTAAATGGTTTCCAAACAAATGGAATCTTTCTCTTGCTGGGGTTCAGTTTTAGCTTGTTTATGTCATCCAGTGTCTTGCACTCTTCAATCGCTAGGTGAGGAACTTCCATGCATCTCTAGCCTAGTCTGGGATAGAACATACACGGAATATCATATGCATATAATTGTAAAAAGGTAATGTTTCCCTGTCAGTTGTGCCCGTGTCTGAGCCTAGGATACGGTGCTCATCTCCATTTCTTGGCCGAGGGAACCTGGATTGTCCGAACACATGTACCGTATCCCAGATGCAGTATTCCAAGTGTGGCCTTACCAAGGCATTGCAAAGTGATATTAACACTTCATATGATCTTGATTTATTCCTCTGTTAATGCAGCCTAACACTGTGTTGGTTTTTTTGGCAGCTGCAGCACACTGCTGACTCATGTTTAAGTAATTGTCCACTAGGACTCCGAGATCCCTCTTACAGTTCCTACTACTATTGAGCAATATACCTGTGCATTTGATTTTTCTTACCTAAATGTAGAGCCTTGCTTTTTTCACCATTGAATTTCATTTTGTTAGATAGCGCCCAATGTTCAAGTCTGTCAAGATCCTTTTGTATCTTAAGCCTGTCTTCTGGAGTGTTGGCTATTCCTGCCAGTTGTCCTGTCCAGTAGGAAGGGTGTTCCTCCTTGAAAAGCACTACTGGATAATATTCTACCAAGGTAGTAAGATCAAAGAAATACTTAGATTTTACTACTTTTGTTGCCATAGTATTGGCCTGAAGATGAGTTTGTGCTTCTGTTTAGGGAAACTTATTGTTTTCTCCTCTATTGGTGCTATAGGCATCGCTTCGTCTTCTGGGATCAACAAGCAAGGAGAGACAACTCCCAAGCATTTATATTCAATGCTGTTTGTGAATTCCAGAGGTCTCTGAGATGCATGGTTGAACTCTTGCAATACAACTGGAAAATCCCTAGAACTTTGGAAAACAGTCAGATCCATAAGGAGGCTGAGACGACTAGTCTGCTGAGCTCCCTCCCCTTCCTCCCTTTTGTAGAGATCACAGGTGCCAGTCATTTGCATGATGGTGAGCTAACCACAATAAAGAATAGTATGGATTTGTTAGTTACACAGGGCAGGTCCATGGATGCTGTGAATTCCTGAGCCTTCTGAATTTTAACTTCACTTCCTTAGAATTCAAGTTCCCCAGTACCATTCTCCCAGAGAACATTTAATACTATGCCTGTGACAAGGTCTAGGAATTTGGGAAGGGCTACTGTTAGATAGCAGGATGGGTGATACACCAGCACAATCTTTACCTTCAAACGCTGACATTCACAACCAGTCATCTTGGAATCACAGCCCAGGATTATAGTCAGTCCATTAGGGCCATTATGCCCCACCTCCACCTTTGAAGTCACAGCTACTGAAAGCCAAATTGGACAGAGCAACACCTCACTCCTGCTCAACCAGTTCTATCAATCATTCATGCATGCATTCGTTCATTCCCAATGAAGTCATGAAAATAATACGGTCTTATTGCTTAGTGGTTTGTTATTCACCAATAGCCAACCTGTAGCTAAGAGTACTGCAATCTGGGATTAAAACTCCAGAATGGAGGCATTTGGCACTGGCACCGGCACTATTTTACTGGTTTCTGCTCTCTGTTAACAATCAGGTCAGAATCTCAGTTGTTTTCATCTCACTTTCCTCCTCCTCCATGGAATTCCTGAACCTCTCCTTAACGTTTCTTCATAGCCAACTTGCCAAGGAGCAACCTTATTCCCCCTCAACCAGTAATGCCAGCTTTCAGTGAAGTAACCATTTGATCAACAGCTACTCCGGCCAGCTCATCCATCTCCCTAATGGTACACATTCACCAACTTATTTAATCACCTGCACCAGCCATAAGCTGATGCCTTCCTAGCCTTAGACCCCCTTTGTTGGGTATTCTGTTCACTCTTCAGACATTAGACCATGCTAATGGAGTACAGGTAGTCCTCGACTTACAACAATTCATTTAGTGACTGTTCAAAGTTACAACGGCACTGAAAGAAAAGTGACTTATGACCTTTTTTCACACTTACGACTGTTGCAGCATTCCAATGGTCACCTGATCAAAATTCAGATGCTTGGCAACTGACTCATATTTACAACCGTTGCGGTGTCCCGGGGTCATGTGATCCATCTTTTGTAACTTTTTGACAAGCAAAGTCAATGGGGAAGCCAGGTTCACTTAACAACCGTGTTACTAATTTAACAACTGTCGTAAAATGGGGCAAAACACTTAACAAAGTTTTCACTTAGCAACATACATACTTGGCTCAATTGTGGTCGTAGGTTGAGGACTGCCTGTAATCGCCATCTGATTCCAGGTGAATCCTTGAGTGTGACCACTGTGGTCAGTGCTACATGCTGCAATGGCTGTCATCATCTTATGCTGTTGCAGTGAGTTTCCTATATTAACAATGCTGTTTGTAAAAGAGTATTTGCTGCTGCCAAACATCATGTTTTATTAAATTGGTTAACCCAAATTCCAGTGCATGAGAGGTGTGCAATCATTGGAGAAAGGAATTGCAATCAAAGGGGACACTGCATGAGCCCATAGAACTGGGGGGATCTATATTCTGTGTCTTTTCTGTCTTAATGATATGTTTTATATTTTTGAACACACCATTATTGTTCTTTATAGGCATTCTTGCAATATGTAAGCTGCCATTCTGTCTCACTACAGTAGTCCCAAGCAATCTTTCTGTGCATTTGCCCTTATTATGGCTTCCTAGACAGCTGACTTTTGAAAAGTATTACCTTGAAATAGCAGAAATACACCTGCGTCTTGGAATTTGCTTTGTTCTGTTAGATAAAGAATCTGAGCATAAATAAGAAACATTATTTTAGCTGCCTTACTTTAAGGTTCCAAGTATCTCCATGTTCTGTAGCTTAAGCTTCTTGGCCTACTACAAAATATTGACATTTGAAGTGCCTTTTAATTATCATGAAGAAGAATGCAGTGTTCCTAGAAGTAAATAACTTTTTGCTGTAAAATAAGACTTCATTTAGTTACTGAGGAGAAAATGGCATATATTACCTGCTCACAGTATCTTAAGAGAGTAGCTTTCGTACAATTATAATAGACTACAATAGACTTTATCAGCAGCAAGCTATCATTGGCCATACTTGCAGTCTGGCACATTTGAGTAGCACTAAAGCAGGAAAGGCTGCATAGAAAAATACAAGTCACTTGATCGGAAGAAAGGGTTGAGAAAAGAGATGAATCAGACTGGAATGGGAAGTGGGAGGGTTATACCTTTTATTGTTTTGTAATTTGGATTTGATCCAAAGTCCTGAAAGAGATACATATCAAAAAAAAAGTCCTGAAAGAGATACATATCAATCCTCAGCAAAGGATAGGAATTCTTGAATTTTAATTTGCTTATTCCATAGGTCCTGCTGCCTTCCATAGCAGAGATACGATTCTGCTGATTTTTTTGCATTGATTTTGTTCCCCGCATACAGAAACTACCATGAAGAAGCACTTTTGATTCCTGTTCACTAAGCAAGAGAATCACATTGCAGGATAATATTTCTAAGGGGCTTATAAACTACAAGAAGCCCTCGACTTTAAACCACAACTGAGCCCAGAATTTCTGTTGCTAAGTGAGACATTTGTTAAGTGAATTTGCTCCATTTCTTGCCACATTTGTTAAGTGAATCACTGCAGTTAAGCTAGTGGCCCGGTTGTTAAGTGAATATGGCTTCCTCATTGGCTTTGCTTGTCAGAAGGTTGCAAAAGGTGATCAATCACATGACTCGGAGACTGCTACCGTCATAACTATGAATCAGTTGCCAAACGTCTGAATTTTGATCATGTGACCCTGGGTATGCTGTGACAGTTGTAAAGGGTGACAAATGGCGATAAGTTGTAAAGGGTGACAAATGGCCAACTTCATTAAACCAGGGGTAGGGAACCTTGGCTCTGGCTGGCTCAGGAATTCTGGGAGTTGAAGTCCACGAGTCATAAAAGAGCCAAGGTTGCCTACCCCTGTCCTAAACGAATTGTTGTAAGTTGAGGACTCTTGTAGTCATTTACCAGTTTTTTACTTCTACAGTACTTATTTTGGCAGATAATGAAGTATATATTTTCCAGATAATGAAGTATACATATTTTAAGAGTGTTTTTGTTACAGTGTATGTTAATTATCAAGTTACAGTTTAGTTTTTAATGTGAGAATCAGTTATGAAGCTTATTAAGGGCTATTGAATAGGCTGGTTGGAATCTTAAAGCTATTGTGGGATGTGGAATGTGTTTCTGAATACTGTACAAAATAAGTTTCCGTATCGCTAGGCCCAAACTTGTAAAAATGGGAAGCGCGCTCTCATATAGTTAATGATAAGTAGCATTCACAGTTTTGTGGTATTACATTCTCTGTATTAACATACTCGCTCTCAGAATGAATGTGTTTGATATTATAGTTTGAAAGAATATGGTAATTTCTCAGATGCAGAACAAATACACATTGCGGGTGGCATGCTTAAGGGTATTATTCCCTCAGAAATAATGTTATAGCTAACGTTTGAATTGTCTGAATTTTAACTGGCCTAGAGAATACTGCTGAAAGCAAATGCCCTACTCTCGTTAAGTTCTTCAGTTGCTATATACCACAGCACCCAGAAATATGTACAGAATATGATCTAGCCTACATCTAATATGATGAATGCAAGGACAGTGGGTAAGGCTGTGTTTCTCTAGGATTATTTGTTCTGTTGCTTGCGTTCAAGATTTTCTGTGCTATTAAAAAGAAGATGCTAAGCTGAATTGGCTGCTTGCTTTAGCAAACAGAGGTCTTTGAAGGAAGGCGTAGTAGGATAAATTCAGGCATTGCCTTGAATATATGAACTCTCTTTAGGAAAGGCGGAACAGTTGATCCGCTAACTTGCAAGCAGATGGTTTGGCCTGTTCTGTTTTTAGTATGATCTTTATTGAAACTTTTGAACAAGATGAAAACTAATACAAACTAATATGAAGTAAGGCAGAAAAATGAAAAAGAAATGAAAGAAAAAGCAGAAAGTTCATAAAAAAAGTTGTAAAAAAAACCCCAAAAAAGAAAGAAAAAAAATCTAAAGAAATAGCTTCCAATGTTCTTCATAGCAGTTATAAGTACAAATATATTTTAACCTATCTCTCTAACATTAGATCATATTATTCTTTCTATAGTCTAATCAGAGCCATAAATTATAAGTTCACTTTTTTCCTTTTATTATACAAAAAGTCCATAAGAGCTTTCCAGTCACCTTTAAATTTAGATAATGTCTTTTCTCTAATCAAAGATGCCAGTGTATCCATTTCAGCAAAATCTGTGAACTTCATTCCTTCATAATGGGTAGTGTCATATCTTTCCATCTCTTCGTTTGCAGTAATCCGACCATTGTAATCATATATTGAAATAACCTTCCATGGCTTTTTACTAACTATTTATCTATTATTCCTAAAATAAAAAATTATGGCTTCAGTTGAATAATGATCTTTAAAATCCTCTGTATCAAAATATGTGTTTTAATCCAAAATTATCAGGGAGCAGGGTGGCTGACATGGTTAGATGCTGAGTTGACAAGACCCAAGTGCTACCGTGGGATGGGGTGAGCTCCCGTCCTTTGCTCTAGCTCAGGGGTAGGCAACCTTGGCTCTTTTATGACTCGTGGACTTCAACTCCCAAGCTGGCTCAGGAATTCTGGGAGTTGAAGTCCACGAGTCATAAAAGAGCCAAGGTTGCCTACCCCTGCTCTAGCTCCTCCTGGGGACGTGAAAAGAGCCCCTGAGCAACAGTGCTGTCACCAGCTAATTCTTTCAGTCTGGAAGCACCTTGATGCTTCCGACATGAGTGCAGTGCGAGGTGATCCAAAATTATTTAGCTGTTTTACATGGCCGCCAAGCATGATAAAGTGTCCCTTCATGTTGTTTACATTTCCAACATACAGTTGAAATGCCTTTATATATTCTAGGTGATTTCTCTGGTGTCATGTACCAAAGATACATCATTTTATAAACAGTCTCATTTAGATTGTAACACAATGTAAATTGCAGTCCTTTTAACTGTATATTGTTCCATTGATCCATCAGTATATTATAACCAACATTTTAAATCCACTTTATCATATATTCTTAACTTGTTCCTCCCATTTCAAATTTCATTGAAACTTTTTAATTTTAGCTTTTGGGCAATTACCTGTTCTTCAGAGGTACACAACTGTACCTCAAATCCTGTCTTATTTTGCTTCATGTCAGGTCCCATTATCCATATTAAATCTTTCAGATGGCTGCCTGTTCCTGCCCTTTTAGTTATCATTTGTGAATTGCTACTTGGGCCATAGAAACATGGTTGCATATGCAGCCTCAAAGTGAGGTCATAGAGTGGATCATTTTTGATTGTGTTAACTGTGAATTTTCTCTTACAAATCTTTCGTATTGGGAAGAAGACCAATACGTAGAACGGAAGCAAAAGCTTGTTCCATACGTGACTTCCTAATAGCTTCAACATAGAAAAGCGTTAAAAATACAAGCCTCTCAAAAGAGCCCTTCTTCGAGGGAGATGGGCAGTTTAGAAATATGAAATATAAATAAATCTCTCTCACACACCCTATCTGACATATGCATTTGTGCTACTTACTGCCTTTTGTTCTTGCCTTGTACCCCTGCTTTTACTTGAAGCTGTTTACGCCCAGATGATTGGATAACACAACATTAAGCAATGAATAAATAATGCAAGGCATAAAGGCAGGAAAGTAGTATGTTAATGCATGTTAAAAAAGCTTTGACAGAGAAAGGAGGAAAAGTAGGTAAGTTGATTTCAGCTGGGCTGCCCTAACTTGCCACCTGTCCCCTTCCCCAAATATGGAGTGTTTCCAATTTTGTTTTCCAGCCTTGAGTAAGCTTCTTTAAGCTCTGCCTTAGAAACTTACTGAACTATCCAAAAACTATATGCAGGCAGCTGAAAAGCAGAGAATCAGTAACATTTTGAATTTGTTTTAATTTATGCAATAGGCAATGCATACATGGAAAGTAGAGGGCAGCTGTTTTTCAGATGAAGCACAGTGTAATGAGGACTAGCACGCAAACTTGCAAAGGAACTGCTCATGCCTATGACTCAGTGCCGTAGGGTTTCCTATTAAACAAGAAGCAATCTTTTATAGAGAGCAATTTATTTCTCATCCAACCATTAAACAACCTGAATGGTTTCTGAGCGCACAAAGTATACGCCTGTAATAACAAACGGCCCTGCAGATCTTGTCAACCTTGTTCATGAACATATATATGTTTCTCAAATCATAGCCTCTGTTGGTTATGCCTGGGGTGTCTCTTTTAAGGAATTGCAGTTGAGAGCTGGTTGTTTTGCCAAATCAGTAGCAAGCGATGTATTTAGCTGTAGGCACAAAATAATGTTCCTACTGCATGGAGCCCTTATTGTGAATATAGCATGCTATTCTACCGGTATACGCACAATGGTGCATATGCTCTCAACATCCAGAGAATGGCTAGTGGGTCATTGAATAGGATTAAGAGAGCCAGGGTTAGTCTTCTTGAACTTCTAAAGAGGACCTTAAACATTAGCTGTTGGTGCTAGAAAACAAACTGGTTAGTCATCCATATTTCAAAACAAGAGAGTGAAAAGACTTTTAGCATAAGGACTGCCCTAGGTTTGCACAGCATGTTGAGGATTTGCAGTCAGCAGCCATGTGGTGAATGTAAGTTGCTTTAAACCTTCAGTTGGCCTCTTAACCCTTTTTTGGAGAACACTGGAGAATGTTTGGATTAAGATGAGATGAGATAAGATGATAAGATAAGATAAGATAAGATAACCTTTATTGTCATTTTTTACTGTGGGCACAACGGCACACATCAAAAATGAAATTTAGTTGCCCCCTCTCAAAGTGAAACACATACATGACACACACCTAAACATACTATGTACAGCATATGTATAGACCCACACCCCTACATATACATAACAAATACATATTAAATACTGTCCATCTTGAATATATAACGGAAGGAGGAAGCTTGCTGGATTGTTTTGTCGATGGTTATTTAGTACATGTTTTACAGGTTGGGTCATTATTGTGTGTTGTACAGCAGTGCCCCCAATCTTTTGGGCACCAGGGTTCCTTGGAGAGAGGTTTTTCCACAGACCAGAAGGGACATGGTTTCTCATGCTGCCTGCATCCTGCAAATGGAGCTTCACTTTTTTTGCGTGGCCTGGTTTCTGGCATGCCATGATCCAGTGCCGGTCCATGGAGAGGAGGTTGGGGATCCCTGTTGTACAGTATATTTTGTTTTATTATGTTGACTGCTGGAACTCCTTGGTGATTATGGTAGTATTTTCTTGTTAAATTTATACTCTCCCTTTCATTCAGTATCTTAATTAACATATACAGGGCTTCTTCCTCATGTTTTTTCCCCACCACAATCATCCTAGTAAGCATATAAGGTGAGCAAGAATGATGGCCTCGAGTCACCCAAATTCGCTGACAATGGATTTGAACCTGGCTGTCCCTATTCCTAGTCCATTCCCTTAACCACTACAGCCATGCTGGCAGTATATAAATCTCATCAGTCCATGCAATAATAAACCCTTCAATAAAGTTGCTCCTCTCATTGTGGGAAACTCAAAGGGCCACAAAGAGAGGCTGGTTTGCCGTACCTGTACCTTAAAAAAAAAAAAAGATTTTAAGCCATGCTGCATAATATGATTCTGCTTGGTTATTATTTACAGAAGAATGTCTACCTTTCCTCAGTGACGCTATGCTTAATTTGTTTCCATGTATCAAGGAATATGTTTCACCTTTTACATAGGTCACGGGTCGGCAACCTGTGGCTCCGGAGCCGCATGCGGCTCTTTGAGGCTTCCCCTGTGGCTCCCAGCCTCCTCTGCCATTTGCAGAGAGAGACAGAGACAGAGAAAGGCAATTGCGCTTCCCTGCTTCTCTGTCTGTCTGTCTGTCTGTCTGTCTGTCTGTCTGTCTGTCCGTCCCTCTCTCTCTCTCTCTCTCTCTCTCTCTCTCTCTCTCTCTCTCTCTCTCTCTCTCTCTCTCTCTCTCTCTCTCTCTCTCTCAGTGTGTGTGTGTGTGTGTGTGTGTGTGTGTGTGTGTGTGTGTGTGTAAAAAAGAGAGTGCACTCACAGTGTTCTCCGAAGCGCTGAAAAGCTTATTGGGCGGAGCTCCTCCCTTTGCTGCGTCTCTGCAGGAAGCAGGAAGGGCAGGAAAGAGCTAGCTAGCCCAGCTATGCTGACTCAGGAATTCTGGGAGTTGAAGTCCATGAGTCATAAAAGAGCCGAGGTTGCCTACCCCTGAGCTTGTTGGAAAACAACTTGAAGCCAGCTTGCCAGGTGAGCAGAAGATTGTATAGAGGGAGAGAGAGGGGGAGAGAAAGAGAGAGAGAGGAAAGAGAGAGAGAGAAAGAAAGAGAGTGGGGGAAGAGGACTGGCAGACCAAGGGCAGATAGAAAGAGAGGGACGGAGAGAGAGAGAGAGAGAGAGAGAGAGAGAGAGAGAGAGAGAGAGAGAGAGAGAGAGAGAGAGAGAGAGAGAGAGAGAGACCCTTTTGACATCTAAAATGAAGATAACACTGCATATATCCTTTTTTACCTGTGTGTGTATGTATATATACATACACACACACATACATACACACACACAAACACAAACACAGACACACACACAGACACACACACACACCTATAATAAAGGTAAAAAAGGATATATGCAGTGTTATCTTCATTTTAGATATCAAAAGGGTTTTCCGGCTCCCGGTGTTTTGTTTTCGGTGGGAAACGGGTCCAAGTGGCTCTTTGAGTGTTTTGGGTTGCCTACCTCTGACATAGGTGATCTGCCAAGCTTGTTTGGCTGTTGTCTTATCCAAAGTAATTTGGAAGCTCCTCCAGTCTTCTCTTTCAACTGAGCACAGGCTGTAGAGGAATTTGGAAAGGCCAAAGGCCATGTTTAGATCTATGATTGGCTTGCTGGGAGCTTTGCCCCCCAAAACAACCTGCGTAAGAATGAATTAGGTAGCCAATGTTGAATGTATATGTTCTATAACTAATGCCTCTTAACATAATCTTCTGACTAATGTTTACTTTAATATTGTTAAAGTGGACTGAATATCTATCTCAGGGTATGAAACTTCTACCTCAGGATCTTTGGTTAGGGACTATAAAAGATTGCGCTATTACTGAGACGAAGTTAATTCAGAAGTGTGAATGAACAACATGTGATAGACTAGATATAGTAGATAAACCATATACAAGATTTACCTCAGGTTATTAAACTTCTATCTCAGGATTTTTGGTTAAGGATCATAAAAGATTGTACTAATACTGAGATGAATAATGTGTTATAGACTAGAAACTGTGGATAGGCTATAGAAAAGAGAAACACCAGTCAAATAAATGGTAACAGATGTATAGTAGAGGTTTGATGTGAGGAATGAAAAATGCTTACCAAACCAGCCGTTTATAAAGATTAACACTTAGTGATGTATACCAGGTGCTATGAAGATTGGTACAAACTATGATTTCATGTTCAATGCTGTTTGTATGAATGTAGATAGACCATATATAAGAGCTGTATTTTCAGGTCTTATGAGGACAGCTTATTAATATGAGCCCAGATTTAATGTTGATTGCCTTAATATTGGAAAAGCGTACTGAATTTCTACCTCAGGATACTGAATTTCTACCTCAGGACCTTTTGTTAGGGACCATAAAAGATTGCATTACTACTGAGATGAATGTACGAGTTGTATTGCAGGATATATGATGATTGCTTTTTAATATGAACTCATGTATAATGTTGATGGATTTAATAAAATAATTAAAAAAAAATAATGAATTAGGTAGGTATTTTGTGCTCTTGGGAATCATACCCAAGACCTTCAGAGCCTCATAGGGCTCCAGGTTCCCCTGTTGTAAAGAATTATATAAACCTTTTTTTCTTATCCAAAATAATCTCACTTGTTGTAGAGATAAAAGTATAATCTAAAATGTTTATTTAATGGCACTAAAGCAATCTTGGAAGCACAGAAAGTGCCTTTTTGTAGATAAAGAATTCTCTATTCCTGTATTGCTTCAGCTTTAGTATTTATATTAGCTAATGTCTAGGGTTTGTGTGTTGAAGTGTGCAGTTAAAGGAGAACTTGGGGGTAATGTCACTGCCCTGCGGCTTTCCAGAGGATAAGCAGACTATTCCAGAGAGGGTCCAAGACAAGAAACTGCACAGTCCTGAACTGGATGGTGCAGGGGAAGAACAGTTTCAAAGTAGTCACACCTTAGACTATAACTCCTGTATTAGCTTAGATCAGGGGTCTTCAGACTTGGCCCTTTTATGACTTGTGAACTACAACGCCCAGAATTCCTCAGCTAATGTGCCTGGCTGAGGAATTCTGGGAGTTGAAGTCTACAAGTCAGAAAAGGGCCAAGTTTGAAGACCCCTGGGTTAGATGGTTGTCTTTTTAGTCTGGCAAGATTCTGTCTATTAGGCGTAACCAAATAAGAATCTGGATTTGAGTAGATCTCACTGTGTCATTTTTAGGGCTTGGGCCTGACAGTTTTTAATCATCTCCTTTTTCTTTTTAGGTGGCTTTGCTTTTGTTTATGAAGCTCAGGATCTTGGAAGTGGGAAGGATTATGCTTTAAAGGTATTTATCCTTATTTTGGGGGATTTTAATCCTCGGCTATTTTTTTTATTCTTGACTTCATTGATGGTGACACTGTGAATAGCAAGTACTGTACAGCAGTTAAGAACAAATCAGTTCCAGAGTTGACTACTTATTAGTAAACATAAAATTTGTGGCTTTGCTTCCAAATTCTAAGAATGTGTACTTGATAATCTCTTTGACTATAATTTTAGCAGAGTTACTTTCAATTAGTATTACTGTGCAGCTATCTCCCCCAATCTGATGCCTTTCATATGCTTTGGAAGTATAACTTCTGGAATGCCAACAAGTATGTGACTTAACATATTGGGAGGGATGTATAGATTGGAGGAGACTATTCACATAATATTTAGCTAATAATTATCTGGCTCCCAATTTACTAACACTATCTGGCAACACCATCTCTGTGTAAAAAGCTTCCATATATATGTTTGGAAACATTTGAGGATTCCTCCTTTCCTATTTTTGACGTTCACTTTTCCTGGAATGTCTCCAGTTACCTATCTGAAGTGAAAGCAATCCCCGCAAAGTGATCAGGAGAGCAAGAATGATCCATAGCATTTCAAGGGAAATGCTTATTGTTGTTATTATTGCCTGTCTAGGATGGCATACAGTGAGAATGGCTGTCAATTCATTTCTGCAACAAACTGGAAAGTAATTAGGGCTGGGAGAGATTGGGTCTACCTCTCTTTATCCAGTACTTTTACCACTTCAGTACTCTGGATCATATAAAATTATACACTGAGGAATGCCCATTGTTAATTTCCATGTGCATATTTTCAGGCTCTGCTTAAAGCACCGCACTTACAGTGATAAGAAAATCAGTATTACTGTGTGTGAGTTTTCACAATGCTGCATAAAGTCCAGAAAAGTTGTACTTCCATTTTTCATTGGAACATTAATCCTAAGGAGGAAATGAACACATCCATTGACCAATTAACATATATCTGCTCTTATGCTTGGTTATCTTGCTCTTCCTTCTTTTTTTTGTAACACTTGTCCTAAAACAGTTTTAGACACATAAAGTGTTGAGGATGATACAAGTACCACATAATAGTCTTGACAGACTAATTCTAAGGAAATGAAAAAGATTTAGTTATTCATTCCCAAACTTCTAGATCTTTCTCCAGCCTTACTCATTAACTCACTAGTTCAAGCAAATACTTTCTCCGTAACTTAAAAAAAAAAATGCAGATGATTGCTGAATAAATGAAAGCACTTCCTTCCTTCCATGCCTGTGGGATATTTTTCTCTCAGATGCCAGTTTTACACAAAATCATTGTGGTTTTCCATTTAATACAGCATGATTTTGCAAATAAGAATAAAAATCTTTTAAGTGAGTCCTGATGGCATTTCCTTTTGATTGAGAAGAACCCAAAAATATTTATAACTGTTGTTAAAATAACACTTTTATAATTTGCAAACTATTGACCGTGATGAACAGTGAACAGCGTAAATGATATTTGATAATATGACAGCATAGGGTCAGAGGTGCTATTGTAAGGATCAAAATAATAAATATTCCACTCTTCTGTTCTAATTTTGGAACCAAATGTCAAACTAAACTCTGGTTTGAGTAGGAGAGGAAAGCAAGAATACTAAGCAAAACTAAGCTCTCAATTATTGGTTTGAGCAGGAGAAAACATGAATGAATACATTCTATGTAGCAAAAGGCAGCTCAATCGTAGTGTGGCGAGCCTGGATTCCTAGCTTAAAGTAACATACCCTGTTTAATGTTTATGTATGAAATGTTTTAAAGTACTCAATATATGAGTGTACATAGGTACATATGTACACACAGACACAAACACATACAGAGACGACTGTTAACTGTGTATGATTACAGTTAGTCTTTGATTTATGACCAATTGTTCAGGGATCATTCAAAATTATCATGCTGCTGAACAATGGACTTATGACTTGTACTCAAACTTACAGCTGCTGCAGCACCCTTGTGACCATGTGATCACAATTCAGGTGCTTTGTAATCCACCTGCGCTCATGACCAGCTGCAACTGCCCCTACCTACCTATTTTTCCTCCCCATCCCACCTTGCTGGGTGCTTTGGACCTACTTCCCACCTAGCCGGGTACCCAAAGGCCTTGGGCCTGCTTCTTGCTCTGCTGGGTACCACATCCTTAATTCTCCTCCTCTGCCCCGTCACACCATGCTCCATTTACCTCGTCTGAAGATTCTTCTTCCTAAAGAGAATCAGCCAATGCACCATGTGGCCTTCTTATACAGAAGCAACCTTGAGCCACTCTGGAAGCGAGTGCCATTCTGGAAGCTGCAGCAATCCTTGGGTCACCTGCTTCCAGGATGGCATGAGGCTCTATGAGAAGGCCATGCAGCATATTGGTTGATTTTCTTTTCGAAAGGCGATTTCCAAAGATCATGTTTCTGAAGGAGCACCTGGCTGATGTGACACACATTCTTTTACATAGGCTGCCTTGTGCCATTCCGGAAATGGCTTTCATGTCATCTCTCAGAAGTGTACAGTTTTCCAATCCACATGATTTGGAAAATCACGCCCTCCTGAGAGATCGTGCAAATGGCACTTGCCTCCGGAATGTCTCAAACTAGCCTCTGCAGAAAGGTTGTGTGTCTCACTGGAAAGGTGATCTTTGGAACTGGTCCTTGCTTTGCCTACCCTACAACATTTGTATGACCTGATAACTTGTTTTTTTATATAATTATAAGAGAGAGAAGGGTATAATTACTATTGTTTGGAAACAAAACAAACATACAAAAAAGAGAAAGAAATCAAAATATTATTTTTTGTGATCTCTTTATTTTCCTGGCAGAGATTATTGTCCAATGAAGAGGAAAAGAACAAAGCTATCATTCAAGAAGTCTGCTTCATGGTATCCTTTTAGAGACAGGTGAAATCATATTGTGCTTGGACTATCAAATCCTGGTTTAATAAGTAAGGATACAAAAGAAGTTTCTTTGCTCCTTCATCAGAGCAAAACTTTCATTTTATATTTAAATCTCCGCCTTTCGTAAATTACTTAAAACACACCTCTGCCGGCAGGCCTGGGGTAGTTAACATCTTGCCCCAAGCCAGTGTATGTCTGTGTGTATGTTGAATGATTGGTTTTTTAAATTAAGGGGTTTTATATACATGTATTTTTATATGTTGATTTCTACTATGTTGTGAGCCGCCCTGAGTTCTCCGGAATAGGGCGGCATAGAAGTCAAATAATAATAATAATAATAATAATAATAATAATAATAATAATAATAATAATAATAATAATAATAATAATAATAATAATAAATTAGAAACTATCTGAACGTCTTCTAAACAATTCAGCATTTGAAACCTGACTTTACCTGTGGCTTAAATATCAGTTAACTGTTGTGTTCCAGTTAACTGTTGTGCTATTGATGTGAAAGGAGAAGCAGAGGAGGCATGCATAGCAAAGGAGAGATCAGATGGTCTAAATGGGATATTTTTGATTAAATATAGGAAAGAGCAAATTTGTTCGAAATTGTAGTTGCCTCAGAGAGCATATCAACTCTACATGCCTCCTAATCTGTGTAAATTATCCTTGTTTGAAACACTTTAGCTTTCTTTTGCCATATTAATCCAGGGTCTTAATAATATTGTTACATCAGAAATGCTTTCCTTTGTCCTTTTCTCTCTCCTGCTTTAAATTATGCATAGAATGTGGTTGTGTTCAGCTGACCGTTAAAAGCTGATCCTAATGTTAACTGGATAAGCTCAATATAAGCCATGCTTGACAGCAGGGCAGGCAACAAGCCCTGTTGCCAAACTTTGCCAATAGTGGCGGAATGTGGAATTCATTGAGTTTTCAACATCCTGGGCTGGGTCAGCACATGTTTTTGACCAGGGTCTCTCGTTCAGAATTGGAATTACAATCCAACTGAGCAAACTGTAGTTCTGCTGCATGACTGCAAAGAGGTTTTCCCAATAAAGAAGAAACTTTGAAACTTTAACAGAGACATGTTATTCAGAAAAAACTATCTGGACACCCAAACATTGTCCAGTTCTGTTCTGCTGCCTCCATTGGAAAAGAAGAATCGGATACTGGGCAAGGAGAATTTCTTCTGCTCACGGAACTTTGTAAAGGTAAAGTTGCAATTTTTGTGGAATCACCTTGGATTGACAGCCTAATTCACTGACTCAGCCTGGCTGGCTCTCAGTTTCTTAGAACAAAAGCATTTAGTATCAGCAAAAGGTTGTAGGGCTGCTCTGCACTTTGAGCGAGACGTATAGTCTTTGTTATCCAAAATTTGAAACTTAACTCCTCCGTTTTCATTTCTGACCTTCCTGTTTCAAGCAATATTTTAGAAACAGAGTGGAGAAAAACATTATTTTAAATGTAGCAGAGGAACGACTAAGTGACTTTTTCCCACTTTAGGACTCTCAATTAATGTTTTCACTGCAGATTAAAATTTTCTGACTAATTATTTGGTCCGATTAAGATTGAAGAATAAGTTTATCTCCTCCTCCTCCTCCTCCCCTTTATACTAGGCTAGACATGGAACACATGCAAAATTAAAATGGCTTTTTTTTAAAGTTCTGGGTACAAATAAAAAAAGGAAAAACTTTTAGAAATGTTCTGCATTTCAAAACCTGCCATTTTTCTAGCCAAAAGAACAATAGGTACTGAACCAAAAAGTGTTCAGTATTTGGTCTTCCCTGTTTCCCCTTTGTTTATTAGATTTTTATCCTCCCTTTATTACTTTATAACAGTGTTTCTCAACCTTGGCAACTTTACGATGAGAATTTTGGGAGTTGAAGTCCACACATCGTAAAGTTGCCCAGGTTGAGAAACACTGCTTTATAAGTAAATCAAGGTGGCAAGCATACCTAATACTCCTGCTTGCTCCTATTTCCCGCACAACAATCCTGTGAGATAAGTAGGGGCTAAGACAGAGAGAGTGACTGGCCCAAAGTCATCCACCAAGTTTTCATGCCTAAAGTAAAACTAGAACTCAGTCTCCTAGATACTAGGCCGGCACCTTCACTACTAACCAAACCTCACAGCACCAAACTTTTCCAAAGGCTGAGTAGTGATTGGAGTCTGCTTCAGTCCTTGTTTGCAGTCTTAATATTGTACAAAATGATGATAGAGTATACTGAAGAAAAGAAGCATGTAGCTGCGGATACATTATGGGAGTCGTATCTCTCTCCAGCAAAATCTCAAGAGCACAGCTGTAGTGTTACTCACATTTTTCTCCTCCCTTTCTAATGACGTGTGCAGCAGCATACAATGCGTTTACTTGGCATCTGCGCTGTGCGCTGTGCTCATCACATAATCGCAGAATGAACACCTGAGCTTCAACTCTTATGTTAGCATATGCCAGGGGTAGGCAACCTTGGCTCTTTTATGACTCGTGGACTTCAACTCCCAGAATTCCTGAGCCAGTCATGCTGAGGGGAAAGAGAGAGGTTTCCAAGCTGAGCCATGCTGGCTCAGGAATTCTGGGAGTTGAAGTCCTATATGCCTACCCCTGGCATATACCAAGAAAGTAAAGGGATCAGGGGGTATTTATGGGCTTCTGTTGGCTATCATCAAAATTAGCATCCCTGGTACCTCTTCCATAATGTGTGTGATCCATGGATTTTATGTTCATAGGGCAGCTGGTGGAATTTTTAAAGAAAGTGGAATCTAAAGGCCCCCTCTCGTGTGATACGGTTTTGAAGATATTTTATCAGACTTGCCGTGCTGTGCAACATATGCACAAGCAGAAGCCTCCTGTTATTCATAGAGATTTAAAGGTAAGGAATCCCAAGTTTTCTTTACTCCTTATGAGATTGAAGCAAGGATGCCATCAGTCAGGATGAGCTTGAATTTCCCTGTAGTAGCCAGAAAAGTGTTGTTGTACAGGTAGTCCTTAGTCCTTGACGTATGATCCCAGTTGACCCAAAAGTTTCCGTTATTAAGTGAGATATTTGCTAAGTGAATATTGCTCCATTTTACGACCTTTCTTGCCACAATGGTTAAGTGAATCACTGCAGTTGGTAAATTAGTAACCCGGTGGTTAAGTGAATCTGGCTTTCCCCATTGACTTTGCTTGTCAGAAGGGTGCAAAAGATGATCTCGTGACTTTGGGACACAGCAACGGGGATAAGTACCAGCCAGTTGCCAAGCATCTGAATTTCGATCACATGATCATGGGAATGCTGCAAAGGTCGTAACTGTGAAAAATGGTCATGAGTCACTTTTTTTTAGTGCCATTGTAAAACTGAACAGTCACTAAATGAACTTGTAAGTCGAAGACTACCTGTATAGAAGAGTAAAAACTCTAGGTTGGGTTGTCTGAGAATAAGTTAGAGGAGATTAGGCTAAGTTCGTGTTTTGCTAAGAGTTTCCCCAAATGTGGACATCTTTTCATGAGAAACTTTGAAAGAGCTGATATTTAAAAATTTAAAAAAGGGGGACATAACTGTATATCCGTATCTCAGAACTAAGAAATGGAAACATCTTGAGATTTGGTCATATGTGTACAATTCACTAAAGAAAGAAACAGAGCAGGAGAGGCATGGAGGAGCTGAGTACAGATAGCAAATGCCACCATTTTTTGTAGAGGTTGTGGAGTTCCAAGGGATTTAAGTTGCAATATAAATAATTATACTACCAAGGACAGGTGATCTCATTTGTCCTTCTGGTACCTTCTAGTTCCCAGATTCCCAGACAGCATGACTACTTTCTGGAAGTTATCCTAGCACATCAGCAGAACCAGGCTGGAAAGCCTGCCTGGGAAACAATTACCAGTATATCTTGTTCGTTACCTTTATATATGGTTGGCCAGGATTGAAGTCAGACCTGGGTTTACTTTTCCCCCTTGATTGGGTAGTGACTAGGTAGAAATCAGAGCTTAAAGTGTTTCACAAAGGTGTAAGTAGTTTTTTAGGAATTTAACTGTGGATTGACGTCAGGTTAAAACATAATGGAATTGTTTAGTGATTATGTTATTAAATTGACATGACCATTAAAGAGAATCATAGAACTATGTTGTTCTTTATGTTGCATGGAGGATGAAGAGCATATACATGTGGCTGAAAAGGTGTCAGGTCTTGGGTCTCATTGCTAAAGCATTTAAAATTATCTTGTTCTCAGCAACTTCCCAAATGCTTTGGAGCATAGTGCTTATGCACAAACACGAACTTAAGATAGAATATTTGAATTTCAAAGCAAGCTATTGAACCTTAGAAAAATGTTTAGTTTAATGAGAGCTTTGATAATCTCGGTTGGTGATGTGAGCACAGATATGCATAAGTAGAGGCCTTTTTAATGTAAATATGTATAACCTGTCTCTGCAGATTGAAAATATGCTGATAAGTAATCAAGGAACAATTAAATTGTGTGATTTTGGTAGTGCAACAGTTGTGACACATTACCCTGACTATAGTTGGTCTGCACAAAGACGGGCAACTGTTGAAGATGAGGTAAGACACGCAGCACTATACTTTATTTTCAGCATGTTGTGTTCCTTTTTGAAAACATTCAAGGTAAAGATAAAAGTTTCTCCTATCTAGTCGTGTCCAGTGCTCATCTCCGTTTCTTAGCCAAGGGAGACAGCGTTATCTGAAGACATTTCCGTGGTCACGTGGCGAGCAGGGCTATATGCTGAAGCACATAGAACGCTGTTACCTTCCCACCGAAGGGCTACTTATTTATCTACTCGCATTTGCATGCTTTCAAACCAGGTGGGCGCTCACCCCTTGCATGGCGTTCGGGTCTTGAACCCGGGCTGTCAGCTTTCCAGCTGACAAGCTCAACGTCATCGACCCCTGAGCCATCGCGCTCCTCATTTGAAAACATTATTATACTGAACATAATTCTGAGCTAAAAAAGCTAGTTGCGTATCATTTATATAAGAATCTTATTTTTGCTGGTTATATTCATTGGTCTTTTCGAAGAGTTTCCAGCATTTAGGTGGCTTGGCTTCAGTTGCTACCGAGTATGGCATTATTTGAATTTCTTCTCTCTGGCCATGCTATTAAATACTGTGCTTTTTTGTTTCATTAACGCTTGCCTAGCAAAAAAGATGGATACAGTATATTCCATTTGAATAAACTCTGTGCCAAAACTCCCATGCTGGGTTTTCAAAATGTATTCCCAGCCAAGCTGCATCTGTTGTTCTCTCTTGTACAGTTCTGCTTCTGAGAACAGCTTTTCAAAGAGTTTGTTCTGTTTTTGGCAAAGACTGGTAGAAAAGGGACAGGAAATTGAGGCTAGGAACAGGAGATGCAGAGGGGGAAATCAAAGAGGTTTGGATAGGACTGAATCTCTTTTTCCTTATCGTTAAGAGTGTATTCTGCATACTTGTAAAAAACTGCTCAAAAATATAGGAGTGTGTATGGAACTTCTGTTTCCCTGCAATACCCATCATCTCTTCTTTGATTCTTTAACTGAGCAGTTTGTGAAGAGTCACATATTCACTTTGATGTAATAGCTCTCTATTGTCTACAGGGAGAGTTACATAATCCTTTTTCAGCTGAAGACTGTGTGGCTAAAGATTTGCCCTAGGTCAGGACAAAAGCTAAACAAATTTAACTTACTTGGAGAGATCAAGAGCATCAAAATGTACCTCTAGTTTAATTGTGATCTTTTTTGTCTGGAGTATCTGCTATATCACAGAATTATAGCTCTTTCTCAAAAGACTTGACTACTGCTGACTAAATAACTTTTTCTCCAAAGGCTACAGGAAAGCTGCTTATTTTGTGAGATGGGTGGCTAGATAAATTAGACAAATAAATAAAATAATGGAGTGTACCTAGCTAAAGAATTTCATTATTGTTATGCAAGTAAACTCTTTGGTCTTGCAAATGGATCTGCTTGCTGTAAAAGCTAGGATAACTTATGAAAAGACTGAATGTAAAACAGCATAAGGCCAAAGTTCAACAAATAAGTGACTTTGATGGAAAAAATATATTTGTGGGTTAACTATAAATCTCTTGTTTTGTGTGTACAGGTCACAAGGAACACGACGCCAATGTATAGAACTCCTGAAATTATAGATTTGTATTCAAACTTTCCAATTGATGAAAAGCAAGATATATGGGTATGCATTTTCTTTCTGCATAGGTAGATTTTGGGGATAGTGATTTGTCCCTATTGATTAGGCTTTCTCATTTATTTAGAGAAGGTCTCTTCCATTCTCTGATAGAGTCCACCAGGTAGCTGATACTAATCTGTTACACTGTATTGACACCATTCAGCGCAGATGTTAAAACTGAAATAAAGTGCTGCAAAATCTAAAATTGGCATCTCAAAAAAAAAAGTGTCTAATGGTGTGATGAAAGTAACTTGGGTAAAACCTCAGGAAAATAGGAAAGCAGTAAAATACCCTTAGAAATAGCAATATTCCAAGCAGACCTCTCAATTCTGTTCCTATAAGACTTATTCTGCGGTCTTAGTGCTCATCCTCAGTGAAGCTGCTTAACCCAGTGTTTCTCAACCTTGACAATTTTAAGGCATGTGGACTTCAACTCCCAGAATTCCACAGCCAGCAATGCTGGCTGTGGAATTCTGGAAGTCCACATGCCTTAAAATTGTCAAGATTGAGAAATACTGGGTTAACCTTTCCTAAGGTTTTGCACAGATCAGAAACAGGACATTTTCTACCTGGAGCTTAAACTCTAAATGATATGACGCAGAAGGAAAAAGAGATAGGGAGGGAGAAGGAAAAGGAAAACAAGCTTAGCATTGCTTTTAAAGGTAATTGAATGGAAGGGAGCACTCAACAGTTCTAACTCAGTAGAATGGGCCATGCCAAGTCGTGTTTGCTTCTGCTTTCTAATTTTTCTAGAACTGATTTGTGATTATTACAACGATCAACGAAACCCCATATAGGTCATTGTGGGATCAGATCCAGTGGCTCTCTTTCAGAATAACAGAGTTGGAAGAAGCCTCGGAGGTCTTCCTTCCTGCTCAAGCAGGACACCCTACACCATTTCAGACAAATGTTGTCCAGTCTCTTCTTAAAAACCTCCAATGTTGGAGCATTCACCACTTCTGGAGGCAGGTTGTTCCACTGATTAATTGTTCTAACTGTCAGGAAATTTCTCCTTAGTTCTAGGTTGCTTCTCTCCTTGATTAGTTTCCATCCATTGCTTCTTGTCCTGCCTTCAGGCACTTTGGAGAATAGATTGACTCCCTCTTTTTCTGGCAACCCCTTAGATATTGGAACACTGCTATCCTGTCACCCCTAGTCCTTCTTTTCATTAAACTAGACAATTCAGTATATTTCAAGTATATTTCAATTTCAAGTATATCTCTCTTATGCTCCAAGTAAGATGTTTAATTAAAAGCTCCTTAGGAAGCACCAACGTGAAATTGTGAAGACAAGGAAAATGCAAGGGTGAATCTAAGGGTGGCAAGATTTTTTTCTTAGGGTCAGCTGAACATATTCTGATAGAAGAGAATATATGTATTCCGTGAAAAGATTCTATAAGCAAAACCTTATTCAACCGTATCACATAACTATACACAAAAAGACTACCTCACATTATAAAGTTCCTCTCACAGCTACCACAATAGCTTCTTTTTGATGATCCAAGGCCACGAAGAAAGGTGTCTGAAAAAATCTGAAAACACAAGAAGCGGAGGATAAAAAGAAGGGCCCTTCCAAGCTTTGGCTCCTTTGATAGTCCATTTCCTCTGTAGGCTTTAACAATTGCCTGTAAAACACAACTGTCCCATTAATTGACTTAAGTCTTTCAAAAGACTCCAAAACATAGCAACCTTTTAGAAAGCAGTATCCTATTTTTAGGCACCTGTTGGATAATTATGCTGGTTGATGAAGCATTCAAATCTCTTATCAGATGCTGAATTGTCTGTCAAATCAGCTCAAAATCTGAAACAATAACAACTTAAAAGGAAGGATAGTCATTGTTACAACTGAATTGGCTAAGCCAGGGGTCTTCAAACTTGGCCCTTTTTATGATTTGTGGACTTCAATTCCCAGAATTCCTCAGCCAGGCATGCCTGGCTGAGGAATTCTGGGAATTGAAGTCCACAAGTCATAAAAGGGCCAAGTTTGAAGACCCCTGGGCTAAGCCTTGAATGATTTAGTCTTGTTCGTTTTCTTTTTGTAAACCCTTTGTTATTTCTGTGCAGGCCTTGGGTTGCATCCTCTACTTGTTGTGCTTTACGCAACACCCATTTGAAGATGGAGCGAAGCTTCGAATAGTCAATGGAAAATACTCCATCCCACAGAACGACACAAAATATACTGTGTTTCATGATCTTATACGTAAGTTTCAGACGATGGCATCAAACACCTGGAGAGGCGGCACGAAAAGCAGGGGTGTTGATGATTTTGTAGAGAATTTTATGGTTTCCTTTAAGCTCACAAATGCATTAGGATTCTATACCTACAAGTGTATGTGAAAAGCCTCTCTACATCCGCTATTTCAACCTGCTACTTGACAAAGTGTTGGACACACATTTATTCATCATTCCTGCTTCTCAGTGTCCATGCTAGAGAGCAGTAATGGGAGCCATTACAAGTACAACCCATTTGAAGAGGATAGACTAGGACAGTAATGGCGAACCTTTTAGAGATTGAGTGCCCAAACTGCAACCCAAAAGCCACTTATGTATCGTCGGGTGCCGGTTGGGCATGGCCCATTGGGTGGATGTGGCCA
This sequence comes from Bothrops alternatus, assembly GCA_034064705.1. Classification (NCBI taxonomy): domain Eukaryota; kingdom Metazoa; phylum Chordata; class Lepidosauria; order Squamata; family Viperidae; genus Bothrops; species Bothrops alternatus. Next base: position 2,186,576 of record JARGCV010000087.1, read on the forward strand.
GTTGGATGGGCGTGGCCCATTGGGTGGGCATGGCTGCGGTGGTAACGGCAGACTAGGTGGGACTAAAAAGTTCAATCAATCAATTGTAACTTTGTGAGATCTTTTTTTCCCCCGCAAGAAGTTGAAATTGATTGATTGATTGAACCTCTTTTTTTTTTTGCACACGACGGTGGAGGCTTAAAGCGAAAAGGTTTTATAAAACCCAGCTGAAGGCCTAGGACTGGGGCGACGGCATGTGTGCCCATAGAGAGGGCTCTGCGTGCCACCTGTGGCACACGTGCCATAGGTTCGCCACCACGGGACTAGGAAGAGCTGGCCTACTCTTAATTCAGGAAGAAGACTGGTACACGCAAAAAGATGGTCTTTTTTATTTTTTTAGTATAATTTAAACGTGTGGCTTCATTTTAGCTACTTCCTACTGCTGGCATTTCAGAGTTACATCGTAGCAATGATCACAGGTCCTGTTGGCAAACTTTTAACATACACCGATCTTTTCCTTGCATTGTTTTTAGGTTCTTCTTTGAGGGTGAATCCAGAAGAGAGACTGTCCATTACTGAGCTTGTCAATCAGCTGCAGGAGATTGCAGCTGCTAGAAATGTGAATCCAAAGTCCCCTATCACAGAGGTAATAGATCCAGTTTGGTGAAACCAGTTCTCAGCTATGTGGCAACACTTAGCCTGTCTTTACTGAACTAAAAACGCGGGGTAGATTTGGACTTGCTTAATAGTCAGATGGTAGAATCCCAGGGACCCCAGAAATGTAGGTGAGATTAGGAAGAAAGCATTATCAAACCACTCTTATTTCTTCCAGGAAAATGTCATGCATGTGTCGATGAAGTCATCAGGAATTTAACTTAAGGATGTTTAGCTTTTGTAAAAGTCTATGGTGGTGGCAGCAGCCATGTTTTTAAATTGGACAGCACCCCTCCTTTTTAACCCCCCCCCATCTGCAGGAAAAAGAGCAAAGGAATAACATGACGTTGTCCTTGGATGGGACAGAAACAGTGGCCAGCTTTGGGCATTATTGGGAGGATTGCAAAATGTTGATTATTGATAATGTCATTTTAGAGGGCTTTGGGGAACTGAAGAAAAGAGAAATACTATGATTAGCTTTTGGGAATGGGAATTGCATAATTCCTCCCCAGATTATCCTTTCATTCTGTTCTCTTTCTGCTCCTCCAGGCTAAAATTCCAAAGGTGAAGGAGAAAAAGAAAGTTGATGGTGATAATAGAGCAGACTATATAAGCCAGTCCTCCATTTTTAATAATTTGGCTTAGTGTTTTTTTTCATATTAATTAGATTATTGCCTCTTGGATGCTTTATTTAGAGCTTTATATTAAAATCAAAATTTGCAGTGATCCTTGTATTCTATTTTTACAATCAACAAAACATATTTAAAGGGACCCAATATTACCTTTTTAGTGCAGATGGGCTGTGGGTGGGGAGGAGTGGGAGTTTATTTATGTTCACTCCTGCTATGATGCTTTTTTTCCAGCTTCTTGAACAAAATGGGGGCTACGGGAATTATGCTCAGCCTAAGACATCTTTAGCATTGGTGCCACAGAACTCAAAACCTGCTGGTCAGCTTAACAATATATATAATGCAGGTATGATGTTTAATGGAATTTTCTTCGTGTACTGTCCAATTCTTACTGTTTCTTTTAACATTTCTGGCATCTTTCTTATGTAGTATTCTTACAGTATTTGACAGTCTCAATTCTTATTTATTTTAACATTGCTACTAAACTTTTAAGTTTAGACTTTAAAAAGTTTCCCCAAATTCAGAAGTCCTGGTAAGAAATAATAGTAATCAAGCTTTGAACAGACTCATGAATTCCTTACCTTCTCATATTGATAACATCGTATTTACAGTTAAGTTGTTAGATTAGGAGACCCATTTCATAATTTATTCTCAGCCATGGATGTTGACTGGGTAATTTTGGGCTGGCTGCTTTCTCACACCCCGAACTCCTCCCAAGAGAAAAAAGGAAGGGGAAGCATTATGGCTCCCACCTTGAATTTCTGAAGGAAAGTGAGATATAAATATAACAAACTTCCAGGCTTGGAGTAAATCATGGAATCATAACAAACCACAGTAGCTTGGAATGTTGGAGTAAAAGGGGGAAAAGTGATTTTGTCTCATGTAGAAAATTCAGTCTGATTCCTTCATCCTTCTTTGAAGAAGAGGTAAAAATCATATGTAAGTTTTTGAATATTTGTTGACAGTATGAATTTGAGAAATGTTGATTGCTAGAACACAAACTGTATTAAAAAGGAAAGAAAAGACCTGAATTGCATGTTTCCTGACTTGTAAGCAAAATATAGGAACTTTAGACTCGTTTCTATGTATTTGTACTCTAATGCAGTAGCCCCCAACCTTTTGGGTGCTAGGGACCAGTTCTGTGGAGAGAGGTTTTTCCACAGACCGGAGGGCACATGGTTTTGTGCACCGCCTGCATCCCGCACATGTACAGATGGGGCTTCACGGGTTTTCAGACTCCGGTTTCTGGCACCCCATGGACCAGTGCCTGTCTGTGGCCTGGGATTGGGGCCCCCTGCCCTAATAGACCTTCAGGATAATTATAATATAATTACAATTAGGAATATATTAATTATACTAGTAATATCTGGCCACATCTTACATAGTGTTACCATTGATTAGGAGTTTATTCTTCTATGTCTTTACACTCTTTGCATGGAACAGATGATATGCATACATAAACAACACTGTCAACTGTCCTCTGCCAGCTGCTGATCAACCCCACCCCAATCAGCAAGCCAGCATCTGGTCCTTATGGATAAAAAGCGTACTTCAAAGCCCTCCTTTTCCCCCTGCAGATGCACCAACTCAGCCTCCGCCATTCCAGCTGTTCCATTAGGCACCCTTGCAGCCCTCCACCCCCTTCCCCTTGCGCCAGGTGGGAGGGAGAGGCAACCGAGGTGAGACACACTTCCCCCGGCAACCGGCTGGCTTGGCTCAATTGCCCAGCCAGTGGTGGGGACGTCTCCACCGTCCGTGTCCTCAGAGGGAGGCACTTGCGGCCTCTGGTGCTCTTGCTGACGTCCAGCTCCTGGGTGGAAGGCTGGCCAACTATCAGCTGTTTTCTGTGGCGTTTAGACCGGCTCCCAGCTGGTTCCTGGGAGTCGGGCAGCACATAGTGAGGCCACCGACTCCCTGCTGAAGGCCACATGCTGGGCCAACTTTTAAGTGTATCGAACCCACCGGCTCCCCCCCAACGTCCGGACGGCGACCCAACTCCCAGCTGACGAGGCATCCTCTCCCGTAGCCGTTAGAGACCAAGAAATGTATATGTGAATTTGTGTCTTATAGTTACTTCATTGGATCAGAAGACTAATAACACAGATTAGCTAAATAGAGCACCCGGTATTGGCACTGGAGTCTATTTATTGCAGCTAATAGGTTTGCATGACTCTGTTTGCTTCAGAATGCGGTGACTGTCTTAGAAGAGGGACCATTCACTGCTTTTTTGTTGCATTACTGTACTTGGCTGCTCTTCTTTGTGTAGAAAAATATTGCCTTAATTAAAAGACACAGACTGGGGTAATAACATAAATAAAGACAGCAGCTAAAGTGCCCTGCTGAATTTGTTTTTAAATGGAAATACAATTCAAAGCCATTTCTAATGGAAATGTAAGTCTGTTTAGAGGAAAGAATAATGGTGATTGCCTGCTTTAGGTTATAATACTGTATTTTTGGCTCTTAGGGCTGATAGTGGCAGAATGTGACCAGTCTTCTAGTGGGTTCTTTGATATCCTTCGAGGTGGGACCGAAAGATTTTTCACGAATATCAAGGATACATCTTCAAAAGTTATTCAGTCTGTAGCCAAGTAAGTAGAAATGTGGCTGTATTGATATTTCCATTCACTGTATTACAGTTCTTAGTGCAAAGGGCATTTTATGTGGTACCATTATTTTCCTTTTGGCGTTTTTACTTTACAAGTTAACAACCCATTTACAGTCTTGTGGACAGGAAGACTAGGAATTCTACTAAGATCAAATGACAAATCTTTGGTCTGAACAGAGATATAATACAATATATTTTATTAGTTAATTCTTTTTCAGAGAAAATGTTACTCTACCTAGGAATGTTCAAAGATCGCCTGTCAAATGAGTAAAAAGTACTTGCAAGCATGCCTGATTGTGAGAATAGAATTGTTCCTTAATCAGATTGTCAGAAATATTGATATTGGGGGAAAATGGAATTCCAATTCTGAGAAGTCATACAGCCAGAATGACCCTTATTCACTAAAGAAAAAATAATAATATAGTAAAGTTCTAAGAGTCAGGTCTCATATGCAAACTAATTTTATTTGTTTACTTTTATTTATTTGTGGTTCAATACCAAGACAATACATTTTAAAGTACAGTATGCCACTAAACTCAAGTCCTATAGATAATTTATTGTATAGATTATATTCAGCGTTCAAATTGTTTGCAAATTTGCTTATAAGTACTTTTTACTCATTTGACAGACGATCTTTGAACATTCCTAAGTACAGCAACATTTTCTCTGAAAAAGAATTAATTAATAAAATATATTGTAATTGGTCTATGGGGCCTGACTTTTTGGACATCCTGTATATATGTGTATATATGGTTTGCCCATTAATACAGTGACCATAGTTTCTTGATTATTTTTTTAAAAAATATTTATTTACATCCCTCCTGTATTATTTTTACATTATTTTAGGCAGTGAACATATCCAACTTACCTTCCTCCTCTTATTTTCTACACAACAGCAACCCTGTGAGGTGGCTTGGGTGGAGAGACAACAACCAGCCCAAGGTCACCCAGCTGGCTTTCATGGTTAAGACAAGATTTGAACTTATGGTCTCCTGCTTTCTAGCCTATTGCCTTAACCACTAGACCAGAGGTCTCCAACCTTGTGGGCACCAGGGACTGGTTCCGTGGAGAGAGATTTTTCCACAGACTGGAGGGTGCGTGGTTTTGTGTGCTGCCAGCATCCCATGGATGAGGCTTTGCTTGTTTATGCAGACTGGTTGCTGGCATGCTGCGGCCCGGTACTGGTCCACGGCCCGGGGGTTGGGGACCCCTGCACTAGACCAAATTGGCTTAAGTGAAGGACAAACCTGAAAAAGAGACAAATCTGAAAAAGGGTCGTAAGGTTTAAAAAAAAAAAGTTTGTGTTTGGCTTTACATAGAAAATTTCAAGAGCAAAAGCAAGAAAATAAATAATTAAATTAAATAAATCTTTAAGGGCAACTTTCTAAAATAGAGACCTACCCTTTATAATAAAGGACAGGTAGCCACTGGACCTATCAGCCACTGTAGCATTTCTGTGTTGTTCTGCCACTAGTTCGGCAGTAGGCTACTGAAAGAAAGTGGTAACTTTAAATTATTGCTAGGAAAACCCAGGAACGTTAGATCTTGAAGCAGAATTGCCATTGTGAATATTTCAAGTATGGCATTTCCTTTGAACAGTTTTTTAAAAAACAAGAAAATAAGCCTAAATCCAGTCCCCCAAAATTGATAAGTTTTAGAACAGACATGTCAAACTCGCGATGTCACGTGACGTCATATATTGGAACTTTTTCCCCATTGCCGGCAGTGGGGAGGGCGCGGTTTCCTTGTGATGTGTCCGGCCTGTGGGCTGGCAGTTTGACACCCCTGTTTTAAATTGAGGAAAAGATTCGTTAAAAATGCCAATATTTTGGCAACAAAATCTCTAGCATGGTCAGATTACTGTCCCAAAATTTCATAATCTGAAAAAAAATAAAACACCTTTTCTTCTATATTATATTACTTATTTCCAACTATAGTGGAATGCTTTTTAAAAATGATTTCTAGTGTTTCAGTTGTTTTTACTGCATGTTATACTGTCATTTTGGAATTATCCTTAATGCTTAGACTTTAAACTAGCACACCTAATTTACACATGAAAAACAACTAGAATCCCAGTCAAATTATTCCCTTGTGGATACTGCATTGCAAATTACATCACCAGTGGTGTGTTCAAGGTGGCAGGAATATGAGGAATCATAGCTGAGAATTTCTAAAAACGGGGCTGTCAAGCTAGCTGGCTTTTCAGTTAGAATCATTTCCCAGCCACTAAAGCTATAGAACCATACTGTAAGGCTCAAAGTAACGTCATTAATGGTCCCAAACACTCATTTATTGATTCACTGAAGCTATGCTTCGGCCTCTAATCTAGTTTTGAATCTAGCTCACATGTTAGATAAGACAGTAGTAACCATTCAAGGCTTGCTCTGTTCTGTGTCGCCTTAGCAACTCATAGTTTCTAAATCATCTGAGGTTGTGTAGATCATTTCATTTTTTCTTTCAGTTATTGTCTGAGAAGAAGCGTGGGCATGGGAACAGAGAGTTCAGAGTGGCCCATGTGATGTTTGTTTTCAAAAAATGCCAAGATGGGATGAGGAGTAATGAGATGGATTTGCATTTTTTTTTAAGGCCTGCAGGATTAAGCTGCCTTACTAACATGAGAAGCCCTGTTTTTTTGCTTTTGTTTTATGGAAGTAATTTTTGAATACAATATCTGGTGTACGAGTGAAATGGAATTAATTGAATCTGTGGTTGTATTAGTCTATTTTCTCCTAAAGCAGAGAAGGATTTATTTTTGGTTACATACAGTTTTGTATCTGCTCTACACCAGGATTTTCATGGGGGGGGGAACAGGTGAATTGGGCACATTTGAGAATTTGAACCCCTGTAATGGTTGTCATGCTAAATCTGGCCGATCACAGAAACCCTTATATGACAGAACATAAACAAATCCCGGGATTGCAAATACTCGCTATTTTATTTTTAAAATTTGATCAAAGGAACTGTAGGTTATGTTTATAGTGATTGGCTTTGCTACATGCTATTTTCCCCATTTGTTTTTTTTCTAAACTGCAAGAATATTTTTTTAAAAATAGGGCAAGGACCTGGACAAAATGCTGGACAAGCTATACAGTAGATGGCACTCTGTCACATTGGGAGTCAGGTTTTAAACCAAAGTTTCCGTGATCTCCAGATCATTGATGCCCCTGCAGATAATTCAGTGAGGGAAGATGATATTCTAATAACAAATCTTGAGTGCCATCTTTTCTGTAATATTCAGTGTTGTTGTTGTTGCTGTTGTTATTTGAAGTTATAATTGCTTCACAAATACCCCTTGTACTATGCTGCATTCTGTGTACTGAAATATTGTTGCCTGGTGTGACTTCAGCATGAATCAATTCCTCTTTGCACACTTGAAGGGCAGAGAGCAATGGTTATTACTTCATTGCTCAAGAGAAAAGGTTTGTTTATATAGGCTCTGAAGAAGGTCTTGATGATAGTGTAATGATCTGCTTAAAAGAAAAAGATGGGAACTTCTGTTCTTTGGATAGCAGCAAAGAAATCTATAACAGTTTTTCCAGTTTTATTGATCTTCATATGGTTTTTACTTTCAATGTACTGCAAACTTGGAATGAAATAAAATAACTTATTTGGTTACCCTGAAGGTTAAAGTAAGTACCCATCATAGGATCAGAGAGCTTTATAGACTTTTTTTTTTTTTTGAATCTTAGGTAGTCCAGTATGTGACTGGTACCTTTGAAGGATAACTACTCTGTTGAAGAGATCAGTGGGAAAAAGAGGCACCGTCCTCCATCTGAGTGTTAATCCATAGAACAGTTTTCACATGCTTCAAAGTCTTCATGCATTTTATGCAAGGAAGAAATAACCAGTTAGACTGGAAAAAGAACATACTTCTTCCTCTGCTGTTCAGCAGCCTAACTTGATGAAAAGTTTTTGAGACTGTTAAGTATTTAGCTAGCAGTAAATGAAACTGATTTATAGGGAGATTCAGGTCTAGTATTCTGGAGGGATTATGACATCAGATTAGACTAACCAATCATAAATCATTTAACCCACATACTGTTCCATGATGTCATTCTGTTGCTGGCATGGAACCAAGACAATGGGTTCAGTGTCACTGAGATTTCAAATAGCTCACTTAGGTTTAGATTTACCTTTTGCTAGTCACTCAGTCCTTGAATGCTAGCAGCTATATACTGTCAGAGGGAATTCTCATTGGGATGGACTGGAATCGTTTCTTTCAAGCGGGGTCTTTCCTGGGCAAGGTGAAGGACCTCAGGAGATACCTTGTCATATTTCATGGGTTGATGTCTCATGGCTTCTGAGCTTTTACATTATTGGCATTTGGGTAGGGAAAAAAATTTGACCTCCCACTTTAGGAAAAAAAAAATCTTACATTTACTACCAGTACTGTATTTTAGTTGGTGCTTCATGGTTTGAGCCACAGGATAAGATTTGATGGCGCAAGAACTCAAAAGCGAGTGATCCTTCAATATTGACAACCTAATTTCACTTCAGTATAGTGAAATTAATTCTTACAAAAAAACTAGGAAACACAATCAAGGATTTTACTAAAGTAGACACAATGATCATGTTAGTTTCTTTATTGCTCTCATGAGAATACATGTGCATGGGTATCCTAACACAGTGATGTTATTTACACTCTTATAGGATATCGTGAAAGAATGAAAGAAAGAGTGAAAGAAAGAATAATTTGATTTCTTAGGTAATGATCAGATGTTTTGGAACATTTGTTGGCTGGAAAATCCATAAGTAGTACTCTTAACATAACTTGAAAGCTTCAGGCCAAAGAAGGCTGCGGTATATAATGAGAGATAACATACATTATTAGATTGGAGTAGTTTTTTTGTATCTTGTGAACATTTATAACTTGACCCAAGCATTCTTAGCTGGAAATAAGTAACATTTTAATTGGTAGAAATTACAAATAAACAAATGAAAAATTACTGTATCTCTCGGAATATATCAAGGAAACACAAGTACATCCGTCTGGCATAAACAATATTTGTGAAAAGAATCAACTACGTTTGGAAAGAGTTGTCAGTATTGGCTCTCACCCACATCGATGGTTCTTGTTATTCATAATGGTATCCATCCAATTTAATGTGGGCTAAAGCATTTGGGGCTAGGAAAAAGAAAAGCAAAATTTGATTTGTAAAGTTCAGGTTTTTTTTCCATCTTTACTTTGGCTTTTTGGGTGACTTCTGTTTTGTTGTGTTTTACTTTTGGATTTTGTGTGTGATGCTTCTTTCCTCCTTCCCATTTTTCCCCATTGTTTTTCGTCATTCCATACTCATGTTCCTTAGCAGCCCAAGGTAAATATTTCTTCATTACATTAGTATTTGTACTGTGTGTGCATGCTAGCAGCCATTATGAAACTCCAAAACGTTTTCTGAACTCTCAGGTTTTACCTGTGCCTTGTGATCTCTGCTCATTGTTTTAGCACATGCATGTATGTAACCTATAACCTTATGAATTAAGACATTGTCATTACGTTCTCAGTTACATTTATATTTAGTATCATATTCTTGGTACATGTATAACTTTAGAGTTTCTTTTTTTTTTTTCATTAGCCCACTAAATTGCCATATCTTGTATTCCTGGCTGCTTTTTTCTCCTCCAGTGGGGACACATATAGTAGGAAGCAGATTACTGTGAAGTATTGTCACTGAAATCCTTGATTTCTGTATTATTTTTAGGACTTGAAAGAATAGGGCTGTATTTTTAGGGCTGTGTGTAGCCAGATAAAATAACCTCTGTGAACCATGTTAAATTGAATTAACCTTCAGAAAAATCATTTTTTGAAAGGCATAATTCCGGTAAACGTATTGCAACAACTAAATTGAAATGTGCACACACTATGTAATGATCTCCGTATGGATTGTTACATGTTCAGATCTCCACAAAATGGAAAAAAAAAAGTTGTGGCAAATACTAAAGATTAGATAAAAATGGCTCCCTATATAAAACTCTGGCTCTGGTATCCAGGCCCCGTGAAAAAATTAAGCTACTGTATAAATATCAAAACTCCTATTTAAATTACCATAATATCTTTGTTACGTAGGATAGAGAAGGGCAATTGATACCCCAAGGGTTTGCTGGGTTCTTGCCCGATTTTGCACATAGTTCTACGTAGACCAAACTAAGAATCCACTGACTTGGACAAATGTGATTTGTTAGGTGGCCTGCCAAAATTGGTCAATTATTAAGATTATTAGCATCTCAAAATGTGCTAATTAAGACGCTGTGGGCCTAGGCCAGCCTACCGGCTCCTTCCTAATAGTTTCAATTGCAGTGCCCATAATTTCCAGACATTCCCTCTATCCTTCACCTATGTAGTCCATCGTTCAGGAAGAATTTTGCTCAATTCATAGCTTTGCTGTGAAGCAAATTTGGCAAGGGAGATCAAGTCTCAGTTGATAGTTGATTAAGGAATAATAGTGAATAATTGATTAAAGGAAGGGAGAAATCCTGAGCATAAATGTGGAAGGTAGACTTCAAATAGCTGATGAAAGGATTTGTCACTTTTGTGTGTGGATGTGGGTGTTTTGTTTAACTTCTCTAGCTTACTAAGTCTGTTTTTCAACTCTAAAAATGCCATCCTCTAAGGAGTCTTAAAACAATCTGTGCTGACTTAAATTAACTTTCTTTCTGCATAATATTAGCTCACTGTTTGAGATTGATTATGTCACACTGCATAATTGATCATTATTTTGTAGACCACTTCATTAAAGCTAATCTGTGTATTTTATGGCCTAATACGTTCACTACAGGTAGTTCTCAACTTATGACCACAATTGAGCCCAAAATTTCCATTGCTAAGTGAGACAGTTAGGTGAGTTTTAACCCATTTTATGACCTTTATTGCCACAGTTGTTAAGTGAATCTCTGCAGCCAAGTTAGTAACATGGTTGTTAAGTGAATCTGGCTTCCCCATTAACTTTGCTTGTCAGAAGATCGCAAAAGGGGGTCACATGGCCCCCGGGATGCTGCGACCGTCTTAATACATGCCAGTTGCCAAGCACCCGAATTTTGATCACATGGCTATTGGGATATTGCAGTGGTCATAAATGTGAAAAACAGTCATAAGTCACTTTTTTTCAGCGCCATTGTAACTTCAAACACTCACTAAATGAAAGGTTGTAAGTTGAGAACTACTGTACTATTCTACTGCCTCCTGTTCCTCCTTCCCTCTGTAGCCATTTAGTGTCATTTGTGTACAGTACAAAAGAGAGTGGAGGATTGCAACCTCTGTACCCGTTGTATCTTGAAGGACTTTTTGCAGTTGATGTAATAACAAAGGAGCCTATTAATTTCGCGGAGCATTGATACAATCTAGGACAGTGGTGGCAAACCTATGGCACAAGTGCCAGAGGCGGCACTCGGAGCCCTCTCTATGGGCATACATGCCATCGCCCCAGCCCCGCCTCCCCCCACAGCCCCTTCCTTATCAGCAGCCCCCCTCCAGAGGAGAATCACCCCTGGGTGCGGCCTGGGCAGAGCAGCACAGCCAAACACATGGCAGCTAGGCAGCAGATGATGCTGCGGGGTGCGGGCAGAGGGCGTGGCCACCATGGCACTGCAGGGCCTCCTGGGCGATTTGCGGCGGGCCGTGGATGGCCCTGAGAGCGGGCAGGGTGAGGGTGGAGCAGGGCGGGAGTGGGCGGTCAGAACGGGGGCAGGCTGGGGGCGGGGCGATTTTGGGCACTCGATCTCTAAAAGGTTCGCCATCACTGATCTAGGAAGAGGAAACCTGTGACCCCCCCAGATGTTACCGAACTATAATTCCCAGCATACCTCACCACTGGGCATGCTGTAGGAATACAGATATAGTTACCAATAGCTGGACAGATGCCGATTTCTCCCAAAGAGAATATTCCCCCCGCCCCCTGCTTGAAAAAAGTTAATTTTATAAAGCCTATTATCTAAGGCAATGATCAGAATCCTTCAATTTTGAGATAATTGTTTTTTCTCAAAAGCTGAGAATCCTTTAATAATGGTTCAGACATTTAAGCTGCCATTTACAATATGTATTAACCAATGTTATTCTAGATTCTTTATCTCCCATAGTTCAGATATTTGAGAATCACATTTGTGACCATCTCTTGGGGATAGGGAGAACAGGTGGTGGTCTTGTTTGATGAACAAAAAGCTAGTAGAATCTGATAAGCCACTTGAAAAAAATAATCTATTGAAGCGACATACATTCTAACGTTTAACTTGAGTTCTTTTTAATATATATTTCAGTTACGCAAAAGGAGATTTGGATCTATCATACATTACATCCAGAATTGCTGGTATGATTATTTTTTTTATTAAACATGGTTTTCTTTAAGAGCAGATTAAATATATTGAGTTCAGCCCTGACTGTTCCTTTTTACTTTCTCCCTTTGTTCTCTAGTGATGTCATTTCCAGCAGAAGGTGTTGAGTCTGCTATAAAAAATAATATAGACGATGTGCGGCTGTTCTTGGACTCAAAACATCCTGGACGCTATGCTGTCTACAATCTGTCTCCAAGATCGTATCGGCCCTCCAGATTTCACAATAGGGTTTGTAAAGTAGTATTACTTTCCTCCATCACGTTTGGTACATGGCAATATTGCCCATCTCATGATACATCTTCCTTATCTTGGTATGAAAATAGTAAGAGAGCGTCTACAGCAGGGGTGTCGAACTCGCAACGTCACATGATGTGTCACAACGTATCGTGATTTTTTTTCGGCACGACGCATCTGGCCTGCGGGCTGGCAGTTGGACATCCCTGGTCTATAGTGTCAAAGAAAAGTTTTCAAGCAGACATCCAACCATCATCAAAGCTCAAACTTTTTTTTTTTTTTTAGCCTGAAGCCTTCATTCAATCATCTTCTTCAAGGAGAAGAAGAGATTGCCAGTAAAATGGAGGGGGAAGGAATCAAAAGAAGAAAGGAATATTTCATAAACCAAATATATAAATAGACAGGAAGGAGAGTGGATGTGGTAGTTTCTGCTAGATGTTTCCGGAAGATCTATTGAGCAGGATATGAAATTATTTACAGGCAAAATAACACATACTCTCACATATACCTTTGCCTCTGCTAGTAGCATTTCTTAAGAAAGAAATAACCTGTTGAAAGAATTTGTGCGTGTTTGTATTCTGCCAGCTTTAATAATTTGAAATGAAGAGAAAGACCATTCAAAAACATTAGCAAATCTGTTTCCAAATATTAATGGGTTTGGTTTTGTTTAACTTACCCATAAGTTCTAAGTGCATATTATTTTATATATGCATCTTAATTCTGAACTGCCATCGCTTCCAAGCTATTTCAGTGCCATTCTATGCTGCTAAATTTTAGGGAAAAACGAAGCTCTGTGGGCTGCCTCAAAGCCTTGGGGTGGAGAGGAGGAATCACACATAAGCTGTGAGTTGCCCCCATTATTGGACAAGCTCTTATAACATTGAAACTTGCTGCTAGAAAATGCAATGCTCTTGTAGAGTTTTTCCAGGTTCCCAGAAAGCAGTCTCTGAATTAGGGATATGCAAAATATTCCCTTTCAGAGACAAAACCTTCCTAAGAACACTCAAGACAGCCTGTTCCTCCTCCAGACCTTGCTGATCTGACTCTTCTGGAGGTGATCTGGAGGTTTTCTGGAAGTAAACATTTCAGATATGATTTTACACAACCCAAACCATCATATTCCAGGAATCCATAAGAGGAAGTGCGTTGCCATCATATCCTGTTTACAAATTCCAATTGGCTACCAGCCCTGTAATGGACTGGACAACCTTGTATTCTGCCTGCAATGGTGCTGTTTCTGCCTTGTTACCATGAAAGATCTGTGAAGCTTCAGAATGTGACCAGTTTCAGTGTCTGAAAATAGGAGCAGCACTGTAAACAAATCAATTAATCTAAAGGAGATTTCAAAAAAAGCCAATTTTTTAGTATGGCAGGCTAATTATATTAAAAAATAATAAGTTTCAGGAGGACTAGATAAAGCTAGCTTACTGTCTTTTAAAACTATGTCCTAAAGAACCTAGAATGACTCTCTTTCTGTGCTTTTGCAGACGCAAATATATCCTTGCAATATCACCCTTCTTTATTTTTTTACCCCCTTTAAACCTTTCATTCAGAGGGTTCCAAAAAGATGAACAAGGGACACAATGCACAATTTGTTATGGGAAAAACAGGTACCCGTTGGCACCAATTTAGCATCGTTGTTTCCAGGAAAAGAAAGGGCTTGATCGCTTCTGTGGGATAGGTTAAATTGAAAACTTGGCATTATTTTTTTAAAATTGTGATAATAGTTGGCAGTATATTAGATTTAATAAATCAAAGTGTTCCCTTAACAGGTATCTGAATGTGGTTGGCCAGCTAGGCGTACACCAAACCTTCAAAACCTTTACAGCATCTGTAAGAACATGCATTCGTGGCTGAAGCAAGATCCAAAGAATGTTTGCATTGTGCATTGCCTTGTAAGTAAGGAATCACGTGATCTCCTTTTGTCACCTTCTGACAAGCAGAGTCAAATGGGGAAGCCAGATTCACTTAACAGACGTGCCATTAACTTAACAGCTGCAGTGATTCACTTAACGACTGTGGAAGGTTGTAAAATGTGGCAAAATTAATAAATGTCTTATTTCGCAACAAAAATGTTAGGCTCAATTGTGGTCATAAGTTGAGGACTATTTGTAGTCATTTAAAATTCACCATGAATAGCTTGGGGGCAGAGTATCCTAAAACCATAAACTAATATATATTGGGAAGATCTATACACTGTGACATAAATCTAAGATGTTAATTCTGCTGAAGATTTAAAATAAGGGGAAGGATGATATTTATTTATTTTTTTGGTTGCTGGAGTTCAGGCACTGGTAGGGATGGAAGAGCCTGTAGCTTAACCAGGCAAGGCTGGTTTTAATGTAGATGTATTTTTAATGTCTGTAAGCTGCCCAGAGTTATCTTTAGGTAAGATGGGCAGCCAATAAAGTGTATAAATAAGTAAATGAGTAAGTAAGTGAATGAGTGAATGAATGAATCAATAAATGGGGGGTTATTCTGAAGTCAAAAGTATCCGCTCTGTGGTATCCTGGTATGACAATTCTTTTCTCTCCAGCTTCTGGATCATTCTTGCCAAACTGCAGAACTGATATCTTAGCGGAGGAATTTTGAACTCATGATACCACATGGCAGACACATGAGCAGAAGCGGGCAAACAAAATGATTAGCAGATTGAGGAACCTCCTTTATAATAGGAGTCTGAATGGTTTGGAATCATCTATTTATAGGAGTATACATTCCGGAGGGGAAGTTCTTCCCCCATAACATTAAATCTTATGTCTAATTTGGATTTTCATATATAAATGCAATTCTGTAAGGCAACCCTAGCTTTAGTATTGGGTTTGGAAAGTAACCTTGAGACTGCAGACTTTATTTTCTCAATCTACAGACGAGGAGATTGATAGGCCTTTTCTCAGCTACAGTATATTAAATCAAGTCAAATATTTTGTTGCAGTCAATGATTATCAGCAATAGGTGCAATTCAGCAGCAGTTTGATGGGGTGGGGGGGAAGAGGAGTGGGGTATAGATAGGTGAGCAATTCGCAGAAAAGAGAGGAGATTTTCTTGCCAATAGTTAATGCACATTTTGCTTGATTTTCAGTAATTCCCCTCTTTGATGGGACTGTGTTTTTTCATAGGACGGAAGAGCAGCATCGGCAGTCGTTGTCTGTTCTTTCCTATGTTTCTGTCGCCTCTTCACCACAGCTGAAGCTGCCGTTTATATGTTTAGTATGAAACGTTGTCCTCCCGGCATTTGGCCATCGCATAAGAGGTACGTTGTTTGCAGAATTGACCTGTTTCCTTAAAAACAAATCTTACTCTCTCTCTCTTTTTTTTTTTTTTGAAAAATTTGCAGAGTGGTAAGGGGTGTAAGCAGATCAGTGAAGTGTGTCTTCTTACAAAGTTATTTGGTTCCGCAGGGTTCTATCCTTTTCATGCAGTCCACAGTGAGATGTTTTTCTAGTTGTAGTATCGGCATTAATATCAAACAATGCTTAGGTCACTTTCCAATTAAAGCATTCCTGCAAATCCAGCATAGGCGCCAGACCTGACAGGAGTTTTTCATTTCCCCCTTCTTTTTAGTTTAATATCCCACCAATCTTTTCATCGCCCATCGTTTTCTAACATTTTGTTTGTTTTAATTGGGAAAAAATAAAAATATGGCCACAATAAAGTCAAGGCTGTTATATGCAGACTGGAAGAAAGCTAACATCCCCTAACTCATTTGGGTTTTAAACATAGTGTCTGTGTGTCACGAGGCCTAGTAACAGAGCAGGAGCACTGAAAATGTTATTATGGGGATGACTTAGCTGTACCACTCTTTTTACCTCATGTCCTGGAGACTAATGGCTTAACTGACAGCTAATTGTTAGTCCCAGATTGATACAACAAACAAAACAATGGTTAAGGAAATTTAATTCCTGATGAATTGGTTATGGCAGCCTGTAATTTAGACATCTTTCCTCAACCACAATTTGTCTTTAGTCTGGGCTCATGTAGCATGCTAAGCTTAACCACAGTAGGCATAGTATATTGTGTGAATCTGTTCATTCTCCAAGATAGTACTGATTTCTTTCCTGTTTTCAGCTATTGAGAGCTCCTTTTTCTCATCTATCATTCAAATGCTGCCTTACTATGCTGATAAAGTTCATGCCTTTTTAAAGTTCATGCTTTTTAAATGTATTTAGATTTCTGAATTTATTTTTGAGGCTTCTGATATATTTTTCATTGATAAAAAAATTCGAACATAGAGATTTGACGGAGTACAAAAAGAGGGAATATAATAATAAAACTGCAGAGATTAATGACAACCCCATAAGCCTTATTACAGCCACCTGCTCCTCAAACATTGCTCAGCTGCGTATTTAGACCTCTCTTTAGGGCATAGGAAGTAAGTATGATCTATTATGGCTAGCCAAGCCATATAACAGAAACATTAATGAAAAAATTTATCTTTTTTTTGGTAAAGTTACTTGTTTCTTAGTATGAGTTTAATGATGCTCGCTTAAACTAAACATGCAAAACACTCTTGTGGATCAGCCATTGGTCTATAGCAGTGTTTCTCAACTTGGCAACTTGAAGATGTCTGGACTTCAAATTTCAGAATTCCAGAATTCGCTTCCAGCCATGCTGGCTGGAGAATTCTGGGAGTTGAAGTCTACACATCGTCTATACATCTTCAAGCTACCAAGGTTGAGAAATGCTGGTCTGTAGCAAGCATGTCTCCCAATTATGGGGTTATACGAACTGAAAGAAGATGGCTTTATTCTTCTCAGAGTATCTCTGGGTTATAATACTGTTTAACTATGTACAGCATAATAGTAGGAGAAAGAACACATGCTGTTGCACACTTTTTGATGAGATTGACTACTCTGATATGTATGTTTGAAGCTGTATTGCCTTGACTTGGCTCATGCAGCCTTGTTTGACTGTATATGTTGACCATGTTCTTGTGTGCTCCCAGATATATTGAATATATGTGTGACATGATGGCAGATGAGCCCATTATTCCTCACAGCAAGCCAATCCTCATAAAATCAATCATCATGACTCCAGTTCCTCTCTTCAGCAAGCAGCGTAACGGCTGCAGGCCTTTCTGTGAAGTTTATGTTGGAGATGAAAGAATAACCACTACCTCACAAGAATATGATAAAATGAAGTAAGTGGGATTTCTCGACAGCCACCATTTTGTCTCTTGCGATGATGTGGTGTAGGGTGGGAAGGACATCCATTGGTGCCTTAATATCTAACACATCTTTATGGCTGGCAATTAACCATCAGATGCATGTACTAATTCATGCAGTGGCTATTGTATTAGATGCTTTATTTGATTATTGTGCAGAAAGGCTTCCTGGATTGATTCATATTAAAAGCATCCCTGTCTTCAGTTTATGAACTAAAAGATGAAGCATAAAGGGGATATGGGGAAGATGAAGAGAAATCCCAGAGTTCTTAAGGGTAGAAAGCAAAAGAGAAGTTGAAATTTTATCAAGGCTGGTGGACTGGCTTTGTTCACTGTCTTCCCCTGCTTTAGCCTGGAGGATAAGCTGGATATGAGATGAAAAAGAGCCAGAGAGAGTCAGTCTTTCAAGCTTTAGGTGTGACTGGATGCTCCCTTAAAGGCAGATTTGCCTGAATTTTATTCTCTTTGGAGTTCAGATATATTAGTCTATCATTTCCATCATCCAGTTGTCATGAAAGCTGAGGGTCGATGGGAATAGAACTGTAACACATATGGAGGGCCATGTGATTTGAGAAGGTTATCCCACAGCGTGGTAGGAAATGGCTCTAAAACCCCCCCCCCATTTAATCTTGGCATTTTTATAACTGGAGTCCAGTGTCAGTAAGCAACAGGAAATTGTGAATACCTGCTGCAAATATTAATATATAATTTTAGAACAGGGGTCCCCCGAAATATGCTTGTGCAAGGAATATTTGTGTTTTTGTGGTTTGTTGATCAGTTCATAAGGTACTTAGCCAGACTTTCATAGAAACAATTGGCCATATAATTTGGGAGTTCCCAAATCGGGTCATGATCTGATTTTGGGTTGAGAGAGAGAAACGTCTGTTATTTAATGATCCACACCAAAATAAAATTTTGGGTATGGCTAATCTTCATCCTTGTTTACATTTTCAAGGCATGCAGGACCATCCCAAAAGTCTAGCTTTGTCATAAATGTAGGTAGACAAAGATGAATTTGCTTCTACTAATCTTAGCTTATAATACTATAACTATACGAGCAATCCTTAAACATTTTTAGAGAGCCAGTTTGGTGCAAATGGTTAAAATACCAGGCTAGAAACCAGGAAACCATGAGTTTTAATCCCACCTTAAGGAATGAAGTCAGCTAATTCTCCTTTCTTAGCCTTAGGAAGAAAGCAATAGCAAACCACTTCCCCCCCCAAAAAAAACCTTGCCAAGAAAACTGCAGGAACTAATCTGGATAGTGTGTGCCTTGAAGCTTTAAGTAAAACTGAACTATATCGTTTTTAGTTTATGACCATATCTTTTAATAAATTAAAATAAATGAATTTTAACTTTGTATGCCTGTAGAAGTCAGGATCAGATTAGGGAGTATTTGACTTTTGTATGGCGTGCATGATTGCCCATGAGTCCAGGTGCAGGAGAGCAGATGTGTTGGAATATCTCCATCGGTACTTTAAAAAGGGAGGCAATGAACTAATAAACTGGTAGAATGAATTAAGACTGCATTCAGATCTTAAAATCACATCTATGCTTATCCTCCTTAGGGATTTCAAAATGGAAGATGGGAAAGCGGTCATCCCATTAAGCATCACCGTTCAAGGAGATGTCCTCATTGTGATATATCATGCCAGGTCCACTTTAGGTGGCAGACTCCAAGCCAAGGTAACCATCAAGATGGGGACTCCTGTGCTCATAAGTTCTGAAAATGCTGTTGGGCACTTCAGGGTAGAGCTTTTTTCTTACCACTTGGTTGGATTATTTTTTTGCCCCTTTTTAATATTCTATAAATCAGAAACCATTTCCTCATTTTTCACTTTGCTGCTTTCTTGAGCTGAACTGATTTTTTTTAAGAAAAAAGTTGTATAAGTAGAAATAAAAGCATTATCGGACATTATGTTAACCAACAACAGCTGCGGAAAAATGTCAAATGTTAAAGTGAAATTTTAGAGTTAAGTGCTGTGGTTTAATCTTTGAGGATCAGCATTATTATTATTTTTTAAAAAATAAACATTTCAAGAGAAACATAAATACGAATTTTCTGCAGATTGTTGCAGAAAATACAGGTTATTCTGAATCTATAGTAGTTGAAGTGCTTGAGATTTATTCACAACAAGATTTAGTTACTAATTCAACTTATTTGTCGGCCAAGATAGTTGGCTGTCTTTGATTCTCTGCCCTGAGCCTAGAAAAAAAGAGGCTTGGCTTCAAATGCTATGAATAAATTTATTGACCACAGGAAACCATTAGGATGCAAGATAAACTGTTTCAGGGCCAAAGGCCTTTTATGATAACACAAGAATGGCAGTCAGAAAACATATGTAATGAAATGCTGAAGGTAGCGAGATGAGGGTTTGTGTCTTCCGGGTATGTAGCTTCACTGGCACGTCTTATTCCTTTTTTGTTGTTGTTGTTCCTTTTCAAGATGGCATCAATGAAGATGTTCCAGATCCAGTTTCATACAGGATTTGTACCTCGCAATGCGACTACTGTGAAATTTGCAAAGTATGTTGATCACGTCTCTCTAGGAAATGCTTCCCAACGCTTCTTGTACTTACCGTTGTATTTTTTTTTGTAAAAAATTCTTTTATTGAAACAATCAACATCAAACATAAGATCGTATTAAAAAGCAATCATTTGTTTTTGTTTTTTTCAAATATAGCGTCCTCCAATACAGTTCTTCAGTCTTTTTGCCACCTGGTGGACAACATAATTGCTACTTAAGTGACCAAAATTCTGGGGGAGCACCAGGCTTTTCTTCTTCAACCATATCTTGGACTCTTGCATGAATGCTAATGTAACATGAGCCAGAATTGAGAGATCCAAGGGTAGGAGATGGTGGCAGTCCACAAAGGAGCCTCTTTTCTAGATGCCTTCCTATGTGGATTCTCCACGTTTCTCACTGTGGCACGCAGTGTGGCTTCTGATCATTTCAAAGTAAAGATGAAATGGACGCCAAATGCTGAGCTCGAAGCAAAATTTGAGTTGTTCTAGGTTTGGCCAGATATGTGAGCCAAATGGAAGCAGAGACGGATAAGAGAAATTCATATGCATAACAGGGAGAGTTAAGGATGGAAGTAAATAATCCTGAGACCTAATTTGCAGCTCTTTTCTCCAATTCATATTACTTCTCCTTGTTTCCAATGTGGTTTGAATATCATTGAGCCTGACCACCCCACTTTTGCTCTTGTCAAGTGCTGATTAACAACTCTTGATTTTTCTTCAACATTTAAGGGACGGTTGGGGAAATGGTCTATTATTTTATGGAAGCCAGATTCTTTGTCCTCTATTTCGTCGTGATGGATTTTTATAGAGGAATAAAACAGTTAAGGTCTCAACTTATGGGTGGGCTGCCTTTGCGAGCCTCATCGAAGCAAGTGAAGATTGTTTAAGGGCTCTATAATCTTGCTTCAAGAGGTTTCCCTCTGCAATTTCCTTTTAAAAAGAAGTGCTTCTAACTAATGTAATATTGCATACAGGTATGATCTGGATGCCTGCGATATTCAGGAGAAGTATCCTGACTTGTTTCAAGTGAATCTAGAAGTAGAAGTAGAGCCACGGAATAAGCCCATCATGGAACGAGCTCCCTGGGATAATTTGAACATTAAAGGTCTAAATCCCAAGATCCTTTTTTCCAGCCGCGAAGAACAGCAAGAGATTTTATCGAAATTTGGTAAGAAAAAAAGAAAGAACACTTGCTTGAATTCTCCATAATCTTCCTTTTCACTCTCTACGTGAGTAACTTATTCATTTTTTCCCTTTTTAAGCACTAAAGAGGAAGCCAGTAACAAAAGAGCCCATCTCTTAAATAGGATGTTTTTAATATTCCGTGGGTTTGATTTTGATTTTGATTTTTCATCGGATAGGTAAGCCTGAACTGCCTAGGCAGCCGGGATCAACTGCCCAATACGAGGCAGAGGCATCAACATCAGAATCCTCTTCTGAAGGCCCACCTGTCGAGCCAGACTCTCCAGAGAGCAGCTGTCCTGAGGCAAACTTCTTTCATACACTAGACTGGCAAGGTAAAGGTAAAAAGATCTGTTACTAGCAAAAGCTGTGTTGAGAGAGAGAGAGGGAGGGAGGGAGGGAGGGAGAGAGAGAGAGAGAGAGAGAGAGAGAGAGAGAGAGAGAGAGAGAGAGAGAGAGAGAGAGAGAGAGAGAGAGAGAGAGAGAGAGAGAGAGAGAGAGAGAGAGAGAGAGAGAGAGAGAGAGAGAGAGAGAGAGAGAGAGAGAGAGAGAGAGAGAGAGAGAGAGAGAGAGAGCGAGCGAGAGCAGTTTGCTTCCTTCATTCCTCTTCATTATGATGGATATGATTTTCTGAAGCATTTCCTCTCAACAATCTCCTTGGTCAAACTCCTCACTTCAGTTTCTTTTTCAAGAAGGAGAGACTTTTGCTGCTGGCCATTTCGTCGTCGCATCTGACCATTTCCTTCTCTAGAGGCAAAAGAGGTCTCTGGAGTTGATGACAAGTTGCACTAAAACTCTCTTCCTCAAACCGGGGGCAATCTCAACATGTGGGGCTGTAATTCCCAGAATTCTTGGCAGTAATCATGCTAATTAGGAGAGTTTAGGAGTTTGCACCCGTGTCAGAAGCACCGAGGCACTTCTGGGTTGAAAAGATTAGCCAGTGACATCACTGTTGCCCGGGGGATGCCCAGTTGGGGGTTCCTTTCATGTCCTTGGCAGGAGCTGGAGCAAAGGACAGAAGCTCACCCCACTGCAGACATCACTTGGGCCTTGAACGTGGACTTGCTAACCTCCAACCCGGCGTCCTAACCACACAAGCCACCACACTCCTATTCTAGGAGTTGGAATCCACGTTTCTGAAGGCTGTGCTAAGACTTGGCAGCCATGGCAATTTGAGGAGTGCTGCTTGGAGCTTTACCAAAGCGCCCCGTGGGAAAAGTGGTTGTTGACATATAAAGTTATATTCTTCTGAAGTCAGCCATTTGAGTTCAGCAGGTGCCTTTGGACGAATTGTTATGTTGATAAGAGAAGAGAATCCCATATGCTTTGCTTTGAATTCCTCCGAGAAAGGCATATATGAATATAATAAACTTCTTCTTCTTCTTTTGTTAATAAACAGAAGGAAAACAATCTGAAACTGCTCCTGAAGGTCCCTTTTCTCAAGAGAGTCTTGGGTGCGTTGAGGAAAAGAAGGAGAATGAATCTTCCGACAAGGAATTCTCCACCTTCCCCAACGATGTTAGACCTTCTGAGGACAGGGAGGTGCACCTCCTGGAACAGAAAGATGGCAAGCATTTTTTTGAAGCTGGCTTTGATATACCAGCTGATCAGTCAGAAGAGACTCCTGAAGAACGTAGCATTGACTTGCTTGGGCTTGATTCAGAGGCGGCTCCTGAACTGCTCCAGCCTCCGACAGAGATGAAGGGCTCTTCCAGCAACGCAGACTTGCTGAATGGACTCTTTGTTAGTAGCACTCCAGAAATGTCAGAAGATTCAACTGCAGACCTCCTGGGTGGAGGAGCAGACTTTTTTTTTGGTGGCCAGCCCCAGACCTCAGCAAATTCCCAGGGCAACAGTTCCTCAACCGCAGCCCCTTCTTCTACAGGTAGGTACCTCGTCACCTCCTTTTCATTACAACTCTGGCCTACAGAGCTAGCTAAGTGAGGTAGACAGCCTTTGGTTTCTTTTGGCATTTGTGTCAAATCTGTGATTAAGAGGGCGGGGCTTGTAAATGTTATCTGACAAGCCCCGCCTTTCCTGCTGTGCCTTTGTCCCTTGTAGAGAGTTTCACCCTCAGTACCTTGTGAAGAGGTTTTCCCCCCCCCCATTAGTCTCTCCCCAGAGCTCAGGTTTTTTTAAAAAGAAAAATCTGCTCTAGAGCATAAAATGAAAGGTTTCAATAGACGCTTGATCTTGAAAATCTCAGCTCTTTTAATTTGATTTTCTTTTAATGGTACAGTTCTAGCCTTTGTGTTTATAGCACAACGAATCCTATATAAGTATGTTAGGAGGTGTATGGAGGAGGAGAGAATTGACAAAACAAATTATACTGATCAGTAATGTAGCGATCATTTGTTTAATCCATCCATTGTTCCTACCGTTAGTACATCTTGTTACCTTAAAGATAAAGGCAGGAGCTGGAAAGCAAGAATGGTTTAAATTTGCTTTAATAGCTAAATTTTAAGAGGTGTGTACTTACAATTTAATATCATCCCAGAATAATGGAATCAGTTTTAGCTTTATTCTTGGGTACTATCAATGGTAGCCATTACTGGCAGTCCTTGCTTACCAACTGCCTTGTAGTATGGTTTTTACCTGCTGAGATCCTGTCCTCTCAGTCTGTTATAATGGAAAGTTTGCCCTTGAGAAAGCAGATGGTGCTATTGCTTGTAATATATCTTGACATCAGATGAGGGCAACCGTGCTGGCATAGTTTGGGTACAAGATTGTATGAGAGCTGTTTATGAAAAAACACCCTGTTTATTGCTCTGTTCGGCTGGTGACGTGGGATGGAAATGATCGGAGATGAGCAGGTTAGTTTTGCTTGAAACGATGAGTGGCGAGTGGAGCGGGTTGCTAAAACGAGCAACTTTGCCATTTTGTGTTCCCAACAAACATCACCATAATCTTAGCTTCTAGGAGCCTTGACTCTTAAAACTTTTAAGTGGCAAGGTGGAGCATCTGCCAGATTTCCTGCTGGCCACAGTGTGGCGTTCCCTGCTGGATATATAAATACCGGTTCCTGAGCCGCTGCAGTCAGTTTTTGCTTGACAGTAGGCAGTGAAATACCTTCAGGCTGGAAGCTCCTTTTCCATTTGTTTTTTCTTTCCTTCCCTCCCCTTTTGTAGCTTCTTTTGAAAAACAAAAAAAATCAATAATGCCTTCCCTTCTGACCGGTACAGTATGACTTGACTTTTCTACTTCCATTCGGGTCACTAGGCCACTGGGGTTTATATATATATATATATTTTTGTAAAGGAAGCCCTGTTAGGTTTCCTTCTGCTGATGAGTTTTGTGCTAATTTCAGTGTGCCAGGCAGGCTTTCTTTTAGATTAAAACTTAGTTGTTTTTTTGTGTGCTTCAGAGATTGCAGCTTTTTCTTTCTTGAGAGTCAAGAGACTTAAGAGGCGGAACGAATACAGATTGTCTAAGGAACTATTACAGAAGACCACTGCTCTTTCTGATGATTAGAAATCCTTTCGTTGTGTAATTAAGCCCTAGTAGTCAAAGGGTGCGTAAAGCTCAGTGTTAACTTCTGGAAAGAATTTATCCTTAACATGCCTTGTGTCGGCATTTCCTCAGGCTTGCAATATTTGCCAGAGCAGAACCTTACTTTTTGTTTGCCTTATTCCTGGAAGCATCTCAAGTAACACCAGCTATGTTGTGTTTTGTTTTATCTTTAGCTGACCAGTTTGACCCATTCACAGTCAATGCAGACAGTCCAACTCTTACCGGTCCTGATCTCTTTGGTGATTTTCTTAGTTCAAATGCACCAGCTGCACCTGCTGTGTTTCCTTCCACACACAGTGCACCGCCTCCTTCCTCTAGCACAGACTTCCTTAACTTGGGTAAGTGGATGTATGACCTGGTCTCCTGCCTTCCTTCTCTCTTTCCTTCCCTTTCTCCCCCCCCAAAATCACATGGCCTGTTGAGTGAAACCTGATACTCGTATTAGTTCAGTTGGATTAGTGTCAAACAAGCGTTTTTGATGGCACCACTGTGGAACAGGCTTTCTGTTGTCGATATAAACTTGTAACTCCCTTTGCAAACTGACGCCTTCTTTTATCTTCAGATTTTTTTGGGGATGCAAAGGCAACTACATTGGGGAAATCATCCCACAGTATAAAATGTTTAAAATATAAAAATGCTCTCAAGACTTTGCTCTGTTGTCCAGTCAGCTGCCGGAAGGCAAAAATCTCTTTTTTTGCTATCTATCCTCTCTGTCACATAACAACTGGTCAGGTGTAATATAAAGTTGGTGCCATCTTTAAGTAATAGCTTTCATGGCTCTCCATGTTCTGTTTTGTATAACTTAGCAATACTGTCGTTTTGCCTTAAAAACAGGAGTGGGCAACCTTTCCACAAAAAAGGGGAGGTGGGGTGAGCTGGTAAGTGCTTCAGGAATCACAGGTGGTCGACTTTTTCCACAGTGAAACTGTGGAAGAACTATAAAGACATGCTATAAAGTTTCTTATAGGCCCATTTCTGAAGGCCTTTGCCTCATCAGTCATCCTTAAGGGGTTTCTGATTGGTAGTTAGCTATGAAACTTCTCTGTAGCCAATAAGATGTTGGAAAAGATGGAGCAGGTTTGTTTTGAACACTATACTAGTAGCTTATATCTTTTCCAGCCTATTGCTTTTAGCTTCTTGTACCATTACTGCTTAAAGCTGATGCATCCTCTAGAGCTAAACCAATTTGCTTATGATATTCTGAAGAGTGATAAAAGTCTCCCGTAACTTTCTCTAATTTAAATGTGCCATATTAGACATTAAGAATATGGTGGTGAATTCTATAATAAAGAATTGTGGAGTGTGGTGTTGAGGGTTCCTGAGCTGGAATCCTGACCTCTACCAGGATGATAACTGTATTTCATTGTCCTTGATTTTTTTTTTGTTTTCTCGCCCTTTTCAACTGCTAGTTAGAATTCTATGGATAGTGGGCATGTTCCCCCCACCCCACCCTTTGATGTTTACTTCCTGTAAAGTATTTTGCGCTTCTGAAAATCTTGGTGCTCTTCCATCTGCCCCGAGCCAACTAAAATTTTAATCATAGAATCACTGGGTTGGAAGAGACATTTTAGGGCATTGATCCAATTCCCTTATTCAGTGCATGAATCCAAATTAAACCATTGCGTCTATCCAGTATGTCTGTACATTGTTTATATATGTTAAGTGGAGAAGACCACACTACTTCCTTAGGTAACAGATTCCATTTCTTACTACACTGTCCTTTAATTTACAATAATTATTCCATGTTCTGCACAATAGGACATTGCTCCATGCTGGTACAGGGAAATATTATCTTGGTTACCATCTGCATGATAATCTCATCAGGTATTTGATGAATCTTGGATCATTGCTTTCTGAGTTCTCTTTTCAAGACTTTATATTACCACTTCTCTCAATCTCTCCTTGTCAGGTCTAATTTCTGGTCCTCTTATCATTCCCATTGCGCTTCTTTACTTCATTCGAATTTGTTTCAAACTTTTTTAAAATATGGTGCATAGGATTAGATGTAAACATTTGAGATGATAGCTGACCGGTATGGAATTCTTCCATTTTTCAAAAATGTACATTTATACAGCCTAAAATAGTGTGCAACCACATTATATTACTGTTACTTAGGCTTGGGTTAAAACCGTTTTAGGGATGTAAGAGGCAGCCTACAGAAAAATAATATGAGTACAGTTTATTTCTGTTAGGTTGGATATCAAATCTATGCGAGCCGGGGATACAAAGTATTAATTATACTCAGTAGCTCATTTGAGTTCAAATTCTCTGGAGTCTAAAAAGAAGACAGACTAAATGAATAACAAACAGCTCACTGTATTACAATATAAATTTATTCTCAGTGTTAAGTATCTGGAGAGTTATCTTCTTCCATTTATTCGTAAAGAAAAAAATAAGTGCTAGAGAAATAGGTGTAGACATCTGTGTTGGCTGTGATTCTATATCCTTTATTTCCATGTTGGCAACAACACAGTAAACTCGGATCTTAATGTAGTTCAACTTTCCAGCGCATTTATTTGTCTGAAAAAGTTTATGGTCCTTTTTCATTCTAAAATATAATTGAGAAAAGAACATGCACTCGTAAGCAATGAACCATCTTTGTAGTTATTGCTCATTTGCATCAAGCAGTGAGTGGGCTAATAGAAAGATCTTTTCCTTTTTCTTGGCTAGTTCACAACAGTCTTGTGTATGTAAAAGTGTCTTGTGTGTAAAAACATTCAGTTTCTATAACTGTACATAGGAGTAGCTCTCAATGGATGGGTGTCTGTCTGAATAGACTGAAGAAGAAAAGCAAGCACAGAAAGTCTAATGCCCTTTTTGCATTAAGTCTGAACTGAGGTGGCAACACATGCAATTGTTATTCTGGTTCCTCTCCTGATTAAATCTATAAATAACATTTTGTAGTGTCCGGAAAAGATCTCTCTTGCCAGCTTAATAGCACATCTGCTCCATGCTTTGGATAAAGACGCAGAGAGCTTTTCTAAAATGATTTGTGCCATCTGTTGGAGGGATTTAGTTAGGCTTGCTATAAGACCAGGTTGGACAATGGCCTTTTGACCTCAGTGAATTCTTGTGTAACCAATATAATAATTTCAACTTTTGTAGCGCTCAGTTTTTTTCCAATTATCCAATCTACATGCACAAATTTTTATTTATTTATTTATTTTAAAAGAAACCATCTCCATTTCTATTAAAATAGCAGGCGCCTTCTGCCTGGTTATTTATAGCAAATCTTCAGTGTAATAGCCAAGAGGGGGAAAAAGAAAGAACAATAAAGTCAAATGTCCATTACATTTAAATGGGTATTACATACATACCTGCATAAATTGATGAACGGGGATTTTCCGCCTGCAAAAAATGGCACATGGGAATACTATACAAGAACAGAATTATACAGCAAAGAATTTGCCTGTTAATCTGTAACTGAAGGTCTTATACAATCCTGAGAGTACGTCTAAATGAATGTTACAAAACATTTCATTTTAATGGTGAAATAACATTCACAAAAACCTCGGACAGAAGCATATAAGGAAATAAAAATAATCTTCAATACAGTTGTCTTTTTCATGGAATGGATTAAGGACTGTTTTCTTATCTTACTTTTGAAGCTGTCTCCAGGTTGACATAGGCTTTTATAACTTAGATTTCTTGAAGTAAACTTTTAAAATTGTCAGCCAACCTGGCTGGAAATACTGGGAATGCTGGTCTATCATATATGCAATGCACCTACTTATGAAGATTTATCCTTTGTCTGACTTTGGCTCTGATAATCATTTAATATCCAGAGCAGTGGTTCTCAATCTGTGGTCCGCAGACCCCTGGGGGAACGCAATGTTGTCACACGGGGTCCACTAAGGCTTGAAGAATTAAGTCTTGGGGGTCCCTGGCCATGGTCCCTGACCACAAAAGATATTTAAAAGGGGTGTGTGGTGAAGAAAAGCTTGAGAAACACTGATCCAGAATAATTCCCCCCCCCTTCCAAATTCACATTCATACTCAGAGTAAACTAAGGCCTTCTGGATATGAAGTCTGAGAATGGCAGTAGATCTCGTTTATGCTAACTTTGGAAGGTAAATTGAAAACACTAATCCAGCCCAACCAAAAAGCCATTTGCCTTTTTTTTTTTAATGCAAATCAGTACTATTAAAAGTCAGTACTAAACATTTGAGTGTTAAATTGAGAAAAGTGGAACATGCAGAGACCTTGACTTAATAGTCTAATTGACCTGAATAGGATGCTGGTAATTGTAGAACTGAAAAATTCAAAATAAGACCTAGTGTGTTGTTTTTTTTGCCAGGAAGGACTTGCCTGTTTACAGTAGAACAGTCGCAATACAAACCTCTTATACTTCAACTATAGTTCTTTTATTGTGCATAACTTTGTGACACTATAGCTGTTATTCATGCTGATACAAAATAAAGGGTTTTTTTAGTCCAATATATCCACTGGACTGGAGAGGGCTGCTTGGCTCGGAGCTCAAACTTCCTTACAGTTGTCGCAGTGCCCTGTGGTCACTGAGATTGCTACTCTTAGGCTCCTCCATTAGCTGCCAGACCCATGTGGCTTCCTAGTTTACTGAGGAGATGAGAGAATTTAAGCAATTGCTTAATTGAAAAAATGCCAAAAATGAGGATGGTATAAAACCAAAAGTTGATGCAACTGAAAACTAGATTGAATTTACATTCAAACTTACATTATAGCAATGAGAGCAAAGTATCCCCTATAACAGTAATGGCGAGCCTTTTAGAGACCGAGTGCCCAAACTGCAACCCAAAACCCACTTATGTATCATCGGGTGCTAAGTGAGCATGGCCCATTGGGTGGGCGTGGCTGCGGTGGTAATGGCAGACTGGGTGGGACTAAAAAGTTCAATCAATCAATCCCAACTTGGCAAGATCTTTTTTTTTCTGGGAGAAGTTGAAATTGATTGATTGGACCTCTTTTTTTTTGCACACGGCAGTGGAGGCCTAAAGCGAAAAGGTTTTATAAAACCTAGTCAGGGGTTCTCAACCTTGGCAACTTTAAGACTTGTGGACTTCAACTCCCAGAATTCCTCAGCCAGCAAAGCTGGCTGAGGAATTCTGGGAGTTGAAGTCCACAAGTCTTAAAGTTGCCAAGGTTGAGAACCCCTGAGTCCTAGCTGAAGGCCTAGGACTGGGGCAACGGTGCGCATGCCCACAGAGAGGTCTCTGCGTGCCACCTGTGGCATACGTGTCACAGGTTTGCCACCACGGCCCTATAAGATTCCGCTAGCTTTAATTTTGCAAATTCCTTTACTTGACCTGCAGTATATTCCCAGTATTCACTTTAAAAAGAGTATATATTTATACATTTGTTTTAAGTTGGAAGACTTTCAAATGTCAAACAGAATCTATGATCCTTAAATCAGACAGTTGTGCATATTGAACTTGGGTGCAAAGCTGTTGCTTCTGTCACTGACTGACGAAGCCTCTTTTCGTTCTCAACTATATTGTTCTACTCAACTTGAGAAATTGGCCGCATCTTTTTGATGTGTTTAATTCAGTCTGCGTTGAAATGGTAGAAGTTAGATTTTCAAAGCAAGACATTTGTGAACCTGCCTGTTTCACTTGGAAAAGTTTTAGGAAAGATCTTGATAGTGAAACTTCTAAAAGGAGAGGAGAGGCCCTGTGATGTGTGGAAGGGGCTTAAGAGTCAGCCGATGACAGTGATAAATGCAAGCAGGCAGCTCTGCAATTGAATTCTGATGACTTTTCTGGCTAATTAAGAGATGTTAAACATGGATCTGAGGTGAGCTTAAATCCGATGTCATGCCAAACCTGTATCTTATTTTGAGGAAATCTTGTCTGTCATTTTTAGTTACAGAATTAAAGGATCTTCTGAGTTGAGAAGACATATGTTTGTACAGTAGCAACTAGACGTTTGACAATTGAGGCTAATGTAGACATCATGTGTGGTTTTTTGTAGAATCCGATACCTGCCTGTGTTAACAACATATAGCAGTTGCATTATATATACTTTTATTTGTGTCTTTGAGTCAGTTTTTAACCCCTGGCCACTCACTGGACAAATTCCTGAAATTTTCTTCCTTTCTTCCTAGGGTTGAGAGAGAGTGACTGGCCCAAGGTCATCCAGCTGGGTTTGAGTCTAAGCCAGGACTAGAACTCATGGCCACACCATTTCTAGCCCGGTGCCTTAACTACTACACCAACCACTTTACATCTTTTACAAGTGTTTTATAAAATATTTGAGCTATGCTAGTTTAGCAGGCATTTTAACTGTTATTGTGAGCAGGAGTTTTTATGTATTAGACATGTGGATTCTATGTAGGATGCTTCAGTTTGCAAATTGATTATACTGAGATTGCACTGTAATCTTTTACAACTGTGGAGCGCTTCAGATCTACTTTCTAAAAGGTGATTTAATTCCAGGAAAAAAAAATAGAGCTATTTTGTGGCAGACAAGTGCTAGTTCTGCCCAGCGTGTTCCAAAGCAACTTTTGGAGGGATCAAATCTAAAACCCTGCACTTTCAAATTTCCTTTTGTTTGTTTTTTTACAAAAACACAATGGGGTGAAAGCCATGCAATGTCTGATAATATGAAATATCCACCTTTCCCCATGAAATATGTTTTTGTGCTCTTGGTTTGACTGCTAAGTACTACCCTTAAAAAACCCAGCCAGTGTGGATCCAATTGTATTGGACACCATTTTGATTCTCTCTGCCTCCTTCTCTCCCAGTTCCTCGAATGAAGGACTGAAAAGTCTTGTTCCCAGCCATAATTATGGCAAAGAACTAAGTTGAAGAAACCTAGTATTAAGCGTGATATGGGAACACTATGACAATGTCTACTTCTTGTTGAAACTTTCCCCATCTTGGCATACATATTCCAGATATGCAGGACTTCTGGAAATTATAGCTAACTCTATTTGGGGAGGGTGTATATTCCGCACAGGATAAGGTTGGGCTAGGCGATGTTCATAGTGATGATAAGGCTCCGTTAAGGCCTTAACAAAGCTTTACTTCTGGTAATTTGGGAATGCTTAAGCTCCTTTTCAAAAATAATTTGATAAGATATTCTAAGGTTTCAGATATTCAGAGAGAAGTTTAAACTGGTAACATCAAGGAGCATTGCTATTTTAATACCTACTCAGAAATGAACAAAAAAAATCCTTTCTTTGACATTCAGAAAACTTTTATGAGACAAACATGGTTTTTTAGAATGTAGACCTAAATATACCCATACCCTATTTTATGGGTATATTTAGGTCTGCATTCTAAAAGACCATGATTTAATATAGAGGGGAGGCAAGCTAGCTATTTTGGACTAATCTCACCATGAGCTGGATGATTATAGAGTATGTGTATCGCACCAGACTGTCTACTTCTAATTTAATATTCTTGTATCAAAATAGCACAGTTGAATAGCATTGTAACATTTATTAGCATAACTGCTAAAGTGATACTATGGTTTGTTTTAACATACAGTAAATATCCTGATTTTGGTGGGTAATAGCCTAAATCCTTAACTGCGGTTTTTATTTATCTATTTTACAATGCAGTGAACCTTTCTGGGAGATTATAAATAGCAAAGCTTTTGAATACTCATTGGCATGGCTAATTAGTGTTTTGATAAAATCCAACACAAACAGGGATTTATTATTTTTTTAAAGCCAAGCATAGATGAATATATAAAGGAATACCGTATGTAATTAATGTGTAACTGTCAATTCTCATATCTACAGTACAGTTTCTAAAGGGCAATCTTCTGCTAGAACAGGGTTTCTCAACCTGGACTTCAACTCCTGGAATTCTGGGGAATAATGGGAATTGAAATCTACACTTCCTAAAGTTTGCTGAGTTTGAGAAATGTTCCATTGGAATGCTAGTGAGGCGCGGCTTCTTTATTTTCAGGGTTACTGTTTTAATAACAAAAGAACCCTGCTAGATTATTTCAGGGATAATATAATTCAGATTTTGTCATATTTCTCCTGGATGCTTATAAGCACTGTATGAAGACACATGCCCCACGTCCCCCCCCTTTTTTTGGTTCCCTATCCCTCTCCTGTTCATGCTTCTTTATTCATAATTCACTATCCTGTTTGATGTAGCAATTAGTGCCAATACAGTCATTTGATTTAACCTGGTTTGTGAACTTTGGAGGCAAGCAGATAAATGCATGTGCTTTGGGATGGGGGAAATCCGTGCTTCATGTCCTTATTCAGAGATGATATTTTGCTGCATGGGCTTTGGAGGATCCCAGCTAATCCTTTCCTCCATGCATATGTTAAACTGGAATCAGATATCATTAGGAAAGTTATCTGTTGCTGTTCACCATATGTGGGAGTTTAACCCTTTCAGGCAGTGAAAATGTTAGGGGAGTTCTCAGCACCCGTACAAATAGATGGAGAACAACTGTGCCAGTTGAGTTCAAATCTAAAGGAGAAAAATCCAGTGTTCTAACTGTATTTTCATCTGCAGGATGTTAAGTTTATGCAATTTTTTTTTTGCGCACGCTTTTACTCTAATGTGTGGATTTTGAATTGTGTCCTTCTAGGCAATTTGGCCCCAGAGCCACCAAAAATAACTTCCTCGGCAAGCCAGCCAGACCTTTTAGGGGGTTGGGATTCTTGGACTGATACCACTGTCCCAACAGCACCCAAGAAATCAACTTTGGAAGGTATGGTATGGGGCCGTTGCTTGTATTTTTAGCCACCAAAAGCAAGCAGGCAAAACTAATAGGACCACGAGATAACGCTGGCAGAGAGACCTGGCAGCTTTATAATGCAGTGTCTTTAAAATATGCCTGCAAGAAACCCTTGGCTTTTGGCTTTTGTTTTTGAAAAGCAATAGCAAGGGACAGCAAGCTTTAACATTAGCAATTGCTACCATTCCATTTTGCTGCAATTTTTAGAATATGTTCAGACCTCAATGGTGGTTGCGTAATAAAGGAGAATTGGCAACAGCCTTCACCTAGAGCTGTATGTGTTTTAGGACTGAAAATGAAACTTCATTATATGGGGATGGGGAAAGTTTCAGGCATAAGCAGGCCGGGTCAATTGGCTACCTTAATTGGTATCTTATGTCCTGGCAAATTTGTTTTCTGGCACTTTTTCTCATTGTGGTCTTAATAGAAGATGATGGAGGGGTTTTTTTTAACTGCTGCTGCAATATCAGGATAAAACAACAGCAGGCAGGGAAATCAGAGATGAAGCATGACATCTTATTTTGGTCATTAAAGGAAATTAGAATGAAATGAATCAAAGAATAGATATCACACACAGTCAATAAAAGACATCGGTTTATACAGCTTCCCTACCTGCATCCTAAAGAATAAACTGAGCAATCACCCTTGTAAAGCATTTCAGTTAATCCCTTGATGTAAGGAAGCAAATTAATCCAACACGCCAATCGGATTTGTTCAATGTCAGTCAAAGTTGCATGAGCAAGGTTCTTTCTGAACTGAGATGCTTTACTCTGATTTGTATTTTCCCTTCTCCTGCGTTATAAAAACATGGTTGATTTTCGCCAATTATATCACTTAATCTGCTACCAAAACTGCTTCCACAGCAATCACGGATTAATGGATCCTATAATATTAAAGAGCGTTTCTGCTTCTGAATTCTACCTGAGGTTTTTGGGGAATTGTCTTTTCACAAAAAGGAGTCCTAATAACAATTCTGGTCTTGTTGTTCTTAGTTATCCAAAGAATTGGGACACACAGAAATAAATGCACATTAACTTTCTGAATTAAAAGCTTCACTCACACACACGTACATGCATCCCTATATACCAGTTTCAGCTGGTAACTGAGATTATGTTTTAAGTTTCATAAGGATGAAGATGGCACATCACAGCCAAGTGATTGCTTGAAGGACAGCAGTTTCCATACACTTACCTAATTTGCAACAAAATTTGGCCCCCTCCTCAAGAAGCCTTCCCTGGACCCGGCAGTTTTAAATAATTATCGTCCAGTCTCC
Organism: Bothrops alternatus; assembly: GCA_034064705.1. NCBI lineage: Eukaryota > Metazoa > Chordata > Lepidosauria > Squamata > Viperidae > Bothrops > Bothrops alternatus. The sequence goes on from JARGCV010000087.1 coordinate 2,221,339, forward strand.
AACCTTCCCTTTTTGGGGAAGGTTGTCGAGAAGGTGGTGGCACTCCAACTCCAACGGTCCTTGAATGAAGCTGATTATCTGGGCCCTCAGCAGTCTGGGTTCAGGTCCGGTTACAGCACGGAAACTGCTTTGGTCGCGCTGATCGATGACCTCTGGCGGGCCCGGGATAGGGGTTATTCCACTATCCTGGTGCTCCTTGACCTCTCAGCAGCATTCGATACCATCGACCATGGTATCCTTCTGCGCCAGTTGGAGGGGCTTGGAGTGCGAGGTACCGTTTTACGGTGGTTCAGCTCCTACCTCTCTGGCTGGTCGCAGTCGGTGTTTGCAGGAGGTCAGAGATTGGCTCTGAGGCCTCTTCTGTGTGGAATTCCTCAGGGGTCTGTTCTCTCACCTCTGCTTTTTAACATCTACATGAAGCCATTGGGTGAGATCATCCATCGACACGGGGTGAGTTATCATCAATATGCTGATGATACTCAGCTTTATATCTCTACCCCGTGTCATTACAGCGAAGCAGTGGAAGTGATGAACCGGTGCCTGGAGGCTGTTGAGGTCTGGATGGGTGCCAACAGGCTCAGACTCAATCCCGACAAGACGGAGTGGCTATGGGCTCTGCCTCCCAAGGACAATTCCAACTGTCCGTCCATTATCCTGGGGGGAGAAGTTTTGTCCCCCTCGGAGAGGGTTCGCAAGTTGGGTGTCCTCCTCGATCCACAGCTAAGTTTAGAACATCATTTTTCGGCTGTGGCGAGGGGGCATTCGCCTAGGTTCGCCTGGTGCGCCAGTTGCGGCCCTATTTGGACCGGGAGTCACTCCTCACAGTCACCCATGCCCTTGTCACCTCGAGATTCGACTACTGTAATGCTCTCTACATGGGGCAACCTTTGAAGAATGTCCAGAGACTGCAAGTAGTCCAGAATGCGGCCGCACGAGCTGTCTTGGGTCTCCCAAGACATGCTCATATTACTCCAGCTCTCCGTGAGCTGCACTGGCTACCTATTGGTAGTGTTGGTTATGACCTATAAAGCCCTTTATGGCAATGGACCAGGATACTTGCGGGACCGTCTTCTGCCTCATGAATCCCAGCGACTGGTTAGGGCACATAGGGTTGGCCTCCTACGAGTCCCGTCTGTTAGACAATGTCGTCTGGCGGAGCCTAGGGCGAGGGCCTTCTCCGTTGCTGCCCCAGCCCTCTGAGGGAACCAGCTTCCCTCAGAGGTTCGTACTGCTCCCTCCCTCCTAGCTTTCCGGAAACTGCTGAAGACGCATCTATGCTGACAGGCTTGGGGCGTATGAGCTGTGCTCTGCTCCTGGGCCCTAGGAGTGTCCCTCCATCGGTGACTGCGAGTTGATTGTGTTTGTATGATGTATGAATGTGGTTAATTTTTAATTTTTTATTGTATTGTGTTGTGAGTCGCCCTGGGTCTTCGGAGAAGGGCGGCATATAAGTTTGAATAAACTAAACTAAACTAAACTAAACTAAACTAAACTAAACTAAACTAAACTAAACTAAACTAACAATACTTTTCCCATATATTTACACAGGCCCAACTTTCACAACAGGAGGGCCAGCAAGTGGCTCCTTGGGTCATTCCTCCAATCAAGCAAAATCGCAGAATTTGGACCCTTTTGCTGACCTTGCAAACTTGAGAAGTGGCCTTCCAGGTAAGTGTCGGTATAACTAATGAACGGCCGTAGTCATTACTCATCACTCATTTTTTATTTTAAGGGTAGTTTTCCATTTGACTTACAGGGAGTTCAGTCCCCTGCTGCTACTGTTTGTAGCCTTCCCTCCCATTCTCTTCCAGAGGAGTTCGCCCAGGCTCTGTGAAATAATTCAGTGCTGTTGTTTTTGATCCTTTGCCGCTCCTTGGAGGCCCACCTTGCCCTTTAATTTCAGAAATTGGAGAGTTGAATCTGGTCCACCTTTTGAACTGGAATTTGTGCAAAATGTATGGAGAGGGTCAATCTGAAATTGAGTTAGAAGAGAGAGCAGCCTGACCTGTCATTGTGCCCTACTTGACAGGTGAAACAGAGTATTTGAAAAGTAATTGGATGAAAGCTCTCTGGAGCCCTCTATGAAACTATGCAGGCTGACTTCCCTCCGGAGTCTCTAAAAGGGCAACAAAATCAACTGTGGACAGGTAGTCCTCGACTTACTACCACAGTTGAGCCTAAAATCTATATTGCTAAGCAAGACATTTGTTAAGTGAGTTTTGCCCCATTTTATGACCTTTCTTGTCACAGTTGTTAAGTGAATCACTGCAGTTGATCATCTGTCGACACGGGGTGAGTTATCATCAATATGCTGATGATACTCAGCTTTATATCTCTACCCCGTGTCATTACAGCGAAGCAGTGGAAGTGATGAACCGGTGCCTGGAGGCTGTTGAGGTCTGGATGGGTGCCAACAGGCTCAGACTCAGTCCCGACAAGACGGAGTGCCTGTGGGCTCTGCCTCCCAAGGACAATTCCAACTGTCCGTCCATTACCCTGGGGGGAGAAGTTCTGTCCCCCTCGGAGAGGGTTTGCAACTTGGGTGTCCTCCTCAATCCACAGCTAAGTTTAGAACACCATATTTCGGCTGTGGTGAGGGGGGCGTTCGCCTGGTGCGCCAGTTGCGGCCCTATTTGGACCGGGAGTCACTCCTCACAGTCACCCATGCCCTTGTCACCTCGAGATTCGACTACTGTAATGCTCTCTACATGGGGCAACCTTTGAAGAATGTCCAGAGACTGCAAGTAGTCCAGAATGCGGCCGCGCGAGCCGTCTTGGGTCTCCCAAGACATGCTCATGTCACCCCAGCCCTCCGTGAGCTGCACTGGCTACCAATCGGTCTCCGAACACAATTCAAAGTGTTGGTTATGACCTATAAAGCCCTTTATGGCAATGGACCAGGATACTTGCAGGACCGTCTTCTGCCTCATGAATCCCAGCGACCGTTTAGGGCACATAGGGTTGGCCTCCTACGAGTCCCGTCTATTAGGCAATGTCATCTGGCGGGGCCTAGGGCAAGGGCCTTCTCCGTCGCTGCCCCAGCCCTCTGGAACCAGCTTCCCACAGAGGTTCGCACCGCTTCCTCCCTCCTAGTTTTCCGGAAATTATTGAAGACTCATTTATGCCGACAGGCTTGGGGCGTATGAACTGTACTCTGCCCCTGGGCGCCTACGAATGTGCCTCCATCAGTGACTGTGTGTTGATTGTGATTGTATGCTGTATGAATGTGTTTTGGATTGAATGAATGTGTTTTGGATTGGATGGTTGATTGTCATTGGTAAATCAATTTTATTGTATTATTGTTGTAAGCCGCCCTGGGTCTCAGGAGAAGGGCGGCATAGAAATTTAAATAAAGTAAAGTAAAGTTGTTAAGTTAGTAACACGGTTGTTAAGTAAACCTGATTTCCCCATTGACTTTGCTTGTCAGGTCACAAAAGGTGATCACATGACCCCCCCTCCCCCCAGGACACTGCAGCCACCATAAACATGAGTCAGTTGCCAAGTGTTTTATTTTTGATCATGTACAGTAACCATGGGGATGCTGCAAGGTTTCAAAGGGTGCAAAACAGTCGTACGTCACTTTTTTTCAGTGACTGTTGTAGCTTTGAACGGTCACCAGATGAACTGTTGTAAGTTGAGGACTACCTGCATGGCCTGTGGGTAATAATCTGCAGGTTGGAATTACTTCCCGGTGAGCTTCCCTTTCTCTTTTCCATCCTCCTCTTGTCATATTTCAAGAAGGATTTGGAACCCCTCCAGGAGATACAAAAAGAGGGGCCTCTCCAATTAACTCTTGACAGTCCGAAGAATCGGGGCTGGATTATTAGATGAACAATTCTTGCACAGGAAGCCTTTTTTTGCACCATTTAATTGAATCTTTACTTACTAGTTATTACATTTGTATACTGCCAACTCAGCACAGGACTCCTGATGGCTTTGTTATTAGGCTGTTGTTCTCTTCGTGCATTTTCCTCTTTCTGAAAAAAAGTAATAAAAATGTAATTCTAGTATGAGGATTAGTATTCCATCAGGGTAGGAGACTGGCCTTTTCCAGGTGTTTTGAACAGCAGCTCTCACATTCCCTTGCCATTGGCCACGCTGGTTGAGGTTGATGAAGCTGTAGTCCAAAAACATTGAAAGAATACCCAATTTGGCCAGCCCTCCTTCTAAATGTGCTAAGTATTTAAATATGTGCACATGCAACCCTCGCTTACAAAAATCTGTTGCCAGTAACAAGTCGTCCTTTATTTTGGAAAACGAATACCCTTCCTTTGTTCTGCTGTATTCAGGCAACTTGCATCTTCTCAAATGTGGCCGTGCATTTTGGAGTGTGCCATGATTTTTGTTCAATTTCTTTTGGGGGGTTGCTAGTGGTGTTGGAGGTTATTTACACCAACAGATGTGATATCAGTAGCTTCTCCCAGTTTGAGCTCCTCAAGCATCTGGCCCTCTTGTTTTGTCCTCTTCTTTAAATATGGAGGTTATTTCAACAGCCTTGGTTACTAATCCCTTCCCTCTCACAGAAATAAGGTTTATATGCTTTCCACCATTTAACGTAGGTTTGAAGACCAGCACTAAGAGGTACTGCAGGCCTTTATGTTGTGTTTCTCAAAGCTAGCTTAGACCACAGGTGGTTCTTACAACCATTCATTTAGTGATTCTTCAAAGTTACAGCAGCGCTGAAAAAAGTGACTTGTAACTGTTTTTCACATTACAGAATCCCCCTAGTTCAGGGGTCCCCAACCCCCTTTCCGTGGACTGGTACCGGGCCACAGCATGCCAGCAACCGGTCCACACAAACAAGCCCCCATCTGTGGGATGCAGGCAGCACACAAAACCACGCCCCCTCCGGTCCACGGAAAAACCTCTCTCCACGGAACTGGTCCCTGGTACCCAAAAGGTTGGGGACCTCTGCCCTAGTCACGTGATCAAAATTTGGACACTTAGCAACTAGTTCATATTTATGATGGTTGCAGGGTTACAGGATCATGTGATCCTTCCCTTTGGCAACCTTCCGACAAGCAGCATCAGTGGGGAAGCCAGATTCACTTAACAACTGTGTTACTAACTTAACAATTGCGGCGATTCACTTAACAACTGTGACAAGAAAGGTCATAAAATGGGGCAAAACAGCTGTCTCACTTAGCAACAGGAATTTTGGGCTTACAGCTGCGGCTGTAAGTTGAGGACTACATACATAGCATAGCAGTACTTGGCAGTCACTGATTTTGCAGCTTGGACTATTGAAAGATCCTGTCATACTTTGTACTAAGGGTTTTGGCTCAGGGTGCTGCTTTTGAATTATATTTAAGATCACCCTACTAACGTTGCAATAGAGGAGCCCTTGGAAAAGTTTCCCTTCCGACTAGAGACATAATTTAGATTATTAAAATGTCCAATTGTTTCTTATCTAGGAACATCTAGTGGAGGATTCTCAGCTGGCAGTTTTGCTTCCAAGTCAACTCAAAAATCAGCGGGGGCTCAGTGGCAAACAGGCAAGCCACAAACCACCAGCACTTCATGGCAACCTTCACCCCAGCCCAAACCTCCGGAACAAGCCAAGTTGGGCACACAACCCAAACCCAACTACACTGTGAATTTTAGTGTAATTGGAGGACGGGAGGAGAGAGGTATTCGAGTTCCTGGCTTTGGTAAGTACATGACAGTCAGACATGCATTGGGCTGTGATCTTTTATCGTGCACATTTCAACTGGCAGCAAATCCCCATTAACTTTAAGGGGACAGGTTTTTCTGACTGTCGAAGAGACAGCACAGTTAAATTCCTGATTCCAAGATTTTTTTTAGGTCGTTCCCATAGTCATAATGAAGTATCCCTTGAAATAGAGTGTACCCACTTCCAAATTACTCTATTCATTTCCTTTTTTTAATTTACATCAGAGAGAGTAGTCCCCACTATGTGACTGAATGTGATCTACATGTTAGATTTTTTTTATATGCCACTCTCTCTCCCCCTCTCCCTCTCTCCCTTCCATCCTCTCTGTGGGTGTAATGAGTTGTCTATATGCTTGCTGATATTGTTACATTATATTTTGTGTTTGTATTATGTTGTTGTGAGCTGCTCTTAAGTTGCTTTGGATTTGAAATTTAAATCTAATTAAATAACCTCATTGACTCTACAACGTGAGCTGGGAGTTATCTCTAGGCCCAGGAAGGCAATTCTAGCACAGTGAAGTTTTCTCAGCCCTGATTTATGAAGCTCTCCAGCTTTTCACAATTGAAGGAGTCTATATCTAAATTTATGAACATTCCTTCTTTTTTCTTTCCATTAAAAATGCTTGTATTTAACCAATTGGAAGGGGCTCTTAAGCTTGTCCAGGAAGCTGATGGGTTGGACGTAACTCAGAGGATTGCCTACAGAACTTTTTTTTCGTTTAAAGACACTATAAGGGATACCTTGCATCTCCATTACCCTGGGTAGAGGTAACGCGAGGAGGGTAGACGTATATAGAGTCTTTTCTGGTCAATAGAATGAAACTTTTTTCTTTGGCTGGGAACTTTTCCATCATCCTTCACCTTTGCTCACCATTGGAGAGGGCTGCTGACAGTTGAAATTCAACAATACCTTGAGTACTACAGGTTGTCTGCTCCTGCTTTAACAGAGGATTGGGCTCTCAGCTTCAAAGCACATCTTCCATAATGGTTGAGCCAAGGTCACCAAGTCATTCTCTGAATATAGTAAAGGGTTGAATCCTGGTACTAATTGCACCAATATAGATCCATTACACTGCCAATGTTAGAGGTGTAGACTGAGAGAAGTAAATGACTATGGTGAGGGGAAAAAGTATTTGATCCCCTGCTGATTTTGTACATTTACCCACTGAACAAAGAAATGATCAGTCTGTAATTTTAATGGTAGGTTTATTTTAATAGTAACAACAAAAATATCCAGGAAAACACATTTCAAAAAAGTTATAAATTAATTTGCATTTTAATGAGTGAAATAAGTATTTGACCCCTTAGCAAAACATGACTTAGTACTTGGTGGCAAAACCCTTGTTGGCAATCACAGAGGTCAGACGTTTCCTGTAGTTGGCTACCAGGTTTACACACATCTCAGGAGGGATTTTGTCCTACCCCTCTTTGCAGATCCTTTCCAAGTCATTAAGGTTTCAAGGCTGATGTTTGGCAGCTCGAACCTTCAGCTCCCTCCACAGATTTTCCATGGGATTAAGGTCTGGAGATTGGCTAGGCCACTCCAGGACCTTGATGTGCTTCTTCTTGAGCCACTCCTTTGTTGCTTTGGCCATGTATTTTGGGTCATTGCCATGCTGGAATACCCATCCATGACCCATTTTCAATGCCCTGGCTGAGAGAGAGGTTCTCCCCCAAGATTTGACGGTCCATCGTCCCTTTGATGCAGTGAAATCGTCCTGTCCCCTTAACAGAAAAACACCCCCAAAGTGTAATGTTTCCACCTCCATGTTTGATGGTGGGGATGATGTTCTTGGGGTCATAGGCAGCATTCCTCCTCCTCCAAACATAGTGAGTTGAGTTGATGCCAAAGAGCTCGATTTTGGTCTCATTTGACCACAACACTTTCACCCAGTTCTCCTCTGAATCATTCAGATGTTCATTGGCAAACTTCAGATGGGCCTGTACATGTGCTTTCTTGAGCAGGGGGACCTTGCGGGCGCTGCAGGATTTCAGTCCTTCATGGCGTAGTGTGTAACCAGTTGTTTTCTTGATGACTATGGTCATCAAGTGCCCATACTGCCTTGAGATCATTGACAAGATCCTCCCTTATAGTTCTGTTCTCATGATCATTACAACTCCACAAGGTGAGCTCTTGCATGGAGCCCCAGAACGAGGGAGATTGACAGTTATTTTGTGTTTCTTCCATTTGCGAATAATCACGCCAACTGTTGTCACCTTCTCACCAAGCTGCTTGGTGATAGTCTTGTAGCCCATTCCAGCCTTTTGTAGGTCTACAATCTTGTCCCTGACATCCTTGGACAGCTCTTTGGTCTTGGCCATGGTGGAGTGTTTGGAATCTGATTGATTGATTGCTTTTGTGGACAGGTATCTTTTATACAGATAACAGGCTCTGATTAGGAGCACTCCTTTTAAGAGAGCGTTCCTAATCTCAGCTCATTACCTATATAAAAGACACCTGGGAGCCAGAAATCTAGCTGACTGATAGGGGATCAAATACTTATTTCACTCATTAAAACGCAAATCAATTTATAATTTTTTTTGAAATGAGGTTTTTTTTATTCTTTTGTTGTTATTCTATCTCTCACTGTTAAAATAAACCTATCATTAAAATTATAGACTGATCATTTCTTTGTCAGTGGGCAAACATACAGAATCAGCAAGGGATCAGATACTTTTCTCCTTCACTGTAGGAATGTTTACTTAGCTGATGCTATCTAATCAGTGTGTAACTATTATGAAATCCTTGAACCAAGATTTTCTCAGATCTCACCATTAATAATAATATAGTTGGAAGGGACCTTGGAGGTCATCTAGTCCAATCCCCTGCTCAGGAAGGAAACTCTATACCATTTCAGACAAATGGCTGTCCAGTATCTTCTTAAAAACTTCAAGTGTTGGAGCATTCACCACTTCTGGAGGCAGGTTGTTCCACTGTTAATTGTTCTAACTGTCAGGAAGTTTCTCCTTAGTTCTAGGTTGTTTCTCTCCTTGATTAGTTTCCATCCGTTTCCATTTCTGGGCTATGCTCGGATTCTTAAGTGGAAACATGTAAGTAACGAATTAAGTAACTGATTGTATTGACTTGTAACATCTAGTGGCCTTATAAGGAAGATAGCAGTCTAGCAAGTCACTGGCTTTCCCTTAATCTGCATCAAAGAAACATACTAATTCAGGAATAAGCCCTGTTGAAAAAAAGTTGGATTTGTTTCTAGGCAAGGAGATATAACAGTTTCCTAAAAGATAACGGCTTATTAATGACCAACATGAGTAATGAATAACAAATCTGTCATTTCTGTGTAAATTTTCTATTAACAGGAAAATGCCTAGCTTCTTTTTTCTTCTTTGCCAGGACACAAACCCAAAGTTTCAGAAAATGATTTTGAAGACCTTTTGTCAAATCAAGGCTTTTCAGCAAAGTCTGACAGAAAGGGACCCAAAACAATTGCTGAAATGAGAAAGCAAGAACTATCTAAAGATATGGATCCTCTAAAATTAAAGGTTTGTAGCATTTATGCTGAACCTTTCCCTTTGCTTCAGATTCTTGCTGTGTTTTCAGCCAAGCAATGAACTGTAGGCCGTGCAAATGAATTTGCAGTATAGGAGGCAAAGAGTACAGAATAAAGTGCAATAGGAAGGAGGGTGGATGTCTTAGTGGGCATAAGAGATTTCAGGTTCTGCCTTTAGCATCTTCCTTAAAGGGAGGTCAAATAGCAGAGCCAAGAAAGATCCTGAAAAGCACATCTATCAATGTAAGCGACATCCATTGTGGGAAAAGGGACTGGGGGTGTAACAGGTCTAGGAGTGGCACAGGTGGGGTTGAGCCAGTAGGTGCATTGATAGGAAAAACAAATGTGTAAAAGCTTCTGTATATTAAAAAGTGGTGAGGCTAAGCGGAGATTAGCCCAGTGCTATAATAGTTAAGCGGAAGCAGTTGTGAACTCATTAACAGTAAAGTAGGTCAGTGGCTATTAGAAAGAGAGTATTAAATCATTGCATATGGCATTGTTAGATAATAAATATTGCTATGTGTAACGCGATAAAAGGAAATTATGTCAATTAAATGTTGTACAGCATTTGGCCTAGCTGAATGTCCCTCCTTCCCATTTCCTTTGCTAGCTTCTAGACTGGATTGACGGAAAAGAGAGGAATATAAGAGCTTTACTATCTACTCTTCACACTGTGCTTTGGGAAGGTGAAACCAAATGGAAGCCAGTTGGGATGGCAGACCTGGTTACCCCTGACCAGGTGAAAAAGTACTATAGAAAAGCAGCGCTTGTCGTTCATCCAGATAAGGTGAGTGTCTGGTAAATACTCACATGCGGGACAGAGTAAAATTGTTCACATAAATGCTAATTACAGGTAGACCTTAACTTACAACCGGTTGTTTAATGGCCATCTTCAAAAAAGATACTAATGACTTGTTTTTGAATTATGACTAACCCCCCCCAACACACTGCGGTTATCAAAAGTTAAACTGCATCCTGCTCTCTGCTAAGATAACTGTCATTGCTTTGGGCGTGCAGTATTTAAAAACAAGCATACTTGGCTGCCACAGAAAGAAAATTATAATGCAGTGTTTCTCAACCTTGACAATTTTAAGGCATGTGGACTTCAACTCCCAGAATTCCACAGCCAGCGTTGCTGGCTGTGGAATTCTGGGAGTTGAAGTCCACATGCCTTAAAATTGTCAAGGTTGAGAAACACTGTTATAATGGATCATGGAAGTGCTTTGTCAGATCTTCCTAGTTTATGGAATTGTGCACAAAGGTAGGCAAGTTGCTGTCACCTGCCTTGTGGTGGTTGCTTCAGGGAGCAAAGTTTCTTGACTATAAGTCGCCCTTGGCTTAAGAACCTTAATGGAACCTGCCCATTCTAACTTTCCCAATGTGAATGATGATTTTTGGGGGGGGGGGCAAAAATGCCACATAGGTGAATGATGATTTTGGGGGGGGGAAAATGTGAATGATGATTTGGGGGGGGGCAAAAATGCCACATAGGTGAGCTCAGTGGTGGGATTCAGCCAGTTCACACCAGTTTGGCAGAACCGGTAGCTAATTTTTTGTTGCCCAGGCCCGCAATGGACTTCCAAAAGTGGCATCCACACAGAGAATCGGTTGTTCACATATTTGAGTCCCACCACTGGGTGGGCTAGTTGCCAAGTGCCCAAAATGCAGTCAAATAATGGGGGGGGGAAGGCAGCTATCAGAGCTTCAGAACTGGATCATAAGTAATTTGGGGGGTGGTCTGTCAGAACTTCAAAGGGTTGTAAGTCAAGGACTACCTGTTGACTGTTTCTGGAACAGGAAGGGGAATTCATTCAGATACAGTAGTTGTCCTAAGCGGCATATGGTTCCATATTGACATCTGAACTCCAAACCATTCTTGTTCTTCTCTCATGGGCAATTGGGGTGATCATGTCCCACTGAGAAAAAAAAACCAGTTCAGAGTTCATTCAGTGCACTCATCCTTCTTTGGAAAAAAAAATAGAATTGTGAATATAGATATTCAGTGTTCAGATAGTAATATTCCCGTGGATTTCTTCTTAACTCCAGAAGTAAAGCTAATTGCTTGTGATGCAAGTTAAGCTTGCTTTTACAGTTGAACAGTTGCATTGCGATTCAGTGTTTTGTTTGTTTGTGTGTTTACAGACTACGGGGCAGCCTTATGAGCACTATGCCAAAATGATCTTCATGGAGCTGAACGATGCGTGGTCAGAATTTGAAAACCAAGGCTCAAAATCCCTTTTTTAAGAAACTCTCTCTTGCAAGGGAGTTGACTTCAAAATGCACTGGCAGCAAAACTGAATCTCGAGTGCTGCAGCGTAACCTTCCTGAGTTGGAGGGGGGGCAGCAAAACAACTTTCCCTGGTCTTGCACAATTTTAAACTGTACACGCCGCAACCCAGTGTGTATTGTAGGCGATAAAATGTGAAACTTCGCAAAGATGGCATTCCCATCAGTGCTGGGAAGTTTGTGTTGTGGAAGTGGCAAGTTTCAGGCTATGTTAGAGAAGGTTGAATGCACCAGTAATTCTAATAATGGCTGCTGGCGTGAGCAAAACTTTGCTAGTGGGAACATCAGCTGTTTTGCATCTTGATTTTTTTTTAACTTTTCCATTTGAAAAACACAAAACCTCAATTTGCATTTCTGTTTTATTTCCCATGTAGTCTTTGTGACCCCCCCTTTTTTGTTCCTTGTTTGCCTTATTTAAGTGCTTTTGTTACCCTGTAGTCTGTGAGTTCACTCAACATCATTTTTTCTCATTTCTTTTAGAGGTGTACATTTTTCTTCTGTATTTTATGTAATCCTTCCAATGATCATTCTGTAAATAATTAAAATAGTTTTCTGACAACACCTGTGTTCCTTACACTGCATCACCAGTTGCTTAGCCAAAAGCTCTTCCAATTGAAGAAAGAAGTTGGCTTGGGTAAATCTTGGGTTTGTACTACTACTTTTTTTAAAAGAAAACTTGTAAACTGTAAACAAAGAAGCAGAGCTCAAGGGCTGTGTGGTCTTATTCTTGGAGGCAAGACAGTTTAGGACAAGGTGTTCAACCAGAAAAATAGCGCTTGTGAGTTCTCCCTCTTGCTTGCACTGGATGATTGACACGCAACTTGCAGGCAGGTTGACACATGCATAGATGGAAGCAGAAGTTCAGTCGGTTACAGTTTTGGTTTGCATTTGATTAAATTGCATAAATGTTGCATCTTTAATGGCCATTTTGAAGGAGTATGCATACTTTGGCTAGTCGCTGCTGACTTTTGTTCATTATTTCTAAAGTTTGCAGAGTCTGGAGGTTTGCACGTATGGATATATATGATCTTCTAGTAATATGTACAATTGGGATGGATGGATGGATATAGATAGATAGATAGATAGATAGATAGATAGATAGATAGATAGATAGATAGATAGATAGATAGATAGATAGATAGATAGATAATATTTTAAAGACAACCCCCTACTTGATGTGTCCTTTAGAACACTTAGTTCTAAAAACTGGAGGAAAAAAATCACTTTGGGGTGTAACTTCTTAACTGAATACTATAATATAGTTCGATGTTGTATCAGATTAGCAGCATGCTCAATCAAGATTTGGTCTCCGAGCTGCATTAGTAGCTCCCAATAGAGAGTCTAGTTTGCCATTCAAATTTATTCACTGTTTTATGGTGTTATGGTTTGTTTTGTCTGGTTGGGTGACCGCTGAGCTGAAGCTTGGCATAATCAACTGAAGGGCTGCTTTATTTGTGAGCAACTCCTGAACAAATTTAATTCAAAGTGCTATGTCTTTTTCCCAGCCTTAGAGAACCAACTCGTAGGGGGGGGGAAGAGAAGGGCAGAAGTGTGTAGATGAGAGGTCCTATTTTAAAAAAAAAAAATACCTCCAAGTTGGTGTTAACCTGAGAAAGATGTACAAAGTCAAAGCAAGAAAGTGTGGAAAAGTTTTGAAATTCTCACAACTACTTGAAACCCTTTTTTCCCCCTGAAGAAAATGCAGTTGGCTTGCTAAAGTGGGCTTTTAAAGATGATCATATTAGGCTGAAGACCCTAATGTATAAGGCAGGGGCAGGGGAAATATATGGCTCTTTCTGTGTTGTTGGATTATAGTTTTGAAACATCTTGCCCCATTGGCTTTGTTAGCTAAGGCTGGTGAAAGTTGTAGTTTAGCAACATTTAGAGCCTCCAACCCATTGGGAAGTTTCTGTAAATCTGTAAAAATTAAGATAAAGTGCAGAATTAGAGTACAACAAAGCCCTCTTGTAAATTCCTGTACTTCTCTAAATAGAGCTGCTTGCAACTTAATCTTTAATAACAAGAAACACTTGGTGCAGCCATTTTTAAAGAAAGGCAGATAGTTTAGTTGTTGTTTTTTTGCCTCCAAAGAGTTACTTCACTGCTTTACTGAGAATATTCCAATTTGAGAGAAATGTATAATAGTGTATAATAGATCAACATTACAGTTACCCTGGTTTGGTGTTCCAAAAACCCCAGCTTGATTTCTTGGGAGAAAAATGGTTGAAAGGAGGAAATGCAATTCCTCTAAGTAATTGCTAGATTATAGAGAACAAGCTGTCTCTTATTCTTGGAATCTCTCTTGCTGTTAATTGTGTACAGTCTTGGCCATTCCTAAAACACAAAGACGGGTCTAGTGGGAGTTGAGAACACCTGCCCGCCCCTTAATTGCTAGTCTGGGTCTCTACTAGAATTAATCTAAAAAAGGACCTGAAGCCCTGTGATCTCTGCTGTATAGTGGTGACACATTTTATACAGTCAGCACTGCAAATTAATCTGCTGGCTAATAGTATCCAGGATTTTTTGGTCAAACCTCATTGGATATTTAGTCATAACTACAGAGTTTTGCACTAGATTCAGAGGGCTTTCATCCTTTTTGAAGCCTTTCATAAGAAACCTATGTGGGTTGTTTTGCTGCTGTTTTGCCCTCCCTTGTTGAAAGAAACTTTAGTTTCTATCTGTGTGTGAATGGCTTGCCAGTTAAAATACACATCTATGCCCAGGTCATCCCCTACCATAAAATATAGTAAAACCATATCCTCCTGGGAATTCTTTTTATGGATAGATGCCAGTGACATAGGAGGGAAATCTATATGGATGTAGGCAGTGCTTTTTTTGTTAAAAAAAAAAGGGTGCCGGAACTCACACACATCATACAACCCGCCTTGCCTACCCTACAAGGTTCCATCCAAAAAAGGGTGCCAGAACTCAGTTCTGGGCGTTCTATGTCAAAAAAAGCCCTGGATGTAGGTATCATATCCAGGGAAGAGACCCAATTTAAGGTCTCAGGACTGTATTGGAAAGAATGGAAGGACATTCTACTTTCTTTCTCCCCCTCTGAAATTCAGTCAGGAGTAACTAAAATTTAAAAAAAAGCTATTGAGTGGCACTTAGCTCTAAGCCACGTTGAGCTTAGGTATGACCCATTTAGTGGAACTTCCAATATGTTTTAGATGTGCCATTAAGAGTGAGAACTGCAAACCTCTCAGCATAATCCACTCTAGCTAAAACTTTAGCTTTCACAACTCTTCCAGGAACTTTTTGGGTTGCAGTGACCTCTTTAATATATATATATATTCCTTCTGACCACAAAGTGGTAAAATGGTTTGCCTATAGACAGGTTCTACTGCATATCTTTCAAGAGGGCAAATATTCAAGCTGTACGAAGAGAGTACAGATCACATAACTTACTGCTCTAAGTCGCCTTGCAAATTAGTCCTTTAAATGTAAATTAGGCTGCTGTGATCTGCAGAGAGAGAGAGATCACGTTATGGATATTTGAAATAACCATTTGCTGTAGCTCTGTGAGTATGGGTGATACTTTATCATAAAAAGTAAGAAAAAAAAAGCCATGGCTTTGCCTAGAATAATTTGCAGTCTACCTTTCAAGAAAGATATCTGAGTTAATAGTTGGGATAGAAACCTTGCATAGATGAAGTGCAAGCCAGTTTTAATTTGGATGGTAGTGGTGCTTTCTTTGATTATCTTTTCCCTCTCTGGTGGATTATAACATCATATTAAAGCAATAGGTGCCTGGAAACAAAAGCTTTGTGATTTTTTAAAAAAAATTATATTCCAAGCAACTTCAACCTGCACTCATTTCTTTTTTGAGGTACTTATGCTGAAGTTCAGAAAAATGCAAATTTGAATCAGTGTTAAACCAACAGCATTGAGAAAGATTTAATAGTCTGGTAACCGGGGGGGGGGGTAACATTTCACCATTACATGTATGTATATATATAAAAACCTATTATACTGTAAGAGGGATGAAAGTACATCTGTGCCAAATAAGCTCCACGATCAATGCTCTAGCTTTGCGAACTGGATAATCAGCATCATCTTTGGAGCTGGTGCAGATATAAATTTTTAGGTGAGTTAAGATTTTTTCCCCCGGATTGTTGCTTGCTGTCAAAATTTTGTTTCTTTGATGCAGTCTTAAATGCATAACTATACTATGGTTACCTCCTCTGATTTATACGGGATATATACATGCTGTGGATATTTTAAGGGCAACATAAGAAATCTATCTTACACCAATTCAATTTTGGTAGCCCATTTCACCTGTTACCTACTCTCGGTGGCAGCAGTTTGGGGAATTTTCAGTCTGTCTGATTTCCCACCACTTGGATGTTCCCTTCTTAACTGGAGACTGAGCTTAGGAACATAGGAAGCTGTTCATGTGTAATATCTTTTGCTCAAAAATCAACTTTGTAGGATTTCAGTTTGTCCTCAACTGTTTCAAGGGATTAAGAGACCTGTACCTGGGACTTTTTACAGAGTACGTACATGCTCTTCCACTGAGCCACTGGTTTGTATCTGATACTATTATGCTATAGCAGGGAAAACTGTTCCAGTTCGAGAGGAGGTTTAGCGGATTGTCGGCTGTGAAACATGCCGAGCTCTCACTCAGTTGGAATTTTAGCATTTTGGCCGAAAGGTTGCAGCTGGAATGGCAAAGCTGTTCTTTCATTCAAGTTAATGGCTAAGTCCATAGGCCTATCTTTGTTAGGTTGTTTTTTTCTACCCCTCTAGCCTCCATTAAAATCAATGGAAACCATGCTATCCCCCAAAGAGGATTTAAGAAAAATAATACCGGTTGGCTGGTTCTGCTAACCGCTTTAGAAATTCCATTCTTTATCATTTCCCCCCCCTATTTTTTTAAGAAGACACTTCAGTGTTGTGAAAGGCAGCAGTACACAGCACATTATTTGACAGATTTATTGCAGCAATTCTATAACAGTCTTCCTCTGGGGGGTGGAAATGTTGCTTTCTCACACAATAATAGTAGTATTTTCTTCTTATGGCATAGAGATGCTTTTGTAGACTCACGTAACCGTGGAAGCATTGCTAGGAATACTCTGTGAGAATATGAATTCCTTTAAATCAGTGGTGCTTGATTTTTTTTCACGCCCTCAGTCAGTGATTTATTTATTGCATTCTCCTTTAGCCAATTATATTTTAGGTACAACTGTCATAAATAAGTTACTTAATTAGCAATCAAAATAACATTTTCTTTTTTTTTCTATATTACAATTTGCAAATAATTCCTCTCTAGTAGAGTTTCACAACCTTGGCGACTTTATGATAGGTGAATGGGGAATTCTGGGAGCTGAAGTCCATCCATCTTAAAGTCATCAAGGTTAAGAAACATTGCTCTAGAGTCTAGAATGTAATCCCCCATTCTGGATTTAAGCATGACTCAAAAAGGTAACTGAAAAGTTTTGAGCAATGAGATTTTTAAAAAGTGGCCGGGGGGGAGGAGGAAATCAAGCCTACAGCAATAAAAATTAGGTCTGGCAGCCTCACTTGTGGAACAACGGAAAATCTGATTTCTGCATCTTCTCGTGAACCTTGGATGGCTTTTGCACCCGAAACCTCAGAATAAAATGTTAAAATGATTGATGGAACTGTTTCAATGAAGGATGCATTTCCGCTTTTTAAAATTTTAAAAAAGAGAACTTAAGAGGTGTTGTGAACATTACTTTTTTTTTCCTATTCTTTTGGTGAATGTACTGCATATTATGGAACTGAAGAACAGTGAAGGAAGATCCTGCTCATTCCATGATTTAAAGAACTCCACATTTTTGTGTCTTAAATCGTCTGTTTTGCTGTTCATGTGCATGGGGGTTTGGATGGCGTTAGAGTTTGGATAAAGAGGTGGAGAGAGGGGAGAAAATAAGAGATTTTTGTTTGTTTGTTTTCATTGTGGTCCAAGTACTTTTGGTAATAGTTCAAAAGAAAAAAAATGTATAAATGTGTACGTACAGAAATCGAGTATTGTTTTAAGGTCGTACCTTGTAAAACAATTGTGGATAATCTATGTGAATGTTTTGCTCATAATGTACTGAATCAAAGTATTTTGCTTTGAAATGGCCATGTTTCAAGTCATTTTAAAAAAAATCAAATACAGTTTTTCGTTTTCATAGTTATAAAGAGTAGGTGGCTCTTTTCTTCTTGTAGTCCAGTCACATTCTCACATGCTTGGTTATTTCTGTAGTAGGAGGACCCCAGGTGCTGCTCTTTAATAAAATCATGCTGGCTTAGGAATTCTGGGAGTTGAAGTCCACGAGTCATAAAAGAGCTAAGGTTGCCTACCTCTGTGCTAGACACAAGCAAAATTCAACTCTCAGTAAGGAAATGTTCTTCGTGTTGCTTTCTAATATAAATATTGGAGATCTTCTAAAGAAGGTAGATGTAGTGATAAATTCTAAGATCAAAGCATCTACATCAGGGGTCTTTAAACTCTGCCGTTTTATGACTTGTGGACTTCAACTCCCAGAATTCCTCAGCCAGGATGCCTGGTTGAGGAATTCTGGGAGTTGAAGTCCACAAGTCATAAAAGGGCCAAGTTTGAAGACCTCTGATCTACTTAATGCAGTGCACAGTATATTTTTGAAGCAGTTTACCACAACATAATAGTGAAAGTGTCCATTTTAGATTACTAGAAGGGAAATCTATCCATGGCATCTCATTCTTTCAAAATTACTTGTAGTCTCACACTAATCAAAACACAAAGCTTCAGTTAAGTTGGTGCACACATTCAGCTATGAATTGTAAAGAAAACAAATCCTAATGGTGACCATTCAGATTGTTCATTCTCCAGTCTTTCCTCCTAAAAGTTCGCCAAAAGCTTGAGAGAAACAGATTATAATGTCCTTCTTTTCCAAAAGACAAGCTGCCTAGTCCAATGTTTCTCAACATTGGCAACTTTGTGTGGATTTTGACTCCCAGAATTCCCCAGCTAGTACGTCTTGCTGAAGTTGAGAAACAATGGCCTAGAAGACTGGCCCTGGTCTTTTTCTTAACGCATAGTAAGTGGACGAATGGTATTCAGTGATGGAACTGACTGCACCCCATTTACAAACAAAGGCAAAGAAAATGGCAGGAGTTAATCAAATTGAATTGTAAAAACAATTCTATACCTCAAGAGTTTATTTCGCTACTCCAGAGAGTAGGGAACAGGGAACTCAACATCTGGAAGGTTATAATTCCAGATAATCATGGCAAGCTGATGAGAAGACAGCAGTATCAAAATTTGCAAGATGGAGTGAGGGGTCCTGGAATTGAAGCCTCCTTTTGTATCTGGTGACATAACAGAAGGATCAGGATTTTGAGATGCCCATATGGTAAAAGATGCTGGGAACTGCAACTTGGCAGCTCTTAATGGGCTTCAGTAGTTCTTGTTCTCTAATATCTCCTTTTTTTCTCATTCCCCACCCCATTCTTACCTTTTCTTCACTGGAAATATGACTTCATAAGCCTAGTTACTCCCTTTTGTTTCCAGGTGAACACATAAGATTCCCAAACAACCTCAGGAATTTGAAATTGGAAAGTGTATTGTAGTTGTTTTCCAATTTCTATTTGCTATGTGGTGTCCTTGATGCTCTCTGGGCTTAGTTATTTTCTGCAGATGTTTCATTACCCAAAGTACTACATTTCCCTGAAAATAAGACCTAGGCTTATTTTAATTTTTTCCCCTCCAAAACAGGCACGAGGTCTTATTTTGGGGGGGGGTCTTTTCATTGGTCATACCTTGTGGTGGTGGCATCAACAGCCCACTCCCTGCCCCTTGCACGCATAGCCCCGGCCTCCATTTCACCATCAGGGGCCTTCGGGAAAGGCCTCTGCAGCTGAGAACTGAAATGTCTGCAACAAAGCAAGCTCAGAAAGCACCAAGGACTCCTTATTTCAACCCTGAGCTAGAAATATTCTCATTTATTGGTATCTGCTTTATATTCTTGTAAATGAAACATCATATTCTACATCCACCAGGAAAGTATGGCATGATACATGTCAAGGTAAAATCAAATGTAATTCATTATTACATTTAGTAATAAGTAGCCAGATATGATGATGGTAAACATTTATAGAAAAAGAGCTTTTTTTTTACTGCAGATTTTGCTGGATCCTAAAGTTTACAAGCAATAAAAAAATGGGAAACGGGGTAGGAGAGAGAGCACTTAAATACTGAAGGTTAAGAATATCTAAGGGTCACAAAATGTTGACAACATCAAGAAGATCAATGGAAGAGGAGAATGAAATTGAAACAACGAGTCCTGGACTGGATGCCTTCCATCTGCAACATTTTGTTATAAACCTCACTTGGATTCAACTAATTTCATTCAAAACCAGTCTTTGCATTCTGCCTGCCTTCCTTTTCCTGTCATTTCATGATGCCTTAGCCAGGCTTCCAATACTCATTTCTAATCTCTCATGTTAATGCCCATTAGTGGGATCCTGTCAATTTCACTATGCATTTCTGTAACACTAAGTGATGTTGGCATCTTTTCTGGCAGCAGCTAATAGGTTATTTGACCTCAGGTTGCTCATCTCTGGCTGCAGGTTCCATCTGTCTATCTTTCTTAACTGCTATTTTTTTTTAATGGATGGAGAGAAGGGAGGCAGTGGTTTCTCCATTTCAAAACTGACCTTGGTACTGCGTAGAAAAGCATAAAAATAAAAGTGGGCAGATTAATAAACCAGAATTAAGAAACAAACTCTGTTTCTTGTAAGTTCAGATTCTCTTGTTTTAGGGTTGGAGGTGGGTTTATCCCAGCAATTCCCAACCTGTTGATCTGCAGATGCAGATTCTGAAATAATACGGCAGGGAGAACAGTTTAATTCTGTCACCAGAACTAGTGCTTTTATCCAACTTGTTAATGGCTAATCTTTAACTTAAGCAAGTTCCTATTCTCTGTCTCTAAACTAGCAATTTAAGACACCAAGAATTGATATGTTGCTAGGCATTTTCAGTCATCTACAACAAATTAAAGATTTAATGGCTGGGTTTCCACATTGCTCAGGCTAAGCCATAACATGGTTAGCTTGGCTTGATCTAAACTTATGCTAGGAATCCAGCCCCATTTTTCCCTAATGCTGTGCTCATGACCAAAATGAAATAGGATGGGCTGAGAGATAATGACTGAGCCGAAATCCACCATGTGATCCATAATTATCTGGAATTTGAATCCTTAACTATTATATCAGAACTAGCTATCTTCTCCACATACTCAGTATTATTCAAATGGACCAGCATCCTTTGTTCTTAGCTTTCCTCCCTCTGGTAGCACATCTTATTCTTCTATCTCAAAAATCAGAGCTTGCTCATCTTGGTAAGCATAGGACAGGCAGATTCAGGAAAAGGAGACAGCTGGAATCTTATTTAGCCACGGGTGTTAACACATTCTATGTCAATTCATAATGTACGTGCCCATGTGTTTATTGTGATGGTGAACCCAGTTAATTGTGATTTTCTCAACAAAGTATTCTTAAGCAAGGTATAGTTTAATAGCTCTGACTTCTGCCCCAGCACTAAGAATAAAGAAAAAGCCCAGTGATAGCCTACATCACCGTAGATGGGGACTGCAGCCAAGAAATTAAAAGACACTTGCTCCTGGGGAGGAAAGCTATGGCAAATCTAGACAGCATACTAAAAAGCAGAGATGTCACCCTGCCAACAAAAGTGGGTATAGTCAAGGCCATGGTTTTCCCAGTTGCAATGTATGGCTGTGAAAGTTGAACCATAAGAAAGGCTGAGCCCCAAAGAATTGAGGCCTTTGAACTATGATGCTGGAGAAGACTCCTGCGAGTCCCTGGTCAGTCCTAGAAGAGATCAACCCTGACTGCTCTTTAGAAGGCCAGATCCTGAAGTTGAAACTCAAATACTCTGGCCACCTAATGAGAAGGAAGGACTCACTGGAGAAGAGCCTGGGAAAGACTGAGGGCAATAGAAGAAGGGGATGACAGAGAATGAGGTGGGTGGATGGAGTCACTGAAGCAGTAGGCGTGAGATTAAATGGACTCCAGAAGATGGTAGAGGACAGGAAGGCCTGGAGGAATGTTGTCCATGGGGTTGCGATGGGTCGGACATGACTTTGCAACTAACAACAGCAACAAGCCTACATGTAGACAAGTCAACATTCAGTCAATGTTCAGTCCTTGGCCTTGCAATGTCAAGTTCAGAAACCAAAGTGAAATGTTGAAAAATCCCGCTAGGCAATATCAGCAGCTTCTGCCAAGGATAGCTTTTGAACCCATACGCTTTCTGTTTGTTCTTTTCTAATCCAAAAGAGACTATTAGGTGGGCTGCAAAACCTTTAGGGTGATGGAATTATATCACCACATGATAGATAGCAAACTATTTCATGCAGTTTCCCTAAACAGTGGGAATTGGAGACTTACGGGGGTGGGGTGGGGGGGGTGGTGGGGAAGCTACTGTTTCCATCCCTAAAATACTCAGCCCTCAAAAATTACTCCATAACACTCACAAATAAAACAGCAGAAAACTACTGATAGGAGGTGAACAAAATGCTCAGACAAAGGAACTCCAGGATAACTGCATAAAAGCTAATGTTCAAGCAAATAATCTTATATCCAGAAAAATCTTACTAACAAAAGAACACTTAACGGATTTTGTGAATCAACAGATTGTGAAATTTAAGGTCAAATTGTAACCATCAAGATGAAAAGAAGAAATAGCAACTCCTGTCTTTCCAGAGATTTTGAAAAAGTAAATCTTGTCATCAAATCTTGTACGTTGTTTATTGCCAGATGTTGTAATACAGAGACACACAGCAGCTTATATAAAATATAAAACCAATAAAGCATTTACTGTAATATGATACAAAATATTACACCAGCAGAAATCTTCAAATTATAAAAAGAGATAATAATGATGGCTTGATTGACTCAGAGAAGGCTATGTAAAGTCCTATTATGACTGTTAAGAGAAAGGATACTTCTGATTCGAGGTATGGAATAGTCACATGACTTGTAGCCATTAGTAGCTTTGTCTGCCATGAGTTTGTCCATGTCCACTTCAAGCTGTCCAAATCAGCAGCTGTCCTACATCTTCCAATCCCACAGTTTAACTATGCATGGTCTGTTTTTGTCTGTTCAGTTTGCTCCTGTCCCTAATTATTTTAATTATCCTTCCTGCAGAAGGCACAACTAGAACTGCACACAGTATTCAAGTTATAGCTGTCCCATTCATTTGTTGGAGACCATTCTGTTCAGTTTATTTTTGACCTCTTCCATAATTAATACAAAATTTGCATTTTCTATTACAAAGATGACATTACCCAGCGTTAACCCCAGAACTATTTTTTCCCTGCTCAGTCACCCAGAGCATAAACCTGATCAGAATATATGTGAATTTTTTTAACCTCAGTATGCCTCCCATTATAATTAAACTGCATCTGCTATCTCTTCACCTTACTTAAAAATAAATCTCATTCCAGGGGCTTTGTGGGGACATCTGTTTTTTTTTTTTTTACAGCAATGGGGAAGTGGCTTGCCATTGTCATCTTTTAGGATTATCGTCTTAGCTTCCCAGTCTAGCCTCCACCCCCAAGATTTGGTAACCTCCATTCCAAAAACAACCCTGTCTGACCATCATTCATTCTAAGATCACAAAAACCAGCTCAGTCGTGCTTCTGGCTGTAGGACAGTTTTTTAAGAGTTATGCATAGTCATGTGGGAGTGTATCTCCTTGCACTGGAAAGTGTGACTGCTGAGTAAATCTGCATAGGGTTACATTATATGTAACCTGAACATTACACGAACACTTTATCAGGAGCTAGTTTTCTTTTTTTTAAAGGGGGGCATTTTGATAAGATAGGGAAGTCATCTATAACTCACACATTTCTACTCTCTTAGGTGTTTTTGTTTTTTGGGCCAGGAAATTATATGGCTGCTAAAGTAAACCCACTTTAGACTGATAGATCTGGGAGATAGTAAGCCATCAGCGAAATGGTGAATTTGATGATAAAATATGCTACATTCAAGCATCCTCTGAGTGGTGCTGTTCTTATTTGTTCTGGAAGAAAAATATTGCTGCTGTCATTTACCCACAACTGATGGTATTTGACTGAGGTAGCAGATGTAAGTTTTTACTGATTAGTCAGGAGACCATATCAACTGAAAACGCAATTGTCACATAAAAACCAGTAAACCAGATTAAGTAGAGCTGTGTATTTGGTTGTGGGTATGGGAGATATGGAGGAATACTGTAAAAGGGTTAATAGTTGACTTGGGTGTCCAATCCCTTCCTTTGCATTTGATGGCTGAACTGATCTAAAACTCATTAAAAACCCTCGGTAAACACAATTAACCATGCCTTGGAAACTAATCCTCTTGATATCAAGGGTAATGTGACTAGGTCTAGCAAACAGAGGAGAAAGGCAGTTGTTTTTAATTTCAGTGCAAATGTTATTTCTGGGAACTTTGAAGGGCACCAAAGTCTTCAGATGGTCCATAATGGTTTTCTGTCATACATCACTGCAAAAGAATTCAACTCTGGAAGGCCATGCTATCACTTCACTATATGCCTAGTTTGCATATAACATGAAGTTCACTTTGCTTAATATTATTTTTTAAAAATCTTAACAAGAGTTGGTTTACATACTATGCTACACCCAAACCAGACAAGCCTTTTTAGGGCTTAGCTGTGATATGCAAACTCAAGAACTTTATTATCCTACAGCCAGTGCCTGGCTGAGGAATTCTGGGAGTTGAAGTCCACAACTCATAAAAGGGCCAGGTTTGAAGACCCCTGTCCTACAGCAACCACCTCAATAAGGGATAGAAGCCAGAGGGTTTGCTAGTTTTCTTCTTGCTGTTACCCTATTGTGACCAGTTCCATGCTAACATATACATGTGGACTGCAAAGGAAACCAGATTGTACCTTGAGAAATAAATAGCTATAAATATGAGACCAAGGTGATGCATACTACCTATAAACCAGTGTTTTTCAAACTTGGCAACTTTAATGTGTACAACATTGTTCTTGCCATGGCTACCTTCATCGTAACTTTTCCTCCAGTCAAAAAGTGTCTTAATTTCTCCACTAACACAGGAAAAGCAGGGAGGGAGGGAGGATTTCAGTATCAAAACCAAGCATTTTAGTGCCATTCTTCCATTAGCTCAACTGCCTTGCCCTTTCTATAAACAGCTTCTACTTTGAGCTGCAGAGAATAATTTTTCTGAGAAACTTGTCAATCACAAGGACAGCACATGGGAGAGTGTGTGAAGCTTCCATTATTCAAAGGTCTTCCATTCTTTCAGAAATTGATAATTGCAGCAAAACCGCATTGCCATCTGTAGACTAAAACTGGGGTGGGAGTGATCAGGGAGAGCTTGTTCTGCTTATCCTGAAATCTGCTGTCAAAATTGTTCACAAAGCAATCATTCCAAATGTGTCCACAGTTTCAATAGAAATGAAATGGAAATGACAAAATGATATGGATCTTAGGATGTGTTGGAAAAATGAAACATCTTTCACCGAGACAGTTGGGGATTTACAGATTTATGCTTTTGTCCTAGGACTGAAATTATTACATGTTCAATTCAGAATCTAGAAATCTGAAATTATGAAACTCAAAATAATGTGTAGTATGTATTTTTGCACCACAGATAAACAAACCCATACTCTACGTTTTCCTGGGAACTGAAGTTCCTGTAATGGACATAGTGTTCATGTATTATCAATACTGTAATTAGGGTTATCATTGAATGAAATAGATTTGACTTCATTAATCAGATTTTTTTTTTAAAAAAATGGCACAACACAAATGATAATGATTTATTTATTACATTTATATTCTGCCATCTCGCTATCTAGGTGACTCCGAGGCATGATGTCTTTTTTTGAAAAAGCCCTGAAAATTTTTTATCCATCCATCCACCCACCCACCCACCCACCCCCTCTCTAGCAACCCATTCACAAGTAGGCAATTCTGGCTGGTGGTACAGCAAAATTAAAGTCATTATCATTGACAAATATTAAAAACATTAACAAAATATAAAAACAGTTAAAATGAGAATGATAGACAAAGCAAATATTATAGTAATGTAACCACCTCATTAGTTCACCCATCCCCTGGGATCCCAGGCCTGCTGGTATAACCAGGTCTTGAGGGACCTTTGGAAGCTTGGAAATGATGAGGCCATCATCACCTTGAGGGGAGAAGATTCCACAGCATAGCCCCCATAGCAGAAAAGGCCTGCTGTTTAAGGCCCACCAAATGTAGCTTCCTAGATAACGGAATGCCCATTCTGTTAGATCAGGTGGGACAGGTAGATGAAATCATGGACAGGTAGTCCCTCAAATAACCTAATCCCATGCTATATGAGGCCTTCAGGGTCAACACCAACATCTTTTTTTTCTTTTACAAATTTTATTTTATTTTATTTTTCCCAAAGTTAAAATATAGAAGCAACAAACTAGCAATCACCAGACACTAAAAATAAAAATAAAGAACTATGTGTACAAAAAAAGATGAATGTATCCTGACATTAAAAAGTCCACCCTAGCTGAATGTTGAAAAATATATCAAAAACATGTGATGCATTCTCCTTTCCTTACATAGCAAATTAAAAGTAATAATAATCTTTCCCATCCATATTTAATAACACCAGCATCTTGAATTGGAGCCAGAAACAAACTGGTAATCAATGCAGCTCATGCAGCAGTGGTGTAACATATATTCTGTCAGAGACACACATACCGACTTGTGCTGCTGCATTCACACCAGCTGAAATTTCTGGATACTCTTCAAGGCAGAAAAAGTTATGACTACAGTGGCGTTTGCTGACCATTTTGATCTACCTGAACCATAATAAACTCAGCCGCAACAGCAATAACAACAGTAACGTAACCTTAACATAATGTCAACATTTATTTTGCAGCCATCTGTGAATTTTTATTTCCCTTGTAATAAGATTTGTGGTGTGTGTGTGTGTATGTGTGTGTGTGTTTGAGAGAGAGAGAGAGAGAGAGAGACAGAGAGAGAGAGACAGAGAGAGAGAGAGACAGAGACAGAGAGAGAGAGAGAGACAGAGAGAGAGACAGAGAGAGAGAGAGACAGAGAGAGAGACAGAGAGAGAGAGAGAGAGAGACAGACAGAGAGAGAGAGAGACAGAGAGAGAGAGAGAGACAGAGAGACAGAGAGAGAGAGACAGAGAGAGAGAGAGAGAGAGAGAGAGAGAGAGAGAGAGAGAGAGAGAGAGAGAGAGAGAGAGAGAGAGAGAGAGAAAACCAACCAGCTGGTTTCATCGATGTAAAGCATAATATCATTTGCTTGTGTTTTGTCTTACTATATTGTGATCTGTAAATCAGGTTTTATAATCTTAGAACAATATGCAAACACAGCCAGTTTAAGGCTATTCATGAGACAATGGCTTAGTGCAATGTGTGGAGGCAGGCTTCGAACAGTAATTTTGCTGATTATCAACAAGCACTGAAGTTGCAACTACTCCAAATTTTATTTACAAAAAACCTTGCTGGCATTATTGTTTTTTGTGCTCTTAGATGATGCCCCCAGGAGAAATTGTGTTTGCAAGTAATTGCTGCATCTCTGTTCCAGAAATAAAGTTATTATCTGCTCATGGAGTGTTCCAGGTGTGTCACAAACAGCTTGGATATGAGAATAGTCAGTGACAGCATCCTTGATATGAAATATTGCCTGGCAGAGTGTTCTGACATCTTTGGCTCTTGCTAGCCCCAAAATCACTACACATAAACTTGACAAGCCTCAAAATGTTATCTGAATGATAGTTTATCTTGTTATTTCTTTGATTACGTTTTTTTTTTTTGGTTGATCTGTAAGTTTCTTCTGTTTCATATTAAGCCGGCACAAGGCTTGGGAAGGCGCTTATTTTAGGAGAGAACACTCTGATAATTCAGCATGGATACAGAGTGAAAGGCAAGGAGTGGGATGAAGTGGGGGAGAAGGTTTATTTCAAACAGGTCCAGGTAATCAAACACTTTTCTAAATTAAGTTAAGCTTCTTCTCTTTATCTTAGAGGACTGCTGCAATGTTCCAAACAATACAGAGTACTTTGAGCAACATGATGTTAAGGTGACAGCAGTCCTCAAATTCCTTTGATGGAGCCAATGGATTAACTCTAACCACTTCTGTCAAAATGCAGTGAAATCTTTTCCTGACCTTTTGAGGGACTTAATATGCAGAAGAGATCCCTCGACTGTTGAGAGATGAAACTGGTAATTGGCAGTGGGAAGTAGTATTAAAGAATTTAATCAAGTCTAGAGATACATCATAAAGTAATATTCAGTTGACCATGTAATCACAGAACTACTAGGTTCATTAAAGTTATTTTCAAATATTGGGATTTGATTCAGAATATACCTAAGTGCCTCATTCAAATTGATGATGGCTTTCAGCTGCACTAAGAATATTTCTCATATTGGCTTGTAAAAAAACCTTCTGTTCTCATGGAACACATCGTTTCTGTATTTGGATGAAGGTTCTTCAAGGTCATGTTCCTTGCAAACAGAAGGTTTATTGTCTTTACTCTTTGAAACTCAAAGCAGTTGTCTACCTGTAGATCAGCTGATAGATCCTCTTTTCCATCTCTGATCTTCTACATTGTGTTTGAGGTCTTCAAACTGGGTTCCACAAGGGATTTACCTGGGGGAGTGGGGGGAGGGGAGGGATGAGAAGGGAGAAATCCCTCAGACACATTCCGCCATCTTCTCCTGCCTCAGTGTTGTTTTTCCTTCATCATATACAGATAGCCCTTGACTTACAACAGTTCGTTTAGTGACTGTTCAGTTACAACGATGGAAGATGTGACTTATGACCATTTTCAGGTACGACCTTTGCAGCATCCCCATGATCATGTGATCCAAATTCAGATGTTTGGCAACTGGTTCATATTTATGACCGTTGCCGTGTCCCAAGGTCATGTGATCCCCGTTTGTGGCCTGATGAGCAAAGTCAATGGGGAAGGCAGATTCACTTAACAACTGGGTCACTAACTTAACAGCTGCAGTGCTTCACTTAACAACTGTGCCAAGAAAGGTCGTAAAATGGGGTAAAACTCACTTAACAAATGTCTCACTTAACAGAAATATACCTAAGGTTATTGTGCAAATTAGGTTATTGTGGGTTAGACTGAATGTACACAGTGTATATATTGTATAGAATGTAGATCCATAGTATATAAAAATGACATAGTCTGCTGAATATGTACTGCATAAAGGAAAATGTTAATTAATTAATAAATAATAAATAAATAAATAAATAAATAAATAAATAGTTTCCATCCATTGCATCTCGTCTTGCCTTCTGGTGCTTTGGAAAATAGGATGACCCTCCCCCCCTCTTCTTTATGGCAGCCCCTCAAATATTGGAACATTGCTATTCTGTTGTGCCCCCCCCACCCCCCAGTCCTTCTTTTGGAGGAGGGAGCAAGTGATATTATGCAAGTAGAAAAGACAGAATTTGCATTGCAATGTCATGACATACATTTTGCAAGTTTGTCTCACTGATGGTTAAGAATGGATGCTCGTGAATGGAGAAGACCCTTAGGTATAGCTGACTATTTTAGAACCTTCCTTGGCAGCTTATAAGGATACACCACAGCTTATAAAGGATAAGATTCTTCTTTATATAGAGGCTAGGTGGGATAATAAGATTAAAATAAATGGCCTGTCAAGGTCTTAGTGAAGTTCCTCACTTTACAGCATCACTCCAATTACTTTATTCCAGGTTTTTGTGATTAGGATGTGTTTGAGTTTTCGACATGTTTATATTTGGTATTTTGAATCTGGTGGTTGAATTTTCAAGTACATATACCATTAAGTACAACACTTAAGCATTGAATGCCTTTTCACTCACACAGTTGTTGAGAGTTTAAAGTATTCTGCACCTGCAGTTTTCCTCCTCCACATATAATTGATTTGGGGGGGATATGTTTATTTATGGGGTTTTCTTTTTTTCACTATAGTAACAATTTAAATGTAGCCATATGCTCTGAGTGTTCTTTGAGTGGTAAAAATATGTAGATTTTATATTGCTCCTAGAAGCACGAAGCCGAAAGCACCAGCCTGAAGAAGACGAATGGGACTTCGTCGAAACGTCGCCAAGACACTTCAAATTCTATGTGGGAGAAAACCCGAAGATATATATATATTAGTGGTTTATCTTGGTAATATGCTTTTTCTCTTTTGGCACATAATTATGTCCTTGCATACCATGTGCAATCAGAAGTGATAGGAGGTTGAATGCAGGATGCATCTTTTTGATTTTTTGTTAATTATGCAAACTGTGTTTAATTGCATTTATTGAGTTAATGGGCTCTATTTATAGATGTTTCAATTAACTTGGTATGGGCTTTCATTCTTTGAGATTCTTTTCTTTTTCAGTCAAATTCTTGTTATATGTGAAATCTTTTCCATTTATTTATAATTGCACTGGTTAACAAAGGCTAATGTGGGGTTCATACGTTGTAATGTCTGTGATTATTTCATTGTTCATTAATATGTTGTTTTTCTTAACCACAGTCCCCCGAAGCAAAATACATCAGGACTGAGAATTTGCAAATAGGCATATGTGTGGTACTTTTTTTCACATTTTTCAAATCTTATTTGTCTGATGTTTTTTGTCTTGTCTCCATCTTTAGTCAAATGTTGGCCGTGACTGTATGTTCTTTAAGGATCTTTCCTGGATTTCCTTCTCAATGGTCATGG
Organism: Bothrops alternatus; assembly: GCA_034064705.1. Lineage (NCBI taxonomy): Eukaryota > Metazoa > Chordata > Lepidosauria > Squamata > Viperidae > Bothrops > Bothrops alternatus. The sequence continues at coordinate 2,251,519 of JARGCV010000087.1, forward strand.
CAATTTGGCATGTCCCTATAGCCTATGAAAATCCAGGTGCTAAAAAAGATTACGGACCTCTACAATACGTGATAACTAGTTATGATATATTTGCACTATTCTCGTTAGCATTACACGACAAAATGTATTAAGTGCTACTTTTATGGAAACTGATAGATTTCCATACTGTTTCCCCATTCATCCTATCTATTTATGTTATTCAATGAATCATAGTTTAGGCATAATACAGCTTACTTTACCCTGCTAGCCCTACCATTTTAGGAAGTTGGTGTATCATATCATATCATATCTGAAGGCCAATTAGATCAGCGGTTCTCAACAGTTGTTGAGAGTTTAAAGTATTCTGCACCTGCAGTTTTCCTCCTCCACATATAATTGATTTGGGGGGGATATGTTTATTTATGGGGTTTTCTTTTTTTCACTATAATAACAATTTAAATGTAGCCATATGCTCTGAGTGTTCTTTGAGTGGTAAAAATATGTAGATTTTATATTGCTCCTAGAAGCACGAAGCCGAAAGCACCAGCCTGAAGATGACGAATGGGACTTCGTCGAAACGTCGCCAAGACACTTCAAATTCTACGTGGGAGAAAACCCGAACATATATATATATTAGTGGTTTATCTTGGTAATATGCTTTTTCTCTTTTGGCACATAATTATGTCCTTGCATACCATGTGCAATCAGAAGTGATAGGAGGTTGAATGCAGGATGCATCTTTTTGATTTTTTGTTAATTATGCAAACTGTGTTTAATTGCATTTATTGAGTTAATGGGCTCTATTTATAGATGTTTCAATTAACTTGGTATGGGCTTTCATTCTTTGAGATTCTTTTCTTTTTCAGTCAAATTCTTGTTATATGTGAAATCTTTTCCATTTATTTATAATTGCACTGGTTAACAAAGGCTAATGTGGGGTTCATACGTTGTAATGTCTGTGATTATTTCATTGTTCATTAATATGTTGTTTTTCTTAACCACAGTCCCCCGAAGCAAAATACATCAGGACTAAGAATTTGCAAATAGGCATATGTGTGGTACTTTTTTTCACATTTTTCAAATCTTATTTGTCTGATGTTTTTTGTCTTGTCTCCATCTTTAGTCAAATGTTGGCCGTGACTGTATGTTCTTTAAGGATCTTTCCTGGATTTCCTTCTCAATGGTCATGGCAATTTGGCATGTCCCTATAGCCTATGAAAATCCAGGGTGCTAAAAAAGATTACGGACCTCTACAATACGTGATAACTAGTTATGATATATTTGCACTATTCTCGTTAGCATTACACGACAAAATGTATTAAGTGCTACTTTTATGGAAACTGATAGATTTCCATACTGTTTCCCCATTCATCCTATCTATTTATGTTATTCAATGAATCATAGTTTAGGCATAATACAGCTTACTTTACCCTGCTAGCCCTACCATTTTAGGAAGTTGGTGTATCATATCATATCATATCTGAAGGCCAACTAGATCAGCGGTTCTCAACCTGTGGGTCGCGACCCCATTTGGGGTCGAACGACCATTTCATGGGGGTTGCCAAACACCACAGTCCGCCATTTCCCCCCCCTTTTCCCCTCGGCCGGCGCAGGGGGCAGCACCGCGCATGCGCGATGCGGGCCCACCATGCCGCACCGCACATGCACAATTCGGGCCGTCGCGCCACGCATGTGTGATGCAGGCCGTCGCGCACGCGCTGCACATACACAGTTCGGACCGTCGTGCCACGCATGCATGATGTGGGCCGCCGCGCGTGCCGCGCATGCGCGGTTCAGACCATCGCGCCACGCATGCGTGGCGCAGGTCAGGGTCTCAGCCTGAAAAAAGTTGAGAACCGCTGAACTAGATGGTAACAAGAAAAATGTTTAACTCTTTGCTGCCTTCTAGTGGTCTTAAACGTAGAGGCAACCCAGACATATTAGCTCTAAGCAAGCTACCCGAGATGAAAATAATTAGGAGACAAAGGCAAGAATAGATGCTATAGCTAGCAGAAGTGAAACTTCATAATGCATATGCCAGAAACTATTTGGCATCCTCAGACAGTACTGAGAACATATGTCAGATTACACCATTTTCTTTTTGTATCTCAGTGATCAGCCAATTCTTTGTAGTCAATAATCTATCTTTAGCCCACCATAAAACCTCTTATAAAGCATCAAACAGCAGAGTGTTTTCATCAAGAGCTACCCAGAAAAAGTCTGGTTTGGTATTATACTATATCTATTTGCAAAAATTCAACAGGTAACCTTATAGTTATTCCTTTATGAATTGCCTTTCCATTCCCTATCACCAAGCAAACCAAATATAAGAGCAAAAAAAAAAAGTATTCCAGTATTTGAGAGACTGCCACAAAGAGGGGGTAGTTATTTTTCAAATCACCAGAAGGCAAGACAAGATACAATGGATGGAAACTAATCAAGGAGAGAAGCAATCTGGAATTAAGGAGAAACTTCCTAAGAGTGAGAACAATTAACCAGTGGAACAGCTTGCCTTCAGATGTTGTGGGTGCTTCATCACTGGAAGTTTTTAAGAAAAGACTGAACAGCCACCTATCTGAAATGGTATAGGGCAGCAGTGTCAAACTGCCAGCCCACGGGTTGGTTTCATCATACCGAAGCCGCACCCACCCCATTACCGGCAATGCAAAAAGAGTTGCAATACGTCGTGATACGTCACATGATGTGGTGAGTTTGACACCCATGGTATAGGGTCTCTTGCTTGAGCAGGAGGTTGGACTAGAAGACCTCCAAGGTCCCTTCCAGCTCTATTCTGATTGATTGAAAACCCCTCCAAATATTACTGCACACATCCTAAAAAGTAACTTTTCTATTTTTCTAGATTCAAATTCTACTGAATTCACTTTCTGTTTTTATAAAGCTGGGGTGGCCTGTGACGCCATTTGATATTCACAAGATAGATAGCTGTTCCTGAAAATCTTTTTGCAGCTTGTTTGTCTTGAAGAGCTGAAGCAAAAGTTTGGTTTTAAAGAAAAAGTGGCAGCACAAACTTGCACCAAATAGCCATGGCAGAAGCTGGGTCCTAAAGGCAGACAGACAGACAGCAAAAAGCTTTCCAAAGGTTTCCAAACTTTTTGCTGCCTGTCTAACTGCCTTTAGGATTTTCTTTGCTTCCTTCCTTTCCTCTATTTTGAGCCTGACAGTGACTCATCAAGGTAAGAAACTTACAGATTGTGTCACCTTCTTTCCAGACATGCAGTAAATTTAGCAAATTAAATTTGCTAAAACATTTGCTAATTCAAAAGAGATTGAGATTGGAGGGTAGAGATGGCAAATTTAGTTTCAATTCCTAGGGGAGGGGGGTGGCAGAAAGATTAACAAGTCTATCCCTCCCTCCCCCTTTCTGGGGGAGGTAAGGGGTTAAGCAAGGGAAAGGTTTTGGGAAGTTTGTCCTGAAGCTGCCAGCTTTCCACCTTTCTGACTTCCCCAAAGCTAGTAAGTGCCAGGAGAGGTTTGCAGTCTCCTGGCGGCCAGCTGATCGAGGGAGAGGCCCAGACCATAAGCACACTAAGGCTTGTCTCTGGTTTTGGAACACGGCACTTTCCCCTAATCTAGCTGGGCCCTTCCCAGCTTTTTGCTGTCTGGTTTCTTTATGGACTCAGCTGAGTGGTGAGTCTTCCAGGATCTCTCCCATCCAGGAGGTAACTCATATTTCTTTTAATGACCTGCAAATTCATTTAATGTGGCATCAGGGACAGCAAAGGGTGGGGATTTCATAAAGTAAGGCTCTCCCTCTTTATGGTTGTCACTGTTTGCAACCGTAACTGTACGGCTCCACTCATTGTCCAGGACTAAATGTATTGCTACTTTAAGTTTTGGTATGTCATGCAGAAGTAGCAAATTAGATGAAATCTAGAACCCAAGGATAAAGTGGGTGAGGGAAAACTCTGGAAAAATTGAAATACTTGCTGCACAAATTTAAACTTTTTATAACTTTAACAAATATGAAGGATAATATTTAAAACAAACAATGTGGCTCTAATTTGTAGATAAATGTGTGCATAGCAAATAAGATTAATTCTGTTCAGTTTACATTACTGAAAATAGTGTAAGACTACAGACTCAACAGTAAAAGTAGTATACTTTAGCATTAGCATGCAAAATTGTTAAAATACCAATACCAGAAACTGCTATAAATCTCCAGACTCTGTCCCACATGTAAACATGCCATATTATTTTGCCCCCCAAATAAAGATAAAAAATAAAACTATTTCCCTACAAATATTGGAACAGAAAGAGTATCATGCAATTCACTTTTAGATCAATGTTTTTCAACCCTGGCAAACATGTGAACTTCAACTCGTAGAACTCCCCAGTCATCCATGTTGCCTGGAGAATTCTGAGAGTTGAAGTCCATGTGTTTTAAAGTTGCCAAAGTTAAGAAACACTGCTTTAGACACTAACAATAATTACAAATCCAAAAGAAATATTTACACAAAAATTATAATGATGAAATCTTGACTTTGATCTTCAGCTGAAAGTACATACACAATTATTCTTTATTTCTCCGACTCTATAAACGTCTTTATGCTAAACTCTAAACCTTGGTCTTAATCCATTTTACTTATTCCATTTCATAATCACTGCTCCCCACGAGCTTCCTCTTTTCCGCTGGAAACAAATCACAAAGGAAGAGCATGTGGAATACCTAAGTAATTGTAACGCTACCTATAAATATCCAACTATAAGACCTACACCTGGAAATTGATAGTTTTTACGAGACTCACTGGCTTCCATCGATCGCCAAGGCGATGCCGCAAAGGCTTTCTGGGAAATGTAGTCCGCTCATACTTCCTTTTTTCCCCAAAGCTTTCTTTCCTCGGCGTAGTTCTCAAGTGGCTAGTTCCCGCGGATTGGTCAACCGCTGGCCAATCAGCGTGCACGTTGGGCGTTTGGGCCTATTATGATTGCCTGGCTTTTCAATTCCATCCTTATTTGACGCCTGCTTGGCCCGCCGGAGGGGGCCGCTGCTGCTGCTGCTGCTGCTGCTGCTGCTGCTGCTGCTGCTGCTGCTGCTGCGCAGGTGTGTCCCTCTCCTGCTTACCTTCCTTCCGGATTCACCTGCCTGCCTGCCTGCGCTGGAATTGAAGGATGCGGTTGCGCTCTGGCGTCTTCGCTTCTTTCTGCCTGTTGGTGCAGGCCTTGGGCGTGGGGCTTTTCCTGAGAGGCTTCTTCCCGGTGGCAGTCAGATCGCAGCTTCGGAGCGGGACCTTCGGCCAGGTGCCGCCAGAGCCTCCTCAGACAGGTACAGCGTATTTCCTTCGCTCAGGTGTGTTTTCCTGGGATCTCGCCAGGAAAGGTGTGTGGGGAGTTGCCCCGAGAAGATAGGCAGGGCTCTTTTCAAAGTTAGGTGGGGGAAAAAAAATCATTTCTCGCTTCTCTCCGTGGCATATCGTCCCGCCCCTACAACCTGCCAAGCAAGGCAGAGGGCGAGTGAGATAACTCCAGTCGCTTTGGCTTACCTGTTTGACTTCTCTCTGTGGGTGTTTAGCGGAGGAGCGGTGGTCTGTTCGGGCCAGCTCCAGCAACTCAGAAAGGCGCCCAGCTTTTCCAGAAGTTTGTTTGTTTATTTATTTATTTATTTATTTATTTATTTATTTATTTATTTATTTATTTATTTATTTATTTATTAAATTTCTATGCCGCCCTTCTCCTGGGACCCAGGCGGCTTACAGCAATAATGCAATAACAGATAAGAAATTTAACAATAACAATTAACCATTCAATCTAAAGCACATTTCATTCAATCTAAAACACATTCAGACAACATACAATCAGAATCAAGATACAATCAGTGATGGGGAAACATTCCTAGGCCCAGGGGCAGAGTACAGTTCATACGCCCCAAACCTGTCGGCATAGATGAGTCTTCAGTAATTTCCGGAAAACTAGGAGGGAGGAAGCAGTGCGGACCTCTGTGGGAAGCTGGTTCCAGAGGGCTGGGGCAACAACAGAGAAGGCCCTTGCCCTAGGTCCCGCCAGATGACACTGCCTAGTAGACGGGACTCGTAGGAGGAAATGTTTGGCTAGGCAATTATTCTGCTCTGACTGGGGGAAGGGGAGGAGTACTGACTATAAAGGCAAACATGTGACTGAGAAACAGATGCTGTAAAGATCATAAATGTGGATATTGATCACAAAGTTACTTTTTCATCACAGTTTAAATGTGAATGGTAGCTGCCCAAGTTGAGGCACTTGCACTTGCAGGGAGCAACCCCTGCCCTCCTCGCCAACTCTTTGCTTGGGCTTAGCACTGTTTGTTGGACCCTGAGCCTTGATTGCTATGCTGTTCAGAGAGGAAGAGGCATCAGGAACCTGCTTGCCGGGCAGGTGAAGTAAACAGTTGGACGAACGATGGCTTTTGCCAGAAGAAAAAGTTGGGTGGTCTGCCCTTTTCTTTGGCAGAATGCCTTCCTTCTTTTGGCAACAAGATGGGCAGGATTAGGGCCAAAGGGAGAAAGAAGAAACAGTAGGTCTAGGATTTATAATCCCAATGTGAGTTACGCCAGTGATGAAGATTGGGCCCCAAAAGTTATTCAGACTAGGGAGAGGAGGTAAGGGAGCAGCGAGTGGCCTATTTGGTTCGCTTAATTATACTGCCAACTATCCAGAAAGGGCCATATTTTAGAGTAAAAATAGTAAAATGGAAATGAAAGCCCGTGGCGCTAAAAATCAATGGAAGTCTTGCTTGAAAAGGCATTAGAAGGACCATTTTAAAATGGTTGGCTCACTCCTCAACCCAATGGCTTGAACCTGGATTGCCACAAAGATGAGCCTGTAACAAATGTAAGTGAACCTCATGGAGGTTCTTGAAAGTCACCTGAACAAAACCCACAGAGGCCTTTGTTAGAGAATTTTAATTTCTCTGTTGGTGAAAAAATAAATCAGAAGCTCTCACAGTTGACTGCATTTAGCTGATATAAAATAACTTCTTTATATTTATATCAAAATATTTGCAATAAATACCATACATCAGCGGTTCTCAACCTTTTGCAGGCCGTGACCCCGACCTGTGCTGCGCATGCGTGTCGCGCACGCGACGGCCCGCATCGCGCATGTGCGGCGTGACGGCCCGCATCGCGCATGTGCGGCGTGACGGCCCGCATCGTGCATGTGCGGTGAGCGCAGCGGTCCGCATCGCGCATGTGCGGTGAGCACTGCAGTCCGCATCGCGCATGCGTGGCGCGACGGTCCGAATCGTGCATGCGTGGCGGGCGCACGATGGGCCGCATCGCGCATGCGCGGCGCGCGCACGACGGTCCGCATCACGCATGCGCGGTGGTACCCCGCGCATGCGCGGCACTGTCCGCTGCACTGGCCGAGGGGAAAAGGGGAAAAAATGGCGGATTGCGGTGTTTGGCGACCCCCGTGAAATGGTCGTTCGACCCCAAATGGGGTCGCAACCCATAGGTTGAGAACCGCTGCCATACATTCTTCTTTACAGCAACATAGCTCAATGAAGACTTCTTACAGAGAGATACAGAGACAAACCCAAGACTGAAAATTCAGCTCCTAACTCAATATCTTTTACACAGACTCAGTAGCACTTTCTTCACATTGGCTGACTGAGTTACCACATGACTCTTCAACACCTTGAAATATTAATAACTAGCATTTTGATTTCAATAGAAACTATACGGCAGTCAAAGTGATGTTTTTAGTATGTGTATACTGTGTGAATTCTAAGACTAGCTAAGCTGTTGAGTTCTGTACCAATGGAAATTCTGATCTAGATGCCAAAAACAGGTTTTGTAGAACATATTACAGTACTGTACTCGAATGTTGATATTATCATTATTTACTTTCCTTGGGAAAAGAAAAATTGTCTCTCCAAAGTTATGATGAACAGGGCTGAGGGCCATTTCCTCTGTCTGGGGACCTGGAGAATTTGGTCCAGATGTAGTTTCAGGTGACCTTGAGAAAGTATGACATAGTTTAAAATGCGGAGATCTGTTACCTCTCTGGAAATGTATAGTTGGTCCTTATTTAGTGATTACATTTGGAACCAGCTATTTGGTCATTCAGCAAAGCGATTGCTAAGTGACATCACAACTGTGCTTATGATTTTGTTTCAGCTTTCCTTTACAGACTTGAAAAATCATAAATGTGAGGATTAGTCATAAAGTTATTTTTTCCATCCTTGTCTTACCTGCGACCAATCATTAAATGAGATCACTAAAATTGAACCATCTGTAGGCATGTTTGTTTTAAACTCTCCTCCCTGTAAACCAGTGGCCCCCAAACTTTTGGGCACTAGGGACTTATTCCATGGAGAGAGGTTTTTCCGTGGACTGGAGGGGGCGTGATTTTGTGTGCTGTCTGCATCCTGTGGTTGTGGCTTAGCTTGTTTGCAGGGCCCAGTTTCTAGCATGCTGTGGCCCAGTACCAGTCCACGGACCAGAGATTGGGGACCCCTGCTGTAAACCATTACTGACTGTAGATAGACATTATTACAAAAAAATGTCCCTGAGGAATACATTTATATGTTATTAGTTTACTAATAGATAGAATCCAGTTTAATATCCTGGTAATTTCTGTCTGAGATTATATACAGGTAGCCCTCAACTTAAAACTACAATTAAGCCCAAAATTTCGGTTGCTAAGCAAGACAGTTGTTAAGTGAATTTTGTCCCATTTTGTGACCTTTCTTGCCACAGTTGTTAAGCGAATCACTGCAGTTAAGTTAGTAGTATGGTTGTGAAGTGAATCTAGCTTCCCCATTGACTTTGCTTGTCACAAAAGGTGACCACATGACTGTGGGACACTGCAACAGACATAAATTTGAATCCGTTGCTAACATGACCCTGGGGATGCTGCAATGGTCATAAGTGTGAAAAACGGTCAATAAGTTACTTTTTTCAGTGCTGTTGTAACTTTGAATGGTCACTAAATGAACTGTTTTATCTCGAGGACTACCCGTGTAGGTATTGAAAAATCTGCAAAGAGATAAAGTGTTGCTAATTCAAACTTCCTGTCTTGATTTCCAGCAAAGTTATCCATTAGGCTGCTAAATGCGGTTGCAGCCATATAGGCCTCTCAGAAGCCAGTCTAAAACTAATCAGTGTTATCTGCTGCAGGATGTAGCTAATTTAAGTTACTAGTCGGGGAAGCTTAATTTAAAGATTTTGATTTTATAATTGTATTCACTAGCTTGGAAGTTTCTATAATTATCATTTTAATAAAAGGGAGTTTTGTTTGAAATAGTCTGAATATATACTCTTCAGTACCTGTACTAAGGCTTTGTTTAGAACCTTATTTATTCAAAGTGCGTTTATGCAACACCAGTCAGTTCAACCTTATTTACAGAGTAAAAAAAATAACAGTAGCATCCAGGTACACTAAAGCGTCACATATATATATATTATTATTATTATTAATATATCACAGAAAGCAATTTATCAACTTTAACTCAGATTAATTTTCATCAAAAAGAAATGACTGAACAGATACCTATTGGGAAATTATTAGGAATTCATTCGGAATGTCATTAATTGTTGTGGTTGTTTAAAATATTTTGTCCTGATACGCAAGGAAAATAACCATACCACTTTTTAAATTATACCGGATCACCTCAAATTCTTTATTCATTGATTCATTTTTTATCTTTACACTTTAGGAAAATAATCGGTTGCTGAGTCTGTTAATTTGTTGCTCACTCCTATATTACCAAGTGGCATATTGTACTATATACCATTATGTTCAATTACTGTATATTTGTTTTAAACCTTTTAAGAAAAGTTTTAGAATGAAGACTTAATGTTGTGTAGTGATAAAGATCTTGTGTTGGGGGACATTCAGGTTCTAATCCACCTTCAATCATTGAAACACATTAGGTGTCTTGAGTCAATGATCTAATGTCAAAATATCAGAGATAAAAATAAATTATATTCAGAATTACCCAATACAAAATTGATATCTCAATATTTTCTAACAAAGATTGCTAATGGATCAAGAATCCAGACTTAAAACAATGGAGAAAATGGGCAGCAGGTGCCAAATTATAAACCAATTGGTCCAGAAATAAATTGATTTTTTAGAAAATAACTTTTCATGTTGGTCGCATAAAGTAGAATTACAGAGTTGGAAGGATCATCGAGTCCAACTCTCTGTATTTTGCACAAATCACTGCGCTATCCCCGCTAGAAACCTATCTAGTCTATCTTTGAAAACCTCTAGTGAAGGGGAAGAAATCACTCTGCATTAACGTCTTTCACTGATTGACAGCTCTTACTTCTAAAAATGTCTTCTAATGTCTAATCTGTATCTACATTCTTGAAATTTCATTCCTTTAGTTCTAGACTTACTCTCTGTAGCAAGTGGTAATAAGTCTGAATCTCTACATTGTGATTTCTGTTGAGTTTTAAAGACAGCTTCCTTGTTCTTTCTGAATGTTCAAACTAAACCTATTTCATTTAACTGTTCCTTGATTACCAGTCTTTTCACTATCTTGGTAGGCCTTCTCTGAACTTCCTCTAGCTCAGCGGTTCTCAACCTTTTCCGGGCCGCGACCCCAACTTGCACCGCGCATGCGCGGCGTGACGGCCCACATCATGCATGCGCGGCGCTACGGCCCGCATCGTGCATGCGCTACGACCTGCATCACGCATGTGCTATGACCCGCATCACGCATGCGTGGTGCTACCCCGCGCATGCGCGATGCTGCCCCCTGCGCCGGCCGAGGGGAGAAGGGGGAAAAATGGCGGACTGCGTTGTTTGGCGACCCCCGTGAAATGGTCGTTCGACCCCAAATGGGGTCGCGACCCACAGGTTGAGAACCGCTGCGCTTGTTTATCAGTGTCTTTTTTTAAAAAACTGGACTGTGCAGAACTGAATGTAGTACTCCAAATGAGGCAGAGTAGGGTGGGATAATTCCTGTGATCTGGATACTATGGTCTTCTTGATGCCGTTCAAGATGTCATTGGCCTTCTCTGCATGTCTCTGTTGGGACATGTTGACTTCATACTAGTACGTTGAAGTTCTTCTCACACATGCTGCTTTTGAGTCGGATTTTCTTCATTCTGTACACATTTCCTTCATTTTTCTTACCTAGATGCATGACTTACGTTTCTTCCTGTTAAATTTCATTCTACACGTTTTTGCCTACTGTTGTAGCCTAATTAATTTCCCCCTGCCCCAAGTATTACCTACTCTTCCTAAGTTTTGTATCAGATATAGATTTGGTAAGGATTCCTTCAATTGTAAATTGCAATCTACTTAATAGAAGAAGTGGTAAGTCAGACCAGGTTTTTGGGGAAGCTAAAACTGTTCCCCAAAATTTGACATGTTCTAATCTAGAGGAAGAAATAACTCTTAACTTTCCTGTCTAATGGACTACTGTCTTGCTAATGCTAGGGATTTCCTATCCCTTACATCAGTGTTTCTCAACCTTGACAATTTTAAGGCATGTGGACTTCAACTCCCAGAATTCCACAGCCAGCATTGCTGGCTGTGGAATTCTGGGAGTTGAAGTGCACATGCCTTAAAATTGTCAAGGTTGAGAAACACTGCCTTACATTGTATTCTCTCTAAAAGCCTGGATCATCACTATGCTACCCAGAATACTCTGCAGCTTTTAGAAAGCAATAGTTATCTCTTACTTGTATATTTTTCCCTGGCTTTGCATGCCTCTCAGATTAAGTGGGGAAAGGCAAGAACAAAAGTGAGGTGGTAGCATTTACTCACTCACCTGTCATCTTTTAGATAGAGCCCCCCCCATCCTTATTACTATATCTTACAAGAGGAAGTGGAAATAAGCAGTTGGAAGCATTGGCTATTTCTTACAATCACATCTTGCTTGCTTTTAAGCTGAGTAAAAGGCAGTGCTGCCTTATGCTGTATGTCCTCTGGGGCTGGATCAGATGGGAGTTCACATCTTTCCAGGGCTACTGCATATCAACAACAGTTCCATGAAGATGACGAAGCTTCAGCAGCTGTCGAAGAATGTAAATGTTTAAAATACCTCTGGGAATAAACCTCTAATAATAATATGATTTCAACATGTTCCCAGTGCTACAGTCAAAGATATACTAATTCTGCCTCAAGAGACTTTGGGATTCAGAGTAAAATAAGTAAGAAAACAATTAATCAAAGTGTTTAGCCTTCACTGAATTAATTACTGAATTGGTAATATTTTAATTTCTCATGTCATTAAATAATAGAATCTTGGACAGATAATTCTGGCTTTTGTTCCTTTTTACTCAAAAACTGCATATTAACTATCTAGAGGGGGAAAAACCCTCTGGATTGTTCTGGAATATAGTTTTTCTTGCCATTTAGGTAAATCTTAGTAGTCCTCACTACTAAATGACAAAATTCAAATACAGCAGTGCTTAAAAGCTTGTGAACTCTTTTGAATTTTCAATATTTCTGCATATATATGACCTAAAACATGACCTGTACTCCACAAGTCCTAAAACTAGATACTCAACTGAGGGATGTTATTGGGTTTCCTCACATAAACTGCTCACTTTAGGTCCTTTCACAAAATTCCCATACGATTCAGATCAGGACTTTGACTTGCCATTCCAAAATGTTAACTTCCTTTTGCTTTAATCATTTTGTTATGCAGTTTTGGTTTGTCGTCGAGCTGCATAACCCATTTTCTTTTGAGCTTGATAGATACCCTGACATTTTCTTGTAGAATTTAGTGGTACAATTCAGAATTCATAGTTACATTCAGTGATGGCATGCTGTCTTTGTCCAGAAGGACAGAGCAAGCCCAAACCATGGATATTGTTCTGTCCCAGCCTACATAAGTCCTCGTTATGCTCACAAGGAGAAACCCCTCTTCCAAGAAACAGGCAGGAACCGCAAGAAAAAACCAACCCCTTTTATTCTCACAGACCTGAGTCAATGTCCAAGGCAAACAAACACAGTCCAAAGAAATTTGATCCTCAACACGAACGGTTGCCTTTGGCAACCAGCACCTCCCACACCTTCCCTTTTATAATTCAGCCAAGGTGTGGCTTCCAGTGCCTTCTCCTTTGCCTTTGGAGCCACCCCATTGCATTCCTCTATCCTACTCACTTTTCTTGCCTGCGCTTTCGTGCATCCTGGATTTGTCCCAATTGTTCTTCATCACTGTCCAACTCAGGCTCCCAGCACAGCTGTCTCTCAGCCTGAGCACGAGTAGAGGGGCCAGGTTCCTCATCTGACTGTAAGTCTTGGAGCTCCTCAGAGCCTTCCACTGATACTAATGTCATTCCAGGCCCTTCCTCCTCATCTGATTCCTCAGACACAGCTGCCGGATCCACTGGCTGGTGAGGAATCACAACAGATGTTGCCGCTGTCACATTTTCCTGAGGGAATAATTCTTATGCTGGAATGTAATGTTTTACCTTTTGTGAACACTTTTCATTCAAGCTTAGAAGTTCTGTTATGATCTCATCCATCTACAGAACATTCTTCCAATAAAATTCTGGCTTATCTATGTGGTCTTTCACAAACTGTAGATGGGCAGCAGTGTTCTTTTTTGAGAGAGAAATGTCTTTCTCCTTGCACCCCTGCCATGCACATTATGTTGTTCAATGTTCCTGATGGTGGTGTCATGAACACTGGCATTCATCAATGCAAGAGAGGATTTTAGTCTTAGACATTATCATGGAAATTCTTTAAGACTCCCGGAGTATTACACCCCTCGCTCTTGGTGTGATTTTGGTTGCTTAACCACTCTGAATAGAGTAACAATAGTGTTGAATTGCCTTCTTTTGTACACAATCTGCCCGACAGTAGAGTTAGGTAGAGTCTAAACTCTTCGGAAATAGTTTTATAGCCTTTTCCAGCATAGTGAACATCAGCACCTGTTTTTTGAAGGTCCTCAGAAATCTCCTTGTTAGAGCATGACACATTTCCACATACCTGGGTTGTGAAGATCAGACTTCGATAGTAAGTACCCAAAATTCTATTCTGTAAATAATACACTCACCTCTGAAGTACTTGACTCTAATTCCTCTTTCAAATGAACTGATAATCCTAGAGGTTCACATACTTTTGCCATACACAAATATGTAATTTTGGCTTATTTTCCTCAAATGTCAGGTGTGTTTGATTTAATTTGTCATTTTTTATTTTTCTCTTTCCATCACCTTTATTATCAAATATATAAATTAAAAAAACAGTGCCCTTTCACTAACTGGAATGTACTTGTACAAATTCTGCAACAAATGGAAGTTTATTTGCAGACAGTCCTGGATGGTGTTCATAGGCCTGATGTTCTATAGTGCTTTGGCTCTTGTTGGTGCTGTCTTCATCCTTTCCGTATGTCTCCTAATTTTAATATTTTGTTTAAAAATATTTCATTGTGTTGATTTATACATTCCTGCAACCTATGAAACTCATTTTTCTTTTCATGGTCTCTATAAATCGTTGTTAAATATTAGTTCCTAGTAGCCTCAGGAAGAAGAGGCTAGACAGTCATCTGATCATGTATCTAGTGCAATGATGGCAAATCTATGACATAGGCGTTACTGGTGATGTGACATAACATTCTTGGTGACACCTCTGGACCCTCTGGAAGTTAGAAGAAAGTCTGGCTCTCGTGCAGCCTCTGAAAAAAAATCGCATGAGCATTCTTGCACAATTTTCAGAGGCTCCAGAGTTCCCATGACAGCAGAGCCCTCTCATGCAACTTCTAGAACAGAGGTCCCCAACCTTTTGGGCACCATGGACCGGTTCCATGGAGAGAGGTTTTTCTGCAGACCAGAGTGTGCATGGTTTTGTGTGCTGCCTGCATCCTGTGGATGGGGCTTTGCTTGTTTGTGCAGCCCAGCTGCTGGCATGCCGCGGCCCGGTACTGGTCCACGGACCGGGGGTTGGGACCCTTGTTCTAGAACAGGGGTTCTCAACCTTGGCAACTTTAAGACTTGTGGACTTCAATTCCCAGAATTCCTCAGCCAGCAAAGCTGGCTGAGGAATTCTGGGAGTTGAAGTCCACAAGTCTTAAAGTTGCCAAGGTTGAGAACCCCTGTTCTAGAAGGTCCAGAGAGACTGAAACAGCAGCTTCCTGCCAACAAATAAGGAAGAAAACTGCAGATGTTATTTATGGATCACATACTGAGTTTCTACAATATTTGTTCACTGTTCACTAGCTTCCTTATTCTTTTCCCCACTTGCCACATTTTTCTCTCTTGTTTTTCTCATGTGATTTTAGCTGCTCAGAAACCAATATTGACATAATTAACAGTAATAAAAAATTATTGGAAACAAGAGACAAATTACATCTGTCAGAATTAAAATTGTGACCATCAGTTATGGCTTGTTGATTCCTGCCTTTAAAGAATTTGTAGAAAATATGGGACATTGAAGCTAGTATGCGTGAAGACTTAAGTATTGGCTTAGATTACTATCTCGTGTGGTGTTTTTTTTCTCTTTTTAGACTTGACATCAAACTGGACCAAGATTTCACCTATTTTTAACAAAGTGGTCATAGTGTTGATTGATGCCTTGAGAGATGACTTTGTTTTTGGCTCAAAAGGTTTAAAATTCATGCCGTATACAACAGAGCTGGTGGAAAAGGGCACAACGCATGCTTTTATAGCAGAAGCCAAGGCGCCTACTGTCACTATGCCTCGAATTAAAGTAAGTTCTGGTATCTTGGAAATAAATACTTCTTGACGAGTGATAAGTTGTCTTCTGCTAAATCTATACACCGTACATTTCATAAAGCAGTATGCTTAATGCTTATTGCACAAATATGTTCTTTTTGACAACATGAGGGTTTTTTTTTTAGGATGAAGGTTTGTTCTCCGAGTTTCTGAATGTTTCATTACCAGGCTAGGTAACATCTTCAGCAGAGTTTAGGGATCTTAATGTCAGTATTCTGTTTATAAGGGCTTCAGGTGTGGGTGTGGGTCTTGTGAGGGTCTTGTGATGGGTCAGGTATGAGTCATCAGTGAGAGGCTTGTGATGGGTCTTGTGATGGAGAGGTTATATCAGATCAGGGTCATTGGGAGGTGAACTGCTGGTGGGGCTTGCGTGGGTTGGTTGAGAGTTGGTGCTATCCCTGATTGGCTATGCGGTTGGTTTGGATTCTGAGGGATTTGTAGGCTGGTTGTGGATCGATGTGTCTGTTGATGGAATTGCTTGTGGAGTGCCAGGCTTCGATGAACTCACGAGCATGGCAGGGGGTAGCAACGCCGATGGTTTTAGTGTTGCTCCAATGAGTTTTTTTCCTCAGATTGCGATGGTACGTTCTGGTGTGATATTTGAGGTGAGTGAAACAGTGAGAAAAAAAAAATCACCAGCTTCTTGGAGTACTCAAGTTACCCATACTAAGGGCATTACATTCAGTACCATAGTCCTGAATTCAGTACTTGCAGTCCTGCCATCTGTACTGAATTAAGGGTAGCCATTTGCTTAAAGGTGTTGACTGTCTGCAATATATATGTATGCACATGCAGAAGTGGGTCCTTGTCCAATGTCAGGTTTTAGTTCTATTGATCTAAATGCTTGATCCATCTCTCCTTTCCTTTTGGTGGATTCCTTTGCAGGCACTTATGACTGGTAGCATCCCAGGTTTCATTGATATAATCATGAATCTTAACTCTCCAGCCTTGATGGAAGACAACTTAATATGGCAGGCCAAAGTTGCTGGGAAAAGAATAATATTCTATGGTGATGATACATGGATTAGGCTGTTTCCAAAGCATTTTGTTGAATATGATGGGACAACATCTTTTTTTGTCTCAGACTACACTGAGGTAAGTCACTGTCTGGGAGTGGCTATAAGAATATATATGTGTACTTCTGTGCATATCATCATTGTTGCAAACATTTTATTATATATATTATCTGCTGGTCAGATGTATGTATTTTTTATAAAATGTCATACATTGGTTATTTCTAGAACCATTATTTCTTTATTTTACAAAATGTTCATCTCACCTAGTTACATAAGTTAGACAGGTCACATAAAATATATATCTTTTTTAAAAGTCTCAGGTTTTTAAAATTGTCACAATAATAAATCACTATCTTCCCCACTATCATAAACTCTAAATTAGAGATTAGCAATAGGGTGCTGAACACTATGGTTAATAGACTTAGAATGTTGGAGCCATATATGTTGAGATATGGCCTCTTACCAAATTTGAGAATTTAATACTTAACTACTTAGAACAAACCAAAGAGAAAAAAATAATAGGATATTTCTGCAAATGGAAATAGAACATTCATCCCATGCTTTAAAGAACGCTTATGAATCTGTTCTGGGTAAATCTATACAGGGGATACAGTGGGGGAAAAAGTATTTAGTCAGCCACCAATTGTGCAAGTTCTCCCACTTAAAAAGATGAGAGAGGCCTGTAATTGTCATCATAGGTAGACCTCAACTATGAGAGACAAAATGAGAAAACAAATCCAGACAATCACATTTGTCTGATTTGGAAAGAATTTATTTGCAAATTATGGTGGAAAATAAATATGTGGTCAATATCAAAAGTTCATCTCAATACTTTGTTATATATCCTTTGTTGGCAATGACAGAGGTCAAACATTTTCTGTAAGTCTTCACAAGGTTGGCACACACTGTTGCTGGTATGTTGGCCCATTCCTCCATGCAGATCTCCTCTAGAGCAGTGATGTTTTGGGGCTGTCGCTGGGCAACACGGACTTTCAACTCCCTCCAAAGGTTTTCTATGGGATTGAGATCTGGAGACTGGCTAGGCCACTCCAGGACCTTGAAATGCTTCTTACGAAGCCACTTCTTCATTGCCCGGGCGGTGTGTTTGGGATCATTGTCATGCTGAAAGACCCAGCCACGTTTCATCTTCAATGCCCTTGCTGATGGAAGGAGGTTTGCACTCAAAATCTCACGATACATGGCCCCATTCATTCTTTCCTGTACACGGATCTGTCATCCTGGTCCCTTTGCAGAGAAACAGCCCCAAAGCATGATGTTGCCACCCCCATGCTTCACAGTAGGTATGGTGTTCTTTGGCTGCAACTCAGCATTCTCTCTCCTCCAAACACGACGAGTTGTGTTTCTACCAAACAGTTCTACTTTGGTTTCATCTGACCATATGACATTCTCCCAATCCTCTTCTGGATCATCCAAATGCTCCCTAGCAAACTTCAGACAGCCCCGGACATGTACTGGCTTAAGTAGGGGGGCACGTCTGGCACTGCAGGATCTGAGTCCCTGCGGCATAGTGTGTTACTGATGGTTGCCTTTGTTACATTGGTCCCAGCTTTCTGTAGGTCATTCACTAGGTCCCCCCGTGTGGTTCTGGGATTTTTGCTCACTGTTCTTGTGATCATGTTGACCCCACAGGGTGAGATCTTGCGTGGAGCCCCAGATCGCGGGAGATTATCAGTGGTCTTGTATGTCTTCCATTTTCTAATTATTGCTCCCACAGTTGATTTCTTCACACCAAGCTGCTTGCCTATTGCAGATTCAGTCTTCCCAGCCTGGTGCAGGTCTACAATTTTGTTTCTGGTGTCCTTCGACAGCTCTTTGGTCTTCACCATAGTGGAGTTTGGAGTGTGACTGTTTGAGGTTGTGGACAGGTGTCTTTTATACTGATAACAAGTTCAACCAGGTGCCATTAATACAGGTAATGAGTGGAGGACAGAAGAGCCTCTTAAAGAAGAAGTTACAGGTCTGTGAGAGCCAGAAATCTTGCTTGTTTGTAGGTGACCACATACTTATTTTCCACCATAATTTGCAAATAAATTCTTTCCAAATCAGACAAATGTGATTGTCTGGATTTGTTTTCTCATTTTGTGTCTCATAGTTGAGGTCTACCTATGATAACAATTACAGGCCTCTCTCATCTTTTTAAATGGGAGAACTTGCACAATTGGTGGTTGACTAAATACTTTTTTTCCCCACTGTACATTGGTAGAAATTGTTCAAAGTGAGTAGATTCATCTCAGCCTCAATGTAAAAACTGAAGTGGAAGATTATATATTGCTGGCACTTGGTTTTAGTTAGATGGGGGCACGCGCGCGCGCGCGCGCACACACACACACACACACACAAATTATTCTTCCAAATTTTAGAAGGAGTAAAAAAAAGTTATTTTTTTATTGGTGGTGGTCATGCAATAAAGCTATTCACTTTGTAAAAAATTTTAAGGAGATAAGTGTCACTGAAAAAAGAATTGAATGCTCCCAGGGTTAGGCTTACTCATTTATTTATTTATTTACAGGACCAAACTTCAAGCTTAAGAAATAAGGAGCTTAGTTTCTATCTAATTTTAGCAACTAAGATAATAATTGCCCAACATTGGGAAACTCTAGATAAGTTAATAGTTGTGATGAGATTAAAAATATCTCTTCAATTGTTACATTAGAAAAAAAATACAGAGTCGAAATAATGAGACATAGAGGCAGGAACTCTTATTTTATCAAATTTGAATGGATTTTATGGTTTACCTCAATAACGATAGACTGTAATATGGTAATATTTTGCATATATGGTATATTTGTCCATATATAGTACCTGTTTGTTTACATTTTAGTAGATTGGTTTGAATGTTCTATATATTTTTTCTCTATGCATCTGGAATTTATGTTAGCTTAGTTACCTGAAAAGGTTTGTTAATTATAGTTCAATTAAAACAATTTTTTAAAAAGTTGCCTCTCCTAGTTCCAAATGTGATGTTAATAGACTTGTCAAAGAGCCCCCAACATGGACAATTTCCCCAGAACGTTATATAGACAATATAATATATATCATTGTTCTTCCTTATTTTGACTGAGAGTTGACCAGGCCCGGGTCTTTCCCCAACTCTTTTATAATTTACTTAGCAGAATTGCCTGTGGTTGTTGTTCTCCAAAAGAAGCAAGGTGGTTTGTTTGTTTGTTTATTTTTTTATTTCCTGCCTTTACAGAGAGTTCTCAACTTATAACCATTTGTTTAGTGACTGTTCAAAGTTACAATGGCACTGAAAAAACTGACTTAAAACTGTTTTTCACACTTATGACCATTGAAGCATCCCCATGGTCATGTGATCAAAATTCAGATGCTTGGCACTGGTTTATATTTATGACAGTGGCAGTGTCTCAGGGGTCATGTGAACACCTTTTGCCACCTTCCAACGAGCAAAATCAGTGGGGAAGCCAGGTTCACTTAACAACCGTATTACTAACTTAACAGCAGTGATTCACTTAACAACTTTGACAAGAAAGGGGGCAAACATTCACTTAACCACTGTCTTGCTTAGCAACGGAAAGTATGGTCAATTGTGGTCGTAAGTCGAGGACTCATAACTACCTGTATTATTTTTACAAATAACTCAGGGAAGTGAACACATCCAACCCACCTTCTTCCTTTTTTCAAGCTTTTCCTAATTTAGTATCCCAATAAGTATTCAGACTTTCATTTTGGTTCTAATATTTCACATTGTTCCAATGGAAAGTCACTGTAGAATTTATTCTGGGGGGCAAAGGGAATCAAATGGCTTCTGGCCCCAGCTGAGCCAATCAGGAGGCCTGGCCTTCTTCTCTGCTGCAGCCAAGTCAGTAACATTTATTGTAATGTTTATTCATTTGTATCCTTGTCACTAGTAATGCTAGATTAGTAACCTTTGGCTTTTTGTCTCCAAAACATGTGACATACTAGTTGCCACTTGGACTCACTTTTTAAATGTGATTGATGATATAATCTATTATATTTATTAAATTTCCATGCCATCCGTTCTCACTGGCCAAAGTGAGTCTGTGCTTGATATAGTATAATCTATAAAATCTATTCAAGCTAGCGTGGAATTAATACCATCTTAAACTCATAGGTTGCAGATTGTTCTGATTTCAGGCAACTGGAACCTTCAAGAATGATAATTGAAAGGCAGCATGTTTGAATGGTTTGCTGTCTCTCTTAACTTGCTCCCTTAATGTTGTAGGAAGCTTTGAGCTAAGCAGGAAATCATTACATTATACATACTCCCTTCCATCAGAAAATGTATAATTAGAAGAGCTGTTAGTTAATTCTGCATACCGTATGAGCGGAATAGATGATGGCTTAATATATCTCTGCTTTTCTTTCTCACTAAGGTTGACAACAATGTTACTAGACATTTGAATAATGTACTGAAAAGAGAAGACTGGGACATACTCATTCTTCATTATTTAGGATTGGATCATATTGGTCATCTGGCTGGACCAAACAGTCCTTTGATAGGACCAAAGCTTTCTGAAATGGATAACATTATCTCAAAGATTCATGAGTCTCTGCTTTCCAAGGTGAGATGCTTATGTTTTGAAGATACATTTGATCATGAAAACAGGAAGAAGACCTGAAGTTTCCAACTTCAATCTACAGATGCATTTTATCTTACGGCCTGACCAAGCAAATGATCAATTGAGACCAAGTCTCACATTGTGTTTATTGGGGCACATTTCCAGTTTTTAGTCCCTGGCACTTGGAATTGTAGACTAAATGAAATATGTTGATATTGCTCTTTTGAATACATTGGCCGTAGGATATGCAGGAGATGGAAACAATATTTTATTTTAAGTTCTGAAATTTCTGTTGTATTATTGCACATTGGCTTTATTTTAGCAGAACAAAATTAGGAACAATTTGAATATTCATTTGTAGTCAGGAAAAAAATTGAAATGTAGAAAACTTTGGGGACCTGATTGGCACTTAAGTTTTCTATTGATGTAATATTAATGCATATAATGCAAGGAATCTACATAAGTCTATTTTTGAATGTATATTTGTATGTAGACACTTGGTATATGTGAGATGCATTCTGCTTAGCCAAGCTAAAGTTTGTGAAAGTACTAGCCAGGTGGGATCCTGTTTCTTATTTAAATAAATAGTGCTGTGTGAAAATCCTAATAATTTATTCCTAACAAGGATTGGGGGAGGTTGCTGTGGTATCTTTTATCAGTTTAGTTGGGAGTGTGGCAATCGTTCTTGAGAATCCTAATCTTTTTGGCTCAAATCTGCGAGATGAAGAAACAGATTTGATAATAAAATGTTAAATGATTCCATTAAAACTTTGAAGATTTCTTCATATTCAGGAACTGGAGAAAAGAACTTTGCCCAATTTACTTGTTGTTTGTGGTGACCATGGCATGTCTGAAACAGGAAATCATGGTGGTTCCTCAGAAAGTGAAATTCGTACCCCCCTGCTTTTCGTCAGCTCTGCTTTTCTAAGGACAGGTGGTAAGAACTGAGTTTCTCTCTTACTAGCATGTTAGGTTGAATAAAGAAATGTCTGGCTATACCATTTCAGATTGCAAGGGGTGATGGTGGTTTACATCAAGGGTCCCCAACCCAAGGTTGGAGACCCTGGTTTACATGATAGAATCTTCCATAACTCCATGAAAATCCATTTTCTCGTTGGTTATTTTAAAAAAAACAATCCTAAATGTTGAAGACACATTTATCTCAAAAGCCTTGTCCCTTTTTTGTGGTGGGATTTTTTTTTTAATTCAATATTCTATGTAGTTCTAAATAATCAGAAGTACTATATTCCAGAAACAAGTTGTGCGGTGAAAATTTGACCTGTGGTATTTTTATCTGGAGAAATTGCAAGTGACTTAATGTATCTGCTCAATGGGCTTTTAATAACTCCAGAAGTAATCAGTATATTAATATTTTAATGCAAAGCAGACCTGCCTGTTTTTACAGCTAAAGGGAGAAAGTGGTGTGCAAAGGATAGCATACCTTGCAGTGACATTATTAAAGCTAAGTGAGTCAGTTCTTTCTCAAAAGAACTGAAAGACATACATACATATGTATGTATGTACAGTATGTATGTTTTAAAAGAAGTAAGCACCCTGAATGCCTTCTGGTTTCCCAATAGCCACCTGCTTATGTCATCAGTCCAGTTACTTAGAAACAGTAACTTTAGAAACCTATGTGAAGTAGCCTAAAGGTAGCAGGGGAGAGTTTGTGTTTGAGAGTCCTTGAGGCCTTATGAATACTTGCTGAATCTTCCTATGAAAAAAATAATGAGGAGAAACAGCTGTTATTTTGGATGCAGTACAGAAAGATGCTTATGGGATAGCATCTCTTCTGGTCAAGAAATTATATTTTGGGGAATGAGGAATAGATAAGCCTTAATATTTTCTTCTTCCCTTTAGGTCTCCGAAGACATCCGGAACTTATCCAACAGACTGATATAGCAGTCACTTTAGCATTAGGACTTGGCTTGCCAATTTCAAGAAACAGCGTTGGGAAGCTTCTGTCCCCTGTGATAGAGTGGAAGACAGCTAGAGAACAGCTACGGTACTTGCATTTGAATGGCTTCCAACTCGGTAAACTTCTTCAAGAGAATCTCCCTACATATGAGAAAGGCAAGTAAGTTCAATATGTTCTGGTAATTAGGATGTTTTTATTTTCTCCCACGAACAATCATATATTGTGAAGAAGGGAAATAATGTTCTGAAAATTAAGGAGCAGCTTGCTTATAAATGAATGAAAGGGAGAAAAAAACAAAAGTAAGAATTGGCTTTATAGCTAATTAGATGTTGATCTTAAATATCGATGAAACCTTTTAAGTCATGCTTCTAGGATAAGACAGCACACTGAAGATATGTCTTGTATCTGTAATGTAAACCTGAAGGTATAACATTATTTCTACATTTATCATAATTTTAAAGAAACAAATTCAGCTTGGAGATAAAAACCTCCTGTCAACATTAATCATAAATACAGTAGGTATGTATTTAATGTGTCTTCCTTATGAAGAGCGCCTTTGTTTTCAAGTTATGTGAAGTTGTCACGTTTAGTTGCAAAAGTGTGAATGCACCCAGTATGACTCAGGTTTACAATATGGCATCCCTAAGCAGTGGCCCGAAAATTGTAGTAAAAATAAAGAAAAAAAAATTGAAAAAAGAAAGGAATAAAAAAAGAGAAAAAAAGTAAAATTATTGCCTTCTACCATTCTCTTGAGTGAGTAATTATCCTCTTAATGATTTCGCTATCTTCTTTGTGCCTTTGGAATTCTCAAATCCTAGAATCATCAATTCAGTCCTTTCAGCAAAAAGTCCGTATAAGCTTTCAATCTTTCAAAAAGGTTTTCTGCCAGGTTTTTTTTTCCTTTGAGCAAGCTGCAAGTTCAGTTAATTTTATAATCCAATCTTTCATTCATCGTATTTAATTGCTTTTCCAACTTTTTGAATACAATCATCTCCCCATGGTTATAATATAAATGTCAATTTCCTATTTTATTCCATATCAATAAGACCCAATGGGAATAATTCTAGCTTTACGATAAATGTTGAGCTGCAGTATATTTTTTATCATTGTATGGATTTGCACCCAACATAGTTCTGCGTTTTTTAGTATTTAGCATTTCCTTTGTCACACAAAATTATGCGGTATAGTTAGTCCCCACTTAACGTTCACTTATTCAATAATTGTTCATTGTTCAACAGTGTTAACCCAGAGGATTTATGACACTGTAGTCATCACGGTGTCCTTGCGATCATCTAATTGCAATCAGGTGCTTGAGGGTGAAGGTTCTTTCTCCAAGCTTGTGGATTGGTTTCTGAACGGTTCGTTACCAAACTAGGTAACATCTTTACTGGAGTTTAGGGGATGTCAGTGTCAGTGTTCTTCTGTTTATAAGGGCTTTGTGTAGTCAGTAGTTCTTGTGATGGGTCAGGTGTGCGTGTGTGACGTGAGGGTCTTGTGATGGGTCAAGTGTGAATCTTGTGATAGGGAGGTTACATCAAGTGAGGGTTATTGGGAGGTGAAGTGCTGGTGGGGGGGCTTGCATGGGTTGGTTGAGGGTCAATGCCGCCTCTGGTTGGCTGTGCGGTTGATTTGGATCCTGAGGGATTCATAGGCTGGTTGTAGGTCATTGTGTCTGTTGATGGAATTGCTTGTGGAGTGCCAGGCTTCGATGAACTCACAAGCGTGGCAGGTGGTAGAGTGGCCGATGATTTTTGTGTTGCTCCAATCGAACTGGTGCTGCTGGTGTCGGTGTGGGTAGAGATTAAGGATTTGGGATCGTGGCGTTTGACTGCCAGCTGGTGTTCGTGGATCTTGGTTTTAATGGATGTGATGTTTGTCCTACGTAGAATTAATTGCAATTGTTACAGATAATTTTGTAATTGCATTATTTCTTTCATCCTTGTGTATCTTGTCTTTGGTTCTGGATAATTCTGGCGGAGTGTGGCTATGGTTTGTGGCCTATTGCTTTTCCTAAAGGTTGAAGAATTCTGGCTGTCATTTCTGATACCCCTTTTGTGTATGGTAGGGTTAGTTTTTCCGTGGTGGTTGACTGTGGGTGTGTTGTTATTTGGATGCTGTATGTCAGAATATGAAATTTTTGGGATAGCTGTTATGGAGAAGGATGTCAAGCAGCCACTTCTCTTCCACTTTTTGTAGTGTTGTGGTACTGCAGTGTGTTTTGGACCTTCTAAAGAGGGTCTGGACACAGCCTTTTTTATGTGCGTGGGGTAGTTGCTTGCAAACCTGAGGATCTGGTCTCTGTGTGTGGATTTGCGGTAGATGGTGGGTTTCCAGTTCTCCACTGTCCAGTCTTCTTATGTCGATATTGAGGAATGGGAGTCTGTTGTCTGTTTCCTCTTTGCGTGTGAATTTGATCCCAGGGAATATGTTATTGAGTAGGTGGTATGGTTTCTTCAATCTGGGAGCATTTAGTGATGTCAAAGGGGTCATTGACATAGAGTTTCCAGAATTTTGGTTCGATGGTGAGTATGGATCTGAGTCGTTGCATGACTGCTTCTGCTATTAGGCCTGATATGAGTGATGTGATTCCATTGGGATACATTGTACTTGCTTATAGATTTTTGCTTTGAACTTGAAGTATATGTTGAGGCATTGATCCAGAAGTTTCATGATGGTTTCAGTGGACATAGAGCGTTCTGTAATGGCATTATTTGTGTGGGTATGGTTTCTAGCGAGTAGGTGGTGTATGGTTTGTTTAGCTAGGTCGATGTCGATCGAGATGAAGAGAGCGGTGACGTTGAAGGAGACTATGATTTCTTGGTTAATCTTGGTGTGCTTTGGAGAAATTGTTCTGGGGAGTTTATTGAGTGGGTTGAGTCATTGACCAGTGTCTGAGTTTCCTCTGCAGAATTTTTGCTAGTTTGTACATCAGTGTTCCAGGTAGAGACAGAATTGGACATAAGGGGGATCCCGTTCTTGTGTATTTTGGGAAACTGTAGAACCTGGGTGTGGAGGAGTCTTGTGGTTGCATGTGCTTTCTCTCTCGTGGTGTTAGCTGTTCTTAGGGTGTCTTTTATTTTGTTCTTTAGCTGTTCTGTCAGATCATTGTGGATTATTTGGTAGGTGTTGGTGTCATTTAGACGGTTTTCGGCTTTGCGGATGTAGTCAGTTTTGTCCATTACTGCCGTCAGTCTGCCTTTGTCTGCCAGTAGGATGATGATGCTTTTGTCTTGTTTCAATGTCTTTAGTGCTCTCTTCTCCTTTTGGCTGAGTGTTTCATTTTGTCTGTTGCGTTGGATGTTGAAGATGATTCTTTGTCTGATGTCTTCTTGTGTTTCTTGGTCCTGGTGGCGTGTTTTTAGAATGGATTCGAGATTGGCGAGGAATTCGAGGGGGTCAGCATCTTTGTGATTGAAATTGAGGCTGTGTGTGAAGACAGCCTTTTCGTCTTGGTCTTTTTGTCATCAGAGGTCTGCTGGATAGATTTCTGATCCATAGTTCTGAGTTGTCTTGTGATTTTAGGGTGAGGGTTTCAGGTGCTTGTTTATGCCTCACAGTTATGACATTGCAATGTCCCATAATTATGTAATTGCCATTTGCAACCTTCGGTGCTGGCTTTCAACAAACAAAGCCAGTGAGATAGACAGCAGAAGGTTGCAAAAGGTGATCACCTGATGATGGGACACTGTGAACATGCAAGATTCACCTGAGAACGACAACTGGGACTGCTGAAACTGCCATTGTAAGTCAGCAATCCCCTGCCATTGTGCTTTGTGACCACATTGCATAGTCACGGAGTACTCAGTCCCAATTACCATTGGTAAGTAAAGCCTACCTGGGAAGGTAGCTAACCTTGAATAAGTATTTGGGGCTCTGGGTGATCTAGTCCACTGTTGTTCATTCTACTAGCCATAAACTGAGAAAAACAGCTGGTTAAACATTACGGGGCAAGGTTTAGTTTAAACTCTGTATTAAAATGTAATGTTCTATCTGCATTCTCGTCTTTTATTATTAGACCCTGGATTTGAAATGTTTGTGAAGGCAGAAAAAGCTCATGGGAATTGGATTCAATACTATTTGGAGGGCAGTAGTACACAAGTTGTCATGAATTTGAGCAAAAAAATCATAAAACAGTATTTGGAAGCTCTCAAGATCCTGAGCTCTTCTTTAAGCAAGCAAGTGGCCCAGTATGATGTCTATTCAATGATAACAGGAACGATGATTATTCTGGAGGTATGGACTGATTTTTTAAAATTTATTATTTATTGGTCTTAAAAGCCACTCAACTCTCAACATCTCTAAGAGGCCTCTGTTGCCCAAATTAGGAAAAAGTAAAATGAAAGAAAAGAACCCAGCATCTCAAAAGAAAATTAACATTGCCAGCCACCATAACCCAGAGCCAATTTTTCGGAGATTTGCAGAACAGTTGGAGGATGGCAATTGTGTGGATCTCTTGTGGGGGTACAAAGCCTTCCTTTGTAAAGCAGCATATTAAACCTGTTAGTTTATTTGCACAGTTTCACGGTACTTACATTCCGAGCCAAATTCAACTTGACATAAGGCTCTCTGATTAGATTTAGATTGGGACATTTTATCCAGATTCCCAGTAGTTGTTGCAGTAGATGCTTTATGTCTGTGTGATATAAGTTATTCTATGCAACAAAAGGCATGGTAAAGAATAGAAGTTATCGGATGGTCTTGTGATTGTTACTTTTACAGTAACTGGTCTCATCTCTCCTTTTAAATCTTCATTTTTCTCCTTTTTTCCTCCCTTCTTGAGTCAATTCCCCTCTTAATTAATTGAAGCACCTACATAGAAACAAGCATACATTGTACTTACAGTTCAAACAGTACCAGGTTTCACAAGGAGTTATGAGAAAAGACATTATTCTATATAATTGTACAGAGAGAGAGGGAGGGAGGGAGGGAGAGAGAGAGAGAGAGAGAGAGAGAGGGAGGGAGGGAGAGAGGGAGAGAGGGAGAGAGGGAGAGAGGGAGAGGGAGAGAGAGAGAGAGAGAAAGAGAGAGAGAGAGAGAGAGAGAGAGAGAGAGAGAGAGAGAGAGAGAGAGAGAGAGAGAGAGAGAGAGAGAGAGAGAGAGAGAGAGAGAGAGCGCAACAGGGACCACAAAAAAGGCAAGGCTCAGTACCCAGAACTTCACAACCACCGAAGGACAAGGTACTAGCTGCCATAATTCATAATTGACCTGTCCATGTAGATAAAGGTATAATTGACACTAGCTTCCATCTAGACATTTCCAGTGTGGTAGTGAAAGGTAATTCCCCCCCCTCCTGTACACATGTACGTGTGCATCCACTGCCATACCAAAGTCACATACAAGGAGTCCTCAACTTAAAACAGTTCATTTAGGGACCGTTCCAAGTTACAAAAGCATGAGGAGGAAAGGGACGTATGACCATTTTTCATATTTAACAAATGTTGCAGCATCCTCATGGTCATGTGATCAAAATTGAGAAACTTCGCAACAGTGTCCTGCTTCGTATTTGTGACGATTGCAGTGTCCTGGGGTCATGTGATCGCCTTTTGTGATCTTCTGACAAGCAAAGTCAATGGGGAAGCCAGATTCACTTAACCATGTAACTAACTTGACAAGTGCAGTAATTTACTTAATAACTGTGGCAAGAAAGGTCATAAAATGGGGCAAAATCCACTTAACTGTCTCAGCCGCAGAAATCTTGGGCTCAATTGTGGTTTTAAGATGAGGACTACCTGTATTTGCTTGTAATTTAGTTGCAAGATACTATAGAGCAGTGGTGGTGAACCTATGTCATGCGTGCCAGAGGGGGCACTCAGAGCTGTCTCTGTGGGCACTAATGCCGTCGCCCCAGCCCCACCTCCCACCACGGCCTCCTCCTCACCAGCAGTCCCCCGGAGGAGAGTCACCCCCAGATGCAGCCCGTGCAAAGCAGCGCAGCCAAGGACATGGCAGCCGGGCAGCAGGGACAAGACTCTGTCCTCGTGCCCCGTCGCATGCAGATGATGCAGGGCACGGGTGGAGAATGTAGTCGCCATGGTGCTGCTGGGCCGCCTGGGCTATCGGCGGGCTATGGAGGCGGTAGGTGGCCCTTTGGGAGCAGGGTGGGGGGCAGAGCGGGGGCGAGGGCGGTTTTTGGGCATGGTCTCTAAAAGGTTCTCCACCACTTCTATAGAGGAATGTATAAAGCTTAACAATACACAGTGTTACATGTGAATAGATCCATTTGATTTGCTGGATGGTTAGGGAAATGACAGGTATGCTGCACCCCAGCTGTAATATGTGATAGTGTGTAATCTCTGCCCCTTGTTGAGGTGTAGACTAGATTTTGACTGTGTTTCCTCTGTTTCTCCGACACAGGTGCTATTCTTGCTCTTATTGAGCCTTCCAAAAGCCCTGAGCAGCAGAGCTGAATTTGAGATGCCTCACTCTTGCTTGTGTTCTCTGATGTTCTACTTGATGTGCCTAATATGGAGTGCCATTCATGTAGTTGTGTGCACCTCCACAGAAAGCTTATGCTATTTTTGCAGCATTCCCTGGCTTATAGCAGCTGGAATTATCGTGCTGGCTTCGGGGCTTTTTTGGGTCATAATTTCTCTTCTGGAAGAACGGGTTATAAATTCAAGACAACCATTGAAGGTAAAAAATACTGGAATGTATTATAATTTCTTACCAGTTGCACATCTGTTTTTCCAGGGAGGATCAAGAGCTGTGGTGGACAGTGGTTAGAATGCAGTATTGCAGGCCAACTTTCTCTCACTGCCAGGAGTTCAATCCTGACCAGCTCAAGGTTGACTCAGCCTTCCGTCCTTCCGAAGTCAGTAAAATGAAGACCCAGATTGTTCAGGGCAATAGGCTGGCACTGTAAACCACTTAGAGAGGGCTGTAAAGCACTATGAAGCGGTATATAAGTCTAAGTGCTATTGCTAAGTGCTATTTGCTATCTCCACGTTGTTCGTTTTTCCTTGTGCCATTTTTATTTCTTTCAGTCACAATGTCTTTTTCATTTTCCCTTATGCCTTTATAAAGGAGAAAACACAGGTACCCATATCTTTTCTCTCACAAAGTAGCTGGAGACAATTTGAACAAAGAAATAGGGCAAGGACTACGTTAATTTTTTTTTCCTGCTTCCCAAGTTTTCAGCTTCAGAATGCAATATAAATAGTTTTAGTGCCTGTAAACAGTCCAGATCAATCTGTTGCAGAATCGTGAGTAGTTTGACTTCTCTCTAAATTGTGGGACAAACGCTAGCAATTAGACTATTAATATTGAGCCATACAATCTAATGTAGTTTACCTTTTTCCTTAAAAAAATATTTGTGTACATAATCCTTGTGTTCTGTGACCTCACCAGTCAATCTGCAGTTCTGGATAGTAGGCATTCTTTCTCAGTGGTGAAATGTTAATTGCCGTTTATACATTCAAGATAAAAGCAGCCAGGGCTTCCTCTGCAGTTCTTTTATAAATCTGAGCTGAATTATACATTGATTCCTCTATAATCTGTGACCCTTCATGTTTATTAATTAACGTATAATAGAATACCTGCATATTATGTATAAAATGTCAACCCCACTTACAGCCTCAATAATATAACTGTTTTAGTAATCATCAAGGAGAGATCTCCTCAGCCATCTTGCAGAGGTGATTGGCAGATTGCTACAAAAACAAGGAAAGCCAAGTGTATTCAATTGATTACATTGATTTTGAACTGTTTGTGTACTTCTTGATTTTCCTATCATGGCAGACTATACAACGTAGTATATTAGAACAGAACTTCTGAAATCAATTGTGCATGAATTCCCAACCAAATTTCTCTTATTTTAATGAGTTGCTTCATTTAATGGGCTTGCTGTTAATATGATTTGTGTAAATCCAATCCCAGTAATGTTGCAAACATTAGTTTGGAATTCTTTACAATTACTGTATGTCTCAGAACGGTTCGTCTCTTTGAAGAAGATGGCAAAATAATCTTGAAGATAGAATTATTTATGTTGTTGGATAAGTAAGATGTCATACGAAGTTGTTTCTGTGAAAGTATAGGTTTCAGTAAGGATTCAAAGGTGAGTTAAGTTCTAACGTTACTCCCATTATTTGAGTAAGGTGTTAGTCTTAAGATCTAATGTGAAGGCTTGTATAGAAAGCAGGCTTGTATCCATTTTGTAATTCACTCATTCTTTTCCAGTATGTGTTCTATATTCTTCCTTGGCATTCTGGTGTGCTGCAGTGATTGTTGAGGCATAGTTTGTTAAAGTAAGAACATCAAAAGGACCATTCTACCCAATCCTACCAATCCTACCCAAAGTTTTAACAGACCATAACCTGGTTTGGATGGAATTAAGGGTAGGACAGAGACCTAAGAGATCCTGGAGACTTAATGAAAACTTGTTTAAATACGATATAAATGTGAATACTTGAAGGATCATTCAAATGAAAAATATATGTTGGACTGGAAAAAATGGATAGACTACATACAAGAGAAATATCAATCAAAGAAACTGTATCTAGCTTATAGTTAAATCTTGATATGCTGAGTGAAGAATGTTTACAAGTAGAAAATGATTGTATTAAGTTGAATTGCACTCAACCTGATTTTTTCCTTTGTTTCCTCTGTATACATTTACAAATATATAATTAATAAAAAAATTAAAAGACAAAAAAAAGGACCATTCTGAATGACACAAAACATTCATCCAGTCTAGCATATAGGAAGGCCCTGGTGTACATGTAGTCCTTGACTTACAACAGTTCATTTAGTGATCATTCAAGGTTACAATGGCACTGAAAAAAAGCAACTTATGACCATTGCGGCACCCCCTTGCTCATGTGACCAAAATTTGGTTGCTTGGCAACTGGTTCATATTTATAACTGTTGCCAGGTCCCGGGGTCATGTGATCAACTTTTGCTTCTGTCAAGCAAAGTTAGTGGGGAAGCCAGATTCACTTAGCAACCGTGTTACCAACTTAACTGCAATGATTCACTTAACAACTGTGGCAAGAAAGGGGAAAAAGTCACTTAAATGTTTCCCTCAGCAACATAAATGTTGGGCTCAATTGTGCTCGTAAGGCAAGGATTCCCTGTATTGCCTTCTTTGGCCTTCTTTTCCTTCAGAGTCCTATAATGTCCAGTTCTAGATATATTCACAATGTAGTGTGTAGCAATAGCAGTTAGACTCACATACCGCTTCACAGTGCTTTATAGCCCTCTCTCAACGGTTTACAGAGTCAGCATTTCCCCCCCCCCCAATAATCTAGGTCCTCATTTTACCGACCTCGGAAGGATGGAAGGCTGAATGAATCTTGAGCCAAAATACTATACATTGTAAATTCAGGATGGCTGTTTGGTGATTCTTACATCCTAAGCTGAATTTGTGCACTGACAAATCCTGCTTATTTGCCTGCATAAATTTTAACAATTTCTTGGACATGTCTGTTTGTGAGTTGAGGTTGCAGTCTGGAGGAAATGAAAAATATTCTGCAACTTCCTGATTTTTGAACTTTGAATTTGTTACAGCTAGGAAAGCTTGCTGCCTAAAGGGTAAGATGTGGTTAATTTTAATGATTAAATTATCCAAGCCTAAGTGTATTGTTCAGGAAGATTAGTTTCAGGATACTGCTGGTGCGACTGCTGCACAGAGCTTCAAGGGGCATCTTTTAATCTTTGAAAAAAATCACTGCCTGAAAACTATTTCTTCCACTAATCCATGTTATCTGATTTTATAATGGAGCAATAATAAGTTTTGAAGCGGCATTTTTCAGTTTGTAGTTTAACTGGATGAAGTGTGCTGTTTTAACAAGCAGTTTAATGCAAGCTGCCTTGAAGATAACTTCATATAAAAGGATTACCTGTATTGCATATTACAGAAATTGTAATAAGAGGAACAGGGGGGGGGGGAAATACAAGATCTTAAATTTTGAGCCTGCTTTTCACCAGTTCTTATCTAAATGGGAAAAGGCATGAAAACTAGGTAGGTGTCCTAAAAAATATACTTAAAATTAATGTGAAATGGAGCAAAGAACAACTTTTAAAAATAATTTTTATTCTAAAATGCATTTATGTATTAGTAAGTATAGATAATATATTTTTCCCTTTCAACTAGATGAGTGGTTCTTTTTGTTGTTAACTCATGCAATACTTTAACTTCTCTCTCTCTGTTACACACACACACACAGACACACACACACACACACACAAACACACATACACGTAATCTACCTTCTACCTACTTACCTACCTATCTTCACTATTAGGAATAAAAATAGGAAGTGGAATAGGAAGTGGAATAGGAATAGGGGATGGAATTGGAGATGGGATGGGATGGGATGGGATGGAAGGGACTTTGCAAGTCTTCTAACCCAAAGCAGGAGTCCTTATATCATCCTGGACAAATGGATGTCCCATCTTTTCTTGAAAACCTCCAGCAATGGAGCATTCACAATTTGCAATTTGTTCCATTGGTTAATTGCTCTCACTTCCAGAAAATTTCTCCTTAGTTCCAGGTAGAATCTCTCTTTAATGAGCTTCCACCCATTGCTTCTTGTTCTGCCTTCAGGTGCTTTAGAGAATGTCAACCCCTTCATCTCTGTGACAGCCCCTTAAGTACCAAAAGACAGCTATCATGTCACTCCCTAATTCTTCTCATTTTATGCTGAACATATCTAGTTCCCTTAACTGTTCTTTGCACAATTCAGACCTCTTTTCATCTTTGTTGCTCTTCTCTCTACTCTTTCTAGAATCTCAGCCTCTTTTTTGTATTGTGGCGACTAGAACTGGATGCAGTTTTCCAACTGTGGCCCCATTATTGGAGTGTAGAGTAGTACCATCACTTCTCGAGATCTTGATGCTATCCCTGTGTTGATGCAGCCTAGGATTGCACTGGCTTTTTGGCAGCTTCAGCACATTATTGGCTCATGCTTAAGTGGTTGTCCTTTAGGACACCTAGATTCCTCTCATAGTTATTACTGTTGAGTCAGATACTGCCTATTCTACATCTGTGCATTTGTTTTTTTCTGCCTAAGTTCAGGAGTTTACTTTTCTCACTGCTGAATTGCATCTTATTGAATAGAGCCCCTTGCTCTAGACCAGTGATGGAGAACCTTTTAGAGACCGAGTGCCCAAAAACTGCCCTGTCTCCCCGTCCTGCCCCCGCTCCATCCCCGCCCGCCAGCAGGGCCACCCACTGCCTCCACAGCCTGCCGCAGATCGCCATGGCAGTCCTGCAGCGCCATGCGGCCACGCCCAGCATCATCTGTGCATGATGGGGCATGAGGACGGAGTCTTGTCCCTGCTGCCCGGCTGTCATGTCTTTGGCTGCGCTGCTCCATGTGGGCCATGCCCCGGGGGTGACTCTTGGGGGGGCTGCTGGTGAGGGGGGCGCAAGGGGAGGCAGGGCTGGGATGACAGTGCACATGCCCACGAGAGGGCTGTGAGTGCCGCCTCTGGCATACATGCCATAGGTTCGCCACCATTAATTTAGACTGTCAAGTTCCTTCAGAATCTTGAGTGTAACTTCCAAAGTGTTAGCTATTCCTCTCCTCCCCCCCTCAACTTTATGTCGTCTGCAAATTTGATGAGCTCTTCTTCTCTACCCTCATCTAGATCATTGATGAAGGTGTTGGAGAGCACTGGGCCCAAGACAGAATATTGAGGTATCCCACTTAATGCTTTTCTTAATGTAGATGTTAGTTTCATTGAGGGATGCCACTAAATGCAGTTGGCTAGCGTATGGCACCATAACAGTTAATCACCTGCCCCATACATAATTAAAACTTCAACTATCCTCCCTTTTAGATCATTTGAGGGTGTCTTTAGAAGTACCAATGAAGAAAATGTAAGGTTTTAGCTATCACTTCCAAATCTTCTTTAAAAGGGTTTGGGAAAAGCAAAAATTCTCCGAATGTGGGCACAAGTTGCTAATAAGACCCAAAGCAGCAGAAAAAGATATACAAATGTTTTCTGCTTTGCTGATTCTGGGGAACCTCTTAAATAGTGTTTGTTTTGCTGCATCCCTCAAGAGTTCATTGACTAGCAACGAACAAACGAACTTGCATTGATGTATATTAGAAATTATGAACTGGTTTCTCTAGATAGTTGTGGGTACATATAACAATAGAATTGATTGGATGGACATAGCAATATGTTATACTGCAGTGAGCAGTGATAGAAGACCTTATCTACATGGAGACACGCCCGGAGCATTGACTAAGTATCTTGTACCTACTTCCCAAGATGCACAAACTATGCCATACATGCGGTCCTGTTGCCTCAAGCATTGGAATATCATGGCTTGGAATATTGGATTTCATGAATTCTGTATTGAGAATTTATTCAGCGAATGCTGCCAGCTGCATAAGAGATACCACAGGCTTCCTAAGAAGATTGAAGTCTATTGGCAATCTTCTTAACAATACCATTGTACCCATCACAGATATTATGGCACAATATACCCCCATCCTTCATAAACATGGGCTTCAAGCATCAAGATACCATCAGTGATCTCAGTATAACAGGCCTTACCACAGACTGCATGACTTTGTATTCATCCATAATTTAG
The DNA here is from genome assembly GCA_034064705.1 of Bothrops alternatus. NCBI lineage: Eukaryota > Metazoa > Chordata > Lepidosauria > Squamata > Viperidae > Bothrops > Bothrops alternatus. The sequence continues at coordinate 2,287,179 of JARGCV010000087.1, forward strand.
TCACTATTGGCAATAACATACCTGCAAATCAGTGGCACTGCCATGGATAACATATAGTTCCATAAATATGCAAATATCTTCATGAGTCACTTGAAACATTTTCTCAACTCTTAGCCCTTGAAAATCCTCCTTTCTTTGGGATTCATTGATGAGACTTTTAGCATCTGGACCCATGGAAATGAATTCTCATGAGAGCATTTCTCTACCCAGCAGTTGCCAGTAATGAGGCATTGATTTTGCTTGTAGAGTCAGCATCTTGCAACTTGCTTGTGAGGCACTTACTTTGCTGGGGTGTAGGATTCTCAGTCCGGGGATTTTTTCCCCTGCTTCTTGACACCAGTGTTAGCTAAAGAAGGATTAGGGCTGGCTGAGGTGGAGTCTGAGCAGGTATCGGTATTGGATTCACTGGCTGTTGAATCAGTAGGCATGGTACCAGTGAGACATGATCCACCAACATCTTGGAAGCTGGCTCTGAGGCCACAATATCTGCAGAACACCTTGCATATCTACATGCTTCCAACTTCTATCCAGGACATACCATCAAATCTGCCATATATAGGTAGGCTCTAGGCTACAAATGCATTTGTTCTATCCCACTTGACACAGATACTCAACTGTGGGATTAAACCAGGCAATTCAGAAATCTAAATTGCCGATTCACAAGATCATTAGAAAATAAGCAGAGCTAGATCACTTTCCAGAGGGGGCCTATGAAAAGACAGACCATAGAAGCACAACAAAAGAACACGACTGTCGCTTACAAACCATAGCTCACAAAAAATATTATGAGGAAACTACAGCCCATACTAGATAAAGATACAGTGCTTTCTTAGGATTGGGTGGCAGCCCAATACTTGAACACAGACTACCAACTCAACTTGAAGCAGATTCTCACAAGCAACAGGCAACAACAGACAATGATTCTAACATGGGAACCAAGCCAAGATGTCTATGCTTTCCCAACATTTACATCAACAGCACTATCAGAAGCCTAACAACTTTACACGCAAAATTAGAGGCGCCTTCACATGTCCTTCCTCTAATGTGTTATGTGGCACAATCTGCCAGAGGTGCTGTTGTGGATTCTGCATAGGACAAACAGAACAAACATTGTACAAAAGAATTAATGGGCTTGAGTTTGAGTTTGATGTCAGGACTTAAGATGAGGATCAAAGCATTCCTGCATCTCAGATACTTCATTGGAGATCTCAAAGAAGCCATTTTGGAAACAAAAAATGTTAAAGGCAAAACTGAGGGAGTGATTGCTGAGCTCATCCAAGGGTTTCCAGCTATCTGAGAAAGTCTCAAAAAAACACAATGAGTTTTTGACGCCATATGATTGTTGTTTGATAAGGAACTTGTTTTCTGTCTCATGTATAACCTGTGTAAGCATCCTGCTTTTCCTTCATTTCCCTCCTGCCTCATACTATGCCACTTTAGCCACTCCAGTTGTGGTTGTAGTTTAATACCTCTGGGTGACTAGCACCTGATTGGTTTATCCTCCAAACTTTCTGTTTTCAATATCTACATCAAGGTGCCTTGATATAATTCAATCTTCATGAAATAGGCTGCCTGATCTTCTATGGAATAATGCCAGCATTTGAATTGACAAAGTACTCTTTGCTGGACCTTCTCTGATTATCTTTACATTTTGAAACATATTATTCTACAGATGCCATTGCTTGTAACTTAAGTGATTACACTTTTCCTTTACTTGATTGCATTTTACCTAAATCATCATGTTTTTTGTGCAACAAAATGTATTTCAATTTGTTGAAGATCCTGTGCCAAGGATTTTTTGAAAGGGCTAGGTTTTTTTAAATCAGTGTGCTTGATGCTCTAGAGTGATTATCATGTAAAATATCTATTTCTTGGGGCAACCTTGCATGAAGCCGTTGGGTGAGATCATCCGTCGACACGGGGTGAGTTAGCATCAATATGCTGATGATACTCAGCTTTATATCTCTACCCCGCATCATTACAGCGAAGCAGTGGAAGTGATGAACCGGTGCCTGAAGGCGGTTGAGGTCTGGATGGGTGCCAACAGGCTCAGACTCAATCCCGACAAGACGGAGTGGCTATGGGCTCTGCCTCCCAAGGACAATCCCAACTGTCCGTCCATTACCCTGGGGGGAGAAGTTTTGTCCCCCTCAGAGAGGGTTCGCAACTTGGGTGTCCTCGATCCACAGCTAAGTCTAGAACATCATTTTTTGGCTGTGGCGAGGGGGCATTCGCCCAGGTTCGCCTGGTGTGCCAGTTGCGGCCCTATTTGGACCGGGAGTCACTCCTCACAGTCACCCATGCCCTTGTCACCTCGAGATTCGACTACTGTAATGCTCTCTACATGGGGCAACCTTTGAAGAATGTCCGGAGACTGCAAGTAGTCCAGAATGCGGCCGCGCGAGCCATCCTGGGTCTCCCAAGACATGCTCATATCACTCCAGCTCTCCGTGAGCTGCACTGGCTACCTATTGGTCTCCGAACACAATTCAAAGTGTTGGTTATGACCTATAAAGCCCTTTATGGCAATGGACCAGGATACTTGCGGGACCGTCTTCTGCCTCATGAATCCCAGCGACCGGTTAGGGCACATAGGGTTGGCCTCCTACGGGTCCCATCTGTCAGGCAATGTCATCTGGCGGGGCCTAGGGCAAGGGCCTTCTCCGTTGCTGCCCCAGCCCTCTGGAACCAGCTTCCCTCAGAGGTTCGTACTGCTTCCTCCCTCCTAGTTTTCCGGAAATTGTTAAAGACACATTTATGCCAACAGGCTTGAGGCGTATGAGCTGTGCTCTGCCCCTGGCCCTAGGAATGTCCCTCCATCAGCAACTGTGAATTGATTGTGTCTGTTTGCTGTATGAATGTGATTAATTTTATTGTATAATTTTATTGTATTGTTTTGTAAGCCGCCCTGGGTCCTAGGAGAAGGGCGGCATATAAGTTTAAGTATAAATAAATAAATAAATAAATGATACTTTTGTCTGAAATAAAGCTATAGTTTCAGGAGGGACAAGATAATCTGCACATCACCATTCTTTTTATGGTTGCTTTTAAACTACATCAAGGTGATCAACTTTTTCTGGGGTTGGAGTTGTGGTTATTGTCATAGCTTTCCAGGGATATGGCAACGGTATTGGAAGGTGCTGAGAATTTTCAGCCTATTGTTTGCTCAGTTTGGGGACTTGAGGTTAAGAGTGGAAATGGAAATATTTTGCTTTTAGCCTTAAGATATCCCCAAGCATCCAACCTCAGGCAAAAAAGGTGCCATGAAAATTGTTCACTTTTGTTGTCTATGGAGACTCTCAATCATCCAGGTCATTAAGGTGCTTTTCCGAAAGGCAGCTGGATTATCTTGTTTTTCCTTTTTTCTTGAAAGCGTTTCACTTCACATCCAAGAAGCTTCTTCTTCAGAACTAAAGAAGCTCCTTGGATGAGAAATGAAACATTTTCAAAGAAAAAAAACCCAAAGAAAGTCCAGTTGCCTTTTGGAAAAGCACCTTTGGGATGTCCACTTTGTTTCTCAATTTCAGCAGCATACCCATCCCTCCATGGTAGTTTTTTTTTCCTCAAGCATTCAAACATATTGGAAAGTGGATAGGCAAGAAAAGATCCTTACTTATATCTTTTTTTTTTTTAGAACTGCTGATTGGTGAAAATTTGCTATTTTCATTTTCATGTGATTTTGCTTCTTATCCCGATGTAAAACTAATCTACCTTAAAAAGTGTTTCATAAGTTATTGCAGGAAGCTGCATCCCAGTCCTTGAAAGAGAATGTGCAGTAGTTTCAGTGGCAAAATTAACAGTGTTGACAGCAGCGCTAAATTAACCTTGCTTTAGATCTGGATTGAAGAGGATTTATATAAAATATAACAAAAGTACCGTTGTCACTGAAGAAGCAACTATATGTTGCCGATTCTAATGATATGTTGGATTCTTTCAAATTATATCCATTTTTTTCTCTTTGCAGAATCCAGCTGCTGCTCCTTCCAGCTGGTCTGAATTAGATGTGCTGATCCTGGCAGGCACCATTGGCCATATTTCAAGTCTGGGTGCTAGCAGCTTTATTGAAGAAGAACACCAAACCTGGTATTTCCTGGTCAATACCCTTTGCCTTGCCCTCTGCCAAGAAATCTGTAGACATTATTTCTTGACAAAGGACGGTGATCTGCAGATCCTCCCAACGGGCAAGGCAAAGACAGAAGAAATGGAAGAAACGCCTTCCCACTACAGAAGTGATATTGCAATAACAGAGGATGATCTGAAGATGGGCAGAGGGGCCAACCCTGTAAGCATAAATAACTTTGAGAAGTGGATGGCTTTAGCAACTCCCTGGCTCATCCTTATCATCTGTAGAGTGCTTCGTTCATTGAATCAAACTGGAGTCCAGTGGGCACATAGACCAGATTTTGGACATTGGCTGACAAGGTACCTATTTGATTTTTGTAACGTAGATTGCTTAAGGTCTAGTACAGCGGTTCTCAACCTGTGGGTCGCGACCCCATTTGGGGTCGAACGACCATTTCACGGGGCTCGCCAAACACCGCAGTCCGCCATTTTTTAAATTTTTTTTTGGTCCGCCATTTTTTTCCCCTTTGCGATGTGGGCCATCGCGCCACGCATGCGCGATGTGGGCCCGCCATTTTTTTTTGTCGGCCATTTTTTTTTTGGGTCGGCCATTTTTTCCCCTTTGTGATGCGGGCCGTCGCGCCGCGCATGCTTGATGCGCCCGTCGCACCGCGCATGCGCGATGAGGGCTGGGGTCGAGCCCCGGAAAAGGTTGAGAACCGCTGGTCTAGTACATAAGTACATAGTGCTTCAAAAACCGATTGTCCTGTCAGAACTGGGGACCCGTGAGGACTGGTGAGATACTGAAGAGGCTCCCTTGCTATTAGTATTTGCCCCTTGCCTAATATTTGACCTCTTTTACCCTTGTGCTTTTAAACATTTTAAAATGTTTTAAATAATAATTGTCTTATATATATTAATTGAGTTTTAGCCTTGTTGTAGATGGCCCAGAGTCCCTGTTTTGTGCGGTGGGTGGCCATACACATTTGATAAATAAGATATTTCTTGCATCACTCCACTGGTGGGATACAGAGAAAAACCACTCAGTATATCTTATTTCTCTCTCTCTCCCTCTCCCTCTCTGAATGGTATGGTATAGTGATTTAATAAAAAAATCAGTAATTACTCCGATAGCAAGCTGTAGAAATCTTTTAACTAAGTCGGAAGAGAAACATGTCTTTAAACTTTTAGTAACTTTAACTACAAGATATGGCTAGCAGAGCTCTTAATTCTCTGGTTAAAAGGTTTTTTTTTTTAATATTTCCAAGATATATTAATTAGACTGTGCTTGGGTATATTTCGTCCCTTGTTTCTTAAATAAAAAATAAGCTTTATTTATTTATTTGACATATTCTGCTTTAGCCTGAAAATCTCAAACAAGTTTTGCACATGTGAATATTGTACCCATTCCCCCCCCCTTCTCCCTTTCTGCTTCCCTGCACTGTGTTTTGGGTTATTGAGTATCTGAAGTGAGGGGAAAAACCATCAGCAGAGGATGATAACCATCCAGCTGAGCAGTGACTTAAAATGAATTTAGCTTTCCCCAACTGAATGCCTTCTAAATATGGGTCAGACTAAAACGCCCATCACCCAAACCCATCACCCCCAGCGCCATAGGAATTGGCTAGTACATTGTTTCACTTGTTCTGAGGCTGAAGTGGAGGCAGATTTTTCTTTTGGAAGAGGAAGGAAGCTTAACCCAGTGGCTTTCTTACTCAATGCATGAGGTTATTCTAGCCTCTCCCTTTCTTTTCCTACTATTTCTGTCTTAACCAGAAGGTGCTAAAAGAATATCTGTGGAGGAGAAGTAGTTGAGTTGGGGTTTGGGTCAGGATCAATTAAAACTTTTTTTTCCCGTTTCTTAGTCTGATGACTTGCACAAATTAATCTTTGCATCTCTAGCTAAAGCTTCCCTTTCTGCCTGATTATGTTTCTTTCACCACAGAGCGAAGCTGCAGGGATGTGTGAGTGCGACACAACATTCCAGCTCCTTAACCAGAATGTTTCAGCAGCATGTTTGTTCTGCTGGCACAGTGTGCTTTTTAGAGCACACCTGATTCACTAAACGGAGTATGCTGCTAGCCATGCGTGGAAACCCACCAACGGCTGTGTTCCTGCAGGCCTTGCAATGTGTGTGTATGGGGGCAGAGAGGGAGAGGTATTGCTAGAACCCCCATGACTCAAAGCTGTGTGTGCACTGGGCTAAAAATAAAACGAGAACTAAGCACCAAGGCAACCCAACTGCTGTGACGCAAAAAGCCAAATTGTGTTGCTTTTTATAAACTGCCTTTTAAAGATTCCTTTCGCATTGTTTTGCTTTGCTGATGCTTATTGAAAGGAGCCGGGAGCTGAAACTTGTCTTCCTGGATTTTATCAGATATTGATCACACATCTTGGCAATTATAATGCCTCGAAAGGCACTTTTTCGAATAGACAACCTCCCCCCCCCAGAAAAAAACCAGTTAAATGTGAGATTTTCCTGGAAGCTGGGAGCAATGTTAAGCTGATGTCCAGTTGTGTTATATACGGAACCCTAAAAAACACAGGATTGTGTTATCAGGTTTAGGCTTGTAAAGAAAGTAATGTTTTTTCTGAGAAGCAGGAAGTTGCATGATCTGATTGCCACATAGAAGAAACGATTGATGCAATGGCTTCAGGAGAATGGTTCTGCGGAAATACCTACTAAATTTTCTGACAAGGTCTGCCAAAGAAAGTACTCCCGGGGCTCCTTTTTCTGGCCCCAGTACTGTATTTCCCCGAAAATAAGACCCAAACGGAAAATAAGCCCTAACATAATTTTTTGCGGATGCTCGTAATATAAGCCCTACTCCAAAAATAAGCCCCAGTTAAGATCGTCAGCGAGATGCATTTAGTGCCATATTTTCCTTAAAATAAGACCAAACTGGAAAATAAGCCGTATTGCGTCTTTTGGAGCAAAAATTAATATAAGATCCGGTCTTATTTTGGGGAAAACACGGTATATATCAGGGATCAGTAGACAAACCAGTTTTATAGATAGAAAGATGTTTCTCTTTCTTTACAGTAAACTTTCGTCAAAGATTTTTAGGGAAATTATTTCTATAGAGCTCTTCCACATCAATACGGTTACCATCTTAGGATGCAGTGGTATTTTCCCCTTTGTCAGAAATTCCTCCGTGAGATCAGGGAGGGTGGGGAAAGTTTCTTGAAAGACAATTTCTCTGCCGTTTATGAATCTTCTTCAGCCACCTGAAACTTCAGCCATGCCTTTAGTATTTTACTAGACCACAGTGGTATAGTATCTTGAGTCTGGGCATTGTGCATCCCATAATATGCCCCATAATCCTTTACACAATGCAGTTGATTCCATATTGCTGATCTACTTAGGGTAAAAGATTTTTGTCCCAATTCCCTCTTTAATATTTTTTTCAGAATGGGAAAGTGTGCGTTTTTTTTTTTTGCCAGAATTATAAAAGTGATTATTATAACAAGTGTAACTAATGGAAGCAGATTTGCTAGTAGAAATAAAGATATATGAGCGATTTCAGATCTATTTAAGCTCTGCCTAGCACTTAAAACAGAGCACTGTATGTAACTGGGAGAATTCAACTAGTGTTGGCCCACAGTTGAGAAAGCTTCCTGTAGTTATCATCTGATTAACTTTAATGAAGGTGCCCCACAAAGCCAATCTGAATAGGAATAGAGTAGAGTAGAGTAGAGAAGAGTAGAGTAGAGTAGAGTAGAGTAGAGTAGAGTAGAGTAGAGTAGAGTAGAGTAGAGTAGAATAGAATAGAATAGAATAGAATAGAATAGAATAGAATAGAATAGAATAGAATAGAATAGAATAGAATAGAAGCTGGAAGGGACCTTGGAGGTCATCTAGTCCAACGCCCTGCTCAGGCAGGAAACCCTATACCATTTCAGACAAATGGCTGTCCAATCTCTTCCTTAAAACTTCCAGTGTTGGAGCATTCACGACTTCTGGAGGCAGGTTGTTCCACTGATAAATTGTTCTAACTGTCAGGAAATTTATCCTTAGTTTTAGGTTACTTCTCTCCTTGATTAGTTTCCATCCATTGCCTCTTGTCCTGCCTTCAGGTGCTTTGGAGAATAGCTTGACTCTCTCTTCTTTGTGGCAACCCCTGAGATATTGGGACACTGCTATCATGTCCCCCCTCGTCCTTCTCTTCATTAAACTAGACATACCCAATTCCAGCAATATGAGCAACTGGATGAAGGAGAAGGTTTTCCCTGAAAGACCTGGATCCCAATTCTTTGGTAGGTTTTGAAAGGAAGTATTCTAATTATAGACCCCGTAGGCTCCCGAGAGTCAAAAACAATATGGAAACTGCTCACTGAAAATGAAGAGCTTGAAAGACCCCTGAGTTAATGACTTTTGCAAAAGGCAAATGAAATCCTCACATTGTTCAGTCAAATGACTTTATGAAGAATGCGAAGGTTCTGGAGAGGTAACACAGATGCCTTGAATGGGATTGTCAAACATCTGATATTTTGGCGCAGAATAAATGCTGCCGAAAGAGATGTGGTGAGAAAAGACTACTGGTTTTCTGATCAGTGAATGAATCGAAGCTTGCTAAGAAAGAGAAAAATAGAACTTGTCAGCGAACCTTATAAAAAAAGATTTAATTGAATTTGTTGTTGGTTTTACAGCTCTGAACACAAAGCTGAACTTTCTCTTCTGGCATCAATGTCTCTAGTTATGATCCTTGTACTTGTTCATCGAAGATGTTCTTTGGTTTCGAAAATAGCAATGGCACTTGGACTCTTGGGAGTGTACAGTTACCGGGCAGCGATAGGAAATGTGGAATTTCCATGGCAACGAGACAGAAAAGATATTTCAAAGTAAGTTCATTAGCAAGCTATGTAAATGTACTTAACACCTTGAGGTCTAAAAGAAATATCACAAATAAGTACTACGTGGGTTTTTGCACATGTGTTCTAAGAGTTGTGGGCAGATTGTAGATTTGAGTGGTTTGCACTGTTTTGACAAGAACCCTGGAATCTGCCAGTGGAGGTGTCGATGCAAAAGACACACGCTTAAAATTAGAGAGTTTTGATCTTAGGAATTTATTTTGCATATTACAACAGAACAGTCCTTCTGTTTCTGGGTAACTCAGGTTTCCCCCATTTTAGCAGTTTATTTTAGGCAAGCCTGAGAGATTTCTTAATATTGCTGCAATTATTTATTCATTTAATGGCTTTAGGCACTTGCCTCTGGGTGTCTCACAAAACCAAATATGAAGCCTTTTCTTTCTTGGCTACCAATACATTTTTTGTCGTGTCATTCCGGTGGGCTGCACAGGATCTGGATAGAGATCAAACATCTCCAGAGTGGCATGGCAGAAATTTTTAGATTCTATTCCCAAAGAGAATGTGTGGGGAACATTCCAAAGCACGGGTGTCAAACTCACCACATCACGGGACGTGTCGTGGTGTATCGCGGCCTCCATATGATGCAACCAGCTTGCGGGCTGGCAGTTTGACATCCCTGTTCTAAAGGGTAGGTTTTATACTGTAAGTGCTGCATCTTAAATTCTCCTGATGAGAAAATACTATTCACCTATGGGTCTGGTTGTTTGCACCTAACATGACAAGAACTTCAGTCACCTTAGCGAGATCATCCCATTCCAGTTCAGCTCCAAGGTACAAACTCTCCACTTCTACTTTAATACGCCCTTTACTTCACTTTCCTATTATAATCCCTCCAATCCATACAACACTACAGAATTATACTATAAATTAATATAATAAAAATTTAAAATTAAAAAAAACTTTTGCTTTTGGAGGAGCTCTTTACAGCCTTTCCCGCCTATCCACCATCTTCAAATTAATATAATAAATTAACAGTACAAAAATCTGTTCTCATTCTTCCCCCATTTAGTCATAGATCAAAATGGGCAGGATGGAAGACAGGGAATGCTGCATAGAGCAGCTAAAATTATGATGAACCTCATGGATCAATTCAAGCATGCTGTTCCCACCAGTGGCTAAATATTTTTGAGAACTTACCCGATCAAGTCAGCAACATTCCTCTATCATTTGTCCTCAGGTTCTACAGCATCAGTTCTGTTGTATAGTATTGTAAATACTGTCCCTTGAATGCCAACCCCCCCCTCAATTACTGTCCCATGTTCATATCCAATAATGGGACCTACACAGGAGGCCCACAGGAGAAAAACAAGATTAGAAGGGGACCCATGTGAAAAAAATAACTAGAGTATTCTGCCTTTAAACATGTGTAAATGCCAACAGATTATTTGTTGTCTGCTATAGGCAACTAATTAAATATTAGAGGGCAATGGTAGGTATACCTGTGAAAAAAAGTTTGGAAAAACGAAAACTGTTCTGTAAGAAATGATTGGTAGGAATTAATACCGTATTTCCCTGAAAATACGACCTAGCTTATTTTGGGAGGTTTGGGTTAATATAAGCCCTACACCAAAAAGTAAGCCCTACTTAACTCTGTCCACACCATCCCACCGTAGTTTTTTTGTCAGTCTGGATTGCGTGCTTTCCCCCACCTTACCTATGCCGGTGCTACCGCTGTGAGTTCAGTTTTGTAGCTCAGCTAAATTGTTCAGTTGTGGCGAGCCGCAGTTCCCATCAGCTTCAGGAAAGCTTAGGCCAGGCTCCTCGCAGCTGAAGCAGTCCAGCTTGCCCGGGGTCAGGTTGGCCGTTGCGGGAGGCGTGACTCATTCCCGTCATCCAGCTCCGCTGCACCTGCAGGATGAGCCTCTCGGAATGGCCAACCTGACCCTGGGCGATCTGGATTGCTTACAAGGAGAGGTTGTGCATTGCAGGAGGACGACTGCAAAGGGCGCACCCAGATCCCTGCAGCTCCTGGAGGCTCTGAGCACTGCTTTTTGTGCCACTCGGTTTCCCACCCCACCCTTTGCCAGGCTAATTTGGTGGGTGGGATTGCCTTCTGTCTTCCCCACCACTGCATTGGAAGCTGATGCTGCCCTCCTGAGAGGCGGCATGGTGATTGGACGGTGGCCACACTGTGAATTGGGATAGACCACCTCCCAAAATGCCACCAAAAACAGCAAAGCAAACCCGCACACAAATGCGGCGCCAAAAATAGCAGTGCGAAAAGGGTGCACATGGATCTCTGCAGCTCCTGGAGGCTCCGAGCACAGCCATGGGGCAGCCGTGCTGGGCAGTGACGGGAAGGGTGCTGAGGTAGCATGTGGAGCGCCGGATGCTCGGGAAGGGAGGGTTGTGAAGCGGGCGAGCAGGGCACACATGCCCTTCCCATGCCAGGCTAGTCCCTGCAGCCGCAGGGTGGCTGTGATGGGAGGGGCGCTGAGGTAGGGCGGCCAGGCTGAACAAAGCGGCAGGTAGAGTACTGAATGCTCAGGGAGGGAAGATGAAGCGGGTGGGCATCCTGCCATCAGCACTCATCCCTTTCCTTACCTGATTCCCAGGCCCGTGCCATTTCTCCTTCACGATCCACTGTCGCCACATGCTGGGAAACACGTGATGGGGGAAAAGGTCAATCAATTCCATCTTCGCCCTGGTACCATACGTGGTCTGCCACCACACTCTCGCCGCTACATTGCTTCTCCACCCCATGCACAGGCCTTGCCCCACCCCTGTGCGCTCGCGGTCTACCGGTACCAGCAAAAATTAAGCCCTCCCTGAAAGTAAATCCTAGTGCTTACTTCAGAGCCCAAAAGAAAGTAAGACTGGGTCTTACTTTTGGGGAAACACGATATCTGTTGATATTTATAAAAGCATCTCGGAATGTGACTCTTTCTTCCTTATAACTGCTAGCATAATATTATCATTTCCTGAACGTTCATAGATGCATGTAGTTTAAGGTTTGTGGCCTGACAGTAATATGCCTTCTTAAAGTTCATCAGAGTGGTTGCTTTGATCAGTAAAGTATGCAACTATTTGTGATTTCAGGCTAGAAGTGTTCTTGAGCATAGCACTGGGTTAGATTCCTAGTACCTTTTTAGAATGAAAATAGAGTAGATATTTATCCTGGAATTGTAATTTATGGCTGCTTGATTTATGGCGTCAGCCTGAATAATACTTTTCTCAAAGCCTGTGCTTTGTAAAGCACTCTAATGAAATTCAAATAGCAAATCTTTTTCTTTCTAATCCTTGCTTGATATGCAAAGCTGGCATAGTTTTGCCCCTTTGGCTGTCGCCCAAACGGGAGATTGTACAGAAAGAATGTGAGAGGTGGACTATGTTTGTGACTTGTTCATAATTTTTAAGGATGCCTGTTCCATCAGTGGACCTGCTGCATTGTAAATGGATAAAGCAGCACTTAACAAGGAAGGGTGGGAAATGACTGTCACTCTATACTTTTGAAAGATGGGACCTGCAGGAGGCCTCCTGGTGTTTAACTATTCTGAGAGCCGTATACTACCGTATATGCCCAGATTTCTGTAGGACAGTTCCAGTAGGATCAGAGGTCTTATCCCAGGTATTGCCTTGCAACATAATCAAATCTCAAAAACCATCCCACTTCTAGTTTTTGAATACTGTGTCATTTAAATTGCTGTTCTTTGATTAAGGGGTAGTTTCTAAGTTTTCTTCTTAAAAATGCATATACATATATTTCGGACTGTTGAAATGTTAAGATATTTCCTTGTGATCTTAGAAAATCACCACCCGTCAGGATAAAAAAGCATATTGTTGGGTCACTGTGTTCCATTCAGAAGATTATTCATTATTGTTGGCAACTAGGCTGGCATTTAACGAGAAGCCCAAGATTAGAAAACTCACGGTGTCAACTCTTGTACAGGCCACTATTGGCCTGTAACAAATCTGTTAACTTTCAGGTCATATAACATTTTCATGTAACATATGCTTCACTGCAAGATTCCCTCTAAATGTACTTAATGAGTAAATGTATACTTGGGACACATACGGACATGGACTGCAACAATCATATAACATTGGCCGCAGGAGTAGTTGTATAAAGTTTTACTTCCCATTTCCCACCCCCCACCCCCCAGCTCAGAATTTTAAAATGAAATCCCAATTGTTCTGTTTAAAAGTGCTGGATTAAGATAAAGATGTAGATAAGGAAATGATGATGATGATAATGATGATGATGATGATTTCAAGTTTTAACAGCATCTGAGATTAAGTCATTAAGATTTACTAAAATCTATTTCTTCCATTTAATGAAGGTGACTCTAATCCAATAAGAGCGTATGCCATAAGCAATTATGATGATCTCTAGGCAGTGTCAGTTTGAAGCTGATGAGATTTAGGGCAGTTAATTATTTTATGAGGGTTGCACATGAAAAGAAAAAAAATAATGGATTGGAGATCCGCTTTTATGTTGATTGATGTTGGATAGATTTGACCAAGACACTTTTTCTTGCAGAGATTCTGTCTTTAAATTCTTCACTGAATTAACTTTAATGCAGGAAATCTACTGTTAACACTGTTCCTGATTAGTGGCATCTATTAAATATCTATATGGGAGAGTGTAAAACCACTGATTTAAGAAAAAAAATATTGTGATGAAAAACAGTATGCAGAGGAAGAATATTGGTGTAAGCTGGCGATAGAAAAACATTTGGAAGTAAAAATAACCATTTGTTTTATTTATTCACTTACCGTAAGTTCTGTCTTGCTTCTTGTCATGGTAGGGAAGATACAGCAGAGAAGAAAGTCTTAGGGTTTTCCAGAACATTTTAAGAATTTAGTAGGTTTGTTTTGTTTTGTTTTGGAGTTCTTAATATTTCTTGCCCAGATTTTGGAAGCAATCAGTTATGTATATTGTGTTGTTCTTTCATTCAGGATTGATGTCTCCAACTCAAGTCTTCGATGCATCCTTGTTGCGTGCAAAGTCTCCATTCTGTCAAGGGCCAGTGAATAAGGGGAATTTTTTGACCCCTCTTGAGGCATTTGAAGGAATCTATTGGGACTTTTGATTGACTTATAAGTCCATACTCTTGTAGAATGGGCTTTCCAGAGAAAATTGTTGAATGGGGGAAATGAAAAACTTTTGTAATCTTTTTGCTCTTTATTGGGGAGATAGTAGCATACACGAATAAACTGGGCTCCTCAGATGTAAAATATTTTTTACTTATATATTTGCATCCCAAATGGCTTCAATCAGTCACTTGTAGTTAAAGATACTTTTGGGTGTTGATGTTATCCTATTTCACATATTGGGGGTTAACTCTGAAGAATTATAGAAACTCTTGGGCTGCAAAATACTGTTGTTAACAATGGCTTATTTAAATCCCAAAAGTGGTAGGATTAATTATTATTAATACTGTATGGTTGTATGGATTATGTGGTTTTTATGGATTTTAAGAACCCCAAATTGTGTGTAACAGAGAGGATTAGTTCAGACTTATGATTATAAGCACTCATCATGCTCTTGATGCCTTGCAGCTGACTGAAGTATTTATTTGGAAATAAGTTCTGTGGAGTTCAGTAGAAATTGTTCCTCAGTAAATGTGCGTTCAAGTGGACCATTAAATTGTGTTAAATTGTGTTGCAGTGGAAACAACTCTATAGGTATGATGGCAACAGTTTCATATAGGGAATGATCTACCCACTTTTTAAAAAAAATTTTTTTATTGATTTTATAATTTTAAACAACAAAAAGAAAAAAAACAAGACAACTCAACTTAATACATTCTTTTTCAACTTTCTCCCACACTAAACAAAAAACCAACATACATTCTTTTAAATGCATATATACAATACTTTAAGTAACTATGGGTGTTGCTCGGCAGCACCCCCCCTACCACATCCCCTTTCTCCCTATCTCCCTCTCCTACTTCCCTCCTCCTCACCTCTCTCCCTACCTCTCTCCACCCTCCTCTCCTCCAACCATCCTACTTCCTTTCCCTCTTTCACTCCTCCCTCACGACCCCCTCCAGATGTAGTACAGAGGTACTGTCCGAGCAACCCCTCATCTATAAGTAAATATTTCTTTCTTATATATTACAAGTATTAACAGTTGAGTACGTTATTAAACCCCCCCAACCTACCCACCCCCCCACTTCCCAGAGTGAATACAGGGTAAAGAAAAAAAAGAAACCCCCCCTAAATTAAACAAAATTATTATATAAATCCTAATAAAAAATTAACTATATGCTAAATACAATTTCTTAGATTGATATTTCCCTTGAATATACTCTATCCACTTTTTCCATTCTAACATATATTTTTCATTCGAATAGTCTTTCAAATATGCAGATATTTTGGCCATTTCCGCCAAATTTATAACTTTCAAAATCCATTCCTCGATAGATGGTATTCTGCCTTCTTCCAATATTGTCCCACCAACAGTCTCGCTGCTGTAATCAAGTTCAAAATCAAGTTCGTCTCTATGGTGGTACAGTCTTTTGTAATACCTAATAAAAACAGCTGTGGTGAAAATTCAATACGTTTTTTCAAAATATTTTGAAGTATCCACCAAATTTTTATCCAAAAAGTGGAAACAACTCTATAGGTATGATGGCAACAGTTTCATATAGGGAATGATCTACCCACTTTTTGCTGTGGGAGAAAACTTTGTTTCAGAGGATGTTAAAGTAACTAAGAGCTTTGGGACAGAAAATCCCCAGTTCAAATCCTCACCTGTTCCCCACCTAAGCACATTCATGTGTTAAACCGTATAGATAATGTTTTATTTTCTGGATTGGGATTTTGAATATACACATATTAGTTTAATATATGTATGTGATAGAAAATTAATGTTGTGAAGGCAGATGTTGTGGTGGCATGCTTAAGAATGATTCATATTTTACTTTTTAAATCTTTTGAATTCTTTTTCCTCACTATTCCTGAGAGAAATTCAGCAGAGCTTTCAAATATCGATCAGCTTTCTGAAACTAATTCCATACATATTTATTTGACAGTGTTGTGTATTTTTTGGCTAAGTTTACAGTATAGCACAGTAAGCTTTAACTGCATTCATTTCAGATAAATATGTATGGAGTTAATCTCATTCTTTTCAGAATGCTGGTTTAAGATACTTTCCTGCTTGGATCACTCTGTTTCATTTAAACTATTTGTATAATTCTGTTTGTTGGGATGCATGATGTGATCATGGTGAATTTTACCACCAGTAATGGCACACGCCCATTACTTGTTTTGAGCTAATGCTAATTCTCTGAATTTTAGCAGCAATAAATGTTTGAATCATCAGAACTTGGTTTCATTATGTCTTTTTATTGTCTCTTTTCAGGGGCGTAATTGAAGCACGTTTTGTTTACATCTTTGTTCTTGGCATCATCTTCACAGGCACAAAAGATTTATTCAAATCTCTATTTTTTTCAATGGATATTAAGATCAGGTTTACAGGCTTATGGGAAATCTACAGTGGGCTGGTTCTGCTATCAGCTCTCTTGTTCAGACCTCATAACTTGCCAGTTTTGGTTTTGTGCCTATTTGTTCAAACCATGATGAGAAACTACATCTGGAAGCCACTGGATTTTGATGCTGCTCAGGTTACTATCATGCATTATTGGTTTGGACAAGCATTTTTCTTTTTCCAGGTAAGCCAGGAATTGCAAATCTTTAGAAAGAATGTGCAGCCATGTATAAGCAAATTAAGGAGCTAGTTTCTAATATCAGTTCCGATGCTGATGATAAGACTTTAGATCTTTGTTAACAGCTTATATTATCACAGCACTTATTTTGGATAAAAGAGTTGAATAAAAGGTAGTAGATCCAACTGATACAACAGTCATTCTCTTCACATTTCAATACTCTTGTAGTTTATTTCAATCATTTTTATATCCTGTCTATTCTCCCAGACAAAAGCACGAAGCTTTGGATACTGCTTTCTTCCTTTAACTAATCTGGAATGGAGTTTCACAAATGTCTGGCACTCCAAACATTTTAAATAAAATAAAGCCTTTGATGAAGATAAAATGTTTTAGATAATTTTTTATTGGGGAAGGCCATGCATAAAATATGTAGCCCTTTAAATTGTACCCAGGAACCAATTAAAGCCAGAGTAGTTGGTGTAAGACTGATTTAGTGGTCTATAAGGCATGGAAGAATTATAAATAAAAGCTGAAACAAATAGGGCAAAAATATTAATTTCTGTAGTCTGTAGAGTATATTTACTTTTTTACAATTTCAACCCATTTTTAATATAATTGTTTTAATATCTTTATTGTTTACTATGTTGTAAGCTAACTAGAGTTACCTCAGACAGTGAGATGGGCAGTTTTATAAATTTAATAAATTAATTTGAGGGTCATTTTTCAGAGAATTAGCAGATTTACCTATTTGGGATGAGATCATAGTCCTTCTAAGGGGGTGTAGAAAATGAAATGTAGACCAGCGGTTCTCAATCTGTGGGTCGCGACCCCATTTGGGGTCGAACGACCATTTCACGAGGGTCGCCAAACAACGCAGTCCGCCATTTTTTCCCCTTTTCCTTAGCTGTGCTACTCCCTCTTATTCTATTGCAGCGGTTCTCAACCTGTGGGTCGCGACCCCATTTGGGGTCAAACGACCATTTCACGGGGGTCGCCAAACAACGCAGTCTGCCATTTTCCCCCCCTTTTCCTTAGCTGTGCTACTCCCTCTTATTCTATTGGCTTTTGAAAGCCAATAGAATAGACTCTCTTGAATAGAGTCTAATTCTGTTGGCTTTCAAAAGCCAATAGGAATTGTCCAGGCTGTCTCCGCCCTGATGAGCCCGCCAAAAGTCCCAGTCTGCAAACGGTGCTACAAGTTGTCTGCAGTGAAGGCGAGCTCTCCGGAAGTTTCCACCCCTCCCTGCTGAGCAACTACTAAAACTGTAAGTAAAAGAGGGCCAGGGGTGGGAGGTGGGAGGCCGGCAGGCGTAGGGAGGGTTTTTGGTGCGCGTGGGGCCCAGCGGGATTTTTACCTCCCTTGGGCTGAGCCAGCTGGTGACCCAGCCCGTGGTCGCCATGCGCCATCGCTGCTGCGGCCGCCCAGGAGCGCCTGGGCATGCCTGCCGCCGCCCCAAACGGGCGGCAGCGAAGGTAAGGCTAGTGGGGCAGCGGCGGGCGCAGGGAGGATTTTTGGCGCGCGTGGGGCCCGGCGGGTGTCTTACCTCCCTTGGGCTGAGCCAGCTGGTGGCCCAGCCTGTGATCGCCGTGCACCGTCGCCGCCGCGGCTGCCCAGGAGCACCTGAGCACCTGGGCCTGCCTGCCGCCACTCCGAACGGGCGGCGGTCTACGCCTCGGCCGGCGCAGGGGGCAGCACTACGCATGTGCAGCGCAGCACCACGCATGCGCGGCGCAGGGGGTAGCACCACGCATGCGCTGCGCAGGGGGTAGCACCACACTTGCGCTGCGCAGGTCGGGGTCGCGGCCTGAAAAAGGTTGAGAACCGCTGATGTAGACCTCTCTTTTGTTTCCTAAACTAAGGAAACAGACAAAGCATTTTTTAAAATCAAGAAACCAACAGTTCTTGAAAGAAAATTATTTTAAAACTGCAGCACCTATATGGATAATCTCCGAGCTAATGGCTGAAATGTGCTTCAGAGGGCTGTTTTTGTATCTAGTCCAGAAATGTCAATTATACAGAACTTTGCAGCCAGGCCAGTTTCTGGGGGGGTGGGGGGAAGAAACAAGCAAAAAAGGCATTTTATCCTGGTGCCAGTTTCTTTCATCTGAGATACAGAGTATTGTTAATTGCCTTTAAAGCCGTAGGTGCCTTGGATTTTGAGAATGATTCCTTCTATCACTCACTGAGGCCTGGTAAGAAAGTTCACCTGTTATTGTCACAGATGTGTCTCATGGCAACTTAGAACAGTTTTCACATTAGCTGCTCCAACATTTTTGAGTGCATCCCTTGTTGAACTGAGCGGCATAATTGTTTTCTTTGCTTTTTTTAAGTCTTGAAAATGCATCTTTTCGACAGTCCCTTAATAGTTGGTCCCTTTAATTCATTGTTAATATTCTGGCTTTTAACTTGATTTTTTTTATTTTAAGGCTCTTTCTATTGTAAACCACCAATGAATTGTTGGTGGTGTATAAAGATTGGTTATTTATCGTTTTACATTAGAAAAAACACTTGTGAGCGCTATATTTTCCTTCAGGATGTAACTTTTAAAGGCCCTTTCAAGCACATGGATTATGTTGTAGTAATCTGAGAAATAATTAAGGTATGGAAAAATCTGATGATGCTCTAACTAAAAGAGGCTGGAAAGACAACCCATTGGCTACTGCTTTTATGCTATTTAACAAAGCTTTTGTCTTGAAGTTGAAATTATTATTTCTCCTAGCACCTTTCCACATAGACTCTGTTTATATTTAATTTCCCAATTGTCCAAATTTATATCTAAATGAAGACTGAAGACAGGCTGCAGATATAAATTATTGGATGATCAGTGCAGCACTATATCAGCCCTTTGATTTTAGGCAAGAACTGCTTTTATTGAAGCATTTAAAAAAAGGCTTGCCACTTAAATTGACCAAATGTTACTAATTTTTTCTCAATCTATAAGAATTTAAGAAATTTTTGCATTAGGAAATCCTAAAATGAAGATAATCCTTTTCTGGAGTAGAAAATGTTGAAATGTGACAATATCTTTGGAATATATAACTAAACTGTTTCTGGATAAAATTTGCTAGTTTCACTAGTTAAAAATTTAAAAATAAAACACAATTTTATACTGTCTACCTCCCCATTAAATGAAGGAATCTCTTTATATTTTATGTTAGCTGCATCTATTTAAAACACAATTCTCTTCATTTATTATTGGATTGCAGTGATATTTCAGAATAAACTGACATTTTTAGAAAAAAAATCATGCTGTCACACTCTTGTAGTACAGTTTTAAATTTAGGAGTTATGTTTTCAGAATATTGTCAGACTCAGGTACCCTTAGCAGCTTTTGTCTAGAAATAAAAGGAACCAAACAATTTTGAACTACTTATATTTTGTGTCTCTGCCTCCAGCTATCAATGCCTTTTATTTGATACATTAATCTATACAGACTTATATTTTCATATGGTATTTAATAACCTAATCTATTATTGACTTCTCCACATCTTTCCTTGGGGCACTTAGCTAATGAACCAGATGTGTTTTGGTGACAAATAAGAATCTCTTTAGAGGTGAAGATGAATGAACACATCTAGCGAATTAAAAAGCATTGCTTATATCTTTTCCTTCCTATTTTCTGCACTTCGGGGATAAAAATTTAGAGTGTTAAAGTTATATGGGACATACCAACCTAATGTAGGTTAGAAAGAAATATGGATGGCAAAGAGGAGGAGAAAAATGGTGTGGCTAACAGCCCAATTAGTGTGCAAGCTAGACTCTTCTGAGCCTGTAGTTCTGTACTTCTTCACTTATTTTGCTACCATCAACATGCTGCAATTTGTAATTCCTTTATATTGAGTTCTAGCTTCATAAAACTTCAGTGCTTAGCATGAAGCTTTCTGTCAGGCTTATTGCCTCTACGTGCAGGGAAATTTTGGCAAAAAGAATTCTTGTTTATGATCAGAATATTAATGTCAAGAGTTCCACTTCGTGATAATCTAGCAGTGGCTTTCCTGCTATGACAAATAGCTTCTGGTATTGATTCTGAAAGGCTCTCCAGCAAGGCATCTGCAATGGGTCTTCTTAACATAAAAGAACTTAGGTGCATACAAATCCACTGAGATTGGTTACAGATCTTCTGCAATGTAATCTTACACAATTGTACCGGTATTTGAAATGTTTTTATGTAGTATTTTCTACATGAGATTTTTTTTAAACTGAAATTGTAACAATAAGCATACAAAGTAAAATAGAACCAAAAAGAAAAAGGGAAAAAAAGGAGAGGTAAAAGAAAAAGCTAAAGTGCAAAGGAAAATGAAGAGGTGTAGGTAAAGAAAGAAGAACTGTAGAAAGAAGAATATATAAAGAAGTGTTTTCCCATCTTCTTTAAGGCAGATATAAGTACCATATTATTTTTTAACCTCTTTCTCTAGGATTACATCACGACTCTCTGTATTCTATCCTATCTAATCATCATGAGCATAAATCACAAGTTCATTTTTTTTTCTTTTTTAAACAAAATGTCCATAAGGAGTTTCCAGGCATCAGTAAATGTAGAGATTGGCTTTTCTGTAATCAAAAAAAGCCATTTCAGCAAGTTTTGTCATCTTCGCCAATCAGTCCTTTATTGTCAAATCTTTCCATTTTGGGCATACAATAATCTCATTGCAGTTATCATCTATAAAAAGAGTATTCCATGGCTACTTTCTAACTGTTTATCCCAGGAGGACAAGTTCTGCTTTCAGTTGAATATTAATGCTTAAAAACCTCTGACTCACTCTATATATTTGTGCCCAAAATTTTAAAGTTTTTTTCCACATCCACCAAGCATGATAAAATGAACATTCTTGTTCACTTTTCCAACATCAGTTTGATATGCCTTCAGACATTCTAGATAATTTTCCTGGCATCATATTCTAACAGTATAAAGTTCCCTCTAAGATTGTAACATAATGTACATTTCAGTCTTTTCAACCACATAACAGTGTTTCTTCATTGCTCTATCTATGTATCTTTATTATTTCTTGTCTATAAAATGCTTCTTATGCTGAGAGTCAAAAAGATATTTTCAGGCACAGCCTGGATTTGTATCTTTCCATATTCTCAATGTCTAATACAGTGATTTTTGAAATCTACGTTAACCTTGACTTTATTGCACCACAAGTGTCCATGCCGCCCAAATCTTAGGTCATGTTTTTCTAACTCTAAAAGTCTTTTATTTCTCAGCAATTCCCAAACCAAACAACAAGCTGCAAAATACAATTTCAGATCAGGTAGACCCAGTTCTCCTCTTTCCTTTGCACTTCGTAACATATTTAACTCATGGCTTTTTCTCTTGCCATACAAATTTAGATACATCTTTTTTGCCATTAATTAAATGGTATACCAGTTGTCAAAATAGGGTATTGTGTGAAACAAAAACATCAGTGTAGGCAAAACATTCATTTTGATCATAGAAATCCTCCCTAACAGTGACAATTGTAGTTTCTCTCATCTTACCTACCCTTGGCTTATCCTGTACCGATGCATCTAATTTTTCCTACCTAGAAGGAGGACCTTATGTTTCTTGACACCGAACTGCATCTTGCTAGATAGGGCCTGAGGCTTGAGTCTGTCAGGTTTACCCATTTAATAATATTCTTTCCAAAACTTTAAACAGTTCAAATTGTCAAAGGCCGCCTCTGCATCTAAGGAAATCAATGTAGTTTGTTTTTCATTATGTTGCTAGAAATATTCCAAACTGTCCGACACATTTCTAGTATTAACCCTCAGCTGTGTTTTGGGTAAAACACCCCATTGACCTTAATGAATAAATTCTTCAAAAGTATTTTCAACCTACCGGCCAAAACCATTGGAAACAATGTGTAATCATTATTCAGTGATAGTCAATAGTTTATAGAAATCAGCTCTTGGCCCTCTTTAAGTATTAATGCTATATTAGCTTCTTTCCAGCTGTCCAGATTCTTTCTCCTGGGTGAAATAGAATTCATCATATTTTGTAAAGGTTGTAAGAGTTCATTTTCAAAACATTTGTAATAAGAAGCTGTAAACCTCCTGATCCAGGCATCTTTTCTGTTTTAGTCTTTTTATCCTAACTTCACAGACTTCATGGTCTGATTTTATGTCTCTGTAGCCTTTGGTAAATTTTGTTTCTTTAAATATTCACCATTTTCTCCAGGGAAATTTCTTGTCCTTTGTATAAATTAGAGTAATATTGATAAAACATTTTTGCATGTTTACATTATGTGCTTTTACAGTAGTTTCCTCTTGTAATTTTAATAGTATCTTTTTCTTTTTGTGATTTATATGTCAGCTATTTCAATGGTTTGTTTGCAGACTCATTTTTTTTGCATAATTCATTTTTATTTCCATTTTGCTTCCTGTTATCAAAAACAATGGTCACTGTAGAAGCTTACTTTGTTGAGTAATACTGGAAGCTTCTTTAATTTTTCTTTTTATCTCATCCCAATGAGCTTGTATTTTCTCTCGGCTCTTCTTTTTAAATTGGATAGTTTACTATTATGTTGTATAAAAAATGAAAGCTTTACTTGCATCCTAAATTATCTCTAGGGCTGTGTCTTTGTTAAGTTGACACAATCTGCGGATCACCCATTTCCTTCAACAAATATGCACACTAATGTACACAGGCAAATATTTACAAACCCAAAGCATATTGGTTATAGATACTTACCTAAAGAAATCCCTCCCCATCCTGTCTTAATATTCACTCTGCTTCAAAGTCAGGTAACAGGATTGGACTTTGAAGTGCAAGTCACTCACCCTTCTTTCCTCATAAACACCAGTCCAGCAGAGATTGTCTGGGATCCATTCCCGCCTTCAGTGGCCTGTCATCAGCAGTGCATCGCACGCCCTTAGAGCCTCGTGTAGTGCTTTTAATCACTGGAAGCCTTACTTTGCAGGGAGCTCCCAAAGTAAAAACTTCCCTGAGCAAATCAAAATTCCTCCAAGTGTACTTTCGGAGAAGCAAAAGGGAGGTAAAACGACAAGCCTGCAAAGCGGCAGGAGCAGATTGTGAGCGATTGACCACCTCTCATCTCAGGCTCCTGATCCGAGTCCTGGCACCTGACTACCATAGCCAAAACCTGGCTCACCCAGAGCAATGAAATCATTTTGAAGATACGACATAATTTTATCTCCTTTCAAGCAATAATACAGCGCATACTGGACTCCCCACAAAGCTTTGACACTTTGCTGAGCAGCCAGGAGCAACAGCAGAACCTGGGCTTGTATATGTTTGGCATCTCACATTGCAAAGGCAAACAAAGAAAGAGGCAGACGTAGTGGAAATTACAGCACGATATAAGAATGTTTAGATAAATCCATACATGTGACATTATTTATCCCTCCCTACTAGATCAGCATGCTTGCCGCACTATCTTTGAGACATGGTCAGTGAATTTGGTTTACTGGACCTTAGATTCCTGAATGAGCCTTTCCCCTGTTTCAAATTCAGGATCAATTCAGTTTGTCGTGAATGTTTTCTTACAAAGGTACCTTTAGCAGTCCATAATTTTGGGAGGGGGGTAGATCGGGAACAGATCTTGGAGATTTGGTACATTTGTACGGGGAGGCAGTAGCATCACCACAGTATACTGCTGTGGGGAGGATCTGAAATGTAATGTTTCAAACATGAATGTAATTGTGCTTAAGAACAGAAGTAGAGTAAAGGATTTTAAATTATATACAAAAAAGAGCAAAAAACTAGGATAGATAGATGTATTTGTGTTTATTAGCAGAATGCTTACTCCAAATCGAAAAAAAAAAGGATGGATAGGTTTAAGGATGAATGAGTGAGCCGAATAAAAAGCTAAGTGACCAGCCTCAAATAAATTCATGAGGTTTGGTCAAAGGAGAGTTGAATTTAAAATGAAATATTTAAAGAAAAAAAGAGAGTCAAAAATAATAGAAATATTGGAAAGTTCTGATAGCACAGAGGTGATAATTTTCTGAGAAAGAGAGATGTAAGCTTAACAAAGGATGCTGCTGAAATGCTGTATGAATATGGTGGAAGAAAAGAAAACTCTGGAACCATATGCAAATGGTCTTGGTGTGAATTAGCTTTAGAAATGACTATGGAGGCCTTTGAGACCTTTGAACTATGGTGCTGGAGAAGACTCCTGCGAGTCCCTTGGACTGCAAGGCGATCAAACCAGTCAGTCCTAGAGGAGATCAACCCTGACTGCTCTTTAGAAGGCCAGATCCTGAAGTTAAAATTCAAATATTTTGGCCACCTAATGAGAAGGAAGGATTCACTGGAGAAGAGCCCAATGCTGAGAATGATTGAGGGCAATAGAAGAAGGGGATGACAGAGAATGAGGTGGCTGGATGGAGTCACTGAAGTAGGCGTGAGCTTAAACGGACTCCAGAAGATGATAGAGGACAGGAAGGCCTGGAGGAAGATTGTCCATGGGTTGCGATGAGTCGGACACAACTTTGCAACTAACAACGACATGGAGATTCTCGATCACTAGGTCATGTTTGTCCCAAAGGTGCTTTTGTAAAAGGCAGATTGGACATTCTTGGTGTGTTTGTTTTTTTCTTTGAAAACATTTTATTTCTGATCCAAGAAGCTTTTTTGGTGACTGAAGAAGCGTTTTGGACGAGAAGCAGAACATTTACAAACAAAAAACAAAAACAAAAAACAAAGCTGCCTTTTGGAAAAACACCTTTGGGCTAGCTTTAGATATATTTTAGTTTTTCTTATCTTGTATTTTTAATTTCTTTGGCTTGCTATTTCTTAGTTTCTTTTTATGCTTTGCATAACATTTTTTTTACCCTGAAGGCGAATATGTGTACGGATATGTACTGTATGTATATTATCAAGTCTTTTCTCAATTGTAGCTAGAAACTGATGTGTGAAAAGCATATGCTCTCAGGGCTTTTCTCCAGACACACAGCTGCCCTGTTTATGCTGTAAGGTGTCGTGGCTTGTACTTTATTTCTCCATGAAGACAAAAATGTGACACAGACTGTTATCATAAGCTGGTACCTTGCAAAGAAAGGGGTGCATTATTCTTAAAGACTCAGAGAGGTTTTGTACTATCTTATTGTCAAGCTGTGAGACTCTCTCTATGTGTTTCTGTATGTGTGTATACAATTCAGGCAGCCTAGAGGCCATACCCTTGGGGGTGATTTGTGAATGTAGTTCTCAAAGTAACAGGGAGAAAAATAGAATGCTGTTTTATCAAAATGTCGTGTACTGTATTTTTCCTATTTCTACTGATAACAGAAACATTAACATTAAAAATTAATGTCCTGCCTTTTTTTTCCCTAATGCATGTTCAAAAATATATAATGCATTAAAGAAAGCATCCTTCCACTTAGGCTTACCGTGATAGAAGATACTAGTGGAGGGTATAGCAGATCGATTTTCTGTGACAGCTGGTTCTGCCCTCCTGGTAGTTTATCTTTTCTGAAGACAAGATTTGTGTGTGTTCCTCAGTTTATAGGGTTGAAGGCTGACTTGTTCCTGGAAATGGAATTGGCATGGTATAGCTTTAATATTTAAAATGTAATATCTGAACAGCATATAATTTACCCTCAAGCCTTTCTGTGAAATCAAATGGAGAACTAAAACTTCCCTCTTGCAATGTAAACATTTTCAGTCTTTAAGTAAAATGAAATGCATACAAATATATGTTGGCTTTTGTTTAATGTTGAACAGAATTTCTTCCCTTAAAATAATAATAATAAATCATTGATATCTAATCTTGTTCTCTGTCGTGGTTGATGGCTGATTTTCCACAGAGAGTGAGCTAATGATTGAGGGGTTATTTTTTAGTTCCCTTTGCCATCCTGTAGTAAGCACGAACAGTTCCAGAATCAAGATTCTCCTTTGTGTCTTTACCTATAATCTTCCATGTGTGAGCCAGTGCCAGGCAAATAGAAATGAAGAGAATAATTGTTGAAGGTTGAGATGGACTTAACATCAAGATAGTTTGGAGCCAAATTTTCTTAATACCACGAACTGCTGTTTATTGAACCCCTAACTCTGGGATGCACAACTTTTTCGAGACTAGGGGCAACACTTTGAAGGTAGGGTCTTGGCAGCATTTTCTGGCAAAATAAATAAATAAATAAAGATTAAGTATCGGAATAAGGAAGTCTGTAATATAAGGTATGCTGCCTGCTCTTACAATTGGCATATAAATGGCATCCCTACTAATGATACATGCACATAATTTTTAAAATTTAAAATTATAGGTTTTTTTTTCTAATCATCTTATAGCTAGGAAGAAACAATGGAAATATATAATTGTTGAGCTCTTATGCATATCTTGGTGGCAATAATTTTGTTCTGGCTGCAATTATGTTGTAAGCCGCCCTGAGTTTTCGGAATAGGGCGGCATAGAAATCGAAACAAATAAATAAATAAATAAAATCATGCAAGATTATGAGGTGAGTCTTAATATCCTGTGGAATATAGTCCGGCACTTACATCAACAATAATAGAAGACCCTTTTAGCTTATTGAATTCAAATCTTAAGAATTATGCTTTGCATTCCCCAGAATGCATCAAATTCACTTCTACTTTTGGAACCTACCTTTATCTTTTCTTAGAGGATCATATGAGGTCTTGCAGATTAAAGTACTGGCTGCAATTAATCTTTCTAGAAGGAATGTTGGCCCACATAATCCTAGATGATAAAATTGTTTCATCTCAAAAAGAAAGACATAATCGCGGCCTTATATTATTGTGGTGTGTTGTCACAGTTCTTGATGATGCTGGGTTTTGAGAGAGCTTGACCAGAGAAATAAAAGGGCCTGATTGAGTTTTCATGTTTCTATTTTCCTGTCCTTTTCCCTTCTCACAGATGCTTTTACCTTACTGGGCTGTTGAATTCTACAATATATTGATTGATTCTCTTTTGTTCACTGTCCCCTTTCTCTTCCAGGGGAATTCAAATGGCATTGCTTCTGTGGATGTTTCAGCTGGCTTTGTTGGACTAAACGACTATGTAGAAATTCCTGCCATTTTTCTTACTGCACTTGCAACCTACTCGGGCCCCCTGCTATGGGCCATTCATTTGTTGTGTTATTTGAGTTCTGAAGTGGACAGGTAAACTTTTTATATCATTTTATTTTATTTTATTCATACAGCCGCCTATCTTAAACAAGGTAATCCTCTCAGTAATATTAAAAAAGCAGAATGAATAAAACTTACCAACCCCATGACAACATCGCGTATCCCAGGTGCAGTACCGCAACATCACATCGACTCTCCATGCTTTTACATTCACTTCTGCCCTAGTACGAAACCTGGATGAAGGAGCCAGGTCTTCACCATCTTCCAAAAGGCTAATAGGTCAAGGGCTTATAGATGGCTTATACAGTAAATAGGCCCATATATTAAATCATACCATTTCTGAATGCTGAGAGTTAGCTGGTCCATGTTGCTGTGAGCTAGCCAAGTAAGAGGTGTTTTCAAAGTCAGCTTGTTACGTGCCTGATCTCAGCCTCGTTTTGGATGAGATAATAAGTCGCAAGAGTCATTTTGTGGTGAGTTGGGCCGCTATACAAACTTGTTCAATAAAATAAATCACTGGCTTGGGGAGAAGAATTGGCGGTAAACAGGAAGACTGCCCATTGATTTCTTTTCTTTTTTTAAACAATCTGTTCAGGAAAGACTCTTACAAATAAATGATTTGAGGAAATAGGAATTCATGTAGAAGAAAATTGGTTGGCAGGGGAATATTCCTGCTTACTGATTGTCTTCCTTGAAATGTTCTCTCAGGCCCCTATCTTAGTATCCCAAGTATCTAGCTGATGGCAAAGGAGGGGGACTCAATAGAGGACAGCAGGAATCTGGTGATATTTAAAACTCCATATAAATTTGCCAGGGTTCTTCAAGCACTGGGGCCCAGTTAGCTATTCTATTCCCTTGCCAGTTTTCCTCTGGAAAAGCAGTGGGGAATGGAGTTACTGCAGTGGCAGCAGCTATAATTTTTCACATTCAGTTCAGATAGATACAGATAGGAAGGATTTACAGCTGACTCTTAAGTTTGATAATATTGATTGCTGATGTCAAAGCTTTCTCATCAAAATCTTTTGCTTTAAGTGCTTTTATTTGGGGAAGGAAAAAGGGGTGCATGTAAACCAAATAAAAATTGGCTATAGCAAGAGAAAGAAAGAGATTTTTTTTGTTTTAGGCTGAGAACAGGGGTATCTTTACTGTGATGAACATAAGGGGTGTGTACATATACATTTTTTAATATTTATATCTTTGCTCTTAAAGTAGTACAGTACCAGCCCTATTTATTTGAAGATAATGATGTTCTTCTGCACAGCATGTGGCACGACTGCAGTGCAATCTTACACCTACTTTCCTGACTTACTGTATTCAGCAGAATTTACTGTATTTATTGAGATTTCCATTTGAGTAGAAAGTGAAACTATTTACATAATTTATACATGCACTTTCAGCATAAATTTATATTTCCAGTGCAGCTTATCAAATTAGTCAGAAGCAATAAAGGTTCTAAAGGAATTTAAAAAAAAACAAATCCAAATAAGTAACAGAGAAAGTAGTTCTTCATTATATAATATTTTTTAAAAACTAGCAGTTCTGAAAAATCTGACCCACTGTAGGTGTTATGCTTGATGCCTAAATTATGGTAATCACATTATTGGGAAAGTCTTTCTGGGAAGACATTCTATAAAGTGTATTACTAAAGTAGTAGTACTTTGCCCAGCTTCACCTGGTGTGTCACCTGTGCTTTTTCTTGAATGAGAAGATCTGGCAATGGTGATTCATGTTTTCATTGCCATCTATCTTGACTACTGCAGTGCTCTTCACATGGGGTTGCCTTTAAAAACCATCTGAGGCATCAACTGGTAGTGAACCAGGTGCTCACCAGCAGTTATCACTAGGAGCACGATATCTCTAAGGAGGGGGTGTCAAACTGCTGGCCTACGGGCTGGACACGTCACCAGGAAACCGTGCCCACCCCATTGCCGGCAATGGGGAAGAAGCTCCGATACGTGACGTTGCAAGTTTGACATGTCTGCTCTAAGGTGTAATGTAAGCTCTACATTGGTTGCCAGTAGCTTTTGGATGCAATTTAAAGTGCTGGTGTTAACCTATAAAACTCTTTATGGCCCGATGCTAGGCCATGTGTAGAACCACATTTCCTGACTGAAGGAACTATTAAACTATTAAAAATGCACAGGGAGAAGCAACTGATTGTTCCCTATAATCAGAGCCGTAATGGCTCAGTGGTTAGAGTGCAGTATTGCAGGCTGACTCTGCCCACTGCGAGGAGTTCAATCCTGACTGGCTCAAGGTTGACTCAAGATTTTTTTCCATCCTTCTGAGGTTGGTAAAATGAGGACCCAGATTGTTCAGGGCAATAAGCTGACTCTGCAAACCACTTAGTGCTGTAAAGCACTATGAAGTGGTACATAAGTCTAAGTGCTATTGCTATTACTATTGCTACTTTCTGGAGATCAGATTGACCAATAACATCTTGTTAGGTGCAGAAAATGTGGTTTCTTGGTGATAGCCCCTGGCTGTGGAATGATAGCCCCACCTAGATCTATTTTACTCCTATTCAATATATAATTAGATTAGATCTATTTTACTCCCATTCAATAGGTGATTGGATTGGATTAGATTAGATTAGATTAGATTAGATTAGATTAGATTAGATTAGATTGACAGATATTTGCAAATGGTTAAAGACCTGATTGTTCTCCCAGGTCTTGGGTTAGGAGCCTGGTTTAGAATTTTATTTTGGTCTTTTCATATTATGGAGTTGGTCTTCTAGTGGTTGTATTTCTTTTCTTTGTTATATGCTGTTCTAAATTCTCTTTTTAACTGTAAGCTATCCAAAGTTGTTGCGGAGTCGGAATCCCCCTGAAACATAATTAAATAATAAATAAATTCCCTGTACAAACGCTGGATCATGTTGAATGCTGTTCAAAAATCCTAGAGAATGTGCAGGGCTATCTTTCCCTTTTTGCTTGGAGCAGGTCATCCCTCGTGTCAACCACCAAGGCAACTTGTTTTCAGATCCAGGCTACAATCCAGACAGAAATGTGTAGGACACCTCCACACCCGCAGCATTTTAAATCTCCAGACCCTTTGGAGTTGTACTCATGCTGCTCCATGAGTGCCCTCACCACTGATGTCGAGAGTTTAGCCAACATGCCTCCCCCCCCAGTTCTCTCGAGCTGGCTAATGGAGCCTGCAGAAATCCTCCCTTTTTTGTTGTTGTCTTAGTACGAGGAAACGAAAAAGTAAAACTCCTCAGATCCACCAGCAAAGAGGATAAGGAGAACAGAGCCTTGACAATAGGAACATTGGGTAGGTGAAGCAAATCAGGGCAAGTTCTCATTAATGGGAAACTATCCACCATTCCATAGCTCTAGAGAAAACACTGGAATATAGATTAAATGGTTGCCTCTGGAGTAGTAGCTAAACTGGAAATTCAGACTCAGCTGTTAAAGATTTCCCCAAAACCAATGGTGATGATCCAGAATTGGTACAATTTTTATGTGTGAAAGAGCCTTGGAGAACCTTGTAAATCAGAGGTCCCCAACCTTTTGAGCACCAGGGACCGGTTCCATGGAGAGAGGTTTTTCCACAGACCGGAGAGTGCATGGTTTCGTGTGCTGCCTGCATCCCACAGATGTGGCTTTTCCTGTTTGTGTGGACCGGTTGCTGGCATGCCGGGGCCCAGTACCAGTCCATGGACCGGGGGTTGGGTACCCCTGTTGTAAACAACCCCTTGTGTTAGTCATTCTTCTCTCCGTAAAAGTGAATGAGTTGCCTAGAGGAGAAACTATATTATTTTGGAAGCTTTCTGGTTGACAGTTTAACCTCACTACCACACTAGCTACATCGAATAGTTTTTTTTATTTTCTACTTTCAGAAAATAAGAGCGTAAGATTTCACTTGAATTACTGCAGATCACAATGGCTCCCTTTTTTTCTTATAATACCTGACACCAAAAGAGAGAGAGAGAGAGGGAGAGAGAGAGAGAGAAGAACTGGTGTTTTCACTTTATGGCTGATAGGAAATCATTTTTATTTTAGGCTTACAGCAACTTTTTCCTCTTCATATGGTTCCCTTTAAATCTCATGGCTTGTACATCTAGCGACACATGATTTGGTTTACCAAAACCCTTTGGTATTTCATCTTTGCAGACCTATTGGATGCCTACTGTGCATCAGAAAGATTGCCTTTGTGCCTGTAGTACTGTTTTGCATTACAAAACCTGCAGCATTCTCCCCCCCTCCCCTCCTCCAGCCTTTTGTTAAATTTAATAAGCTGTTTTCTGGGCAGTGTGCAATTCCAGTTTTAGCTGCAAAGCCAGCATATGAATGTCCTGCCGAGATGCAGAAGCTGTGGTGTCACAGTCCCCATAGCAGTCACCACCATGGAATCACAAAATATTTATTCATGATGGTGTCAGTGCTTCTCATATAGATGAGCAAGTCCAGGATCTCATTAGCTAACTTAGGTTCAGCAATAGGCTAAAATTGTCAGGGGAGGAAACTTGAAAACAGTATTGAAAAGGCTGCATTTCAGGTATCAAATTACAGCAGATCCTGTCTCTCTTTTATTTTTCTCTATTCCACCCCATACCAGGCACTTGAGAGAGATATGTTGACTGTTATTCTGAGAACTGAGACAATAAAATGCATACATTTCTGATACACTTTTTAGAATTGTAGCTATAAAAGTGCTAACAAAATGTTTTAAAGAACCTGGAAATGTATTTCTTATTATTGTCTAACACTTAACCTCTCCTCTAGGTATGAAGGGTGAGAAAATAGAATTCTGGTCTAAATTTGACAAATATAAATAATTTTCAAGGTTGTCTGACTTCCGGTTCTGGATCACGGCGCCTCTAGACACACGAGGAGACTTGTCTCCTCATTCGGCTAGTTTCCCTCCGCTGGTAGACCCCTGCAGGGGTCGAAAGTCGCGCCCTCCAGGCGCGGCTACTGTTGAGGAGGTGCGCTCGGCTGCAGAGGAGCGGCGGCTCCTCTAGCTGTCTGAGCTGACTCTGAGGGCTGACGGAAAAGAAGATCGGCCATAAAATGGCTGATCACCTAGCCGCACCAACCGCAAGTCACAAGAACAACTAAGCATGAAGAACCACCGTGGTGAATCTGGGTGATACCTTTCCTTCCCTCGCTATCCTGACTTTTCCTGTAAAGAGTTTCTATTTTCCTTTATTAAGAAAGCGGCAGCTGCCTATATGTGGAAAGAAGAGCTAAAAAGAAAAAGATTAATTTTTGTGTGTGTGGTTGTTTTTTTTGTTTTTTTTTACTATTTGACTTCTGTTGGGTGAATTTCAGGGGGAAAGAAGGAAAAAAGGGACATTGTTACTTTCCTTTTTTAATCTGATAATGTAGGAGACATTTTTTGTTGATTTTTTTAAAAAAAAGAAAGAAAACTTTCCTTTTTTTCTTTAACTTGATTAACTTGGAAAAAAAAGAAAGAAAAAAAAGATTTTATAGTCCATTGAGGACATCTGGTGGTGAAAAAGCGAAACTCTAACTGTATTTCTCCCTGTTATCTGAAGAGGGATTGGATTTATGTGATAATAAAAGAGAAAAGATAACTGGACAGCTAGGTGGTGAAGCTGGCTATTAGACCATTGGAGGTGGATATTTGTGGATCTTTCTCAAGTAGTCTCTAATAAAGGAATAGGCAAAGCTACCACCAAAATGGCTGAAAGTTATTCACATCTTGACTATGATTTAATACTGGAAAAAATATTAGAAGTTAGAGAAGATTTCAAAACTTATTGGAAATCTTGGAGAAAATCCAAAGATGCCACCTTGGAATCTTACATTGACCCTCTAATAATGAACCAAGTTATGGAACAAGGAACAATAGAAGATGAACAGAATAGTCCTGAACAGACCTACTTACAACTTAAAGAGACAGAGACACTATTCTTACAACCTAATTGTGAATCTGCATTGAGAGAAAATGTGGAAACCACTGAATCAACTAATGCTACACGTCACCTACAATTGATGGACAATTTTGATGACCAAGAAATAACTTTTAATTGACTCAACTCAACTACCAAAAATAACAAAGATTGATACCCAGACACAATTTTTCGGAAATTACAATAAAGAGGAAAGGGAAAGAAAATTTGTTCAGTTTGAACCGGTTAGGAATCCTCGTAATCAAATCTTGAGGTTTGATAACCGAAAAGCCTTATTATGGGAACCAAATTGGCATAGAAAGAAAGCTAGAGTCAGGTTTAAATGTGACATAAAATGTTATTTGATGGGTTAAAAAGGCTTTAGAAATTGTGTCTGATTTAATGACAAATGAAGGATGTAAATTTACTGTTACCATGGTTGATAATTATTTGAGGGAGTAAATCTTTCTAGAGGACAAAAAGACCTTATAGATGTAGATTGACGAAATGATTGAATATATCTTTTTAAAAAATGGAAAGGTATTTTTTTTCTTTTCTTTTCTTTTTTCTTTTTTTTTTACTTATATTGTAATTTTAAATTTGATAATTATGTTGTAATAGAGAAAGAGAATATGTCTGATTTAATTAGGAATGAAAGATGAGAATTTTCTGATATTATAGTTGATAAGTATTTGAAGATATAAACTTTATTAAGGCCTTAAAAAGATTTTTTTTATAGATGTAGATTGATGAAATGATAGAATATATTCTTAAAAATAGAACTGTATTCATTGGACTTATATTATTATTTTAAATATGATAACTATGTTGTAATAGAGAGGAAGGGCTATTTGTGATAAGGAAAAAAAATCTGTCTCAATGAACAATCTTGTATTAAGGATACCTGAAATCACAACTATATACTTACTAAAATGTAATTAGAGTATGACTACTGTAATTAGTATAGCCTAAAAACAGGATATAGATTATAATCGCATGTGTTTGATGATTTTTGTTTGATTGAACTTTACTTAAAATTGTATAAATTTTAATAAGCAATACCATATTCAATTCGAGCTATATTTATATGACTTTGTCTTTGAACGATTGGACATCCTGATCACCATGTTGTGTCCTAAACTTTTGGGGAAAGATGGGAAAAATCAATAATTTTTTTTTTTACTTTAGCTGTCATAACGACTAAGCATAGTTGTTCCAAGTTACTGTTCAGATAGGAGATGGACTTGGAATTCAAAGATTGTTTGCAAAATGGGGAAGTTGGGGGGGTGCATTTTGGAAGAAGGTTGTGGCAAACTGCTTTTGTAATACTGCCAGGAATACTTTATGAATGTAGTCATCAGGAATCAAGGTCAATGTAACATATCTTCATCTTTGATTGGTTGATATACATGACAGTATTGATGGACCACAGTGTGTAGTGGTTTCTTTTACAGTACTGCCCTGCGAGTAGCCATATCCATGGTCATTAAGGCTGTCAATGGTTATACTGTACAGTACAGTATATAATGCCTTCAAATTTGCTGTTGCTGTTGTCATTCCATGCTTTGGGTTTTCTCCTAAAAAAAACTTCCCTTGACCTCTCTAGGAACACACTAGAAGGTAGCCCTTGTTGAGTGACTGCTTCACTTAGCAAGTGTTTGCAGTTACGACAATGATGAAAAAGTAACTTTATGATCACTCCTTACATCTGTGACTTTTGCAGGTCTCTATAAAGCAGACGTGTCAAACTCATGACATCACGTTGACGTGCAACGTATCGGGATGGTTTTGCCATTGCCGGCAATGGGGTGGGCACGGCTTCCATATGACGCATCCGGCCCGTGGGCCGGCAGTTTGACACCCCTGCTATAAAGCAAAGGAAAGCTGAAGTAACATCAGAAGCACAGTTGTGATTTCACTTAGCAACTACTTGACTGTGTCTCTGGTCCCAACTGTGGCCACTAAATAGGGATTATCTGTACCATCTAAGATAGTCTTGAGGTGCATGCAGCATAGTTTTATGGAGAGAGAAAATTCATTGCAGGTCTATCCTTATTCAACACCCAGCTCTTGAAGGGAAGGGAATCAGCTAGGGTAGAGTTATGTCCCTAGGCTGAGATGTCAGATTTGGGTACTTTGCAAACTTTTGGAAATATTTACCCCCACCCCCACCCCAATGTCTTGCTACTTGTTGCTGTACCTAGCTTTTCAAGAATACAGACTCAAATTTTTAAAGCCATACAAAAGGCTAACAGTGTTGGGGCTATTCTGATCTCAGAGGGGAGAATATCCCACATAGCAGAAAAGGCTTGACACTCTTTAACTAATGGGATTTCAGCATCCCCAATCTTTTGAATTGAATGCACTGATAGAGACTCTTGGAAAAAGATGATTCCTCAAGTAATCCGATCCTAAGCTATGTAGGACTTTAAAGCCAACAACCGGCATCCTGAATTGCACCCAGAAACATACCGGTAGCCAGTGCAGCTCACGTAATAGTGGTGTTACATGTGCTGTGTATCTGGTATCATTTACTACTGACCAAGCTGCATTCTTCACCACCTGAAGTTTCCGAATGCTGCAGGATCCAATCTGGGTCAGTCATTGGGACCAGAGGTTTAGTCTTCCGAGCTTTCAGACTTGTGCTGGAGCCCCATCCTCAAGGAACTTCTCGCTCTCTCTTTCTGGTGAGAGAGAAGTTCCTGAGGATGGGTTTCGTCACAGGTCCCAACATTATCCTGGGACACCTATTATTTGCCTTCATTCGTTTCCGACTACTCTTCAAGGGCAGCCCTACATATAACGCATTGCAGTAATCTAAGATGCAGTTTCATCTTTTGTTTTCTTTTCAACCAATACATTTTAAATGGAGTATAACATTTATCCCAGGAC
The DNA here is from genome assembly GCA_034064705.1 of Bothrops alternatus. Classification (NCBI taxonomy): domain Eukaryota; kingdom Metazoa; phylum Chordata; class Lepidosauria; order Squamata; family Viperidae; genus Bothrops; species Bothrops alternatus. Next base: position 2,323,514 of record JARGCV010000087.1, read on the forward strand.
TAAAATGTAAAACAAATTGTGTTTTGTGCTCTCTCTTTTTTTTTCTTAAACACTACAGGAATCCTGCAGCGATTGGGCATGGCTGTTTCTGTTACGCCCTGTTGCGTTCCATCCCAGTTGCGGTATATATTATTCTGATCACGGGACTGCGATACCATCTCTTTATCTGGAGCGTCTTTTCACCGAAACTTCTCTATGAGGGAGTACACACTTTCATCACAGCAGCTGTGTGCGCTTTCTTTACAGCGGTGGATCACCAGCGACGCAGAGACTGAAATCACTGGCCAGGCAGAATTTTGCCGTCCTTAATTTCTAATCAGGGACTGAGGTTTTACAGTGGAATGAATATTCTTGCTGCTAGACTCCCATTGAACTCCAGAAATTAGTCTTTGATTTATTTTTTCCCCCTGTTTTTCTTGGCAAACTCATTTCATGCCTTGGCTATGGGCGTGACAAAACCATCCTGAAGTGGCACTTGAAGTGTCAGTGGCTGGGAGAGAGAATGGCCAGGTTAGCTTTGTTGTATGAATGTTGTACAATCACCTGCTTCCCTTTCCAGTGTCAGATATAGTGCCTTTCTAAATTTGGAATCCTTATATTGGGATCTGAAGCAGGGCGAACTTTGGAGTATGCTGGAATGTAATTAGGTTTAACTACAATTAAAAATCTACACTGGCCAATTCCGTATGAACAAATGTGTTGTGGTTCTTAGCGTTAATCCTACATAATTACAGGGTCCTCTTGTTTTTGCATTGTGCTTTGCCTAGTCCCAGTGAAGCTATCAATGCAGTAAGAGCTGCTGTTTATCACTTCAGGTTGTTGCAGAGCCGGGCCATGCTTAGGACCGGGAGGGTTAGGATTAGGCTCAAAATCAACCAGCAAGCTTTCATGTCTAAGCAAGAACTAAATTTGGGTCTTCCTTCTCCTAGTGCACCACTCAACTCAACTTACAACAGTTATTTTAGTGACCGTTCCAAGGTACAGCATCACTGAAAGAAGTGACATGATCATTTCTCACACTTATGACCATTGCAGCCTCCTCATGGTCACATGAAGAGAAGGACGAGGGGTGACATGATAGCTGTGTTCCAATATCTCAGAGGCTGCCACAAAGAAGAGGGAGTCAAGCTATTCTCCAAAGCGCCCAAAGGCAGGACAAGAAGCAACGGATGGAAACTATCCAAAGAGAGAAGCAACCTAGAAGTAAGGAGAAACTTCCTGACAGAACAATTAATCAGTGGAACAACCTGCCTCCAGAAGCTGTGAATGCTCCAACACTGGAAGATTTTAAGAAGAGACTGGACAGCTATTTGTCTGAAATGGTATAGGGCAGGAGTAGATAGCATTGGCTCTTTTATGACTTGCGGACTCAGCTTGGAAACCTCTCCCTTCCCCTCAGCATGGCTGGCTCAGGAATTCTGGGAGTTGAAGTCCACGAGTCATAAAAGAGCCAAGGTTACCTACCCCTGGTATAGGGTTTCCTGCCTGAGCAAGGGGGATGGACTAGATGACCTCCAAGGTCCCTTCCAACATCATTATTATTGAGGATCATTGCGCAGTCAGCCAGATGTTTGGACTGGATTTGACATTTTTGTCTACTTATCGAGTCTTTACCAAGGACCTGGGATAGGCAGATGGTGGATGTTTGATGGTATTACAGATATCATTGCAGGATGGAAGCAGTTCCTACTACTTCTACTACTAGTACTACTACTAGTAGTACTACTACTACTACTACTATTATTATTATTATTATTATTATTATTATTATTACATGATCAAAATTCAGACAGTTGGCAACTGACTCGTATTTACTGTATGGTGGTTCCAATGTTCTGGGATCATAATGATCTGCTTTTGCGACCTGACAAGCAAAGTCAATGGGTAAAGCAGATTCACTTAACAACTGTGTTACTAACGTCAAAACTGCCTTGATTCAATTAACTGTAGCAAGAAAGGTCATAAAATGGGGCAAAATTCACTGAACAAATGTCTCATTTAACAGAATGTAAATTTTGGGCCCGATTGTGATCGTAGGTTGAGGACTACCTGTATCGCTCCGTGCTGACACTTAGTTCTGCATGGTTAAAACAGTCAGTAGAGTGGACAAGATCACAGCTCACTCCTAACTGGAGTGGAGACGGGCCCTTGCGTCACCCAGATCAATGTGGCTTTGAATGTTAGAACAGGAATGTCTCTGAAGTTCTCTCTCTTGTTTTCAGTTGTTGGTATTGCTGTTGTTCTTGCTGAATGGAAGCCTTTTCAAACCTTTATCATTTTTTTTATTTATTATTAAAACAATCAACATTAAACATAAGATCATATTAAGAAGCAGTCATCATAGAACCTAAAATACAACACTAAGTATTTGTAAACGTCTGATTTGGTAAACATTCCTCACTCCTCACGTCAAGCCTCAACTATATGCCTGTTACATTTTATTTGATTGTTGTTTCTCTTATCTATAGTCTATCCACTGTTTCCAGTCTATCACATATTGTTCATTCGAGCGATCCTTCAAATATGCCAAAATTTTCTCCATTTCTGCCAAATGTATTACTTTCAGAGTCCAAACTTCAATAGGTGGTATTTCTGGCTTCTTCCAGTATTGTCCCACCAGCAGTCTAGCTGCTGTGACCAAATTCAGAATTAGATTCATCTCAGTAGTAGTGCAATCTTTTATGATCCCTAACAAAAGATCCTGAGGTAGAAATTCAATAACCTGAGGTAGAAATTCAATCCGCTTTTTCAATATTAAAGTAATCAACATTAAACATAAGATCATATTAAGAAGCAATCATCATATATATACAAGAGAAACACCAAACCTTTATCATTTTAAAGGTGAAATTTTTATCTTTTGCCAGTGTGGCGTATGGTCATTTTATTTACTAACCTTCCTGATTTCTCATTTCCTAAATATTAATCCTTTCCTTTGTAAGTAAATATTCCTATCCTTATTCATTGTTTTCCCCCAAAGCTGAACAGCGATGCCTACAGAGAAGCCTTCGAAACCTATGAAAGAGCATATTCTGATTGCTTTCCTTTTGGTTAAGCGGAAGCCAAAAACTCAAGGCGAAAAAGATTCCGAAATTGATTCGCAAGTTTGGGGATCAGAGGGAGATTTTGACTTAGAACCACAAATGGAGCCCAAGGTTTCCACTGCTAAGCAAGTCAACTGTTAAGTGAGCTGTGCCCCATTTTGCGACCTTGTCACAGTTGTTAGGTGAATCTCTGCAGTTGTTAAGCAAATTGTGCGATTGTGAAGCGAATTTGGCTTCTCCTATTGACTTTGCTTGTTGGCTGGGAAGGCTGCAAATGGTGATCGCATGATGCCAGGACAGTCATAAATACAGGCCAGTTGCCAATCCATCAAATGTTGACCACGTGACCATGGGGATGTTGCTACGGTCATAAGTGTGAAAACCAGTTGCGAGTCACTTTTTTCAGTGCCATTGTAACCTCTTAATAGTCACTAAATGTATGGCAGTAAGTCGAGGACTACTTCTGTACAGGTAGTCCTCCATTTACAACCACAGTTGAGATTGACCGATGTGGTCGTACAGTGAGAGCTCACATGGCTGCCTCTCTTAATGACTACAATCCCAGCACTCCTGCTTGCCATTGTTAATTCAGAATCATGGGTCATTGAGTGCAGGGAGTCCCAAGTAAGGAATGTGGGGGTGCAGCAGGCGATGCTGGAGATCCTCTGTGGGCTGCGGTGCGAGTTGGGGAGCTTGCTGCAGTGCAGTTGAAAATCAGAGGTGCCCCTGGAACAAGTCGAATCCTGGGGCCTTCAGCTGTTTCAGACAGCTGCCACCTGATGTACCCCATATCTCACGAGAATGGGCACTCGGTTTCCGGAATGGCTATTCCAGAGGCTTTCTGAGGAATCGTGAAAATGGGGGTGTGAATAACTTTTATTGAGTCTCTTTTTTTCCCCCTCTAAAAATGTGTCCAAAAAAAGGGGAGGAATGAGGTCAGTTCCTTAGGAAAAGGGGGCGGGAGGAGAAAGAGGGTCCCTCATCTCCATTCACTTACTGGACACACACACGTAGAGGTCCGTTGGGTGTGGCAGACCCTTTGGAAGACAAGGGCATTGTGCAAGGGCATTGGGGTGACTACAGCGTGGGGCTTGAGGCAACATCTCTCGGTGGTAGTGATGGTGCTGGGGCTGAAGTAGTGGCCCGGGGTGCTGGCACCCACAAATGCTGCTATGGAGGAGGGGGGGAGATGTGAAGGTGGAGTTGCATTGCCCCAGTGATTGTAAGTGCAGGCAGGCTGCCAAGTACCTGAAATTTTTTTTATCACATTTACTGTGGAGCTTTTCAAAGGCTGTAACTTTGGGCACTAGTCATAAGTCCATTTTTTTTCCAGCTCCATCGTAATTTTAAACAGTTGCTGAACAAATGATTGTAAGTCAACCTGTATTGGTTTCAACAAAGTATTCATACATGAAGACATTTGCAGTGGGATTGGAGGTAGTGTTTTTATATGCTTCCTCCTTTAACTTTTGCTTTCCAACACCCATTTTAAAATCATACCTATAATGTCTCCCGATAATCCAGGATTTAGCATGAGAAGGATGGTGGGAATGATAATGTTCGATATTCAAAGTTGGGATTTGGCTTGATGGAAGGAAGCTGTGTGTTCCAAAGCCAGATCCCTATTTCAGGCTGAGGGCTATGCAGAATTGTGTTTCCAACTTCTAAGAGCAGATCCCAGACTTGGGGGGGGGGATGAAAGTTCTCCAATGCATCTTAAAATATAATTTTCCCCAAACCAGGTGCCTGCTTCTCTCTTTCTCTCGCTTTCTCTCAGCCTACAGTTTCACAAGCTGTTAAAAACTAATGATTATATATGTGTAATATACCCATAGCAGTTGTACGAATGTAACTTAAATAGTTGCCTGTAATTTGCTTTGATTATATTTTTCCTCAAACAGTAGTCCAAGAATCTGAAAGAGGTCTATCAAGGCATGACTGCTGTCACATATAAAATTGGGTATACAATTTCTTATGAGCATTAATGGACCGTTTTGTAGGAAAAAGCACCTAATTTCATTATTTTTATAGTTGAAACTTGGAATGAAAATGTTATATTATTATATGTTATTGCCTTCCTGTCAAAAAATGTCGGTACACCTGTAGCTGACAACAAGCTTTGTGTAAAAGAAGAATGACAATGTCCAGTTTTTTTAAAAAAAAGAATTATATTTATATGCAGTTTATGGTGACTTTTTATCTCCAGGGTATTCTTGATATTGGTATTCTTCATGTTTACAAATTTATGTATAGATGAATATGGCTGATTTGGGAAGTTAAGCAACCTGGTTAGTTTTGGATGGAGAACGACTTGAGAATTCCAGGGCTGTTGGAACAGTGGAAAGTATAAATAAGAACATCCTGGAAAAAGGTGGAAAGACACTTCTGTAATTTTGCCAAGAAAACTTCATAGATATACTCACAGGAGTCAAACTTGATTCAAGGATGTTTTTTAAGCCTCTCTACAGTAAATGCTAATTTCTTCAGCAACGCCAGCCAACGTGATACAAGCTGATCCGAACTAGTCTTGAATTTTTTTGCTTGAGAATTGAAGGGCACAATTTGCTCAGTACTAATATTGTGATCCTGGTTGCAGGGAGTGAGACATCACAAGGACATCCATCCCGCACTTAAAAGAGTTAAAATCAGCCCAGTTCATGCTTGATTTTATGTGTGTGTGTGAGAGAAAGGCTAAGTTTAAATAGCATACTGATTGCACTCTCAAATCATGTCCAAATTAACACACTGTTAATTTGGGATTCTTTTATGTTCAAGAGAAATGTGCAAGACTTAATGCTTGGGGTGTGCTTTGGGAAGTAAATGCTCTAAGCAGTTATGATTTACAGAATCTTTTTATGCCTTTCTCCAAAGATAGAATTAAAAGCTATACAAAAGGGCTAACAATGATTTTCGAAGCATCTGTGTATTTGCAGCTGTATATTTCATTGTTTAAAACTGCTCAGAAAGCATTTGATTGTTTACGTGTTATTGAAAATGCTTGGAACGGTAAGCAGTGACAAACAAATAATGTGTCTCTTGCAACTACCGGTTTTTATAAAAACACACTACATTTTAAAGACATTATTGTTTCCAGAAGGAACTGTGTGCCTCCAGCAGATTTTTATTCAGGTATAATTCCTGATAGGAGGGAGATAGGCCTAGTACACTGACTCACGTAGGGTTACAATGAGGCTCTGAAGATGTGAAATTCTGCTTTAAGAGTGACAGAAGAGTCGAAATACAGTGGTGCAGAAGTAGTACTAGGTCAGGAAATTTAGGAGATCCCACCTAATCTGAAACTGTCGGCTAAGCAACTCCTATCTTGTCAACACAATTTTACTAAGTGGCAACAGTTGGAGAAGTTTCCAGTTGGATCTGGAAAGTTAATATTTTTGAGATGCTTGCCACACCTTGCAGCATTGCAGGTAATTTGAATGAAGGAAAGCAGCCAGCTACTTGTTTTGAATATTAACAATAATCCCCTGCATTTGAGATTGTAGCAATCAATACTATTTACACATACACAAAAATACGGCTGGAATGAGAGATATTTTGTTTTATATTTCCTGGGAAATAAACATGCAGTTTGCCAAATAGATAAAAGCTCTGTATTTATTTCGGTTATATTAAAAGTAACCATAACTGTATTTCTCTTTGGCCAGGAGAAGATTTTTTTTTCCCTACAGAAGACAAACGTTAAGTACTATAATAATCATGACTGTCACTGAAACAGCTTCTATTCATTTTAGTTTTTCTTCTTTTTAATTTTATTTCAGCATAGACAAAGACCTCCCTTACTAATTGTGGAGGGTTTTTTTCTTGATCCTGTTAAAAATTGTAAAATGAACTAAAATGAAACTATAGTTTAATTACCAAAGTTAGCCTAGAGGTGCAGAAATGGTTTGGTCTGTTCTGTTATGGAGGTTGCAAAAGCAGACAAATGGCTTTTATCACAATCAGGGATCTCTAAACTTGGCCGCTTTAAGACTTGTGGACTTCAACTTCCAGAATTCCTCAGCCAGCATGTCTTAAAGCGGCCAAGTTTGGAGACCCCTGAGGTAGATCAATGGGCCCCCACCTTTCCGGCTTTGTGGCCTGGTAGTGGTGGCAGCGGGGGGGGGGACAGAGGGAATGGTTCTGCTCAAGCAGCAGGTGCCCACCACTTGCACAAATAGAGCTTTGCACATGAGCGTGTACACCCACTGCTCATACAAGTGGAGCTGCAAACACTTGCCTGCTGTTTGTGTGGCCTGGTTCTGAATGGGCCACGGACTGGGGTTGGGGACCCCAGAGTAGTTGCATTATTTTAATGACTGTGCAAACTCACATCATCAATCCACGGTTTCCTCTTTTGATGTACAGGAAGCTTTTAACCAGTAAGAGATTTTCATACAGCTGAGCCATAACTTAAGAAACGCAAGCAGTAATGAAGTCTGCATAAGTTTTTGTTTTGCCCTTCAAATTCTGCAAGCTTTTTTTGGCTTGGGCCTTTCCCAGCTGTGTCATAATGAAGCCACTGGCAACTGCTGTACCTCCGCTCCCAAGTCAGCTTGTCACGTGAACAGCTGAAGTCAGAGGTCTTCAGGATTTTTGCAGTCTGGAACGGGTGTGCCAGAGAAAGATTTTAAAGTTGGGAGGTGGGAGGTGGGGGTGTCTTCTGAAAAGAAGGGGGGGAGAAGTGATCCCTGCCTTCTAAGTTTAAACTCAAGTAGGAGAGCAGAAGAAATAGTTTGGGTGAGATGCTTCTGGGCCTCTGACTTGCTGCTGCTGCCATGGCTGGAGTTGGAGAAAATAAATTGTGTGAACCATCCCTTTCTCCTGCCTGTCCTCAGTTGTGATTCAGCGGAGGGGTTGTGGACGTCCATGCTCTCATCACTGAGAGTGAACTTTCCTTAGAATTTTGTCTTTCATTTTGGAAGTTAGAAGGAAGGGGACTGCTACAAAGATTTCCCCAACTTCTCTCTAATTTATATTTTCTTTTGCTGGGCAATTTTATGGTTTCTTGGATAAATTTGTTCTGTTTAAATAACATTTCTTATGAATTAACTTGGATCTTTGTCACCTCTCATTTCACAAAAATGTATCTTGCTTTTCAGTCACAGAAAATGTGGAAGTCTCTCATTTTTCCAGGATCTAAAGGGTAAAAAAATTTCCTTTCAATCATCCACAGTCCCTGGGAACTTAAAGAAGATAGCCAAAAATGTTCCTTGGCAACAGTACAGACGTGGTTTGCCTTCCAGGATATTTTTTCAGCTTCTAAATCAGCGGTTCTCAACCTTTTCCGGGGCTCGACTCTGGCCCGCATCGTGCATGCGTGGCGCGATGGGCACATCGCGCATGCGCGGCACGACGGCCCGCATCACAAAGGGGAAAAAAATGGCGGACCCCAAAAAAAAAAATAGCTGACCCAAAAAAAATGGCCGACCGAAAAAAAATAAAAAATGGCGGACTGCGGTGTTTGGCGACCCCCATGAAATGGTCGTTCGACCCCAAATGGGGTCGCGACCCACAGGTTGAGAACCGCTGTTCTAAATGTAGTCCACCATCCTGTTATTTCTTGAAGGCTTCCCATGTAATTATTTACCAGCTCTGACTCTGCTTAATTTCTGAGGCCAAAAATGGTTGGCCAGGTGGTTGTTACCTGATTAGACTGACAAGGGCCAAAATAAAAACCAAGCTTAGTGGAACACATACTTTTTCAAATGTTGGTTAATCTCAGGAAAGGACTGAAGCGATGAGATCTCAAGAGCTGGAGACCATTCACAATGAAGGAGGTAGCCAAGGAAAGAAATTCAGCAGTCATAGCCCAGACTTAATCAAGCAGAAGAGAATTTGTGGAATAAATGGAGTGGAGGATTTAAGTAAGAAGAAGAAAGGCAGTTAACAGGATGTGAAAGAACCTTATTTGGCCCTTCATCTGCAGATCTTCTAAGTGACACACATGAAATCCATCCTACAATATAAATCGGGGAGTAGAAATTCTAGACTGTTAAAAAAAAGGGATAGAAATTATTTGAAAAAACAGGTTACTACACTGATGAACAATTACCGAAGGCTGAATTGAAAAATGTGAACACAAATGCACAAATACTATATTAGATGCACAAGATTAACAGAAACTAAGCCCAACTCAGTGCGAATACTGTATACTGTTGCTCAATAACAACAGTGTAGATGGCATACTGAATAAATTCTGATAAAACCCTGGTGTATTAACGTGCTGTGGATTACTCATATTCATACAAAAAAATAGTAGAATGTATGATTAATTTTCAAGTTATCTCGTGGATGACTTCACTCACTGTACCTCAAGTTTAGAAAAAAGAATCCACCTAATGTATAAATGTTGTATATACAGTATTTCTATACTTGTGTACCAAGATCATCCATGCTGTCTGACAATTACACTTTTTCCCCCAAGTTAAATCTTGCACTGTGTGTGAGTTTGTATAAAGGTCTATTTCTCAATACAGTATTAGGTTGGCCAATGTTTTTTACTGAGTCTTTATAATCTTAAAGACTTAGATTCTAGTGTCACCACCAACAAAATTTTGCAGCTTTATAGTATTCATTACCTCCTGATTTGTTATGGGGAATACGGATCATCCTCAATTTACGACCACAATTGATTGATTAGCAAAATTTATGTTGAAAAGCAAGACAGTTGGTGAGCTTTGCCCCATCTTCTTGTCACAGTTGAACAACTGCAGTGAATCGCTGCAATTGTTAAGTTAGTAACATGGTTGTTAAGTGAATCTGGCTTCCCCATTGACCTTGCTTGTCAGAAGGTCACAAAAGGTGATCACATGACCCAGGACACTGCAACCATCATAAATATGAGTCAGTTGCCAAATGTCTGAATTTTGATCACATGACCATAGGGGTGCTGCAAATGTCGTAAGTCTGAAAAATGGTCATAAATCACTTTTTTCAGTGCTGTTGTAACTCCAAACAGTCACTAAATGAATTGGAAGTCAAGAACTGCCTATATTTATTTTTCTCTGCTGTCTTGTGAGTCAGTATTACCTGATACTGATTGGTGAACATTAGGATATCTTTCCACCATTGACATATCTCCACAGTGACGGACTTACTTTATGTAAGTTGATATCCATATTGGATTGAAAGCTTGGTAGTTCTAATACTATGCCAAATTATAGTTAGCATTTGCATATTTATGCATGTTATATGTATATACACACGGGTTATTGAAGTATTTTTCCTATCTATGCTGTATCAATATAAATTCAGTTAATTGGGAGTGCCTTATTTCTATTTCTGGTCTGTTGTTACGACTGGTCATATTCCTTCCTATGCCCAGTGGCATCTTTTGATGGTTGTCTGCACCTCTCTCATAATGCCTGTCACCCATCATGCAATAGCTTTAAATTCCACCTATTTATTATGTGCTCTTTAAAAAAAAATCACTTAAGCCTACTTTCAATTAGCTATGCATTCTAACATCAAGAAACAATGGTAGGGTAAAAAAGAAAGTTTGATTTGCTAACCTGCTTTTCTTTCACATATGCTAGGCTGAAAGATCCTGTACATTAAAGAAGATTTATTGTTTATTATTGATTAGATTTATATTTTGCTCTTTATTTCAATAGAATAAAGAAACCCAAAGTAGCTTGTTTGCATATATATCTGCACGTGCATGAAAACGTGTGAAATAAATACACAGCTTAAGCAGTTCTGGAACAGCCAATTTCACTTCTCCAATGTAGCATTTACCTCAGGAAAGTTTTCCAGAAAGTAATGTGAGGCTCATAGAACCAAGAACGTGCAGTTACTTCTAGCAGTACTTTATTGTTTGATTATAGATAGAATCTTGCTGGACTAGAGCAACTGTCTAGAGAACTACAAGATATAAATAATCTGAATAGCTAGGAGGGGATCCACCTTTGCTCTCTTCCTGCCTACCGGAGATTCCAAACTCCACTATCTCTTTTCTCTTTGTACCACATTCCACATTAGGCAGCTTTCAAAAGTTTCTGTTTTTGCTGTTTCACAATTTCTTGTCCAGACTGCCATTATGGTGATTATAATGGTACATAACAACAATATATGCTAGATAAATGTAATGCTATAATAACCACAGGCGTTGTTGTTAGTTGCGAAGTCGTGTCCGACCCATCGCGACCCCATTCACAACGTTCCTCCAGGCCTTCCTGTCCTCTACCATCTTCTGGAGTCCATTTAAGCTCACGCCTACTGCTTCAGTGACTCCATCCAGCCACCTCATTCTCTGTTGTCCTCTTCTTCTATTGCCCTCAATCTTTCCCAGCATCAGGCCCTTCTCCAGTGAGTCCTTCCTTCTCATTAGGTGGCCAAAGTACTTGAGTTTCAACTTCAGGATCCGGCCTTCTAAAGAGCAGTCAGGGTTGATCTCCTCTAGGACTGACCTGTTTGAATGTCTTGCAGTCCAAGGGACTCGCAGGAGTCTTCTCCAGCACCATAGTTCAATAATTCACTAAGTGAAGCTGAATTTGACTTGCAAGTTGAATTTATTACTTGCCAGCCAAAATTGTATTTGCACTGTTTGAGTCCTCCTGAAGGCGCTTTTTCAAGAGGCAACTGGATTTTCTTGTTTTTTCCTTGAAGACATTTTGCTTCTTATACAAGAAGCTTCTTCAGCTGTGGAGAAGTGAAACATCTTTAAAAAAAAACAAAAAACAAAAACCAAGAGTCCAGTTTCATCTTGCAAAAGCACCTTTGGGACAACCATGATCTGGATGATTCAGAAACTCCATAGACATAGACAGTTTGAGTCCTCATTATTGGTGAGTTACATCTGAGTGTCTTGATCAGTATTGCAATTGACATGATGTTGGGTGATAGGAACATTCGCTCCATGAAGTTAAAATCTATGCTATGTCATTCCCACATTCAAGTCATCATTTCATAGTATGATAAATGACAGATGGAGAACAACTGAAGTGTAGTTCAGTCCCTGCAAATACCACTGCTTGGCCCCTAACTTTGTTGTTGGTAGCCACCATTAAGTATATGCATGGAAGTACAAAATCAAAATGTCTTTGCAACCAGCTGATCTAGAACCTTCCCCTGTATCATTGATGGGTTACTGGAATACGATAATGAACCATCTTTCTAATGCCACGGTAGACCTCGGGACCTCTGTGTTAATTTTAGTTTAGTAATAATGGTACAGTCACACCTTCTCAATGGTGATTGTTAGAATGAGGCTGAATCATTAGGGTCTCTTGAGCTTTTCTGAAAAGACATTTTTACAGTCTTAATGAATGCCATGAACTGATATGGAAATTGCCAAATTGCTCTTACTGAAACCTCCTTTAGCTTCACACCATAATGTAATTGCTTTTAATTGCTAATTTTCTTCTGTATGTTGTGCAATCAGGAGGCCTTCATGTGCATGTGTTTTCTTGGCCTGTTCTGCCTCTGAAAGGGGGGGGGAGAATACAACTTGCTTGTTTTGAAATACTCACAGTGCAAACCCACATTTCATTTCCTTCCATATCTCTCAAAGATGGGTGTGGATATCTTTCACGTTAATACTGAGTCATGCTTTTAGGATTATACCTAGAAATGGATTGCTATGTCAATTAAAAATCCACCTCATCAATTATCCTACTTCAATATGCTCAGTAGATGCCATTGAGGCTCGTTACCCATATGGAGAATCCCATGTTTGATCCCTGTTTTCAGGACAGATATTTTACTGGATGTAAGGATTAAACAGCCCCTTCATGTAGAGCAGGGATGGGGAACAATGGCCCTTTTACGATCTGTGAATTTCAACTCCCAGAATTTCCTGAGCTGTAGTTCCCCACCCTTGATATATAGAGAGAAATGTTGACAGCTTGGTATATTTTTCCACCAGAAGCATTTTGATAATAGAAAATCATTTCTGTTTGTTAGCAGCCCTCAGGAAAAGGGCCAACTCTCTAAACGTGATTGCTCTTGATGGAAGTCCTACCAGTTTCATCACAAATGTATAAAATGCTTAAAGGCAGGAGGGTTACAAAGCATAGTTTCCTGCCCCTAATCACTGTTTGCCGAGGAATATGCCACTTCAATTAAAAAGGACTTCGAGCAACTTAAAATTCCACATCCTCTCTGCAATTTTTAAAATAGAAATTATTTTGTTGGTTTCTCTTTAAAAGAGAAGACTAGTTAGGTCTAATGGTTAAGGCTAGAAACCAGGAAACTCTTTGAGTTCTAGTCCAGCTCTAGCATAAAAGCCAGATGGGCATAAAAACCAGTCTCTCTTTTTTTCAGCCCAACTCAACTTAGAGTGGGGAAAATAGGAGGAGGAAGGAGTATTAGATATGTTCACTCCCTTGAGTTATTTATACAAAATAATAAAAGGATAAAAAAGACGAAGACACAGAGAGAGGGAGAGGGAGGGAGAGAGAGGGGGGCACTCTTTCCTAGCAGAACTTGTATCATTTCCTCAAAGGCCAGGAATAGGCCATTCTTAATGTTTTTCTGAAATCCTAGCAGCCTGAGGACTATCTCTAGAGATATGTGGTTGTAGTGATAGAGGAGGCCAGGCACAATTGCATTCATTCATTCATTCATTCATTCACTCACTCACTCACTCACTCACTCACTCACTCACTCATTCACTCATTCACTCTTTCAATCAATCGTGTGTTTTTTTAACCAAAGGCCTCTTCTTTTGCTTTAAAATATTTTTTACTGAAAGTTTTAATAATGTAGTAAAAGAAAACACAAACTGCAGGGAGTCCTTGACTTATGACTACAACTGAGACCGGAATATGATTGCTTTGCTCAACTATTGCAATCTCCCTGCCCCGTTGCTAAGTTCATTGTTCAGCGGGCTCCCAGGTCATTAACTGGACTGAGTGAAAGAGCTGCCGGCCAAGTTCAGCTCCCATCTATGTGCGGAAGGAACTCCTCCGAAGGGCTGCAGGAATCTCCAGGATCTGACCTCTGTTTCTGCAGCTTGCTGGAGGAGTTTCCCTCCCTTCTAGGCATGGAGGGGAAGTCTCCGAGCAGGCAGCAGGAATACAGCTCTGGTTTTCAGAATTTGACCTCTTTCGGCAGCTTGACAGAGGAGCTTCTCTCCCTTTCAAAAGAGCTGGTTTCTGGGAAGGAAATCTATTTCTTTCCAATCTCTTATCCATATGCAAATCCATCCATCGTTAACATTTCAGTCCTAGTGTCAGCCAAAAAAATCATAAAGGGATCCCAGATTTATATATAACATACATACACGTGCCCGCACGCACACATACACACATATTCACAGCTGGGAATCAAACTGATTGACCAATGCCATCAATTCAGTGTTGGCTCTCAGTGATCACACAATCTGTCCCTAACCTGGTCCTTCACATCTTCCAATGGTCCACCCATTGCCATTGTAACTGGATCCAACCACCTTGCTGCAGGCCATCCTCGTCTTCTCTTCCATGTCTCCTGGCATCAAGACCTTTTCTGGAGAGTTAGATCTTTGCCTGATGTCTCTGAAAGCAAGGATTGGATGAGAATAAAGAGGGACTTGAATGGGGTGCAGAATGAGAAAAAAAAAGGCAGCAAGAGGTGAATGAAAGAATGAGCTTCATCAAGAAAAGGGGTGCCATCCACACTGCAGTCTTTGTGACTGTGCTGAGGCTGCCAATCACTTCCTTTGACTCAGAGCTAAGTCACTCCTCATCAGAAGTCCATTGCTGGGATTGCCTATTTTTAGATGTGTGGTCTCAGAAGCAAAGGCCCTGCTGCTTTGCCAGAAGCTCGGTTGCTTCTCCCCTCTCTCTTTCTTCATTCTTCATTCTATTTTATGCAGCTTGGGAAGGCTGTGTGGTGCATTCTACATACCAACTGGCAGTGCCTGAACTTTCAGCGTGCAGGATGTCTTTAATCTTCTTTTAAGGCTTCTGTAAATAGCAAAACATTTTAAGAATTAAAATACACAAGCACACAGGGTGTTGATTTTTGCTGCAATATCTGTCTGAGAACAGCCTGGGGGAAATCACTTTGTGGCCTAGTCCTGGTTATTCTGAAGACATGGGCTGGAAGAATGTGGGCCCCTGACTTGGGCCACATTTAGAATACTGCATCCACTTCTAGTCGCCACAATATACAAAAGATGTTGAGACTCTGGAAAGAGTGCAGAGAAGAACAACAAGAACGATTAGGAGGGTGGAGGTTAAAACATACGAAGAATGGTTACAGGAACCGAGTATGCATGGGATAGAAAAGTTGGATAGAGAAAAATTCTTTTCTCTATCACACAATACCAGGACAAGGGGGCACTCCCTAAAGCTCATAGCTAAGAAAGTGAGGACAAATAAAGGGAAATATTTCTTCACCCAGAGGGTCGTTGATTTATGGAATTCACTTCCAGAAGGGGTCGTGACAGCTGTCAGCCTTGACAGCTTCAAGGCAGGGTTAGATAGATTCATGGATGCCAAGTGTATCGGTGGTTATTAAAACGGATGTCCATGTGCCGCCTCTATGTTAGTTGAGGCAGGCAGGATTCCCTTGAGTACCATTTGTTGGGGGTCAAGGGAAAGGGAAGGTTTTGCCTTCTCTTTCTGCTCAAGATCCCCATGTACAATTGGTGGGCCACTGTGTGACGCAGAATGCTGGACTCGATGGGCTTTGGCCTGATTCAGCATGGCTCTTCTTATGTTCTTATGTTATTAGTCTAATGAAAAGAAGAACTAGGGGAGACATGATATCAGTGTTCCAATATTTGAGGGGTTCCTACAAAGATGAGGTGGTCAAACTATTTTCCAAAGCACCAAAAGACAAGATGAGAAACAATGGGCAGAAACTAACCAAGAAGAGAAAGAACCTAGAACTAAGGAGAAATTTCCTACTGGTGAGAACAGTCAACCAATGGAACAGCTTGCCTTCAGAAGTTATGAGTGTTCCATCAAAAACAGAGTAGACAACCATTTATATGAAATGGTATAGAGTCTCCTGCTAGAGCAGGGGTTTGGACTAGAAGACCTCCAAGGTCCCTTCCAATTCTATTATTCTATCGTCCATGATTCTAGGGAAGACATGTCAAACTCGTGATGTATTAGACCTTTTCCCCATTGCCGGCAATGGGGTGGGCGCGGTTTCCTCGTGATGCATCCGGCCTGCGGGGTGGCAGTTTGAAACCCCTGCTCTAAGGGTATCCTATAGGATGCTAGATGAGTCATCCCAACTTGCTCCTCTGTAGCTGCAGTGCAGCAGTGCTCACTTAACTCAGAAATAGAGAGGAGGGACATACCAACAATTTTGGGTTTGTTGCTGATTCTCTATAAGATTTGGGAAAGTCCATGTTGGACACTACAATACAGAACTTCTGCACCCAACAGGAATCAATATATATGGATGCAATTTACTCCAAGATCTGATGTAGATATCACTTAAACATTCTCTTCCTTGCTTCCTCCTCTTCCCCTGCTTTGTTCTTGAAGTTTTTGGAAGTTCAAAAGCTTCTCTTGTGCAAAGCAAAGTTGGACCATAAGCTACCTCCAATCTGATTTCGTTGTCGTTCTTGATTTTAAAATGATAAAGGATTATAAAATCTCCCTCAAGGCTATTTTTTAAATATATTTGTTTCTATGCCACCTATTCCTAATCCATAGCAGGGAATTAATGCAGACTGCTTGCAGGAGAGAGCCCTCTGTTTCACACCAGCATGAATATAGGTCTATCTGAGATTGAGCAAAAATGGCTTTTTGAGATGGTCCACCCATATTTGTGGGTAAAGAATTTGGATGCATGAGAGAGAGAGATTTTCTAAAACTGGCTCAAAGACAAAACCCTCTCCACCCACTTCATGTGGCACCAAAAAAGTCCCATCAGAAAGGTTCCTTGTTGATACCTTCCCTTAGGCTTGATTTGAAATATAGGGAATTTGTACAGCATGTTACAACAAATGACAGAATAGTCACATTCATTCCTTGGCCACCTCACCACTAAAGAATTGATCCATGTTTGAAATAACTTATTGTGGCAAGTTCTCTTTCAGCTAATTGAGTAAGAAAAGAAACACAGAGGATTTTTTTTTAGCAAGTTCCAGCTGAATCCACTTGGCTTTTCCACTGCTTATTTTAGCCATCCAAGTAATCCCTTCCAAGGAAAGGTAACCAACAGCCCACAATGCAAAAGCTGGCTTGCTTCTGCATCCATCATTCACCTACCATCTCAATACAGTTTCCAGCAGCATGAACACCAACAGATAAGCAACTGGGAATGGGAAGTCTTTTTTTTTTTTTAGAAAAGAATATTCCTAGGCTTATGGGAATCCGAGGAAGCTGTATGTTTAGGACAAACACCATTATTCTGCCCATTACTGCAACTGTCTTTTTATAAAGCTGAGTTGAATGAACGTTGGATTTTAAGTCTGTACAGAACATGTGCTTGATCACTGTAGTATGATCAGAAATATGTGCATCTTCTTGTGCATTATTTATTTATTTATTTATTTAGTTATTTATTTATTTAGTTATTTATTTATTAAATTTTTATACCGCCCCTCTCCCGTAGGACTCGGGGCGGTTCACAACAGAGTAAAAACATAAAAACAATAAATATTTAAAAATAAATTATATTAATATTAATACAAGGCTGTTGCTAAAAACCTGTTAAAAACCAATTCTAAAACCCAAACAGCCTTGTTTAAAAATTTTAAAACCCGAGGAGATCTAGGCCAGGCCGGCTTGATTGAAGACATGAGTCTTCAGTTCTCTTCTGAAGGTGCGGAGATCATGACATGTCCGGAGTTCTGGGGGGAGCTCGTTCCACATCGTCGGTGCCCCCACAGAAAAGGCTCTTCCCCTGGGCGCCACCAGCCGACACTGCTTAGCCGATGGCACCCTGAGGAGGCCCTCTCTGTGGGAGCGAACTGGTCGATGGGAGGTATAAGAACACAAACACACATATCTGTTCATAAGAATAAAATACCTCAGTGTCCATGGCTGGTTGGTATATTTTTTGAGAGCCTAAGTAAAAAACAAAATGTACAGTACGGCACTCAAATTCTCCAGAACCCCAGCCTGATGCAAAGTTCTGGAGAATTCAAAAGTTTGCACATTATTTTTTGAAACTATTTGGTCCTTATTGCTTAGCTATTTCTAAATAAATTAAAAATTATGCATCAAAAGCAAATTGTGCATCAGGAAAGGCAATATGCAGAGACTGATACACTGTGCAAACTGAGCGTGTTTGAATGCTGTCATACTTTGTGCAAATCAATATTGTTTATGGAAACAACATGAACTACAGATGAGGCTGAAGTTCCACTTCTAACCACTTAACCTCTCGTTAATTGTGTCTCTACTGTCTGACATTTTAATAAGCTTCTTTCCCACATACTTCAAGGTAAGATACATAGCTTTTTTTTAAAAAAAAGGTGTTTTTTTGTAAGAACTGAAATGACTTCTCAGTCATATATTCTGCATGACAAATTTCTGATTAATTCTGAAATTATCAATCCACACTAGAAATGGGGTAAGACCAAGTTTTAAACTGCTCTATGTAATCAGAACTACCAGATGGCCGAAGTGTTTGAAAATATTCCCTTCTGATTGTTAATAGTATTTAACTTTGGGTATTTCACTATAATAGAACACTAAAGACTAATAAAATCAATCAATCTAGTGGTGCCAGAGTAATTCAAAGTCTGTGCCATCACATGGCAACATTACATTTTTATTGTCCCTGTCGACATGAATGGAGGCATGGAGGCAGACTTGATATGGATCATAAATTTGTGGTTTGGCCATGCAGTAGAAATCTCATTCTGCTTTCTCAATGTCAAATAGAATTATTATGGTACAAACACAGATGCAGAAAAATAGATATTTCCTTGTTTATATCAGTTGATCTGGCATGTCATGAATATCCTCAATAAAAGTAATGAAGGTTGCCTGCACAACAATATGTTCCATAAATTGCCAATTAAAGGGCAATGCCACAATATCTTATTTACATAAGCCTGGGCAACCTTTGGGTAGCTGAGGGATGCCCTTAACATTTGGGGAAAGAGCACTCCAACAGCTGGGACAGTCACACAACAAAGGCAGCAAAAGGATTTCCCCCCCCCCCTGCCTTCCTCAAGGAATTGAAAAAGAGCTTGGGAACAGGCGATGATGACAGTAACAGTGATAGGAGACAGGAGCTTAAGCTACATTTTTAATTGTTTTCTGTCTCAAAGTGTGAACCGTAATACATATTTTTGGAAATAATTGACCTGCCTACGAAAGAGGCTCATCATGTAACATTTATTATTTTTTTTCACAGTGCAAAAAGAGTGTAATATTGTACTTTTGCTCAGTTGATGTCTAAAGTTGTTTAATCGAGGAACAATGATGGCAAGAAGAATCTTGTTTCATGGATTTTGCTGGCTTTTTGTGCTGTCTAGAGACTTTGCCTCCTCCCACTGCTCCTGAATGCTCCCTTCCCACTTGATGAGAGGAGAAATATGACACTCTGGTAATGAATTTATTAGCGGATTACATAAATACTTCTTCCTAGGAGCCATTTGAAGTCAAATGGGTATTTGCTCCTAGAAACTAATCCTGGTTGGACTGAGAGCACTGGAGACATGTTTGCAATGTTTCAAATCCCTCAGAGCTTTTTCTTAAAAAAAAAAAAAAAAAAGGTTCAAACAACTAACCTCTCTATTTATCTGTGTACCTGTGTAAGCAGGAAAATAAAGAAAAATGTAGATCAAACTAACCAGAATGAACATAGTTAAAAAGACCTCTAGGATGAAGGAATGTTTAGCAATGTTCATTTGTATCTCTCACACACAAACACACATGTATAACCACAAGAAGATATGATAAAGTACAATCAAAATAGTACATCCAAAGATGTTAATATCAAACTAGCTCAATCCTTTAACGTTATCTCCTTGAGGGAGATGGGTGGTCTAGAAACACCAAACAAACAAACAAACAAACAAACAAACAAACAAACAAACAAACAAAAATGAAATCTAGACATGTGGACCATCTATTGTTCCAGCTTCTCAGTTTTAATAGAATACTAGACAACCTGTGATTTGCTGACTTATTGTTTCAGAGATATTTCCTTACCTAGAGAAAGAGAATGACCACAGGTGGGCAAAAAATCAGTGGAAGTGTGGGAGCAATTTATGACTTCCTGATCACTTTCCCATTGAATCTCCTTCTGAGAAGCTGGCAGTGTGTGTCAAGAATCTTCCTTCCTTTCTTTCTCCTTCCCTTTTCCTTCCTTCCTTCCTTCCTTCCTTCCTTCCTTCTTTCCCTTCCTCTCTTGTCTCTTCCTTCCCTCCTTCCTTCCCATTCCC
Organism: Bothrops alternatus; assembly: GCA_034064705.1. Classification (NCBI taxonomy): domain Eukaryota; kingdom Metazoa; phylum Chordata; class Lepidosauria; order Squamata; family Viperidae; genus Bothrops; species Bothrops alternatus. The sequence continues at coordinate 2,343,845 of JARGCV010000087.1, forward strand.
TCTTTTCCTTCCACCCTTTTTTCCTTCCTTCCTTCCTTCCTTCCTTCCTTCCTTCCTTCCTTCCTTCCTTCCTTCCTTCCTTCCTTCCTTCCTTCCTTCCTTCCTCCCTTCCCTTCCCTTCCCTTCCCTTCCCAGCTAAAGATAAATGCCTCCCCTCCTTCCATGGGAGCAAGGAATTGCACAAGTGGCAAGGATGCTGTCAAGAAACAATGAAAATTAGAATCATTTGACCACAGCAGGGCAGCTGAAGCAGCTACAATTTCCCCAAATTTATTTCCCTCAAGTTTAATGATCCTGGCATTCTGTACGTTAGCCCACCTGAGGTATCTATGTTGACAAAGTTTTGCTATATAATGCAGAGTTTCAACTCAGCTGAAGTATCAAATAGAGACTAAAGTTTTAGTCCTATAAAGTATCAATATTATTTTGATACAATGCTAAAACTTAGAAGTAGTAACTTTAAAACACGTGTCAAACTCGCTGTGTCTCGTGACATGTCACAACATATATCATGACTTTTTTCACATTGCTGGAGCTGGGGTGGGTGCGGCCTCCACATGATACAACCGGCCCATGGGCCAGCAGTTTGACACCCCTGCTTTAAAACATTTCTACTGCAAGTAAAGAATTTTCCAGGAATCTAAGCGGTAGAGATAGTTCTCGACTTATGACCACAACTGAGCCCAAACTTTCTGCTGCTAAGTGAGACAGTTGTTAAGTGAGGTTTGCCCCATTTTACAACCTTTCTTGACACAATTGTTAAGTGAATCACTGTAGTTGTTAAATGAGTAACCCGGTTGTTAAGTGAATCCGGCTTCCTCATTGACTTTGCTTGTCTGAAGGACACAAAAGGTAATCACATGATCCCAGGGCACTGCAGCTGTCCTAAATATGACCCAGCTACCAAGCATCTAAATTTTGATCATGTGACCATGCGGGATGCTGCAACGGTGATAAGGGTAAAAAATGGTGATAAGTCCCTTTTTTTAGTGATGTTGTAACTTCGAACAGTCACTAAATGAACTGTTGTAAGTCGAGGACTATCTGTACTTGGATCCTGAGTTTCCCGGGATGCAAGCAAAGGGTGAGGAGTAAAGTAGCAAGGAAGATAGCAGTTACATGTAAAAAAGTGGGTAGGATTTTCATCTCGCTGTCATGGCCGCCATCTTGACTTTATGTCACCTCCACAGACACTCTTGGATGAACAAAGAGGCTAAATTGATGCCTTTGAACTGGCCATTCTAGTCTTCCAGAGAAAGTGGCCAAGTATTAGTAATAGCTGAATATTCACTTGTCTGTATAAGCCTTTTTAGCAAAACACCACTAAAAAATAATGGGAAGAAACTCCAGCTCAGATGCCTGTTTTCAAAGTATCTCTTAAACCAATGTACCAGGCTGCACCATCGGAGTCCCTAGGGCTATGTGAGCTTCAGCCTCTGTCAATTGCCATGGCTAAAGATGAAGCAGACACATAAGTAGAATGGACAAAAGCTGGCAATAAAAGATCCCTTCGGGGAGGTAGTTAAGAAGGAACCAAGTTGCTGAGGAAACAAAGGGGGGGAAAATGTCACCTGAAGCAGACAAAGGAAGTTGGGCCTGGACACATGGAACTCTCCATTGTCCTTGAGTCCCATCAACAGCTAACTGACTTGTAAAACAACAAAGCAAGAATAGCTCCCAGTCTTGTGAATCAACAAAGCAAGAGCTTTTGGTCCTTGGCGGCTTCCATCCCTCTAGTTGATGATTGGCAGCCTAGTTGAGATGGACAGTGTTAAGTGTGGATGTGTGGATCTGTGGATGTGAGAAAGAGCAAATGTACATATGCAGATAATGACCTCAAACCAGCCTTAATGAATATTTAACTTGTCAGTGAAGAGTGATAGATTTGTGATGAATTTAGTTAAATCTAAATATCTAATATATTGTGATAGATTTAGTTAATCTTATACCAACTTTTATATTTCCCTTAGATAAATCGTATACTAACAGCCTGGTACATTGGGTTTAAGTGACACTTTGAACTCAGGCATCTGAGCTGAGGCTTCTTTCAGTTATTTTTTAGTGGTGCTTTGCTAATTAATGTTTTTCCACTTTTCATAGCTTTTTTTTTTAGATTTGTATGTGTATGTTATAAACAGATATGTCTTTTTCAAATGTTTGTAACATGGTGTATTTTATATTTTTTTAGCATTTAAAATTATTAATTGTTTGCATCTCACCTTTCTTTTTCATGACCATAATAAAGGTTTGGTTGATATACTGTAACCAGTAAAGTTCTGCTGTTACTTTATGTATTCAAAAAAAAAAAATCTGTCATGCCTCAATGTTTGATTGAAAGTGATTTCAGTCTGTCCCTAATTATTCCCCAGCTATTGACCAGGGCTGTGAGCGTTTAAGTGAGTGACCGTGTAATACCTCCCAGCCTCACTTTCAGAAATTATCAACAAATCGTATGTCAGGAAGGGGAAATTATTAAATACCTGGAAAGTAATCTTATTCACGAAGAATATCTATGTGGTTGCTAAGAGACAACAACTTGATAGTACCTACTGACAATAATTCCTACTAACTGAATTTCATTCACTTAATAATAAACTCAAGCTTAAATTAATTCTAATATTGTTTCGGGAGCCCCCTGCCCACTTCTTTGTCTTGCCCCACCAGGCCTTTAAAAGTTAAAAAAAATGGCCTTCAGCCTCAAAGAACCTATGCAGCCTTTTAATACATGTGCACACGCAAACAAAGGAACCTGTAGATTTGGAAATTGCAATCCACAGGTTGCGGCTCAACCTTGATAAGATTAAGTGCTTCTGGGTTTGGGGTCCTCCAGATCTGGGAGTTGCAGAGTGTCCATCTTTGATTCCAGATGGGATGGTACCCTCCTGCTCAAACTTGGTATGCAATCTGGAGGTTCTTACGAACTCAAACTATGCTCAAAGAGTAGGTGGCAGATATGGTCAGGGAAACCTTTATATCACTGTGTATTATGCACCAATTATGCCCATTCCTGGTCCTGGCCATGGGTACTCCTGCCTTGGCCATCTCCCAATTAGACTATTGCAACATGCTCTACATGGGGCTGCCCCTGAAACTAGAAATGTCAGTTGGTCCAGAAGGCAGCAGTGCAGATAATTATGGGTAAATTTTGTTAGGTTCACATAACACCGCTACTCTGCAAGCTGCGCTGGCTTCTGATAAGCTTCTGGGTGCAACTGAAGATGCCAATGGCTATCTTTAAAGCCTTACATGATGTAGGACCAGGTTATTTGAGGGACTGCCTTCTCTTATGGACATCTGCCTGCTCCACATTCTCTCACAGAGAAAGTATGGTCCAGATTCCTTCTTTTAGGTCTTGTCATCTTATGAGACCTAGGAAGAGTGACTTTTTTTTGTGGCTGCCCCTGCTTTCTTAAACCTGATATATAAAAGTCCCAACTCTCTTTGCCTTTAGGAAAGCCTTAAGGCCTGTCTCTTCCCCCAGGCTTTAAGGGATCACTTCAGTGGGAGTCTGTGGTTTGCTCTCTTCTGTACTTGGTCGCCATTTTACATTTTAACTTTTCTATTTATATATTGGTTCTTTGTTGTTATTGTTGTTATTCTGGTTCGCTGCATAGTCAGCCAGATGTTCAGACTGGAGTTAGCATTTTTATTCACCTAATCAGGATAGGAAGAGGTGGATGTTTGATGGCATTACAGATATTGTCGCAAGACGTAAGTTGTTCCTATTAAAGCTGTCTTTTGTAATTGACTCATGGTGAATTTGTCAATGCTGATGGTGCTCCAGTTGTTTTGGGATTGGACCCAAGGGCCTATGACTATTGGTACTACCTTTGCCTTCTTTTGCCACAGTTGTTCTATTTCTATTTGCAAGTCTTTAGATTTTGTCCAGTTCTTTCTCTTTTAGTCTGTTGTTTCCAGGTACTTTCATGTCTATCATCCAGACTTTTTTTTGTCTTTCTTATCGAGAATTGTTAAGTCTGGAGTGTTATGTGGCAGATGCCTGTCGATTTGAATTCTAAAGTTCCAGATTACTTTGGCTTCTTCATTTTTTATGACTATTATTGTGTGTTTAGGCTGTATGCTGCTCAGAGTTCACACTGTCTGAGTTTATTTATTTACTTTATTTTATTTTATCAAATTTCTATGCCGCCTTTCTCCTAGGACCCAGGGCGGCTTACAACAACAATACAATTACAAGTAAGAAATTTAATAATAATCAACCTTCCAACACATTCATTCAATCTAAAACACATACATACAACATGCAATCACAATCAAACACACAATCAGGCATCATAAATCTTAAAACAAATAAATAAAAAGAGGTGTTATTCCATTTCACGGAGACATTTTAAGATGCTTACAGCACATGGCATCTGCCCCTGTGGCTCAGTCAATGTCTTCTAGCATGACCACAGCTGGCAAAGATGATTCCTGGATGAATTTTGCAGCTGTGCCCAGAGGCTGATACTTTCAAAAGCCTAGCAGAGCCTCCCCAGGTATCTGCTTGGTCTTTCTTGTTCAAGCGGTGGCAATACAAAGCATAAGACATCAAATCAAAACAAGTCCTCTGCAGAAGGACACTGATTCAGGACTTGTGCTCCTCTCCTCCCCAAACCTGCATAGTGGAAAATGGGAAAACAATGCTAAATATCGGGGTTCCCATCCAATTAGAGAAGTCGGAACTGATTAATCATGTGCGTATAATTAATTGATAAAACCTGCACTCATTTGCATATGTCTAAACAAATCTTTTGGAACACAAAGCATCCTTGTCCCTTTGCCGACTCTGCACTTGGCAAGTGGCAGAAGTCAATGGCTGGAATTAATAATTAGGCTGTTATCAAGAGACGTGCCTAGGGAAGGAAACGTGGCTTTGTTCAAACCTGAAGAAATACCATACATTCTGGATAATTTGCCAAGCCCATTCCAGGTTGGCCGTGGTTTGCCAGAGCAAAAGCTAGAATGTTTCTGTCATTCAGATGCAAGGATTCCAGAGTGAATTTACAGGGCAATTATGACAGGGCTGGTGTTTGTCACCTCCCTCCTCCCTCCACCTCTCAGCAAGTGCTCCAGAGCCCATATGAAAAAGAAAAAATAGTAAGCATATCTGACAATATTTATACATCTTGGCTTAAAGTTCCTGCATTAGGGAATCCGAGGAAAATCTCCCCATGAGAAGTCTGGAAAAAAAGTTTTGTTTTTTTTTTAAATCAAAGCGGAAAAGCCAGGAACATATTTTTTAAGGGTATATTTCCCAGTCAGACAGAGAGCAGTTAATGGTTGTAAGCTAAAGGAACAAGAGCAAGCTGAAATCAAGAGCAAGGTTTCAAAGCAATTCCTTGAGTCCTTTGTCCTTCATCTGAGGGTGAGAATTACAAGGCAGAGTGGAACATATTAAAATAATAAAACAATAGGCAGGGCAGAGCAGAGCTCTTAAGCTTCACATTTGACCTGCTGCTGCAGGTATGCAGAAGGGAGCAGTCGCTGATGGCTTTCAAGCTGCTAAAGTAGAAAATTGGTTGGAAAGTCAAGGCTGCCTGCTTCTTATCTTGTGCAAATAGTCTTACAGGAAATCAATAGGCAAAGAAGTTGACTCTACTTACTGTACCTGACTGTGCAAATAACATTTTAAACAGAGAGAAAATCTGGATACTCTTTGCAACGTGCTTTGCCCAGTATTGCTGCTGCTGCTGCTGTTAAGATGGTTTTGTATGGTGGCTACTGTGGGAGCCGGTTAGGAGGTGGAGGTGGATTAGACTGTTGCTAAGATGACAGAGAAGTGAAAGCTTGGGTTGAATGTTTTGTCTTAGGAGAAAAAAAAGGGAGCTAATGGAATGGTTTCCTGGCATGAACGAGCTGAGATTGCATTGGGAAGACTAGCATCTTGGGTGGATTTTGGAAATGTGGAAGAAAGAGACCAAGAAGGAAGGGGTTAGGAGAACTGATTTATTATCCCTCACCAGGCAGAGCTTCATTGAAGCCTAGTTTCCTATAGAGTTAGTTGACAGAGCAACCACAGAACAATCAGCAACCAAAACAGTGGTTGGTTCGCACTGGTTTATTGACTTTGGTGAACCGGCTGAAGCCCTAGCCCTTTTTCGCAAGGCCCAGAACGGACTGCTGAAAGTACATGGATGCCACTTCCGGAAATCTGTTCTGAGCCTTGGAAGCCTGGGGGAGGCCTCCCAGGCCCAGAAAGGCCCACTGGAAGTGCATGGACACCACTTCCGGAAGTCCGGTCTAGGCCTCAGAGGCCCAGGCCCAGAGTGGACTTCCAGAAGCGGCATCCATGCAGAGAACTGGTTGTTCAGGTATTTGAATCCCACCACTGAAGAAGAAATGTTTGATTGGCCAGACTGCAGTCAAACTACTGGAAGTCTCCCAGATGTGGTAACCACTACTACCGGTCCCACCTGGGCCAAGATGGAAGGGCAGAAGGGAGGGCTCTAGGTTGAGATCCTTCAAGATAGTCCAGACAAGAAACCAAAATCGTGAATACTAATACTACCTTTATTGCAGTGTTACAGTAAGAGAATCTTGCAAGTCTGAAAGCACGCCTCCCCTCCCTTGCCTTTACTTTCCAGCGAACTAGGGTGAGTCCCTTCTGAGGTGTGTTCTTCACGTCCATTTCACCTATGGGCTGAGATATCTCTTGTCTGAACATTGCCTTCTTCATCCTGTTCCCATGGCTATTCTCACAGTCCATCACACTAGAGTAATGGCTTCTTGGATGAAATTGTCTGAAGTCCCCAGTCATCCCCATGAATCAGGCAGAGGTAAAGAAATTGTTTCAGGTCATTGTCATTTGGGTGGAGGACTTAGGAAAGAGGGTCACGTTGTTGGACTGGATGGTTCTGACAGATCTGAAGGAAAGAAAAGAGGGGGGAAAAAAGCACCTTTGGGTGTGCCCTGATAAAAAGCCCCCCCCTCTAGAGTTGTGGGTGGATATATGAAGGTAGTGGAAAAGTTAATATGCTGGATTGATTGATTGAATAGTTAGGTACAGTATCTGAGTGGCATTCTGTGGATGTTAAGATTACATCGGAAGTCTGAGTGCAATCAGGGAATTTTGAGGGGAGAAGACATTTGTAGTGGGTTGAAAGAGACTTGCAGAACCTAGTATCAGGAACCACTAAGTTGACTATTCCAAAAGAAGTGAGATCAAACATTTACTGTTGGTCCCTACTTCCTGCCTAGTGTCCTCATTCTTGGATCTTGGAGAATAATTGCAGACCTTGGCTCCAAGTTTTTGATAGTAAATGTCAGTCAGTGTGCATTAAGGATTTGGAGCCTAATAAATCAGTGAGGCATCTGGGGCTGATATTAGAGATTCTATACAGAGCCCAGTGTGGTCAAGTTCCTGTGCTTGTTCCTCTGTCTAATGGCTAACCAGTCGCTCAGTTTGAATTGTTGAGTTTCATGTATTTATTTTATTTACATTGTGCCAAACAACTCAACATAGCGAACATATCTAATACTCCAGAAAATCACAAAAAACAAGATGGAACAAAAAAAAAGCAAAATTGCAAGAAGCAATGGCTTCCCCTCCCTGAATTAATCCAGCAAAGGGGGCTCCATATGTTAAACAGCGGGGCTGTATTTTTGACCATGCCCGTAAGGATACGTGTCTTCCTTAACTATCCCTTCATTATCCCTCAGCTGGGCATGATGTCTGCAGCAGGAAATCAGTGCTAATAACTGCTAAAATAAGAGAGTTGATGGAGATTAGACATGCCAATCAGAAATGTTGTTCAAAAACACATTTTTGGAATGCTGGATGTACAAGATAGAAATGATTTGGGGATGGGAGGAATTGAACAAGTGCTGGTTTCAATTTATACTCAGTCAGCCTAGAATTAACTTTTTCAATCTATATCTAAATGTTAGAGATTGTGTACCATTTGTATGTGGGGGGGGGGTTTCTCCTGAATATCTGATTTAGCAATGATTGCTTAATGTACCACATTGTCTCCATGGTTTATCTAAATAAGCAACACTGATGATGTAATCAAGACTTCATACAATAAAAATAATCTCATTTTTTAAAAACCGGATAACCTGATGAATAGAAGCCACTAATGGAATTTGTCATTTTTTCCCCAAAGTCATCCCTCTTGAACAATTTTACTTAGGCAGCAATAACTAATCTATAGTTTTTCTAAGAATTGTTGCTTTTCAGCAATAAATATTACAGCTGTGTCAGAGACTTTTATTATATAGCATTCATCATTTTTATATCTGCTTCCAAGCCAACCTACTGCGTAAAGTAAGCATTATTCTACATAATTTACTTATAGATCATGCTTATCAAACATTCATAGCTTTTGTAAGCTTTTTTATTGAAAAAGATGCAATTGTGAATTTTTGTAAAGCTGTCTGTTTCATCACTGAAAGAGCCTTATCGTGAAAGATCCTTTCACTTGCAATGTTTTTTGCTTTGTTTTGAGATACAGTTTGGTGATAAGGAGGAAAAGTTTATACTTAAATCTAAAATGCATATTTTTCATGCTGGAAATGAAGATGGGAAAAGAAGGGGATCTTTCTGCTGTAAATAAAGGCACTGTAACAGAGGAGGCTTCTCCTGCTAGCTTTATCAGTGTGGCCAGTACATTTATCAAATAAACAAATAGTCAAAGATTGATGGTTTTATTTTATAATGGGATGAGCTAATTTCTTGTGGCTTGCTTTAGCAGTGGATGTCCCAAAGGTGATTTTCCAAAAGGCAACTGGACTTTCTTGTGTGGGTTTTTTTTTTGTTTGAAAATGTTTCTCTTCTCCTCCAAGATGCATCTTCAATTCTAAAGAAGAACTGAATTAGCTACTTGGATGAGAAGTGAAATGTTTTCAAAGAAAAAACGAAGTCCAGTTGCTTTTGGAAAAGCACTTTTGGGACAACGATGTCCTGGATGATTGAAAATCTCCATAGCTATTTAGCAGTGGATGGTGAATGGGATCATAAAAGTGAACAAGAATTGAGCAATCACTGGTCCTGTGAATTTCAAATGTGTCTCAGAATATTATCCTAGATATGTCTGCGGCTGAAAGCCAATTTGCAGTATTCTTTTCCCAGTTGGCAAAGTTATTTCTTGGAATTTAGAGAAGGCAGTCTCCCTCCCCCCCCAAAAAAATGGAGTTATCCAACAGTATTTAATTCAAGTCTTTAACCAGCATGGTATAAACACCAAAGTAATACCCAAAATAGGGCATCATTCATGTAAAACTTAAAATTTAACACTTACAAAAAAGGAAAAATTGAAGACAAGATTGATTTGAATTGAAGGGTTAGATGGCTGTCTGCTCATGGTTGAAGGTCTTAGGGAACGAGGTGGCACTGAGATTAATTTCTCTGAATAAGCATTGGTTGGGTCTATTAAACATTTGCTCCAAGCCTCTAATTTCAGCTTCCCTCAGCTGTTCAATTGCTAATTCAAGGCTAATAACAGGAATTAAGTTGGAGGAGGGCTCCAGTTCAAATTTTATCTCTGCTGCTATAGATTCATTGGCCATATTTAGGCAAGTCACTATTTCACCTTCTGTAAAAGAGGAATAATCTCACTGTCCTATTCTGCAAGTTCTTTCTGTAGAGAGATAATTATGTGGCTGCTTCTGATTGTTATCCAGTAACCTTACAATATGAGTCTAGTACAGTGTTTCTCAACCTTGACAATTTTAAGGCATGTGGACTTCAACTCCCAGAATTCCACAGCCAGCAAAGTCCACATGCCTTAAACTTGTCAAGGTTGAGAAACACTGGTCTAGTACTTCTGCTTGTAGCTCTCTTAACCAACCTTGCCTGTCTACCCATTAATTAAATCTAATGCCATATCACCTAATTACCACAGAAAGGGATTTTTGTTCTGTCATGCTCTAGCAGAGCTCCTGGGTTCCTTCATACCATGGAGTAAAGCTGCTATTGAGGCTCTTTATAAGATACAACAGGGACATGTGATTGGTTAACTAGGCTCCCCACAGCATCTGGATAATTATTTGCGTGTGTTAGTATCCTGGTTTGATCCTCCCACAGTTTTTCCCCTCTCATTAATCATCTTGTTGGAGTGGATGTTGGGTTCAATCAGAGCCCCATAACATCTGTTGTACTGGAAGTGATCTCGATTGTTGTTACCATAATGAGTTCCTCTTAAAAGGAGAGATTATCTGAGGCTGATTTGACCAGCTCAATGTGATATGCACAACACAGATCCAAATTCCATTTGCCATGACAGATGTGCAGACACCCTCTATAAGTGCGGCAAAATACCATCACTGAATTGCGATTGTGGGGCCGAAAAACAAACTATCCGATATATGGTGTCAGAGTGCCAAAATAGAACCTACAATGGAGAATTTGCTGATCTCCTGACTGTGACAAATGAAGCTGTGTTGTCCATATCGAATTGAGCGGGCCAAAATTATATCTGTAATCTAGATGTAGGTTTATAATATTATAGATTTTATATTTCCTATTTTGTATTTTTATCTCTCGCGTCTTTATCGAAATGTGATGTGACTGTGCCATACGACAAATAAATAATAATATATCTGAGGCTGAAAAAGCAGAAGCTCTATTGAATCCAAACATAGGGTGGAAAATAAAAAACAAAAAGAACAGTAAAAATGTGTTCATGAACACCACAGTCCCTGAGCTATTAGTACTCCATTTCTACAGGTGCTCACTCAATTTCTGTGGTTTAATAAAGTTTAGGTGCAGTAGAAAACAATCTGTTGCAATAATCCCTCTCTGCTCTTCTCTTTCCTTAGTCTTCAGGGCCTGAAATCACCAAATTGTAGGAGATGATTAGGCTGAGCTTGAGGGAGGGAGTCAAACGTATCACCAGTCATGAGTCCCTTCATGCCCAGAAGAGATCAAAATCCCTCCTTCTTTGAATTCCATTGACTCTTATCTTCTGCCAATTTACCTTGACCATTAGTAGCTCAGATTCTTGTAGAGAGCTTAAACTTACAATAAATCCTTATACATATTTGAACTGCCTTGATTTCAAAGGTTTCCAGGTTTCCCTGGTGCTTGACCCAAACCTCATATTTGTTCCTTCTCTGATACTTTCTCTGTTGGCTCTTGTATTTTCTGTGGCTCCTGGTGCCTTTTTTGGGGAGGAGTCTGCTTATTTGTGTACAGGTTTGAGTGAAGTGATTCCTCAGAACCACTTTTAATGATTTCATAGGAAGCCTGGCAAAGAGACTGATTGTATGTGAGTGTTTGGCATTAGCTCCTGGCAACATGGACATGTACGGTACTACTCTACAACTGACTCCAAAGATAGGATGATTTTTAAAACCATATGATGATGTTAAACCAATACTTCACTTTTTTTGTCTGAGGTCTTCCTTTGGCCTTTCGTATCTCCCCACCTTTAAATTTCCGCCTTAAAGTAAAAATCTATATACCGTGTATTAAATTAAATATGTACTTTCCTGGCAAGTTCAAGTGAAAATTATTCTGGAAGGATAAGAAGCACTGAAATTCTAAAGCACAAAAGTTAACACTGTGTTGGAGGAAATTAAAGTGGTCAGCTCAGGACCTTATCAGTAGGTCCACAATGACAACAAAAGAAATCACGTATCGTTGGACAAACTTTCCACTCTAAAAAAAATCCTTCTCTGACTACTGACATATACTGTATTTCTACAGTCTGTACAGAAGTTACTGGGTCTGGCCTACATTTGCAGCAGGATCTGGTGTCTCAATGGCCAATGTTAAGATGCAGATAACCAGTCGGATATTTTTGCACAATGTTATTGTCTTTTCCAAAAATCATTTTGTGAATGGCCATTGCCTGTGGATCCATGCCTGCACTGCCTGCATCTCATTTACTTTTTCTAATCTTATCTCTGTGTCTCTGTATTTTAACTGTAAATTAGAGCTATCAGATATGGACTGCAAAAATCTACTGATTCACTAGGGCACCCATGGAGGGGGTCAAGAATGTGGAAATGGTGGGTGCAACCAGGTTAATAAAAGTGCCACCTAGGCGTAGGGGTGCTACCAACATTGCATATATCTATCATCTATCTCTATCTCTATCTCAATAGATAGATTAGATAGACAGACAGACAGACAGACAGACAGACAGATATGCAATTAACATTTAAAAGGGTGGGACTTCAGTCAACCAATCCCATCTGCCATTTTAATGCTGTTGATAGTGCCCCTACCCCGTTATTTACTAGATGACAGTGTAAAGACATAAAATCCTCTTTGTAATTGTCCAGATTTCCAAAATGTATATATGTTCCTAGTTCACTGTAAAACTCCATGCAGCTGATGAAATTGACTGTACTTCATTTATGCTACAATGCATTGTTAGTTTTCCAGATGTCATTTACTTTTGGTTTGAATGTTACCACTCTAGAAATATAAGTATTTGATCTGCCGTTCAATATTTGGCTCTTCCCACAGGCTTGGAGCAGTACCTTCTTTGAGTCTCCCTTTTGAATCACACCAACCAGCATGGCCACTTTTTTTTTTACTGTTGTTTTAATTGCTTGTAATTGTTTTAACCCATATGCCAACCAGATTCAGTGATAAACAGGTAGCTTTAGACAATGAATGAACGAACGAATGAGTGTTCTCAGCTTAAGGCTACCAAATTTGGGCTACAAAAATCCAAATGACCTCTAGAGTGCAACAAATAGTTAGAATTTGCTGTTTCTCTTTACCCATTCCGCAGCAATGAAGAAGATACCAAGCATGGCTCTCAGCTTTCCTCACAACCAGGGAAGTCCAGCTCAAACTGTTTGATTTCAGAAGAACCAGCAATCTGTGTCGTTTTATTTCTTCTGAATGCTGGTGAAGAGGAAGTGGGCTGAACAAAGAGAGTTATTTGATACTTCTCTTCTGCCATTTTGCCCCATATCCACTCTTACAAGGAGAGACACAAGAAACTCTAACCTTATAGCCTTGTGTGTTGGGCATCTGTAGAAGGATACCTCTGATAGCATAAGTCTAGAACTTATAGAAGAAGAAAAGTCACACACATTTGTGAAGAGGACTTTTATTCAACTTTCCTGCACACAAGTTTATGTCATATATACAGACAGCAAGAGAGAGAAAGAGAGTGAGTGAGTGAGAGGGAAGGGGGGGGGAGAGAGATCATTCTTGCTGGCATCCACAAATTGCCCCAGTTGCTGGATCAATTACAGCCCAAGAGACCACTGAGCTTCAAAGGCCCCTCTTCCATTGGGAGGTTGTCTACCATGGGAGCTAGGAAAACTCTACTTTCCTACCAGAACAGATCAGCTTCAGCCTACTTCAGGATGACGAGATGTTGTCCTTGGCCAACTGTTAGTAGAATATGTTCATGGTGCAGCAAGGAAACTGTTTAGATGAGCCCTGGATTTTACAACCCCTAACAACTGCAGCCTCCCTGTGGAGCCAAAAACAAGCTTCTGCAACACACACACACACACACACACACACACACACACAGTAGTATCATCTGTGCGCTTCAAGATCCGCAGCCTAAGGGTGCTGCCTCCCACTGTCTAATGACAGAGCCAGTCTGACCATTATAGAAGTTCACCCGACCTTTCTAATTATTACCGTAGGGTAGAAGAGTTCTCACAACATAAAGAGCTTCCTTCTTTGTGATTAGACCAGAAGCAGCAGAAAAAAAATGAGTTGGAAAAAATGCTGAATATAAATCACACAAAGTTCTTGATACTGATCTCTTACTTCCCAGTAATTCATTTTTCACTGTATATATCCATTAAGGTGATTTATACAGTTCTTAGGAAAAGAAACCAAAGGAATAACACTTTCCTGTTATCCAAGTTATGCTGTTATAGAGTGAAGAATGGTTGCTACTGTTACCAGTCAGTCAAAGTGCTAACCACACGAATTTTAGCTTGGCCATTAACACATATAATAGATGGGTCGAAGGAACTCACTGTATCAACTCTGCTGGCATATACTGGGTAGGCAGAAACCATGGTAGCTAGGCAGTCCCTCAGATAAGCTGGCCTATGCCATGTGGAGCTTTATGATGACCAGCATCTTTAATTGCACCAGCTACACCAGTTCAGCTTGCAGAGTAAAGTGGCACACAGGCATACCCAGGTATTCCCATACTAGCTGCTCACACTACTACATTCCTTCCAAGTGCTTTTCAAGGTCAGCCCCATACAGGACACATTTCACCAGAGCTGTGAGTCGATTAGACAATAAGTGACTGTGTGAAGGGACTCTTGATATGGGAAGGTGCAAATGTTATGCAAATGTTCCCTTGCTCACAACATCTTAAGTAATAGCTATGGTCTCCCATCCAAGATAGATGGGAAATGTCCAGGAGGCCCTAATATTCACAGCCACTGATTTTTAGTAGGATTGAATCAGAGTTGGTTCTTCCCCATCTAGGTCCACACAGACTCCAGGCATTGGGACAGGACCTAAACGGTCTATCTTGGCCAATCTATGATGGAAAGATATAATTGGGTATCATCAGCAAATTGATTATATCAAACCTAAATGCTGGATGAACTTATTCAGCACTAAATGTTGATGTAAAAGGAGGGGAGAGAGTATTGAACCCTAGGGGAGACAGTCTCTATATCTCTTACGCACAACACCAACCTAGAACCAGCATGAAGGAAGGAAGAGAACCAACAGTATGATCAACATTATTGAAGTCTGTTGAAAAATGAAGGAAAGTAAGGATGGATGAACCAGCTCCATCCATCCTCCTTTACAGGTCATCCACAAGCATCATCAAAGCTGCCTCTGTACTGAGTTCCACTGAAATAGGTCCAGATCAGTGGCCTCCCATCTTTTGGGTGCCAGGGATCAGTTCCATGAGAGAAGGTTTTTCCGTGTATTGGAAGGGCCGTGGTTTCATGTGCTGTCTGCATTCTACACATACATGGATGGAGTTCACTCATTTCTGCGGCCCGGTTTCTGGCATGTTGCAGACTGGTTCTGATCTGTGGCCCGAGGGTTGGGGAGCCCTGGTCTAGATAATCTGCTTCCTCCAGGAATCTCTGCAACTGCAGGCTCACCACTTTCTTGACAACCTTCCCTCAAAAAGGGAAGGCCGGCGACAGTAGAACAGTTGTCTAAAACAGTTTGGCCCAAGCTCAGCCATTTAAGAAAGCTGAAGTTGCTATCCCTCTCTCAATGAGGTTGACATCTCAGCATGTATTCAACTACAACTAATGTCCTTGACTGCCTTAACAACCCAAATGCTCTTTGGTTCCAATAAAACGATGACTAAATTAACAGTGTAGGCCAGGGGTCCTCAAACTTGGCCACTTTAAGACTTGTGGACTTCAACTCCCAGAATTCCCCAGGCAGTGATGCTGGCTGAGGAATTCTGGGAGTTGAAGTCCAAAAATCTTAAAGTGGCCAAGTTTGAGGACCCCTGGGAATTCTGGGAGTTGAAGTCCACAACTCTGAAAATGGCCACGTTTGAGGACCCCCTCGTGTAGACAATCCTTTCCATGCCCTCCAATACCATTGATTCAGGTTTTGGCACGTTTTGGCCAGTGTGCCAAAAGGGCAACCACAGTCCATGTTATCTCAAACATGCTCATTCTAGTCTATGCCTACTATTCATCCCACCAGCCTAGAGGTATGCAGTGTACCAGAGTATTCAGGACAAAGGCGCAAAAGTAAAATGTACATTCCGATTAATGAGAAGAATTAGCAATGGACTTATGGTTTGTGATGATGGCTCCCTAGTCTACAATACCAGGATCTCTCTGACATTGAAGTTGTCACTTAAGATTGGATTGTTTTCATAAATCATTTGGAAAGTAGTTAATCAATGAAGGAAAATATTTGTAGCTCAGAGTTGAAATGAGAGGTCTTTGGTGCTCTCTGAGCGTGCTTGTTTTCTTGCAGACATTTCATTACCCTAACTAGATAACATCATCTCTGCTAGTAATGAGTTCTGTTTGCTGTCAGCACTCCTTATAGCACTGATGATGTTACCTAGTTAGGGTAATGAAATGTCTGCAAGAAAATAAGCAAGCTCAGAGAGACACCAAGGACCCCTCAAAGTAGTTAATGTCATTAGCTTGTTTATTAGTTTCTTTTAACTCACATCTGTTTGGAAGGCATTATGGATTTTAAATCATTGAAAAACTAAAGAATTCATCTCCCATGCATTACTTTTTTCCCCTCAAACGATGCAGATTAAGAAATCACTGCAGCTACTGTAACTACACCAACTATAACTATCCTGATATAAGTATTTCAGTCTTTGAGGAACTTCAAAGAACTGTTTTAATTCTGGATTTCACTGAAGAGTCAGAGACCCAGGAGGATCCATCTACTTTGGAAAAGTTTCTGATCTTTAAAGCTCTTATTCATGATTTGAAGCAGAATTTCCATAGATGCTCTAAAATATATATTTTGCTAAACATTTTCCTCTCTAAGTAAGAGTGTCTCAGAACTTAAAGCCGCGATAATTCCTTTTTATGAGAACAGATTAAGTCAACTTGAATCAGCTGAATGAATTGACCCATTTTTTTAAGAACTCTTCGCCACAAATAATTTACATCTTTTGAATATTTCCTCCAATGCCAAATCAGATCAGTCTGTGGTGTTCTGTATAGGAAGATTATATATGTGAGGTCTTTTTTTTTTGTTAAAAGCTGAATATCACTCAAAATAGAGGCACCATACTATTTCAGGCTTCTGTTTCCATTTACAGAGACCCAGTTCAATTCTGATTCAGTTTCTCGAAACTACCAGGCAAAATAATATTGTATCACTGGCAAAACAAGCTGAGTCTTTGGAATAGAAAGATAAGAAGAAAATGATTTTTCCAGTCTATCGCCCAGGTTGTGAAGCAATCTGTAGTGTTTAATGACATATATTTTGTGGCGAGACACAAGTAGATGAGACGTTTGGGGTGGGGTGAAGATGGGGGGATGCTATCCAGCTGTTTGTTGCTTTCCTCACATCCTGAAGACATGAAAACATTCTCTTGATATGGAAACTGCTGGTCAATGTATTTTATTAAAACTAAAAGGAGAAGGGAAGTAGCAGTCTTTACTTGCTGTTGCTTATAGGTAGTCCTAGGCCTACAATTGTTCATTCAACAACCGTTCAAAATTATAATGGCACTGAATGAATGGACATATGACCTCATCCCAAAGTTTCAACCATTTTAGAGTCTCCATAGTCACATGACAAAAATATGAGCAATTGGCAGCATACCTACCCTTACAACTGTGGGGGCATTGCAAATCCCCTGCATCATAAATTGTACATAAATGAGGAGTTAGAATCTCATGAACTCGAAATTCAAGAAAATTCAAACTCACCCACAGAAACATTGTGGATAAAAATCCCAGGACAGGAAACTAATCTGACGTTAGGGATCTGCTATCGCCCTCCCAACCAAACTCCAGAGGCAGATTGCTATTTGGAAAATGAATTTAAGGAGGCCTCAAAAAGAAATAGGGTAGTCATAATGGGGGACTTCAACTATCCCCAAATAGATTGGGTAAATTCTTGTTCTACACATGAAAGAGAGACAAGGTTCCTCGACATGTTAGCTGATTATTCCCTTGAGCAGATGGTCATGGAACCTACCAGGGGAAAGGGGATCCTGGACTTGGTTCTAACTAATGCACAGGATTTGGTTCATGATGTCCTTGTAACTGAGCCCATAGGAACCAGCGATCACAACACAATAACCTTCAACTTAACCATGGATAGCAAATTGTCAGTGAAAACTAACACAGAGACCTTAAACTTTCACAGAGGGAATTTTGACAAAATGAGGAAAATAGTAAAGAAGAAACTAAAAGGAACAGTAAAAAAAGTCAAATCCCTCCAAAATGCTTGGAAACTGTTTAAAAATACGTTACAGCAGGCTCAAATAAAATGCATTCCTAAAAGAAGAAAGAGGATTGGAAAGTCCAAGAGGATACCAGTATGGCTTACGAATGAGGTAAAGGAGGTTATTGGAAAGAAGAAAAACTCATTTAAGAAATGGAAGGCTCTTCCTACCGAGGAGAACAGGAGGGATCACAAACTCTGGCAGACCAAATGCAAGGCGATAGTCATGAAAGCCAAGAGAGACTTTGAGGAGCATATAGCCAAGAATATTAAAAATAATAACAAAACCTTTTTTAAGTACATCAGAAGCAGGAACCCAACCAGAAAATCAGTTGGGCCACTTGATGACAATGGCCAGAAGGGGATAATCAGAGAAGACAAGGAGATTGCTGAGAGGCTAAATGACTTCTTTGCCTCCGTTTTCACCGAGGAAGATAGAGAACATTTGCCTACCACTGAATTAGTTTTCCCAGGGAGGGAAATAGAAGAATTAAACCTGATAGAGATAAACAAGGAAGATGTTCTTGCATGCCTTTCTAAACTAAACGTCAACAAATCGCCGGGTCCAGATGGCATCCACCCTAGAATTCTCAAGGAACTCAAGTGTGAAATTGCTGAACTTCTAGCTAAAATATATAATCTTTCTCTAAGATCAGGCACTGTACCGGAGGATTGGAGGGAAGCAAATATAACCCCGATCTTCAAGAAAGGATCCAGAGGTGATCCAGGAAACTATAGACCAGTCAGTCTAACCTCAGTTCCAGGCAAACTGATGGAAACCATTATTAAAGATAAAATTACAGGGCACATAGAAAAACAGGCATTGCTGAAAGAAAATCAACATGGTTTCTGCAAAGGCAAATCATGTCTTACTAACTTGTTAGAATTCTTTGAGGGTGTAAATAAATACATAGATAAAGGGGCCCCAGTTGATATTGTATATATTGACTTTCAAAAGGCTTTTGACAAAGTTCCTCACCAAAGGCTCCTTAAAAAGCTCTCCAGCCACGGAATTAGAGGACAGGTCTTGTCCTGGATTGGTAACTGGCTAAATTGTAGGAAGCAAAGGGTGGCAATAAATGGACAATTCTCCGGATGGAAAGAAGTGAGAAGTGGTGTACCCCAAGGTTCAGTTTTGGGACCTTTACTTTTTAATTTATTCATCAATGATCTGGATGTAGAAGTTAATAGTGAGGTAGCCAAGTTTGCTGATGACACTAAATTGTTCCGGGTTGTGAAAAGTGAAACTTATTGTCGGGAGCTCCAGAAGGATCTCTCGAAATTGTGTGAGTGGGCAACAAAGTGGCAAATGCATTTTAACCTAAACAAGTGCAAAGTTATGCACATCGGGGCAAAGAACCCCAATTATACTTACCAACTGTTGGGGACCAAACTTTCTGAGACAACCCAAGAAAGGGATCTTGGGGTTTTGGTGGACAGCTCGATGAAGATGTCAACCCAATGCGCAGCAGCAGTTAAAAAAAAGCAAATTCCATGCTTGGCATGATTAGGAAGGGAATCGAAAATAAGTCAGCAAGTGTTGTATTGCCTCTGTACAAATCGATGGTGAGACCACACTTGGAGTACTGTGTACAGTTCTGGTCACTGCACCTCAAGAAGGATATAATGGAACTGGAAAAGGTGCAAAAAAGGGCAACAAGAATGATCAAGGAAATGGAGCGCCTCCCTTATGAAACCAGATTGCAACGCCTTGGTCTCTTCAGCCTTGAAAGACGGTGTTTAAGGGGTGACTTGATCGAAGTGTATAAAATCATGCATGGGATAGAAAAGGTGGATAGAGAAAAATTCACACACAATACCAGGACAAGGGGGCACTCCCTAAAGCTCATAGCTAAGAAAGTGAGGACAAATAAAGGGAAATATTTCTTCACCCAGAGGGTCGTTGATTTATGGAATTCACTTCCAGAAGGGGTCGTGACAGCTGTCAGCCTTGACAGCTTCAAGGCAGGGCTAGATAGATTCATGGATGCCAAGTGTATCAGTGGTTATTAAAACGGATGTCCATGTGCCGCCTCTATGTTGGTTGAGGCAGGCAGGATTCCCTTGAGTACCATTTGTTGGGGGTCAAGGGAAAGGGAGGGTTTTGCCTTCTCTTTCTGCTCAAGATCCCCATGTACAATTGGTGGGCCACTGTGTGACACAGAATGCTGGACTCGATGGGCTTTGGCCTGATTCAGCATGGCTCTTCTTATGTTCTTATGTTCTTATCATGAGTTGGGAAGCCATAGCCAACTAGAAACACCAGTGTGTGGTCCTTTCTCCCATCCCATCATACCTGACTTTTCCCACCCCTCTATTTTCCCATATCCTATTAACACCACCAAAAAACAGCATCTGCCTATCCCAGGCCTTTCGGAAGGACACAATGGATGGCTAAAAATGCCAAATCCACTCTAAATTTCTGGCTGACTGCATCTGACTGCAACCAACTATACTGGAGAAGATAACAAAATACAAAACCTGCAAATAGAAATAGAATGACTGTGGAAAAAGAAAGCAAAGGTATTACCAATAATAGTAGGTTTCTTGGGTGCAATCCCAAAACAACTGGAGCACCACTTGAACATCCCAAATTCACCATCAGTCAATTGCAAAAGGCAGTTTTACTCGGGACAGCTTACATCCTGTGATGATACCTCTAACACCATCAAACATTAACATCTGCCAATCCCAAGTCGATAGGTTGATAAAAATGCAAATTCAGTCAAAACATCTGTCTGACTGTGTGATGGACCATAATAATTGGCTGTGCAGGACCAAGCCATTTGAACTAATGTAATCAAGACCGAAATTGAAACACCACTAAATGATTCATATTGCGGAGTATGCAAAGAAGCAGAACAATCAATCATATATTCAGCTCATGTAAGAAGATTCCAACAAAGTCACCAAAATGATTCATTGGAACAACTGTAAAAATGATCATAAAGCAATAATGAAAAATAGGTGGGAACACAGAGTTGAAAAAGTAGTTGAAAATGAGCAGGTTAAACTATTGTGGGGTTTCTAAATTCGGATTCAAAAAGTCTTGGTTCACAACTCACCAGATGGTTGAAAAGAAGAAATTATGGATAACTGATGTGGCAATATGGGGGATAGCAGAATAAAAGACAAAGAATTGGAGAAAAGCACAAAAATTCAAATTTCAAGATCTGAAAATCAAAACTGGAAGATTATGGCAAAAACTAGTCATAGTGGTTCCAGTAGTTATTGGCACACTGTCAATATCCAGTTTGCAAATCCAAATAAAACTCCAGATTAATTTTGTTTCCAAAAATCTTACGGTTTATTGAATACATTGCATGGTTATGTCAAAGCAAAACTAACTCTGAGGTTCCTACACCAATTCATAGACTTAAACAATAATTTGCCCAGTCAAACTCCCAATGTCTTACATAATCCATTACATAACAAGTCTGTTTTGTTATGGGAACCATCTGCCACAAGTCCACACCTGTTCTGGTGTCCTTGACAAGGCTTCAGGCTCCCTTGGTCTGCAGCTGAATTAAAGAAATTTCGTTTCTCCATCTACTCATTTGAAAGTAATATCTCCCACCCACCCCTCCCCCCTTAATCTAAAGGCAAGTTGAAATGCAGAGGCATGTAGCTGCCAAATTTTCATCTTGACACACACTGGGTGCCATACCAAAAGAAATCTTACATGGCATTTAGGAAATCTGTGCATTGCTAAAATTTCCAATTGCCAATTGTAAAATACCACACTGCCTGCACCTGCAGATATACTATGCTGATATATTTTGACATCCTAGATTCTTGGGAAGAACTTGAGGTGCATGAAAGTCAAAACCAGCTAAAGAACTGGTAGCTGTAAGGTCACATCATGGTGAACAGATAATAATGCCTTGAGCTGTTAGGTGTAGAGCACATAGGAATGTTAGCAATCAATAAGTAAATAAATCAACACTTTTAGTTTTATACCTGTTTTTCTAATATTGATTTAACAATATCAGATTTATGAATTAAGATGTTTTGGATAAAATAATCTTTCTGAAGAGTACTCAGGCTCTCAGGCAATTCAGCTGTATCTTTATCTCTGCAGGAAATCTTAGTTGCATTGAAATAAGGCTCTGGGACCTGATGATTTTCTTACAGACTGAAATAAGATATGTATTGATTTTTCCTCTCTCTCTCATGTTGCTAGAGGACTATAAAGATGCTGTTTTGCAAGAAGTTCTCACCTTTTCCTTTAACAAAGCTTTCATATCTGTATGTCTGAAGCATAAAAGAACGAGAAAAGTTCCCATGGAGCATGCAAATGATCATCTAATTTCTTTGTAAAATTAGGAGGCAACTCCGGTCTACTGATGTAAAGTATACCTTTTTCAATAGTCCATTCTGCACTATCTTAGCTTATTATAGGCCAATCTTAGTTGATGTACTTGATATAGTAGATACACAACCTGATACATTCAATTCAGCGTGGTTGTCTTGCTGGGTGGGGAGAAAACCATACAAGTTGGAGTTTTGGAACATTTGTTGATTAAATTTGATTTTTCCTTCCGTTTCATCAATTGGATGAAAATATAGCCTTCCAGGTCATTTGCAAGGGCTATCCCAGACTGAATCTATATACTGCTAAAACTCTTGTTGACATTAAGGGTGAAACATGGCATCACGGAGCAACAATTTTTAACCAAGGTACCTCAAATGGACTAACTTATAAAATGTGTCCAAAATCTGGAATTTATTTATTTATTTATTTATTCGGATTTGTATGCCGCTCCTCTCCGAAGACTCGGAGCGGCTCACAACATATATATAAAAACAATTGCAAATCCGAACAACATTAAAAATACAAACCCCATACATACTCATCAATCACACTGGGAATCCAGGATTCCCAAAAGAATAAATTTTGGGGGGGGGGGGTTTGTGGTTACTTCAGTGCAGCTGGCTGCTGGTGGTGCTGATGCAGTGTTGCAGATTGCATATCTTCATTTTCAACATTCTCCCATTCCCTCATTCCCTCCCCCACCCAGCAGCAGCCAGTTATCTGCTTGCTGCAAAGGGAAGGGGGGGGGGAGAGGAAGGAAATAATAAAGGAACAGGAAAGAAAGAAAGAAAGAAAGAAAGAAGGGAAGGAAGGAAGGAAAGAAAGAAAGAAAGAAAGAAAGAAAGACAGAAAGAAGGAATTCTGATGCTCTGTGCCAGTTTCCCACAAGGAAACTCAATGGGAAAGCCAGTAGGAAGTCAGAAATTACTCCTGCTGCTACTGCCTTTTTGCCCACCCATGGTCATTTGGTTTCTCTGTTTAGGTAAAGAAATATCTCTGAAATGTTGCTCCCACATGATGTGGAATGTTTACTTACGGTATATCTTGTCAGAATTCTGTAAGGTGACTTCTGACAACACAGAGATTATTTCTCTGACTGGGTATCAGAAGCCTCTTATGTGCACCGAACATTAATAACAAAAAGCTATAGATATATATTTCAAATAAACAGACTTGCCTAATTTGGCAATAATTTGAGATACACTTTATTGATGATAAAGTGTGGTTCATAGTGTTAGAAATGAAAGAAACATTGAGAAAATACCTCTGCAAATCAAGCTTCGAAGCATAACATGCTTTTAAATCTATTAACTTGGATCCATTATTATGCACTACATCAGGAGTAGTATTTTTTTTCATGAATGTATTGAAAACAGGGACACAAATGTGAGAAATTATTGACCTCTCAATAATAAAACAACGTAATACATTGTCTACATTTAAAGGATTTTTTTTGGGGGGGAGGAGTGGTAATTGCAATGAAGTGAATTCCATTGTTTAATGTTTGTAAAGTTTAACATGCTGTATATGTTGAAATAGCCCTGAGCAAGTGTATGTTTTTTTCCCTCTGTAATAATTTTTTTAAAAAAATCTTTACTGGGCAACTAGAGAATATAGAAAATCTTTAACGCTACCCCCCCCCACAAAAAACAATGACACTATTGTTATGATGAAACCTGGGAAGACTCTCAGGCCAAAAGGAGTAAGTATAATAGAATGGCATAAAACTGTAAGGGGAAGGTACTCCCTATAGCAGTGGTGGCGAACCTATGGCACGTGTGCCAGAGGCGGCACTCAGAGCCCTCTCTGTAGGCATGTGCGCTGCTGCTGCCAGCAGCTTACACAGGTCCATTAGGCCACCACCGCCACCCGGAGCGGCAGCCCCACCCAGCACAAAGGAGGTGAAGTGACCAGCTAGCAAGTTCAAGTAGAGGTGGTAGAGCAGGGCCACACCCAGCAAGCCAAAGGCCACCCCGAGCAGGGAAAGCTGAATCCCCATCAGCGCCATGGTCCCCCAGTCCCAGTTAGGATTGTGTGCTTCCCCCATCTATGCTGTCCACTGCCCCACCCGCCAGAAATCCCCTGGATCTCCCCCAACCCTGCCTAGCCACCACAGGTGTCCCCCCCTGAGCAACATCGAGGTGGCCATGCCCACCCCAGCCATGCCCACTCAGTTTGCCATGACAACTGCAGCCATGCCCACCCAGTGGGCCACACCCCCATGTTCCCCCTGAGGGCACCACAATGCTGATGCAACTCTGGCATTTTGCGATAAATAAGTGGGTTTTGTGTTGTGGTTTGGGCACTTGGTCTCTAAAAGGTTCGCCATCACTGCCCTATAGTTTTAGAAATATTTGGGGAGTCTTATGAAAAGAAGGCCCTGTCATTTTCCTATTATGAAGCTTATGTGACAGTAATTTTGAAGGCTTTCAAGGACTTAAACCACTGCAGAAGTCATTGTGCAACACTATATTAAACACCGATGCTAAGATTTTGTCAGCAAAATAGATGAGAAGATTAAAGAAGTATAAACATATAAGAGGATTGTTTTAGAACACCTGGTAGTAAGGAGCTTAGTAAACCACTGGAACTAATAGTGTTAGAGGGTGAATCCAGAGATTTGTTGGGCTCAATGTGTCTTTGCCCAAATAAGTAAAGATGAATTATTTTTTTTAAAAAAAATCAAAACTATTTATGGCACATATAAAGAGGGTCTTCATATATCCTCTCAGCGAGGAGATGATTTCTTTATGAGAAAGTTAATTTGATGAAGTTGAACAATTTTTTAAAAATGGAGCTGCACTCACATTTAAACTGTAAACTTATTCTGGAAAAGATCTATGAGACTAAAGTGGAAATATGTGTTACAATGAAAGAGCTTACTACAGAATTAAGAGCCAGAATTTCTTCTTCAAACTTCAAAATTGACTTTCAGGCTACACCTGATTCTTCTATAAAACAGACTACACAAGGAGAGGACTCAACTGAGAATAAAGAGAACTTGATCTTGCCTTATAAACAATTCACTTATGATGCTGAGAACCAGAAAAAGCAAAGACTGGGACTTCAAATCTTAAAGCAACAAGTCTTTATGGTTAAGAAAATCAGAGGGCCAATGCAAAGATCAAGATGGCTCTTACTGATCCAAATACTACTACAAGCAATAAAAAAAGACCTGTCAGCTGGAAGGGAAGCTCTGCTATGGAAACCTACTTGGCATTTGAAAAAAACCTAGAATAAGACTAAAAAAAAAAAAGAGTGAAAATTAAAGTGTTATGTAATGGATCAAAGGCAATCTAGAATTATGGACTGATTTAAGGACTAAGATTATGAGTTAGATGTGCGATTAATGGAAAATATATAAAACTTATCTATATGAAAATTTCTGATGATTTATTTGTTTGATGACTAATGAATTGAAATAACCTAAAGTTTGATGCTATCTGGTCAGTTTAAAGAGATTGATTGATGGATTAGATAGTTTTAGAATAGATTATTATTTTAATTTAAAAAGGAGATATTTTCAGGTAATGGATTAAAGGTAATTTAGAATTATGGATTGATTTTAGGATTAAGATTGTGAGTTAGAAGTAAGAGAAAAAGGGGTGATTAATGAAATATATATTAAATGGACCAAGAATATGTTTTTTTTCTTTAAGACAATAGGGTTACTTGCAAGAAATTTATTATGTAATTTTGAGTTAATCTAATAAGATGATTTGTTTGTTTGATAACATGGATGTTATTAGTTATGACAATTAATTGGATGTAATTTGGATTCTGTTTAATGGATCGAAAGGACTTAAGGTTTGATTTTCTTTTGTTAGTAAAAAGAAATTGATTAATTGATAGACTAGATACGTATAGGATAGACTAATACTTTATTTTAATTAAGGGATATTAGTGGAAGAACTAAATAAAATTTATGAAAAAAATCAAGGAACTAGAATATATTTGGAAGGGATACCCGTGTTGATAAGGTTTGTATTTAAAGTTAATTTGATTATGGTAGTGTAAACTTCTAAAAGTTTTAAAAACAGGTATAGGTTGATTAAATTTAAGCTAGACTGAACTACTTTAAATAAATTATGTTATCTAAGGGAATAAGAGAGGGAATACTAGAGGTATTGATTGAAATATGTATAAATGTTTTGGTTTTGGATGTTTGTTTACCCTAACACCATGGTGTGCCTTGAGCATTTTTTGTAAAAATTAAAAAACCAATAAAATTTATTTTATTAACATCAAAACAGCATTCTGCACAAACAGAAAAATATCCACCATCCTAAGAAACCCCAAAGACAAAATTGAGTTAGAAAATCAAGGAGTATATGAAATCCCATGTACTGCTTGCTCCACCACATACATCGGACAAACCAACAGAAGAATAAGTGCACGCATTGAAGAACACAAAAACTCAGTCAAAAAAGAGGAACCAACTTCTTCCCTGGTCCAACACCTTAAAGCCACAGGACATGAAATTGATTTCAAAAAGACCAAACTATTGCCAAAACTGAACACTTTAATAACAGAATAATCAGAGAAGCCATCGAGATAGAAAAACGCCCACACAGCATGAACAAACGAGATGATACCTCCCGCCTACCAGCCATTTGGAAACCCGCCCTTATTGACAAAAGAGTCCATAACACAAAGAATGACACCAGACCTACACTCACAAAAACCACACACGATGTCACCACCACACATCCAGGCAAAAAGCAAACCCAAACCCACACCGATGATGAGGCACGACCACAAACCAGAAGCCAGACCACAGCTGCATTATTAGCCACCTTAAACCCCTCCAATCCATACAAGAAGCAAACTGACACCCACCATGAAGATGAGGCACGACCACGAACGCAAAGCCAAACAGCTATGCAGCTCACCATCTCTATTCCCCCTGTAACTCAGACTAACCTGAGCACAACTAAGCCCCCACCCAAACAGAACACTCCCCCAGCCAATCAGAGCACAGCCAACCCCTCATCCAATCAGAGCACAGCCAACCCCCTAACCAATCAGAACACACCTCCACCCAATCAGAACACAGCCGAGCTCCCAGCCAATCAGTTCAAACCCCCACTGGCAGTTAAAAGGAAGAAACAGTTGCAATCACACATTGCTGCTAGAAGCACGAAGCCGAAAGCACCAGCCTGAAGATGACGAATGTGACTTCGTCGAAACGTTGCCAAGACACTTCAAATTCTACGTGGGAGAACACACACACACACACACACACACACACACACACACACACACACACACACACACACACATATATATATATACACCCAAAGAACCAAAGACCTACATACAAACACCTGCGAAAACCTCAGAAAACAAATATATATATATATGTTTTCTGAGGCTTTCGCGGGTGTTTGTATGTAGGTCTTTGGTTCTTCGGGTTTTCTCCCACGTAGAATTTGAAGTGTCTTGGCGACGTTTCGACGAAGTCTCATTCGTCATCTTCAGGCTGGTGCTTTCGGCTTCTGCTTCTAGGAGCAATGTGAGATTTTAGCTGTTTCTTCCTTTTAACTGCCAGTGGGGGTTTGAACTGATTGGCTGGGAGCTCAGCTGTGTTCTGATTGGGTGGAGGTGTGTTCTGATTGGTTAGGGGCTTGGCTGTGCTCTGATTGGATGGGGGGTTGGCTGTGCTCTGATTGGATGGGGGAGTGTTCTGTTTGGGTGGGGGCTTTGTTGTGCTCAGGTTAGTCAGTGTTACAAGGGGATTAGAGATGGTGAACTGTATAGCTGTTTGGCTTTGCGTTCGTGGTTGTGCCTCATCTTCATGGTGGGTGTCAGTTTGCTTCGTATGGATTGGAGGGGTTTAAGATGGCTAATGATGCAGCTGTGGTCGTGCCTCCTCATCGGTGTGGGTTTGGGTTTGCTTTTTGCCTGGATGTGTGGTGGTGACATCGTGTGTGGTTTTTGTGAGTGTAGGTCTGGTGTCATTCTTTGTGTTATGGACTCTTTTGTCAATAAGGGCGGGTTTCCAAATGGCTGGTAGGCAGGAGGTATCATCTCGTTTGTTCATGCTGTGTGGGCGTTTTTCTATCTCGATGGCTTCTCTGATTATTCTGTTATTAAAGTGTTCAGTTTTGGCAATAGTTCTGGTCTTTTTGAAATCAATTTCATGTCCTGTGGCTTTAAGGTGTTGGACCAGGGAAGAAGTTGGTTCCTCTCTTTTGACTGAGTTTTTGTGTTCTTCAATGCGTGCACTTATCCTTCTGTTGGTTTGTCCGATGTATGTGGTGGGGCAAGCAGTACATGGGATTTCATATACTCCTTGATTTTCTAACTCAATTTTGTCTTTGGGGTTTCTTAGGATGGTGGATATTTTTCTGTTTGTGCAGAATGCTGTTTTGATATTATGTTTTGTGAAGGATCTTGCTGATCCTGTCTGTGGTGCCTTTTATGTATGGGAGGAGGGCTTTGCCGTTTTCTTATTCTCTGTCTTGGATTTTAGTGGGAGTTTCTTTTTGGATTAAGTTGGAACTCTTATTTCTTTGGAATCCGTTGGATGTAAGTACATTAGTGAGAGTGTGTAGTTCGGTTTTTAGGTGTTGTTCGTCAGCTAGGCATTTGGTTCTTGAGATGAGTGTCTTGGCTACGGAGTTGATCTGTGCTGGGTGTGGTGTGAGAGTGCGTGCAGATAGCGGTTTGTGTGTGTTTTCTTCTGGTAGATGGTGTGTCCTAGGGAGCCATTGGATTTCTTGTAGACTAAGATATCCAGGAAGGGAAGTTATATATATATCCTCTCAGCCAATCAGAGGAGCAATTTTTCTGCCTTAGGCACCACTTTTATGTGCTTTTGCTTGATAAAAACAGCAGCAGAGTTCATTCACAGTAATTTGATGCATCGCTGATATTCCACATAATATTTCCAAGTAATATTTCCACAGTACCTGCTCACTGGTTCCATGTTAACTTGTACCATCCCATAATATGCAACAGCATGTTCCTGTAAATGCTGATCTAAATATTCAGGGGTGTTTTCACCATTCTAATGAACCTCTGAGCGCAAAGGTCAAGCAAGACCTCCTTGACCGATTCTTATCGGTTTAACTACTTACATATTCCTCCCTATCTAAGGCATTTGGGAAGTAGAGGCAGAAAATCTCTGATCTACTGATATGAAAATTTTATTTCATTTCCTTTTGGCTCATTCTGAGGCGAGACTCCCCCACCCATCTCTTAGAGCAGTGGTTCCCAACCTTTTCTATACCCCGCACTCCTAGAACACTTCTGGTATATTCTCGCACCCCTTACAAAAGTTCGAAATAATGGCAATGAATTATGCATGTACGCTATAATTTTGAAAAATGAAGTTTTTACACCCGCTGGAAGCACCGCCGGTGGGGAACCCCTGTCTTAGAGGCTAGGAGGAGATTTTTTTTAAAAAAACAAAAACAAAACAAAACAAAAAACAAAAAAACCCTTCTCCCTACATGTTAGAAAAATCCAAAATATCATATGGTAAGGGTTCCCAATCTTGGCAACTTTAAAATGTGTGGACATCAACTCCCAGAATTCCCCAGCCAGCATGATCATGGCTGGCTGGGGAATTCTGGGAACTGAAGTCCACACATGTTAAAGTTGCCAAGTTTGGGAACTCCTATCCTATGATTATGAAATCCAGAAAGTTATGCCCTTATGGTTCCTATTACAATGAAAAGAATTAGCCAAATTTGGCTATTCTCAAAAAAAAAACAAAACCAACTAGGGTTGGATGTGGAAAGTACTTGGATGAAAGAATACCAAAATATCTCAAAACTAGATGTTGTGAGAAAGAAAGAAGTTTAAAAATAAAACAGTCACAATGGACGGTCACAAAATACCCAAATGAGGACTGCAATTTATCAAAATAGGTTAGTCTTGGATTATTTATTGGCAGAAGAAGGAGGGGTCTTTGGAAAATTTAATTTAACCAAGTGTTGTCTGCAAATAGACGTTGAAGGGAAAGCCATTAGGGAAAAAAACAGGATGAGGAAAATAGCCCATGTACTGGTCCAAATCTGGATTGGAATACTTGATGATGAGGGGTTCTTGGGAGGAATTTTTAGAAACTGGAAACAAGCTTTATTCATGTTAGCAGTTGTATTTTTCGTGTTAATGTGCTTATCCTATTTGATCCCTATAATAAGAAGTATTGTACAAAACACAATGGAGGGAATGGTAAATGCAACCAATAAGAGTGACGAACAAATGCTGATGTTAAACAAGGTGACTGGACATGCTGCACTACTTCACTTCCAGAATGCAGAGGAGATCCGGGAAAGTTTAAAACCATTTGAGAAAATTTTTATTTTTAAATTAGAATAAAAAATGGAAAGAGTGGATTTGTGAGAAAGAAAGAAGTTTAAAAATAAAACGGTCACAACTGATTAACAATAGAAAGATTAGCCAAGCCCTGCACGTAGGCACTAGATTCCAGGAGGTTTGGGTAGAAGACACACTTAACAAGATAAAAGGATGGCAGAGGGAAGTTCTAAACAATGTAACTGAGGGGGAGGGATGATGTATTCTGGCTAGGCGGATCGGACAGATTGTGCCCCCAGAAGTCCTCTCAAATGGGACCTAAGGGGAGGGGAGGGGGCATCGTGACAGGAATGTATATAATGTTATGTGTTTGAATATTTTGGTGTGGTCTCTGGGTTTAGAACTTCCTGTTGAAGTCTCTCACCAGGATCCACCGCGCTTTGCAAACCGCTTTTCTATTTTTTGCAGAATAAACTCTTTTTCTTACCAATCCAATTTTGCTGGTATTTTAATCAGGTTTCCAACAAAGTGACTGGAAACATCCCCAAAGAAGGCCATGGTAAACAGCTTTTTGTTATTACCAAGAAAACAGCAAGGCAGTGTTCACACACTCGCAAGTAACTGAGTATAACTTGTGAAAGTATTTAACTGAATGGACTGATTTCTTGCCCACTGCTTTCAAGAACATGCTAAGATACTCTTATGTTAGAAAGCTTTTCAGTGGGTCATTGCCAGAATTAAAGAGACAACCAATCTTTTCCTATGCAAGGCAACATGTAAGTGATACAAAATCTGTTTTAAAAACAGTGCATGCAGATGAAGAAAACAGAAATCAAATGCTTTACGTATTACTGGAAACAAGCATTGAAGAATGGAGTGTGTGTGGGGGGGGAATTGATTGGTTGGTATTGTCTCAATTTGACATTTTCTGTCCCATTTAAATGTCCTACCGGTAGTAGCTCACCATAGAAAATGTTTGCAGTGATCGATTGTATTCAGACAATGTAATAACATCAGCATTGCAAATAATCAGCCACAAGACAAAATAACAAGGCAATCTCCTTTGCAGAATATGTTCGGCAATATTTTAAGAATCATCTGTTAAAAAAAGAGCTCTTTTGTACAAATTGCTTTCTTATAATTTCATGTTCCTTTTGAGCTTGGTGAGCTTAGGTTTTGATTGAATGTATTTTTCTTCTTCTCTCCTTCTCCCTCCCTCCCTCCCTCCCTCCCTCTCTCTTTCCCTCTCCTTCCCTCCCTCCCTCCCTCTCATTTTAAAGGAAGATTTTCTATATTTTTGCAGAGGCAAACTCATTTGTCAGCAACTGTAAATCCAACAGGGAGCTGTGCAGCAGATATTTTCAAGATATATTGAAAACAACCTTTGAAAAAAAACTTTTAAAATGTGATCATAAAATAGCTTTTACTTTTGATTCCTGAATGGCTTTAAAAAAAAGGCTTAACCTAAAGGGGAAAAAAGACATACAGAAACTTGCTTTAAGGATCATCACAGGGAGGTTACAAAAAAAGGTAAGATTGAGGCTGCAACTGCCCAAGAGAAATTCCACTCCTTTTTTAAATAAGCATTTGACACATAATTAACATAAAAAAGATCTGGCTTTATTTCTATTCTGTTGCCACCATCATCTTTTTTTTTTTTTGCATGTAGAACATTTTTAATTGCAGGTGGAGGGAGGTTTTCAGGTACTCTTATTTTTGCAAATATAACAGGTTGGTAATAGAAATTATTTATATAGAAAACTGTCCGGTTACTTGCAGACAAAAGCCTTTTATCAAGCTTGGATGGTTTTGTTAGATGGAGCAGAGAAAGAGGATTAATGCAACTATCTTTTATACCTACATTGCCATGAATCTGGAAAGGAACACCTTTTTTTTTAATATAAAATTATTTTATTAAAACAATCAACATTGGACATAAAAACATATTGTGCCTTTTAATTGAAAAGTCTGCAAAGTATTATCATTAGTTTTTTGAAACCCAATCATTCCTACACTGAATTCCTCGCAGTATTTATCTAG
Organism: Bothrops alternatus; assembly: GCA_034064705.1. Classification (NCBI taxonomy): domain Eukaryota; kingdom Metazoa; phylum Chordata; class Lepidosauria; order Squamata; family Viperidae; genus Bothrops; species Bothrops alternatus. The sequence continues at coordinate 2,376,274 of JARGCV010000087.1, forward strand.
AAGGCCCCAATTCCAGGAATCCATATTCGCATATTTAGAAATATTTTCATATTTTTATCTATATGTACAAGAATGTCACCTTTCCCAGAAGCAATCTCTATATGATATTGGAACCTGCTGGATTCTAATATCATGACTATATCCTGACCAAATACAGAGTACTGATTTTCCACAAATACAAGCACAAACAGGGTCAGTCCTTAACTGGGCTTAATCATCTTCCATGGAGATAGCAGCACTGGAAGATCTCCATATTCAACATCTGAAGAAATTTCAGAAACTTCATTTTCTTGCTTGTAGCCATTGTATAATGTGCTGAAATAACAGTGCTCACCATACAAAACACAGGTAGCAATATTACTGTTTTATTGAAAATGTCTATGAAGTTTCACAATAAAAGTCATGTTGTAAATCATGCCTAAATGCTTTCCAGTTGTGAGTGCATTGAGATTATGAAGAATTTCAGAACATTGCAGCATGTATCTCTGTCTTCAGTATAATTCAGAGTCAATATATTCTGCAGGAGGGGCGCACCGAAGCCCCGGGGAGCACCTCCTCTTTGCCCACTCAAACTTGGGAGTCCCTCTTCCGCTCCTCTCCGCCCGGGGCTCCCCGTCCCCAGAAAGGGCCAGCGAGAGGCGGACGGCGGCGCTCTCGTCAGTCCGCATCGCCTTCCTGGCGGAGCTGGAAAGGAATTGAGCAAGACGCGGTAGCGGCTCCCTCGCTCTTGCTTCCCTGGGAAAAAGGGGGGCGGGAAGGCGGGAAGCGCGCAGGCAAGGAAAGGGCGGGCGGCGCATCCCCCTCAGGGAAAAGCCGCCCTCCCGCCACCGCCGCCGCCTCCCTGCCACCATCATCTTGACTTTTATGATCCATTGGGACACCTCTGCTAGCTTTTATTATTTTTTGTGATAAAAATCATTACTATATACAGTATTATTGTTCCCAGCCTTGGCAAATTCCAGAGACTTTAATATGTGTTGAGAATTCTGGGAGTTGAAGTCCAACCTCTGGCAATTGCTCTGATTGGGAAACACTGTACTAGAGTATTTATAAGGCACTTCCTTTCTGTTCCCTCTTAAGTATACTCATACCTACAATTAATCCCTGAATCAGTAATATTAGACGTAATATCCCATACTTATAGTTGCTTGGCCTTGCTTGGCAGCTTGGGATAGATACCTCATAGTTGTAATTAAAAAATAGACAAGCATATAAGATGTAGTTATAAAATCACCTCATCCCACTATTATCACCAGCTATCAAAAGGTGGGTGTTGGAAGAAAAATCTGATCTGATTCTAAGCCAGGAGAAAGACGAGAAGGAGAAATGAATTTTGAGGCAAGCTGGAGTTGGAAAAGAGGTCTTCATTTATTTAGGAATCAGAAGTGAAGTGATGCAGCAATCAGTTCTGGGACAGCTGACAAAACAGTCTGGTGAGTGAATGGGTTTTTATGTGATTTTAGAGCTTTGTGATTTAGATGTCCAGGTTTGTTGTGAAATGTACTGTAATCTGTACTTGAGTGTGCCCTTTTAGTATTCTAATTATTATTGTCTGACTCCCATTGTACCTGGGGGGGGGGTCATGCCCTGTCTTTGGAGCTGGGTGGGGAATGTAAATTTTAGGAGTTTTTGTTTTTCTGTTTTTAATCCGATCAGGCTCAGCCTTCTGGGAAGGGTGCAGCTAACAGCACTTTGCTTATGAACGGAGCTATCATTCTGCTTGAATGGAATGCCCTGGTTTTCTTAATAGATACAAAAGTATCTCATTCATAAAAGTTAACTGTTGGAGAGACTGCCTGGAGTGTTTTCCCGGGAGTGGAGAGACTCCAATGATTTTATTCTAGGGAAGCCTCCTTTCTGGGAAGTGCCTTCTTTTGGGGGTGGGGATAGGGGTCTCTCCCTACATAGCCAACAGTCAAGCAAGTGAAGTGGGTGATGTGGAAATTTGATAGCTAAATAAAAACATAAGAGATAGTCTAAACTACTACTACTACTACTACTACTACTACTACTACTACTACTACTACTACTACTACTACTACTAATAATAATAATAATAATAATAATAATAATAATATCGGAAGGGACCTGGGAGGTCATCTAGTCCAACCCCCTGCTCAGGCAGGAAACAAATGGCTGTTCAGTTTCTTTTTAAAAACTTCCAGTGTTGGAGCATTCACCGCTTCTGGAGGCAGGCTGTTCCACTGGTTAATTGTTCTAACTGTCAGAAAGGTTCTCCTTAGTTCTAGGTTGCTTCTCTCCTTGATTAGTTTCTATCCGTTGCTTCTTGTCCTGCCTTCAGATGTTTTGGAGAATAGCTTGACTCCTTCTTCTTTGTGGCAGCCCCTGAGATACTGGAACACTGCTATCATGTCCCCCCTCGTCCTTCTCTTCATTAAACTAGACATATCCAATTCCAGCAACCGTTCCTTATATGTTTTAGCCTCCAGTCCTCTAACCATCTTTGTTGCTCTTCTCTGTACTCTTTCTAGAGTCACAACATCTTTTTTTCATGAAAACATACATCACAATTCACATCTATTAGAGCAAAGGATTCCATATTGACCTGCTCCTATCATCCCTCAAACCTCATAGCGCTTTCTGAAGGATTGAAAAATGGAGCCATAGAAGCAGGAGAAAGAAATCATAGTGGGTTCATATCTATATTGATATGCTGTTTTTTTTTTACTTACATCTAGAGCAGTGTTTCTCAACCTTGACAATTTTAAGGCATGTGGACTTCAACTCCCAGAATTCCACAGCCAGCATTGCTGGCTGTGGAATTCTGGGAGTTGAAGTCCACATGCCTTAAAATTGTCAAGGTTGAGAAACACTGATTCTAGAGACACTTATCACTCTTCAGTGGTTCTAGCTTCATTTATGCTGCACCTCAAAAGACATGTGAGGTAATTCTGCCATGGCACATGAGCTGTTTCTGCCTCTCTTCTGAATATGCCTCTCAAATGAGAGAAGGTTTGTGCGGTGAAGAGACTCTTGCAGAGATACAACGGCCTCTTCCCCTTAGGACAAGACATTCTGTTCTATCCTAGTATTTTTGCTGTTGTTGTTTAGTCACTAATTCATGCCTGCCTCTTTGTGAGCCCATGGACCATAGCATCTAGGGTCCTCTGCTGTTCCCTGTCTCCCAGAGTTTGCCCAAATTCATGTTCGTGACACTATCTAACCACCTCATCCTCTGCTGTCTGCCTTTTCCCTTTGCCTTCAATCTCTCCCAACATCAATGGCCTTTTCTTTTTTTTACAAAAATGTTATTGTTTTTTTTTAATTTTTACAACAAAATGCTCAAAGCACACCATGGTGTTAGGGTAAACAATCATCCAAAAGCAAACCATTTATACATACTTCAATCAATACCTCTAGTATTCCCTCTCTTTCCCCTTAACTAACATAGTTTATTTAAAATAGTTCAGTCTAATTTAAATTTAGTCAACCTATACCTGTTTCTAACACTTTAAAAATTTATACAACCATAATCAAATTAACTTTAAATACAAACTCTATCAGTTTGGGTATTCCTTCCAACTATATTCTGGTACCTTAGTTTTTATTGTAAATTTTATTTAACTCTTCTTCGACTAATATCCCTTAATTAAACTAAAACATTAATCTGTCCTATATATATCTATTCTATCAACTAATCAATCTCTTATAGCTAACAGATAAAATCAAATCTTAAATTTTTTCAATCCAGTAAACATAATTCAGTTCATATCCAATTAAATTGTCATAACCAATGACATCAATCTTATCAAGCAGAAATCATCTTATTAGGTTAGTTCAAGATTACATAATAATTTTCTTACAAATAACCCTATTGTCCTAAACAAAAAAAAAGAAAAGAAAAAAGAACAAATACATTCTTAAAGGATTTAATATGTATTTCATTAGTCACTCCTTTTTTCTCTTATATCTCTTTTTTAAACTAAAGTATTAATCTGTCCTAAAGCTATATAAACCACCAGTCAACTTTAAACTAACAAGATAACATCAAACTTTAAGATATTTCAATTCATTAATCATCAAACCAGTAAATCATCAGTAATTTCCATGTAGATAAATTTTATATCTTCCATTAATCTCATTTTCCTTACATCTAATTTATAATCTTGGTCCTTAAGTCAGTCCATAGTTCTAGATTGCCTTTAGTCCATTACTCAAAACTTTAACTTTCATTTTTTTAAAATCTTATTCTAGGTTTTTTCAAATGCCAAGTAGGTTTCCATAGCTTGTAATATCTTTTGAGTCAGTGAGAACCATCTTGACCTCTGAGTTGGCCTTCTGATTTTTTTTTTTTGCATAAAGCCTCGTTGCTTTAGAGTTCCAAGTCCCAGTCTTTGCTTTTCCTGATTCTCAACGCCATAACTGAGATGCATATAAAGCAGAGTCAATTTCTCTTTGATCTCAGTTAGGTCCTCTTTTTGTAGAGTCTGTTTAATAAAAGAGTCAGGTGCAATCTGAAAGTCAGTTTTAAAGTTTGAAGAAGAGATTTTGGCTCTTAGTTCTGTATAAGCTCTTTCATTGTAGCACATATTTTCTCTTTAGTCTCATAAATTTTCTCCAGAATAAGTTTGCAATTTAAATGTGAGTACAGCTCCATTTTAGAAAAAAATTCAAACATCCAGTTAATTTTCATATAAAAAGATCATCCAATTGCAATATTACTTTTTAACCAGTAGATGTCCTCAGAAAGCTAAAAAAATAAATAAATCCATTTTTCCCCCTAAAGTCATTTCATTTTTTATTCTTCTTTCTTTACTCAAAAAAAAAACAAAACAAAAAACAACATAGGCTAATAATAAAATTCATAAAAAAGTTTTTCCGATACCCCAAAGTACTTATATGAAAAAAACTTTACTTTGTTCCTTTGTTCGCCTTTCTTCCCCAACGAGTAAAAGCTGCCTTTCCGAACTAGGGAAATATTTCCAACACAGCTCTTACAGGCAAAAAACAAACAAAAAAAACGAAGAGAGGGGAAAAAAAGGAAAGGTCTCATCCGGATTCACCACGGTGGGTCTGCAGCTTAGATGTTCTTTGGACTTGTGGTTTCTTGCGGCAGAGCGATCGACCATTTTATTGGCCAATCTTCTTCTCCGTCGGCCCTCAGAGTTCCGTCCGGACAGCTGGAGGAGCCGCCGCTCCTCTGCTGCCGGAACGCTGCCTCCTCGTAGGAACGTCGTGACCTCCAGGGCAACTTTGGACCCGCATAAGGGTCTGCCGACGGAGGGAAAACTAGTCGGTGGGGAGAGCAATCTCCCCGCTTGACTAGTGACGCTGCGACTGGAACCTAGTATTAGCCTGGCTGGAAGAACCTTCTGCACTCATTAGGGGATAATTCCCCAACTAAAATAATGACTGTTTAAAAAAGAAGCAAAGCACAACCATGATTGATGCAGAGATGCAGAAGGCAGGTCCTTGGCAAAGGCTTATTGGAAAAATATACATATGTGGTTAGAAAAAATATTGGATGAACAAGTGGATTTTAAACCTGAACTTTTTTTACTAGGCATTATGTCTGAAAAGACTAATAAGCAGAAATTATACTTAATTCTACATATTACCACAACAGCGAGAATAATTTTTGCACAATACTGGAAGAATGAAGGATTGCCATCAGAGGAAGAAATAATCAGGAAGATATTGGAATGTGTAAAGATGGACAGATTAACTATGAGGCTGAAAGACAAAGAAGATACAGACTACTATCAAATTTGGAATTTATTTTATTCTTGGTTAGAGAAAAGAATGAAGGATTAGGAATTGAACATGTATTAGCTTAGCAAACTCCAGACAACTTGTTGATTGGAAAAATTAACATATATTGATGAAAAAAAAATTAATAAAAAAGATTGAAAAAATAAAAAAGAAGGCAGCTCCCTTTGGAGCAGCAATATTGCCTCTCCCCCCCCCCATGTTTTTTTCATTCATAGTTTTTTTTCCCTGCTCATAATTTTGCAGGCCCCTGCTCAGGAAAAAAAATGGCTTCAACCAGAAGGACTTGACCACAGCCATGTCTGCAATCCCCTGAAAGGGTTTAAAAAACCTCCAGCACTGACAGAAATTGTCAGCTGTTCAGTAAAGCCGTGATCTTTGAGCCTGAAGAGAAAAAGAACAGGAGGATAAGGGAGATGAAGAATGAATATTGCTAGCAATGGCACTGGAAGGAAAAAAAAAAACCCTCCTCTCTTGGATTGAGCAAGGTGTGGCTGGCTACTGAGTTGAGTTGAATGAATCACGATCTGCAAGACTTCACTGCCCCTCCAATTTGGGTAGCTGTTAGCTGAATACAATGCCTTTGGCCTCAGAGGGGCGGTTAGCTCCATCTCTTTCCATTTGCTTCTAAATTGATCATCTAGGCACCGTGATGAGAAGGTCACAGCTCAGAAAATGTGGAAAAGCTGACCATCTGGCCTCCTGGGGTCTAATGTTCTCCAATGCCTGGAGCTTTCGTGATGGAAAAGCTCTGGTTTTGCAGGCAAAACCCCAAAGCATCCTCCTCCTAACAATGCAGCTTTTCAAAGGCAGGCTTAATAGCAGGCATCAATTCTCTCCATTGCTTTGATTAAAGTGGCAGGTCAAGGCCTGACCTGTGATTCAGCTGAAAGGCTCCTGGTCAAAATGTTCCCTTATAAGCCTTCATTGGCATTCCTCCCGGCTTTCCTTTCCCTCCCCTCCCCCCCCCAACTGCACATAATTGGTCCTAATTGCTCTCCTTCGGGGTCTAAACTGGGTTGAATGCAATAACATCAAGCTGAGGACTTTGGGCAGCAATTCCAGATGATCTTCTGCCTATTGCATGCAAACCATTCTTCCTCCTCTCTCTCTCTCTCTCTCTCTCTCTCTCTCTCTCTCTCTCTCTCTCTCTCTCTCTCTCTCTCTTACACACACACACACACACACACACACACACACACACACACACACACACACAAGCTCCCTGGGAGCATTTCAGAAGCACTCCATAATTTGAGACCTCTTGTCCTTCAATACTTTTTACCCTCAGGGACATCAGGAAATTGTCAGATATGATTAGCTGTGTGGCTTCATTAACTGGAATGAGACGCCTGACCCATCAACAAGCATTTGCTATTATTTTTCATGGATTTGGGTGTGTTTCCCTGTTGTAATATGTTGTGATACATGAGGCTTGGATGGGCTTGCAACAAAGAGACTGTACCATGTGACTTTAACATGCTGTTTGGAAGCAACAGGAAATGGAGGAGGAGCCAAGAGATGGAATCCATTGGCCACATCAGAGGGACATGCCATGTGCTCGGAACAAAGACAAAGGAACAAAGACCCATGTGGCTTGACTGAGACTTTGGAGTAAACAGGAAATGAGGGAGGGGCCAACAGGTGGATGGACATTGTACCAAGGTTTGAATCCATTGGCCACAGGGTGGCCCTGCAGTGTAGCCTTGTCATTGGCTACAGAGTATAACATTGTCATTGGATGTTTGTAACCATGTGATGCATTGTGTAACCGCCCACTGTAACAGGGAATAAAAGGGGAAGGCACGCTTTGTCTGTTGCCCTCACGCCCCAGAGAGAAAGCTGACTGGAGTCATGTGTTCATCTCTAATATTCGGCTCACGTGTGTAGGACCCATCATGAGAATTGAAGGCCTGCCCACGCAGGGTAGGACTTTAAGTGGTGACCCCTGATGTGATGCGGAATCACATCCTTCTGACATCTCATCTCTTACTACGTCTGGAATAGACTATGTGCACGCTTATGGTAAGTGGGGAACAGAAGCTTTGCAAAACTTGGGCTGTGTACCTGAAACAATTGCTTAGCTTAGTCAGGAGAGCAAATTATGTTCAGAAACTTAATTAGACTGTTTTCCCTGTCACTCAAAAAGATCTATGTCTTTTATTGGCTTTTTTGAAAAAATCTTAGCAATTAGACCTCGCCACATGGCAATAGGCATCTGGCCCCCCTCGCCAGATTTAATATCTGGCCCCATTGCTGAGAGCCTCGCCAGATGTCCTAGCCCATGACAAGGCTGTAATTGTCACACGCTTGACTTTACACTATGCAAAAACAGAGCAAGCTAAATTGGCTAATCCTCAGGCTTTCAAAAAGCAAGCCCTGAGACAAAAAATCTTACGATCTGACTCTAAATTTGCCCCACTGGAGGAACAATCCTCCTGGCGTTTCTTCAGCAAGAAACACCCCCCCCCCCGTGAGTATGTGGGTGGAATTCTCCAAGGATCAAAGGGGGGAGAGCTTTGATGTTAATTGTTAGAACCTTAATTATGCAACTAACAAAGATTCACAAATGTGCCTTCGCGTAAGGAGTTTAAAAAGTATTGTTTGTTTGGCATTGTCTCTTTTACATCTTAAAGGGACCACAAAAAATTGCTGATTGGATTAAAATTGGCTTGTGTGGGGAGCCTCTGCTTCTTTCCAAATTCTCCTTACGTGAAAGAATTGTATGCATGGCTATTTCAAAAGGCTATCTTCCTTTTCTTCTCCTGTAGCTATTGGCTTGGAACATAGTCATTGTTATCAGGATTCTTTCTGTTTCTCTTGCCCTGTCTCCTAAAAAATCTTAAAAGTCTGTTTCCCCTTCAGACTCAGAAAAAGCTTTCCTATGCTAATTCAGTCCTCTCTCTCACCTTTTAACTTGCAAAAAACTCCCTCTGACTCAGAGCAGGCTGAGTTAATAACTGCCTCTGCTTATCTGGTTTGATCTTACTTCTGCTAATTCAGTCTTTACTGCCTCTTACCTTTCAACTTGTTAAAAAATCTGTAAGCCTGTTGCTTCTGATTCCTTATATATAAAAAAAGGGAAAATACTTCCTGAAATATCCATTGATTCAAAATGCCTTGTTTGCTTGTTAACTCTTCCTTCCTTGCAGGGCCATTTTCTCCCCCCCCCCTTCTTTTGTCCTTTTCCAGAGGTTTATTTGAAGACTGTTTGTCGCCTGAAGACCATAAAGGGGCCAAAACTTTAGGTTTCCAAGGAAACGGATGGCTGTAAACGGAGACTCAAATTACATTTGAATTGGAATCCCCTTCTCTTTGAATCTGTTCCCGCCTCCTCTCTCTCACACCCCTTCCTCCTCTTTGAATCCCCTCCTCTCTCTCAAACCCCTTCCTTTGGTCATCTTGCTTAATAAACCATAGCTTCTTTTTATTATTTTCTTTGCCAATTCTGCCTTCCTGATTTCTCTGCCAATTTTGTGTCTTTCTCATTTCTCCTTGCCTATCTTGAATTTTATATTTCCTAGTCTTAATGAATTTTAATTTTGTCTCTTTCTTATTTTTCTTTGATGATTTAAGTTTTGTGACAAATCATTGCTGCTTTGCATTTTGTTTCTCACCATGCTAAAATATATCCAATTGTTGGATCTGATAACATTTCAGCACAGAACAAACATGTTTTCTCCCTTAATGGTCTGCCTTATGAGTTTGCCTTGCCTCACAAACCTTTTCCTTAATATGTTCAAATCTCTCTTTCTCTCTCTCTGAATCCTTCCTTACTTTGTGTTAGGTATTAATCACACAGTTTCATCAGTTAGTAACAAGATCTTGTAACAACTATCCCTTGCAGCTAGATTATAAAGCTAGATAATGAGACAAAGAATGACAACAACATGTGCTGATTCTGTTCCCTTGTTTGATTTTGGTAAAACTTTGAAACTTTGTACAACTTCTTAAAAGACAATGCACTCACATCTGACAAAGATTAGTCCTTATGTGGAAAAACTGCACATTGGTGAACATCCCAGAATTGGTCTGGTATATTTACATTTCTGACAACACACACAACATTTCTGGCACAATGCATCCACAAAACAATCCTTTATCACAAGAAACTGTATGCTTTGTTTTGCTGATTTTCCTGACTACCTAATGCTGGGTGGCTCAAGGAATGGGTTTTCAATATCATAATGTTTCTAGTATTTTGTGTAACAATCTGTTGTTGTGTACAAGTGCATTCCCCCCCCTGCTGAACCTGTGTAAGCCTCCCTCTTCTAACCATCTCCTGGAAAAGAGCCCAAGAACCAACTGTTGCCTCTGATGAATGGACAGAGATGTTTCTATGATGGCAACTTCTGAGGACACAGATGACAAGCTTATGTGCCTAGGATCATGTACAGAACCGGATCATGTACAGAACTGAACGGTGCATAGGTGGAAATAACCCACAGCTGCTAAAAATAAAATAAAAAAAGTTGATATGTTGTAATATGTTGTGATACATGAGGCTTGGATGGGCTTGCAACAAAGAGACTGTACCATGTGACTTTAACATGCTGTTTGGAAGCAACAGGAAATGGAGGAGGAGCCAAGAGATGGAATCCATTGGCCACATCAGAGGGACATGCCATGTGCTCGGAACAAAGACAAAGGAACAAAGACCCATGTGGCTTGACTGAGACTTTGGAGTAAACAGGAAATGAGGGAGGGGCCAACAGGTGGATGGACATTGTACCAAGGTTTGAATCCATTGGCCACAGGGTGGCCCTGCAGTGTAGCCTTGTCATTGGCTACAGAGTATAACATTGTCATTGGATGTTTGTAACCATGTGATGCATTGTGTAACCGCCCACTGTAACAGGGAATAAAAGGGGAAGGCACGCTTTGTCTGTTGCCCTCACGCCCCAGAGAGAAAGCTGACTGGAGTCATGTGTTCATCTCTAATATTCGGCTCACGTGTGTAGGACCCATCATGAGAATTGAAGGCCTGCCCACGCAGGGTAGGACTTTATTTCCCCTCCCCTGTGGAGCTTTTATCCAAACAACCAAACTTGATTGCCAATAGGAAATCGAAAGGCTACACTGAGTTGTAGCAAAGTCAATCAGGATTTACAGTCTTCATCTAACATCCCAAGGTGGTATTTATGTCAAGGCCTATTGCTGAATCAACCTGGCCCCCTCCTTTGTAAGAGTGTAATGGTAGCTATGGTGATGATGTCACGTATAACGAACTCATGATGATGTTACTCATAATACCATGGAATGGCCGGAATTATGGGTCATCACATTTGGGGAAAACAAAAGCTGTGGGTCTAAGGATAGCCCTCTCTTAAGCAACCTTAAAACACCCATTTATTTATTTTAGTTTATTCATGTATACAGTTTATAGGCCCCTATTCCCAATGACTCTGGGAGGCTTACAATTAGAAGTATCTGTGTACTAATAATAATAATAATAATAATAATAATAATAATAAAGTTGGAAGGGACCTTGGAGGTCATCTAGTCCAACCCCCTGGTCAGGCAGGAAACCCTATACCATTTCAGACAAATGGCTGTCCAGTCTCTTCTTAAAAACTTCCAGTGTTGGAGCATTCACCGCTTCTGGAGGCAGGTTGTTCCACTGGTTAATTGTTCTAACTATCAGGAAGTTTCTCCTTAGTTCTAGGTTGCTTCTCTCCTTGATTAGTTTCCATCCACTGCTTCTTGTCCTGCCTTCAGGTGCCTTGGAAAATAGCTTTGACTCCCTCTTCTTTGTGGCAGCCCCTGAGATACTGGAACACTGCTATCATGTCCCCCCTCGTCCTTCTCTTCATTAAACTAGACATACCCAATTCCTGCAGCCGTTCTTTATATGCTTTAGCCTCCAGTCCCCTAATCATCTTTGTTGCTCTTCTCTGTACTCTTTCTAGAGTCTCAACATCTTTTTTATATCGTGGTGACCAAAACTGGATGCAGTATTCCAAGTGTGGCCTTACCAAGGCATTGTAAAGTGGTATTAACACTTCACGTGATCTTCATTCTATCCCTCTGTTAATGCAGCCTAGCACTGTGTTGGCTTTTTTGGCAGCTGCAGAACACTGCTGGCTCATATTTAAATGATTGTCCACTAGGACTCCGAGGTCCCTCTCACAGTTAGTACTATTGAGCAAGGTACCCCCTATACTATACCTGTGCATTTGATTTTTCTTGCCTAGATATAGAACCTTACTTTTTTCACCATTGAATTTCGTTTTGTTAGATAGCGCCTAGTGTTCAAGTCTGTCCAGATCCTCCTGTATCCTAAGCCTGTCTTCTGGAGTGTTGGCTATTCCTGCCAGCTTGGTGTCATCTGCAAATTTGATGAGTTCCCCATCTATCCCCTCGTCCAAATCGTTGATGAAGGTGTTGAAGAGCACTGGGCCCAGAACAGAGCCCTGGGGCATCCCACTACACACTTCCCTCCATGTAGATGCAATTCCATTGAGGACCACACGCTGAGTAAAAAGGATCATGAACTCCAAAAACAACCTACGATCAAAGAAAACCCCCCAGCAGCCACTCAGACTTTTCCCTGACCCAGAGCTTGGCAGAATAGCCAGGCCTATCATAGTTTCCTAAGTGTCACTGATGTGGGAGCCCTTTGGATATCATTCCAGGAGGCAGGCGCCATAACAGGTTCTATCAGTGGGCCTCTTACTGCATGTCACAGGATAAACGGTATATGCTGAGTAACAAAACAGTTTAGTAATTAAATGAGGATGAGGCTGGAGCAATGGCTGTAAGCCAGATTGCAAAGGGAAAAGGCATTCTCTCAACCTTTCTTTCAAAAAACATTTCTGCTGAAAACCAGCATAGGAACACCGTACTGTATCTGCAGAAATGTTCTCCGAAGATACTGTAGTGCAAAAGAAGCTGATTCTGTGAGTTTGATAACAAGGAAAGTGTTAATGTGCAACACAATTGTACCATTGAATCTCTCCAGAGTGTTTCTCAAAAGTTATTCCAACTTTTCAAGAAGGAAGGTTAGACCAAATACTGAAGGGCAGTTCTTACAGTTCTTTCTAGTTTTTGTTGTTTCTCCCTTTTTTTATTTTTTTACAAATCCATTCTCTCGGGCAAGGAAATGTATTTTGTGTTCCATTTCCAAGACAGTGGAAGTACAAGGGACAAGGGAGCAATGACTATATTTTAATGGTGTGTGTTTGTGTCTTTTAAAAGATGTATTACTTCACTTATGTCAAACTGAAGTAAGTCATTCTGGTGCATTTGGAGGTGGGGGAGGGGCAGGAAGCGGGCCCATTAATTAAAATCCTGCCTTAGCAGTTCTACTTGACTTGGGAGGCCTTCTAGGGGTTCTTCCATATAAACAACAGTCTTCCCCACTGCCAATTACTTTCACTTTCTCAAAGTAAGAACATTTATTTTTGGTTGGGACAAGACAATGGTGAAGGGAAGGTAGCAAAAAGGTGGTGAAATAGCAAGGCAAGGCAAGTGCCACCAGTTTGGTCTCACCTCAAAGGGATCCTTAAAACCAACTTCAAATGACACCCCTACTTCTCAAAGTAGGGCAATTCATATATTGTAATTGGCTGTAAGAATATCCTTGAGGGGGCAGGAGGAAGAGCCACAGATTAGATCAGGGGTAGGCAACCTTGGCTCTTTTATGACTCGTGGACTTCAACTCCCAGAATTCCTGAGCCAGCCATGCTGAGGGGAAAGGGAGAGGTTTCCAAGTTGAGCCATGCTGGCTCAGGAAGTCCACGAGCCATAAAAGAGCCAAGGTTGCCTACCCCTGGCTTAGACAATGGTCTCACAAGAGATAGCTCAGCCCACAGAAGGAACAGGGTGGAGAATGTGTCTCCGAAGGGATCTCCCGAACTCTTTGGAAAAGAAAGGCAGGGGAGGGGGAAGTGTTTTCAGATTTGCAAGATTTTGTTATTATAACCTTACAGTAAAGGCATCATTGGTATACTTGGTTTTGCTTTCCTGTGGATTGTCTCAAAGGGCTGGTCTATATTGAGAGTATTGTGCTGTAGGAGTTGGTTGTCAGACTGATACTGTACAGATTCTGGAGACCATTATGTAAACAAACACCTGCAATCTTACCTGTTATTAGCGATGAAACTCATCTGCTAGATCATAGATAGGCTTTTAGAAAGTCAGAAACTCTCTGCCCTAACTTGGATGCCAAGAATATATTGGTTCTAAATTAATTGGTTCTTAAATTGCTGGACTTCTTGAAGCCCCCATCTCTTTTGACTCAATAAATCTTGTTAAAGAGAATATATGAGAATCTGCATAGAAAACAATCCCTTTACTTTGATTATAAAGGTGAGAAATTGGATGGCTCAGAACAATAAGATGGTGTCACTTCTATAGATGGCTATGACACAATCAACTTTGATTGCATTGGCATTCCATGTTCTTGAGAATAAGCCCAATAATCTTGGAGCAAGCTGGAAGAGTGATCTGAAGCAGGGGTCTCCAACCTTGGCAACTTTAAGACTTGTGGACTTCAAGTCCCAGAATTCCTCAGCCAGTTTTGCTGATCTGAAGAACAGCAGTCCAAGTGGGGTAGTAACAAGTTGTAGTGCTGCCAATAATTATATTATCAACTCATTGGTTATCATCACATTTGGCTTGCCATATATTGATACAAATTACAAATTATGTTAATAATTCAAATGTAACATTGGCTTGTGGCAATGTTCAACTTGACTGAGGTGAGAGAAACAATTGTAGGAGCTGCACCTTTTCTACACTTGTATTTTATAGCATCTTACAGTGTCACACAGCTTGTATATACTTTCCTTGTGAGGTCTTTGGACGGTAGAACAATAGAAATATTGTACTGCAGGGATCAATGGATGGATATCAAGAGCTTTTCAATCTTGTCTTATGTAGAATATTTTTTAAAAGAGTTCATTTCTTGTGGAATTAATAAAATATGCTATGGAAGAGTGCATTTCGCTACAAGAAATTGATTGCTTGGTATAAATATTTAGGCAGCTTTTCTGCTGCTTCCATCACTTTGGGAATAATTTGTAGAAGAATGCATGCCAGTCTACCCTGATGCACATACTGGTAGTAGTGGAGCCCAAAGTATGTAGAATTTTGACCTCTTTTCAGCTAAGCTAAAGCCATTTTGATACCTGAAGATGAGCAGTGATGTTCTCCATTTCCTATTGCAAGAATCAACCCAGTTACTTGACACACAATGCAGCAATGATGTGCCATCCTCTTATAACCCCCCCCAGCATTTATTTTCTTGAGATGGTAACTGTATTTCCCTAGGTCCCTTAACTAGGATTTATGTATAGAGAGATGAGGGAATGGCCTTGAGGACAGAAAGAAGAGTTGCTACCAAGGCAATGGCTAGTCCAGCGGTTCTCAACCTTTTTCAGGCCGCGACCCCGACCTGCACCACGCATGCGCGGCACGATGGCCCGCATTGCGCATGCGCGGTGTGATGCCTGCATTGCGCATGCGTGGTGTGACGCATCAAGCATGCGCGGCACGACGGCCCACATCGCGCATGCGTGGCGTGATGGCCTGCATCGCGCATGCGCAGCTTGATGGCCTGCATCGCGCATGCGCAGCGCAATGCATCACGCATGCGTGGCACGATGGCCTGCATCGTGCATGTGCGGTGCGACGCATCACGCATGCGTGGTGCTACCCCACGCATGCGCGGTGCTGCCCCCTGCGCCGGCCGAGGGGAAAAGGGGAAAAAATGGCGGACTGCGTTGTTTGGCGACCCCCGTGAAATGGTCATTCGACCCCAAATGGGGTCACGACCCACAGGTTGAGAACCACTGGGCTAGTCCAATTACTTGGACTTCAGTAAGGCATTTGATAAAGTAGACCACAACCTACTACTTAATAATATAGAAAAATGTGGGTTAGACAGCATCACCACCAGATGGATTCATAGCCGGTTGGCTGGCCGTACTCAGTGTGTGGTCCTCAATGGAACTGCATCTACATGGAAGTGTGTTCTGGGGTGCCCCAGGGCTCTGTTCTGGGCCCAGTGCTCTTCAACATCTTCATCAACGATTTGGATAAAGGAATAGATGGGGAACTCATCAAATTTGCAGATAACATCAAGCTGGCAGGAATAGCCAACACTCCAGAAGATAGTCTTAAGATGCAGAAGGATCTTGACAGACTTGAACATTGGGTGCTATCTAACAAAATGAAATTCAATGGTGAAAAAAGTAAGGTTCTCCATTTAGCCAAGAAAAACCAAATGCACAGGTATAGTATAGGTGGTACCTTGCTCAATAGTAGCAACTGTGAGAGGGATCTTGGAGTCCTAGTGGACAATCACTTAAATATGAGCCAGCAGTGTGCTGCAGCTGCCAAAAAAGTAAACACAGTGCTAGGCTGCATTAACAGAGGGATAGAATGAAGATCACGTGAAATGTTAATACCATTTTACAATGCCTTGGTAAGGCCACACTTGGAATACTGCATCCAGTTTTGGTCACCACGATGTAAAAAAGATGTCGAGACTCTAGAAAGAATACAGAGAAGAGCAACAAAGATGATTAGGGGACTGGAGGCTAAAACATATAAGAAACGGTTGCTGGAGTTGGGTATGTCTAGTAGTTTAATGAAGAGAAGGATGAGAGGTGACATGGTAGCAGTGTTCCAATATCTCAGGGGTTGCCACAAAGAAAAGGGAGTCAAGCTATTCTCCAAAGCACCTGAGGGCAGGACAAGAAGCAGTGGATGGAAACTAACCAAAGAGAGAAGCAACCTAGAACTAAGGAGAAATGTCTTGACAGTTAGAACAATTAATCAGTGGAACAACCTGCTTCCAGAAGCTGTGAATGCTCCATCACTGGAAGTTTTTAAGAAGAGACTGGACAGCCATTTGTCTGAAATGGTATAGGGTTTCCTTCCTGAGCAGGGGGTTGGACTAAATGACCCCCATTATCATCCTCATCATCATTATTACTATTAAACTGAGTCTGGAATGTAATGTGTATAAACATCTCAGACAAACCTCTCCCTAATTTTCATGAACAGAAAAGGAGGAAGCACATTCAGACTTTTTTGAGTTTTCCATAGATCTTTCCAAAACTGGAGTGTTCCCTTTTTGTTTTAGTTTTTAAGATTCATTTATTTATTACCATTAATATTTACACCAGCATTGTCTCTGGTCTGATTGAAATAGCTGATTTTGCTTAAATGGGATGATTTGTGCCTCATACGGTTCAATTTTCCCAGCTATTGCTGTTATTTGTCAATTTCTAAAGCTTCTTCAATGTACCAATGAAGGAGAAGATTTGTAGCTCAGGGTAGAAATGAGGGGTCCTTAGTGCTCTCTGAGTTTGCTTGTTTTCTTGCAGACATTTCATTACTCTAACTAGGTATCATCATCAGTGCTAGTAAGGACTCTTTACTAGCACTGATGATGTTACCTAGTTAGGGTAACATCATGAATGAAACATTTGCAAGAAAACAAGCAAGCTCAGAGAGCACCAAGGACCCCTCACTTCTTCAATGTTTCTGCTGCTAAGCCAATGTTTTTATTATGCTTGTTCATTCTGCAATTTTTGCTCTTCGCATTTTTAAAAATTATTTACTATTTATTTATTTTTTTATCTTGGCCTCCAGTCTGATTTTCCTCTTTGGAACAGAATATAATTTTGGTTTTGGTTTTCTAATTTCGATACCGAGTTCTTCGGTAACCAGCAGAGCTGTACTGCAGGCAAGCTGATTGTTCTGTTTGATAGATGTTATTTTAATCCATGAAAGCACCTCATTCACATCGTTCGGTATAGGTGCCAGGTCTTTTTTGGACATTACTTCTTATGCTGGCAGTTTTGTCAAATCTACTGGTCATAATTTTCTCTTTTAATTCTTCTGGTTGGAGGGTCAGTTCAGTGCTGACCTGTACTGATTCTGTTGTTATTTCTTCTAAGTTATCATTTGTGTAATTTATATCAGTGGTTTCCTTTGTTCTTACCTGAGTTTCTTCTACTATTCCACTATTGTCTTTGGGGTCGTTTCTTTTCACAGTTTTTCTGATTCTCTTCCCATTTTGCTTTCCTGAATATTTTATTTCTGGTAATGAATCTTCTTTGAAACGTTTTGGAGATATTTTCCCGAGAGGCTTAAAACTAGAATAGAATAGAGCTGGAAGGGACCGTGGAGGCCTTCTAATCCAGATCCCTGCTCAAGCAGGTGGACCTATACCATCTCAGACAAGTGACTGTCCAGCCTCTTCTTTAAAATTTCCAGTGATGGAGCGCCCACAATTTCTGGGGGCAATCTATTTCACTGGTTAATTGTCCTCACTGTCAGGAAGTTTCTCCTTAATTCCAGGTTGCTTCTGTCTTTGATCAGTTTCCAACCATTGTTTCTTGTCCTGCCCTGTGGTGCTTTGGTGAATAACATGACCCTCTCTTTTTGGTGGCAGCCCCTCAAATACTGGAATACTGCTATCATGTCTCCCCTATTCCTTCTTTTCTTTAGACTAGCCAAACCCAAGTCCTGCAGCCGTTCTTTGTATGTTTTAGTCACTAGGCCTTTATTCATCTTAGTTCAGTGGTTCTCAACCTTGGGGTCGCGACCCCATTTGGGGTCGCACGACCATTTCGCGGGGGTCGCCGGGCACCGCCGGCCGCCATTTTGTTTTTTGTTTTTGTTTTTTTTAAATTTTTTAAAAATTTTTTAATTTTTTTTGGCGCGCGCGCGCCACGCACGCTCACATCCGCCCGTCGCGCCGGAATTTTTTTTTAAAAAAAAATTAAAAAAAATTTAAAAAAATTAAAATAAAAAACCAAAATGGCGGACCGCGACGGGCGGATCCGCGCTTGCGCGCGCGTGCGACAGGCCGATCCGCGCAGGCGCAGATACGCCCATCGCGGCCGCCATTTTGGTTTTTTTATTTTTTTTTAAATTTTTTAAAAAAATAAATAAAAAAAAACAAAATGGCGGCCCGCGACAGGCGGATGCGCGCATGCATGGCGCGTGCGACGGGCCGATCCGCGCAGGTCGGGGTCACGGCGCGCATGGGCAGGGCAAGTGGGGTCTCAACCTGAGAAAGGTTGAGAACCACTGTCTTAGTTGCTCTTCTCTGAATTTTTTCCAAACTCTCAACAACTTTTTTGTGATATGGTGACCAAAATTGGCTGCAGTATTCCAGGTGTGGTCTTACTAGGGTTTTATAAAGCGATACTAATACTTTGCGTGATCTTGATTCTATGCCTCTGTTTATACAACCCAGGATTGTATTAGCTTTTTTGGCTGCTGCTGCAGCACACTGCTGACTCCTAGTCAAGTGATCATCCACTAGGACTCCAAATTCTGAGTAGCCTTTCTAAAGAAACAGGCTGCCCACTCTGCTGTAACCAAACAATTGTTATATTATTTCAGAACAAAGGTGCTCCACATAATTATGTTCTGAAGGGGAAGAACATGGTCACTAGTTACTAACAGGGCACTGAATTTATTGACTGATTATTAAATAAGTGTGGCTAATTAGTTCATAATGCAGTGACTATATGACTGGCTCTCAGTGTGAATTAATTTAAAAGAAATACCAATGCTGTTGGGAGTGAGCAGAATGGCCAAGTTACCTGTGGGAAAAAAAAGATCTCCTTTGTTAAAATCTTTCTGTGCTACGAATATTTAATTCTCCAAGATGGGGATTTAAAAAAAAATGTTGGATTGGGATGATGTATATTAAGTCCTTTGAGAACTCTATAATCACATCTTTTTTACTTGAGAGTAGATTCACACTTCTGGATAAAAAATGCATATATAGTATACTTTTTCACTTTCGCGTCGCTTCACTTATTTGAGTATTCCGACAAAAATACAAACCAGCTTTTATATCAAATAACGTTCAAGTGTGCAGTTACGGTGGATGTTATCTGATACTAGGATAAAAAAAATAGGCAGTGATTTTAGAGAAGCTAGGCAGATGGAGGGCATTTGGGGGCTCTTATTGTTATTATTAGCTGGCTAGAAACACAACTTTATGACCACACTGTTCTTAAATCTTTAATTGCTTGGAGCTGCAATTTAATGAGAGGTGAGTCACTCAAATTTCTTTGTGAACTTGTACCAAAGTGGATTAAATAGGTCTAACTTCAAAAAAGTTCATACAGCAAAGAAAGCCAGCAAGAGGGCAAGTTTTAAAATTCAAGTCTAATAATCCAAGCCTGTCATTTTGCATCTGTAATGCCATTATTTCTCATTTTTTGAGCAGCACAAGTTCTACTCATACTCTTATATGCTCTGGCAAAAATAGAGAACAACTCTGCAGACTCCCTGTTGGCCAGGAACTAAAATATTGTACACCTGAAGCAACTCACCAAAAATATTACATATGTTTTAGATTCAAGAGGACCAATGCTTGTGGTATAGATGAACCTAGATGCTTTTTTCCAAAAGGCAAATTAATGGCTTAAGGTAAGTGAAGAAAGTTATATTTTAAAACTGTTCAGGGTGAAGTGTGTCAATCTGGTCTTTCTGTTGTTTCCTCTGTGAACTAATAACATTGCCAAGCCAGACTTTTGTATAGTCTTAGGGCAGGGAGAGGAGGGGGGAGGAGGTGGCATGGTAATAACTCATTTAACATTAATATTCGTTCTCCACTCAATGATTGACTCATAAGATTGCTGAAATAACATAACAACCCCCACACCCAATCAGCTCTGTGTTCGTCTCATAATGGCAATAAAGTTCAAGAGGTATTTTTAAAACATCATCTGCCACCTTTCTTTTGCTGTACTTCATTTTTTTTTTTGGACTTGTAAGCTGCTACTCTGAGCTAATTTGCCTCTTTAATGTTGAACATACTTTAAAATGTTAGGCACTTGTCTTTAGGCTGTCAGGATGCTACCCAATTGCCATCCGTTCTTCAAGAAAATGGTGTCGTTTCAGGTACCCATTTTTTTTTTTTTTGTAGAAGCTTCAGGTCTTTTAAATGGAAGAGATCTGACTATGCAATGAGTAGGACTGAGGTGTGATGTGATGTGTGGTATAGTGGTCAAGCTGCTGGAGTGGGAGCAAGTCACCATTCAAACTCAAGTTGTGAGGCTAAAAAGAGTGTTCACCACCAGCATTACCTTGAGTAATGCTCAAGTTGCTCGAAGTTGCACTATGGATGTAATAATAATGACAACACCACCACCGTTTTATTGTTTTTTACTTTCAACATCCTGCTTTGAAAGGCAAAACACCCGATTCTTTCTTTCCTCCCGTAATAACCTACTTCTTCAATAATCTTGAAGCTTGGTGAGATAATGACGGACAAAAAGTCACCCCTAAGCTGAGAAGGAACATGAACTTAGCTCACTCTGTATTAGTGAAATGAAACTCAGAGATGAGTTCTGGTGACCTCATGAATAAGTCCATGCAGCTGTCTGTAAGTGGTTTGCAATTATCTTCTTCCAAAATGTCATTTTGACTTCTCAGTGTGGCCTGCAGCCCAGATATCCCCAGGGGTCTCTCACTAAAGTCTTAATCCGATCTGACCCCAGCTTGGTATCTGATCTTACCTACTCAGACACTGTTACTAATACAATGTTGAACTGTCGCTCGTATATCTTACTGACTACATAATATTTTATTACATATATTTGACATGATTATGTTTATGTACCATCAGGTTGTTGTTGACCCTTTGTAATTCTTATTCTCTCTCTCTCTCGTTCTCACACAAATACGCACACATCTATCAATATCTGTGACATTCCCAAGCCTTATTCAGTGCCAGAAAGAGGGAAAAACAGAGCACTGTTCTTCACACCATGCTAGTACTCCATCTTCTTTCTTCTTACCATGATTGTGACTAGTGGGAGGGATGTTGCAGTCCAATAGGGTTAGACACTGCAGTGAACAGAACACCACAGTCAATGTTTATAAATCATCTTCTTTCTTGACAGCATCATCTTCCTGAGAATACTTCCTCGTGCTTTCCTGCAACCAAGTCTGATTAAAAGGTGTATACATAAGAGATGCAGTGCCTACACTCTTGTCAGTTTTGTGCTATAATCTCTGTGCCTGTCTTCATGAAGTTATGCAGTTTAATTAGTATGATCAAACATTGGCAACGTACAATAAGCAGCCAACCTAAAATCTTCCTCTGCCACCAATGAGCCTAAGGAGCTAACTTTTCTACTACTAAGAGTTCTCCCAAGTGGCTTCTGCCAATGTGATAAAGTGCAGCATACGGGTGCAACAATCTTCCCCTGGTTACAGTGCTGTACAAATTGTGAATTCACGGACAAAACTAAGCCAATTAACCCACTTTAATGCCACCTTAATTACTCTAGTGACCACTTTAATCTATATCAATATTCCTCATCTAACAAACTCCTTTATATATATATATATAGATGCCTCCTTATTTCTGAAGGCTGTTTTTTCTTCTTCTCAAGACTCTTGTGATTCTATTTCTTAGAGTTAAAATGAAAGTAAAATAGCATGAAAATTAATAAAGGAGAATATTTGTATCTCAGGGTTGAAATGAAGGGTCCTTAGTGCTCTCTGAGCTTGGTTGCTTTCCTGCAGACATTTCATTACCAAAGTAGGTAACATCATCAGTGCACTAGCTAGTGTTGATCACTAGCACTGATGATGTTACCTAATTTGGGTAATGAAATGTCTGCAAGAAAACAACCAAGCTCAGAGAGCACTAAGGACCCCTCTGCGTGAAAGTTCTATGAATGAAACGAGACAATCGCACAACATTGGCACTATTGGAGAATACCTTGGTTCATAAAATGTGGATAAATAAATAAATAAATCTGGAGTTAGGAATAGCAATAGCACTTAAACTTATATACCACTTCATAGTGCTATATAGCCCTCTCTAAGCGGTTTATAGTCAACATATTGCCCCCAGCAATTTGGGTCCTCATATTACTGACTGCAGAAGGGTGGAAAGTTGAGTCAACCTTGAGCTGGTCAGGATCAAACTCCTGGCAGTTGGCAGAATTAGACTGCAATATTGCATTCTAACCACTTCACCACTATGGCTCATTATAAGAAATAGTAAAGCAGCAATCAAACTGTTAATAGAAAGAAAAACAAAACGATATTACACATTCCCCATAGGTCAGCCTCTAAATTGGATGAGCAGCTAATGAAATAACAAGTGAAGCTCTGTGAAATACCTTGAAACAAAAAAATCCTAACTTCATCTATATGAATAGGATCTGAGTACGAAAGACACTTTAAGAACAATGTAGATAAAATGTCAAGTCATGAATGGCTACTCTGAAAAGTTTTCATGTTAACAATTCTATCCTTCCTGCCTGCCTTGTAATTCTAAGCAAAAGCTGGTGGGTGTGACCCAGTTTAGAATACTGCAGGTATTTCTGATCACTAAAACTTACAAAAAATATCCTAGTACTGGGGGAAAAAATGCAAAAAGAGAAACCCCAAAGGTCAGCCCTGGAGAAACTATCCTGTAATTAGAGATTAAAAGGTTGGGGATCTTAAGTTTAGAGGAGGGAACATGACAGAATGTATGATGTGATGAAAATGAGTGTGGAGATATTAATTGTCCTATCATTCCACAGATTCATTGTCATCCAGTAAAACTGAAGGGTGAATGAATCAGGAAAGGAGAGTCATTCTTCACCCACCATATGATTAAACCATGAAATTTGCAATCATAAAACATTGTGGTAGGTACCAACTTCTGCACTTAAAAGGAGATTAGACAAATTAATAGAGGACAGTCTACAAATGAATAATAAGTGAAATGGTTATTAGATATGGTCTGCCAAGTATTAGTGGGAAGGATACTGATGAGAATGAATAGGAAAGTGCTCTTAAACTCATATCCAGTTACGGCAATGGCTCCCAACCTTTTCTATATCCCGCACCCCTGGAAAGCTTCTGATATATTCTTGCACCCCTTACAAAAGTTCGAAATAATGCATAGACACTATAATTTTGAAACTTCTAAACCCAAGTTTTCGCACCCCCTGGAATATCATTTCATACCCCCAGGAGGTGCGAACACCCCTGGTTGGGAACCCCTGAGTTAGGGTTTCCCATTCTTGTCTTGCCCCAAGGCAGATTGTGGATAAAGTAACTTTTTCATCTTTCTTTTTTAAAGCCAGCAAGAAGCATACAGTGCTGAAGGCAGTAGGTGGAGATTAAGAAATGGAGACAAAATAACATTTATTTCCCCTTCTTTGTTCTATAATATATAGCACCGGATGGCTGCTAACATCAAATCTGAGCATTTTCAGCAGAATGTTATATTCCTGGGTGGGTTGGCAATGAGGATTAAAGTTATAAAATGAAGAACCATCCCTAAATAGAACTTTTATAGTCTCATATCACATATTCCCTAACTCTAATTTCCTCCAAAAGATAATATAAAACAGTATTTCTCAACCTTAGCAATATGAAGATGTTTGGGTTTCAACTCCCAGAGTTCTCCGGCCAGCATGGATGAGAAACACTGATATAAAATGTCAAGGTGTAAACAAGCTGATTACCTTTCTTCCCACTCTTCTATTTCTGTCCTCCATTTGACACCCTAACATTTTGGATCAATCAATCACGCAGTCTGCCTGATGTCTACCTTCATTAGAACTTT
This sequence comes from Bothrops alternatus, assembly GCA_034064705.1. Classification (NCBI taxonomy): domain Eukaryota; kingdom Metazoa; phylum Chordata; class Lepidosauria; order Squamata; family Viperidae; genus Bothrops; species Bothrops alternatus. The sequence continues at coordinate 2,400,566 of JARGCV010000087.1, forward strand.
GCTCGTCTTTGTAGGCGCAGCTGCCATCAACCTTCTGGAAGCAGCATAGAGAGGCAAACGCTGCTTTAATATGTGCAAAGTACCCAAAATATCTCTTCAATTAAGCTGCTGAGTGTGCAGTGCTTTTCAGTCTTGTGGCTAATAACAACATGTTTACAAAATATTCAGTTTCACCTGACAACTCTTGCACGATGGAGCGAAATATTAAGACCGCTAAAGTATGACTGTTAACTGTCACATATCTTCATTGGCATAGGTTGGGAATAGTAGGGTTTGGAAAAACGAGAGAAAAGATACAAGGGATTTTGCCAGAATGTAATGCATTGTCTACTCTCATATTGATTCAGAACCTGTTTTAGTTTGGAAATGTATCAGTTAAACAAGGATTGTTCAGCAGTAACAGATGATCCCCAAGTCTCCGAAAAGGGTGTTTCACAACATGTAAAATTTGCACACGGGAAGTATCCCTCTTTAGAGCACTGAAGTTGCTATGTCTTTTGCGAGGCTGCTTCAGAAATGGTCCTTGGCTGAATAGGCATATATTTGCACACAGTGGCTTTATTTCACTAGCAAAAAGGTAAAGGATTCCCCTGTCCAGTCGTGTCCAAATCTAGGATATGGGGGTCATCTCCATTTTGTGGCTGAGGGAGACAGGGTTGTCCAAAGACAATTTTTTGTGGTCATGTGGCCAACATGGGTATATACCAAAGGTACACAGAACACTATTACCTTCCCATTGAAGTGGTACCCATTAACCTACTTGCATTTGTAACTGCCAGCTCCTGTGGGCAGGAGCTGGGGCAAGTAACGGGAGCTACATAAGTCTACATTGCGGACCCAGCATAAGTCTTTTCTATGCATGCTCTCACATGCTCATGCAACTAGGGATCCCCTTCAAATCAGCTGTTTTGGCTTTCTGGAGAGTATCTGCTTTAACACTTTTGGGAAGGGTCTTTTGCTCAGGCTAACATGATTTGCAAAATCTTTTCAGGTGCTTTGCCAATCTTTTTCCCTGCAGTATTTGGTTTTCCAGCGTGCATTCTTTCTGTCATTTTTTTTGGTAATAATTTAAAGGGATGTCGGGTTCTGTAGAATAGATCTTTTCTGGCCTAGCATTCTCCAGATGTGTTCACAGGAGGGCTCCAAACACATCAGGTCTTAAAAATCACTTTCCTCTCACAACTATCTGCTGCAAAGAAAACCAAACCTGCTGATATCACAACTGCGTATTATATTAAGCATTCATTGATAGTACAATGGTATAATTATATTTGGATGGAGAATGTGATCTGCCATGGGTAAAAAGAATAACGTTATTTCACGATGGAGTGAACTGACAGATGGTACATATTTTTCTCGGCAAACATTACGAGTTCTGCAGCTTGAAGCTTTGTCGTCTAATATTAGGCCTCATCCTCAGATGACTTTGAACTGATCTGAAGATAATTCTGGATCTGATTGTGTGTCATTTAATGTTTTGGAGAGCCGAATTCCTTTTTTCTGTTCTCTAAGCTGTTTAAAACTGAAACAAAGCTGAAGACCTTTGAGAATTGTGTTCTCAGAAGTGGGAAAGTCCAGCGTTGTTCTAGTTGCCACAAATGGGATTTAACCGCTTTCGTTTCCCCCCCCTGGGATCTTAAGGATATATTTATCATCACCAATTACAGCTGTGAAGATTTCAGCATCCTTTTGCTTCCACCTAGCGGTCATCCTAATCTTTGCAACCCCAATTGAGTAGTTGGGTTTTTAAAATACAGCAAAGGACTCTAGATGCTATCAAGATCAACCATAGGAGATTAATCTCAAAGTATTGTTTTTGGCATACCTCCCCCAAACAACAAGAATGCATTCACACACACGCACAAACACACAGAATTTTTGTTTTAAATCCATTTGGCAGGAAGTAAGTGAGGATATATTTTGCTATCCAAGAATCTATAAGAGCATTGACTGAAGGACCGCTTTTGCATCTTTATTGGTCAGCTGGAATGACCACTGATCGGCTCAGGCGGGTCTCTGTATTCTCTCAGTGTTCTGAATCTGCAAGAGTGAATATGATCAAGAGCTGGCTCTAAAATGAGTTGGATATATAGGGAAGTAGGATTGGTGCTGGTGAAAAACAAAAGCGGTTTCAGCAATGGTGGTCCACGAATGCGGCACTGGAAAGAATAATCAAACTGGCTTCTGCCATCAAACCTTGAATAGTAAAAAAAAAATCATTCTTCCATTTTTGAATACAGGTTTATGAATGTATTACGAGAGTGCTCGCTAGCAACAGTGAATGTAGAACCACAGTATAGTGAATTTCTACCATAAATAAATTGGAATCAATTATTCTTCTGCCAACACCCCCAGCATATCTGCACTCAGCAACTTTCAATTAAACGCAAGCTTAATTATATTTTATATGAGATATATTAATGTAATTACCTTCCTGGGATCCTAAGCTTTAACACTAGGGCACTGGCTGCTTAATATGCTTTAGAAAAATCCTCCTATCTCATATATTCAAATCCAGCTGAACAGGCCAAGACTATGGTGCTTGATACCTGGAGAAGTATCCAAATCAATGTTATTTCTCATTTTATACAGAGGGGTACATGAGTACTCAGTGGAGATAAAACTTGCCTTCATTTCTTCTTCAAGCTCTGCCACAGGACATTGCAAGAAATGGGATGCTATCATGTCTCTCTCCATTCAATCTCTGCTTTCAGTCGAGCAAGTGAAGAGGGAACAGACTTTGCATGTTCTAAGACAACTATCCAAGGCACAGTAAGAGGAACATACATATTTGCTGTAATGGGTAATAATTCTCAATTTGCCTCTGAAACCCATGCCACTTGAAAAAACACAGATGAAAAATAGTAAAGAGTATGGGAGAATGTGACTCTCTCTTAGCAAATAGCATGGAAGATCTTTAATTCTTTCTCAATCCATTATTTTGGTCTTCTCTCTTAATCGAAATATACACTATACTGAAATAGGAATCTGGCATCCCATAAAAAGGAAGGTACTGTCAACAGTCATTTTCATGGCAATTTTCACATTAAAAAATATTTTTTTAAACAGGTGAACTACTAGTTCAGTTTGCTAAGACATATTTCCAACGTAGGCCAATGGCTTACAATTTAAAAATCAACTCTTTCCTTCAATAAAATCTAGATATTGGAAAAATGGCAGGGAAAGGAACAAATCTAACTCAGTAGTCAACTGGTAAGAAATGAGACCAGCTCTGTGAATATGAGAGAGTGCACCCCATGAACAAGAGGAATAGTATGAATGATTGGGGTACACAATACAGGTTATGAATGCTGTTGTGAGCATGAATAATGTGCTAGAACTGTGCATAGGTACGTTTATGTAAGACAATGTATGAGTATGGCTAATGGTTACAAAAATGATATAAGGTAACTATTTCTAAATGTGAGAAAAATTTTTTTTCATGGGTTCATAATTATCTGTGGAGTTTTCATTTTCACACTTTCCTAAAACATTTTGCTGGCTATTATTGGAAATGTTAATAGTGGACTTGTTGGATGTCTGCTCTATGCTTTTACACAGAATGCCTTGACTTGCCTTTGCAATTCTACTTTCTCTGACACAATGCAGTTTGCAGTGCAAAAGACAGTGTTACACAAGTGCTTTCACTTTGCAAAATGAGGAGTCACGAAGAAAAGCGAGAACTTTGGTTGGATATTGCCAAGCTTCAAAATGTTTTATTGATCCTAAAATTACACTGGGTGAATGACACTTCTCTGGACCAATCTCCCAATTAAAAGGCAAAACGAAGAAAAGATTTAAATATCTATATATTTATACATGTAAACTGAAATGCAGAAAAGTTCTCTTCATCACACTTTTTTTTTAAAAAAAGAAACCTTTTCTGGTGGATAAATACCGTTGGTGGGATCCAAAGAGCTTTCATTTGCCCCAATGTTCTACATATCCACTGAGTTCTGATTTTGATAGCCTTTTCCCCCCACTTCCATATCAAAGGTTACTCCAGATTTCTCAAATTTTACAAGCAACAATTTATTCCTTTGCAACACCGCCCCCCAGCTCTTTTGATCCCTGTATATTTGAAGCCTATATGCTATGCCAATTGCAGAAGTCCCTCTGATAATTTTGAAGCCGTCTGCTCTGAAATTTAAGAGTCTTATGCTAGCTTTATTAATAGATTTTTTTCTGGCATTTAGGGTGCAGTTTAAAAAAAGGAATACATTAACTTTTAGAATTAAAATGCAAAAGAAGTACTAAGTTGAGTCCCAAATGTGAGAATGTGTGAAAAATCAGAACTACTAACAAGATGGTGGTATTTTCCAATCACAACATTAAAAAAAGAAAGAAAAAAATAAAAAGTTTCCTAATCTTGTTTCCTAGTTGATTATAGTGAAAATTATGATGCCTACTAAGGATGTTTAGCTTTGACCTGAAAACAACATCTTTTATCTCAGGTTATTTTCAATTTTTTTTTTGTAGGCAGTAACATAATAGAGGTAAAAGCCGGTCAAACACAGTATTTTGTTACTTTACACCAGGGGTGTCAAACTCAATTTCACTGAGGGCCACATCAGCATTGTGGTTGCCCTGGGGCAGGCTGGGTGTGTGTGGCCAGAGTGGGTGCAGCCTACTGGTGGGTGTGGATGGAGTGGGTGTGGCCTACTGGATGGGCGTGGCCAGTTCTACATCATTCACGTCAAGGGTGCCTATGGGGGCCTGGGCAGGAGTGGGACAGATCTGAGGGTCTCTGGCAGAAGGGGGTGGGACCGGGGCAAGTGCCAAGGCATGGTCCACCGGGGCAAGTGCCAAAATGGCCACCACAAAATTGTACATTGGCTCCCAGCTGGCCTGGGCCAGGGCCAAGGCAGAGGGGGCCGTTCCCTCACTGTTTCCAGGATGATTCCGCGGGCCACATGAAACCACTTCGTGGGCCACATCCAGCCCCCGGGCCTTGTGTTTGACATGTCTGCTTTACACATATCAGATTCAGTCTGCACAGGAATGGTAAAGCACACAATATTTGGCACAACGATGCTGAGGTATGCTTTCTACATATGTATACAGTATATCTGTGTTGGATCAGCCTTCCCAATATGAAATGATTTGGATTACATCTGTTAGACACTATGTACTACTTAATAGGCCTCCTGTTTTATGTCTATAGTAAAGATCCTAAAAGACGGGGAATATATATGATACGAACGGTGCTTTTTCAAAAGGCAACTGGACTTGCTTTGTTTTTCCTTGAAGACGTTTTGTTTCTCATCCAAGTTCTGACTGAATGATGGAGAATGGAAGGATTTCTACTCCTTGCAGTCATCTGGTTGTTAGCACTCTCTCTGAGATTCACTGAGGCCACTTGGAGGTTTATCTGCGCCCTCAGGGTCAACTGAATATTGCAAATGGGTGTGGAACCTTCTTGGAACTGCTGAAAGGACTGTGATTGTAAACAAGAGATAGGTGGTATCGTATCCCCCACCCCTCTGTTCTTCAGAATTGAAGAAACTTCTTGGATGAGAAGCAAAACATCTTCAAGATGAAAAGAAGGAAAGTCCAGCTGCCTTTTGAAAAAGCACTTTTGGGACAACCATGACCTGGATAATTGAGAATCTCCATAGACATTCGATATCAAAAATCTAAATTCTGTATCAAGATAGCCCATCTTCTGAAAATCATGCACTTAAACCAGTTCAACTAAGTAGCTGTATCTCCTTAGAATACCTAATTTATTTTATATTTGTTGATTGCAAGCATGGGCAATGAACGATGCAGGTTAATGAATGCCTATTAACCCAGCTTTGAAGAATTCTCTAAGGGTTCTCTCCCAACTGCATTAGGTTCTACATTCCACAGTCAGCACATGCATAATTTGGTTTTACTTTTATTACAAAGTGTGGATTCTACGTGCATTTGTGGAATGCCATCACTTTGAATTGAGGTACAAAGATGTTTACGTTTGCCTTACAATGATGGATGTTGTGGCCAAAGTGAAACTCTGTGGTGAAGTTATGGAATACACATAGTCCTGAGCATAGAAGGAAACAAACACACACTTACTCCCTTGTATGTAGATGGTTGCAGAATGAGCAGAAAAATGACTCAGGCGGCAATATTTTGCCAATGAGTATATAACAGACTGATTAATAAGGGAGAACTCCCTGTTAATCAAAGCATATGATTCTTTTGGAAATACTTTTAGCGCAAGGGCTTCCAGTTAATATAGGCATCTTAGACGAATCATTCTCCTATCTCACATTATATACTTTTTTTATATATGCATATGTATGTATGTGTGTGTGTGTGTGTGTGTGTGTATGTATGTATATATATATATATATATATACACACATACATACATACACACACACAATCATAGGGGGAAAAGCTCTTCTAGGATGGACGTGTGCCAAAGATTCACAAATCTACCAGTGCAAAGTGAAATTGGGCTCTGCAGAGAAACATTTCTGCAGTTTTAATTAAAAGTTAACAATTAATCATCTTTCTTTAATTAAGTAAATTATAGTTAGAAAATCTGATTAGCGCAGCTGTTAATATATTTGACTGGGAAAAAATATTAAATTGGGTAGAGATATACAAAGACTTTGTGTCCCCACAAAGTTGTGTCTTTGCACACAATGGGTGAAGATGGGGAAATTCAGCAAATCATCAATAAGCCCACTGCTACTAAATGATGTAGTCAGAAAGTGTTGATGGCTGTCACAAATCAATTGTTTTACACTACAGTTTCAGTTACCATCACTTAGAAACCATGATTGTGTCACTCAGCCGTGAAATGCACATTAAGGCTGCCGAATTACGCACACTTAACTGGAAGTGCTCGCTGGTTTAAGAATGTGATCTTAAATGTTTACTTGGAAAAAAGAATCATTTTCATAAGTTTCCCTTACAAATAAACTTGGTTAATTTAAGATACTTGACTGTCCCCATAAATAACATTTTATCTCTTTTCCTCTTTCTCCAGCAGTCTGACATTAGTCTATTTTCAGTTTAATCACAGAATGTTTTTCATATACACTAACATTGTTGCTTAATGAACGGTGTTGATTTCCAAAAGCTGCTAAAAAAATGACTAACAGATGTTTTAATATTTCGGAACCATCTCACTTTGCATTCATAAATATCTCATTGAGAAATGATTAAATACATCTCTCTATAAACACCGATCACATTAATGCGTTTTTATTTCTTAAATTGGATAAGTCATTTAGAGACATAACTGTTCCCCCCTATTTTCTTTTATTACACCTGTCTATATGAAAATGTATGCAGCTTTGATTTCCGGTTAGGCGTCACGGACACAGGAAGATGGGGCTCTGTTTTCCACATTCGATTTCGTCCCACTGGGGACCCTAAAAAGGGTCAAAAGTCGCCCTGGAGAGGCGACGGAGGGGACACTCATTGATTGCGGAGGGGCAGTGGCCCTTCCGCTGGATCCGAGGAAGCCCTCCAAACTGGCGGGGGAAAGACAGGCTACATTCATGTGATCAGAAGCTGCTGACAACCGAAGATAAGCACTAACTAGAAATTTTTGAGCAACGTGGATGGAACCGGGTGAGACTTTATCCTTTTTATGACCTTAATACTACTTTCCTGGAAAAAAAATGCCCAAAGCAAAGAATCCTCCCTGATGAGAGAGGGAAGTTTTTGCCCCGCTCCCTCAGGAAAAAAAAGCAGCAAATTAATTGTTTTTGGGGAAAATAGAGAAAACTATAAGATCAATTTGGAATTAATACAAATATATAGCTTTGAAATTTGGGGACGAAAAGTACCTTTGAGACTTTTTTTTAGAAAAGATATTTGAAACTCTGTAAAATAGGCTTGGATTTAGAAAACTGTAAGACGGTGTCAACGACCTCTAGTGGTGAATCATGGCACTACAATTTATTATGCTTAAAGGAAACTTGGCTTGAAGCCCGGACTTAGATAAGACTCTTTGTTGTTCCTGGAAACTTTCACTTTTACAGACTGCAGCTGGGAAAAGGGAAAAAAATCTCTTGGGTTGCTTATCTTATGTTGGGGACCCTATTGGACTATAAATACATGCAAAACCAAAATGGGTGTTCCATACTTAGCCGCAAATGGTAAAAAACCATCTTTAACACTTGTTTCCGAAACCTCCAATTTGATATACCAGCAAGAAAATGTTAATGAATCTCAGAAAGAAATTCTATGTTGAAATCAATCCAAGAGACTATTGTTTTATTTCATGATGAGACTAAAAATAATGCAAATGAGATAAAAGAACAATTTTCTAACCTAAACTTACAAATTCAGACAATGATTACAAAGAAGGAACTAGTAACCCAGAAAACAGAAGGAAAAATAGAAGAAATGGATCCAAAGATGGAGGACCTAAAGGAATTATTAACAGGCAGATACAGACAAATGAAAAATTAGAAGAGGCAGTGATAACACCGGAAATGGAAAAGATATCTTACTTGTCAAGATCTCAGAACACATTTGAGGATAAGGAAGAAGAGCTGATCGAACAAATGATAAAGCTGTTAGGAGGAATGCTGAATATTGACAAACAAGAAATGAAAACAAAAACTGAAGGAGAAGGATGGAGGCTGTTTAATGAATATAAATGGGCTGAGCGTTCTTCCAAAACTACTTCAATCAAATTTTCTTCCTCATTCCAAACAATATATACAAAAACAGAGGAAGAATTACTAGATGATTCAAATGCACTGACTTGGAAAGTTATTTGGCAAAGAGAGTAAGACTGAAGAAAATAGAGGGTTTGACCTATTACATGGGATATTATCCTATTAAACAGATGTTTGAATATGGTTAAGAAAATAGTTAACTGTTAAGAAATTATTATAATTAGAAGGATAGGATTTGTAACTAGAATATACTTTGTTATGAGATGGGAAATATGAAAATTTTAAAAGGGTTTGAATAGGGAAACTTTTGGTTACCCAAATATAATTTATTATGAGAAAACTATAAGCAATAAGAGATATTTTGAACATTGATGGGAAATTAAAATTTTAAAAACGGGAAAAACAGGATATTGATTGAACAAATGGATTTTAAGTGCAAATACAATTGAGATATGTTCTGGCTAGAAAAGATATTATAAACGGACACTATCGATATTATGTATAATACCAGAAAAATGTGATGAAGATGTTTATATTTAATTGTATATGTATTAACGGTGACAAGAATTGTATTTGCCCAGTGTGGAAAAATGCATACCATCGGAAGAAGAGAGCACCAAGGAAGTACTGGATGGTGTAGAATTGGAACTAGACTGAGAAAGTTAATAATATGTATTACTGAATTACCAACAGACCCAGACAACACGTTGTTTATTAAGTACTTATGATTGTAAAAATAGAAAATTAATAAAATATTTGTAAAAAGAAAAAAGAAAATGTATGCAACTTTTGATAAATGACTAACAGTCGGCTTAGAAAAGTGATCATGTTGTCTGCTATAGCTGAAATAATTAAGATTAGTACCTTAAATAACAATTTTTTTTCTGTGTGGTCAAGTTTATGGTGGGGCATGAGTAGAGCCTGCTGCATTAGAAGTATGAAATGAACAGCTGAGATGAAAGAGATGCATATTTGCAACAAACCTACAGGTCTGTCGCATACTCAGACCCTACCTTAGCTCAAAACTTGTCTTCTGATAATAACAGGAAACGCAACTAATTATGTACTGTTTGGAACTCCTCATTCAGCACTTCTTGTTCTTCTACACACAAACCCTGCTGGGTTTTTACAACAATGAACGCGCAGCATGCAGCTATTATTAGTGCTTATTAGGGCTGTACAAAGCATTTTAAAGATTTGCACATTAGTCCAAATGAAGAAGCTCTGTTAGAATGATTAAAACAGCTACTCTGAAAGTGGCTTTGTGTCCGTACACACGCTATCATTTCATTTTGATGGTCTCAGAGGAAGCATGGACGTACAGATTATTATTAGCATTGTTATTATTAAATTTGTTTGCTGCCCATGTCACCATGAGTACAGATGTTATCAGTTCCCAAATTTTGGTCATTTGCTCTAACTTTTCATGTCTGTAATTTTGAGCTCCCTTCAAGGCTTCTAGCTATAGATACAGGCACTACAATGACTATAGCAACATACCAGAACTGTTAAGCTTCCTTGCTTGCTGGTCTTGCCATCAAATACCTTGTGATTGTGATAAATAGCCCCAATTCTATCACAAATGGCTAAAGCATAGGTGTTACTGTAGCTTTTCACGCATCTCTACTACGGTTTTAAATTCAGTGGTTTGCAGATGTGCACCAGCAACAACTCCAAATATGCTTCTACCATCCTGCATTGGGACTCTTCTATTTAAATAATTAAGGATTTGATAGAGCTGTAATAATTCATCTTTTCTTTTACCACGGCAACTGAGTGATGTGGTTCCAATCATTTTGGTACAAGGAAAGGCTGAACAAATTGCCCAGTTGAAAATTTAAGTCCTTGATTTGTCAGTGATTCCAAAATAAATTTAAGTAAATGTCAGCAAGGGAACAAAGTGCTATGAAGATGAGAAATCTCTAGGAACATCAGTGCTGAAACTTACTTTAATACTCTAGAATATCTCTAGATTTCTAGACTACCCATCTTTTTTCCCTGAGCATGGATCTTTGGAACTTTAAAATAATTAAATTTTATCCCTAAAGTAGCCAGCCTATATAAGGATCTGACAAAATTAAAAGGAAACAGAGGCATGGCTTCTTTTATTACATGGCTAGTTTTTATTTAACTATGTGACTAAAATGGGAAAATCTGCTTTTATCTATATTAAAAATCCCATTTTTGTTGATTTGGTGGGTAGGGGTTATATTTAAACTTCGTTGAATTGCTCCTAATATGTTCAAAGAAAGCTGTGCAATTCAGCAATTGTAAAACACAAACATAACCTTCCTGTCTTTCTTCTGTGAATTGAAATTTCAGTAATAAATGGAGTCTTTATGCACAAAGGACATGCAGTATTAACTATGAGATTTTAATGTTTCTGAAAGGAATCAACTTTGCTCTGGTGCTAAATTCAAAATCATAAATATTGCACGATCAACCAGAATATGCTATTTGAATAAATGGAGGAATGCTTATGATTAGCTCCTCTTCATTTTTCCTTTGGTAAAAGAATGTCTCAATAGATTATGTCTGTGATTTATTACTTACTCCAGTGAAGGTATGAATGTAAGCAGCTTCATACTGGGACATACTTGGTGGAATTATAATGGCTAGGTCCCAAATAATAAACAGAACTAAACAATATCTTTAATAGAGGGTTGTTTATAAAATATAGGCTTCTTAAGATTATTTAGTGAACTCTCCTCAAACAAATATTGCATTTACAAATCTAGCATTACATAAAAATGGGAAAAATGGCATAAAATCTGTGCAAATTATGAACAATAATATTGAATTAAGTCTACAGACTAAATTCAAGCCTTATTTTTGTTATTCCACAAGTGAAGGAATTATGTCTATAGCATCATTTGTTCTGGTCTATCGGTTTTTTCCAAACTGCCATCTGAAATTTTGCTATAAGATTGAGGGCAAGGGTTGGATGTGTGACATGCTTTACAATAGTTGTTTGCAATAAGCTAAAGTTAGCAACTGATCCAAAGCAAATAACCTAAAAGAAAAAAGAATGGGGGTAGGGAGGTTGCCTGGATAGGTCCCTGCAGTTTTCTCCACAAACTTTTTTTGGTTTGCCACTGCCCCCTTCCTGAGGCTGAGAAAAAGTCACTAGCTCAAGGTCACCCAGCTGGTTTTGTGCCCAACTTACGAATAGAACTCACAGGCTCCCATTTTCTAGCCTGATCCATTAAACATTACACCAAACTGACTCTTTAGAAATAATATAGTGATCTCTGAGGAAGACTGTATCCCCTATTCTTCCCCTATCCTTTCTTGGGTAGCATTCTAGAAAGGTCACTCTTACTCAAGTTAACCAAACACATCTAATACTAAGGCTAAAAAATGACATTAATCAGATATTTGGGGCAGTTTCTTTTCAAGAGCATCGTTAACTTCCAGCAAATGTTCTATATGCATTGTACAGACCATAAAGAGAAACATGGATAAGTCTGTTGTAAACTAAATTATCCTCCGTTCTCTACCAAAATTAGATAAGAATGGCATCACCGTTTAGTAAAGTTTTTTTTAAAAAAGTATCTCATCGCATTGGATTTATATTAGATTTATTTCATTCCTGAAGCAAACCTGCTCTTCATTCATTCGTGATCTAAATATGAGAAAATTCTGCTGCTTTTGTTACATCAAAGTTTAGTTCAAACAATAGATAGATAAACAACTTTTCTCTCCCTTACCAAAACTTTAGAGACATTTTTGCTCATGCTGCTATGCACAAATATTTCACTGTCAACCAGACTGGGTTGCTTTTAACTAAAACTCAAACCCTATGACCACAGAGACAACAATGGAGTTATGAGCAATATTCCTATGTTATATGATCTTTAAGTTTCTGGGAAAACTTTTCTAACTTTGAGTGAGTTCTCCAGAACCTCAGAAGATTCAGTGTTTCAAAACTCCATTAAAACAATGGGCTCCTAATCAATTTTTACCTAAGGCACTATATTTCAAGCCTATGTTTGATCTAAAATAAAAAATTGGAGTGGATTTTTCAAAGCTTGCTCAATAAGTCCCTAGAGCTCATACTTACTAAACACTTTTCTATGAAGTTTGGATTTAGTTTTTATAAGTATGACGTGAATTGCTAAACATCTGCCTGGATTGTGCCATTTCACTTGGCTGGTCCAAGAAACCATTGTCTTCAACATTCCTAGGTGCCCATCATGCCCTTTCCTATGTTTTTACTGTAAAACAAGCTGAACGGGGGGGGGGGATGAAAAGAAAGCTAGCATGTTGCAAAGCACCATCCTCAAAGGCAAAGGTGTATCTCCATCCTACCTCTACCCCCACCCCAAACCAGAGACATTTAGCAAAAAAATAGTAGGAGACTAGTTTGGTAAATAGTGTTCTATGGTTGAATGGCAGCCAGTTGATAAAAGTCCCCAGAACAGCCTCTCAGATTCCCACTCGTCAAAATGTTTTGAGATCCATGTCCTAACCTTTATCCTGAACCATGAGTTCGAATGAGCCTGGATATGGTGCAAGGACAACCTTATTTCCTTATGTTCTGCTGACAAGGTGTTTTGAAGTTTTCCCTTTTCTCTTCTGTTTTTCATCTTATTGTGATCCACATAAGTTGAAATACCAATGAAAAAAGGATTTGGGGAAGAAGTCTGTAAACTATGAAAAGTTGTTGCTAGATTGGACAAAGGATTGATGCAGCCTTGCAATGAAAGAGAAGGCTAAGAAAGCACTAAGATTGTAGTATTTGCCTGTTTTTACCTACCTATAGGTAGGTACTATACCTAGCTTTATCTTTACCTACCTATATGCACTCAGACATTTCTAGCAATTAAATAACATTCAGATTCTGAACAGCTCATCCTAAACTAAATTGTTTTTGGGTTATTGGAACACACACACACACACACACACACACACACACACACACACACACACACTTACTTGAATAGTGCCCCCCAAGGTACCAAAAGCAAATTTCTCTACTTATATATAGAAAATCAGCGCAACAAAGGAAAGGCTAGGTGAAAATTGTTTCTCCAGCGTTGTATTTAGTATGCGTGGGAATTTTGAGGAAGATATACCGTATCAACACATCAATGAAGTATGCATTTCTACCCACAATCTAAAATGATACAGCCCAGGGACAATTTATCTAGACCGGATCTCATCCTATTGAACCACAAATACAGTACTGTAGAATAGTTTTGAGTTCTTAAAAAGGAGAGGTTTTTTGAGCTGAGGTTTTACTCAGATATTTCAAATTTTAGCTTTGGCACCATTTTCTTCTTGGCCTTACATGCACACTCAAAGTCTTTCCTGAGTAAATGCTGTAGGGATGTAATTCCCTAAAAACATCTTTTCTGAAAGACCAAATGAAATGAATGGGAGATGTGCTACAATATTGCCATTCTGTTCCATAATTTCTGTTCATTTCATGAGCTATGAGCCAGAGACATTCTTTGCAGATAGGATTCATAGTCCGAACTCAAGGCAGAATTCATAATGATTTAGATATATATAAAATGATGTGTACTGTTTTCAAGTAGATCTTAAGTGAGCATTGTGCTTATTCTCTGCAAAGGAGGACAATCTTATTTAATAATAGCTAGAGTCTTCTAAAAATTTGCAATTATTTAGCAAAGTAGACTAAATGCTCTTGATTCAGCTATCTAGATAAGGATTTTAATATTTTTAAGATATAGGTTTAAATTTGTTTTTAAGTGTTCTAAGGCATTATGCATTTTAAGTTATATAAAGTGTGCAAGTTAATACAATTTCAGATAACAAAATACTGCAGAGAGATTTCACTGCTGTTAGGTTGATTTTTTTTAATTTAAGGCTGAACATTTATTTTGTTCAGCTCCTTAATTAAAAAAAATCAATCTGTACATTGCAAAAACAGGACAAAATTATTGTCCTTTAATTTTCCCTATTGGTAATGTATGCATTCCATAACAGGTTCCAATACGAATTCTTGCTATCATTTATACAGTTCCTTCAATATACATAGCAGTTTACAAAATAATATAAGGAAAAAAAGATCCTTGTTTTAAGGACATTAATGACCAGCCGAGCTTCTAAATGAGCTTGGTATACTGGGTGAATAAGATGAATATAAGTACCTTTCTTTAATTCTTCTACATAATAATTTTTTATGCCAGTATTCTAATGGAATTTAATTTCCCAACTGTAAAGTATACATAATGCAGGCAATCTTTGATCAGATCTCACAATGTTTCTTCTAGTTTAAAACAAGTACATAATTTGAGATGGGATCAGAATTTGATTGGAACATGATGTTGTGTGCATGTTCTACCATTTCCTCTCAAATTTCTCTAAAATTTTCTCCATCTGATTTTAATTCACATACAGGGCAAAATAATAATAACCTCTCTTCTCCATTCCCCAGTAAGATTATCTACCAATTCCAGGGTAAGATCAAGATAGGATAAAAGGAAGGAAGGGAGGGAGGGAGGGAGGGACTATGTCATATCCCACAGCACTATTTTTCCAAAGAAATTTGCACTTATTAAATGAAGAATAAAAAGAAACAAAGAGAAATATGATTTCAGATGTAGTGGTTTTTTTGTTCAACAATTAAAGGAATCTAGATGAAAAGTTTTTTTTTTTTTAGTATTACTCAGCCTTCACCTGTTGAGTCTTTTCCATTTAAATGGACATGATTTCTAAAATACATTTCAAGTGAGTTTGGGCAAGTACATTGAACACTGTAACCTTCAATAATGGCTGCCTGACATAAGTGTATTGTGTGTTTGTACAATCTTCAAGCTTCTCAAACTGACCAGTTGGAAAGGCTATCATTAAACTACTTTGTATGAATGACTGGCTGTACCTTTAGAAAGTAAGAGTTAAACCTTTAAAATAAAAGTAAAATAAATATAAGCCCTGCTTTGCATTAAAAACACGAATCAATTTACAAAAGGAATGTATGAGATATTCAGACTTTCTTCAATTCCATACAGCATTTCTGTTTTAGTTAAGGAATTGGTTTTCTTAATTTTACATTGCAATGACTTTACCAAACATTTTCACTATAGACTTTTTGAAAGCTCTTACAGTAAGAAATTATCAACAAAAAGCAGGCACATTAGTGTACAAAAATGTTGATTTTTTTTTCTTCTTTTGAAAGTGCAGATTTATGTGCATCTTACAAGACCAACTATGGTTTTAGACTCTAAGATTTAAACTGAACATAACATCTCCCAGGAATATTGTAAACTTAAGAAGCTTTGTTCAAAATTCCTTTCAGCTCTCTGAAATATCTCTTTGAGAGATTCGTGCTTGCTTTCCCCCCCTCTATCTCTTGCTGGCTGGTTCGCTGAACTTAACTCTTTTGCACTTTTAAAGCTGAGGTTATCATGAAGATTCATTTGATGCAGGGAAGGGTGAGGAAGCCAGGCAGGCTGAACCATTTGGTGATTTCAATCCAAGCCAAATGAGAAAAGGGGTGAGAGCCAACCTTAAAATGTTCACCATACTCAAGAGATAAAAGACAGTAAGGGTAAAATTAAAAAGATATTAAAAGCATCACCCCAAGATTGCCCCAATTATCTTTATCGGTGAAAATGCACTTTGCTGAACCCGTTAACAGGTAGCTATGTTATTTTTTTGTTTTTGTTTTTTTTTTAGTGCTAGAACCAAAAGTACTGTAGCAGAGAAAGAGAAATCTTGACAGGATATATTGGAGAAAACTCCAACAGGTTGCAAAACACTAGCAACTTTCTAAAACTCTGTTCAAGACTTCTCCCACCAGAGGTGAAGAGAAAAATATGCCTGATTCTTCAGGAAAAAAGGAAGGCAAAGCTGTTTGGACCAACAGGTTCCCACTTGCCACCAAAAGCAGGACCAACACTACACACCAGCCTGGTCTCATTTCTAGGCATTTATTGGGGTTCTACCTTTTTTTTTTTTTTTTTTGGCAGCTTCTGGGTAAGAGTCCTGGCAAACAGCAGGGTTGGCCTCACCTTGTGCTACTGGTCCTGCCCATTAAACCTCTGTGCTTTGCCCCCTTTGCCCAAATTCATCTTCTGCCCCTCTCAGTCCAGCAGACTGACGGGCAGGGCGGTCGGTCTCCAAAGGGGCCTGGCCGGAGCCTAGACGCGGTTGGCACAGAGCTCCCTGGGATAAATGTCTTCGTAGGCAGGAGGCTGCTCATTGGGCAGCGGGTAGCAGTAGGGGTAGGAGGAATTAAGCTCGGGGTCCATGGGCGAATACCCAGGCAACTCGATGGAAGGGTGCCCGCCACAGTGTACCTCCACCCCGGCCTCGTCGAAGACGTGGAAGACGCCGACGTTGATGTAGGAGACAGCCTGGAAGGCGCAATCGCCCCCCGGAGACAGATCCGGGTCCTCGCTGGAGAAGATCGAGCCTTGACTTTGGCGCTGAGGCCGCCGCCCGCCTCCAGAGCCGCCGCCGCCGCCACTTCCCCCGCCGCCGGCCCCCCTCCGTCGCCTCCGACGGCCGCCCGCAAGGCGCTGCTCCTGTCGGCAGCGCCGCCGTCGGCGCAGCCCTCGCTGCTGCGCCGCTTTGTAGTTCTTGACCAAGAGCAGGTTGAGCAGCCCCAGCAGGCACTCGAGGGCGTTGAAGATGGTGGAGATGACCAAGCCGCGCTGATAGTCCCGCAGCTTCTGGCAGCGCAGCAGCAGCGTCGTGCCCGAGCCGTCGGGGCTTCCCGCAGGCCGCGCCTGAGCCGACGGCCCTCCTCCTCCTCCCCCAACCTGTAGGAGGCAGTAGTGCGAGTACTTCTTCTCCACCAGCGACACCGTATCGCCGTCGATGACGGCCCCGGCGAAGGCGCTCAGCACCCCCAGCATGAAGACAAGGACCCCCAGTAGAAGGAAGTTCTGCCGCCCGCCGGGGGGCGCCTTGGGCAGCGACTGGGGCTGGGGTTGAGCGTCTCCGGCGACCGGCACCACCGCGACTTCGCTCGCCGCGTGCCCTTGGCGGTGCGCTCCGCCGGCCCCCTCGTCGTCCAGCGGGCGGCAGCAGAAGAGCGCGGAGCCCAGGAGCGAGAGCCCGGCGGCCAGCAGGAGCCCCGAGTAGAAGGCGCCGGCTGCTGTGCCCAGGCGGAACGGCTCCCCCTTGAGTTCGGAGCCCAGCGAGAAGCACTTGAGGCCCACGGCGGCGGCGCTCAGCGCGCAGGCGAGCAGGAGGCAGCTGGAGAGCGCGGCGCAGGCTCCCCGGACACTCCACTTCATCCTCCGCGTCTCCTCCGCCGCCTGCGCCTCCTCCTCCTCCTCCTCCCTGCCTCGCCTCCTCCGCCTCCCTCCGCCTGCGCCTCCTCCTCCTCCTCCTCCTCCGCCTCTCTTCTGTCCTCATCCTCCCGTGTCCTCCTCGGCGTCGGCGGCCCTTGCCGGCGAGGCGGCCGCCGCGCGTTGCGGGAACATAATGCTGGGGACGGCTGTGGCGAGAAGGGAGAGCTCCGAATGCGACGCCGCCGTTGCTCTGGCTGCTACCGCCACAGCAGCGGCCGCCGCTGTCACCGCCGCCTCCTCTCTGCAGGCAGCCGGCAAGCACGGCTCACGCACCAGCTTTTTCCTCCCCGCCCTGCCGCCGCCCGCTCTCTCTTATCGAAGCTGCTGCTGCTGCTGCCGTCGCCGCTACTGCCGGGAGCCGATGAATTATTGATGGCAGCAAGTTCGAGGCAAAAGAGGGGCATGGAGCACCTCGCCCGGGTGGCAGGAGGGAGGGAGGGAGGGAGGTCTTAACCGCCGTGGGGTGGAGGAAAAAAACAGGTCCGACGGTTTGGACGAGCCAACCCTCTTTCTAGCCAGCCTCCTCCGGAGACGCGCGTGGCACAGCTCCCGCCGTCCATTCCTAGCAGGGCCGTGTGTGTCAACCTGGAGGCGCCCGGGAGGCGGGGAGGGAGGGGGAGGGGGAGGAAGGCGCGCAGCAAAACCCTCCGAAACGGGATCAAATCAACACCTCGGAGGGCAAATGGCAAAGAAGGAAGGCGTGTCCTTCCCGCGCAGCAGCAACGATCGCCGCCCCCCCCTCTCCCCAGTTCTGGAAGAATGAACTTCCAGTTCTCTCACCCGGTCGAAATCCTTGCACGCTGAGGAGGAGGCCCCACTGTTAGCTTAGTCGGAGGGTCTCTGCGCGCCAGCCGGGCCAAAGGGTTACCGGCGAGAAGAGGCGGCTTTAAAACGCAGGAGGATAAGCCGGAGCGGGGGGCGGGGAGGGGGGGAGGAGGCGAGGCAAGCGTCACTTTTCTTTCATTCGTAGCCTGAATCGTTCTTCTCCCAGTCGGCGCGAAATCTACTTGTGGGCTGCGCGGACTCCCAATGCCGCTTCTCCGTACTTCTCTCTCTCTCTCTCTCTCTCTTCCCCCCCCCGCCGCCGCCTCCCGATCTGCTTCGATCCCTTGGCAGTCCTTTTTTTTTTTTTAACGAGTCTCTCGGTTGGCTAGGAGTTGCGTTGGTGCACGTCGGTGCAGGGAGTAACGTGAAACCCACAGTAACGTGGGGAGGGAGGGCCCCCCCCCACGATGTTTTATGCGCGTCGTGTTCAGTTCGCTGTCTGGTAAATTGGGGGACCCGAGGAGATGTGCGGGCAGCGGGAGAGGCAGAAAAGCGGCGAAGTTTGAATCCATTGCCCGGGTTGTTACGTCGACAACCCGACTAGAGTGCAACCTGTTATCAGCGATTGAGCTGTGTGTGAATCGCCGGCGAGCTGCGCTTTTGTACAGCCACGGAGAAGCTCAAGATTAGGCGGCTCGTTCCCAGATAACAAATAGAGGCGGACGAGGCGCCGGGTAGACGATCCGATTTATATATACCTCCATGTCTGGCTAAAAGTGTCCTCTTACGTGGATTTCCCCCGTTGCTCTCCCAAATGAATCTGAGGAGGGACAGAAAAAGAGCAGGATAACATTTGCCGCTCTTGATCTAGGGGCGACTCACCCCAACAGCCAAGGAAGTGAGGCAATGAGCCTGTTTTGGGCTCCCGTGGAGGCGAACGCGTTTTCCAGACCTGCTCGTCGTCGCCTGCTCTTTCTATACGAATTAATCTACTATATATTAAGCTTGCTTTGAAGCCACCTTCTATTATTGAGTCAAACCGTTTTTCTCATTTCGTTTCTGCACAATGTCTCCATCCACGCCTTGAACGCTCCATCTTTATCCCAACCTATAGCTGAAGCAGCCTACAGTTATTCGGGGCCTTGTAAGGCTTAGAATATTTAATGTAAGGTTTCCCCCCCCTCTTTTCCTGATATGCTAGCTATGGTTTGGCTCTTCACTTGCTGACTTCATCAAAGGTTGGCTCTGCCTGGCTCCTATTGGTCACTTTAGGCTGCTGCTCCTACTACCTGCTCACCTTTCCTGAGGTTGGTGGGCTCTGCCTTCCAAGATCTTTTCGGCTTGGGCCCTAGGAGGGACCAGAATGAAGGCATTTGCCCACATTATGCCCGATCAGCACTTCTCAAAACACTCTTCCTTTTTAAAAAAAAAAAAAATTGGTTTAGTGCTCTTTTAAAAGAGCACCAAACCTGTTTTTCAAATACAAGTGCTCTTTTGAAACGGCGGCGCTGATTCTGCACTTCAGAAAAGGTTGGCATAAGCTGGGCCAAAGAGCTAGATAACGTTGCTATCATTTTTTGGGGTGCATTACAGGGGGATTTGATTCATTGAGAGATAGTGTGCCATCAAGTGGATGTCAACTTTTGGTAACCATGTACAGTAGATAGACCACATAGATGAGGAGGCGCATAGAGCAGTGGTTCTCAACCTTTTTAATGCCACGACCCCCAACCGGTCGTAAGTCGAGGACTACCCAACCGGTCGTAAGTTGAGGACTACCCAACCGGTCGTAAGTTGAGGACTTTCCCTGCCCGGTGCATGCGTGGTGCCGCCCCCTGCGCCAGCTGAGGCCAGCAACCCTCCCTGCGCCCGCCGGCCTCCCACCTCCCACCCCTGGCCCTCTTTTACTTACATTTTTAGTAGTTGCTCAGCAGGGAGGGGTGGAAACTTCCGGAGAGCTCGCCTTCGCTGAAGACAACTTGCAGCACCGTTTACAGACTGGGACTTTTGGCGGGCTCAGCAAGGGAGAGACAGCCTGGACAATTCCTATTGGCTTTTGAAAGCCAATAGAATTAGACTCTATTCAAGAGAGTCCATTCTATTGGCTTTCAAAAGCCAATAGAATAAGAGGGAGTAGTACAGCTAAGGAAAAGAGGGGGAAAACGGCGGACTGCGTTGTTTGGCGACCCCCGTGAAATGGTCGTTCAACCCCAAATGGGGTCGCGACCCACAGGTTGAGAACCGCTGGCATAGAGGATTTGGAGTGCTGTGCTACTTTAGCATTTTTATGACCTTTGTTATTTCTGAAGACATCAGCATGAGTGCCACAGAAGTCCCCTTGATCAGACCTGGACCTGGACCTGGACCTGGACCTGGACCTGGACCAGCCTCCCAGAGTTGCAGCTGTTTGTATAGCACACCCAGGGGTAGCTGATGCTTCAGGGCTGGGAATGGGATGATGCCCATTTTGTTGTTGCTTTGGTGGCAGCCAATGCCATGGAAAGACTGGGTGTGTCTGCAAGGGAGAAAGATATAGAAATTAAAATGGCTTAAACTTGTAGGATTAATGTTCCTCTAAAAGGCTCAAATATTCTGTTTCCAGAAATAGGACAGGACTTTTCTGTCTTGAGATAATCCTGGTTATTTTAAACTGGGATAGTTTGCATGGGGAAAAAAGTTGCAGTTTGTGGGACTCAGTACTAGGACTGAATCCAATGAAATAAAAGAAGAGTGTGATGGGGATATTCTGATAAAAATGCAAGAAGCAGGGTTGCTTGTGTCTCACAAGTTGCTGATAATCAAATGTTCCAATGAGGGGTCCTTGGTACTTTCTGGACTTGGTTTTTTTTTTCTTGCTTCGTTGTTTCCTGCAACACAGATGTTGTTTACCTAGCACAGTTACCTAGTTTGGGTAATGAAACATCTGCAAGAAAACCACCGAGCTCAGAGAGCACCACGGACCCCATGTTTCAACTCTCAGCTACAAGTATTCTCCTTTTAATGTTTCACTGTTCCTTTTTTTTTCTCCTTTCCTTTAAGAGTCTTTAAAAGATGGTTCAGAGAGGGGAAGCAAATTACTGGATGTTCTCAGCCCGGAGTCTCAAAAGAGAAAACAGAAAAGAGCTCTCAGGCAGTCGAAGGCTGCTCTAGCAAAAGAAAAACAAGAAAAAAAAAACAAGAAAAAACTTTTCTTGACTGATCTTGAGCAAGAGGCTCTCGAACTCGCAGAATGCTCAGAGAGCAGATTGGCAGCCAAGTTCCTCCCGCTGGAACTAATTGGCCCCACCGATTTCTATCTGGGCTCACTTTGGAATCCGGCAAATTGGTTTTAAAGTCTGGACAATGGAGTGTGTGTGTGGGGGGGGGGGAGATGGGAGAAGGCACAAGGATTGAGGGCCAGCTGGCTGCCTGGCAAGCAACAGGCTCTCTCCAAAGCTTTGTAAGGTCTGATTGCTTCATCTCCACGCAATGCCCGTTAATGAATTAATCGGTGTGGGGTGACCGCAATTGGAAAGTGTCAGGGATCTGATCCTCTGAGCTTTCCCCCTCTGCCCCGTGTTTCCCCAGGGATTTTTAATCTGGAACTTGTGTTGCCTTAGCAGAGATCATCTCGTTCTCCTCCACAGTTTTATTATTGCTGGGATCAAAAGGATGAGCTGTTATCATGCGGACACAGCGCGCTGAAGACCTCAAACTCGCCTCAACTTTGCCTTCCATTCACAAGGCAACCTACAGTAGGAAGGCAGATGAAAAGCTGTAGTCGCTCTTAAATGTGATGTGTAAATTTATTCTGTATTGACTCCCCCCCCAGAATGTTTATATAAGGTTCTATCTGAAAGTGAATGTGTGGTGGATATTAAGATTAATGTTGAATTTTAACTGGTTGGTTTGGAATTTTATGTCTGATTCCCCCCCCAAAAAAACCAAGGCAATGAAAACAACATAAAACAGTGGCACTCAGCCTTCTCTTCACCACAGATCCCCCCCTTTAAATACTTTTTGTGGTTACAAACCATGGCTACCAATGCCCGATGCATAACTCAAGATTTAACTCATAACATTTCTTCAAGCCTTCGCAGACTCTCTGGGACTCCATCACGGCCCTCTCCAGGGCTCCTCAGATCACAGGTTGACAACCACTGACATAGAACATAGAATGATAGGGTCAAAAGGGACCTCAGAAATTTTCTAGTCTGACCCCCTGCTCAAGCAAGAGACCCTAAACAACTATGTAAAGATGTTATATCCAGTGCTTTTTTTGTAAAAAAAAAAAAAAGATGCAGAACTCACACATGTCATACAATCCGCCTTGCCTACCCTACAAGGTTCCATCCAAAAAAGGTGCCGGAACTCCGTTCTGGGCATTTTATGACAAAAAAAGCCCTGGTTATATCTAACAACTAAAGGGGAAACTTGGATCTTTGTCTCCTACAATAACATTTGGAAAAATGCACAATAATAGTGCTAAATGATATGTTGTTACTCACATAGTAGACTTTCCAACACTACTTTTCCCTTTTGGGGGGGAGGTAGGGGAGGGGTTAAACACTAACAGAGTTGTCAGCCTGCCTATTAACCTTAAGAACAAAAATTTAAAATGGGAACGCAAAGCTCTCTTTCAAGCAGTTGAAGTCCTCATTAAATTCTGCTCAATGCTTCCTTCTGTGCTGCACCAGCAGAGTCTCTGAGCTCATCCTTCCGTCTTCTGATTTGAAACAACCAGTTCGTAGGTCAAGAAACCCTAAATTATAATAATAAATCTAATCTAATCCCTGGTCTATACAGCTAGACAGATTATAATTTAAAGTGACTGCAAAAGTTTCAGTTTATCTACCTTCAGATGCCAAGGCAGGTGGCTTCCTAGTCCTCTTGAAGCAGAGCTGTTTTGTAGGCTGGGAACCAGCACACAGAAAACATGTGCTCCCCATTCTTCTCAACCTTCTCTTCACCTTTTGTGGGAATAATGAGCACCCCCAGAATGGGCGGGTGCCACCTGCAGGAGGTGATCCTGAAGATAGCTGTATGTCAATCCATGTAGGACTTTGTAGGTTACAACCAGCACTTTGCTTAGAAATGTTTTGGAAGCCACTGAAGTGTAATATGATTGTGTGATACCTGGCAGAATAGAGAGTGATGTATTTTGCCCCCATTGCAGTTTTTGAGCAAAGGCAGCCCTCTGTAAATTATATTATGGTACTCTGTGATTGATGAGACCATAGCTTGGGGCTACAGTTTCCTGCCCCAGACACAGCCACAACTGTGCATCAACTGAAACATGGCAATGGCGACCCTTGTCATAGTCTCTGCATGTGAATCTAGGAGACTTCCTAAGATATGGACTTGCTCCTTCAGTGGGAGTTAAAACAAGTGTCAGGTATTTTCTGGATTAAGATAGTTAACCTCTTTTATTCCATCCAAACATCTTCAACCTTCAGGCATTGGGGCAAGTTTTCCATGATACCTTTGGATTTGCCCAGATGATGATACCTCGTTCCATGAGGCTTCATATCATGTTAAAGAGTGGGGAATGAGACAACTGAATCTTGTAGAATCACACAAGAGCTGACCCAACCCACCAATTTGTAAGGTCTATTGGGAAGAAGTAAAGCTACTTAAAAAGGTAAAGCTTTCCCTGTCCAGCTGTCAGATTCTAGGGTGCGGTGCTCATCTCTGTTTCTTGGCTGAGGGAGCCAGCATTGCCTGCAGCCTTTTTCTACGGTCATGTGGCCAGCATGGCTATATGCCAAAGGCACACACTGTTACTTTCCCATCTAAGTGGTACCTATTAATTTACTCGCATTTGCATGCTTTTGAACTACATTGCTATGTCCCACAGATGAATAATGTGTCAGTTGACTATACTGAATACAGGTAAGAGAAGCAGAGCAGAACACCTGACTTCTACAGAGACAACTGCTCATGCCCGACAAATAATGCTTGTCAAATCTTAACTCTTTAGTTATATATGGCCACGTTCTTAGGCTGCCAGTGTCGGTGTTGCCATTTCCTTGCAGCACTAGATGAAGACACAGTTCAGGCTTGTTCGTCATTGATGTCTTACAATTACAGATTTCCTTTTAATTCTGTGAGTTAGAGCAGAGGTGTCAAAAGTGGCGACCCACGGGCTGGATGCGTCACATGCAGGCAACGCCCACCCCAGCTCTGCAAAGACAAAAAACATTGCGATACGTCACAATATGTCATGTGACGCAATCGAGTTTGACACCCGTGAGTTAGAGGCTGAAGAGGAAGACTAGATGGAGCCTGAGGAGCCAATAGGCCATCAAACAATAGAAGCAACTCCAAAAGACAAAGACTCTTGAATAGGATGGTGACTCAATGGAAGACCAGATTCCACCTAGCCCAAGAATATAGTATTATGACCAGGGTCTGAAATCTCAACCTACCTCTAGTATTTTCGCTGGCAGAGAACTTCCAAGTCAGTTTTTTCTCTAAAGTTGAGAAACAATCTCACACTAAACAAACAAGCAAACTAAGACTCTAAGCAGGCTTTGCTAATGCAGATAGTCCTCAACTTACAACAGTTTGTTTAATGGCAGTTCAAAGTTAACAATGGCACTGCAACCGTTGCAGCACCCCCTGTGGCCGTGGGATCAAAATTTGGACACTTGACAATTGGCTCATATTTATGATGGTTGCGTTGTCCCAGGGTCATGGGATCCCCTTTTGTGACCTGACAACAAAGTCAATGGGAATGTCAAATTCACTTAACAACTGGGTTACTAGCTTAACAACTGTCGTGATTCATTTAACAACTGTGGTAAGAAAGGTTGTAAAATGTGTCAAATCTCACTTAACAATTATCTCAGCAACAGAAATTTTGGGCTCAATTGTGGTTGTAAGCTGAGGACTACCTGTAACTGATCTACTGCTAAGTAATACTTGCTGTTTTATGCCTTAGGTGAGCGTACACTGTAGAATTACTATATTACATTTTTAGCTAATGGTTGAAAATACAGCTCTTCATTTAAGTCTTGCCTATATGAATGGAGAGAGAGAAAATGTTTTTTCCTTCCTTCCTTGCTTTTGTTTTTATGATTACATTTCACATTTTGCAATCCAGCAAGTGCATCCTGGATGCATCTGCATAGCAAATGGGATTATAGCAGGTTTAATTGATTAACTGGTCAATTTCACCTGATCTAGTGTATGCAGAGAAATGTTACAAGGAAGGAAATACATGTTTAAACTGAGAACGGTCTGAATTGATCTCGGCAGCATTTAGTACTGGGACAGAAGGCTTGGAAGATAGAAAGACTGGTCAGCTAGAAGTGCTGTTACCCTTTAAATCAGCCTTTTACAAGACTACGGCAAAGTAAGATTTCAGTAGTGTGAAAAAATATTCACGTGATACCACGATACAAGTCATTCTTGTTATATACTTGCAGGCAAAGTTGTGATGCTGCTACAAAATGGGAGAAGCTTGTGCCCCCTCTCCCCTTGCCTTGCTATAGAAGCCCATTCTATAGAACAGACAATATATGTAGAATAAATAAAGAGAGCCAATTTAGTGTAGTGGTGAAGGCACCAAGAGAAAGTTAGTTCTAGTCCTGCTTAGTCATGAAATCCAGCTGGTGACTTTGGGCCAATCAGTCTTGTCTCAGCCTAACCCGCCTCACAAGGTTGCTTGTTCAGGGCAAAAAAGGAGAAGGAAAGAGTTTTCGGCATGCTTACTGCCTTGAGTTATTTATAAAAAATAAATAATGGCGGGAGAAAACTAACATTCTTCAAGTTTGATTGCAACATTGAAAAGTAAAATTAGGAAGAAGGGAGTTAAAGGTAAGGTGACCAACCGTCCTCCTTTAGGGAGGACAATCCTCCTTTTGTGAGTTCTGTCCTCTCTCGAAAAGTGTCCTCCTACATGCCCTCCTTTTCGATATTTGAAGACTAATCTGCAGGGCTTCCCCCCCCCAAAGAACGTTCAGAACGGCGTTTCGGCACCTTTTTTGATGTTTTTTTTTCAACTTTTGCATGAGCTGTGCTACTCCCCCTATTGGTTTTTGAAAGCCAATAGGAATTGCTGCTGAGCGCGCCAAAACACCTGGCCGGCAAACTTTGCACATGTAAGTTGTCTGCAGCAAAGGCGAATTGGCAGGAACTTTGCACCCCTCCCTGCTACCCAACTACACCATCTCCTAGTTAGTCCTGAAGATACCTGGAGGAGACTGGAGCAGCGACACCACGGTAACTTTCTCTTGATCTTCCGCCCTGCTAGGGCAGTAATGGCTGTGGGCGCAAGAGGCAGGGGCGGCGGGGCTGCTGCAGGTGGGGGTGTGAGGGATGGTGGTGGCCGGCTGTCCCCCGTGCTGTGGGAGCCGCAGGGCCTGCTCTACATGGGGCTGCACAGGGTGGGTGATGGTGCTGGCAGGACGACTGCATGTGGGGTGTGTCGATGGCGGGCTGCCCCCCGGGGCCGGAGCCAGTGTAGCTGGTGCTTTGGGAGCCGTGGGGCCCACTCTACATGGCGGGGCAGCAGTGCTAGAGGGGCGGCTGCGGGCGGGGGCGCATCATGTAAGCATAATTACAATATAAAATGTTATTGTTACAAATGTTTTTATTATGCATTTATCATATTATAGTATATTCTGTATTATTGTTGCAATGAATAAAATGTTTCTTTTATTTACGATATTTTTTTCTTCAATTTATTTGTGTCCTCCTTTTCATTGTAAAAAAGTTGGTCACCTTATTAAAGGATTCCTATCTCCCGATATTCCAGACAGGATCGTGTACCAAAGCTCCTATTACTGGCACCAGAGGTTGATTTGAAACCTAAAATACTTTCTGAAGTGTCTTGCGATGCTGGGTATAGAGAAGTGTTATTTCTTTTTTTTTTTCATCTGCAGAAAAACCACCTGCACTTCAAGAGGCTTTTTTCCCCCCCATAGCAATTAGGCCTGAACATGCTCTCTAGTGATGTTAATGTAGGGTGTTGGCGTGCCAAATTTCAATAGTGGATGATATCACTGTACAAAAAAAGGATCACTTTTTCCACCCCCGGTAGCATTTGCTAAAAAATTCTCTCCTAGAAATTGTCCTCCTGTACACCATTAAGCTTTTAAAACAGCCTCTGTTAATGACATCTGAGGCTTTCTTTTAATAGGTTAGCAGGACTGGGAAATGTTCTTTTCTGCAATCAGCCAGTGGAAACAAGCTATTTCTGGTAGTGGCAAAGTGTAGAGAGGAATTAGGATCTTAGGAAAAGAGGTTGGGGCCTTCCAAAGACATTTGCAGTTCGATAGGGAACTATTAATGGGTGTATGGTGAATTTTACAGAACTATAATGCCGATTTTGAGGTGATGCCTTCCGAAGATCATTATACAACATTTCTGAAAGTAGCTGCATCGGAGATTTGCATAAGGCCATCAGGGTTCTTGCTGTTTTATATCCACTCCTAGTCTTGACATGCTTGATTTGCTTTCCTTATTGCTGCTGCGCTATTTCCAGTCCCACTATAGTTTACAGCTTGATTCCCTTCCTGAAATCTGCTTTCGAGCCCTTTTCCATACAAGCTATCCACAATAAATTGTAGTTATACTCCTAGTGGTAATTCTTCAAGGAAAGTTTTCACAGCCGATTCTAGCTGGAGACTGCACTATACGTTCAAACTTATAGTAAGGGATCGGAAATGCAAATCCAGATAGTTCTCCATCTACAACCATTTGTTTAATGATTGTTGGAAGTTACAATGGCACTGAAAACAGTAACTCATGACCATTTTTCACATGAATGTTGCAGCATTCTCCGTGGTCACGGGATCAAAATTCAGGCACTTGGTAACTGGCATGTTTTTATGGCAGTTGCACTGTCCCAAGATCATGTGGTCACCATTTGTAATCTTCCAAGCTGGCTTCTGACAAACAAAGCCAATGGGGAAAGCCAGATTGGCTGAACAACTGCAGAATTCACTTAATAACTGCAATGTTTCACTTAACAACTAGGGCAAAAAAGGTCATAAAATGGGGTGCAACTCTCTTAAGAACTGTCTTGCTCAGCAATGGAAATTTTGGACTCAATTGTGCTGAGCTATCTGTATGCTGAGTTCACTGAGGCCTGCATCTGGATGTCCCTTCCATGAATGAGAGAGCAAAGAAGGTCTCGGAAGAGGATTTAAAAAAAAATAAAATAAAATCTGAAGTATGACTTGAAATTTGAATAGAGCATCTCCTTTTCACATTTTTCAGCAGATCCCCAGGTCATAGTGGAAATAACAGAGCAAATGAACTATCCAAGCTGATGGAAATGAGATGCAACGAACAGTTTAGTGTATTGGGAGCTGGCAACAACTTCACTGTGAGCCAAAAAGGCCCACTGCCCAACTTAATTATTTTAAAAATACTCTTAATTAATTAATTAGTAAGGATGATATAACATGTCAGCATGGTACAAAATGAAGCGCCAGCCACATAAACTTTACAATCTTTATGGGTTCCCAAAACTTTTATTGAAAAAAATGGTAGCGGCAACTTTGTGCTTTACTTGGGAATGTGTTCACCCCCCCAAAAAAGAACATTGGGGGCGGGTTGGGGGCTAGCATGGTAGCAGAACCTTACTGTAGTGGTCTTCAAATAAATGGATATGACTGTGTCCTCTATGACATCAATGGATCTGTTATGGTTCATTGTGTTTAGATCAGTGTTTCTCAACTTTGGCAACTTGAATATGTACAAACTTCAACTCCCAGAGTTCCCCAGCTACCATGAGGAATTCTGGGAGTTGAAGTCCACATATCTTCAAGCTGCCAAGGTTGAGAAACATTGGTCTAGATCACGGGGGTCAAACTCGATTGTGTCACGTGATGTATCGTGACATATTGCGATGTTTTTTGCCTTTGCGGAGCCGGTGTGTGACACATCCGGCCCGTGGGCCACCAGTTTGACACCCCTGGTCTAGATAGATGATACCACAATCTGTTTTAGCATCAGATGAACCCCATTAAAAACTAGGGAAAATCAAGGGAGTCCATAATTTTATATAGCTGACATTAATCTAGACTCAAATATATAGCCTTGACGATTCAGCTGATCCATATAAACTAGCATTGCTTTCACCTGCTTTTTCCTACTTGTAGTGTAATGTTTCTGAACTCTGACAATTTTACATTGTATGGATTTCAACTCCCAGAATTCCCCAGCCAGTATGGGAAGTTGAAAGCCACACATCTTAAAATTGTCAAGGTTGAGAAACATTGTCTTAATTGCCATGATAGGGCAAGACATTAAGAGATGAGCATCCTTTCTACTTTTATTGCAGCTAGAAGGCTGGGCAACACGATATTGTATGCTGCTGAAAATTTCCTTTCTTCTTAGGAATATCTTTGCTGATTGGTGAAAGGAACTTCCAAGAAAAATGACACATTTGTCTTTGTTTGATTTCTGATTTATCTGATTATTTATTTCAATTTCTTGATGGTTTTCCCATGGGAAATCCTTTGTCAAACAGCAACTCATTTATTATTTTATATTCTTCTAAACTTTAAAATAGTTGCTCGTTGTTAGCCATGCGGTATTATTTCAGAAACACACATCCCTTATATGCTTACAAATCAGTAGGCTTTTATCTAGATCTGGAATTCAATTGTGTGATACAGATTTGAACATGAAGAAACCCTTTTCCTGTCCATTTTGTCCATATGGTATGGTACAGAAAACTATTGCACATGAAACTTTAGCAGACTTCAGATTTATGGAAATTGGATTTAGCTCATAAAAATACTGGATACTATTCAGTCCAGGTATCTCATATAATCTCCAAGCCTATGTTCAGATCTGTTCATTTTGGCCTATTCTCTGTTTTATCAATAAGGGATATTAGACCATAATTAGTTGGCACCAGGACCTTCTCTACAAAAACTATTAAAATATGTACACCTTCCTTCTACTCTACCACATTTTGGTTTGATTCTTATCCAGAAATTTCAGAACTTTGACACTATACAATCTGTTGTTAATCTGCTCTGCATTATTTATCTGTTTTTGCTGTGCAACTGCAGATCCAATTTTAGGAGAAATTCCTATTCTAAGGTATATTTTCACTGCTGTTGTATTACTCTTTTCAGTAGCATTTAACCCTCGAAATTTCAACTGGTTTGATTGGAAGAACTAACTATGGACTTACTTCTCATTAAAACAATAGGACATAATTTCGCTAAATAATAACTAAGAAGGCCTCACTCATTTCTTGGGCAAACAATATCTGAGTGAAGATATTAGTTAAAACATTGTAGTATACCTTTTTTCATTCTGCTACAGGATTAATAAGTTATGTAATACGCCAAAGAAAAAGCAACTGGACATTCCTGGGTTTTTTTCCCTTGAAAATGTTTTGTTTCTCATCCAAGAAGCTTCTGACTCAGAACTGAAGAAGCTTCTTGGATGAGAAGCGAAACATTGTTAAGGAAAAAAAGAAAACAAGAAAGTCCAGTTGTCTTTTGAAAAGCACCTTTGGGACAACCACAACCTGGATGATAGAGAATATCCATAGACAAAGTTACATAATAATAACACCAACAGATTTTGCTTCCTAGACCAAGATGCAAGAGAGATTTGCGCCCTGGGAATAAAAAAAATCCAGATCCTCACAAACTAAATTTATGTTGGGAAGGTGGAGGCAGTTTTGGAAAAACAAAATTTGGAATAGAAGTCCATAAAGAATGGTAGCCAAGGAACAGATAGTGTGGATGTATCTAAACTGCCCAGTTTTTCTTTGACGGGATGGGTAAGTGACCATTTCTGTAGGACAGAAATAGGCAAAATTGTCTTGAATCAGTTATCCATTCACCCTCAAAGTGCCCTTTGCTCCAGAATTGCATTTTTTCCCCTCCTTCTGAGTAAATTGCTGCTCTTTCTCACTTCCCAACTATTACTGCATCTCTCCTTCTCCAATAAACAAGTCACTCCCAAGTTAATTGACAGTTTGTTTGGGCTATTTGAGAGCTGAAATCACTTTATCTCAGGTAACTGGTAAAATAGTAAAAACTGGTACAGGTAAGTCCTCAACCTATAGCCACCATTGAGCCCAAAATTTCTGTTGTTTAGTAAAGCATGTGTTGAGTGAGTTTTGCCCCATTTTACGACTTTTCTTGCTACAGTTGTTAAGTGAATCACTGCAGTTGATAAGTTGGTAACCTGGTTGCTAAGTGAATCTGGTTTCCCCATTGACTTTGCTTGTGAGAAGGTTGCAAAAGCGGATCACATGACCTTGGGACACAGCAACGGTCATAAGTAAGTACCAGTTGCCCAGCATCTCAATTTTGATCACATGATTATGGGGATGCTGCAATGGTCGTAACTGTGAAAAATGGTCATAAGTCACATTTTTCGGTGCTGTTGTAACTTTGAATGGTCACTAAATGAACTGTTGTAGGTTGAGGATTACTTGTATTTAAAAACAAAGTAGAGGAGGGAGAAGCACTTACTCAGGAAAATAAAGATGGTAATCTAAAAAAAAAATTGCTGGGAATCAAGAGGTAACTTTTATGCTAAAGAAAGTTCTTTTTTTTTCAATCTTTTTTATTAGTTTTTTCCCCCCAATATATGTAAATTTTTCCAATCAACAAGTTGTCTGAAATTTGCTAAACTAATACATATTCAATTCCTAATCCTTGCTTCTTTTCTCTAACCAAGTATAAAATAAGTTCCAAATTTGATAATAGTCTGTGTCTTCTTTGTCTTTGAGCCTCATGGTTAATCTGTCCATTTCTGCACATTCCAAAATCTTCCTGATTATTTCTTCCTCTGATGGCAAAGCTTCATTCTTCCAATATTGTGCAAAAATTATTCTTGCTGCTGTGGTAATATGTAGAGTTAGATATAGTTTCTGCTTATTAGTCTTTTCAGGCATAATGCCTAATAAAAAAAGTTCAGGTTTAAAATCCACCCGTTCATCCAATATTTTTTCTAACCACATATGTATATTTTTCCAATAAACCTTTGCCTTCCCACATGTCCACCAAATATGATAATACGAGCCTATATTATGTTTACATTTCCAACATCTATCTGACATATTTTTAAACATTTTTGCTAGTCTTGCTGGTGGAAGGTGCCATCTATAAAACATTTTATACAGATTTTCTTTATATGAAGTTGACATTGTCAATTTATAGTTTCTCTCCCATAACATTTGCCATTTTTCTAATTCTATGTTATAACCAAATTTTTTTGCCCATCTTGTCATTGTTTCTTTCACTTGTTCACTTTCCATATCTAAAACTAACAAAAAATTATACATTTTCTTAATCAATTTCTCATCTGTGGTCAACAAAATCTTATCAAACACATTTTGATCCTTATAAAATCCATACATTTTTACATCTTTTTCATATCTATTTAATATCTGTAAATGTGCCCACCAAGATAAATTAATTCCTAAGTTTTCCAATTCTTGTTTAGGTTTTAATTTCCCATGAATATCTAAGATATCTTTATATGTCCATACTTTCTCAAAGTCCACTAAATTCGGATGTATAAATGCCTCCATCGTTGACAACCACCCTGGAATTTTAATATATATTTTAGCTTTAATTTTTTCCTATACTGTTAGTAAGGCATTTCTTACAACATGATTTTGAAAGTATTTATGAACTCTGTTTTTCCCATACCATAAGAAAGCGTGCCACCCCAATTGTAAATCATGTCCTTCTAAATACAATAACCTTTTATTTCTAAGTGTTATCCACTCTTTCACCCAAGTTAACACCAAGGCTTGATAATACAATGTCCATTCTGGCATCCCAAAACCTCCATTTTCCTTAGCGTCTTGTAATGTTTTCATCTTAATTCTAGCTTTTTTCCCCTGCCAAATAAAATTCAAAACCAATGAATTTAAATTTTGAAAAAAAATTTTCTCAAGTTTTATCGGAATTGTTTGAAATAAAAATAAAACCTTTGGCAACACATTCATCTTTACTGTAGCAATTCTTCCTAGTATTGATAATTGGAGATTTTTCCATCTTTCTAAATCCAATTTTATTTGCTTCAATAATTTTATGTAATTATCTTCTTTTATTGACGAACATCTAGCTGAAAGGTAAATACCTAAATACTTAACTTTTTTCACTATTTGTACCTCTGTTTTCTCTAGTATTTGTCTTTTTTGTTTATCTGTAAGATTCTTTACTATTACTTTGGTCTTATCTTTATTTATTTTTAATCCTGCCACTTCTCCATATTCTTCTATCTTTCCCCATAGTTTAGGAATCATCTCTAAAGGTTCTTCCAAAATAAATACTAAATCATCAGCAAATGCTTGTAGTTTATATGTTTTATCTCTTACTTTCAATCCTTTAATTTCTATATCTTGCCTTATCCTTCTATTTAATACTTCCAAAGTGAAGATAAATAATAAAGGAGATAGTGGACATCCTTGTCTCGTGCCTTTTCTTATCTCAAAGCTCTCAGTATAATCTCCATTTACTATAACTTTTGCTGTCTGATTACTATATATTGTTTTTATCATATTTATAAAGTTTTTTCCAAAATCCATTATTTGTAATTGTTGAACCATAAATTGTCAAGAAACATTATCAAACGCTTTTTGGGCATCCAAAAACACTAATGCTAATTGTTTCCCTAGGTGCAGTTCGTAATATTCTAATACATCCATTATCACCCTTAAATTATTTTTAATCTGTTTCTTCGGTAAAAAGCCGTTTTGATCTGGATGTATAAACTCAACTAAATATCTTTTCAGTCTCTCCGCCATTATTGAAGTAAAAATTTTGTAATCCACATTAAGTAGTGAAATCGGTCTGTAGTTCTTAATATATGTCAATTCTGTATCTTCTTTTGGTATCAAAGTAATATTTGCTTCTATCCATGAATTTGGAAGTTTGGCCTCTAACAATAGTCCATTGCAAACCTTTTTCAGTGGTTCGCTTAATATATCTTGTAAATTTTTATAGAGTTCCACCGGTAGCCCATCTAGACCAGGTGTTTTCCCGTTCTTTTGTCGCTTTATAGCCTCTAATATCTCCATCGTTGTTATTCTTTCTTCTAACATAACTTTAAATGTCTCTGGTATCTTTGGTAGTTTACTTTCTTCTAAATATTGAGCAATTCTCTCTTGCGTAGCCTCCTCTTTACCATACAATTCCATATAATAGTTCTTAATTATCTTTTTTATTTCTTCCTTTTTAAATTGTAAACAACCTTTCCTATCCATTAAATTATGTATTATTTTCTTCTCTTTCTGCTTTTTAAGCTTATAGGCTAGCCATCTTCCTGGCTTGTTAGCATTTTCAAAAATTTTTTGTTTTGCTCTTTTTATTTGTTCGGCCAATTTCTCTGAGTCCAACAAGTTGAGCTTATGTTTTATTATTTCCATTTCTCTTTTCACCGACTTTTCCTGTGGATTTTTTTGTAATTCTGTTTCTAATTTTCTAAATTCTTCTTTTAATATTAAATATTGCTGTCTTCTCTGTTTGTTTTTCTTTGCCATATACATTACATCTATACCTCTAAAGTATGCTTTAGCTGTATCCCATACGTTTTGTAATGATGTATCTTCTTCTTTATTTTCTTTAAAAAAAAATTCCATTTCTCTTTTGGCCAAATCTACAAATTCTTTATCTTTTAATATAGAATGATTTAAAATCCATCTTGGTTTTTTCATTATTCCTTTCCATGTCACTTTTAAAGGGTTATGATCCGCCCATGTACCTATTTCTATCTCGATTTCTTGCATATCCATCTTTAGTTCAGAAGTCATCCAAATCATATCAATTCTTGACCAGAATTTATGGCTATTTGAATAAAAAGTATACTGTCGATTATGGGGATTAATTTCTCTCCAGACGTCTTGAATTCCAGTTTCTTCGGCCATATCAAAAAATGCCTTGGGTAGTTTTCTCCTTCCAAGTTTTCCTGTTTTACTGCTCTTATAGTCCATTATTCCATCTACTATCGCATTAAAATCTCCTATTAAACAAATATTCTGATATTCCATTTCTATTAATTTTCTGTGTAGTCTTTGATAAAATTGTCCTTGACTGTCAAATTTATAATGTTGTTTTTTATATGTGTCTCTTGTAGACAAATTATATTAAAGAAAGTTCTTAATCACTATGTTATTTAAACCAGTGGTCCCCAACCTTTCCAGCTTGCTGGCCTGGCCTTGCGCAGGGGTGTGTGTGAGTGGAAGCGCACACGTGCAGAGCTCCATTTGCATGAGCAATGTGCATGTGTGCCTTCCGCTCACACAAGTGGAGTTTTGTGAGTGCAAGTGCCCTCCGTTCACACATTTGGAGCTTCACACGCACACACTTGCCCATCTCTCCCATGGCCCGATTTTGAACAGGCCGTGGCCTGGTAGTGGGCCACAGCCCAGGGGTTGGGGACCCCTGATTTAAGCAGTGCTGGTAAAGGAAGGTTGCATGTGCTGGAAAAAATATATACTTTTTAAAGTGGTTTGATGTTTCTTCATGTCTCTGCATCATGATGCTTTAATTTTGTATATGTACAGTACATTTAACATAACTTTATAAGTATATATGTCCAGGAAGACTCATCCACTGAAGGAAAGCAACTAACTATTACCGGTCCTTTTTTAAAATAGAAAAATGGGAGGGCACAATAGCAGTGGAACTGTCCAGTAGGAATACATGGAAAACTATAGTCTGGACTGAATCCTTTGTTAACCTATTGCCAAAATATTTCCGTCTAGACTGGATTTTCTTACACAGCTTAGAGTCCACCAGCATGAACAGGTTAATTGGCAACTGTGGATATGCCCTATTTTTAAATATTAGCATTATGATTGGTTGTTTTCATATGCGAAGGTTGTGTTCCAAATTCCTGACACTTCAGATAGCGATTGTAAGAAAGGCTTTTCAGAAGCCACCTAAATTCCATTAGCTGACAATGGGCTTCTAAGAAACAAGCTTGATTCTTAGCTTTGCTTCTCAAGCAGAAGACTTCCATCCTGTCAAGGGATTCACAGTTCAGCTGCCTAATAGCTGACTCCAATGTCCCCAAGGTTCTTCCAGTCACCCTGCTGTGAAAACAGCACTATAAGCTCACATGTCACGCAGCATGTATTCAAGACAGCTCTCAGCAGGCCCACATCGCCATGGGTGAAATGGAGCTAGGTCAGCTTTCCTTGGGAACTTTTGCCAGATTCCATGAAATCTGCTCCTTATATCTGAAGGATGATTGCTGATACCCTGCTGTTTTATGAGCCTTGTGAATAATACTTGTAGGCTTTGCTCATTCTCTCAGTTTTGGCTGTAGCTAGAACAGAACATATATAGATTGACTGTCAGAAGGTTCCATCAGTAGATACATCCGTGAAGTTTAAACCTGGACAAGAGTTTCACTGCAGATATGAATTGATGTTGATTTTCATTATCAGAGGAAGACACTTTATCTTATCTTTAGACAAAGTAGCTATACAGTTTTTCATGGTGCAATTCCTTCTTTCCTGCCCTGACTTATAATGAACATAATTTCCAAAGCAGGAGAAAACAAGAAGGAACAGATGGAAACTAATCAAGGAGAGGAGCAACCAGGAATTAAAGAGAAACTTCCTAACAGTGAGAACAATTAGCCTTGGAACAGCTTGCCTTCAGAAGTTGTGGGTGCGTCATCACTGCAGACTTTTAAGAAGAGACTGGATAGTCACTTGCCTCAAATTCTATAGGATATCCTGTTTGGCTGGGGGGGTTGGACTAGAAGACCTCCAAAGTCCCTTCCAGCTCTATTCTGATTGATTGAACTAGTTGTAAGTCTGAAGATGGCCTTCCAAGATGGTGGCTTCCTAACACATTTTTCAGCCAGGACAGAATCCCTGAGTATTTAACCCATGCATAGGACTGGGCTATACATAACTTTGCATATATACCATATAGAGGAAATATAGATATAGATAGACACGGAGTTCTTCATGTATGAACTGAAATTAGCAAATTCCTTTGCAGTCCAAAGATGCCAACAGCCAGTCTTGTTGGAAACCAGCAATTCATGTTTATCTCTGAAATAGGAATGATTGAATTTTTAAATTTAGCTTGCCCCAAGTAAAGACAAATTGGGGGTATCAATAAAAACTGTGGAGATGCAACAGGCATCTGTGCTTGCAGAGGGTGAGTTATATGAATAGACATCTCTGGGTATTTTCTTGTAATGCATTAAATGCATCTTTGGATAGGGTTAGGGAACCACTGAAAATAGCTAAAAATAACCTTCATGAAAAAGAACTTAAGTGGAAAATGAAGAAAGCAGGTATACATAAACACTCCAACACAGAAGAAGGGAGGGAGGGAGGGAGGGAAGGAAGGAAGGAAGGAAGGAAGGAAGGAAGGAAAGAAGGAAGGAAGGAAGGAAGGAAGGAAAGAAGGAAGGAAGGAAGGAAGGAAGGAAGGAATCTAGCTTTGGGAAATATCACCATATATCAGAAGTTCAGGATAGTGTTTGGCAGTAGTCTCATGTTTTTTTTATGTAAAAGTGTAACTACAGATTCATTGTAATTATCATTTGTACCTATTAAATTCATTTATTTCTAGAAATTCACAATATGGTGTAGGTATAATTAGATATAATTAATCATATTAAATTTGCAACTCATTCAAAGTGTTAGGGAGTTTTGTGAAAAATAAACCCACATTCAGATATTATTTTATGTTTTCTTTTGCATTAACCGCATGTTACTGTATTTTATTAAAAAACCTGCATATGGCACTGATATTTCTTGATGCACAAAAAGCCTTTGATAATTTAAATTGGCAATTTATGTTTCAACAACTTCAAGAATGGACTTTAGTGAAAATTTTAACAAAGAAATTCAAGCAATTTATAAGAAACAAACAGCAAGAATACTTTTAAATAGAGATTATACAGATGGATTTGAGATTAAAAAAGGCACTAGACAGGGATGCCCATTGTCTCCTCTGTTGTTTATTCTTACATTAGAGGTTCTGGCAAGAAATATTAGACAAGATACAGAAATTAAAGGTCTGGAGATAAAGACCAGAAATATAAACTACAGGCTTTTGTGGATGACTTGGTCTTCATTTTAGAGGCACCATTGCAAATAGCTGATAAACTTTTGCAGAAAATTGAGAAATTTGGAGAAGTGGCTGGCCTGAAAATAAACAGGAAAAGACTAAAGTAATAACAAAAATTTTAACAGACAAACAGAAAATTCAACTCGCTAAAATGACAAATCTTCAAATAGTTAAGAAAGTCAAATATTTGGGTATTTGTTTAACTGCGAAATATATTACACTAAAAGAAGATAATTATGAGAGATTAATGAAACAAATAAAAATAGACTTGGAAAGATGGGGAAATCTTCAATTATCACTTCTAGGAAGAATAGTGACGGTTAAGATGAACATTTTACCAAAGCTAATTTTCCTATTTCAAACAGTGCCCATTAAACTTACTAAGAATTTTTTTTGATGATTTAAATGCAATGATTTTAAAATTTATATGGCAAAAAAAAGTGAGAATCAAATGTAAATTGTTACAAGACTCTAAGGATAGAGGGGGCTTTGGACTTCCAGATTGGAGACTTTACTATCAAGTGGCTATTTTGCTTTGGCTTAAATAATGGATTGTACTGAAAAATAAAAGATTGCTTTATTTAGAGGGACATGACCTTCAGTTAGGTTGGCATGCTTTTATATGGTACGAGAAATCTAAAGCACATAAGTACCTTCAAAATCATGCGATAAGAAGCGTACTACTCTCAGAATGGGAGAAAATTAAACATAAAATATATATGAAAATACTTGAGTGGCTTTCAACAATAGAAGCATTTGCTTATCCAAATCTGATTAACTATGACAAACTGGTTAGTTATAAAGACATTTTGGACAAAAAGGGAAAACCTAAGGACAGGCAAACTTTACAACTACAAGGTATTGACTTGACATGGTGGTCCTATTTGCAAATTCAAACAAGATATGAAAAAGATATAAAATCGACAGGTTTTTACAAAGAACAGACCCCATTAGATAAAATTTTGTTAAAAACAGATGAGAATTTGATTAGAAAACTCTATAAATTTCTTTTAAATTGGAAAATGGAAGAAGAACGAGTGAAAGAAACAATGACAGTATGGGCAAAGAACTTTGGACATTCTATAGATTTGGAAGACTGGCAAAAACTTTGGGATAAAAATATTAAGCTTACAAAAGCGGTAGCATATAAAGAAAACTTATATAAGATGTTTTATAGATGGCATATGACATCAGTTCGCTTAGCGAAAATGTTTAAAAATGTTTCGGATATTTACTGGAAATGTAAACAACAGCCAGACACTTACTATCATGCCTGGTGGATATGCCCTATTGCTAAGGAATATTGGTCTAAGATCCATAGATGATTGGAAAAGATGACGAAACTACAGATAGAATTTAAACCGGAATTGTTTTTGTTAGGAATATTAAGACCTAATTATGGTAAAGAGAATAGCTATTTGATATTGCATGTTTTAACAGCTGCAAGGATAGTATTTGCCCAATTTTGGAAAAATGAGAACTTACCATCTGACCAGATTATAATTACTAAAATTTTAGAGTGTGAAGAAATGGATAGATTAACATTAGAAATTTAAGAAAAAGATGATTCAATTTATTTTAGAACTTGGGAAAATTTTTATCAATGGTTAGAGACACATTAGAATTTGAAGGATTCAATATTTTAGAATAGATGACTGATTTTTAACCGAGTTCTAACTAACATTTTAATGATATGATTATTTTTTCTGACTTACTGATTTTCATTTGTTACTTTTAATTGTTAGGATTTTTTGAGATTTTATTAGAGGTGTTTACTTAATAGATTAACGTATTTGTTTACTAATTGTTCTTAATATGTTATAGTCTAAGCTTCGTAAAAATGGTTGAATATGATATTTACTCATTATTATGATCCGGACGGTAGCTTGTTTGTTGAAATACGTGATTCTACCTCTCCTTATTTTACCCTAAACCCTTTATTCCCTTCTCCTTCCCCTTTTCTCCCACCCCCTGCCTTTACCATACCTCTATTGTTCCTATTTTTCCTCATCTATATAAACTTAATAAAATGTTGTTTTAAAAAAAC
This sequence comes from Bothrops alternatus, assembly GCA_034064705.1. Lineage (NCBI taxonomy): Eukaryota > Metazoa > Chordata > Lepidosauria > Squamata > Viperidae > Bothrops > Bothrops alternatus. The sequence goes on from JARGCV010000087.1 coordinate 2,441,301, forward strand.
CTGCATATCAATATTACTGTTTAATACTCTGAGATAGATTCATGATGTGTGCAAACCACCCATGCACATTTTAAATATTGCAAACTATTTTTTCAGAATTTCTTTTTAAGTAACCCTTCTTTCTTTCTTTCTTTCTTTCTTTCTTTCTTTCTTTCTTTCTTTCTTTCTTTCTTTCTTTCTTTCTTTCTTTCTTTCTTTCTTTCTTTCTTTCTTTTTTCTATTAGTTCAGCTACTTTTATTGGCTTCAAGAAAGTAGCATTGTATATATAAAACCTCAACGCTCTATTTAAAACATTAAACCACCATAGTAAGCATCTTCCCAATCTCTCGGTTAATACCTAGCCCCAAGCATCAGTTCAAATTAAAAAGTATTCAGTATTTCCAGATGAAGCTTTGGCAAATCTCTTGAGAAAATGCATTGCACAGAGTTACAGAACAGGCAATAATGCTTCTTGATTTGTAAAATAGGTTTTCAGACTCTAGATTATTTGTATTTCTTGTTCACTTTTTTGCCAGGTAGGGGGCCTAGGATAGGGCTACTATCTTTGCACTGTAAAAATCCAGATATCAATTAGATATGAGCAAAAATAAACAGAAAATTCTTTTTCTTGGTATTTAATCATCATCTAGATGTTTGCAGCCCAGATAAATAACAGTTTCCGGGACTCTAAATTTCTAAATTACTACTTCACTTGGCTTCTTTGAGCAAGGCCAATAGTGAAGAATGTTTGCAATTCAGCAACATCTGGAGAGACGTAGGCTCAGTTATCCCTACCTTGTGTTCTCAAAATTTCAACCATAATAATTCTAGTCTGTACCTTGAACAGGAATAGGTGAATCTATCCTGAATGTGGTTTTCCAAGTGGTAAGTTAAGTGTGTTTGTATTTACATGAGTATGTATGTGTGTACAGTAGAGGGATGACAGAGCTATTTGTGGACATATCCTCCTGCCACAATAATTCTTCCCCTTTTTGTATTTCACAATATTTTTAATCATGAAAAAAGACAAGAAAGATCATTTTGTAAGCAGAAGCATTTAGTATGTCCACATGTATATTCTAGACGAGGGGTGTCAAACTGCCGGCCTGCGGGCCGGATGCATCATTGCAAAACTGCGCCCATCCCTTTGCTGGCAATGGCAAAAAAAAGTCACGATACGTCGCGACACGTCAGATGATGTTGCGAGTTTGACACCCCTGCCCTAGATAGTGGGAGTATGACCTGGTTAGTGAAGCAAGTTGCATAACAATAACATAGTTTGTAAGAAATATATTATAAGGATGGGCAAAAGCTCAGGATCTAACTCACTGAATTCTGCCAGGAGAAGAGTCGAAGAGAATGTAGACTCTCTCTCTCTCTCTCTCTCTCTCTCTCTCTCTCTCTCTCTCTCTCTCTCTCTCTCTCTCTCTCTCTCTCTGTGTGTGTGTGTGTGTGTGTGTGTGTGTGTGTGTGTGTTAGACAAAGAGCAGAGGAAAGTGACCTCAGAATAGCAGTCTTTCAGATGAAGAGCCAGTAATGATAGACAAAGAGGAGACTCAGAAGAAAACTGTAACTCTTTATCCCTACCTTCTCAACCCTTGTGGTCACAACGTGCTGAAGCCTCAATGTCATTATATTTGAACCTTTGATAGTTCATGGAGCTGAGACAGAAAGGTATTCAATCTCATTCTTCATTTTTCTCTTTTACAGATTGCCCCCAGTTGCTGCAGATATTTAAAAAAAAGCTAGATGAAATGGATAGAAATAAAAAAATTAGCAAGAGTTTGGCTTGTGCAATCAAGTAACGTTGCCAGCCTTGTTGGTCAAGAAAATTTAACCTGATTTCAGAGGGTAGAAAAGATCCTTTAGGCTGATTGTGTAAGTGTTCTAGCTCAAGCCTGAAATTTCAGAACACTGTAGCCAAAGTGGTTGATTTGTGCCAAAGGCAGGTAATTTGATGCCTCTAAATGATGGTAGGCCTGCTGATTCCTCCTTGGGTTAAGTTTATTTTTCTTTTTTCTTTAAAGGAGCTGAAATGCTGCAAAATACTAAGTGCAGAGGAAGCCTGTAGCATCGTCTGCATCTATAGTCGATAGGTACTAGCAACTTCCTTAGGCTACATGCCCACTTGCAAAAAACCCTGATATCATTATTTCTTTTCAATGGTGATTTCCCTGCTTGCCTCTATTGTGAGGTGAGCCAGCCTTAAGCAGGCATTAGTATGTCTGTGTGGCAGTAGTGTTTCCCCGTGTATTCCAAAGCCTTTTTCCCCGCCATGATTAACTTGTCTTGTGACAGAAGTGGGATGGGAAAGAGGAGCAGACAAATGACCAAGAAATGCTTGACAGAGCTTGGTGTCATATTCATTCCATTTCAGTGCTTTGCTTGGTGATATATAGAAATAGGATTTCTCCTACAGCACGGGTGTCAAACTCAATTGTGTCATGTGACGTATCTCAACATTTTTTGCCTTTGTCGAGCCGGAGTGGGTGTGGCCTGCATGTGACACATCTGGCCCATGGGCCGCCAGTTTAACACCCCTGCCCTACAGGCTTTTGACTTGCTGAAGAGGGAATCAGTCCACCATCTTGCCTACCGTGCAGTGCACACACATAGTCAAGACAACCTCGAAAGTGGCACAGCAAAATTTGGATAAGGATCACCTCCAAGTTCAGCAGTTTTCATGGCAGTGTAGGCAGTCCTTGCTTAGCAACCACAAATGGGACCGGCAACTCTGTCACTAAGCACCAGGGTTGCTAAGCAAAAAAAATTCACATGACCAGACATGTTACATTAGTTCTGTTTCCATCATTGAGGAAACCACTGTAGCCATTAAGTGAGAACCCATGCAGCCATGACTTGATTCCTCTTCTTCTTCTTCACTTCTTCTGCATTTTGCCCTAATTCTATTTGTTGGAACCCCGTTGTGAAGCTTGCCAATGGTGATCATGTGACGGCAGGAGGCTGTCACGGTCATAATGCACACTGGTTGCAAAGCATCCAAGTGGCAATCACGTAAGCAAGGACGCTGTGATAGCCATAAATAAGAAGTTGTCACAAAGCTTGTTTTTTGTAACTTTAAACAGTTGCTAAGCAAGGCAGCCAGTAAGCAGGGACTATACAGATTTATGCCAAGAAAAGTATGAATAGATGGGAGAAGGGATCTTAGGAAATGTGATTCATTTATCCAATTTCTAGGTTGCCCAACTTCAAATATGACTTTGAATGGCTTCATAAAATTCAACTCAGAAGCAGACAGAGACACAGACACAAATATACACAATTACCCTGAGGGAATTAATGAGAAACAATTTCTCACATCACCCCAACCTAAGGGACCCTTTAGATAGCTAGCCCAAGGCCTGGGATATATCGCAATTTTATTGCTCATGAGAAGTTGATAGAGTGGAGGCCGTGGGAAGCTCTGGAGAGATGCTGTTCTGGAAGGCAAGTGTTGCAACAGAGAAGGTCTGCCTCCTGCTAGATGATATTACTTAATCAACAGGACCTGAAGCAAGCTAACTCTGTCTGATCACAGATGGTGGGCAGATATTGCGGGAGACAGATGGTTCCCCAGGCTTTAGGCACTATGCCATAAAATAGAAGCCATGAGAAGCAACAGCTCAGTAACAAAGAAAATAGGAAACTGAAGTGGTAGAGAGCCCTATCAGAGTTAATGGAAATGATGAGCAAATGGACTTACCTATCTTCTGGACAATATGTGGTTGTTCTTGGTCATGCCTACCATGACAGATAGTTTATGAGCAGGTATGTCTTTCCACCAGCTTATGAGGTATGAAGGAGCTGATGGTGCAACTGCATAAGGAAACAACAACCAATGATTTAATAGCCAGCCATCAACACCCTAATTAACAACTAAAAGCTACACACAAGCAGTCACCATATAAATACAATGTATAGAATAGCCCAGTGCACACATTCTGGTGAGAGAAGTTCCCTGATGATGGGCTCCAGCACCAGCCCAAAAGTTTGGAAGAATAAACCTTTGGTCCCGGTGACCGACTCAGATTGGATCCTGCAATATCAGGTTCCTCCTGCTTCAAATGACCAAAGGAGGCTTCTTTAGCTTTATCAGATATATATTTGCTACTGGAACATGTTTTCCTGCTTTTCTGCCTGCAGTCTCCATTGCATGGGCCCTCCTTTTTTCTAGGCCTCCGTAGATCCTGCAGAACCCCAGGGAATAGGAATATTCTTTATTGGCCAAGTGTGATTGGACACACAAGGAATTTGTCTCTGGTGCATAACTCCTCAATGTACGAGCAAACAGCAAAGTGGTAGGTCATAGATCATAAATCATAAGATACAAACGAGACATATCATAAGATACTAATAGGAGAAAGTAGTAGGAAAGATGAGAAGATGAGAAAAATGAGAAGACGAACATAGCCAATTTTGGTCTTGAACACCATACCATTTCCATTCTTCTTCCTCTGCTCTTCGTGACACATCAGCTGGTTCTGCAGAAGGAATTCATGCAAACCAAAGTCACTGCTTCTCCAGCAGTAAGAAGAAAGCAAAGGGATACCAAATAAAGGGGGAAGTAGAAGAGGCTTAATGGAAACTCAAGGGGGACCTAGGAGATGGGCTTTGATCAAGCAGTAGTCTGTTTCCAATTTGGACCCGAGATCCTGATTGTTCAGTTGCACAAATTGATGAATGCCCTCAACCATCTCCTTATGTTATTGTTGTAGTGAACACTCCTACTCAAAAGTGTTACATAAACCAAGTGATGCTTGAGTGACTAAAAGACCATTTCATTCAGGCAATAGCATCCAAAAGAGATTCTAATAGGGGTGATATATCGTATCCATCCCTACCTCCAGCCATTTAATGACAGCTTAAGTTATTGTTTCTTGGTGCTTGGATAGAGATAGAAGACTATCAAACAGGAGTTGATCTTTACATCCCCCTAACTACAGCATAAACATGACTCAGTGATTATTTTTTTGTCTCCGATGTCCTTATGACACTGCCCTGAGGCAACTTAAAATTATTCTTAGTCATGCCAGCTTTAAAGTACCTAGCATTCCCCCTTTTTTTTCCCTGACACAATATTTCCAGTGGAATCTGCAATCTGGCCTGCTTCACCGACAGTAAGGTTGCTACGCGGGTAGGCAGGAGGGTCTGCCCAACTTCAATAGGCTATTTTAGAGTGCAGCATGCACACTGCCTCCCTTCTACTAGCTGGGTTGGGCCCTCCATGGTTATTGGCCCTCTCCTGGCTGCAGGAGAGGCAGAGCCCTGGGCTTCCATAGAAACATTTGCCCAATTGTGCTGTTCAAAGTACTTATGAGGTCTTACAAAAACTCTTATCAACGTGGGTTCAGCACCTCCCCCCCCCAAGTGTTAAACTTGTTTTTGAAACTTGGGTTTAGTGCTCTTAGAAAAGATTTCATAAATATGCCCTTATCTTTAAAAAGAGGCCCAGTTCTATAATACTTGGAAGAGTGTCAGAATCTGCCAGCTACGTGTTGCTGGTTCTTCACTCACTAGATAGGGGTAGGCAACCTTGGCTCTTTTATGACTCATGGACTTCAACTGCCAGAATTCCTGAGTCAGCATAGCTGACTTTTATGAGTCACAAAAGAGCCGAGGTTGCCTAACCTTGCACTAGATGAACTACAAGTAGTCCTCAGCTTCCAATCATTCTTTAGTGATTGTTTGAATTACAACGGCACTGAAAAAAAATAACTTATGACTGTTTTTCACACTTATAACCAGTGGCGGGATTTGGCAGAACCAGTAGCTAATTTTTTGTTGCCCAGGCCCAGAACGGACTTCTGAAAGTGACATCCACACAGAGAACTGGTTGTTCACATATTTGAATCCCAACACTGCTTATAGCCGTTGCAGCAGCCCCATGGTCACGTGATCAAAATTCAGTTGTTTGGCAACTGACTCATATTTAGGATGGTTGCAGTGTCCCAGAGTCACGTGATCACCTTTTTTGCCACCTTCTGACAAGCAAAGTCAATGGGGAAGTCAGCTTCACTTAACAACTGGGTTACTTAAAAACTGCAGTGATTCACTTAACAACTGTGGCAAGAAAAGTAGTAATGTGGCAAAGCTTGCTTAGCAACTGTCCCCCTTAGCAGCAGAAATTTTGGGCTCAATTGTGGTCGTAGGTTGAGGATGTCTTATGCGAGTTTTCTGTTGCTTTGACCATGAATAGGCATTGTCTTTTCTATCGAGTTTCTACTGGTTTTACTACTTTGGGGGCACAATTGTGCCTGTTCCATTTCCATTTTGGTAACGCAAGGCACCATTTGTGTCATTATTATGCATGAGTTAGTGATATGGTAAAATGGAAAAACCTACATTAAAATGCTATCCTGCAATTGTTGAGCTGTCAGAAAAAATATGCCATTTTATGCCTGTCTGAGAACATCCAAGTGATTGACTTTGGCTGGAAACAGAAAAAACGTTGTACTAAAGGAATTTTAGGTTAATGCTATAAGGCAGTTCTTAAGTTCCCCCAAAAAACAATTGTGACAAGCATCCCTTATTTCTCACCTGAATTAAACTACTCCCTTTGGAGTTAACTATCCTGACCATAAAGAGCATAGACATCAATGGAGACTGGTTCGTAGAAAAATAGATTATTTAGAAAATGCATCTTCATGTAAACAGGTAAATACAAAATTGTGCTTCTATTGTATAGTTCCTTGTAATTGTCACGCCAATAAATAAATACTTGATGTTATGCTTTTCTAAGTGTTGCAAGAAAAAGGCTTGATCGACTGCAAGACATGATGAATGGCCGTGTCTGTCTATGCTAAGACAGCCATCTTCTCCAGTGTATGGAGTCAGCTATTTCCCTAAGACAATTTCCTCCAAATGCATTGGATGTGAAGTGGCAGAATCTCTCAGAGGGTCCCAGTGATTGCACCTAATGCAACTGATCACTTATGATAGCAACAACAATAGCACTTAGAGTCATATACCGCTTCACAGTGCTTTACAGCCTTCTCTAAACAGTTTACAGAGTCAGCATATGGCCCCCACAATCTGGGTCCTCATTTTACTAATCTTGGAAGGATGGAAGGCTGAGTCAACCTTGAACTGGTCAGAATCGAACTCCTGGCACTGAACAGTGTGCTAGCCTGCAATACTACATTCTAACCACTGCGCCACCACAGCTCCTAGGAAGTAAGTGTCATGAATTACACTGGGCAAGATTATATTATGCCCCAAGTGAGCTTTGAATTTTCCATTTCAGTCCCCCAAATTTGGGGAAATATTTTGATTTTGATTTGTTTTTTTAAAAATAAAGTTTCCTGCTTTGAAATTGTAGGGATTTGTACTAGTAATCTTTGGCCACTGTAGGTGTGAAAAGAAGCTTGTGGAGGTCTGTGTGAGGAGGTGTTAATGAGGAATGGATGGACAGATGTGGAATTAAGGTGACAGTGTCCCTCATAACAATGTAAAACATGTCCTATGTGTTTAAATTCTAATGATAATTAGAAACAGTTCTTGCTTCAATTCATATTGACAAATTGAGCTGTATGTGCCACAGTTGGCTTCAGGTAACAGCAGGAGCAATTTATAAAAACAAAAGTTTCTAAGCTAAACCTTTGAATTATCGAACTATAAATCTTTCCCCAGTAAACTGGAAATCTGTGTGCAGAACCGTTAAATGACCAACTAGTGCAATGAATTGAGGAGAATAACACCATAAGCACTAAGCAAATTAAATTCCAAAGAGGCTATTTTACAATACTACAGAGTAAGCACTTGTTCTTTATGATCTAGCAAAAAATAATATTTTAAACGCAGGAAAGGTAAATTGAGCTCTGCTTTTATAGATCATAAGTTATTTTTTTGACTCAATTTTTGCAGGATATTTTTTTGTCATGCCACAAGGCAATACAGAGCAATCTGTCTAGACAAATAATTGGATAATTAGGGAGGGGGCCATGAGCAATTTATTTATTGTGGAGTGTGGATGAAATTATGATGGTTACTTTACAATCTTCAGGGACAGGATCTACGAACAGACTCAAAAATCACTTCGCTCTTTCTTGATCAACTTGGAGTCAGTAATGGTCGTTCGTGGTTGGTGATATTCACCATAAGGTTTGCAAACTCTAGATTTGCAAACATATAGCTATACGTGAATATGAATATCTGTCCAGATCTGGGAAAGCCATCCAGAAATGTTCCAAATTTATATACTTTTGTGCATCAACATATCATGGGAAAGGTTGTTTGGGAAGTCTCAATATCTCCTGTGTTGTTAAATTTCTTGTGTATGAAAGGAGGACATAATATGCCACCTTATATGCCTATCCCAGCAACAGTGTACAAAACTAGGGAGAGTTTCCAAGTTTAGCTTAATTTCTTTTCTTTTTCTTTTAACATATTTTATTAGTTTTTTTTGTTTCTTAGAACAAAGTGCTTGAGACACACTGTGCTGCTGGGCTAATCAGACATCCAAAAATAAAACCATATATGAATAGCTCAAATCAATACATTAAATATTCCCTCTCTATTTCCTTCAAATAACATAATATATTTAAAATAATCCATTTCTAGATTAAATTTCTATAAATTCTAAACCTGTTTTAAGCCTTTTAAATTTACAGTTACCATAGTCAACTTTAACCTTAAATAAATGCATTATTGCTTCAGGTATCCTTTCCAAATATATTCTAGTTCTGATCTTTTAAGTCCTTAATTTTATCACAAGTCTTGTTTATTTCTTTTCCCACTACACACTATGTGTCCTGATTAAAATAAAATATTAGTCTACCCTATACATATATAATCCATCAATCCATCAATCTCTTTAAGCTAGTGAAATAATATCAAATCTTTAAAAAATTCAGTCTGGTAAGTAAGATTCAAATTTCATCCAAATAATTTTCATGCCTAAAAACACCCATATTATCACACAAAAACATCATCTTACTAATTGAACTTACATGTTCAATTAATTATTGAGTCAATCCGGATCTAAAGGATTTTCTTCATTCCATTACATAATAGTTTTCATGGAAATAAACCTATTAATCTAAAAAATACATTCTTAGTCTATTTAAAATATATATTCTAAGAAACACCATTTTTTCGCATACTTCTAACTTTAAATCTTAATCCTTAAATCAGTCCATAGTTCGTGCCTTTTAATCCATTACATCTAATTTTAGTTTTCTCTTTTCAGTCTTATTCTAGCCTTCTTTTTATGCCAGGAAGCTTCCCTTTCAGCCGATAGATCTCCTTCTATTGCTTGTAATGTCATTTGAGTCAATAAATAGCATCCCATCCTCTGCATTGGGCATCTACCGGTATTTCTCTTGTCCTTAAAGTCTTGTTGCTTTAAAGGTTCATGTCTCAGTCTTTGATTCTTCTGGTCCTCAAAGATATAGATGAAGTGCTTGTAAGGTGAAATAAATTCATCTTTAATCTCAATTGATTCCTCTTCTGGAGTATTTTGATTTATAGAATAGTCAGGTGCAGTCTGAAAGTCAGTTTGAGCATTTGGAGTAAGGCTTCTGGCTCTTAGTTCTGTAGTGTACTTTCATTTTAGCGCATATTTCTTCAGTAGCTTCATAAATCTTTTCCAATATAAGTTTACAGTTTAATTGTGAATGAGGTTTCTCCATTTTAATAGTAGTTGAAGAGAGTCCTTTTTTCTTTTGATGGAGGCTGTATTTAGTAAAAGTTAGAAAATATCCACCCCCACAATTCCCACAGCTGCATCAGCTTATCTTTTCTCTTCAAGAATAGTTTGAAGGTCAAATCCATCTCATCTCCAAACACTAACCAGCAATTGCAATGTTAACTTTTTGCCACTAGATGTCCTCAGTAAATTAAAAAATCTTTCCCAGAAACCATTTTTTTTCTTTTCATTTTTTCTGTCTTTTAAAGAAGGTGGAAAAAGAAATAATCTTCCAGTATAGAATAATAGTACAGCTCTAAAACAAACTTTTTCCTGTACCCCAAAGTAGATGAAAATGAAATGTAATCCTTAAAATTACAACACCTTTCTTCCCACGCAAACAAAAGCTGTTTTTTCAAGACAGGGAAATAATTCCAACGAAGCTTTTACAGGCAAAAAAAGACAAGATAGGGTGAAGAGAGGAGCAGGAGGGGTCTCACCCAGATCATCCACGGTGGGTCTTTCATGCTTAGTTGTACCGGTGACTTTTGGCTGGTGCAGCAAGGTAATCAGCCATCTTACAGGATGATCTTTTGCTCCGTCGGCCCTAAGGAGATAGCTGGGACCGCGGGAGAAGTTGCTGCCCTCCTGCAGTCACCAGCAAGCCCTCTTCTTGGTGGTTGCCCCTCCAGGGCAACTTTCGACCCACTGGGGGGGGTCTACCGGCGAAGAAAACATGGCCGGAGTGGAGATGAGTATCCAAAAATGACCGGAGTCGCCGCTAACCGGAACCGGAAGTCCAAGTTTAGCTTAATTTCTGATATAAAATTCCTGTAGGATTTTATTTTGCTTTTTTTGCAACAATACAGATTTCTGTTGTTATCTTCAAGGACAGGGGTCCTCAACCTTGGCAACTTTAAGCCTTGTGGACTTCAACTCCTAGAATTCTCCAACCAGCTTTGCTGGCTGAGGAATTCTGGGAGTTGAAGTCCACAAGGCTTAAAGTTGCCAAGGTTGAGGACCCATGTTCAAGGATATTTGTTACTTCCTAGTCAAAGCTACAGCCAAGGATCTTCTAATGATCTTCCAGCCAAGTCGATCTTGACTGGCTTTTCATGAGAATCAAATGGTTACATGGAGTTCAGTTCTGGAGTCCAGAAATTAATTTCTCTATAAAGCAATTAGACCAAAATTTCTATTTGAAGAACGACTGAAGCTGAGACTTGCTCACTTTGGAATTGTGGGTTTTGTTCTGCAACTGGTTAGTGGTTGCACCCCTCCTTCTCAGGTAGGCTTAGGCTTAACATTTATTAATTATGCCTGCTCAGGACTTACATTTGTTAAAAATCAAAGTTAGCATAATTGCTACTAATCCTGCCAGTTTGAAAGACTGATTCAAATATTGAACCTAACTTTATCTCTATTGCTTTATCAGAGGTTTGCCGGTGAATTGCTCATGGTACATCTTGGCCAACAGTTTGAAAGATACTCAGCAATACATACAGAAAATCTTAAATACAGAAGACTTTCCCCATGGCTAGGTTAAATTCTTTTGCATCAGCAATCATGGAAAGCCCTTTTAAAGATCTTCCCTCACAATTCAGTGTCTGCTTTTGCAGAAGTAATATAAGGGATGAGACTCCCATCACATATTCTTTTCTGTATGGTAATTTTAATTGGGATATTTGAGCACATTTTATTTCTCCTGCGTTTGCTTTCCCCGGATCCCAAAAATTCAAGTGTGATTTTTGATAGTTCTGTTTTATATTGTTGGCAATCACCAGTTAGATTTTTTGCTGTTCTTATTAGAATTACCCGCCAGGTACAAAATAATGCTGAACTCCTTTAAGCCAGATGCTATTATCTCAAATATGTGTATTCCTGAATTGATTTTATGTTTTATGGACTGTAATACTAAATAAATGTCATAGATGTTTGAATACAGCCTATATTCTAAACATATTTTTTTCATTATAGCTCAGTCCTTTCAATGGAAGTCAGGGTGCCTATAAATGAGGATACAAGTACCCTGTCTCATTAATCTGTTTTTCTGGGGATGGGGCTCCTTCTATTTTTTCCCCATAAAAATCATGTTCAAATTGATTTCAAGCTGCAGTATCACAATACCATTTTTAAAAACCCAGATGTGTTTTTTTGTAGTACGACTTGAAAAGTGCAAAATCCTGAGATGAATAATCAGAAACTTGAATTTATGGCTAGGACTTTGGAATGAGAAGCCTAAGATTTAAAACCTAAGTAGGATTTCAATTCATGTGCAGTTTTTCAGTTTTCAGCCAAAAATGTGGGCCATTGCATGAATTATCTAAAGGATGATCCAAGTTTATCTCCGAACATACACGCATAGAAATGTTTTGTAAACCACACCTGTTTACCAAAACATATGCGTCTGCAAGATTGCGCATGTTGCTTTTCTATTTTTAGATATTCCGATGAATTATATCTTGATACTAGCTACCTGCTAAGAGTTGGCTCAAACCCTAAACCCAGCATAAACCAGCACAGGTGGGTAAATTTTAAACCATGGTTAGATATATCTAATTTGCCCTGTTCCCAATTCAAGCTGTCCCACAAAGTTCCTTCCCTAATATGTAGCTCAAGAAGTCTCTCATATTGCACCAAAAATGATTTTTAAATAGAGAGTTAAATTAATAGGACAGAGACAGATTTTTAAAAACCCTTTTATGTTTGCTTTCATAAAATGCCTCCATGAGAAAGGAGGGGGAATGGCCATTGATTGTTGGAGGCTGTCAGATCTGCTGTTAAATCAGCCATAATCTTTGTTGTTCACTTTTACCAACAGCATCTCTTCTCTTGATCTTTTCTCTCTTGTATCTAACTGCGGCGTACACATGTCCTGACAGCATCTTTTTTCTGTTGTATCCCCATGACATTACCTTCATCTCATTCCAGCCCATGAATTAAAAGCCTTACATTGTCTCTTGTTGTACCTGTGACGGTGTGATGCTGTCTTCAACTACGATCCAAGGACCAACCACAGGCTGTATATTGTCTGTTACACTTTGTCAGCCTACTACCTTGGAAAGATATTACTGTGATTTGAAACAAGCACAGGAAAGGCAGATTAGGGATCAGCTATAGCAGTGTTTCTCAGCCTCAGCAAAGTTAAGATGTGCAGACTTCATTTCCCAGAATTCCCCAGCCAGCATGCTTCTCAACCTTGCTGGGGTTGAGAAACAATGAGCTACAGGCACAGCAAATGTCATGCCAATTCTAGTTTTTTGGCTTACACAAAGTTGGATGTTGTAGAGTTGTATGAGTTTATGGTGGAGAAAAATCAGAAGTGTGCGAACAGCTTTTTCGACTAACACCTTTTAATGAAAGCCATACGTTTTCACGAGCTGCAACATACACCATCAGAGGGTTTTCAATAACATTTGTCACTCGCCAAATCTGCCACCAGACTTCTGATTCAATGATGGGTAGAGAGTATTTCAATTCAGCATGGGAGAAAGGACCACAGTTTTGAGGACAGAATGAAGGGACAGTGAAAAAGCCTCCTTAGCTTAATCACTTTTCTCTCTCTTTGTTTTCTCTTTCCCATCCACTGAAATAAGAAGAAGCTTAGTGGCAATCTTATCTGGCTGACTGGCCTAGGGATTATATTTTCTTTAAGAAAAGTTATGTGAATTATTCTCTTATCTTTCTCCCTATCCTTAGTTCCAGCAGGGCGCTCCTAAGGGGACATCATTATTTCTTGCTATTGTCCTTTCCATTTGCAGAAAATCTTATCAACCTAACTGCCTGAAATTTTGCCACAGATATTTTTCACTACTGGATCCATTTTCGCCGCAGTTTTCATCGCATTCGGTCTGATTTCAAAGAAGCTCTGATTTAGAGTCACCTTGGAGCAAGAGGTTCATGTTGCTTCATCAAAGCCAAGAAGCAACATGATTTGTTTCAGTGAAGCTGTCTGGGTTCCCTCAAAACTTCTTCCTCTCTCCTATTTATGGCAGACCTGTGAGAAAGCAAAGAAATAACGATTCAGTAGTAGGATTCACATCTTAATACAGAAGATCCTTAAAGTGAATATAAAGATAAAACCAGAAACGTCTTTTGGACTTAAATGGACAAAAAAATTGGAACTTTGATGTTATATATGTTGACAGCAGCAAGAATGTTCTGTGCACAAAACATGGAAAGATATCTTAATTCCCAAAATGGATGACTGGCGGCAAAAGCTGATGGAGTTAGCAGAGATGGTTAAACTGACTGCTTTAATTAAAAGAAAAGAAGTTTGGCAGTTCCACCGGCTCAAGGTGGACTCAGCCTTCCATTCCTCCGAGGTCAGTAAAATGAAGACCCAGATTGTTGGGGGCAATAGGCTGACTCTGTAAACCGCTTAGAGAAGGCTGTAAAGCACTGTGAAGCGGTATAGAAGTCTAAGTGCTATTGCTATTGCTATACTCAGTGCTTTTTTTCTTAAAAAAAAAAAAAAGATGCCAGAACTCACACACGTCATACAACCCGCCTTGCCTACCCTACAAGGTTCCATCCAAAAAAGGTGCCGGAACTCCATTCTGGGCGTTCTATGAGAAAAAAGGCCCTGGCTATACTGTATATTACTATGTAAAAATAAAAAGTTGAGATTATATGGCATTACCTTATTCAATTGCGCTAAAAAAGAGTCTGAAGTCAATGCTATCCTTTTTTCTTTGCCCTTTTATCCTACACCTTTTCTTCTCCCTCTCCTCCTCCCCCCCCCCATTATTGTCATTGTTCTTTGTAGTTTGTGTTCTGCTTTAGAATCAGAGACATCTAAGCGAGGCAGGAGTAACAAAACACAACTTCTTTATTGAGATCACAAACAGAACAGAACAGCAAACAAAATGGCACTGGCTCTTTTATACTTCCCTTGCAGGGACAGCATCAGCCTATCAGTGCAAGGCTAGTCTCCCACATTGCACATGCTCACAAGGCTGGAGACAGCCTGTCTGGTCCCGGGCAACCACATGGTCTGCCCAGGCCTTCTGCAGCCTCCTGAGCCTGCTGAGTCATTCAGCAGGCCCAGGACATAACAGTTTGTATGTGGACAGACTAATAAAGCTTGATATCAGAAAAACTTCCTCCATATGGATTCTCCCTCACCAAAGCGGGGTAGTGGTGGCTCTTTCAGCTTTGATAAAGCCTGCAAATTGGGAGAACCTTTGGTGAGTCTACACAACTTAACCCCTTGCAGAGGTTGAGAAACACTGCTACATCTGATCCCTAATCTGTCTTTCTTGTCTCTGTTTCAAATCACAGGTCAGGGCTGAGAAGAGGCAGTGCAGTGGAGCCAGTGACACAACTGCTTTGCTTTAGCTTTGCTCTTAGAAGCAAAGAGGTCCTGTTGATTCACGGAGTAGCTTTAAGGCAGAGACTTCATTAAAAAGAAATCTCCTTTGAAGATTTACACAGCTCCACTAAGATAACCTCAGAAATGAAAGGAGTTTAAAAATGACTTGTTAATAGTTTCCGAATAATATGGTTATTCTATTTAGCTTTATGAACACTGGATTAAACCTACATGACACAGTAACATATTTTTCCAATCTTGCCTGTCCATTGAGGGAAAGCAGGAGAAAAATTGACAATTATTTTCCTTCCTTCCTTCCTTCCTTCCTTCCTTCCTTCCTTCCTTCCTTCCTTCCTTCCTTCCTTCCTTCCTTCCTTCCTTTCTCTTTCTTTCTTTTCTCTTTCTTTCTTTTCTCTTTCTTTCTTTCTTTCTTTCTTTCTTTCTTTCTTTCTTTCTTTCTTTCTTTCTTTCGTTTTCACTGGTCTGTGTATCTGGTTTTTGTATTCTTAGTTTAAATGAAATGCAACTTCAAGTGTTATTTGTTATTCAGAATTAACTTTTAATAAATTAATTCTTTAAAAAAGCAATATAAAGGAACTCGAAGCTTTTTAATAAATCTATTAACATTTTTTAAAAGGTGTTTGAAGCCACTGTATTGATTTCTATGACAGCTTCACCTGTTAATGGTGATGTAACTTCCTCTCAATTTCATATGACTCCTTTTGGATGAAAAACAAAGGCAATATAAGCAAAATATAAATTTTAGAGCATGCATCTCCCAGGTCTCTGTCATAATTTCTATCTAATTGGGCTATGGTTTTCTACGGTAGTCCTTGACTTACGACTGTGACTGAGCCTGGCAATTAACAGTTGTAAGTCATGATGGTTGTAAAACAGATTGCCATGTGCCTGGACCCATTTTTAAGACCTTCTTGTGGTAATTGTCAAGCATGTGCAGTGCCTGTAAAGCAAATGCAGAAGTCCTAAAGTGAATATCATGGTCATTAAGCAAATGCTGCAGTTGGTAAGTGATCTCCACTGTCCACTCTGGGCTGGGTTTTGCTGGAAACTGGAAGTAAACCGTGATTGCGGAGTGCTGCAAACAGTCTTAAATGTGGGCTGGCTGCTGAGTACCCAAAATGTGGTTATGTGAGCAAGTTGGTGAGGGGGGCAACACTGGAACTTCAAAACTGGGTTGTAAATCCCTTTTTGGGAGGCCCATCATAACTTTGACCAATCATTAAATGATCGGTTACAGGTCAAGGACTATCTGTATTTAAAATTTGGTGGTGGACCATATCCAGAACACTATGAACCACTTCTGGTTCAGAGGATTAAGTTCTAGGCAATGGGAACACTTCCCCAAATAGCCAAATCAGTGTTTTTCTGTTCTCCAGAAGGGAATATTTCCAGAATACTCAGCTTTCTATATCTGCCTGCCTGCCTGCCTGCCTGCCTGCCTGCCTGCCTGCCTGCCTGCCTGCCTGCCTGCCTGCCTGCCTGCCTGCCTGCCTGCCTGCCTGCCTATCTATCTATCTATCTATCTATCTATCTATCTATCTATCTATCTATCTATCTATCTATCTATCTACCCATCATCTATCCATATCTATATCCATATCCATCCATCCATGCATATCTGTCTGTCTGTTTGTCTGTCTATCTATCTATCTATCTATCTATCTATCTATCTATCTATCTATCTATCTATCTATCTATCTACCCATCATCTATCCATATCTATATCCATATCCATCCATCCATGCATATCTGTCTGTCTGTTTGTCTGTCTATCTATCTATCTATCTATCTATCTATCTATCTATCTATCTATCTATCTATCTATCTATTTATCTATCTATCTATCTACCTACCTACCTACCTACCTATCTACCTATCTACCTGTCTACCTATCATCTATCCATATCCATCCATCCATCCATCCATCCATCCATCCATCCATCCATCCATCCATGCATATCTATCTATCTATCTATCTATCTATCTATCTATCTATCTATCTATCTATCTATCTATCTATCTATCTATCTATCTATCTATCTATCTATCTATCTATCTATCTATCTATCTATCTACCTACCTACCTACCTACCTACCTACCTACCTACCTATAAAGTTTATTGGCCGCTCATCTAACCATAGAAGCAGACTGGTAACCCATGCAGTGGTGGCATAGCAGTGGTGTTACAGGGGTCCCCAAAACTGCCCGCACTGCCACACTCTGCACTAGCTGTAGCTGCAGCTTCTAAATACTCTTCAAAGGTAGCCCCATGTAGAGTGCATTACAGTAGTCCATCCATGAGTTGACCAGGGACTGAATGACTGAGCACAGGGTATTTTTTCCAGGAAAGGCTGCAACTGGCGCACAACATGAAGTTGTGCAAAAGCTCTCCTACCCACAACTGACATCTCCTCAAACAGGAGTTGTGAAATTCAGGAGAACCCCCAAGTCACAGACCCAGTCTTTCTGGGGCAGTGCCACCCGATCCAGAATCAATGATGACAAAGTCCTGAATCCCGGAGTCCTGTGTACCCAAAGCCATTTGGTCTTGCAATGGTTCAGTTGAAGCCTGTTGTTCCACATCCAGGCCCCCACAGCCTCCAGGTACTGTGAGAGGGTGGCCGTAGCATCCCTTGGGTCACCAAGAGTGGAAATATAGACTTGGCTAGCTAGCTTCCATTCAGAGTCTGGAATTTAGTTGGGTAATAGTGTTTACATATTAGAATGCATAGGAAAGCAACCTGTAGACTTCTATATGCTGCTAATTTTTAGTAGCTCTGTAACCTATGCACATGCTATTAAGGATATTAAAATGTGAGGGTGCGTTATTTGTAGCCTTGTGAAGGGCCATGATGGCTGGTGTTGGTAAAGAATATATTCAAAAGCTTATGGGCTGGAACATGGTTTCCCCACTTTCAGCCATGTCAGCCCAAGCACCATAAAGCATTCATAATCTCCATGAATTTCCTTCAGATTGGTTGCTGTGCAAAGAATTGGGGATATGACTCTTAGACATGTTAAAGAAAGTTCTTTTTTTTTTAACTTTTGGGGGAATCTGATGAAATTACAATGCAACTTCATAACCTATCGCAATCTAATCAATTCTCCCCCAACCCATGCGGTGTGAATTGGATATGTTTATTGAAGCCAGTACATATGTGCTATCTCTGGAAAATTTATTCCGGATTTTCCTTCTCTTCACTCCTTCATCTAGTTAAATTTTCATGCGAACTTGTAGGTTACTAACCTCAAATCCAACTTCCCTAAATGCTTGCTTTCCCTATATTGTTAAGAGCAGATTCTCTACCAAGGCAGCTCTTTCGTTTAAGATATCCATTAATAATTTGCCTGTTCATGTTCTCTAACTGAAATGTGGGAAGATATAAATCCCAGTTCATACATATTAGATCCCGATTACATTCCATTTGTAAAATAATGGATACCAATCCTGCTAGGAAGAAAAACGAGACACACAGCTGCCAGATGCAAAGTAGCCTGGCAAGGAGGGATAAATCTTCTCTCTGCCCTGGATGTGGGCTAGACTTCTTCAAATGTACAGAAGTGCTGCAAAGTGGTGATGCAATAGGCTTCTTTCCTAGAGGTGTGTAGTACTCAATATAAAGGAAGATAGTATCGGCAAAAAAGAAAAAAGAGGGCCGTAGTCCCTCTTTTGTATGACTGGTCAGCATTACCGCTTGTCTTATGTTGCTTGTTCATTCATTTGTCGAGTTTCTATCTTGCTTTTCCACTGAAACTCAAGACATACATTGTTGTTGTTAGTTGCGGAGTCGTGTCCGACCCATCGTGACCCCATGGACAATGTTTCTCCAGGCCTTCCTGTCCTCTGGAGTCCATCTAAGCTCACACCTACTGCTTCAGTGACTCCATCCAGCCACCTCATTCTCTGTCGTCCCCTTCTTCTATTGCCCTCAATCTTTCCCAGCATCAGGCCCTTCTCCAGTGAGTCCTTCCTTCTCATTAGGTGGCCAAAGTACTTGAGTTTCAACTTCAGGATCTGGCCTTCTAAAGAGCAGTCAGGGTTGATCTCCTCTAGAACTGACCGGTTTGATCGCCTTGTAGTCCAGAAGACTCACAGAAGTCTTCTCCAGCGCCATAGTTCAAAGGCCTCAATTCTTTGGCGTTCAGCTTTTCTTATGGTCCAACTTTCACAGCCATACATTGCAACTGGGAAAACCATGGCCTTGACTATACATACTTTTGTTGGCAGGGTGATGTCTCTGCTTTTTAGTATGCTGTCTAGATTTGCCATAGCTTTCCTCCCCAGGAGCAAGCGTTTTTTAATTTCTTGGCTGCAGTCCCCATCTGTGGTGATCTTGGAGCCCAGGAAGATAAAATCTGTCACTACCTCCATTTCTTCCCCATCTATTTGACAGGAATTGAGAGGGCCGGATGCCATGATTTTGGTTTTCTTACTCTGGTAGCTATTCTTCTTCCAATTCATTGGTCATAGTTACAACTTCCGAGATAGGGACAGTGATTGGGCTAAGATATCAGCAAGCTTCCATGGCTGAAGATAAGCTTGAATCTATACCTTCCCAATCCTAACTGAATGCCTTAATCATGCTATCAGATAAGAAGCATCATGTTAGAAAGGTTTCTATCAGTCAGCAAATTACTTAACTACATGCATACCTGGATGGAAAACTGGGAGATCTTTTGTTGCTGGAAGTAAGGATAGGTAGTCCTCAACTTACAACAGTTCATTTAGTGACCATTCAAAGTTACAGCAGCACTGAAAAAAAGTGACTTACGACTTTTTTTTCACACTTATGACCATTGCAGCTTTCCTTATGGTCACATGATCAAAATTCAAACGTTTGGTACTGACTCATATTTATGACAGTCGCCTTGTCTTGGGGTCACGCGATCACCATTTGCCACCTTCCGACAAGCAAAGTCAAAGGGGAAGCCAGATTCACTTAACAACCGTGTTACTAACTTAACAACTGCAGCGATTCACTTAAGAATGGTGGCAAGAAAGGTCATAAAGTGGGGCAAAATTCACTTAACAAGTGTCTCAGTTAGCAGCAGAAATTTTCGGCTCAATTGTGGTCGTAACTCGAGGACTATCTGTAACTGATTATGAATTATGATTATTATTACACCATAAATAATTATTTTGCTCTGTGTGCATGCAATCCATCAGTCCAATTCATATAAACACATTTTACAAAACCTTACAATAGATTTTACTGTGCGTCATTGATAGTAAACATTCCTGCACTATACACTTTTATAATAAATGCATTTTAGCTATTTTTTTTCTTACAAAACATATATCTACACAGCAGATTAATTCCAGTTGGGTACAAATGTACCACCAAAGTTGTTAGTGGAGAAATTTTATTGCTCGTTCTGAGACAGTAGATGTGCAATCTTCCTATAAAATCCAAATCCAGCAATAATGATGTTTAGGATTCACATGACGCTCTTAATTATTCAAACTGTGTCCCAAACGCAAACTGTATGCCTTGCAACATCCTTATCAGACAGAATCAATATTATTCTTCCCCTTGTTGAAGAAGTGAAGCTGAGAAAACAGCTTGCTTAAAACATATTGTGCAAAGCTAGCAATATGGATTCATACAGTACTTAAAAACTAATGTTACGTAATGAAACTGATCGGCTGAGTGATGTTTGTTCTTAGTTATAAAATGCCTGGCTTCTGTTCAGACTCCAGGTTATTTGACATTTAGAGGCTGTATTAGAAGAAGTAAAGACACTTCAGAGGGAAATAAAGCAGGAAAAAAAAAGGAGAAATATTCCATCCTTCTGATTAATTAAGAAATCTGGAAGGGGACCTGGAAAAGTGTTCATGAACTTAGACAGCAAGCAGAGAAGATCCATCTGAAGAATTAGAAGTGATTGAAGATGATGAGTTCCAGAAGACGGACAAAGCAGGGTTTGTGTTTGTGTGTGTTTGTCAGTGTTGATTCTTGATGACTACGTGGACAAATCCCTACAGTTTTCTTGGTCGAGGGCAAAGAGAATAGAAACTTTATTGTCATCATGTGTATTTTCTGTCTTTGACGGTATAATACACAAAACTCTTTTGAGGGGGAAAAAAACCAGCCTGGTTTAAACAGCCTGGTTATGGATGGATCTCCATAACACATTAAGCCAAAACCAAATGATACATATTTATCCCAGATGATAGTCATTGCTTAATTATGTTGACAAATTACTACTTATTCTGTTTTTATCTGTCTTTAATACTAGGTTTAGCATTATAATCATGATCTAATTTTAAACACAAGGGTCTATTACATTGGTGGCAGCCAGGAAAAAGAAGATTGTCTCCTTGGTGGCAGCAGAGCTCCCCATAATAGATCAAATGGGGGCTCATTCCTTCCATGTGGGGTGCAGTATTACCTTTTTTAGACTTAGCATCTCACACCAATGCCCCTTTACAAGAATAATAACTCTCCACAGAAGCTTCTGTCCTGGAAGTCCTTCAGCAATTATTAGGAGCTTATGTTTTATTTAATCTCTTTCCCATTCCCTCCACCAAACATATTTGTTCTCATAGCTGGTGTGGTGGCTACAGAAAAATTCCTGGGTGTTTGTCCCCAAGACTACCCCTGCAGGATGAGCTTTGGTTGCTTCACTTTCTTAGCATCAGGCTAAAGTAACCAAGAATGATGCAATGAATTGCTCAGAGTAGTTTCTTAATTGTTTCATTGTTCATCCATAGATAAGAATAAGATAAGATAACCTTTATTGTCATTTTTATACTGTGGGCACAATGGAACGTATCAAAAATAAAATTTAGTTGCCCGCTCTCAAAGTGGAACACATACATGACACACACCTAATACATACTATGAACAACGTATGTATAGACCCACATCCCTACCTATACATAGCAAATAAATATTAAATATTGTCCATCTTGAATATATAACAGAAGGAGGAAGCTTAAGAGTTCGCAAGGCTAATGCTATATGGAATGAAACTCTGGCTGAATCTGGATGTTCTGCTTCAGATACCACGAAGCCTCCTCCCAGAAGGTAACAAGGAAAACAGGTCATGAAGAGGATGTGTAGTGTCCCAGATAATCTTACAGACCCTGCTCAAGCAGCGCTTCTGTGCTATGTCCTGGATGGGAGGGAGGGAACTGCCAATGATCTTTTCGGCCATTCTCACCACTCTCTGCACCGCCTTCCTGTCTGAAGCAGTGATGCCTCCAAACCAGACCGTGATGCTGTATGATAGGATGCTCTCGATTGTCCCCCTGTAGAAAGTGGTCAGGATAGGGGAAGGAAGATGTGCTTTCCTCATGCGGCGCAGAAAATGCAGGCACTGCTGTGCCCGCTTCACCAGTTTCTCACTGTTGAGTGACCAAGTCAGCCTACTCGTTAGCTGCACACCCAGGAATTTGATGCTGGTAACCATCTCCGCAGGTGAATCATTTATGCACAGAGAAGTGTGGCTGTGCCTGCCTTTTCTGAAATCAACAATGATCTCTTTCGTTTTTCTGGTATTTAAAACTAGGCTGTTTTCCTTACACCAGTTCACTAACCCTTCAACCTTCTTGCGGTAAGCTTCCACCTTGTCATCCTGAATAAGGCCCACTACTGTTGTATCATCTGCAAACTTTACAATATGGTTGGTGGCAAACTTAGCACAACAGTCATGGGTCAACAGGGTGAACAGCAGTGGACTTAAGACACAGCCCTGAGGAGAACCTGTGCTGAAGAAAATGGTATTAGAGGTATTTGTTCCAACTCACACATATTGGGACCTGTTGGTAAGAAAATCAAGAATCCAGTTGCACAAAGGAGTGTTTAAACCTAAAAGGCGGGTTGTATGACATGTGTGAGTTCTGGCACCTTTTTTTTTTTTTAGAAAAAAAGCACTGCATATAAATACATATAAATAATCACTGCCCATCTTGAATACATAGCGGAAAGAGAATGTGATGACCCAGGGCATGGCACAGAGGCAATGCAGTCAGCTGGCAATTCAAACCGCTCTTTAATTGCTCTAAATTTTCCCCAAATGCTCCCACATTTCTGGCAAGCCCCAGAACAAAGTAAGACACACACACCTTCAGCAGCCTCTGGCTGCAAGTAGTTTCACATACAGTTAGATTAGAAGAATAATTTACTCAAGGCCACGTAGATAACAAGGAATGAAACATATATCCAAAATCTAACGAGTCTGTGGAAATACAAGCTTGCCTGAGCAGTTTCAGAAGAGAAGTCAAAATACATTCTGAGGTCTTTGAACACAAATCAGGTTTGTCAGCCAGTCCAATGGTCAGAGTTTCAGAGTTTCCAAGCAGAAATCACAACCCCGAACAAGAGATCAGAGAGTTGTTTCCAAGATCAGCAACAGCATACAAAACTCCAAGAAATCAGCATTTGTTCCCAACAAATGTCTCCTTAAGTGTCTCCTTAAGTCTCAGTCTCCAGGTGTGCCTTGTGGAGATGGGTGGGGCACTCTCCTCCCAAGTAGTTGAGCCTGCCTGCGTTGTTCCCTCCTTCTCTCCACTCTCCGTGCTCTAGGATCAGGAGGGGGTGTCCCTTGCTCATCGCCTGAGCTCTGTCTCTCATGTTCATCCTGTCCCAATCCTGAAAGGCCCTGGCCTGCCTAGGCCTGTTCTTCCCCACATTCCTCTGAAGCCACAGACACCTCTCCCTCTGCTTCCACAGGGTCCCGTTCCAGCTCATTTTCCTCATCAGATTCAGGCTCTGATGGAGGCATGACAGAGGAAGCTTGAGAGTTCACAAAGTAAATACTGTATGGAACAAAACTGACTGAATCTGGATGTTCTGCTTCGGATACCACAAAACCTCATGAAGAGGATGTGTAGTGTCTCAGACAATTGTGCAGACCCTGCTCAAGCAATGCTTATATGCTATGTCCTGGGTAGAAAAGAGTGAACTGCCAATGATCTTTTCTGCCATCCTCACCACTCTCTGCACCGCCTTCCTGTTTGCAGCAGTGATGCTTCCAATCCAGACTGTAATGAAATATGCCAGGATACTCTCGATCATTCCCCTATAGAAAGTGGTAAGGACAGGGGAAGAAAATGTTTTTCTCATGCAACGCAGAAAATGCAGGTGCTGCTGTTCCTGCTTCACCAGTGTCTCGCTGTTGAGTGACCAAGCTAGCCTACTCGTTAGCTGCACACCCAGAAGGTTGATGCTGCTAACCATCTCATCAGGTGAATCATTAATACATAGAAGAGTGTGACTCTGCGTAACTATCAGACACATCTCTTAGCTCCTCCCTGCAACTCAGGAACAAATTCATACTACCGTTAGTAACTAACTAATGGGATACACTTTTTTCCCCAACAGGAGACCTTTGAATGAGGAGAACAGCTCCTGTACCACATCACTTCCAGCTCAACAGTGGCAAGGTGACAAAAGCACTACCGACTGTCTGCTCCAGATGGAGATTTCCTGCTCAGCGGCAGACCAATGTAGTCATTTCAGCTAATAAAAAGTTAATGGCATTCTCAGTCACTCTTTCTGAGCCAATGGGCTTCATCTCCCTCTAAGTATAACCAGCTCAGTGGGGGGAAGAGATAAAAGGCTTCTAAAGACAGCAGCCTGTTCCCTCCTCCATCAGAGAACATTTTGGGCCTTTTCTCTCCCATCTCATTTGGAACCGCACATTAGTATAAACAGTGATTCAGTGCCAACGACATAATAAGCCTATCCCCATGAAATGCATGGAAGATGTAGCTCCTTGTTGCTGGGGAATATCATTTAATTCCATTTAATTTAGCAAGAATGGGGAGGGGCACGTATCTAGTGATGAGACGTGGGAGTTTATAGCAGTAATTTTAACGCATTTTCATAAGCCACAAAACTGAACATCTCAACTTCTACCTTCCCAATTTGCCACCCTTTGAATGCATCGGGACTACTATCATTTGCAAAATGTCCCCAGAGCTTCAAACCATTGCAAAATGTCCCCAGAGCTTCAAACATGTTTGTTTGTGTGTGTGTGTGTGTGTGTGCTTCAAAATTTACAGATAGAGATAGTAGGATTGATCTTTATTTTTGTAGATGAAAAAAGAGCTCTATGCCCTGCTTTGTTGTGGAGGAAAGTGCATAACCTCCAAAACGATTGAGGGTAAAATAATTTATGAAATAATGATGCACTGATTTTATGGACTAATTAGCATCCAGCATGGCTTCTTAACCTTACTAGAACACAGGTGATGAAAATGTAGCCTTTTGGTTGTTGTGGGACAGCAGAACCTGTCAGCAAATCCACCACTGAAGGATGCTTAAAAATTATAACAAACTCATTTTTTTTACTTTGTCTTAACAGAATAACAGAGTTGGATGGGACCTTGGAGGTCTTCCAGTCCAATCCCCTGCTCAGGTAGGAAGCCCTATACCATTTCATACAAATCTCATCTTAAAAACTTCCAGTGCTGGCGCATTTACAACTTCTGGAGGCAGGTTGTTCCACTGATTGATTGTTCTCACTGTCAGGAAATTTCTCCTTAGTTCTAGGTTGCTTCTCTCCTTGATTAGTTTCCATCCATTGCTTCTTGTCTTGCCTTCAGAAGCTTTGGAGAATAGGTTGACCCCCCTCTTCCTTGTGGCAGCCCCTCAAATACTGAAACATTGCTATCATATCACTCCTAGTCCTTCTTTTCATTAGACTAGACATACCCAATTCCACCAACCATTCTTCATATGTTTTAGTCAGCAATTCCGTAATCATCTTTGTTGATTTTCTCTGCACTCTTTCTAGAGTCCAGAAAAGAGCAACAAAGATGATTATGGGACTGGAGGGGCCTTGATCGCCTTAGTTATTCCAGCATATAAATGATGCAGAAAATAACCCAGAAAGAAGTGTGGAGAAAAAAATATACATTGCAATGTTTGACTTCATCTGGACATGCAACTTGTATGAAGTATTGGAAGATGTAACAAGTTAATTTGGGGAAAAGAGCCATTCAAATCTCTAGCAGATAAACACAAAGTCTTTGTTTTGAAGAAAAAATGGGGAACAAGATATCATATGGACAATCTGTTTATCATTTCACTACTTTGTGAAATGATATTTGTTGGAATATTCATGAGCAGGAAGAGTCATGTGGTAACTCAGTCAGCCAATGTGAGGAAAGTGATACTGAGTCTGTGCAAAAGGTATTGAGTTAGGAGCGGGATTTCCAGTCTCAGGTTTGTCTCTGTATCTCTCTGTAAGAAGTCTTCATTGAGCTATGTTGCTGTAAAGAAGAATGTATGGTATTGTAAATATTTTGATATGAATATAAAAAGGTTATTTGAATCAGCTAAATGCAGTCAACTGTGAGAGCTTCTGATTTATTTTTTCACCAACAGAGAAATTAAAATTCTCTAGCAGGTTATGGGCCCAGAGCTTACTAAGGACTGCATTGTAATTTAAAGCTGGAAGAAATTGCCTGTGTTTAGAAAATATAAGAACAAGGCAGAATTAGCAGAATGGCTGCAATGGAATTTAAGGAAAGCTCTGTGCCTCGTTTAGGCCGGAAGAATTACATTGTGTGGGCTGCTAAAATGGAATGTTTGCTCAAAGCAAAAGAGCTGTGGTATATCGTAGAAAATCCACAAGTGCTTGTAGCTGCTGATCAGAAAAGTCATGATCAAGCAATGGCTTATCTAATCTTGAATTTAAATGATGAACAATTTCTAAATGTTGCAAATTTAAAGACTGCAAAGGAGATTTGGTTGAAATTGAGAGCTGTGCATGTGAATGTTTCTGCATGCAATATAGTGCAATTGTCAAGAAAACTTTACAGGGCCTGTTTGTAACCAGGTGAATCTGTGTAACAGCATTTAAATAAAATGCAAAGTTTATTTTTGGACTTAGAACAACATGGGATTAAATTCCCTGAGTCCCAGAAGGTTTTATTGGTGTTGAACAGTTTACATAAAACCTGGGACACAGTTTCTGTGATATTTTAGTATAAAGAAGAGCAAGACTTAAATTTTGAGGCTTTAAAGGTATGTTTGCTTAATGAAGAAGAAAAGCAACATTTTAGGAACAGCCACGAGGAGGTGAAATTCCTGAGGAGGAGGTCCAGACTGCAAGTCTCCGGAGAAGAAACAAGCAGATGGGATCAAGTTGCATCAAAAGAGAGATTTTGCAAGCAGAGGGCTCAGCAAAAAAAGAATTGCTACATTTGTGGAGCAAACACACATCTGAAAAGGAACTGTTTGCAGAGGAACAATTTGCAGCAAAGGACATTTGTGCAAGCAAAAAAGACTGATTTGCAAAAGGAACATTTTGGTGTTGCAAAAGTTTGCTATAGCAACAACAGAGACAAGTGGCTAATAGATAGTGGGGCAAGTCAAACAATTGTTAATGACTCTGAATTATTTTGCAGGTTTGTTCCAGTAGCACAAGAAGCTGTGGCTTTGGCAAATGGCCAGAAAGCAAAAGTCATCGGTAGAGGCGATGTAAAAATTCCATATTTGGAATCAAAGTTTACCAATGTGCTTTGTGTACCTGAGATGGAACATAATTTGTTAAGTGTGTCTAATTTAGACAAACAAGGTTTTGCGATCATTTTTGTAAATGGGAAGTGTCTCATCAAAAGGAATGGGAATATTTGTGCAGAAGGATAAAGGAAGATAATCTATATGTATTGCAGGGACAAAAGGTTCAATGTTCCCATATATTTAAGAATGTTGCAGAGCATGATTCGGGCATTCATCTTCTACATAGAAGACATGGCCATGCAAGCTTTAAAGTTTTGCAGCAAATGCAAGAGTTTGCAGAAGGGCTAAATTTGAAGGGATGCAAAACATATTTGGACTGTGTAGTATGCAAAGCATCGAAGTCAGAGGCATTCCCAGTTAGTAAATATAGCACAAGACAAACAAAAAGAGCTCTAGAGCTGGTCCATGCAGATCTGGTGGAACCTATGCAAGCCACTTTGGGAAGAGCAAAATATGCACTGGTAATTGTTGATGATTATAGCAGGTATTCGTTTTGCTACTTGCTTAGAGGAAAGACAGAGTTGCTACAACAATTCAAACAGTGGGTAAGTTTTGTAGAGAGAAGGTACAGACAACAAGTGCAAACTGACAGAGGTACTGAATTTATGTCAACTAAATTCCAACAATGGTTGGGGCAGTTGGGGATAAGACACAGACGTGCAAATCCTTACACAGCAGCAGAGAACCGTGTAGCTGAAAGAAGAAATGGTGTTTTGCAAACAATGAAAGATTCATTATTAGAGGATTCTGGTATGAGCAGGTCATATTGGGGAGAAGCCATATTGACTGCCAATTATATAGTTAACAGGCTGTGGAGTTCCTCCATTAATAATACTCCATATGCCATTCTATATGGGAGAAAGCCATCACTGGCACATTTGAGAATTTTTGGAAGTACTGCATGGGTACACATTCTGAAAGCAATCAGAAGAAAGGGACAGCAAAAGGCAAGAAAGCTCAGGTTTGTGGGCTATGAGCCAGGGTCAAAAGGATATCGCTTTAGCGATGGAAGTAAAAGAATTGTAATTCCAAGGTCTGCTAATTTTGCAGAACATAATTGGGACAGAATTAATGCAAATTCTGGGTATGTCTCACTTAATGACGGTGATCTATTTAACGACAATAACTCATCTAATGATGGGAAAATGATTATTGAAGATGTCAATGTTCAGGGAGGAGAGGCTGAACAAGACATGAAGCCAGATAGACTTGAGACACAAGGAGCAGTTAATATCACATAGGTCAGAGTGATGTAATAAAGGAATTCCGCCTGACAGGTATTCTGCCAGCAAGGTAAAGGTTTGCAATGTGTGGTATGAGCCAAGAAGTTATAAAGAGGTGTTGGCATTATCAAAAGCTGAACAAGAAAGATGGAAGGAGGCCATGGATAAAGAGATGAAATCCATGGGAGACCATGAAGTATTTAAATCAGTGACTTTGCCATAGGGAACCAAAGCTGTGGGTTGTAAGTGGGTATATAAGAAAAAGGTATTGCCAAATAATGATGTGCAGTATAAGGCCAGGTTAGTGGCACAAGGTTTTTCACAATTAAAGAATGTGCACTACGATGAAGTATTTGCGCCAACTGTGAAAAGTAAGAGTATAAGATTAGCACTGACGTTGGCAGCGGCATATAAGCATAAAATCTGGCACTTTGATATCACAACTGCATTCCTCAATGCTGAGTTAGAGGAAGAAATTTATATGATCCAAGCACCAGGATATGAAATTGCAAAACCTAACATGGTGTATAAATTAAACAAGGCTATTTATGGGCTGAAGCAGTCAGCCAGAAACTGGAATATCTGTTTAGATACTGCTTTAAAGGGTCTTGGATTTAAAAGTTGCAAAGCTGATAATTGTATATATAGTGGACAGTTACAAGGAGGGAATTGTCTACTGTTATCATTTGTGGATGATCTTTGCTTCATCGCAAAGGATGCATCACAAGTCAAGGAATTTGCTGATAAATTAGGAAAGAAATTCAAATTAAAGAATTTGGGAGAAATAAAAAATTATCTTGGTGTAGAGATACAGAAAAATGAAAAAGGTGGTTATATTCTCTGTCAAAGGAGAAAAATTGAGCAGTTATTGGAAAAATATAATATGAAAGATAGCAATACTGTTCCCATACCCATGAGTATGGATTTTTATAATAGTTTAAGTGTGGACAAAGGTGAAACCTGTGATCAAGAGATATATCACTCAGCAATAGGGAGTTTGTTATATCTATCACAGTGGTCCAGACCAGACATAGCTTGCGCAGTAAGCATTTTGAGTCGTTTTACTGCTGCACCTACAAAGTTACTTTGGATGGGTGTAAAAAGGGTTCTCGGATATTTAAAAGGAACCATCAAATACAGATTACTGAGGAATTGAAATTAAAGTGTTATGTTGATAGTGACTATGCAAATGACATAAACACAAGGAAATCAAATTCTGGGATTATAATATTGTTTGGAGGGACTCTGATTGGATGGAAGTCCAGAAAACAAACAACTGTTGCTATTTCAATAGCGGAAGCAGAGTTTATTGCTTTATCTGAATTGTATTCTGAAGTAACATGGAATGTACAGTTGTTGCAAGATTTAAATATTAATGTAAAAGAATCTGTAACGGTATTTGAAGACAATGCTGCCTGTATAAAAATGGCAACTGATGACAGGGTGAAGAACAGAAGTAAACATGTAGACATTAAGTATTGTAATGTCAGGGAAGCTGTAAAAGGAAAATTGATTAGTTTACATCATTGTTCTTCTGAGGATAATTTGGCAGACATGATGACTAAACCATTGGGTGATGTTCACTATGGAGAATGTATTAAGTCAATAGGTCTGATGTCTCTTCCTGTCATGAAGGGAGGAGTGTTGGAATATTCATGAGCAGGAAGAGTCATGTGGTAACTCAGTCAGCCAATGTGAAGAAAGTGCTACTGAGTCTGTGCAAAAGGTATTGAGTTAGAAGCTGGATTTCCAGTCTCAGGTTTGTCTCTGTATCTCTATAAGAAGTCTTCATTGAGCTATGTTGCTGTAAAGAACAATGTATGGTATTGTAAATATTTTGATATGAATATAAAAAGGTTATTTGAATCAGCTAAATGCAGTCAACTGTGAGAGCTTCTGATTTATTTTTTCACCAACAGAGAAATTAAAATTCTCTAACAATATTTATATTGACTGCAATTATCTGGCTTCCTTCAAAACATCTTGATATGTCAAGGGATTTTGGTTACCTGACCACGAGCTCCCTCGCAAAAATATAATTTTCAGGATTTTGAGGGATAAGAGAAGCTGTGTATTTCAATAATACAGAAAGATCACATGTTGTGCTTTGCTGTGTTTAGCTGTGGGAAATAAATGTTATGCAAATTGACAAGACGGAATAGGTCAGGCAAAGAGTGAATTGCTATGTGTTAAAAGGAAAAATATGCTTAGCATAGGTGAGTTTTCTACATTAGTTATACTGTACCAGGTGAGTTTGTGAGTATTGCTTGCTAGAAAAGAGGCAAAAATGACAATGTTCAGAGGGGAGGAATGAAATTAATGGATATATGCCTATTGAAGGAAAGTGAAGAGAGATGAAGCTGTAAGGTCCCTGGCCTTTACTTAAATTTGAGATACCATTAAAAGTCTAATCAGGCAACTCAAACGGAGGCTTCTTGAAGAAAAAGTGCTTTAATTGATCAAGTAAAACAGCTGGCGGCTGGAACACTGGCAGAGTTACATTCAGAAGTGCCACACCTTAGAAAGTTAGTAGCATTGCTTTATATTGGTTTGCCAATCAAAATCAGACAACAGAGCCATTACATTATAAGGAAGACATCAATCATTCCTGTACACTCCTTTATTCCCTCCTTCAGGAAACATGTACATGTTTCCCATGCTTGCATGAAATTTGTCCCTGACAACAAATGCTGATTACAGAAGTGAGATAGCAATAATTAGGCTAAACAATTTATTTTTGTTCCAGTTAAGAAACCCTTCAAATTTTATGTGGTAAAAGAGACTGAAATGAGAGGGGGGGAGGGAGGGAAGGAGAGAGATTTTTTATAAATGCCAAAATGGTACTTCTGAGATAAAAGATATAGAGACCAATTATTTTCAGTAGCCTGTCAAGATTACAACTCTGTGTTTTTTCAAGCTTTGGGAAGGAAAAAGCACAAAAAATATGAATCTGGTATTTTGAATACTGGCTCTAGAGACCAGCAAGCTGTGAGAAAAAAGGGACTATGGTACCAGTGGAAATGCAGCTTTTCTTTGGCATGGACCTTGGAACAAAATTAAATCTTTTAGGGGACATTCCAACCTCCCCTAAGGCAAAGCACTTCTCAGGGCCTGCAGAATGCACAAACTCACCCTTGTTAAAGTATCGGTCTCTGGTGAATTTCATTTACTGGTAGAAGAAAAAACCAGGTGCAATTCAGTATGGCTTTCTGCCTGTTGGCAATTGTTCTCCAGACAAAACTGTTTTTTTGATTTGCAATTCCAGCTCCTTTAGTTCAGGATCCAATCTGGGTCAGTCACCGGGATCATACATTTAGTCTTCCAAGCTTTCGGACTTGTGCTGGAACCCATCCTCAGGGAACTTCTCTCTCACCAGAAAGTGTCCTTTAGTTCAGCTCAGTAATAAAGTCAATGCCACTTAGCAACATATTTCTGCACAAAAAGAACAGATGCTCAGAGTATCTGTGTATTGTTGAAGAGGAGAGTCTTCATCATGAATCAGTCCAAGCCGGGAATAATCAACATGGCGACTGCTTTAGAAAGAAGTTTGTAGTTTACTGAAGAGGAGAGACAGACAGAAAGATGGTCTGGAAGAAAAGAGAGTGAGCACATGTAGGGAGTGGGTTTTTATACCTTCTAGAGCCTTTTGTTTGGAGTTGTTCCTGTGGCATGAACTTTAACCTGAGTCTGATCGTGCCTTTCTGGTGTTCTGATGGTGCTGGGTTAATCCTATTATGTCCCAACAGTCATATCCTGCTTCCCTGGGGCTGTGGCTGATGACTCTTAGGTGTATTGATTCTAGGGATCTTTCTTCTTAATCCCAATTTCCTGATTCCAGTCTTTCTGACAAGATTATCATATCTGCATTTCTGCAGACTTGGTTTCTGTTTGGGACAGAGAGACTTGGGGGCAGGGCTAGTTTCTGCTTTTAAAATCCTATTAGGGAAATATATTCTGCCTTGTAAATATTTCCAAAAATATTTCTTTCTCTGGGGGGAGGGAGCCTATGGGCACAATCATTGCAAAGAACACATTTTTGGACCTCTTATCACTAGTGTACTCATGGTATTATTGTACCAGAGATTTGCCAGATCTAAAACTGAGTTTCCCACTTTGCCATCAGGAAAATCTCCATTTGCCTTCAGAAAACTGTCAGAATCCATAAAACATCTGATCAGATCATTTAATGTTTTCCCCCCCTTGCAGATCTTGTGCGAGCCCAACCCTGGAAGCCAAATCCAAGATGATCTGGGCCCTTGGGGTGGGGGTCACAGTTGGCTTTTCTGTGATCTTGCTTTGGCTCATTGAGTATTTTGAAGTTACTTATTTCAGAAAATGTGTATGGACACTCCACTTACTCTCAGTGACTCTGGGTGGCTTACAAAAATAAAAAACCCAATATAAAAACAATAAAAAACATGATTTCCCCCGCCCCCCCCCCGTCCTGCTGGTGACAACAATCAAGCCAGCAAGCCACTTGATGGGCTCCATATCACCCTGGATTCCTCATGCCTGTTGGCAAAACCAGGACTTCGGGGCCTTGCGAAAGAGTGTCAAAAGGGGGGACTAATTTAATCTCCACAGGAATGAAGTTCCAAAGGGAGGGAGACAAGGTCCTTCTTCTTCTTGGTCTCAGAAATATACTTTTTTAGGCGAGGGGACCCACCACATTCCTTGCCTGCCCACTCTGGTGAGTCAGGTAGATGTGAACCAGAAAAGCTGTTTTTCAGATAAGCTGGCTCCAACTCACATAGGGCTTTGAACTGATTTTTAAAAGCATAAGAAAAACCTTGCATGTCAATAGCAATGAATACAGATATATCTGCAATTAATTGCAAGTAATTATTAGATTAGAAACTGTATGCTGAACAAGAAAAATCCTAAATAGCTATATAGTACACAATATGCTTTAAAAAAAGAAAGAGACCGGAAAAACAAAAATAAGATGAACTGTGGTTCTGGACACTGCCAAAGTCTCACAAATATTTTCGCAGCCATTCTCGGTGGCTGGTGGAGGACCTGAAACCCAAAATTGTCTATGTTCTTCTTGCTATCTA